>OX104113.1:110733149-112188774 GCA_944474755.1 Limnoperna fortunei | reverse complement strand
AACATAAACTGCCGCTTTGTGTGGCAGGATATAAAATTTGGGAACAAATTCCTCAAACAATTCCATAAAACCAGGTGCACCACCTTTATACATGTGCATTGAATCTTTCTGTAAAATGTTTCAGAGAAACGGGTTGAAAACTGAACATAGGAAAAGTTTATGACATAAAATAGATACCATATTTTCCCCTCCCACCCCACGGCCCACCCACCCCGATTCACCATATAATCCATGTTTGTACTTCATGGGACCAAGCCAATAAAAGGAAGATAGAGATATAATCTTTTGAACACGATTAATTAAGATGCCTATGCACACATTTTGTACAATTCATTGAAAATGGTGCAGATTTAGTCACAAAAATAACAAACTTGAACCTGTGTTATGTTGACAACCCAATTCTGACAATAATAATTTTTGCAACTGCTACTAGTATAGGCATTACAATGAACGAACAAGTATTTAACAATTAACTGTCTGAAATATAAAGTACTTAGTCACATAAGTGCGAATCAGACAGAAGGATTAAAATCTGTAATTCACACACCTAATTAAATGTACAAACCACATACCTGAATGCAGCAGATACATTTACAAAAGTTTGTTACAGCTGCAACATTCACAGTATAAATCAATATAAAACTTAGCAAATTCATTGTGATTTACAGGCAAAAGGACTGTACACAAACCTGCATGCAACAACTTGAATGAACTTCTATTTCTTTTTTTTTCATGCTGGGCAGGGGACATTTTAATTTGATTAAAAGAAAGTTCCCCCATCCAATTGTTAACAAATTCATTTTGACTTCAACACAAATGGGAAAATAATATACCCAAAATTGTAATTGTAGGGGGGAAATGTAGGAATAATTACTTACTCATATTTGCTTAAATAGGTGATATTTAATTTCCTGTACCTTTGAGACAAACTGAAAAGAGGAGGCTTTGGTATTTGCTACAATGTTTTCACATAATTGGCTACTAAAAATTCCAAGACTGGGATTTCAGTTGCTATTTCATGACAAAAATCAATGTTACATTTATACATGTAAAATAAACAGCTACACCCCAAGAGCCCATGGCAGGCCCAGCTAAAGATAAGGACAAATTAAGAGACATGCATTTCATGGACCCATTATTGTATTGCACTAGTAAGACATACATGTAATCACATATTATCAATATCAACTGACCTAATCCAAAAACTTAAACGTCTTTACTTGAACGTGAAATCGAGGTCATGATCAGGTGCCACCTACCAGACAGTCATGAACTATTCATGGTCATCAGCAACAACAAATGTTGTCATCTTTCCATGCATAGTTACAGAGGAACTGCCTTAATCTAAAAACTTTAACATAGTGGCTAGACCATGAAACTGAGGTCAATGTCAGGTGAAACCTACCAGCCCGTCATACACTTTTCATCAACAATCTATACACCAAATGTTGTCATCCTATCATGCATGGTTACAGAGGAACTGCCCCAATCCAAAAACCTTAACAAAGTCGCTGGACCATGAAATTGAGGTCAATGTCAGGTTACATCTACTAGACCGTCATATATTTTTCATCAGCAACCTACCCGGTATATACCAAATATAGTCATCCTAACATGCTGATGCATGGTTACAGAGGAACTGCCCTAATACACAAACTTTAATGTAGTCGCTAGACCAGGTTACAGGTAACTGCTTAGCAAGTACTTGTCATAAGCTACCATCCAGTGGACCAAATTTGATGGAGCTAGGGCTTAATCTTACAAAGATATGAAGCAAAATGTGTTTACGCTGCCGCCGCTGCCGGATTGAAATATATTTGTTGCATCCAGCACCTATCGTCGAGGCTTTCTGAGACAGAGCCAGACATACAATATACTATAGATCTTAAATATTAACTATTCTTTTCTCATGAGTATATTCAGTAACATATTACACACGACCACAATTGCAAGTACATATACATGTATAAGTCTGTTATAGAGGTGTTATTTTGCTGTTTAGGAAGTTCTTATTTCTAAGCTGTCTTTGATAAAAGAACCCAAGGATTTTAGTAGTGGCAAATACTCTTGAGAAAAAAGCCATTCAAATTTTATATTATTATCTAAACATATAGTAGAATTCACTACTGTGAACATTCATATAAACATCTATTCAACAAAATACTAATTATTTCAATTTTTGCTGCATCAGATTAAATGTTTCAAAAATCAACTTTAAAATTGTGTAAAAGTTGTCAGATTAAACTCTTCAACCTGTCAACATCAATTTAAATAAAACTTAAATAAATTTACACAACCTACAATGATACCATACTAAACAATGAAGTTTTAACCTTTCTTGTTTTTGTCTGAGAAAAGCAGGTTTTATTTTAACGATATAATAAGGATTACAGAAGCTTATTTTGGCCACTTTATTGGATACAAAATATTTGTATTGCGTTTAAAAGCATTACTTATTGCAAATAAATGTAGTGCTTTGCATTTCAACGCAAAAGTTATTGCAATTAAATTTAATTCAAACAAGTTTGCGAATAAATGCAATACTTTTTGAGATTAAATGCAAAAGAAATAGTGTGTTTAAAGACAATAATTATTGCGATTGAATGCAATAATTATTAAATGCAAATAATTATAGCGATTAAATGCAATAATTACTGCAATTAAACTCAAAAATATTGCGATTAAACGCAATAATACATTTGCGTCTTATCACAATATTAGGCCAAACAAAAAAATATGTGTGTTTCCGGTTACATAGAATTATAAATAGGTAGGTAGGTTTTTTTTTTTTTTTTTTTTTTTAAATTTTTTTTTTTTTTTGAATCGTGAATGGTGTTGGTTAAATTAGTAATTTAAATCTTGACCTTTATCTTTTATACCTTTGTAGGTGTAAAGCTTGTAAGTTTCAAGAATTTACCATAAAGCCTTTAAAAGTCTAGACTAATACAGCCATTAAATGAGCTATCAATATCGTTACAAGCGTTAATATGTATACATTTTACCGCCATGTTGGGGCGGAAGTATGAAAATAGAACTAAAACCCGGAAGTTTTCCGGTTCGAAGTAACCTCCGTTAAAAACGCAAAAAAAAACTTTAGGGTCGGCGTCAAAAAAATAGGTAGGGTCGGGTAACCGGAAACACACATATTTTTTTGTTTGGCCTTACTGTATTTCATTGCAATATTATTGTGTTTAATTGGAGTAATATTGTGTTTAATGCAAAGGATACCACCATATTTATAAAGTTTTAAATTTATTGACCACTTAAATAAAATAGGTCATTCAGAATGGCTTAACCAAGAAATTAGTTTTTTAATAAAATATTCCTGTTTCACATACAGATTTTATTTTTAAAAATATTACCTTTTAAGAAATTTGTTCTGTCTCCAGCGATTTTGTTGCTTTGTGAAACATTCTTTCTTCATAGCAGATGGTCACAAGTTTGGATATATTTTAATAAAATATTTTATTAATATTGCAGTGGTATATTGCATATCATTTTCGTTTCTCAATTCTCTTATCGATTGGCACCCTACTGTACCTGCGCCTCGGTTTCGAATATGTTTAGTGTAGGTTTAAGTATCAACCAATGAAGAGAAAGTATTTCAAATTCACCGCCAGGTTATTGTCCAATCATAGCCTGTGTTTTCATCCGTGTCCGGAGGATTAATTATCTCCAGCGTCACTTCAAATTTGAATGCTGGCGTGTCCATACATGTTATGTTTGGAAAAGAAAATTTTTCGGTTTTTGTTTTTGTTTAATTGTTTTAACTGAATGATGGAATTCGTCAGGAACTTTTTACAATTGCCGTCGTGGTACATTTTAACAGTGGAGAAACTTTCACGATTTCGGGAATATATTATTGACTGTAATTATGAGTTTTATCGTGTAATAACATCCATCAAACTAGACTGTTCCTGTTATTGCGGTGGATGCTACTTTTGTGAGGAAATAAAGCCCGTATGCCAAAGCGGAGCTTGCTCGCTTCCCAGAGGGATGTAAACATTTGCACAAAATGAAGATGACATTAGCTCTTTGTAAATATATAAAAAAAAAAGTTAACATTTAGAAGAATGAAAGACCACATGAATACTCATTTGTTATTAAATTTTATGGTTTTAAGTTTTATTAACATAGAAATACAGTAATTGCTTTTAATTTTATAATGTTATTTTTATTTATTCCTTCAAGTTCCATTTTAGGATTTTTTGGGCTTGTTTTGTAACTATAAAGTGCAAATATACCGTAGTCTTGAAATGTTATACACATGTAGATCTTGTTCAATGGCGGTGTACCCAGAACTTTTCCAAAAAGTTGTGCTGCAATAAGTTGACTAATATAGCATATGTATTCCATATGAAACATTGTAGGATTACCCCCCTCCCCCAGTTTGTACTACAATCATAGTCCATGATTTTAATTTGAGAACCCCTAAATATGGTTAAATCTGTAAGATTTCAAACACTATCAATGTGTAAATTTATTGAAATAAGAACACTAATGCTGGACTATAAAATATGAGATTGTGGTCTTCTTACTTGTGGACACACACATGACCAAATGGACAAATGGACAAACAACAACTAAAATACATACATACTCCCAACTGCATAAACATATCAAAAACATTTGAACATATTTCTTTTTACTTGAATTTCAACAGTAGCACTAAGTACATATACATGTATACTGTAAAGATACACACACAGTATTCAAAACATGCATAAATATCTGTCTCTTGTGATTACTAGTATGTCAAGGGTAACCATAGCAACCAAATCGGAAATATTTTTGAAACAAAATATATAGGTTTAAACTAACTGTGCTTAACCTCTGTTTTTATGCTGACACCAGGTCATAATTAATAATACAACAACATTTAAAGACAAGGAGCAGCAGGTATCCATTATGTCAGAAATATATCAATATATATACATGTAGGTCACATGTTACCAGGTAACCTCCAAAAAAAGACATGTCAATAAGATTTCAGGAAATGTACATGTGTTCCTTTTAAACATTGACACCTAGATATTACTGCAGTAAAGCAAAACCTAGTAGAAATGTTCTGGTCTTCAACATAACTGCATTTGTATGAAATATGTTAAAATTTATATTTTTTAATGTCTATGACTTTACCACATCTCCATTGCCATAGTAATCAAAAATTTCAAACATTTATTAAAGTTTACAACTTTATCTTTAGTATGGTATATAACATGTATATACTAGTAAATCCAACAAATTTTTTAAATGAAGATTTTAAGTGTTTTCAGTAACATAAATATATTAGAAAAATCTTGAAAGGGAAAGAGTTAAATAGGGAATAACACCATTTTATCAATTTTTAGGCTAAATTATGGTTGGTTTTTTTTTAATTGGAGAGTAGTGTATTCAATGACAAACCTACCTGTGATTACAAGTGAAGCATGTGGACTGCATATTCTGTAATCATAGTATGAAATAATATGAATCCCTTATGCCTAAAGAAATCATGCAACGTGTACAATGTACATGATCTTGTATGTTTGCTACAATTGTAGCAAGCATACAAGATCATGTACATTGTACATTGTAAAGAAAGGGGGGGGCCCCCTTTTTTTTTAAAAAGAGCTCTATTTTCCCAGCTCTTATTAATGTTCCCCCAAATTTAGAAGATTTTCAATCAATTATGTTTCTATTTTTAAATTTTTTCTATTTTCAGAACCCCAACATCCAATCAGATGCATCCGTGAGTTTTTTCTGATCACTATCTTGGGGTCAAAAATTTCCTGGTGTAATGTAAACAATTGGTTTATTGTAACCTATAGAAAGCACTTAAAGAGTCCGAACCACTCCAAAACCTTGAGGTAGCATCCTGATACAATATCCATGTGTTTACCAAAATAAAATAAAGTTATCTTCAACAGTTGTTAGTTTATTTGAATTTTCAGGAGGCCACCACTCTAAAAATTGCACGCTTTTTTCAAGGCGTTTTTCTGCAATAATGTGTTGAGGTTTAGTAATATGCCAGTTATTGTCTGTGTTTTCAGTGGTTATTTGTCTACTTGATACATGGATCACGCCTGGGATAGTATTCTGCTTTAATGTCTTTCCTTGGAAAAATATTTAGAGGCCGAAAACGAAAATTCGTGGAATTTGTAAAAAACTACATTTTTGAAACAGACTGTGAATGTGTAGTACAATTTTCTTGCTAAAAAGCAGTAGCAGACGTTACTTAACAGGCCTTACAAACTCCTCTTTGTAGCCCACCCTAGATTTCCTATTGAAAAATGCGTATTTTCAGAAATAGACTATTTTTTTAACACATCGTTTTAAATGAACAATCTATACATATAACTTGTCATTCTGTGACGAAAACCCATGTGAAAATTAACATGGATTAATGAATCAAGTATAATGAAAAAAATCCAGTCTCCCTATAGGTTACAATAAACCAAATATTTAACATTGTGTCTTCCAATTAAGAATTTAAGTGTGAAAATCCTATCAAATTTAACCCCCAAAAGCAGTTGCTTGTGGAAGGTGAAATGTTACGACTACATTATTAACAAATAAAAAAATATAGGTCCTGCGGCAAAAATGACCGAAAATTTTGGGTGAAAAATCAGAACTGGATGAAACTAACAAACTGTGTAACATCCCCCCCTTTTTTTTTAAAAGAGCTCTATTTTCCCGGCTCTTATTAATGTTCCCCCAAATGTAGAAGATTTTCAATCAATTATGTTTCTATTTTTTATTTTTCTATTTTCAGAACCCCAACAACCAGTCAGATGCATCCGTGTACTAGTATATTCTTCTGATTACTATATATCTTGGGTTCAAAAATTTCCTGGTGTAATGTAAACAAATAATTGGTTTATTGTAACCTACAGTAGTTAGTGATTGTAATCAGATGGAGCCCCCTGCTGACTTCCCAATGAATGAATCCAGTCAAAATACTTCACAAACTATGACTGATATAAATCAAGCAGAATCTATCAAATTTCTGCCATCTACCTCTGTACAAAAATCTGCAACTAATAGTTTTTAGACATTTTTATATCCCCAATTTCATGTTTTTTTGTAATTGGATTTTGGATATATTTTAGCTACATGTATCTCTTCTTTGTCATTTCCCTATTATAACTACTTTTCACAGAACTTTCCCTAATGTGTTCATTATTACCACAACTATAACATTGTACTTTTTTACCATGTTTGCAAGTTCTTATGTTGTGGTCAGGTTCCCCACAATACATAGCAAACTCAAGGCTCCCAGGAGCCTGTATTAATCGCTCACCTGGAACCCAAATGACTTCAACTAGATTTAAATTTTTGAAATTTACAGTTTCAGTCTAGTTTAGTTGAGTACAATAACTCCTATAAGTTGCCACCAGACAATTTCTGAAAATTAAATGGTTTGTAGGCCTTGTTCTTTAGGGTAATTTAAAAATTAACAGTTTTACTCTTGGTGTGTTATAGACTAGTTTATAATACAACTAGAGGCTCCCAGGAGCCTGTATCGTTCACCTGAACCTAAAACCAAACAACCCTTTTTTATATAGAATTTCGTTCCTATAAGGAATTGACCAACACTTCTGCAAAAGTCATTAACTTTGACCTTTTAAGGGAAATAACTCCTATAAGGAGGAGCTTTTGATGCTTAGGAGGGAGGTTCACTTGAAATTTGCTGTACCTGTTATACTTTTTTAACTATCAGCCAAAAACTCCCTTGACCCACCCCCTTTTCTATTTTAAGCCAACGTAGCTATGTAGGTAGTCAGCTGTAATGATTTGCACAATTTTGGTAGAGGACATCCTAAAGATGATGTGTGCAATGTTTCAAAGCAGTCCTTTCATTGGTTAGAGGAGATTTTTTAAAATAAATTAAAATTCATTAAAAAAAATGTTCTAAGAGAATAATTCCTAAACGGTTAATCAGACAATCTTGACCCTAAAGTCATTTTTGTAGCCCTTACAGAGCAGAACAATTTAGCAATGCTAAATTTTTCTCTAGTTCTAAAAATTTTCAAGATTTTGTGGCAAAAATAGCAAAAATCATCAATTTCGACAATTAAAAGGCAATAACTCCTACAAGGAGTACTCATCATACGACTTTGACCCAATAGAGTGTTTTGTAGAGCTTTTGATGCTAAAGAAGGAAGGTCTCTTCGGTTTTCCTGTATCTGTAATACTTTTTGAACTATAAGCCAAAAACTGTATTTTGACGCCCCTGTTCTATTTTTAGCCATGGCGACCATGTTTTTTACGAATCAAAATCCAAACGATAGTTTGGTAAAGGACATGCTAAGCAACAACCATACCAAGTTTGGTTGCATTCTGTCAAGTGGTTTCAGAGAAGAAGATTTTTGAAAAGTTGAATGGACAGACGATTGACGACGGACGACAGACAACGGACGTACGATGGACGCCAAGTGACGGCAATAGCTCACATGACCCTTCGGGTCAGGTGAGCTAAAAACTGTTCATTTGTCCAAAAACATAATTAAAGGGCAATAACTCTATAAAGAGTCATCTTGCAATTTTGGACTAGCAATCATTTGTAGGACTTCTATTGCTGATCATTTGTGAAATTTACAGTTTCAATCTAGCTACTATAGTTTTCAAGTTACAGGACAAAATTGTACAATTTCATAAAAAAATTGCCATTTAAGGACAATAACTCCTATAAGGAGTCATCTTACAATTTCACACCAATGCAGTGAATTGTAGGGCTTGTATTGGTGATCATTTTTGCTATTTACAGTTTTACTCTATAGCTAGCTGTTATAGTTTTTAAGTTAAGGGGCAAATAGGGGAAAATTTCATTAAAAAATCGACGAATGTGTCCATGAGACACATATGCCCCCGCTAAATGAAGTCCTAAACAGGAAGTAGTTGTCCAACAGGTCAGAAAGTCACTTAGGACGTACAACTTGTGATACTGAACCACCCTGCCAAATTTCAAATTGTTCTCATGTACGGTTTCTGAGAAAAGCTTGACGGACATTTTCATACTCATGTTTACACATTTTCATATCAGCCCAGTTGTAAACAGGAAGTAGTTGTCCAACAGGTCTGAAAGTTGCTTAGGACGTACAACTTGTGATACTGAACCACCCTGCAAAATTCCAAATTGTTCTCATGTATGGTTTCTGAGAAAAGCTTGACGGAAATTCTTACATAAGGACGGACGTATTTACGTACAAATGAAGTCCCAAACAGGAAGAAGTTGTCTGACAGGTCTGAATTCGCTTAGGGCGTACAACTTGTGATACTGAACCACCCTGCCAAATTTCAAATTGTTCTCATGTACGGTTTCTGAGAAAAGCTCGACGGAACTTTTCATACTCGTGTTAACACATTTTCATATCGGCCCAGTCGCAAACAGGAAGTAGTCGTCCAACAGGTCTGAAAGTTGCTTAGGACATACAACTTGTGATACTGAACCACCCTGCCAAATTTCAAATTGTTCTCATGTACGGTTTCTGAGAAAAGCTTGACGGAAATGTTCATACTTGTGTTAACACATTTTCATATCGGCCCAGTCCCAAACAGGAAGTAGTTGTCCGTCAGGTCTGAAAGTAGCTGAGGACGTACAACTTGTGATACTGAACCACCCTGCCAAATTTCAAATTGTTCTCATGTACGGTTTCTGAGAAAAGCTTGACGGAAATATGTTGGTACGGACAGACGGACGGATGGACAGAGATTAGTAAAACTTTATGCCCCCCGACATGTCATCCCGGGGCATAAAAATTGTCATTTAAGGGCAATAACTCATATAAGGAGTCATCTGACAATTTCAGACCAATCAAGTGAATTGTAGGGCTTTTATTGCTGATAATTTTTGTCATTACAGTTTCACTCTACTAGTACCTCTTATAATTTTCAAGTTATATTGTAAACACCAAAAATTTTGTCAAAAATCGTCAATAAAGGACAATAATTCATACAAGAAGCCAATACACAACTTCATACTACATGAAATAGCAACAATTGTAGACCTTAATGTGCTGATCATTTTGAAGTAACCGTTTTCTCTATAGCTATTATAATTTTTGAGATAATGATCAAAAACCTGTGTTGACACCCATGTTGTATTTTTAGTAACAGTGGCCATCTTTGTCTGTTGATCAACACCCTGGGTACAAAATTGAAACAAGGAACCCTAAGGATGATTGCTGCCAAGTTTGAAAACAAGTGTGGACACAGAAAAATGTCTCGCCTGCATTCAGCATCAGTAACGAAAATAAATTTCATCATAAGCATTACATATGTACGTAAATATCATTTAATATCAGCAGCTGCCTGTATACCAAATATTGTCACCATGCCATGCATAGTTAAAGAGGAACTGTCCTAATGTAACATTGAATTAATACTTAACATGTACTACATGCATAATTACTGATCAACAGAAAAACTTTTAGAATTACATTAACCAGGTGTTAAAAAAATTTAGGATACTGTTGTACCACACGTTTTGGTTTGTTTATTTGAGGGATTATGCCACCTTTAGCAGTGTTCCAGCTAGGGGGAAATAGAGGGGCGCTGCGTTCTGCCCTAAAATTACAGCGCCCCTGTGCCCCTCTCAATCTCCTCTGTGTCCCGATTGTCGCCCCTTAACACTCTATTGCTCCAATTAATTTTCTGTTCTAAAATTAATAGTAATTATAGTGTTTTTATAGCTAATTAACTAATAAGACTATTTTCGTTTCCTTATGATTTTGATTATATAACTAGTGGTAGACAGTGGGGACTGGTACCACCTTTCACACAGTTACAGGTAACATTTCAAGTTTCGACACTTAAAAAATGTTATTACTAGTACCTAATTTGTGTGGTCATTGTTTCTTGGTCATATGGCTTAATTATGATCCAGATCAGTAATAGCTAAAACCCTTTGCGAGAGATATCTTCGAATATTTGTCACAGCGCCATGATTATCATTGAACATGCCATTTTTTTAAAACAAAAATAGAAGATGGTACCCGACTGTCTCTTTCTATGTTCAAATAGCATTAAGTAAAAATACTTGTGGCAACCAGTACAAACGAACTGAAAATACATAAATTTCCGGAGCCCCCGATATGAACTTAATTCAGGAACTTGCAAATACAATGCTGGTTGTGTTGAAGTTACAACCACAAAATATTGAAACACAGTAACAAATAGTATATTGGCAGTCACTTTTCAATAAATATATTTAAAATAAAACTAGAGTAAAAAAACCTGTGAGCAATGCTCACCATTGATACCCCCCACTTCACAATTACTTTGAAAATTCAGGTGTTCTTAATTATGAAATTGAAACTTTATCTAGTTAAACATGAAGGCGAAGTTGCAGATAAAACATGTAACCCTCCCCAATAACCCCAAAGAATGGCATCCCTTATGTCAATGACAAAGTCCATGTTTTTCTATGGAAAACCTCCAATAATATTTTGATCAAAATGTTTCATATTCAGCGCACAATGGCAATATGTGACCAAGATTCTGTGTAAGTTTCAACAAATTCCATTCAGTGGTGTAGGAGGAGTTGCTAATAAAAGATGGGTGGGTATCCCCTTATGTCCATGACAAAGTCCATGCTTTTCTATGGGAAACCCCAAATATCATTCCAATCAAAATGTTAAATATCTCCTGCACAATGGCACCATGTGACATGGATTCTGTGCAAGTTTCATCAAATTCCATTCAGTGGTGTAGGAATGAGTTGCACATAAGAGATGGGTATCCATTATGTCCATTAAAAAGTCCGTTTTTCTATGGGAAACCCCAAATATCATTCCAATCGAAATGTTTAATATCTAGTGCACAATGGAAATATGTGACAACATTCTGTGTAAGTTTCATCAAATTCCATCTAGTGGTGTTGGAGTAGTCGCACATAAGAAATGGGTATCCCCTTATGTCAATGACAGTCCGTGTTTTTCTATGGGAAACCCCAAATATCATTCCGATCAAAATAATAAATATCTCCTGCCCAATGGCACTATGGGACAAGGATTCTGTGTAAGTTTCAACAAATTCCATTCAGTGGTGTAGGAGGAGTTGCACATAAGAGATGAGGACCCCCTTAGGTCAAGACAAAGCCATGTTTTTCTATGGGAAACCCCAAATATCATTCCGATCAAAATGTTTAATATCTCCTGCACAATGGCACTATGTGACAAGGATTCTGTGTAAGTTTCATTAAATTCCATTCAGTGGTGTAGGAGGAGTTGCACATAAGAGATAGGGACCCCCTTAGGTCAATGACAAAGTCCATGTTTTTCTATGGGAAACCCCAAATATCATTCCAATCAAAATGTTAAATGTCTCCTGCACAATGGCACTATGTGACAAAGATTCTGTGTAAGTTTCATCAAATTTCATTCAATGGTGTAGGAGGAGCTGCAAATAAGAGAAAGTGTAACGGACGGACAGACGGAAGGATGGACGGACGCCATGAACACTATATACCCATAAAAACATATAAAAACAAAAGGCTCAAAACAGCAATTAACAGAACACTTGTTCAAATAACAATAACAACAAAAGTGCAACAACCGCAATCACACTAAAAAATATGCAAAATATGGTGCCCTTCTCATGCACCCCTCTATTTTCAAATCCTTGCTAGAACACTGTTTAGCAATTGTTAACATATATCATGGCATCCGAATTTTTTTGGTTTGTTTCTTTTTTTTTTTTTTTGGGGGGGGGGGGGGGGAAGAACCCAGAGTACCCAGTAAAAGCTCGAGCTTGGACAGTATGAGTATGAGTAAACCAAATAATTATTCTGTTATTGAGAATCAGCATTAATATATATATTACAATAAAATCATCACTTAATTTTTTTTTTAGACTAACAGTCAGTTCTAACATCCAAACTCCCGGATTAAATAATATTGACCCCAAAACAACAGACAAATAGAGACTGTATGACACCAAACTTAACAGGAAAAAGATATAGAAGATGATATCTAAACACATTCGATTCAATCTTCCATAGGAACTAATTTAGATTATTTTTTATTTTTTTACTTGTTTCAAAGAATATTTTTTGTTTGTAAACAGAACTTTCAGCAATTTCAGCTATATGCACATGTTGGGGAAAGAAATTAAATTGGAGTACTTGGTGAAAACACCTGAACATTGGTAGGTAAACTGCATCCTTGTCAATTAAGATTAGAATTGAGCACACCCTTCCCATTGATGAATATTAATTACTTTCACTCAACACCAGTCCATTTCTACCACAATTAATTTAATCTTCCACATCTTCCAGTCTATTACATTGTTTCAATGAAAAGATCTATAAATGGGTAAAAACAATAATGGTAATTCAATTCTCTAAAATTTTCTACTAATTTTGTTGACTTTAGTGACAAGAAAAAAACACAGCTTAAATGTGAGCACTGCAAAATAACCAAATTGATTGTTTTTGTGTATTTGAATGGGATTTCATGAAAACAGTAAACTGGCAATCTTGTCAAGTAAGGTTGAAGTCGATTTGTTTTGTTTGTTTGATTGGTGTTTTAACGCCACTTTCAACAATTTTTCAGCTATTTCATGGCGTCCAGTTTTTATTGGGGGAGGAAGCCGGAGTACCCGGAGAGAACTCCTGACCTGCGGTAGGAAAACTGGCAATCCTTGTCAATTAAGATTGGAGTCAAGTACACCCTGCCTGCAGTGAGAATCGAACCCACAATCTCAGTGTTGACAGACCACGTGATCAATAGTAGACGAACTACCTTGACCACTTGGCCACCGAGGCCCCATGTTGAAGTCAAGTCTGCCCTGCCCACAATAATACTCAAACCAGCACTCTAAGTGATAACATTCATGTGATCAAAATAAGATAACTAAATGTGTAATTACCTTAGCCATCGGCCGCTAGGCCTTCATAATAAGAAGAAATTTACAGCTATTACAGATGTATAGACAACCAACCAAAGTATATGGGGACTACAGTAATAAGTGCTCAGATCATTAGGCATGCTAAAAGATAGGGAAATGTACATACTAGTAGAATCACAAAATTAATTGAAAGTAAAACAAAATAAATTATAAATACAACAATGTACATGTACCAGTCTGATGAGAAAAGTAAACATTTTTATCATATGGAAGTTCATAATAGTTTGGGAACAATATGTTAATAACACAATACAGTCTTGAAATTTTGTTTAAATTAATGATGACAGTTTGAATAGTTTAACAGAAAATGTCAACTAACGCACAATACAACTTAAATTTCTTGTCTTCAATTCTACCTGCACACTGTACAAATCTGCATTAGTATAAATGTAATATTATGGTTGCTTATCTGAATTTGTTAACATTAAACATGTTAAACTCGATGAGGGAGGTTGCACATTGCAAAATAAATTTTTCCTCATACTGAAATAACAAATTTTCTGACCTATTTTAACATTTGGGTTTTTAATTTCCTTCATTTTGTTTTCAGGTTTTTCTTTTTTCTTTTTTTTTTTTTGGGGGGGGGGGGGGAGTGGGGGGAGGGAGGGTAGAATTAAAATAACAAACAGGATGAAATCCTACTACACTTTTGTATGAAATGACAAAAATGCAGATTTAATGTCTCCTAAAAAAATTTAAAGAGTTCACAGTTCTTAAATTGATAAGAGATAAATTGCTTTAAGTACATGTACATGTAGCTATATATATAGTCGTCCACCCAGTATATAGTACTTGGAGTTGGTGCACATGCTAGTAGGAGGATCCATGAAAGATAAGTTTGATCTCCTGCAATTTACAGTTCCAAAATAGTTGGGGATAAAAAGACTGACCCAAAGGCCATTTTCAGTGAATTGTGAAATAAAAACAAGGATTTTTGATCCAAATAAAAACATTTTTTTTTTTTAATATGTTGAATAACCACATTAAGAGTTTGTAATACAAATTTTAAGCATGGAGTACATACAGGCAAGTTGCGGTAAAGAGAAGCCATGCTTTTTAATGTCTATTCTTATATTATGTCCTTTTGATTATCGTTAACTAATACACGTTTTTTTCTTTTAATTTTATTCCATTTTCTTATGGAAAAGTAACCAGCATACTCATCAGCAGTTTACAATGAATTAGTACAAGTGTATATTATTTCCTTCCATCAGGTATGGAGGAGTAAATTGCAGAAAATCCACCCTTTATAAAAAAAAAGTAGGAACATTAAATGATACATTGCCACACTGCATTGTTTGAATACAGAATGTACATGAACACATTTTATTGAATTACAGACCACCAACCTATAAGAACAGCTGAGCATGATAACAGTCCACCTCACCCAATCTTATACCTTGACCTTGGACCTATAAAATTTATTTTAAATTGGTTTGCTTATTTGTTTGTTTGAATATTTTAACACCCCTTTTCAGCAATTTTTCAGCTATATCATGGCATCAAGTTTTTATTGGGGAAGGAAGCTGGTTTATAACTAGCAACACACCAATCCAGGGGTAAGAAAAGTCTGCTTAAAAAGAATCTTGGGAAAAAAATGAAAATTTAAAATTGTATTCTTCAAATAAAAAGAAATATATTTGCCTTTTGATGTTTTATTATATCCTCAACCATTACATTTCTAGCGTGGATTATAGATGGTAAAATTTTAATTATGGGGGCCACAATATTGACAGTATTTACCACGAGTTTGTATGTTTTGACGTAAAAGTATACTTTATCCAGTAAATATGATAAATAAGTTTAAAAATATGTTTTTACTTTTTGAAGAATCTAAAAACTTGGGAGATGTCTTGTCACCGACATGAACATGTTTGTAATTTGATACCCCAAGACACCCTGGTCAGGTGGTGATGTAACCCTGACTATATAAAAAAAAAATAAATGAATAAAAAACAGAGATATTTCTGGGACGCGGAATTGCAGAGCTTAAAATGTGACAGTGCGTTTCATGGACCCTTACTTTTCTGAAATGCCGCACTAGATGACTGCCTACCGTGGCCAGCGTCATCAGAATGTCAAAATCACATAGGAACTTTGACATTTTATTTGAGCTGGTTCTTTCAGTACAGGCACTCCATTAAGGTTGATCGCAACAGGGTTGTCATTTTTGGATGCCATTATAATTAGAATCTAAATTTAGGAGCATAATTTGACTAATGTAATTTAAATATTAACTAAAATAATTAAGTTTTAATTTTAGTATGTCCCGCAACACACTTCCAGTACCAAGTAAACATGCCACCCAAAAACAAGGAATCTCAACAGAAAATTACCTTCTTCCTTCCAAACAATAGCCCAGAAGTTTCAACAACCACAAATAATGAAGAAATGTCTGGTATCGAAGCAACCAACAAAAAAATTTCAACAATCATGGTTTTCAAAATGGCCTTGGCTAGATTATGACTCTGAGAAAACCTCCTGTTTTGTAAAGTCTGTATCAAGGACAAAAGAACCAATCAATTGACAAAGGGCTGTATAATAATTTTAAAACTAGTATGCTTACCAGATATTTGAAAGAAGATGATCATTTTAAGAGCTCTGAAAGCACCAAAAGAAAAACTCAACTTTCAAAAAGCTGTTGTTAAGGCATTTTTAACCGATAAGAAAATGCCATCATGGTGGCAATTCAAACCGTTTATTGGATGGCCCAAGAATGCCTGTGGTTGTCAAAATACACAAGTCTTAAAAATTTCTTAAACATTTAAACACTCCATATATTGACAAACTGAAGGTCAATGAGCAAACAGATTATACATGTTACAAAACAGCAACTGACTTATGCTCAGCTCTTGCTTCAGTTATTGATGATAACATCAACACCACTTTAGAAAAGTCACCTATGGTAACAATTTTATGGGATGAAAGTATGGACACTGTGACTTGTCACAAGTGGGTCATTAATGCACAAATTGTTCATCCACTGACACTCAATCCTAAAACATTATTTCGGAAAGACTTCCATTAGAACCCCCACTAAAAATGCATTATTTCTAACATAAATAAAAGAATTTGGGACTGGGTGGCAGCCACTGGTGAACCACACAGTGGACACAGTCATGCATTGCCAATAAGGCATGTGCGAGTCGTGTGAACTCCATGTATCTTGTGATAGTCTAATGCATTGCATATTTTTAATTGGGGGGGTTCATGTGGTAGTCTTACCATTGTTTCTGTCAGATGTTAGAATAAATGGAGCGACAGGTCTTAACATCTTTAATAAAATTTAAAATCATTTGGACAGCAGAAAGGTTCGGTTGACAAAAGTCATGGGACTCTCAGGAGAAGGCTCCAAGAGTCTTGAAATACTGAATTTCATTTTTCATAACTCTGAAGTGGCTGAAGCAATTTAGCTGGTTATCAATGTCAGTCGAGATATTATGCTTAAAAACATTTTCCCCATGTTTCTTGAATATTAGACAACAACTGTTTGACTTAGATGGTGGACATGACTGTGGACGTTACCAGCCCTTGGATTGCTTGCCTGTTTTCCTGTTTTTAGCTTGGAAAAGTTGGACTTTAATATTTATGCTCAATGATAAGGGGATTTACAATTGCATTAAATATGTTAGAATTTCAGTAGAATATCTTTTTGGTTAATAAAATTATGCTGAAAATATAAACATTGGTCACAAACAGCAATTATTGTTTATTAAAAACTTTGACAGTGACATGTTAAAATATTCACATTCAATTTATTAATTAAACTAGTTTATAAGTATTAGCTCTGAAAACCTAAAGATATTCCGAGTTTTACAAATGCATAAATTGAAATAATTATTTGCTATCAATACAAAAAACTAAATTAAATTTGTAATAAATCATAAAATTTAACATTTAAGTTTTAAAAATGTAAATTTTTCATGTTCTATTAGTGAGGTACAATGTATCCTTTAAGTAAAATCTATATCATATAGAAGTAAATATTTTTAAAGCAGTAGCTTGTTGTATTTCTAAAATATTACTCAAAAGAATTTAAAATGATTTTTTTTCCTGAAATGCTTAATATTTTTTAATACAACTCAAATTTGTTTTTTGATTAATCAGTTTTCAAATATTGACCAATGAAAATGGAAAATCATTACCCAATCAAAAAATTTGGCACATTTTTCAAATGGATGTTGAGGAGGAAAACTTAATGGACTTTGTTTACATTACATGCACTTGGGGTGAGGATAATTTTTTTTATGGATCAAAAGCCAATAAATGAGTTTACAGTGTATGTTCACTCGTTTGGTAACTAGTCTGACATGTCTCATTGTGAAATATTGACCTCAGAAAAATAATAAATTTTTCCTTATTATATAACAACAAGGCATGATTCTTATCCAAGTTCTATAAATAGCTCAAGCTTTATTTACTAGAATCCACCCATTTTATTTAAAAAGCATACCATTCCGAGTGTCCAAAAAAGGTGAAAAATACAATGCTGACAACTACTTCAATCTCGCTTACCTGTACTAGTATATGCTGAAAAATAATGGAACATATAATAGCTAGTAACATCATGCAACACCTAGAGAAAAATAACATTCTGTACGATCTTCAACACAGCTTCAGAAAATCTAGATCATGTGAAACCAAATTACTCCATTTTGTACAGGAACTCACAAGCAATTATAACAAAAATATTCAAACTGATTTAATAATAATGGACTTCGATAAGGACCAACACCTCCTATATAAACTTAACTTCTATGGCATACAAAACCAAACTTTAAACTGGATAAAAGCATTCCTTTCTGACCATACACAAACAGTAGTTATAAATGGAACATCTTCAAATACCGCACCAGTAGCATCTGGGGTTCCCCAGGGCACAGTACTAGGACCTATCCTATTTCTTTTATGCATAAACAACTTCCCAAAATATTTATCACACAGTAAACTCAGAGTATTTGCTGATGATGGCATCATTTACAGGGAAATTAGAACTGAAGAAGATTGCACAAAACTACAAAAGGACCTAGACTCAGCAACAAAGTGGGAGGCAGATTGGCTAATGACCTTCCATCCAGATAATTGCAATAAACTTACAGTATCACAAAAAAACAACCTACATGTATCAGTCACAATTACATACTACATAACCATGATAACCACATTCTTGAATCTGTCACATCAGCAAAATATCTTGGAGTCACTTTACAGTCTAATCTGAAATGGAACTTACATTATGACAACATAATATCAAATGCAAATAAATGTCTTGGATTCCTTAAAAGAAACCTCAAACTATCAAACACTTAAATAAACTCGGAAGCTCACCAAGCACTTGCAAGACCAAAACGTGAGTATAGCTGTAGTGTATGGGATCCACATAACATCGAACATAAGAAAAAAATTGAAATGGTACAGAGACGAGCGGCCAGATACACAACCAACAACTACCATAACTCCAGCAGTGTAACAAACATGATATATACACTGGGCTGGCCAACACTAGCACAGCGCTGTCTCAAAACACGCCTGATAACATTCTACAAAATTGTACACTGCCTTATTGCAATACCAACAACTATCCTAGTGCCTACTGACAACAGACTTAGAAAACGCCATACACAAACATACAACACATTCAAACTTCCAAAGATACATGTACATACAAATGGTCATTCTTTCTATCACACAATGGAATATGCTACCATCTCATTAATGCAGACTCCGTCAATTCATTTTGGGCAGTTAATAAAACACAGCTGTGCTCTAATCTAAAGTCCCATGTACATAGTTTTATATAACTGCACTCTGTATATATCAACATTTGGTTTTTGTTACATTTTAAAAATTACATACTAGTAGCACGGAGTATTTGGAAAATTCTAAGCAATTTCCCGACCTAGTGCGGAATATTCGGACAAATTCCAAGCTATTTTCCGATAAAGCGCATATTCGGACTTTTCAGAGCTATTTTCTGAGCTTAGCTTGCAATTTTGTAACAACTTCCGTGCTAATTTATGGAAAATGTCTGAAATGTGTACATTTTCCGACCAAATTTTTCAACATAGCTCAGAAAAGTGTGGTTTTTTTGGGGGGTTTTTTGACGAATATATTGGGGTTTTTTTTTAATGTGGAGTCCAAATACTCCAACACTCAAATTTTCAGTGCTAAAATGCAGAATCTCCAGTTACTAGTATATTGTATCAAACAAAATTACAAAAGCGAGTAAACAATACCACAGCCTTAAATTACATTTAGGGAGATTGTAATATAATATTTGCATGAATTTATACTTCTGAAATAATACATTTATATCTGATGTATGAAAAAGGGTGGTTTGTTTCATGTTTAATATCATAATACAAATGATTTCAATAATTGTTTATGAAAAAAGAATGTTATAGTATCATGCATGCATTAGTATGTATCTAACCAGAATTAAAAAGGATGCATGTCTCAGTGTTCTCCCCAGGCCTTTAAGCACAGCTGTGCTTTACTTTGACGCGGTGCTATCTGAATACCGCTGTGGTTTAATTTCATGCCGCGGTGCTATCCACTTGTCACTATTTATTGTTGTATTGTTTATTCAACTGATTAAAGCTGTGGAAAAATACATTCTGTTAATTAATACCTCGGGTCATGTTTACCTGGACAGGTGTAAACATCGGCGCTCGTTAGATCAGATTCAGATTGCCAGTTACCGTTAGATTCATTCATAAATAAATAACCATACTGATTTTTTATCTGTACACGTTTAATACAAAAGTTTTAATAAAATAAGACAAATTAAGCTTAATTTTGAATGATTTCATTCATTTCTATGGTGGTCACGGCAAATTTGTGACTTTCACTTTCAGTAGAAGTTCAAGTTCAAGTTCAAAGCTTTATTTAAAGTCGGTACAGTACAACATAACACACAAGCTCTAATGAGCTTTTAAAACCGACATATATATAACAAAACAATACAAATTATACACATGAGACACACAGTTACATAAAATTTAGACATAGATTCATAACGTCACGACACACATTCACGATGTGTGCGCTAATAATCGATCCTGCTTCAAAAACAGTTGTTCTGGTACAACAATTTAAGGGGCCTCTGTGACCAATTGGTTAAGGTAGTTCGTCTGCTATTGATAACGTGGTCTGTCAATACTGACAGGGATGAAACTTAACAGTCGCCCAGTCGCCAATGCGAGTAGAATTTTTGTTGGGCGACCAAATGCCTGTGTCTAGATCGCCCAGTTGGCGAACGTAACAAGTGTAGTACGATGCACGGACCAAGGAACGCTTAGTCGCATTTTGCGTTTACATTTTAAGTTTTGTCCCTTAAAAATGCTATTGGCAATATTTCGCGCGTGTAGGATATTTGGTGAGGTGGCGTAATTATAATCCAGATCGGGAATAGACAGAACAATTTAATTGACATTTGCGTCAGGAATCGTCTTGAAATATTGTACGTGACATTTTTTTGTCAAAGGGGAATAATGAAAACCGCCTAAGCTGGTTCCCGTCTGACTTATCTTTGTCAATACCACCATGGAGTTAATACTGGCGGAAACCAGTACAAAGCAAATAAATTACGAAAATCACCAGGAGTAAATATGATTTCGATTCCAGAGGTTTTAAATATGATGTTTCCTATTAACTGTCAAGATTAAAACACAATAATAATAATTAGTATTTTGGAAGTAACTTTTAGCATATTAATTAAATTACAATTACATATCACTAACAATTTTTTAAAGAATTTATAATAGCATATTTTCCATGGAATAGACCTATTTTTGCAATGATGTCATTTTCTACTTCTTGTTCAACACGTGCACAAAGAAAGATTAAATTTATTGTACATTTTAAATATAGAAAACATTCATTGTTTTGTTTAATGCAAAACAAGACAGACAACACATAAACTTAAATCCTACTCATTAAAAATAACTATCATCAAGTATCAATAATGATTGATTTTTAGCTGGAAACCGATACAAAAAATGGTCACACTGTCGAAAGATATCACGATCAACCACGTCTGATTGTACATGTATATATGCATGTTTTGACATAAAAGTGCTGGGAGTGATTCACTACTTCTCTGCTACATTACGAGTAATGGGACCATTACAATTATTCGTTCTACATGGACAACAACAACAATCGTCTGAAAAGAAAATTAATTGACTTAAGGCGCGTTTTATTTTGTTTAAACACGTTGGAGGTTATTTTTAACCAATAACCTGGTTTAGAGTCAAACTAAAACATGTTTCAATACAATAAAAAAACATAAATTGATTCTGCTACTGCTTAGAATGAAGTTACAAAGGGCCTTTGATGTCACCATCAATTATAGGGAGAAGTCACTTCTCTTTTGGGTGGTTGACAGGGAGAAGTGAGAATAGAAGAGGGAAAAGTGGGTGGACAACAGGGAGTTTCATTATATGTCGCGAAAGCGTCCTGTTTTCTTTGTTTTCTTTTAAATCAGTGTTTGCATTTGCATTCTTATTGTTATATGTTTTTTTAGCAGTTTAATTTATTGAGGATAAAGTATCAAACATTTGATTAACTATTCAGTTTACTTATTTCATACATTTTCATAAATACATGTATTAAACATAACAATAAAAAAAAGAATGAACTGTCACAAAACTGTTCATTAAAATAAATGTTTCTTTGTTATTTGTACACAAATCGATTGAATTATAATGAAGTACTATAAGAACTAGAAGTAGAAAATTACATCATTGTGACACATAATATATTATGTAAAATGGTAAAATTAACTATTAAAAGTATTTTAAAATATTTCACTTAAATTTGATTAAAGTTACTGCCAAATACTTTTTTACTACGTTTCTGTCATTGCAATACTCATTTCATACCTCTCAGCATAGTACATTTGCAATCTCCAGTACCAAATTCATATCCGCTCCGGAAAATGTAATGTTTTTTGCACAGAACTAGTTTTTCGGTCGTATTTTAAACCTACGCTTTATATACTTAATACAAATTAAATGGGTACCAGTTGACTTTGTGGCGCGTAAAGCATAAAAAAACATAAAGCATTACGCTGTATCAAAAATACGACAATTCTTACCAAAATGGGAATAAAATTTTAAAGGCGACATTAGGCGATTCTACAAAATGATAGGGCAACTTCACTTCGCCTTGGAAGATGATCGAGGGCAAAGTGGGACCACGATAATGCGACTTCTTCACACGAATCGCCCTCCATATTCATAAACAATATTTGATACTCTCCGATTATTCAGTAGGACAGCAAAGACCCAGACTTGACAGATAAAATCAATTTAACGCGGCACAAGTTACCCGTATGTAAAGCAAAAATTTCTTAACAGCGTCACACCACACTTTGTCTCTAATGCACACACAGCTTAAAAAATTTACCATTACATTGCAAATGTATTTCAGCCTTCCCCCTTTTTGTACAAAAAGCCAGAGCTCCAGATAAGCTGCATATTTGCGTTATTACGCAATTAAATTTTCATAAAACCCAATTATTTTTATAGCTTTGCGTTGCAAAACGCAATATCAAAGGCCTAAAACCCAATCAATTTTTAGAAACATGCTTAATTCACTCATTGAGTGCATAAAATTGTTCAGTCTGAGTGATTGCGTTAATTCATTCAAATAAATACACAAAGTTACGTAATTATGATTCCCATTATTTTGCAAAGTAACAACCGAGGTATTCCGAATGTAATGTACATGTATATTTCATGCAGCATACGGTGCTCAAGGTATGGAGGTTATTTCACAAGAAGAGATGCATGTTTCCTGTTGAATACAGTTTTGTCAGCAAAAAAAAAACCTAATTCAATAAATATTAGATGAGTTAAAATCCCAAATTAACTTATTTTTGAGTGGGTGAAAAAAATGATAAAAGTGATATATAAAAAAATACCCAATGAAATAAATCATCAGATGGGTGAAAAACCCAATGAAGAAAATCTTATCTGTAGCTCTGAAAAGCTGACACAAATTTGTTCAAAGAGGCTTGAGACCCACACATTACACAAAAGACACAATACTTATATATATTATATATTTAATAAGTACTGATATGTTATCTATTCTACTTTGGCAGAGAGATGCTAAATATTTTTCAAAGCGTATGTCGAGTTGCTTCCAATCCCCCCCCTTTTCCTCATTTTGTCACCAAAAAAGCTGACACAAATTTTTCCCGGGGGCTTTGAAAGCTGCAAATTGGACGGAAGATGTAATATTATATTTGTTTTAATAATTTATAGGTTGCGATTTGTCACCATTACTATTTATATTTTTAATTAAGAGTATTCTGTCCGCCGAGTGCCGAGTTCAAATCAAAACATGCCACTTCAAGCGGCATTTTAACCTGGTAAATTAAAACTATACAGTACAAAATTTCTATAAATGACAGGTAATTATCTTAGGACTTTGCTGTATTTTATTTTATTGATGTATGTTACGGCACTGCTACGTACGATAACAAAAACTGGGACACTATCACGCTTACAAAAAACCGACAAAAAGTTGACCTTTAGTCATGTGACTGAAGTCGTTAAAAATCAGTCATTTGCTTTCCTACTGATTGTCAATCAAACTGACGGCCGCGAAGCAACACCACCAAAACAGTAAAAAAATTCAGTCATGCACAAACAATATTGACATACTAACTTATCGGAAGTTATCTGCTCTTTGTATTTACGTCTCTAATTGACCCATTTCCAGTTTTACATGATTTATCTCCCCTTTTACTTCCTGTTAAAAAAAACTGCGGCTGTCATTACTAAAAGACTATGATATTGAAATAAAGATTTTGGATTGTTTTTATATTGTTTGTCTATGCCAATTAAATTTTAATCTAATTCACGTCTTTCAATATGCGTGCCTCCTACCGGTAACATGTTGGGTAACTCTAGTTTACATGTAAGACTGTAGTTGGTATATAAGCCATAACATAAATGTGTCACACTATACCTTCAATAAACAATTAATTGGCACCTATACATACATGTAGTTGAAACCCCGGTTAAACTAAATGGGGTATTAAAATATGTATCATACTGTACAGGCCTCGCAAATTTTAATTTCTCCGCGCATCCCGGTGGAGGAAATTCGGGTCTCCGCGACCTCTCCGCGGTCATCTCCACCGCGACTCGCGATCGCGAGTTGCTGGCGGAGAGCCGGTATCAGGTGGAGAGCCGACGACTCCGCCGTGTATTCGCGGTGTATCCACTCTGCAAACATTTGAGGATATATTGGCACATTCGGTAACTGTGCATATTATCGTATAAATGACGTGAAATTATCGTAAGTCTAATCTTTCACCTTTTAAAATATATGACACTTTTGTGAACCTGTTTCAGATCAGTTTCATGTGTTATCCTGCAAAAACATAGAACAGAAAGATCGTGTAGAATACTATTTCTAACAATAGTTAGCAAAGTTGTGTTAAGATTATTTATTGTATGTATGTTTGTATTAATTTATTAATCTTGCATCGTTTTATTTATATTTCAGGTGTTCTGTGAAGATTTATTACTTATCTATATTATCAATTCATGTAGCTAATTATCTTATTTATGCATTTGTTATTCTTTCTTATGTAGAGGTCAACTTAGGCTTAGAGGTGACGAATATGCGGTAAAAAGCTTACCTACTTCCATATATATCTTCCCAATATATTTATTTATTAATAAAGTTAACAGTTGTTCACATTCTCTGCAATGACGAAGTGACAACTTGGTTTATTTGTGTTACGTATTCCGTTTAACAGCAGGTTGCAATAAACAAATCCATGGACACCTGTTTGACAATATGAATCGTCAAATAACTCGCATCCACTTATTTAAAACTGAGAGCTTTGACACTGTTCAATTATATAATTAGCTTGTTTGTAAACTGTTGGTCAGTCTGTGAGTTCAAAGGTAAATAACGACCTAATTATCGCTAATTCCATCAGACAGTATTACCTTTGTTACAATTAATTGAAAATGTCCAGGAAGTGTCAGCGTACTAATTAAGAATTAGGCAATCATTTCTGTATAGCAAATGTTGCTTGATAAGTATTTACCTTCGTATTACTAGCTAGTTTAATCCGTGCCGAAGACAGTTATTACCTTACACAGAACACAGTTTAGACTATATTGTTTGCAAACCAACAATATACTACATGAATATATTACATTATGTATAATTAAAAATTCCGCAGTTTCTTTGTATTTCTAAAATATTCGGTAAAAAAGCACGTGCCGATAATTGAGGATATCGTCTGCTTGTCAATCAAAGTTTTACCGCTTTCACAATAGCACGTGCAAGTAGTGTTTTTTTACATTATTGAAACCGGATATTTTAAAATGCTTAAAAAAATCTGCAAAGAAAGATGGATTACCGAGAAGCATCATTAGTGGTATGGGGTTTTCTTTTGGAGTTGTGAATATATTTCCTCCGTAGACATTATGATATAGAGATTCTACAAGGTTTATAAAAAACCAAAAAGACGCTTGTGATTTCGTTTTTGAACTGTAGTTCAGGATGTCAAATGATCACAGGTACGGCCTAATTAACGCTAATTGGTTATCATCTGACAGCATTACCTGTGTACCACTAATTATGTAATGAAAAATGGTCTGAAAGTGTCATTGTGCTCAATTTACAAGGGATTGTCCAATTAATTTGAAGGGAGGATTAATTTTACAACAAAACATATAAAGTTTGTTGTATACACACTCGAGCATACGACAACAATTTCACTTACATTTATAGACGTAAACGGCACTATAGACGATCTTGTTTTGTTGATGTTTGTCAAATTTGAAGAAAATATATGACAGTAGAACACGATAATTGAGGTATCGTCTGCTTCTTGAGTCAATTAATTTACCGCTTGTAAAATAGCACGTGCAAGTAGTGTACAAATATATACCTGTGAAGTGGTTATTATTTAAAAAAAAACGATGAAAATGAAATGACAGACAGTATATCTTTATTTATTCCACCACTATTTTATCTATTAATTATTTTATAATTATACCTCCGGTTTTGGTGACGTAAACAAACAAGCTGTTAATAGAATTCAACAATTATTTTAATTTATTGGATTGAAACTGGATATTTTAAAATGCTTTCAAAAAGAACGTGGATAAAGACAGATGGATTACCGAGAAGCTTCATTATTGGCATAAGATTTTCTTTTTCTTTTGGAGTTGTGAACGTATGTTTCTCCGTAGACATTCTGACACCCAGATTCTACAATGTTTATAAAAATCCAAGAAGACACTGTTATTTATTTAAAACACAGCTTTGACACTGTTCAAATATAATTCAGCTTGTGAGTTCGTTTTTGAACTGTAGTTCACACTGTCAAATGATCAAAGGTAATTAAAGACACAATTAACGCTAATTGGTTATATGACAGCATTACCTGTGTACCCTTAATTGTGTAATCAAGAATATGGTCAGGAATTGTCATTTATTATGTATTATGCACTTAATTTAAAGTGATAATTAATTTTATAACACAAGGTATAGTTTGTTGTATACACACTCAATTCAAGCATATGACCACAATTCCACTTTCCTATATTGACGAAAACGGCACTGTAGACGATGTTGTTCTGTGATGTTTGTCAACACTGAAGAAAATATAAGAAGTAGAACATTTTCTGGAGAAAGGAAACAGAAACTTAACATGCATACCCATTGTTCTGATGTGATTTTACGATCTTATTGGACATTGGTTAATTAATTAACAATCACGTTTACTCAGCAGGGGGTTTTAATAACCTTCCTCACTCAGATACTGAGGCTACAGCCGCAGTTTTTAGTACCGGAAGTGGACACTAGGTGGCGTTTTTAAAATTGGAAAATCGTCAATTTTATTTTTAATTTTGGAGTGGGGTATCGCCCAGCCGCCGCGCGTACGATGGGACCGTGGTCGTGGATGGGACACGGTAACAAAAATGTGGTTTTAAGACAAATTGTTTACAATTAGGCATATCATAATATTATTCTTTTAGAGTTCTGTGGTATTTTGTGGTAAAAAGTCGCAACCCCCCCCCCCCCCCCAACACACACACAAAACCCCCTGTATATGCTTCGTTTTTAATAAGGCTGCGCTTTGGCCATATCTATAGAATGCGGACTATCGTCGTACTTTATGAATTGTCAGTAGCGCGATTATCTCTTGCCTAAAAAGCTATAAAATTTGAACTTACGCAGGGAAGCATCTTTCTCATCCGTCCAAGACCTCGTGTAAAATTTAATAGCAAGCCGTGTTCGGAAAATCCTGTCAAAAATTCGGAAATTTCAGGCACACTATGTTATTGTCAAAATTTGTAAATTAATCTGTTAAGAATAGTCTAGATTTTAAATAATTCAGTATGATTGCATGGTACATTCAATGAAAATATTTTAGTATTAATTTTTCGATCTTTTTTCATAACATAACAAAACATATCTTTTATTTCCAAATCAGGAGCCCACTAGGAGCAATGAGAGTTGTACAAAAAAATAGGTAAAGAATATTGATAGATACACATAATTATACATAAGACAACATAATGAGACAATTTACTGGATTATTAATGTTCATATTAATATCATATTGAAAATCACATCATTGTAAATTTTTAGTTTACAATATCTTTATCTAATATAAATCTTGCAGTGGCCAGATTAATTAAATATTTAATTTTAAATATAAAAGCAAGTATAAAGCAAGGCCAAGAGCTTGACGTCTCTGACATAGGTGGCGTTTCATTCTAAGAAACAAAAGCAACAATGAAGTACCCTTATTACTATATTTGTATAGTGTGTGTGGTTTTAAGCCAAAAACTCCGACATCCAATTATCTGGCGCATCTGTCAAAAATAGTGTAAAATATACACGTTTACTATTAAATGGAAATTTTCTATTCTGAATAAGGTTTCTTCTTTTTTCGCAACCAATTCTGCATTACGTTTTGTTGGCAGGGTCGTAACTAGGGTCAGAAAATAGAGGAGGCAGGGGCTTGGAGGGTCCAGGGAGGCTGCCCCCCCCCCCCCCCCCCCCGCGGGAAGAAAATTAAGCAAAAATCAGATTCTTTGTGTAATTTATTGGATTTTTAAAAGTAATACACACTTTATTTCTTTGTTGTTGTAAACCTAGAGGAGGCAGTTGCCTCCGTTGCCTCAATGGTAGTTACGGCCTGGTTGGTTAAAACTGGCACAGAATACTATATAAAGTTTATTATATGAATAGAATTTTGCGTGTTTTTGATTGGTCTAAAAACAACAAAAACCAAAATACCCACGGGACACATGCATTTTTTATTATCTTCTTCCTATGGTGCTACGTTGTAATTTAAATTTTAGGTGACAGGTGCGGATTCGTGGGGGTGGGGCGCACCCGGCCCGCACCCGGCCCGCACCCCTGACTGGAAATCCTGTATCCGCGACTGCGCTATTGACCTGGTTTTGACCAGTTCAAGCCTGTTTTTCATGGCTGTTCAAACATAACTATAAATTGCAACTTTAATAGTGGTCATTGCAGTTTGCCGATGACAGTGCAATGTGGCACAGAGGACATAACCTTAAAATACTTAGAAATAAAATGCAACGAACTTTGGACAATGCAAGTAAATGGGCCATTAAATGGGGCTTCAAGATTTCCAAAACTAAAACAATAGGTGTTATTTTTGGAAATAGGAAAGTAACATCAACCAACCTCACATTAGGCAACCAACCCATAAAATTTGAAAATCATGTTAAATTTCTAGGATTGATATTTGACCGTAAATTAACATGGAAAAAACATTTTGACTACCTAGAGGAGAGATCTAAACCTATACTCAACCTTATGAGATACGTTCGGGCTAATAATTTTGGAATGGGCACTGAAACGCTTATAATGTTGTATAAATCTCTACTCAGGTCCATACTAGACTACGGATGCCAGGTTTTTAACTCCGCCTCTAATAGTCTTAAACTTAAACTAGATAAAATATAGTATAAGGGTCTCCGAATAGCTTTAACGTCCACGCCAGTGGAAAATCTATTAGTTGAAGCAGGAGAAAAACCGCTGCAACTTAGGCGCGATGAATTTTCGTTAAAATATTACGCTAGGTGCTCGCAAAATCCCAAAAATCCAGCAAAAGAAACCCTCGAGGATTGTGTCGAATATAGAGCAAAATCACAAAATTGGAAAAATGACACAATCCCTTTTGGCTACAGAATAAGGAAAGAATTAAAACTAAATAAATAAGATAAAATTCAAATAGTAAAACACAGTCCTCCGACTTTTCCACCATGGATTATAAAAACGGCAAATACATCGTGTGAATTAAAAAATAAAAGAGATAAAAGAGATGACCCTAATATAATAAAAACAATAACCCTCGAACATATAGATAGCAAATATAAAAACTTTGAAAAAATTTATACCGATGGTTCAAAGGACCCACTCACCGGTAAAACCGCTTGCGCGTTTACCGTACCAAAAGCAAAATATGTATTCCATGAACGCTGCACCGATAATATCTCGGTATACACCACCGAAATGATAGCAATTTTTAAAGCATTAAAATGGATAGTGGACTCGGACTATCCATATCAAAAGGTAGTTATTCTTACAGATTCACTGAGTGCCATCCAATCAATTGATAATAACCAATCGAGTAGACCGGATATTTTAGAGGCTATTCAAATGCTAGCATTTAAAATAAGAAATAAGCAAATCGAATTAATAATAGAGTGGATACCAGCCCACGTAGGTATCCTAGGTAATGAACTATCGGATAAACTTGCAAAAGCAGCTTTAAAACAAGAAAACATAAATATAAACATAGCCTATAGTACATCTGAATTCTACGTGATCGTCAAAAATATTTTAAAAAAGAAATGGCAAGATATTTGGGACACACAATTCAAAGCCATTTTTCTATATAGGAAATCGAAACCATGCAAAAGCTTTAACCAGGCTCAGACTTGACACAACCCTTCTACCGGGTCAAATGGGGCAACACATCAAAAATATAAGCATGTCATTCTGCACTGTGTAGCCCATAACAACGCCAGAATAAAACTTAACACAGCGCTCACAAAATTTAACATCAATGCCGTCGATATCAAGATCTTGTTGGACCCTCCTAAACAATTTAAAAACCAAGTATATAAAGAACTGGTCGATTTTATTACGGAAATTGACTATCACAAATGTATATAACTATCTCTCTCGTTTCTTGTATACTAGGTGTCTTCTGCGACGGTCGCGCCCTACAACCATCTTATAAATAAAAGTAAAATCCTCTGTACAGTAAGCCAAGAGCTTCGTCTCGGGCACCCTAAGAGGAACACGCATAACAACGGCAATAATAATCATGAAAAAGTTAAAATTGCACCTCAGCACGATATGCCAAGAGCATCGTCTCGGGGAGGTGCCTACTTCCGATTAAAAAATAGTCAAATCCTCGGTAGAGTAAGCCAAGAGCTTCGTCTCGGGCTGTTACTGAGGGACATAGGAAATTCGTAAAAACCCAATCCCTAAAACATGTAACAACCCTACTCCTCAGTAAGGCTAGCCAAGAGCCTCGTCTCGGGCACCCTATGAGGAACACGCGTAACAACGGAAAAAATAATCATGAAAAAGTCAAAATTGCAAATAAGCAGATATGCCAAGAGCATCGTCTCGGGCAGGTGCCTACTTCCGATTACAAATTAAAGTCAAATCCTCGGTAGAGTAAGCCAAGAGCTTCGCCTCGGGCTGTTACTGAGGGACATAGGAAATTCATAAAAACCCAATCCCTAAAACATGTAACAACCCTACTCTTCAGTAAGGTAAGCCAAGAGCTCGTCTCGGGCACCCTATGAGGTGTCTCGTGTACAGTATTCCATCAACTGGCACGTTAAAGACCCCATTGGCAGTATTCGATAAGAGTAGGCGCACGCGCCGCTGCCATGGCACGCCCCGTACTTGCTGATAGCGTCTTGGTTCTCTAGCTGGATGCAGCTTGACTTTTTGGTTGCAGCATTTCTGACTAATTTTATCATTTCAGTTATAGTAATTATGGCCTATAAAACCCCAAAAATACAAATAAATAGGCAAACAATTTTTTTTTTAAATAAAAGCCATTAGGCAATAAGTCCGTGCGAGACCGTTTCACGGTAGTCAAGGACGTTAAAAACCCCATAAGTAAGTAAGTGGTCATTGAATCATCTGTAGTTATAAAATATACTGTTAAACATGTAAGAATAAAATTAATTATTTATTTATACTCTTTTCAATATTTGAAATGTGATGAAACCGGAATGTCAGGATTGTCAGCAAATCAATATCAAAATGCAGTATTAACAGGAAACATAAAGGGTAACCAGCATGACCAGCGTTACAACAATTACAAACATCCTTTGTTTCTGATGAAGGAACATGGTGATTTAATTCATGTAATAAAACAATTACTGACTTTAATGTACAGTCTCTATCAGGATTTCTCATTCCTTAAAAATGTATAGCCGCTCGGTGAATATTACATTTTTTCTGGCTGCAACCTATATCAAAGTCATTAATTGTATAATAGTACTATTAGTATAGACTGTCCCTGGTTTAGATCACTTTTAGCATTTTTTTCAGCTAAATAATAATAATAATAATTTTATTTACACAAGCACATTTATAATAATGGCACAGGCCCAATAAACATTATATAATAACAACAGTTGTGAAAAAAATCTAATTATATTATTCATAATGACAACAGTTACGAAAATCTTAAGTTAAATTGCATGTTTTAGTACATCTACATATAATATGTACATATGTATATCACGCCTCCAATTTTCATTTGGGGTGCACATAGGACTATTAGGTGATAACTTACTATCATTCGTCTGGAAAACTGGCATTTCCAGATTTGTAAGGCATTTCTACAGTTATGTTTCGTATCCATTTGTGTACGTAACTGTGACGCGAATGGCGTCATAAAAAGCTGTCTCGTCTGGCGAGACTAATTGGTTCTTATATAGTTTCTGGAATGTAAAAGACAGGTTGATCTTCCACGAGTGATAGAAGTTTAATGCCTTTTCTTGAGACGAGCGAAATTTGCGAAAAGACATGCAAAAATGTACTTGACTTGCATTAGACATACCTTTAAGGCGTATAAAATAACAGACTGATATGTTCTGCCTTACAACGCAATGAAATGCATGCAGCATACAAAATCATACTGACAAGTGGTGAGTTTTACACAACATCATTCTGACCTGGTGTGCTGTATAAAGCAATGTATTGTACTTGAATTACATATTCTTGTAGTGCGTAAAACACAATGATTGCATTATACAAACACCATAGTGACATGTGCTGCGTTCAACACAATGTACGTTTTGTGCTTACATCCGACAAACCTGTACTACGCAATGTATGGATTATACTTGCATTAGATATATATGTGGTGCGAATAAAACGATGTTTGCTTTACACAATCATCTTACTGTCATGTGGTGCGTTTTACTCAGTGCACATTTTGTACTTACATCGGACTGACCTGTTGTGTTTTTTAACGCAAGATGTCTTCGACTTGCATTAAACATACCCGTGATGTCTGCTTTATAAAAACATTATACTGACACGTGGGGCGATTCCACAATGTACGTATGTACTTATATCAGACTGACTTGTTGTGCTGTACTACTCAATGTATGAATTGCACTTGCAGTAGATATAATTGTGCTGCGTATAACACAATGTCTGCCTTATACAAACATCATACTGACATGTGGTGCTTTTCGCACAATATACGTTTTATAATAAAATCAGACTGACCTGTGCGTACTATTCAACGCAATGTATGGATTCTACTTGCATAAGATGTACTTGTGGTGCTTAAAACGCAATATCTCCTTTATACAAACATTATACTGACATGATGTGCGTTTGCACAATGTACGTTTTGTTTGTTTGAATGATGTTTAACGCCATTGTCAGGAATTTGTCAACTATGTCGTGGCGTTCAGATTTTATTGGGAGGAAACCGGAGTACCCGGAGAAAACAGCAGACCTTCGGTAGGAAAACTGACAATCCTTGTCAATGAAGATTGGAGTCGAGTACATCCTGCCCGCAGTGAGACACGAACCCGCAACCTTAGTGCATGTACATTTAACGCCACTTTCAGCAATGTTTCAGCCATATCATGGCGTCCAGTTTTCATTGGGGATGAAACCGAAGTACCTGGAGAAAATGCCTGACCTTCGGTAGGAAAACTGGCAATCCTGTCAATTAAGATTTGAGTCGAGTACACACTGACCGCAATGAGACTCGAACCCGCAACCTCAGGGCATGTATGCTTTGTTCTTACATCATACTGACCTATGGTGCTCTACAACGCAATGTATAGATTTTACTTGCCTCAAAGATAATTGTAGTGCGTATAACACAATGTGTGCTATGTACAAACATTATAACGATATCTGGTGCGTTTAACAACAATGTACGTTTTGGACTAATATCAAACTGACCTGTTGTGCTGTAAACCTCAATGTATGAATTGTACTTGTATAAAACATAATTGTGGTGCCTATGACACAATGTTTGCTTTATACAAACATCATAATTACATGTGGTGCGTTTTACCAAATGAACGTTTTGTATTTACATTAGACTGACTTTTCGTGCTGCTTAACGGAATGTCTGTCTTCGACTTACAAGTATGAAATATACCTGTGGTGCGTATAATACAATGTCTGCTTTATACAAATACCATATTGACATGTTGTGCTGACATGTGATGTTTTTTACACATTGTACGTTTTGTACTTACTTCAGACTGACGTGTTGTGGTGTAAAACTCAATATATGGATTGTACTTGCATTAGATATACTTGTCGTTCATAAGATGTACATCTGGTTCATATAACGCAAAATCTGCTCTATACAAACAGCACACTGACATGTGGTGCGTTTTATACAATGCATGGATTGTGCTTGCAGTAGATACACTTGTGTTGCGTAAAACTCAATAACTGCTTTATACAAGAATTATCCCGCAGTGAGACACGAACCCGCAACTTCAGTGCATGTACGTTTTGTACTTACATCATACTGACATGTTGTGCTATACAACGCAATGTATAGATTTTACTTGCATCAAATATAATCGCTGGGACCATACTGGGAGTGTTCTCAGTGCTCGACCCACAGAGCAGCCCAGCGCGTCCCCGGTTGGCGAATTGGGGAGACCCTCTCGTTGTGGTGTGGGGGTGTTAGGTCATAATACGGAAAGCCTGATCGCGGACCGTAGTGGGTAACGTGTTTGGAGAGTGCCACGCTCCTTGCACGACAAAGACTTTTTTAGTAGACTTCGAAAAAGAGTAGGCTCATTGTAGCCGCTACAAAGGCTAAGTTCTTCGTCTCTACCCAAAACTCCATACTTTTCCAGTGGCAGTCAAAATTGTATTTCCCGTGACCCATCCCACCCCACTTTCAGTTGATTTATTGTTTGTTAACTTGTTCCCGTCCTGAATAGCCGAAATACTGCTCGATAAGCGTAAAGTATACGTCCAATCAATCAATCAATCAATCAATCAAATATAATCGTGGTGGGTATAACAAAATGTGTGCTTTCTACAGACATCATAACGACATCTGGTGCGTTTAACAACAATGTATGTTTTGAATAATATCGGGATGACCTGTTGTCCTGTACAACGCAACTTATTGTACTTGCATAAGATATACTTGTGGTTCATATAACGCAATGTTTGCTCTATACAGACATCATATAAACATGCGGTGCGTTTTACCAAATGTACGTTTTGTATTTACATTAGACTGACTTGTTCTGATGTTTAACGCAATGTCTGTCTACGACTTGCATTAAATATACATGTGGTGCTATAACACAATAGCTGCTTTATACAAATATCATACTGACATGTGATGCAGTTTACACATTGTACGTTTTGTACTTACTTCAGACTGATCTGTGGTGCTGTAAAACTAAATATATAGATTGTACTTGCATTAGATATACTTGTCGTTCATATAACGCAATGTATGCTCTATACAAACATTATACTGACATGTGGTGAGTTTTACACAATGCATGGATTGTACTTGCATTAGATATAATTGTGGTTCATATAACACAATGTCTGCTCTATACAAACATCAAACTGACATGTGGTGCATTTTATACAATGCATGGTTTGTACTTGCAGTAGATATACTTGTGTTGCGTAAAACTCAATATCTGCTTTATACAAGCATTATACTGACATGTTGTGCGTTGCACAATATATGTTTTGTTTAATTTGTTTGAATGGTGTTTAACGCCATTGTAAGGAATTTGTCAACTATGTCATGGCGTTTAGATTTTATTGGGGAGGAAGCCGGAGTACCCGGAGAAAACAGCCGACCTTCGGTAGGAAAACTGGCAATCCTTGTCAATTAAGATTAGAGTCGAGTACACCCTGCCGCAGTGGGACACGAACCCGCAACCTCAGTGCATGTACGTTTTGTACTTACATCATACTGACATGTTGTGCTATACAACACAATGTATAGATTTTACTTGCATCAAATATAATCGCTTGGACCATACTGGGAGGGTTCTCAGTGCTCGACCCACAGAGCAGCCCAGCGCGTCCCCGGATGGCGAATTGGGGAGACCCTCTCGTTGTGGGGTGGGATTGTTAGGTCATAATACGGAAAGCCTGATCGCGGACCATAGTGGGTAAAGTGTTTGGAGATTGCCACGCTCCTTGAACGACAAAGACCTTTTTGTAGAATTCGAAAAAGTGTAGGCTCATTGTAGCCGCTACAAAAGGCTAAGTTCTACGTCTCTACCCAAAACTCCATACTTTTCCAGTGGCAGTCAAAATTGTATTTCCCGTGACACATCCAACCCCATTTTAAGTTGATTTATTGTTTTTTTTAACTTGTTCCCGCCCTGAATAGCCTAAATACTGCTCGCTAGACGTAAAGTATACATCCAATCAATCAATCAATCAAATATAATCGTGGTGGGTATAACAAAATGTGTGTTTTATACAGACATCATACTGACATCTAGTGCGTTTAACAATAATGTACCTTTTGAATAATATCGGGATGACCTGCTGTGCTGTACAACGCAACGTATTGATTGTACTTGCATTAGATATACTTGTGGTTTATAAAACGCAATGTTTGCTCTATACAGACATCATATTAACATGCGGTGCGTTGAACACAAAGTATGGATTGTACTTGCATAAAATATAATCGTCGAACCTATAACACAATGTCTGCTTTATACGAACATCGTATTAACATGCGGTGCGTTTTACCAAACACACGTTTTGTATTTACATTAGACTGGCTTGTTTTGCTGTTTAACGCAATGTCTTTCTACGACTTGCATTAAATATACATGTGGTGCTATAACACAATAGCTGCTTCATACAAATATCATACTGAAATGTGATGCGTTTTACACATTGTACGTTTTGTACTTACTTCAGACTGATCTGTGGTGCTCTAAAACTAAATATATAGATTGTACTTGCATAAGATATACTTGTCGTTCATATAACGCAATGTATGCTCTATACAAACATCATACTGACATGTGGTTAGTTTTACATATTGCATGGATTGTACTTGCAAAAGATATACTTGTGGTTCATATAACAGAATGTCTGCTCTATACAAACATCACACTGACATGTGGTGCGTTTTATACAATGAATGGATTGTGCTTGCAGTAGATATACTTGTGTTGCGTAAAACTCAATATCTGCTTTATACAAGCACTATACTGACATGATGTGCGTTTGCACAATATACGTTTTGTTTATTTGTTTGAATGATGTTAAACGCCATTGTCAGGAATTTGTCAACTATGTCATGGCGTTCAGATTTTCTTGGGGAGGAAGCCGGAGTACCCGGAGAAAACAGCCGACCTTCGGTAGGAAAACTGACAATCTTAATTAAGATTGGAGTCGAGTACACCCTGCCAGCGGTGAGACACGAACCCGCAACCTTAGTGCATGTACGTTTTGTACTTACATTATTCTGACCTGTTGTTCTATACAATGCAATGTATAGATTTTACTTGCATCAAATATAATCGCTGGGACCATACTGGGAGGGTTCTCAGTCCTCGACCCACAGAGCAGCCCAGCGCGTCCACGGTTGGCGAATTGGAGAGACCCTCTCGTTGTGGGGTGAGGTTGTTAGGTCATAATACGGAAAACCTGACCGCGGACCGTAGTGGGTAAAATGTTTGGAGATTGCCAATCTCCTTGCACGACAAAGACCTTTTTGTAGAATTCGAAAAAGTGTAGGCTCATTGTAGCCGCTACAAAAGGCTACGTGCTACGTCTCTACCCAAAACTCCATAGTTTTCCAGTGGCAGTCAAAATTGTATTTCCCGTGACCCATCCCACCCCATTTTAAGTTGATTTATTGTTTTTTAACTTGTTCCCGTCCTGAATAGAATAAATACTGCTCGCTAGACGTAAAGTATACATCCAATCAATCAATCAATCAATCAATCAAATATAATCGTGGTGGGTATAACAAAGTGTGTGTTTTATACAGACATCATACTGACATCTGGTGCGTTTACCAATAATGTACGTTTTGAATAATATCGGGATGACCTGTTGTGCTGTACAACGCAACGTATTGATTGTACTTGCATTAGATATACTTATGGTTTATATGGCGCAATGTTTGCTCTATACAGACATTATATTAACATGCGGTGCGTTGAACACAATGTATGGATTGTACTTGCATAACATTTAATCGTCGGACCTATAACACAATGTCTGCTGTATACAAACATCGTATAAACATTCGATGCGTTTTACCAAATGCATGTTTTGCATTTACATTAGACTGGCTTGTTCTGGTCTTTAACGCAATGTCTGTCTACGACTTGCATTAAATATACATGTGGTGCTATAACACAATAGCTGCTTCATACAAATATCATACTGAAATGTGATGCGTTTTACACATTGTACGTTTTGTACTTACTTCAGACTGATCTGTGGTGCTCTACAACTAAATATATAGATTGTACTTGCATAAGATATACTTGTCGTTCATATAACGCAATGTATGCTCTATACAAACATCATACTGATATGTGGTGCGCTTTATACAATGCATGGATTGTGCTTGCAGTAGAAATACTTGTGTTGCGTAAAACTCAATATCTGCTTTATACAAGCACTATACTGACATGTTGTGCGTTTGCACAATATACGTTTTGTTTATTTGTTTGAATGATGTTTAACGCCATTGTCAGGATTTTGTCAACTATGTCATGCCGTTCAGATTTTATTGGGGAGGAAGCCGGAGTACCCGGAGAAAACAGCCGACCTTCGGTAGGAAAACCGACAATCCTTGTCAATTAAGATTGGAGTCGAGTACACCCTGCCCGCGGTGAGACACGGACCCGCAACCTTAGTGCATGTACTTTTTGTACTTACATCATTCTGACCTGCTGTTCTATACAACGCAATGTATAAATTTTACTTGCATCAAATATAATCGTTAGGACCATACTGGGAGGGTTCTCAGTGCTCTACCCGCAGAGCAGCCCAGCGCGTCCCCGGTTGGCGAATTGGGGAGACCCTGTCGTTGTGGGATGGGGTTGTTAGGTCATAATACGGAAAGCCTGACCGGGGACCGTAGTGGGTAACGTGTTTGGAAAGTGCCACGCTCCTTGCACGGCAAAGACCTTTTTTGTAGAATTCGAAAAAAAGTAGGCTCATTATAGCCGCTACAAAAGGCTACGTTCTCAGTCTCTACCCAAAACTCCATACTTTTCCAGTGGCAGTCAAAATTGTATTTCTCGTGACCCATCCCACCCCATTTTCAGTTGATTTATTGTTTATTAACTTGTTCCTGTCCTGAATAGCCGAAATACTGCTAGCTGGACGTAAAGTATACATCCAATCAATCAATCAATCAATCAATCAATCAATCAATCAATCAATCAATCAATCAATCAATCAAATGTAATCGTGATGGGTATAACAAAATGTGTGCTTTATACAGACATCATACCGACATCTGGTTCGATTAACAACAATGCACGTTTTGAATAATATCGGGATGACCTGTTGTGCTGTACAACGCAACGTATTAATTGAACTTGCATAAGATATACTTGTGGTTCATATAACGTAATGTTTGCTCTATGCAGACATCATATTAACATGCGGTGCGTTTTACACAATGTATGGATTGTACTTGAATAAAATATAATTGTCGGGCCTATTACACAATGTCTGCTTTATACAAACATTGTACTAGCATGCGGTGCGTTTTACCAAATGTACGTTTTGTATTTACATTAGACTGACTTGTTCTGCTGTTTAACGCAATGTCTGTCTACGACTTGCATTAAATATACATGTGGTGCTATAACACAATAGCTGCTTTATACAAATATCATACTGACATGTGATGCGTTTTACACATTTTACGTTTTGTACTTACTTCAGACTGATCTGTGGTGCTGTAAAACTAAATATATAGATTGTACTTGCATTAGATATACTTGTCGTTCATATAACGCAATGTATGCTCTATACAAACATTAAACTGACATGTGGTGAGTTTTACACCATGCATGGATTGTTCTTGCATTATATATACTTGTGGTTCATATAACACAATGTCTGCTCTATACAAACATCAAACTGACATGTGGTGCATTTTATACAATGCATGGATTGTGTTTGCAGTAGATATACTTGTGTTGCGTAAAACTCAATATCTGCTTTATACAAGCATTATACTGACATGTTGTGCGTTTGCACAATATACGTGTTGTTTATTTGTTTGAATGATGTTTAACGCCATTGTAAGGAATTTGTCAACTATGTCATGGCGTTCAGATTTTATTGGGGAGGAAGCCGGAGTACCCGAAAAAAAGCCGACCTTCGGTAGGAAAACTGACAATCCTTGTCAATTAAGATTGGAGTCAAGTACACCCTGCCCGCAGTGGGACACGAACCCGCAACATCAGTGCATGTACGTTTTGTACTTGCATCATACTGACCTGTTGTGCTATTCAACGCAATGTATAGATTTTATTTGCATCAAATATAATCACTGGGACCATACTGGGAGGGTTCTCAGTGCTCGACCCACAGAGCAGCCCAGCGCGTCCCCGGATGGCGAATTGGGGAGACCCTCTCGTTGTTGGGGGGTATTTAGGTCATCATACAGAAAGCCTGACCGCGAACCGTAGTTGGTAACGTGTTCGGAGATTGCCACGCTCCTTGCACGACAAAGACTTTTTTTGTAGATTTCGAAAAAGAGTAGGCTTATTGTAGCCGCTACAAAAGGCTTAGTTCTCCGTCTCTACCCAAAACTCCATATTTTTACAGTGGCAGTCAAAAATGTATATCCCGTGACCCATCCCACCCCATTTTCAGTTGATTTATTGTTTGTTAACTTGTTCCCGTCCTGAATAGCCGAAATACTGCTCGCTGGACGAAAAGTATACATCCAATCAATCAATCAAATATAATCGTGGTGAGTATAACAAAATGTGTGCTTTCTACAAACACCATAACGACATCTGGTCCGTTTAACAACAATGTACGTTTTGAATAATATCGGGATGACCTGTTGTGCTGTACAACGCAATTTATTGGTTTTTACTTGCATTAGATATTCTTGTGGTTCATATAACGCAATGTTTGCTCTATACAGACTTCATATTAACATGCTGTGCGGTTTTCACAATGTATGCATTGTACTTGCATAAAATATAATCGTCGGGCCTATAACACAATGTCTGCTTTATACAAACATCCTACTAACATGCGGTGCGTTTTACCAAATGCACGTTTTGTATTTACATTAGACTGGCTTGTTCTGCTGTTTAACGTAATGTCTGTCTACGACTTGCATTAAATATACATGTGGTGCTATAACACAATAGCTGCTTTATACAAATATCATACTGAAAAGTGATGCGTTTTACACATTGTACGTTTTGTACTTACTTTAGACTGATCTGTGGTGCTGTAAAACTAAATACATAGATTGTACTTGCATTAGATTTACATGTGCTTCATATAACGCAATGCCTTCCCTATACAAACATCATGCTGACATGTGGTGAGTTTACACTATGCATGGATTGTACTTGCATTAGATATAGTCTTGTGGTTCATTTAACACAATGTCTGCTCTATACAAACATCACACTGACATTTGGTGCGTTTTATACAATGCATGGATTGTACTTGCAGTAGATATACTTGTGTTGCGTAAAACTGTATATCTGCTTTATACATGTATTTTACTAAAATGATGTGCGTTTGCACAATATACGTTTTGTTTATTTGTTTGAATGATGTTTAACGCCATTGTCAGGAATTTGTCAACTATGTCATGGCGTTCAGATTTTATTTGGGAGGAAGCCGAGTACCCGGAGAAAACAGCCGACCTTTGGTAGAAAATCTGGCAATCCTTGTCAATTAAGATTTAGGTCGAGTACAACCTGTCAGCAGTGAGACACGAACCCGTAACCTTAGTGCATGCACGTTTTGTACTTACATCATACTGGCTGTTGTGCTATAGAACGCAATGTATAGATTTTACTTGCATCAAATATAATCGCTGGGACCATACTGGAAGGGTTGTCAGTGCTCGACCCACAGAGCAGCCCAGCGCGTCCCCGGTTGGCGAATTGGGGATACCCTCTCGTTGTGGGATGGGGGGGTTTGTTTGGTCTTAATACGGAAAGCCTGACCGCGGACCGTAGTGGGTAACGTGTTTGGAGAGTGCCACGCTCCTTCCACGTCAAAGACCTTTTTTGTAGATTTCGAAAAAGTGTAGGCTAATTGTAGCCGCTACAAAAGGCCATGTTCTCCGTCTCTTCCCTTTACTCTATACTTTTCTAGTGGCAGTCAAAATTGTATTTCCCGTGACCCATCCCACCCCATTTTCAGTTGATTTATTGTTTGTCTTCTTGTTCCCGTCCTGAATAACCGAAATACTGCTCTCTGGACGTAAAGTATACATCCAATCAATCAATCAATCAATCAAATATAATCGTGGTGGTTATAACAAAATGTGTGCTTTTATACAGACATCATACCGATATCTGGTGCGTTTAACAACAATGTACGTTTTAAATAATATTGGAATGACTTGTTGTGCTGTACAACGCAATGCTTTGATTGTACTTGTAATAAATATACTTCATTGCGTACAACACAAAGTCGTCTTTATAGCACTATCATACTGACATGTGGCACGTTTTACACAATGTACGTTTTGTACTAATTTTAGATTGACCTGTTGTGCTGTACATCGCAATGTTTGGATTGTACTAGCATTAGATAATCTTTTGCTGCGTTGTCGCAATGTAGGTATTATACAAACATCATATTGGTATGTGGTTGGTTTTCACAATGTACGTTTTGCATTTACATCAGACTGAGCTGTTGTTATGCTCAACGCAAAGTCTGTCTCCGACTTGCATTTAACATACCCGTGGTGCCGATAACACAAAGGCTGCTGTATTCAAATATCATACTGAAATGTTGTGCGTTTTACACAATGTACGTATTGTACTAACATCAGACTGAGCTGTACTACTCAATGTATAGATTCTGCTTGCATTACATATACTTGGTTTGCGTGTAACGCAATATCTGCTTGATACAAACATCATTCTGGCGTGTTTTGTGGTCTACACAATGTACGTTTTGGACTAACATCAGACTGAAATGTTGTACTGTACAACACAATGGCTGAATTGAACTTGCATTAGATATAATTGTGCTGCGTATAACACAATGTCTGCTTCATACAAACATCATACTGACATGTGGTGCGTTTCGCACAATGTACGTTTTATAATAAAATCAGACTGACCACTGCGTATTATTCAACGCAATGTATGGATTCTACTTGCATAAGATGTACTTGTGGTGCTTAAAACGCAATATCTGCTTTATACAAACATTTTACTGACATGCTGTGCGTTTGCACAATGTACGTTTTGTTTGTTTGAATGATGTTTAACGCCACTTTCAGCAATTTTTCAGTCATGTCATGGCGTCTAGTTTTTATTGGGGATGAAACCGAATTACCTGGAGAAAATACCTGATCTTCGGTAGGAAAACTGGCAATCCGTGTCACTTAAGATTGGAGTCGAGTACACCCTGACCGCAATGTGACTCGAACCCGCAACCTCAGGGCATGTATGCTTTGTTCTTACATCATACTGACCTATTGTGCTCTACAACGCAATGTATAGATTTTTCTTGCATCAAACACAATTGTGGTGCGTATAACACAATGTGTGCTTTGTACAAACATCGTACCGAAATCTGGTGCGTTTAACAACAATGTACATTTTGGACTAATATCAAACTGACCTGGTGTGCTGTAAAACGCAATGAATGAATTTTACTTGCATAAAACATAATTGTGGTGCCTATGACACACTGTTTTCTTTATACAAACATCATAATTACATGTGGTGCGTTTTACCAAATGTACGTTTTGTATTTACAATAGACTGACTTTTTGTGCTGTTTAACGGAATGTCTGTCTTCGACTTGCATGAAATATATCTGTGGTGCGTATAACACAATGTCTGCTTTATACAAATATCATATTGACATGGGATGTTTTTCACACATTGTACGTTTTGCACTCACTTCAGACTGACCCGTTGTTAAACTCAATATATGGATTGTAATTGCATTAGATATACACGTGGTTCATATAACACAATGTCTGCTCTATACAAACATCACACTGACATGTGGTGCGTTTTATACAATGCATGGATTGTGCTTGCAGTAGATACACTTTTGTTGCATAAAACTCAATATCTTTATATAAGCATTATACTGACATGTTGTGCGTTTGCACAATATACGTTTTGTTTATTTGTTTAAATGATGTTTAACGCCATTGTCAGGAATTTATCAACTATGTCATGACGTTCAGATTTTATGGGAAAGGAACCCAGAGTACCCGGAAGAAACAGTCGACCTTCGGTAGGAAAATTGGCAATCCTTGTCAATTAAGATTGGAGTCGAGTACACCCTGCACACAGTGAGACACGAACCCGCAAACTCAGTGCATGTAGGTTTTTTACTTACATCACACTGACCTGTTGTTCTATACAACGCAATGCATAGATTTTACTTGCATCAAATATAATCGCTGGGACGATACTGGGAAGGGTCTCAGTGCTCGACCCACAGAGCAGCCCAGCGCGTTCCCGGGTGGCGAATTGTGTAAACACTCTCGTTGGGTGGGGGGTTGTCAGGTCATAATACGAAAGCCTGGCCGCGGACCGTAGAGGGTAACGTGTTTGGAGAGTGCCACGCTCCTTGCACGACAAAGACCCTTTTGTAGATTTTGCTTTTGTTCGCAAAAGAGTAGGCTCATTTTAACGCTACTAAAGGCCATGTTCTCCGTCTCTACCCAAAACTCCATACTTTTCCAGTGGCATTCAAAATTGTATTTCCCGTGACCCATCCCACCCCATTTTCAGTTGATTTATTGTTAGTTAACTTGTTACCGTCCTGAATAGCCGAAATACTGCTAGCTGGACGTAAAGTAAACATCCAATCAATCAATCAATCAAATATAATCGTGGTGGGTATAACAAAATGTGTTTTATACAAACATCATACCGACATCTGGTGCGTTTAACAACAATGTACGTTTTGAATAATATCTGGATAACCTGTTGTGCTGTACAACGCAACATATTGATTGTACTTGCATTAGATATTCTTGTGGTTCATATAACGCAATTTTTGCTCTATACAGACATCATACTAACATGCGGTGCGTTTTACACAATGTATGGATAAATATAATCGTCGGGCCTATAACACAATGTCTGCTTTATACAAACATCGTACTAACATGCGGTGCGTTTTACCAAATGTACGTTTTGTATTTACATTAGACTGACTGTTCTGCTGTTTAACGCAATGTCTGTCTACAACTTGCATTAAATATACATGTGGTGCTATAACACAATAGCTGCTTTATACAAATATCATACTGATATGTGATGCGTTTAACATTGTAAGTTTGTACTTACTTCAGACTGATCTGTGGTGCTGTAAAACTAAATAAAAAGGTATATCTTGCATTAGATATACATGTGCTTCATATAACGCAATGTCTTCCCTATACAAACATCATACTGACATGTGGTCCGTTTTACACAATGCATGGATTGTACTTGCATTAGATATACTTGTGGTTCATATAACACAATGTCTAAAAATACACAATGTCTGCTTTATACAAACATCGTACTAACATGCGGTGCGTTTTACCAAATGTACGTTTTGTATTTACATTAGACTGACTGTTCTGCTGTTTAACGCAATGTCTGTCTACAACTTGCATTAAATATACATGTGGTGCTATAACACAATAGCTGCTTTATACAAATATCATACTGATATGTGATGCGTTTAACATTGTAAGTTTGTACTTACTTCAGACTGATCTGTGGTGCTGTAAAACTAAATAAAAAGGTATATCTTGCATTAGATATACATGTGCTTCATATAACGCAATGTCTTCCCTATACAAACATCATACTGACATGTGGTCCGTTTTACACAATGCATGGATTGTACTTGCATTAGATATACTTGTGGTTCATATAACACAATGTCAGGAATTCGTCAACTATGTCATGGTGCTCAGATTTTTATGGGTGGAAACCGGAGTACCCGGCGAAAACAGTCGACCTTCGGTAGGAAAAATGGCAATCCTTGGCAATTAAGATTGGAGTCGAGTAAACGCTGCCCACAGTGAGACACGAACCCGCAACCTCAGTGCATGTACGTTTTGTACTTACATCATACTGACCTGTTGTGCTTTACAACGTAAGGCATAGATTTTACTTGCATCAAATATAATCTCGCTGGGACCATACTGGGAGGGTTCTCAGTGCTCGACCCACAGAGCAGCCCAGCGCGTCCCCGGGTGGCAAGTAAGGGAGACCCTCTCGTTGGGGGGATTGTTAGGTCATAATACGGAAAGCCTGACCACGGACCGTAGTGGGTAACGTGTTTGAAGAGTGCCACGCTACTTACACGAAAAAGACTTTTTTTGTAGATTTAGAAAAAGAGTAGGCTCATTGTAGCCGCTACAAAAGGCTACGTTTTCCGTCTCTACCCAAAACTCCATACCTTTTCCAGTGGCAGTCAAAATTGTATTTCCCGTGACCCACCCCACCCTATTTTCAGTTGATTTATTGTTTGTTAACTTGTTCCCGTCCTGAATAGCCGAAATACTGCTCGCTGGACGTAAAGTATACATCCAATCAATCAATCAAATATAATCGTGGTGAGTATAACAAAATGTGTGCTTTATACAGACATCATATCGACATCTGGTTCGTTTAACAACAATGTACGTTTTGAATAAATCGGGATGACCTGTCGTGCTGTACAACGCAATGTATTAATTGTACTTGCATTAGATATACTTGTAGTTCATATAACGCAATGTTTGCTTTATATAGACATTATATTAATATGCGGTGCGTTTTACACAATGTATGGATTGTACTTGCATAAAATATAATCGTCGGGCCTATAACACAATGTGTGCTTTATGCAAACATCGTAGTAACATGCGGTGCGTTTTACCAAATATACGTTTTGTATTTACATTAGACTGACTTGTTCTGCTGTTTAACGCAATGTCTGTCTACGACTTGCATTAAATATACCTGTGGTGCGTATAACGCAATGTCTGCTTTAAACAAATATCATACTGACATGTGATGCGTTTTACACATTGTACGTTTTGTACTTACCTCAGACTGACCTGTTGTGCTGTACTACTCATGTATGGGTTGTACTTGCATTGGATATACATGTGGTTCATATAGCGCAATGTCTGCTCTATACAAACATCATACTGACGTGTGGTGCGTTTTTCACAATGCACGGCTTGTACTTGCATTATATAAACTTCGTATAACTCAGTGTATACCTTATACAAACATCATACTGACTATAGTACACCTTATATACCACATATATGATGACAGGGTAACATAGGAGGCTATAGTACACCTTTTATTCCAAAAGTAACGTTAGGGTTACATTAGAGCCTATAGTACACCTTATATACCAACGATATCATGGCAGGGTAACATAGGATGCTATTGTGCACCTTATATACCAAAAATTACATGGTGGGGGATATAGTACACCTTTGATGCAAAAGCTATCATGGTGGTGTAACATACGATGCTACAGAATGACTTATATACCAAAAGTGCCTGTTTACACCTTATATACAAAAGCCTTCTTGCAAAACGGTACATGTACAAAATGGCATTAGTGACATCCACGCTGATGAAATGGTTCTGTTCGCTCTCGTATGTTCATCATTGAAGACTTCTTTGTTTTGATCACGTGCACGACAATGGAAGAAGAACTATGCAGAAACATTAATTTTCAAATCTGACAAAATTCTTATTCCAGTGAGTGTGCATTTAGTTTTCACATATTGTTCTTCATATACTGACGATTAAACACATCTGTAAAAAAAAATCATATTTATTGTTTGTTTTTGTTTGAATGAAGTTTGGTGCTTCTTTCGGCAATTTTCAATATTGTGGCGTCCAGTTCAGGAAGCCAGAGTATCCAGATAAAAACCCTAACCTAACTTATCAATTAAAATTGGAGTCGAGTGCACCCTACCCGCAGTGAGACTGGAACCCATTACCTAGTATTGACAGACCAAGTGATAAATAAGTAGACTAACTACCTTAACCACTCATATTTTAATGTACATATATTCATTATACGTTAATATGATTTTTTTTTAAACATTAAAAATAAAGGGCAATACCAGACACAATGTATTAAAATAACTTTGACCTAGATTACTGCATGCATTAAGAATGCACAGTATTGATGTTTCAATATTTGTACATTGTGCATCATAAATATTCTGTCAATTTCTACAATAAACAATTCTTCCAACCTTTAATGAAAATTCATGAAAGTGTTTTTGAGATTAAATACCCCTTGTTTCTCAAACACAGTCCCGAACTCTATAACAATAAATCAGAAATTTACTAAAAAGTATATAGATCACGAGACTAACATAATTCACAACTATATGCAGTGTAAAGATCATTTGTGATCGCATTCTCAAAATACAGTGTGACTTGTGGTTAACGGATGGACGGACATTTGTATACCATATTGATAATACGCCCGCCATAAACGAGCGTATAAAAACACAAAGAAAATCTATGAAACATGCTATGACTTAATTCCAAATGAACAATGATTAAGTTATCCATATATCATTGAATTAAATTTTCATTTATTGTTCAATGTACGGAAATCATTCTAAAAATATCTTATTACAAGGAAGTAAAACCAAACACCAGTTCTATTTATAAATTATTCTTCCCAAAAATAAAGATAAGAAATAACTAGCTAAGATAACAGAAAAAAAAGAAATGAAAAGCAGTTAAAATGAGATACAAATTAGGAAATGTCAATGTTAAACTACTACAGGAAGCAAGAAGTAACATGTAAAGGAGAAAACCTCTTTTTTACCAAGCAGCAGAAACTCTTTTAACACTAACTGTCCCTGTTCGAATACCGGGTAACAGGGTACCCAGTCCAGTGACACAGTCTCAGCATACGTTTTAACAAATAATATATGTAAACTATACTCCATCAAAATTTTATACATGGAAGGTAATTATCTTAACATGCAACTCTACTTACGAAAAAATGAATTCAATTTATTGTTTGACCTTTACTGGCTTAGTCACGTGATTCAAGATAATGAAAACGAATACTTATTGATACTGTTTATCGCCTCGGTGTAATTCTTGTGCAGACGCAACAATAAATGTCTGTGAAAATCAAGTTCACAAACGATACGTCTATAAGAGATCAAGATCAAAAGCAAGTCATCATCAAGCCTTCCTCCATCTTGTCCGTTGTTCTCGGATGTTTACGCTTACTTTCTTACAAACAAACAACGTAAACTGTCAATTATCATGATACAGCCAATCAGATTTAATTGTAATTTGATAGGTACACTAAAGAGTTTATATTTTGTGTGAAAAATAAATATCTCAGATATCATTTTTCCTTAAAAATATTTTTGACCAAAAATTTACTGCAAAATTAGAAAAACTCATTCTACATTAAAAAAATTATTTCCCTTTAAAATATAAACCTAAAATAAGAAACATTTGTGCAAATGCCACAATTTCCACATATTGAATAAATTTTGAGTATTTCGAATATAAGGGGGAAACATTTTGAGCTCTGATATCTCGAAAACGACTGAACCAAAAGGGCTGAACCAAAAACAGTTACGAAGATTACACCTGACCCTACTTTCAATTAACTTGGGTAAGGTCAGCGTTAGTTCTAACCTGTTGAAATAGGCTTCCAAAAACACTTGGGAGAAACGATTTTTTCCCCCAAATTAATTTTTCTCCCAAGTACACAAAAATTATGTATGTGAATTCACCCAACTGAATAATCCGCGGGTATATATAAATGTTATATATTATTTTTTTATTATGCTGTATCGTCATGTTTGTCGATCCGATACTTAATAAGCTTGCTGGTTGGTAGACTCTTTAGACTTATGAATATATATATATATATATATATATGTATATATATATATATATATATATATATATATATATATATATACAAGAAAATTATTCTGTCTCTTTTGTTGACTAATATTTGAACGTATATTATATTTTATAGGATGTATATTTCATGGCTGTCACACATGTTTTCCACATGATCGTAGGACAACGACACACCCGGTCACCAAACATTCCATGAATGAATTGTATTTCATGACTAAGAAGAAAGAAACGGTCTTACGGGCATTGGGTTATCAATACAAAAGTATTTGGGAACATGAATTTTACCAGCAATTAAAAGTCAATGCACATATGAGAGAATACGTGTCGTCACTCGACATTGTAGACAGATTAAACCCTAGAGACAGTTTCTTCGGAGGTCGCACAAATGCCATCAAACTGTTCCATGAAGTCAATGAACCTGGGGAAACCATTGAATACTATGACTATACGAGGTGAGATTAATTTCAATATACTTTTTTTTTGTTCGTTTGTTTTTTCTTTTACTACGAATACAGTTTTTTGTATGTTTTTTTATTTCTTTTGTAGTTTATACCCTAGCGTGAACAAGTATGGAAAATATCCGATTGGACATCCTACGATTATCACGTCTAATTTCAAACATATATCAGAGTACATGGGAATAGCAAAATTGAGTATTAGGCCTCCCCGTGGACTGTATCACCCCGTACTGCCTTATCTATCGAATGGAAAATTAAAATTTCCATTGTGTAGGACATGTGCAGATACAGAAAACGAAAATGACTGTCGGTGTAGCGACAAAGATAGAATGCTTACTGGGACTTGGTGCACTCCAGAAATCCAATTAGCCTGTTCAAAAGGATATGAAATCGTTAAAATCTATGAAGTTTATCATTTTGAAGAATCACGTTGTTATGATAAGGTTACAGGAACAGGGGGGTTGTTCACAGACTACGTCAATATGTTTTTGAAACTGAAACAAGAGGCTTCAGGATTCCCCCCCCCCCGAGTGTACAACCACCTCAGATAGGATGACATATGTTGCTAACTACGCACTAAACGAAGGGATCAATTTAGATTTCGAGGCTATTAAACAAAATCCTGGTTTACGTAATTTGGCAAAAATTTGTTTAAACAGTTTTTGGGGAAAATTCGGTCAACGTTTAAATATGAAACAATCTTCCTTTCTCTATGAACATGAGGTAGATAAGTTTTTCCAACTGCTAACAGATTGTCGAAAGGATATACGAGATTTTCATATCGTGAGTAATGAAATCATACAGTTGGAATATTTTGAAGATTCGGCTTTTTTGCCGTTTGACTATAAAACTAATGTATTTATTGCAAGTTTTACTACTGCTTGGGCCAGAATTAGACTCTATGAATTACTCGAAATCACTCAAAGGAATGCTCTTTATGTAGACACTGATTCAATAAAGCAAATTACACAACGTCTCCCAGTGGGCAATTATCTAGGAGAACTAACTAGCGAGATATCTCCAGAAGAAGGTCATATAACGACATTCGTCTCATCTGGTCCAAAAGCTTACGCTTACAGAACGGCTTCGGGTAAAGAAATATGTAAGGTACGAGGCTTTACGTTGAATTGGGTTAATTCAAATTTGCTCAATTTTACTAGCATCAAGGAACTAATCTTGAACAAACATACCATGGAGTCCATCACTACCAAGAATCCACGAAAAATATGTAGAATTCCTCTGAAAAGAAAACTTTGCAACAGAATTGAGGAAAAGGAATATAAAATGGTTTACACAAAGAGACGTTTGTTAGACGATCTTACTACGTTACCTTTTGGATATTAAAACAAAGACAAAACACATTATTATCGAAGAAATTTTATTAAAACAATTATTCAATGACAGTATTTGTTTTGTTTTTGTTTTTTGTCATATGTATGAAATCCCTTTAAGAGTTTCGTAATTTCAATCACATCAACTTAAAATGTTATCCAACGAATTATTTCTTTTTTTTTCCTTCTTTTCGTGGGTGAATTGTCTAGTATACCGGGTATTTTTCCATCTTTCACCTGGACGAAAAGACCATTTCCTGTTTGAGAAGAATCATCTACAGACCCGTGTTCTCACTTTTCAGTGTGTTCAGTTTGTACACCTTTATCGTCTGTTGATCTCGATTCACTGTCCTTGTGCATTAATTCGTCGTACTTCTGTTTTGGTATTAATACGAATTCTTTCGACATTGTTTGAGAATATCTATGACCGGTTTTAATAACTTTGGCAGAAAGCTACTTTTTTTTATCAGTAATTTCTTTTTTTTATTTTTTCTGACTGTCATGTCTCCTATTCGTAAAACAACGGATTTGTAGGGTTTTAATGCATTGACATAAGTCTGTTTGTTTGGGAAAACACCTTTGTATATATTTAAAGCAATTTCAGAAATGACTTCCAACTGATCTTTCGTAAGCGTTGATAATATAGCTTTACGTTGTCGTTCGTTTGTATGATATAAAAGTTTTAATAATGATGCATGTGTCCTCATTCGACGACTCATTCTGTCCAAAATGATCGTCATTCCGTGTGCAGGCTTATTTTATTTTAAAAAGGTTTGTATACTATACAAGTATCTCCCGGAAATATACCCGTTCTTAACATGTATTGTCGATTTTCCTCTTTTCTATGAGGTGAAATGTCAACAAGTAAATATCCATATCTGTTCAGAGTAGCTTTCCTATAACTTTCCATAAAATATCTCGTCCGTCCAGGTAGAATTTGTGATGCGAATGTTAATATTTGTCTTTCATCTCTAGGTGTCCGGAAAATTATATAATTTGCGATATTTAAAAGAATAGTTTTTGAGTATTTACCGACTGGGTAGAGTGTCTGTGAAATTAACACGCACGAAATATTTCTGTGATGTGACGTTACTGTGAAAAGATGCAATAGTTCTTCTGACTGAACTATTTTGCTGATTAAATCATCTAATATTAATAAAGTATGTCTCTTATGTTTTGAAAAATCCTCCAATCTTTGTCTGTCAGGAAGACCCTCATGAAAAATGAGATTTGTAACATGACTCATATCATCAAACATTTTTTGATATTCCGAATATGCGTACATTATTTCACATGGAGCCTCTGTAAACATTTGTGAAGCATCCTCTATAATCCTCTTGGTAAATATAGATTTACCTGATTGTGTGGGTCCGATGACTGCAATTGTAGTTGGAGATGAAAATGGTAACATAGTCTTTTCTGATGTACCTTCCATCGTGATATGCATACCGTGAATCAATTTCATTCCATTTTATACCTTCACCAATTCACTTAAGTATGACAGCATTAACGAGTCGTTTTCGTGTAGATTGTCCCCAAACAGTTCATGTACATCATTCATGGGAAGAGAACAACACATTCTCATTAATATGAAAAACAAGACATACTGTCCACATACATCAGATGAAGGTGACTGTAATTTCTTTAAAATATTCGTACACTTTTTACTATTTTCTGTAATAAATTTTTGAATGTTTTCATCATAAAAATTTGAAGGATCTCCGAGGCTGTCAAAGTACTCTGAGGAAAATGGATTCAAAAACAAAATACAAATCCAGTGCTCTCCAGGATTAGGTATTGGGTCTGTGTTAATTATATATATTTGAGGATAATGTCTGTCGGTAACTTTTGGTAATGTGTTTATAGCACATATTTCAAACAAAAATATTTTTTAAGCATTTGACCGTTGAAAGTATATTCTTCATTTGATCTGTATTCATGGTTCCAATATTCTGATGTCTCTAGCTTCGTTGCATAGTAAAATGGCCTGTGATTGATAATAACATATGCAATTTATAACTTCAGAAGTTGCTTGATTGAATCTCATTTCCAATCTTGCGTAACCATGCCTAACGAGATGTATAAAATCTTCCTCGAAATCAGAAGGATCAAACGAAAATGCAAGGAGAGTAAAGCCTTTTCCAAAATCCTTCCTTGTGATTGTGAGACCTGCATCTTTATTCCACTTTTCGCATATTTCAAATAGCCTGACATATGCTGCGGAATAATTTCTGGAGTCTCCAAAATCTAATTTTAAAGGTGATCCGTATATATCTACTCCGTTTACTTTTAAACTAACTTCGGACAAATTGAAATGTTGAAAATTAAATGGATTTGCAGTGTAATCGCCGTTTGCAGCTTTCTGTGAAATTAGTCCAAACACGACTTTCGATGGTAATGCTTTTGGAAACATGGAATCCCAATAGAATTCAGTAGATCCCTTAGGTATAATGTTCTGAGTGACATTGTTTCTATTTATAATATAGGTTGCTTAAGTTTCTTTTATCTGCTGGTTATGATTCAGAATGACTCCTGGATCTAGTTTTACTCTCGCAGTTTTAAATGCTACGTCTAATATTTTCACTTTATAGTTTGGAAAGGTTTCTCCAGACATTAATAAAAACGGCGTGCTTGACCTAAAAAGTTTCATGTAAATATCTACGCCATTTATGAGATATTTATAGAGATTCAAAACGCTTTCCATGAGATTTCCTTCTAATTCGAAAGTTCTAGATTCTTTTGTAAATTCGTATCTGTTCACGAACCCTGAATTGAGGGACAACGTGTCCATAGGGTCGTCATCTTTCATGAATAATTGACTTTGCAACTGAGAATTCTGTTCATCCGACCCTGTACACAGTATAACTTGTAAATATGCTTTCCACGGAAAATTATTTGAATTGACAGACACCAATTTATTGTTCATGTACACATCTACTTGTGAAAACATGGCCTGTAAAGGTAAATTAATTATCCCCACTTTCTCTTGTGCAGCCAAATTAGTCCCGTCACCTTTTACAATCTGCAGTTTTACATATAAACGACTTTTCCGTAAATCAATGTAGTCATTCCCGGCGCCAGACACAACTATTTCTATAGGTGTTGATTCATTTATAATTGATGATATAGGACGTTCTTCAGTATAAATTATTTTACTCACTGCAACTTGATTTGGAGGGGATGCAAATATAGAAAGTTCCATAGGTTGTCCAATTTGTTTATTATCTTCGCTTAAAAACGCCATACTTTTTTAGTTTTCTTAATCGGACGCTGATTCCAAACGTTATCGTTAAGATTTGGGTTCAACGTTCTTTTTTTGGATTTTCGTCTTCTTTCTTTCGTATTCCTTTGTCTTTGTTTGGTTGTCTGTGTCTTTATGATATTTTTTCTGGTTTTTCTTTTTTTTATACGTTCTACCAACTTCACGCGGGGTTTTTTATTTTGTATTTCTTCTTTATATTCTGTTTTAGCACTTTCTGCTGCAGCAGCTACAGGAGTCACTAATTCTGCATGTATTGTATTATCTTTTTCATTTTCTGCATGTGGATTTACTGGGATCAGATAGGATCCACGGTAACGTCCACTTAAGCCACGTCCTATTTGATTTCTTTTATATTTCTTGTATGTATATGGATTAAACTTTCTATTTGCCATATTCTTATAAAATGTTTCCCATATATTGGGATCACTTACATATGTCATACTATTCATTGTAAAACAAATGGAAATTTCTTGAAGTGAAGTGTTATGGATACACGACCTTTCAAAAATGATGCGGGTTTCTCATGTCTGTCCGTTATATACACGTGCATTTGCTGTACATTTCCTACTTTGATTGGTATATAATAAGGGTAATTATATGTAATGTTATCTTGTTTATTATTAGTTATATACACTCTTCTTAACAAAGGCGCTTCTTCAAGTCCAATAAAAGCATCCCGACAAATATCTGAGCACACAAATATTTCACTTATTTTTTCTTTGTCATCCCAATTAGTCGTAGTAAATTCAGTTATGGCCACTACCCAATATCCGTCAAATTGTATTTGCCTGTTAAATTTTATCCTAAAGTCGTAAGGAGTATTGCTCGGATAAAAGTTATTTCCATCGTCCGAGGACAAAACTATTCTAAAACTAATTTTGAATGAGAATGACCATAAAGTAATCATGTATTCATTATTATAGTTGTTTTATTGAGCTTTTTGCTACCCATGAATTAAATTTTGTTGGCCAACCTACCCACTTGACTAACACTTCCGGTTGTTTTCCACGTAAATGTCTTTTTTTAATTACCTTTTCTACTTTGTATAAATCATCTTCTGATTTCAACATTTTCTGCAACTCGTATCGATAAAACGTACCTTTAACAGGTTCTCCCAGAAGATCCTCCAATTGATATATGTCTTGATTATCTCTTTTAAATCTATTTGATATCTTAAAATATTCTATAGTCCATTTCTCTTGATATCCTTTTTCGAAGGTTTTTTTTAAGTGTGAAATTCTAACCAAATCTCCAACTTTATATTTGTATGTAGATTTAGATTTTGTTTGTTTCTTTATCAGTGACCAACGTTGAACTTTTTTTTTAAGTTTCTTTTCTCTTACTAAATATTGTACATAACGGATTTCGTCTTCGTTCTGTTTTGTGACTGAAGTAGGTGTTAAATTTCCTAATGATTGATGCGGTGTGTTATTGTAACTATTAACTAAATTTTGTAAAACGTCAACATATCTATATGTTTCACGTTCTGTAAAATATGAGTATATTTTTTGTTTTAAAGTTTTGATAATTCTTTCTGCATAATTACTTTTTGTTTGACTGTTATTTGTGTAGAATACATGTATTCCTTCATCTGTTAGGTATCTTTTGGCTGCAGATTTGAATTCCCCTCCATTGTCAAACCTGATTGTTTTAGGTTTTCTGGTACCGTTTTGAAAAATATTTTTTAGAGCTTCTGCCACCGTATCACTCTTTTTATTTTTTAGGGTTCTCACCGTTCAAAACCTAGAAAATATGTCGATTAATATTAATAAGAATTTCACTCCATCGTTGTGTTGCGATACATTTTCCATTGATGCAAGATCTCCATCCCACATTGAATCAATACCTTCAACGATTACTCTGTTCCTTTTAAAATTCTTTCTCGCTAATTTGTGTAAACCATAGGCTTCTTTTTTGGATAAAAAGTGTCGTATAAATGCACGACCTATATTGAATTTTCCCTCTTGTTTTACTATCTGATACAATTTTTCTGAACCTGAAAATGCTCCAGGGTGATTAGGATTCGTCCATATTTCCGACAAATATTTTTCTTTCTGCTTATTTGACGCTTTTGCCATCTTTCATGTAGAATACTAAAATATGTTTTATTTTCGTGACACGTTTATATGTGAAATATCAAGAGGAAGATTCCCTCAGTGATCGACTGGTTCACTTTAGTTAGGGATACCCCTCAAAGAGTTAAAGTAATTGACCTTCATTGTAGTTATAGTATCGACCCCCTCAGTGAAGAGGGTTCTTTCAATGCAATCTGTGATAAATTAATCCTTCAATTGAGGGTTATCCCCTCATTAGGGTTCCCCTTCAATTGAGGAGTATAGAGGGCCCCCCTCAATAGGTGTGTTATATAAGTCAATTGAGGAGTATAGAGGGTCCCCCTCAATAGGGGGTTATAGAACCCTTTCTGTAGTCATCTATACCTATAAAGGCTGCAGTAACGAGGGTGCCTGTGGTCTACATCATGTATTCTACCTATACAGGCTACAGTAACGAGGGTGCCGGCGGTCTACATCATGTATTCAACCTATTCAGTCTACAGTAATGAGGGTGCCGGTGGTCTACATCATGTATTCTATCAAAACAGGCTACAGTAACGAGGGTACGGTATGTCTACATTATTTATTCTACCTATGCAGGCTACGGTAACGAGGGCGCCGGTGGTCTACATGATGTATTCTACCTGTACGGGCTACAGTAACGAGGGTGCCGGTGGTCTTCATCATGTATTCTACCTATGCAGGCTGCAGTAACGAGGGTGCCGGTGGTCTACATCATGTATTCTATCAATACAGGCTACAGTAACGAGGGTACAGGTAGTCTATATAATGTATTCTACCTATACAGGCTACAGTAACGACGGTGCGGTATGTCTACATTATTTATTCTACCTATGCAGGCTACAGTAACGAGGGTGCCGGTGGTCTACGTCATGTATTCTACGTATACAGGCTACAGTTACGAGGTTGCCTGCTGTCTATATCATGTATTCTACCTATACAGGCTACATTAACGAGGGTGCCTGCTGTCTATATCATGTATTCTACCTATACAGGCTACATTATAGAGTGTCCCTGTTGTCTATAACATGTATTCTACCTATACTGGCTACAGTAAGGAGGGTGCAGGTGGTTTATATCATGTATTCTACCTATACAGGCTACAGTAACGAGGGTGCCGGTGGTCTTCATCATGTATTCTACCTATACAGGCTACAGTAACTAGGGCGCCTGTTGTCTATATCATGTATTCTACCTATACAGTCTACGGTAACGAGGGTCCTGGTGATTTACATGATGTATTCTACCTATACAGGCTACAGTAACGAGGGTGCCGGTGGTCTATATCATGTATTCTACCTATAGAGACTACAGTAACGAGGTTGTCGGTGGTCTATATGTGTTCTACGTATACAGGCTACAGTAACGAGGGTGACTGTGGTCTATATCATGTATTCTACCTATACAGGCTACAGAAACGAGGGTGCCGGTGGTCTACATCATGTATTATACCTACTAAGTATACAGGCAACAGTAACGAGGTGGTGGTGGTCTACATCATGTATTCTACCTATATAGGCTACAGTAACGAGGGTGCGGTGGTCTACATCATGTATAATACCTATATAGGCTACAGTAACGAGGGTGCGGTGGTCTACATCATGTATTCTACCTATACAGGCTAGAGTAAGGAGGGTACCTGTTGTCTGTATCATGTATTCTACCTATACAGGATACAGTAACGATGGTGCCTGTTTTCTATTTCATGTATTCTACCTATACAGACTACAGTAACGAGTGTGCAAGTTGTCTATATCATGCATTCTACGTATACAGGCTACAGTAACGAGGGTTTTGTTTGTTTGAATGGTGTTTTAACGCCACTTTCAGCAATTTTTCAGCTATTTCATGGCGTCCAGTTTTTATTGGGGGAGGAAGCCGGAGTACCCGGAGAGAACCCCCGACCTGCGGTAGGAAAACTGGCAATCCTTGTCAATTAAGATTGGAGTCGAGTACACCCTGCCTGCAGTGAGAATCGAACCCGCAATCTCAGTGTTGACAGACCACGTGATCAATAGTAGACGAACTACCTTGACCACTCGGCCACCGAGGCCCCCAGTAACGAGGGTGCCGGTTGTCTATATCATGTATTCTACCTACACAGGCTACAGTAACGAGGGTGCCGGTGGTCTATATCATGTATTCTACCTATACAGGCTACAGTAACAACGCTGTCGGTGGTCTATATCATGTATTCTACCTATACAGACTACAGTAACGAGGGTGCCGGTGGTCTATATCATGTATTCTACCTATACAGACTACAGTAACGAGGGTGCCGGTGGTCTACTTCATGTATTCTACCTATACAGTCTACAGTAACGACGCTGTCGGTGGTCTATATCATGTATTCTACCTACACAGGCTACAGTAACGAGGGTGCCGGTGGACTTTATCATATATTCTACCTATACAGGCTACAATAACGACGGTGCGGTATGTCTACATTATTTATTCTACCTATGCAGGCTACGGTAACGAGGGCGCCGATGATCTACATGATGTATTCTACCTATACGGGCTACAGTAACGAGGTTGCCGGTGGTCTTCATCATGTATTCTACCTATACAGGCTACAGTAACGAGGGTGCCGGTGGTCTACGTCATGTATTCTACGTATACAGGCTACAGTAACGAGGGTGCCGGTGGTCTATATCATGTATTCTATCTATACAGGCTACATTAACGAGGATACCTGTTGTCTATATCATGTATTCTACATAAACAGGCTAAAGTAACGAGTGTGCCGGAGGTCTATATCATGTATTCTACCTATACAGGCTACAGTAACGAGGGTGCCGGTGGTCTATATCATGTATTCTACCAATACAGGCTACAGTAACGAGGGTGTCGGTGGTCTACATCATGTAACCTACCTATACAGACTACAGTAACGAGTGTGCCGGTGGTATATATCATGTATTCTACCTATACCGGCTACAGTAACGAGGGTGCCTGTTTTCTGTATCATGTATTCTACCTATACAGACTACAGTAACGAGGGTGCAAGTGGTCTATATCATGCATTCTACGTATAAAGGCTACAGTAACGAGGGTGCCGTTGGTCTATATCATGTATTCTACCTATACAGGCTACAGTAACGAGTGTGCAGGTGGTCTATTTCAAGTATTCTACCTATACAGGCAACAGCAACGAGGCTGTCGGTGGTCTATATCATGTATTTTACCTATACAGACTACAGTAACGAGGGTGCCGGTGGTCTATATCATGTATTCTACATATACAGACTTCAGTAACGAGGGTGCCGGTGGTCTACTTCATGTATTATACCTATACAGACTACAGTAACGAGGGTGCCGGTGGTCTACTTCATGTATTATACCTATACAGTCTACAGTAACGAGGCTGTCGGTGGTCTATATCATGTATTCTACCTATACAGACTACAGTAACGAGGGTGCCGGTGGTCTACTTCATGTATTTTACCTATACAGTCTACAGTAACGAGGCTGTCGGTGCTCTATATCATGTATTCTACCTATACAGGCTACAGTAACGAGGTTGCCTTTAGTCTATATCATGTATTCTAACTATACAGACTACAGTAACGAAGGTGCCGGTGGTCTTTATCATGTATTCTACCTATACAGGCTACAGTAACGACGGTGCGGTATGTCTACATTATTTATTCTACCTATGCAGGCTACGGTAACGAGGGCGCCGATGGTCTACATGATGTATTCTACCTATACGGGCTACAGTAACGAGGGTGCCGGTGGTCTTCATCATGTATTCTACCTATACAGGCTACAGTAACGAGGGTTCCGGTGGTCTACGTCATGTATTCTACGTATACAGGCTACAGTAACGAGGGTGCCTGCGGACTACATCATGTATTGTACCTAAAAAGGCTACATTAACGGGGGTGACTGCTGTCTATATCATGTATTCTATCTATACAGACTACAGTAACGAGGATGCCGGTGGTCTTCATCATGTATTCTACCTATACAGGCTACAGTAACGAGGGTTCCGGTGGTCTACGTCATGTATTCTACGTATACAGGCTACAGTAACGAGGGTGCCTGCTGTCTATATCATGTATTCTACATATACAGACTACAGTAACGAGGGTGCAGGTGGTCTATATCATGTATTCTATCTATACAGGCTACAGTTACGAGGGTGCCTGTTGTCTATATCATGTATTCTACCTATACAGGCTACAGTAACGAGGATCCCTGTTGTCTATATCATGTATTCTACATATACATACTACAGTAACGAGGGTGCCTGTTGTATATATCATGTATTCTACATATACAGACTACAGTAACGAGGGTGCCTGTTGTCTATATCATGTATTCTAACTATACAGACTACAGTAACGAGGGTGTAAGTGGTCTATATCATGTATTCTACGTATACAGGCTACAGTAACGAGGGTGCCGGTGGTCTATATCATGTATTCTACCTATACAGGCTACATTAACGAGGGTGTCGGTGGTCTACATCATGTATTCTACCTATACAGACTACAGTAACGAGTGTGCCGGTGGTCTATATCATGTATTATACCTATACAGGCTACAGTAACGATGGTGCCTGTTTTCTGTATCATGTGTTCTACCTATACAGACTACAGTAACGAGGGTGCCGGTGGTCTACTTCATGTATTATACCTATACAGTCTACAGTAACGAGGCTGTCGGTGGTCTATATCATGTATTCTACCTATAAAGGCTACAGTGACGAGGATGCCTTTAGTCTATATTATGTATTCTACCTATACAGACTACAGTAACGAGGGTGCCGGTGGTCTTTATCATGTATTCTACCTATACAGGCTACAGTAACGAGATTGTCTGTGGTCTACATTATGTATTCTACCTATAGAGGCTACAGTAACGAGGGTGCAGGTAGTCTATATAATGTATTCTACCTATACAGGCTACAGTAACGACGGTGCGGTATGTCTACATTATTTATTCTACCTAAGCAGGCTCCAGTAACGAGGGCGCCGATGGTCTACATGATGTATTCTACCTATACGGGCTACAGTAACGAGGGTGCCTGTTGTATATATCATGTATTCTACATATACAGACTACAGTAACGAGGGTGCCTGTTGTCTATATCATGTATTCTACCTATACAGACTACAGTAACTAGGGTGCAAGTGGTCTATATCATGTATTCTACGTATACAGGCTACAGTAACGAGGGTGCCGGTGGTCTATATCATGCATTCTACCTATACAGGCTACAGTAACGAGGGTGTCGGTGGTCTACATCATTTATTCTACCTATACAGACTACAGTAACGAGTGTGCCGGTGGTCTATATCATGTATTCTACCTATACAGGCTACAGTAACGATGGTGCCTGTTTTCTGTATCATGTATTCTACCTATACAGACTACAGTAACGAGGGTGCAAGTGGTCTATATCATGCATTCTACGTATACAGGCTACAGTAACGAGGGTGCCGGTGGTCTATATCATGTATTCTACCTATAGAGGCTACAGTAACGAGGGTGCGGGTGGTCTATTTCATTTATTCTACCTATACAGGCTACAGTAACGAAGGTGCCGTTGGTCTATATCATGTATTCTACCTATACAGACTACAGTAACGAGGGTGCCGGTGGTCTACTTCATGTATTATACCTATACAGTCTACAGTAAGGAGGCTGTCGGTGGTCTATATCATGTATTCTACCTATACAGGCTACAGTAACGAGGATGCCTTTAGTCTATATCATGTATTCTACCTATACAGACTACAGTAACGAGGGTGCCGGTGGTCTTTATCATGTATTCTACCTATACAGGCTACAGTAACGAGATTGTCTGTGGTCTACATTATGTATTCTACCAATAGAGGCTACAGTAACGAGGGTGCAGGTAGTCTATATAATGTATTCTACCTATACAGGATACAGTAACGACGGTGCGGAATGTCTACATTATTTATTCTACCTATGCAGGCTCCGGTAACGAGGGCCCCGATGGTCTTCATGATGTATTTTACCTATACGGGCTACAGTAACGAGGGTGCCTGTTGTATATATCATGTATTCTACATATACAGACTACAGTAACGAGGGTGCCTGTTGTCTATATCATGTATTCTACCTATACAGACTACAGTAACTAGGGTGCAAGTGGTCTATATCATGTATTCTACGTATACAGGCTACAGTAACGAGGGTGCCGGTGGTCTATATCATGCATTCTACCTATACAGGCTACAGTAACGAGGGTGTCGGTGGTCTACATCATGTATTCTACCTATACAGACTACAGTAACGAGTGTGCCGGTGGTCTATATCATGTATTCTACCTATACAGGCTACAGTAACGATGGTGCCTGTTTTCTGTATCATGTATTCTACCTATACAGACTACAGTAACGAGGGTGCAAGTGGTCTATATCATGCATTCTACGTATACAGGCTACAGTAACGAGGGTGCCGGTGGTCTATATCATGTATTCTACCTATAGAGGCTACAGTAACGAGGGTGCGGGTGGTCTATTTCATTTATTCTACCTATACAGGCTACAGTAACGAAGGTGCCGTTGGTCTATATCATGTATTCTACCTATACAGACTACAGTAACGAGGGTGCCGGTGGTCTACTTCATGTATTATACCTATACAGTCTACAGTAAGGAGGCTGTCGGTGGTCTATATCATGTATTCTACCTATACAGGCTACAGTAACGAGGATGCCTTTAGTCTATATCATGTATTCTACCTATACAGACTACAGTAACGAGGGTGCCGGTGGTCTTTATCATGTATTCTACCTATACAGGCTACAGTAACGAGATTGTCTGTGGTCTACATTATGTATTCTACCAATAGAGGCTACAGTAACGAGGGTGCAGGTAGTCTATATAATGTATTCTACCTATACAGGATACAGTAACGACGGTGCGGAATGTCTACATTATTTATTCTACCTATGCAGGCTCCGGTAACGAGGGCCCCGATGGTCTACATGATGTATTTTACCTATACGGGCTACAGTAACGAGGGTGCCGGTGGTCTTAATCATGTATTCTACCTATACAGGCTACAGTAACGAGGGTGCCGGTGGTCTATGTCATGTATTCTACGTATACAGGCTACAGTAACGAGGGTGCCTGTTGTCTATATCATGTATTGTACCTAAACAGGCTACATTAACGGGGGTGCCTGCTGTCTATATCATGTATTCTACCTATACAGGCTACAGTATAGAGTTTGCCTGTTATCTATATCATGTATTCTACCTATACTGGCTACAGTAAGGAGGGTGCAGGTGGTTTATATCACGTATTCTACCTATACAGGCTACAGTAACGAGGGTGCTGGTGGTCTTCATCATGTATTCTACCTATACAGGCTACAGTAACTAGGGTGCCGGTGGTCTATATCATGTATTCTACGTATAGAGGCAACAGTAACGAGGGTTACGGTGGTCTATATCATGTATTCTACCTATACAGGCTACAGTAACGAGGGTGCCGGTGGTCTACATCATGTATTATACCTATATAGGCTACAGTAACGAAGGTGCGAGGTCTTCATCATGTATTCTACCTATACAGACTACAGTAACGAGGGTGCCGGTGGTCTACTTCATGTATTCTACCTATACAGTCTACAGTTACGAGGCTGTCAGTGGTCTATATCATGTATTCTACCTATACAGGCTACAGTAACGAGGGTGCCTTTAGTCTATATCATGTATTATACCTATACAGACTACAGTAACGAGGTTGCCGGTGGTCTTTATCATGTATTCTACCTATACAGGCTACAGTAACGAGGTTGTCGGTGGTCTACATTATGTATTCTACCTATAGAGGCTACAGTAACGAGGGTGCAGGTAGTCTATATAATGTATACTACCTATACAGGCTACAGTAACGACGGAGCGGTATGTCTACATTATTTATTCTACCTATGCAGGCTACCGTAACGAGGGCGCCGATGGTCTACATGATGTATTCTACCTATACGGGCTACAGTAACGAGGGTGCCGGTGGTCTATGTCATGTATTCTACGTATACAGGCTACAGTAACCAGGGTGCCTGTTGTCTATATCATGTATTGTACCTAAACAGGCTACATTAACCGGGGTGCCTGCTGTCTATATCATGTATTCTACCTATACAGGCTACAGTATAGAGTGTGCCTGTTATCTATATCATGTATTCTACCTATACAGACTACAGTAACGAGGGGGCAAGTGGTCTATATCATGTATTCTACGCATACAGGCTACAGTAACGAGGGTGCCGGTGGTCTATATCATATATTCTACCTATACAGGCTACTGTAACGAGGGTGTCGGTGGTCTACATCATGTATTCTACCTATACAGACTACAGTAACGAGTGTGCCGGTGGTCTATATCATGTATTCTACCTATACAGGCTACAGTAACGATGGTGCCTGTTTTCTGTATCATGTATTCTACCTATACAGACTACAGTAACGAGGGTGCAAGTGGTCTATATCATGCATTCTACGTATACAGGCTACAGTAATGAGGGTGCCGGTGGTCTATATCATGTATTCTACCTATACAGGCTACAGTAACGAGGGTGCCGGTGGTCTATTTCATGTATTCTACCTATACAGGCTACAGTAACGAAGGTGCCGTTGGTCTATATCATGTATTCTACCTATACAGACTACAGTAACGAGGGTGCCGGTGGTCTACTTCATGTATTATACCTATACAGTCTACAGTAAGGAGGCTGTCGGTGGTCTATATCATGTATTCTACCTATACAGGCTACAGTAACGAGGATGCCTTTAGTCTATATCATGTATTCTACCTATACAGACTACAGTAACGAGGATGCCTTTAGTCTATATCATGTATTCTACCTATACAGACTACAGTAACGAGGGTGCCGGTGGTCTTTATCATGTATTCTACCTATACAGGCTACAGTAACGAGATTGTCTGTGGTCTACATTATGTATTCTACCTATAGAGGCTGCAGTAACGAGGGTGCAGGTAGTCTATATAATGTATTCTACCTATACAGGCTACAGTAACGACGGTGCGGTATGTCTACATTATTTATTCTTCCTATGCAGGCTCCCGTAACCAGGGCTCCGATGGTCTACATGATGTATTCTACCTATACTGGCTACAGTAACGAGGGTGCCGGTGGTCTTAATCATGTATTCTACCTATACAGGCTACAGTAACGAGGGTGCCGGTGGTCTATGTCATGCATTCTACGTATACAGGCTACAGTAACGAGGGTGCCTGTTGTCTATATCATGTATTGTACCTAAACAGGCTACATTAACCGGGGTGCCTGCTGTCTATATCATGTATTCTACCTATACAGGCTAAAGTATAGAGTGTGCCTGTTATCTATATCATGTATTCTACCTATACTGGCTACAGTAAGGAGGATGCAGGTGGTTTATATCACGTATTCTACCTATACAGGCTACAGTAACGAGGGTGTCGGTGGTCTTCATCATGTATTCTACCTATACAGGCTACAGTAACTAGGGTGCCGGTGGTCTATATCATGTATTCTACCTAAACAGACTACAGTAACGAGGTTGTCGGTGGTCTATATCATGTATTCTACGTATACAGGCTACAGTAACGAGGGTGACGGTGGTCTATATCATGTATTCTACCTATACAGGCTACAGTAACGAGGGTGCCGGTGGTCTACATCATGTATTATACCTATATAGGCTACAGTAACGAAGGTGCGGTGGTCTACATCATGTATTCTAGCTATGTAGGCTACAGTAACGAGGGTGCAAGTGGTCTATATCATGCATTCTACGTATACAGGCTACAGTAACGAGGGTGCCGGTGGTCTATATCATGTATTCTACCTATACAGACTACAGTAACGAGGGTGCCGGTGGTCTACTTCATGTATTCTACCTATACAGTCTACAGTAACGAGGCTGTCAGTGGTCTCTATCATGTAGTCTACCTATACAGGCTACAGTAACGAGGGTGCCTTTAGTCTATATCATGTATTCTACCTATACAGACTACAGTAACGAGGTTGCCGGTGGTCTTTATCATGTATTCTACCTATACAGGCTACAGTAACGAGGTTGTCGGTGGTCTACATTAGGTATTCTACCTATAGAGGCTACAGTAACGAGGGTGCAGGTAGTCTATATAATGTATTCTACATATACAGGCTACAGTATCGACTTAGCGGTATGTCTACATTATTTATTCTACCTATGCAGGCTACCGTAACGAGGGCGCCGATGGTCTACATGATGTATTCTACCTATACGGGCTACAGTAACGAGGGTGCCGGTGGTCTTCATCATGTATTCTACCTATACAGGCTACAGTAACGAGGGTGCCGGTGGTCTACGTCATGTATTCTACGTATACAGGCTACAGTAACGAGGGTGCCGGTGGTCTATATCATGTCTGGCACGTGTCGGTGTAAAGGTTCCTTGAGACAATGTTGTTGATTGTTATCGGTGTATGAAAGGGTAATTTGAGGATACAGATAAACGCGGGGGTGACCATAGAAAAGTAAACATGAGAACAACAAATTTGAAGATAAGTTAATTGAACGTGGAAAATTAACCGTATAGGCTATTAATAGGTTCACTAACGTGTTATGACTTGTGTGGTAATTGAATTCGGCGCTATGTTTGAAAATAAATTAATGGTTTAGATATATTAATTAAAATAATTATGGACAGAAATACCACCACTTAAAATTGTATCTGTTTATATACAAACGGAATAATGTAAATATGAGAACTACATGATAACAGATTTGAAGATAAGCTCTACATGTTGATTTAATTGAACGTGAAAGATTAATCGTACAGGCTATAAATAGGTTCACTAACGTGTTATGACTTGAGTGTATGGTAATTGAATTCGGCGATTTGTATGAAATATTTGATTGTACCAATGTTTTAGATATAATAATTAAAATAAATGCCAATGCTGATAATACATTTGTTTCTGTTTATATACAGAATGAATATTGTAAATAGACAAGTAAATATGAGAACTACATGAGATTTGAGGATAAGCTCTACATGTGGATTTAACGTGAAAGATTAATCGTATAGGCTATAAATAGGTTCACTGACGTATTATGACCGGATCGATAATCGGCGCTATGTTTGAAATAATTTATCCAATAAAATGTTTTAGATGTTTAATTAAGCGAATGGTAATTAATTCCTTAAAATATACGTTTTCATTAATTGAAAAATATATGGAATGGCAATTATACGCCGCGCGATGACTCATGCTATCTCGCGTCATCGAAGTATCCTTATTAGCAGACACGATGACTCATTGGAATCGGTTGACCAAATAAGGTTTTGCGCGATGATGGAATCTCCGATGACTCACGTAAGTTTTCTTCATAATGTTTTTTTCTTCTGAAGTAGGTATGATTATGTCCCCCTGTTTCACTATTTTTTTTAAATTATTATTTTGGTTCAGAGTATTTTATTTATTTCATTTTCGCTTTATTTTGGAATGGTTAATGTTTTCATATCATTTATTTTTGCATATATATAAAGGTTAATTTGCATGTTGTTCATTGTGACTATACCTTTTAAATTGATTGTCAATATCTTCAAGTAATTTTCAGTTTTATATTGATCAATGATTTAAGAGGGCTTAACCTCTTCACGAGCCACGACATACTGCTGGCTCGGGTCTTATTTCTGCCATGATTCTCTCATTGAGGTCTTGGAATTTTCTTCTTCTAAACCAAGCCCCCCCCCCCCTTTCAAGTTAAAAGGTAGATAATTATGTCGACTTAATAATCAGACAGATTATGTGGACTTAATTATGTCGACATAATCAAAAAATTAAGTTGACTTAATCATAAAATTATGTCGACTCAATCAGAAAATTATGTCGACTTAATCAGAAAATTATGTCCACTTAATTCATAATTATGTCTACTTGCACGATAAATAAGTGGAAAAGTAGATGGCACATTCTGTTCAAACAGTGCATTTACCCTCTTTTTTCTAATCTGATAATGATGACTTAATACAGTATTATGTTGACTTAATTATGTAGCATGTTGACATATTTCCGAAAATAAGTCGACTTAATTAAGTGATATGTGGTGGCAGATATATGCCACCATAACAATCCAACCAAATACTTCATTTCATAAAGAGAACAACCAGCAGCCTTTAGCATGGACCTCATGGAATAAAAACCTAACTAGACGGAGTACACTCCTATGAAAGACAGGCAATTGTTTTACTGTGTGTTTTGTTTATCAAAGACCATCAAATGCACTTTACTAATATACCAATCATTGTAAAGGAATTCTAATTTCAAGTCAACAATACTACAAATAGTGAAATATATCAGATAAAATGTAATGATTTATGTTGATTTTGTCAACGCGATTTTCAGCTATTTTTCAGCTTTATTCAGTGTTATTATGGTGTCTAGTTATATTATGGATAGAAGCATATCACATGACTATGTCATAAAAAGTAACGACAAGGTCTAAAACAAGAGGATCTTAAGAGCCTGTATCACTCACATGACTTACAAAAAAACTTTTTAGGGGACATGAATTTTCTTGCAAATTTTAATATTTAATGCAACAGAGTTCATGCAAGTATGCTGTTTATAAGAAGAAGCTGTTTTATGCTTTATCAATACAGTCCTGTGTTACATAATGGTGTCCGCGTTGGATTATGAATCCCAGTGTTCCATGGTGGCTGCAATCTTATATTTTGGATCATCACAAAAAAAAAAATTACTAGAGGACCATCTGAGGTACATTTCTACAATATCACAATTCTTTCTGCATAGCAGTTTGTGAGGAACAAATTTTGTGCCAATCAGAATGCATTTGCAGCTCTGGCAGCCATGTTGAATTTCCTATCAGCTTGAAAAAAATCTCTTAAAACTATCTAATAAGATAGCTATCCAAGATTCACTTCTGCATTAATTGGTTTAATGGTGTGAAGCAGTTTCAGAGGAGAAACTGTTTGTATGGTTTTCCCATAGGGTCTTATGTAAAAGTAATGCAGGACAACATCCGCCATATTTTGTGAAAATTTCACAATAGATATCACATATATGGGAAATTTAATAATAATTTCTGTCATTATTAACTCTTAATTTCCATAGAATGTAAAATAATAATGAAAGTCTTATGCCTATAGTATTACTTCAATTTATTAATAGTTGAAATAAAATTTTTTCGCATATTAAATGAATTCAGTATATGCAAAAAATAATGAAAATGACATTTTTAACAAGGGAATAATTTTGTCCAAAAAATACAATTTTTTAGCACTTTTTGAATAGTGTTGTCCTAAAGGACAAAACTTTAACTCAGATTTTGAATTATGATAACTTTAAACGAAATTCATCAACACATTATTTTCAGTGAAAGTTTCTGCATCCACTTAAGCTGTGTTCCAAAGTGGCAGCCATATTGGATTTGGGATTAGTAAAAAACCAAAAACTTTGTAGATGACCATCTTAGGTAACCGTATATTGCTACAGTATTTCAAATTAATCTGCCATGCTGTTTGAGAGAAGCATTTTAAAAATCAGCCAATGAGAACATGCTAATGGCCCTGGCAGCCATGTTGAATTTCTTATTGGTCAAAAAAATCTAAAAATACTAAGATAACTATTCAAGCTTCATTTCTGCATAATTTGGTTTTGTTGTGTGGATCAGTTCCAGAAAAGAAGCTGTTTGTATGATTTTCCCATAGGGTCCTATGTAAAACAAAATCCAAGATGTTTGCCATCTTGGATTTTCGATAAGCACAAAAAATTCAAACTTTGTAGACTACCATCTAAGGTACTTTTCTGTAATATTACAAATCAATCTGCCAAGAGGTCTGTGAAAAGAAAAAAATTTGAAATCCAGCTAATAAGAAAACATTTATGGCCCTGGCAGCCATGTTGAATTTCTAATTGGCTAGAAAAACTCTAAATAATAAGATAGCTAACCAAGCTTCTTTTTTGCATAATTTGGTTTCATTGTGTGAAACAGTTTTGGCCAAGAATTTGTTTGTATATTTACCCATAGGGTCCTATGTTAAACCAAGTCCTGCAATAGCGGCCATATTGGATATTAGATCGGCACAAAAAACTTTGTAGAGGACCATCTAATGTACATTTCTGCAATATTTCAATTCAATATAGCAAGCGGTTTGTAAGAAGACGATTTTTTTTAATTCAGCCAATCCGAACGCATTTATTGTCCTGGCAGCCATGTTGAATATTTGATCAACACCAATAACTCAAACTTTGTAAAGAACTGCCCAATACACAATGATATTCCTGGCAAGTTTGGTTATTATTGGCCAAGTGGTTTTCGATATTGTAAATTTAACTGAAGTCATAGGCTGGTGTTATGCCGCCCAGGAGTATTGCTATATATATATATATGGCAAAAGATGGGTCAATCAATCAATCAAACTGTCATTTGCTTTCTATTTACCAATCATTGATAATCAACCCCAATTTGTATATTTTATTATTCTTATGTCTTTTGTTAATGTAATTTTACTGCCTCATGTGGGTGCCCTGATTGGCAAATAAACAATATGATGTTGTTGGTTTTGGAGAAGAAGATAGAAATGTGACAAGTTTAAAACAAGGTGTCCACTTCAACAAATTCCAGTTTCCACAAAGTTTATGTCAGGTCTAGATTCCCAGCCATTTTTTCTACTAGTACCTTTCCGAAATATTTCTCCAACTTTTTACTGATGTGGAACTTTCAGGGTGCTTTGTTAATAGCATTTTCAACTTTTTCAAGTCTGACTTTGCAATGTATCTGGATGCTTTGTTAATAAGCTCCCTGATGATTATTTTCTCTTGATATATTATAATTCTTTATTCCAAATTCTTCTGTTAAACAATATTGTTAATTTATTCTGTTTTTTTATTAAATTGTTGTTAATTAAATTTGTTAAATATTGCAACTTGTTTTGTTATGAATAAGGTTCACACTGAGGGTACCATTTTTTGTTCTTTTACTCATAACATATTTATTACTGCATAAAAATCAAGAAAAAAGTAGATGTTTATAAAGGTACATACCTTCTGCAAGGCAACACTAACCAATCTGCTGAAAAATAGTTGCCCTATCCAGCTACTGAGAAGCACTTCAATTGAATATTACGTAGTGCATAAGCAGTAACCAGAAAGATTAGCAACTTTCAAACCTTTTATGAACCATTTTCTCTTTGTGTATAAATATTAAACACTCTGACTTACCAAACCTTACAAGTACTTACATAAAAAAAAAACAAGTGTGGACACAGAAAAACTCTCGCCTGCATTCCGCATCAGTAACGAAAATAAATTTCGTCATACGCATTACGTAAATAGCATTAAATATCAGCAGCGGCCTGTATACAAAATATTGTCACCATATCGTGCATAGTTACAGGGGAAGAGCCGTAACCCAAAAACATTAACGTAGTTGCTGGACCGTGAAATTGAGGTCAAGGTCAGGTGGAACCTACCAGACAGTCATGTACTAGTCATCCGCAACCTATACACCAAATATTGTCATCCTACCATGCGTAGTTACAGAGGAACTGTCGTAACCCAAAAACTTTAACGTAGTTGCTGGACCATGAAATTGAGGTCAAGGTCAGGTGACACCTACCAGACAGTCATGTACTTGTCATCAGCAACCTATACACCAAATATTGTCATCCTACCATAAGTAGTTACAGAGGAACTGTCGTAACCCAAAAACTCTAACATAGTAGCTGGACCGTGAAATTGAGGTCAAGGTCAGGTGACACCTATAGCTACCAGACAGTCATGTACTAGTCATCAGCAACCTATACACCAAATATTGCCATCCTACCATGCGTAGTTACAGAGGAACTGTCGTAACCAAAAAACTTTAACGTAGCCGCTGGACCGTGATATTGAGGTCAAGGTCAGGTGACACCTACCAGACAGTCATGTACTACTCATCAGCAACCTATACACCAAATATTGTCATCCTACCATGAATAGTTACAGAGGAACTGTCGTAACCCAAAAACTTTAACGTAGTCGCTGGACTGTGAAATTGAGTTCAAGGTCAAGTGACAGGTGACTGACTGACAAGTACTCATCATAAGCTACCTCTGGACCAAATTTGATGGACCTAGGGCTTGGGCTTACAAATATATGAAGCAAGATGTCAAGTGTTTACGCCGACGCCGCCGGATTCCCATACATATGTCTCGCCTCCAGCAACTCTCGTCGCAGGCGAGACAAAAATCAACCTACCTACATGTCCCTACATAGTTTGTTGTTTATAATTAACCAAATTATGAGGTGTACAAACATGATCAAGCTATGGCTTCCTTTAGTTTTGCATTCAAAGTATATTTTCTCAATAGGAGTGTTGAAACAACACAAAGCCGACTTTGAAGATATAATAAATAAAACCATTTCCAATCTGTTCTTGTTGTTTCCAAAATGGATGCATCAAACCATTGTGTAGATTGCCACTGAAAAGTATCACGCTTTACAGTGTGACAAATGCGAAAGTCGCAGCATAGAATTATGCAACACTGGTAAATTTTATTATTTTTCATTTACTAGTACTAGTATGTTCTGATAATTTTTTTGGAATTGTCACAGATATACGCATAAAATAATTTAATAAATTCTTAAATTTAATCATTATATTGGCAGGTACAATATACAACAGCATATTCTATTGCCAGTAATATTGTGTTATGTAAAGGCTTGCTCAATTTAAATTATGATATACCAAGAAAATTGGTAACAGATATATGTATAATCCAATTATAATATACCAAGATTAAATTGGTAACAGATATATGTACTAGTATAATCTAATTCTATAATTTTATTATTCATGCGTGTCATAATGTTCAAATTATGTAAATAATCGGCAATTAAATTACAGTTATAACACAGAATCAGTACTGTGAGATGGTAAAGCATGGCGTTACAAAATTCTTCTGTATTTCTTTTGTTATTGTATTAGAAACATCATTTTAAAATGTGACTTATCAATTCTAAATGCAATTCAAGGGAAGTGAAAATATTAAAATGCAGATCTTATATCTTTTGTATAAGTAAAATGAAACAATCAATCAGCAACTCATCTTTAAATAACATTAACATTGGAAGTCTGAATTGGCAAAGGTCCGAATATGAAATGGTCTGAATTTGTGTAGTTCAAATTTACCCATTTCCAGTTTTACATGATTTATCTCCCCTTTTACTTCAGTTAAAAAACTATGGCTATCATTACTAAAAGACTATGATACTGAAATAAAGATTTGCATTGTTTTTGTATTGTTTGTCTATTCCAATTAAATTTTCATCTATTAGTAATTAACCTCATTAGTGGATGTTACTATAGCCACAGGCAACAGGTTAGTTAGAACACAGATGTCACTGGTAAGTGTGTTTAATCAAGCTACAAAACATCTGGGGTTTTACCTCAGATAAGCACCAGGTAAATGGGGGGGAATAAACATTGGTTAATTAATTTAGGATCACGTTTACACAACAGGGGGTTTTAATAGCATCACTCAGATATTGACACCTGTCATACACCTGAAGCATGAAAATTACCAAAGACAATTGTCCATTTCAAATGTTTTCAACAGGACAAACTGTGACTAGAGTCGCAGTTTTTAGTACCGGAAGTTGACACTAGGTGGCATTTTTTTAAAGGGGAAGGAAACCACAAAAGAAATTTAAGCTCAACTGAAAGAAAAAAAGTTAAAAATCAGATTAACTATGTAAAGGTGTTAAAAATTTTAAAAGGTAAGTTGAAAAATATTAATTAAAAATAAAATTTTTGAATTTTCCCCTGGCTCATGTGCATCGACATATTGTGGCGCTCTTTTGCATTGAAGAGTGCAAACAGTGCAATTGTCTACGTCATTCCTACTATTCCGGTTAAAGATAGGCATTGCGATGTATATATTCATATTATTTTGATTTCATCTGCACTAAATTGTGCCATCTTCCAAACTATTAATTGCTCAAATTTAAGTAATAAAATACCTGGAAGTAGACCACGAAAAATAATATTTCAAATCTTCTGGCAGTCGCAGTATTTTATTAAACATCAGTGGTCATCAGGGAATCGGATTCGGTGATACTTGAAGGATTTTGTTATGTTGAGTCCAGGACTCATCACTTTTGAAAGTGGTGAGCCCAAAAAACTTTTCATGATTCCCACATATCGCATATGAGTCCAGCTAAGTGCTTGCATACAACCGTTTTCTTTGATGACCGACCCATTAAATGTCTTTTCATAAAAAGAATTAATATGGCTTGTAGAATGTTTATCCCATGCTATTTTATATCATTAGTAGCTGATATAAGTCTTTTGGAGTATGATTGAACTGCACTCATTACTTGAAACATGCTGATGTTTGCCCATTAAAGAGAGACTTTTGTCTTACCTGGATATAATATTTCTTCCAAACAACTATTACCCACCCACCCCCCTTTTTCAGATCCTAGTCAATAGAAGATCCTTTTGATGTATAGAAAAAATAAAAGTTTATTAGATAACTAATTAATGTTCATATTGAAGATATCTTTGTACCGGTCAAGAATTCTTACTTTTAAAAAAATCGTAAGGAGTGCAACTGCAAGTGCAAGGTTCCGACCGACCGTGTATTAAAATTTGAAATGAGTGTATTGTCAACGGTTAATTTTAACTATAAAAAGTGTCCATCAACACTGCACGTTTATTGTTCAATAAACATCTCAATTAAAGCATATTTGCGGCCCGAGTGATTGCTACCTGCTGAAAATCGAACGAAACAGGTAAAAATTGATCACCATTTTTTAGAATATGTAATCACGCATCGGAGACAGAACTGACATGACGGAAATTCATACGCGTCTGACAACGACACGGACGCGTTAGATGCTGAAAAGTTGCGTCTAGAACTGAAAAGACGCGTACAATATGCATCTAGACGCTTTGCGAGGATCCCTGCGACTGTATAGATGTAACATCAACATTTTAGTATTTGATTGCATTGTTACGCAATTGTGATCTTCAAGTTATTTTGCACAAAGTCGAATTCTATACAAACATTTTCTTTTGTGGTCTGCATTTCGTGCTGATTTCCAAACTCGTACCGGTCCGGCATGTACGAAATACAACTTCTGAGACCCCCCTTCTGTCTAAATATGCTAAAAGCCTAAATGCTTCTCGAATTCAATATCTTCAGAAATACGATCTTTTTTATGAAGACCCATCTGGTTTTAGCTGTTTTTCTTTACCATATCAATTTTATCAGTTATAAATACTTTGGAAAGTTAAAAATAATATTAGCAGATGCAGAGACGGGTAAATCGAATAGAAGGTGTGACGTCGCAGATCACACAGTAATGGCTGCCTACATGGAGGTGGGAATTTCAAAATTTATTATTTAAGGATTGTTTTCAATTGCTGGTTAGATTATTGGATATAAACGACTTTGGGTCGATTTACGCTGAATAAACCGCGAAGCGGTTTATGTTGCTGCGTAAAACGATCCAAAGTCCTTTATATCCAATAATCTAACCAACAATTGAAAACAAACCTTATATTTTAAATTCTATAGTAAAAATGAAGTAACAAGAACAATATTTTACAATTTATAAAATAATATTTTCAATTCACAATTTTAGTGTCGTCACTTGTTGTTTGCGGAAGAATTCATGTATAGTCAACGTCATCAATACATCTTATTATGACGTCACAATCAGTCAAGTGCTGAAATACCAAGTTAGATTATACGAAATAACCAACTTTGCTCATGTATTGAGTATTTAAACGAAATTAAAATATAACAAAATATTGATTTATTTCTTTATTGTGCAATTTGTAACACGAACATAGTTAGAAATAAATTTATATAAGAATCTTCTGCAAAGATGTTTGGAGGGTTTCCTTCCCTTTAAATTGGAAAGTCGTCAATTGGTTATTGTCCGAGTTGTCACGCATTATATGTAATTATTTCATATATTATAATTCATGACAATTGAACATACAGATTTCCATATTGGGGACCCACTACCAAAAAAGTGGGGACCAGTTGACCAATAATATGGGAGGGGCGCAGTTGACTTGGAATAGAATTCCTTCTAAAACTCTTTTTACATCATATTACACAAAAAAAACCTAAATAATAATGCTCGATGGCAGGTGTACACTTAATTACTGCAGGCGTAGTTAAGTAGGACCCGTTAAAAACTGCATGAATTGGTTACCTTAGTTAATCACTCGTGGCCATGCACTAAAACTGGTCACCTGTACTGGCTGAACTGCGACATTGTTTATGAGTAGTAGTATAATAATTCAATTATCCGCCGTTTTTAATTATGAGCATATCGAAGTTGACACACAACACATTTGTATACATGTACGTATATTCGTTGACGTTACATTAAAATCACTTTAATCTTACTTCCTGATGTTCATAAAACACTGGTTTCCTAGCATAGTACTATCCATCTAGCGAAGCACCGACTGTCCCTCCCAGACAGCAAGCCTTGGTTGGGCCAACGTTGGGCCAACCACTACCTATTACGTTGGGCCACCGTCGGAAAACAATGTTGGGCCAACGTTATAAGTGCAAAGTGAGTCAACGTTGGGCCAACATGTTGGTTTTACGTTGGGCCAACGTCGTCATATTTAACTGCCAACTGAGAGCCAACGTTGGGCCAACGTCGTAATAACTGTCAGCCAATTGATAGCCAACGTTGGGCCAACATCGTCATATCTGTCTGCCAACCGAGAGCCGATGTTGGTCCAATGTCGTCATATCTATCTGCCAACGTTGGGCCAACAACGTTACATCTAACCACCAACATTGGTCCAGCTATATCAAAATATAGCAGACTAGATACCAACCATAGATCAACTATGTACCAAACAAAACCCAATTAGAGGCAGACGTTCTTTATTTATCCACTATGTACAGCTTTATAAACGAACTTAATGGTCCTAAAGATTTTGTCCACTTATAAGTTAGTAATTAAAAATCCTTGTAAAAGTATAAATCCTTGGATAGACATAGTTCTATGGACAAATCAATTAACACTGAACACACTATGTTTTCTTCATACTTTATAAATATATCATAGATGTCCAGAGTTTATTCACTCCTGTTTATTTGTTGCAGTTTTTCTTTCATTTCTTTTTTCTACCATCATTTCTGTCCGATGCATTTCTTTTTCTACCACCATTTCTGTCTTTTCAATTAAATATCTTCTATTTCTTTGTCTGTATCCTGGCTACATATTCTGTTCTGTCTCCGTTTCTGTTAGAAAAATAACAAATTTGGCGTTACTTTAAAATCACTTAATTTTAAAAATTAAAGGGCCATGCACGAAGTACTTAATATAACAGTATTGAGTTGACCAAAATTTAACATAACTGTTAAATGCCTTACAGTATTTATGTACACGTTTGTGTACTAAATTGAGATCATAACAAACTAATTTAGTAATATTAGATTAGCTACTACTTACAAAGTAAAACATCTTTTAACCACAATGACGAAAACGGTATTTTTGACCCCCTTTTCTGAGTCAAGCTGTTCAGCTTTACAGCTCCACTGTTTTCAAGTATTTTTGATAGTATCTGCATATATGTTTGTTTAAATCCTTCAAGACCTGAAACACATAGTAATTGCACTAAACATCAGGCATAACAATGAAAATAAGAAATGGTATACTTAATATCCATGTTTTAGACAGTGGGAATAAATTACACTATTTATAATGACATTAAATCCTAGTTGTTAAAATCTTCCCAGGAAATATGGTAATTCTATACCGTGTATAATCTGGGTGTGATTTGTGTGAGATGTGTATAACTGTAGTAATTAATCAACAATCTGCAGATAAAACTCTTCACACATTTGGAAGGTGACCTAATTACTGGAGAAAGGAAACATTTACATTAACTATATTTAATGCATTATGAAATTTGAAAGATTAAAAATGTATTACTCTTAAAAATATGAGCATTAAACCAGGAACCTATACTAGTCCCAGATTACAAACAGATACTTTAAAGACAGTAGGAAGTTTTTTGTCAGCATTTATTTTCATTTACTAGTACGACTGATAATTTACAAATGAAGTAATGATGTGTATTAATTTGTACAACTGATTATTGGAAATAAACAATGAAAATTTTACCCACAGCAATAAGTGAAAAATATATTCTATAATAAACTATAATAAACTAAATTTACTTACATGATTTAACTTTTAAAGTTCTGTAAAGCACTGCAGGACGCGGGAAATCCAGCGATGTTAGATTACAGATAAGGTCATAGGTCATTACAATTCCAGCACATTCCTCAAATTTAAGGCCGAGTAGTACAGGCAATCACATAAAGTTTCAAACAGATATGAAAAATTAAATTTTGACAAATAGAAATATTACTCAATTTGAAATTTTAATTAAAAAATGAAAAAAAAATATTATTATATTTATGAATAACGTAGCAAGTAATAAAAACTCATTACACACATGTCATTGCAACAGTATGAGATTTATTCAATTGAAATAAATAAAGACTTTCCTTATAAACTAAAAATTTTATAAAATTTTAATTCGGATTTTAATTTAAAACAATATTTTTGTTTTTATTCCATAACGTTTGCCATAGCTGTACCAACGTTGGCCCAACGTTGGAACAACATATAAACCACTGTAGAAAAAAACAATACAACAGAATAAATAAAATAAAAAACATCTGTGTCTTTAAATCCAATGTTGCTACTGTGTTAGGAAACAAACAGTGGAATAAAAAACGAAGGAAAAGTTCCAAACGTCGGCCCAACATTGGATCTATGTTGGCCTTTCGACGATACATTATACCTCTCAATTGCTAAAGTCCAAGTATAGTTGGGCCAACGTTGGCCCAACGTTGCAATGCCAACGCCAACCAATAACCAACCGTACAACAATTTGCCAACGTTGGCCCAACGTCAGCATGCTGACTGGGCTGTCACCCAGTCTACTATATGAATAGTCTAGAGTAGTTACAAGGCATCCGGTACATACACCTTAAACATTTTCGGGGTATTTAAACTGAAAATATTATTTTAGTTCGTTTTTCCTGGCTTATGTTTGAATAATCCGTATTTTCATAATACAGTTTATTATAATTTTAGTCATCTGAACTGTTCTTCAAGAAAAAACTTTAAGTTTCGCAGAGAGGCATGTTAAACAAAAATAAAAAAATCCCCGAAGAGCCATTCTTCAAATTCCGGCATTGTCGGATAGTACGTTTTTTAAAAAAAACTGTATATTCACTTGGGCGAATCCTACTTCGGAGAACTTTTTTATTTTAAATCCAAATAAAAAATTAAGGAGCTTACCGAATAAAGTGAGTAAAAAAACTCCAATATACCCTCCGATATAAATAATTGGACTTGTAGTTTAAGTGAAAAATCGACCCGAAGAAATTCCCCAGAATACATAAAAATTGGGCATTTCGCCAAACTGATCTATCCGCGGGTATATATATATTTACTTATATATATATATATGTTATCGGGGCCTGTTCAAATGGCAAAAATAACAAACCTGGTTATCTCCCTTACATTATTAAAAACTAATAAAATTTACAAAAACTATTAGATATGTGTCTTTTCCAAAGAAATGTGAAATAAATTTTGTAGACAAACAATAATTGTAACAAAATATTGGAACATATATCAATACATTTAGAAGTATGCAGCATATTTGCAAAGTATCAGAACATATCAACCCAATCTGACGCAGTTTAGTGTTTTTATAAGCTTAGAATCATGGTACAACATCCATTCTTTAAGTGAGCATCTGAAGCCAGGTTTTTAGCACATTTCAATGTGAACAATACACATTATAAATTGTTAATGTTTTAAATAAGCACGTACTGCTACTGAACATGTCTGGACAAAGAGACCCATAAGCTAGAGGCCTGTTAAAAACTATACATATGCACATACCCTTCTCCCAGTTCACTCATCTATAAAGCACAAAATCGTGGACGGGGCTGCAACGAAGAGCGTTTTCTGCATCTTGAATCCTCAATTTATCAATTTATAAATAAAGCCTGAAGACTTGACACCAGTTACATTATCTAGTACTGAAGAATACACTTGATGCCGTCACATTTTATTTATTAGAAACATTATTAAATGATTTAAAAAACTTTCATACAAGGTTCATTTTTAGGGTAACGATTGCTGGAGAACGATTTTAGAATTACAATATTGGATCTGAAAACATTGAGATAAATTATGATTACCAGACATGCATGTCAACACTTAGGTTTGGAGTTCGAATCTCGCGTCAGTTAGGATGTACTTGACTCCAGTCTTAAAGGATTACCAGTTTCCATATCGATGGTCGGTAGCGTTTACACCGCGTACTCTGGCTTCCTCCCCCAATAAAAAGGAATATAACTGAAAAATGGTTGAAAGTGGCATTTATCACAAAGACACTATTATGTTGAGCACTTATTACAATACTAACAGTTGTGGTGTAATCTTGATTTATGACCTTGGAAATATATAGACTTCTACATTTTGACATGTACAGTACACCAACTTTGGTTATAGACTCTAAACATAAAAATGTGTACAGTGTATCTTAACGGAAATTGTCTACAAATACAAGGAGGGATTTGACCTTAACCATTGTTCTGTGAAATTAAAATGAGCCGGTATGCAGTTCTTAACAAGTTTTATACTGGCCTATTTGTTATGTTTGTTAATCATTTACTGTTTTTCATGTGCATGCAAACACTGAAGTTGAGGATTTAAACCTTACTGTAGGCAGTGTGTGCTTGACATCAACCTTAATTGGACATTATTGCCAGTTTTCTGTCAAGATCAGGTGGTACTCCAGACTGGCTTCCTTCTCCAATTTCCCATCATCCATATGGACTTCATGATATGGCTGACAAAGTGGTGTTAAATCTAAACCTCATTCAAACAAAAAAATCAAATAATATGTTCCAACAAAATTTTTCAACAGATGGAATGTCCACAAGAAATATCCACGTTTAAATACCGGTAATCAAACTTGTGCAGTGAGCTTGATCATGTGCATGTCAACGAGGAAATTAATATGCTCACTTTGTTGAATAACACATATATACATACATGTAGATAACTCTTTTAAATGTTTCTAGTTTCGGGCCAGCGCTTGGTAAACTCTATGTCAGTAGAAATACTAGTCTGCAAGTATGCATGTGTGATGGCTTTAATAAAAGTACGTATTCAACCTACTTGTTTTAGCTGGAAAACTCTAGTTTCCAATCAAAGTTGTTTTATTGCGTGTTGGTTTCTAGGGAGACAACATTGTAAGAATAATGCAAAAAAACTAAGTAACTAAAAATTCAGCTATAGAAGAGAATAAAACTTTAAAATGACATAAAATATGTAAAAAAAATGCTGGAGAAAGGCTCATAGCCGGTAAGTCGTACTGATTTTGAACTGTGTACAAACATAGGGCTTCCTATTTACCGACGAGAACAGACGAGAAGTTTAATTACCGAAAAGAAACATTTCAAAATTGCAAAATAGCGACAACACAACTGCACAATAAATCACAAAAATTATTTTATGTTATTTATTTTCATAATAATTACAATAAATAATCTTTTTCTCTTTCTTGTTGGATAAAAAATGCTTCTTGGCGGTAAAAAAGTTTCTTCTTGTCGGAAGCTATAACTTTCTGTCGGTTCTTGACGGTTCTTGTTGGTAAATAGGTAGACCCTACACACATATATTATCGTCTTTATTAGAATTTGAAATAATGGCCGTCTAATGCAAGATTTCAAAGATTCCAGAAGAAATAACACTACTTTGCATGTAGCTTGCAATTATTTGAAAACAGCTTCTTCCGTATTACGTGTTAACTTTTTCTTCATTATCACCACGTCTTGGAAATTGAATTTGTGATGTTATTATACGGACCATCATTGGCATAGCCATAAGTAGTGCCATTAATAAAACCTCCCATTCATTTATTTTCAGCATTTGTGTCGGATATTTATATTTTATGTTTTAGTGAAGTACAAGGTTTCATCTTTAAACGCATTTTCCTATGCGCAAATTCCGCTAGTTGTTAAGATTGTTTGATATGAAACAAGTTTGGACACCCATGCAAACTATGCTTAACTAAAATAAAAATTTCTAAAGTTTCTAAAAACTGTCTCACCTTAGTATTTCAAGTATGTTTAAAGTCATGTTTTAAGCTTTATTTGAGATACTCTTCACTCCCATTACATCGAAGGCCGACGCCATTTTAATCTATCTTATGGCTTTGTATTTTATGAAATCTATTTTTCATTGGTGACAATAACGACAAGTTGTATTTGTATTCCGTAGTTTTGATTTACCGTTAAATTAAAAAGTCATCTCCGGGTAAAATTTCGTCTCAATATTTCAACATGGATTTACTTAAGTGTGCATACTGGTACTTATTGAAAACATGTATAGTATTGCTGTTTATGCTAGTTTCATTATATTTCACATGTTAAAATGTATCATACATATAAAATCAATCATGAGGCCTTAGTAATCCAATAAAAACATATGTCTAATACAAAATAAATCCTTAGACCTCAGCTAGAAATTAAAATAAATATTTTATATATAACATTAATTCCAATTGGTCATGAAACATACGTCCTTGGCTAACTCAAAAAGAAAATCATAAAACGAACCAAGAGATGCACGCTGACGTAAAATATGCGCTATAAACCAGTATGATATACGCTAGCGTACTATGAACGATATAATTCTAATATGATTTGCATATTTAGAAATACGTTTATTTGATTGGTCTAGATTACTTCCGGTTGAGGTTTTAAACGAAATATATTTTTTGATAAATGAAGTTGACTTAATTTATTTTATGATAAACGACGTTGAGCGAACTATTTTTAGCGTAACCAATCTAAACAAAGATGGCGGCTTTCAATATCGAAAGTAGCGATCAACTTACAAATTACTTGTTTGATGAATTATCATTAATGATTTGTTAAATTTAAAACTTTCCTTGTGTTCGATACAGAAAACAAGGTTATAGATTGATGTAAAACTTCAGTATTCCTGTTCATATTGTTTTTTTGTTTGTATTTTGCTGAAAAAAGAGTAGAGCTAGTCGGAGATCGGTTTAGAGGTGGCTTGATCACACATCGGCTAAATCGCGGAATGTTGCGAGAACATTACCAAGAATCACGAGGTTACAAGGAAACGCAAAAAAGTCTAGGGAAAAATAATGCGAGGCTTAATCACAAAACGTATGGTTACCCTGGTGAATGTGATTTAAATTATTTATAGTAACCGTGGAAAAGATATGAAACGGTGAGCTCATATCTATTTTGAGATGTACAACCAGGTAGACTGGAGGTAAAATAGTGAAACACATGTGGATTTTGGCCTTCCATTGGGGTACTAAAGATTCGGGAAGGGTAACAATGTACACATAGCACAATAAGCAAATAATATAATTGACTCTGTTCAATTTCAGAATGGAAGCTGAAAAAATAAACCACACTTGCTAAAGATGTCCCGAGCAGTCTGAGAGACTTCAAGAGCTAAAGATGCACTCCATCGCCACCCATCAAGCATGCCGTCTCATGTGCCATTTGTTTTGTAAGAAAGAGATCACCTTTAGTAGGACGTTGGAGCTAACTAAGCACAGCAAAAAGAAACACCAGGACTTAGTTGTGGATCTTGAAAGCCCTGAATTTTTCACAGAGAACAATGGTTTATACTTAACTCTAAAGCCTGAGGACTTCTCGAGGATGGTAACACCCAAGACTGGGCCAGTACAATTGCAATAAGGACCAGAGCCGCAGTTCTAGGATGGGAAGAAAGATTGAAAGACAGAACATCACGATAAAAAAAAAGAATAGGAGAAGGGTGGAAACATGTGCAGGGAATACCCATGTCTCCTCTACCAGTACATAAAAGGAAATATAGTCCGTCTAGACCAGGCTTTGAGACTCCCCTCATCATCTGTAACATATCGTTGCCAACAGCAGGCAATTACACTACTTTAAAGGCAACAGACGAATTAAGTGAAGTGTGGTACAAGGCGGAGATGACTCACTGTGTAATGGAAGACAAAAAGGCAATGGACAATGTGTCGAGGAGAATGGCCAGTTGCCCATGAAGAATATGCCAGGGACACCGAAGGAATATGTTGTTGAGCTTCATGAAGCAGCGGATGTCACCGTTAATATTACAAGCACCATGGGCGTCTTAAATAAAGACTACTCGGACTATTAGAAGTGCTTTAAAACTGCAGATAATGGAAAAACCAAAAGAAATGTAAAAACCCCAAAATTGACAAGAGGATAGTTTTTTGAAACCACACCAAAGCGTGATTGAGGAATGTTCAGTCAGTTTATACTTTCTTGAAACTGTAAATTAATAAATTCCATACTGTAAGGTGAAATCGTTGCTAGGTAACCAATGATGCGGTTTTCAATTATTTTAGACGTCATATGCCAATTGTAAATGTACTTGAACCTTATGATTTTTTGGTCTGTGTATTATTATAAATGCATACTAGATATATCGCGGGAGTCAGTAATTACTGGTGATAATTATATGTAATTTTGCTAATCTCTCAGCCGCGCATGAGTGTTCAGGAGAGTATAAAAGCAAGCGAGAATCGCAATGCAGCCATATCGTATCTGACTGTTGAGAAGAGCACACCGCTGTTAAATTACATCTAAAGGCTAAAGCTATATCTATAGGTACGTATAATATCTAAAATGCATTATGATAATATAATTACCATTCCGGTTGCCAGTGAGCCAAGGTTCTAACGCATTATACACCGAAATAAAACTTAGTTCAGGATTTGGCTCAGTCTCAGTCGCATTGGATCAGAGGAAAGACGCGATATTGGCTCAGAGTAAAATATTTGCATTTTATACTATTAAAGTCAACTCAAATTACACCAAAGATACTTATCCCACCATGTCAACATCTTACGAATATTTTCTTAATATAACAAGTCAAACCAATATACCGTATTTATGATTTATATATAAATATAAACAAGGTCCTGGGAGGATTTTTATGCCCGGCTCAGAGAATGGTATGGAAGGCCAGAATCGTTTCGTTATTTATTTATATGACACTTTACCATGATAGTTATTGTATATAATAAATTATGTTTCTCTACACTGTGTATTAACTGGCGAATCTCTTAGGACCAGGACTTGCGCACTATAACTCAGACTCATGCCTTCGGAATCCGACTCAGGGCTCAGGCTCACAGCTCAGTACTCTCATTGCGGCAATTCAATATTATTGTGGCTTAGGATGAGTTGCACATTAACCTAGTCTGTTATATATATAATCGCAGGGCACATCGTCAATAATATCAGTTATAGCAAACAAAACAGTACAGAAAATGTCGGAGCCAACCAAAACTCACTCGCCGTCTATAACAGTATGTATCGCAGTCATTATGCATCAAATGTTTTTAATGTCTGATCTTCCGAATGTCAACAAAATTACTTTTCATAATTTTTGACGTGTGTTGTCTTTAATATATTGAAATATTTTGTCTATCTAAAATATTTTATCACTAAGCACAGGTAAATTTTAAAATGTTCTAAACGTTTTAGTGCCATTTTGTAAGAGTTGCCTCTCTTTGAATGTTAGTAACGGTCAAATAATACCGGAGTTTTAACTGCTTATATTGTTTACTTTTCATAAGGTCAATAAACATGTCACGTCATAAACCTAATCATTTTTAATAATTGGGATATTGAAATGACGTATCCTTCTAAGGTGATTTTACAAAATACCGAACGCCGGTGAAACTGTCAAAAAGACAATCCACAAGTGCGAAAAACCGGCAATCTCCACAACCAACAACCAACATAAAGCAATTACAGCAATGGTCCTGACTGTCTACAGGTATTTCAAATGATATGGTGGATTAAACCAGGTTTTATGGCATTCCAAACCTCCCGCTTCCATTTCTTGGTTTTAAAGTTTATAAGAGGAAAAAGGTGACGCTTGCAAAAATCAGTATACTAGCTGCAAGCTCTTGCATACCTGATCAATTGAGAAATATAGACGCCGTATGCAGGAAACGTTGGAATATTGCTGCATAGGTGAGATTAATTTATTAATTTGAAATTAAAATCGGCTCGATCAATTCAGACATGTCGTGACAAGTTCTTTTAATCATTTTTTATTTCATCCCATAATACAAAATTTAAATTTTTTTTGGAAAGACCCACAAATATTCAAATCCTTTTTTTAATTACATCGGATCTTATCTGTTTTTGATTGTTGACATTCAGCAAAGTCAAGTATTTTTTTTATCGTCAATGTACAGTTGGGTGCAGTCCTCACATAACATGCTGGCTAACTTGAAAAGCAGAGATTCTGACTGCTCTAAGTTAACTTCGAGCAGAGAATTTGACTGCTTTGATTGATACGATACAATGGTAAGTGTTCGGATATGACATAACACTTTGGTTGAGATTTTGCCGTTACTAATGTGATCGGAGTCTTTAAGAGTTGAAGTACACCATGCCCTAGAATTTTTATTTTAAAACCTGTAATTCTAGTGGTTCAGATGCATACAATCAACATTATTCAGGACGCGACACTTTGTAGCATTCGGTTTGGCAGGTAAAGCATGACCATCACTCTAAACCGAGGAATTTGCAGACGTAAAATGTTTACCTATTCATATTATGGTTCACAGTGGCAGTAAGAAACAATGAATCTCCGTTTTTAGTTCATACGATACACTTTCAGCTTTGTTTCTATAACCTTGATATTTTAATCCGTCTAAATCAAGCACATTTCACATAATTTCTAACTTTGAACTAAATTTACTTGTATGCAAATAACACACAGTGTTTAATGTATAGTAATTATCTGAACAAGTGAAAAATGTGGTTCATCTAAGTTAAGACTACAAACACATATGAACATCGTTACAGAACAACCCACTATGGATAGAAATGACCGCTAAAATCCTTTCCAAATGTTTCTCGGAAAGGTGTGTTTTCTCTCGCAGACTATTTATAGTATGTTACATTTTGACCAATAAGCCACCCTATCCACCAACTAAACGTTCCCGTTGTAGCAATAAATGGTTGCATGACGTTAGAATAGCCATGTCGATTCCAAGAGAATTTCCTTCTAAATAAAATATTTGGATATTTCTGGGCATATTTTGTTTTGTCCACTCTATACAATTCGTAGCCAAAATAAAAAAAACATTACTATACATATGTTGATACCAACTCAGAGCTCTATGCAAGTATTCCTTAGAAGCGGTTTGAAATCACGCTACAGGGTGAGGTGGTAATATCCAGTCACCTCTTCGTACATGAACTCCTATAAGGGTGACAATGTCTTTTGAATCTGATTTATAGCACCGTAAATAATTGAATATAGATTTATCGGTATTTGTTCTTTCAACTTTTATGCATGTCAAATCATATTTTTGAAAAATACCTTCAATCTGTGTGTCTGCATTTTTTTTTTGTTTATAAACGAAAATTTCTCACGAATATCAGACTTATATTTGTCAAAGTACCGATATGCTTGTAGGTAACCAATTAAAGAAATACTTGAAATATTTTTTTATCATAAATTTTCTAAAATCACTGCAAAACGATATATCAGTTACAAAGACATCATGTAGTTTAAATATTCTACGTAGTTTGCAGTCTTTAGGAGCGACAACTATCATGTGTTTTTGTTTTGCGATTCAATATGCTGAAGCAAACTGGAACATCTCATTGCCTATTCCACCAATACAGTTGATGCATATATATATATATATATATATATATATATATATATATATATATATATATATATATATATATATATATATATATATAAACGTCTACAAATTTAGCCCAACACTTTTAGAATTAAATGTTAACACTGTCAAATTTTTGCCTACCCAAAGCGGGATTCGAACTCACTGTGACACTGTGGCACCAATTCGCCTGCGATATGTCCAGCGGTCTAGACCCCTCGGCCAAATCCGCTATATAAAAATAAAGCTTCATTAACCGGGTTGAATCGTAGACATAGACATTGTACATGTGTACTAGCGTGTGGCGATGGAATTTTCGTAACCAATACGTATTAATGTGACTGCAATCTAATTCAGCATTTTTCGTATATATTATATAGGATGACAAAGTTACTTGTCATACTGTCACAGTAAATAATGTATATACCAACGTCTAAGTATTGTGACAATCATATAATATATCTATCCAGCAGATTTCTGTAACATCAGAAATACAGGTTAATATCAAATATGTATCTATACGCCTACAAATTAAGCCCAACACTGTTAGAATTAGATTTTTGACACTGTAAGATGTTTGCTTTCCCTCAGCGGGATTTGAACTCACACCGTTGTGACACTGTGGCACCAAGTCGCCTGCAATATGTACAGCGGTCTAGACACCTCAGCCAAATCTGCTATATAAAAATATAGCTTCATTAAGCGGGGTGAATCATCGACATAGACATAGTACATGTGTACTAGCGTGTGACGATGGAATTTTAGTAACCAATACGTATTAATTTGACTATAATCTAATTCTGCATTTTGGTATATATTATATAGGATGACAAAGTTACTTGTCATACAGTCACAATAAGTAATTTATATACAAACACTAAGTATTGTGACAACCATATAATTTATCTATCTAAAGATCTAAAAACTAACGAAAATACCAACCAGTAAACTTATTAAGTATCGGATCGACAAACATGACGAAACAGCATAAAACAAAACAAAAAAATAATATTGAAGTCTAGAAGATTATGCAACTATACAAATGACGGTGTTTCTTGTAAAAAAATATAGACATTGACTGACCAACAAATGGCCTTAGTCATTGAGTGTCAATATAAATAAATAACGTAAACAAGTCATAACATATTTATCTTAAACACTCTCACTCCAACTGAATTCAAAACTTCCATACATAGCGCCAACTCCCCCCCACCCCCCCACGTGGGGACGTGTTGTTACTTGGCTTTACTCAAATATTCCAACAAAATGTTATCAAAATTGAAGGTGAAAAATTCACTACGGAAGACGCGCGTTTCATCTACCTACGACTCATCAGTTGCGTTAACTGTAAATGCCTCAATTATTTATTTGAAGATGGAATAATATAAGTTCACTTGGATCGCGTAAATACACAATACAGGTAGTTCAAAATATTATATAAAAAAAATAAAAGTCAATCAGTAAACTAGATCGTTGCATAATCTTATAGACTTATAAACATATATATACAAGTCTAGAAGATATATCTATTGATGACTTAACATGACTTAATATCTTTTTTTTATTTTTAACAATAATGACACAATTCTTCCGCAAAACCTGCATGCACCCACATTGTGTTCGTATGAAATATTGCCTTGTAAATATGTCTACATCAATATATGACTATATAGTCCTGAAATGAATGGACAATTGTTGTGTTTACTGGCGTTAGAAGATATAATTGTATATCCATGGGTTATTATTTGTTTGTTTGTGAAATGTTGTTACATATAAATGATCACCAGAAAACTTGTATATTGAGAAACAACTTATTAAAAAAAATATACCATCATATTATTTTACTTATTCAGCAGCTCTGTTGCTCTTTTTTGTTTGTATGTCATTGGCAATAACCACTAAAATATTTAAATCGAAATATGTGTAACCTAGTTGATCAACCGATCTGAAATTCGCGTGGCAAATGCCATGCCAACGGCGTGTTTATAAAAACCGCTGTATTATTAACGCGGCCAAAGAATGAGATGATATCTCTGATATACCATGCGTCCTCTGTCCTGTAAAACTGTTTTTCTGTTCGGAATGAAATTAATTTACAAACATATCTCAACACTGACATTTGTGAGTGCATGATGTCATCCGATAGATGCAGCTGTCGGGATAAAGTTGTGTTGGCGATATCATACAGTTCTATTCCATTCATTATGCTGGCTCCCTTCCATTTATTGTTGGGAGGTGGCTCAATGTTCTTTGAAAATCCATGCAAAACCATGAATGGCCTATATTTCGCAAATAATTGAACAATTACTTCAATCCTATTAGGATACATAAAGTCGTCGGCATCTATGAATGAAATGATAGTTCCCCGGGCCAACGCAGCTGCATTTTGTCGTGATACACTCTGGTACTGTAATTTGAGTATACAATATAGGCGGAGTGTTGAACATTTTATAATTGATTTTAAATGTTCATCAAATTGTTTACAGTTTGAAGAACTTACATTTGACATTACAATGATGACCTCATGTGGAATGTGTGTTTGTTTTTCTATAGATTTAAGCAGTCTTGGTAAACCAATCGTCATATCAGACGCTATTGCAGGAATGCAAATCGAAACTATGTTTGGTGAAAACATTTTAAATATAGAAGCGTTCTCTTCCCTCACCAATGATGACGTATCAACGTGGACAAAGTTATATGTAATCAAACCCACGAACATCACCCCAAATACAGCTAAAACAGTTGCTTTCCTCATCCTACTCACAATGTAATATTGTTCGGATGTAAATTGCACTCAGTCGTGCAGGTCACTTTACTAGATACCATTAACCAACATCTGAAAAAGGTAATTACTGTTAATTAGTAAACACAAATTTAAGTGAAATTGAACAAAAGGTTTTAAATTGTATTATACAACTGATTAACCTACTCACGATAGCAACGATTTACCTGATCGGACAGATTGATTTGAACTGATCGATCCAATCCATCCATTCATCTTCTAGTCCGCAAAATCATTTTTTTATCGAAAAACTTGCTAATGTAATATTTGGCCTTGCATGACAAGACGTCTCTCGCGAATTTGTCGTTGAAACTTGATATGAGAAATGAGAAAGACGCAAAACGCGAATTTAACAATATTTTCAAAAATGGTGTCCAGCTTTTTAAGAGGGGAGGGCTTGAGTACCTGTTGGAACCTCCGACTTTTGACAGGAAGGCTGGTAATCTTTGTAAACTTAGGATGAGCCAAGCACACCTTCTTTGTTGTAGGATTCGAACAGACAACATCGAAGATCAATCGCATATTACTGCTACCTTAACCACTTGGCTAACAAGAACAGGTTATTTGTCTTGGTTTGATCAAAGTGTTCCAACGGTTCCTTAAATCCTAGAAATACCTAGGTATAATACTAAATAAGATTTAGACAAAGGTAAAAAAAATAATGCAGTAAAGTGTGTTACTTGTTCAAGATTGCCGGGTCTTTCTGGGGCACTTTTCAATGGGATGGATTGTGTACACTGGTTACCTAGATCTATTAAAACAATATCATGACTTTATAATAAAAACAGTTGGTAGCTGAAAATAGAAAATTAAAATAAACTAAACAAATAAACCCATAGAGTAAAGAATAATAAATTGCCGATGTTCAGTACTGATCGTATTTTAAGCAGAGATCCCACAATATAAAACTAATGTTAAATTCAATGTTATATATCAACTAGAGCATATGATTCCATTTTTAGATCTTCATTCCCGATGGTTAATTTTGAACAAAATATATTTAAATATATACATTGATGTCTGTAACCTTACTATTTGTATTGCATTTGTAATAGTAAAAGTGTGCGTACGTATGATTTACAAATACAAATAAATATATTAATTAACCGGTGTTAAAAAATTTGATAATTGCCAGTCGTTGTGACAGTCGCATTTCGTCTGATACAACGGATAAAATGTCTGTAACAGACATTTTGTGACTAACGCAACAGAAACGCCGTTGTAACAGACACATCTCGACATATTAAACCGTTGTAGCAAACACATTCTCAATTGAGTAAAGGAAAGAAATTCTCTGATAGTCCACAAGAAGAGGCATCCACCAGTAGTTGCAAATATTATGTCACTAAAGATATCAAGGCTACAAATTAAAGAGTACTACGCCTAACGCGCATTTCATCTGATCAAGACTCTTCATTTGGCTTAAAATTGTCAAAATGTTTCGCGTGTGGGTTTTATTTTTGAAAATGCCATAAAATATGTTGACATTTGAATGGTCTGAAATTTAATATATTATATATTTTAAGATACTGCTAAATATTTAAATTTCTATTATCTTGCATGAATACCTTTTGTGATTGTACATTATTGTGACGACAGGACGTACCGTTATGGTAACATAATGTCTCTTAACGTGAGTTGTGTTGATCTACAATGTAGTATACTCGTTATTATATATTGTTTTGTTGCGTAAGGGTATTTGCTGAAATTTAATTACCCGAACTAAAATGTTGCAAGAATTCGTAATGATATAACAAAACAGTTATTGATTGATGGCGAGCTTGGACTTTTTCTCCTTGAGCCCATAATTAACATTTTTGAGTGATTTGTTTAAGTTTGTATTTGTAGATAGGAATGTTTACATTAATAATAACTATGAAAACTTTATTGTAGTGCCAGTGGTTTGGCTGTCTTATTCAAATGGACGAATGTGGTAATATTGATATTTTCTCCAAAATTAAGTATATATTTTGTCAAAATCTGTAAATTTAGCGATTGATGCAACGCTTGTGATTCAAAACATTGTATCAGCTATATTATCAGCTATATATGTGATACAAGATGTACTTTTGTCGGACCTATTTTGGACGTTATAATAAATGTTATAACCACTGATTTTATATGACAGCAATGATGATTTTTATTCTATGAATGAAATGTGACGTCATAATGCATGTGACGTTATGGACTACATTTTGTGTAAAATGGATTTTTATTTTTTAATTTTAGATAAACTTATTACTTACATTTATGTGGAGGTGAAACTACCTGTATTTTGTATCACGTCCCGATAATTGCATACATTCACAACATGACGCTACGCAACTGTTTCGACGTGATACAGGTAGTTATACCTACACATAATGAATGTAATAAAGTGGGCAATAGTACAACTATATAATCTTATAACATGTAACATGATTCTATTTTGTGACAAAAGGATCATTTTTGATTGAATAAATTCGTATATTTGTCAGTGCAGGAAAGACCTTACACATTTATCTTTGAACAATTTACAGTTCAGTTTTATAACTATTATTATATAAATTTACCTTCGGATGTTTGCTTTCCTTCCAACGAGCAGTATTTCAGCTATATTGAGAACGGAAACAAGTTAACAAACATTAAATCAATGGAAAACCGGGTGGGATAGGACACATGGAACACAATTCTGACAGCCACTGGAAAACTACGTAGTATTGGGTAGCATCGGATAATTAAGCCTTTTGTAGCGGCTACTATGAGCCTACTCTTTTTTCTAAAATGCGAACATGTAAAGCTTTTATTTTATTTTAGACCGATTGCTTTACAATAGTGGTGTTTAAGGTATATTTCAATCAGTCATACGCTGTAAATATACATTAAATAAAATCATATGTTCATATAAAATCAAAAAAGGAACTAAATTAAGCGCAAATTCATTTTTACATTGACATGAAAAGCACCAAACTAATTGCACTTTATCTCTCTGTTCATAAGTAATTTTAATTTTAAATGGATTTAAAATTTTGCATACTAAATACTTGCCATTTGTTGAAGCCTTTTTTCAAAATACGGGTACACGTAAATTGCTGATGCGATTATATTATACAATTGTTAAGTTTTAGGGTTACACAACAAAACTGTAGGTATTACACGATTCTCCAACTGTATCTCGCATGACGGAAGGCACTCAAATAATATTAAACATCGAAACATAATGTAAATTAACCATGTGCTAAGTAAATCTATTACATGCGACAATGAAGTGATTTCAAAATGTGAGTCGTTATCACTCAATATTCTTTGAACATCGCCGTTTGTTAAAAAGTTCTTAGAACGATTGTTATAAATATATTGTGTTTCGCTTTTACTGAGATCGGTGTAATAAATGATCGCATGATGATTATATTTTCCCTCTTTTTCCAAGTAAGAATTACTATCTAATGTTATGCTGTAGCTGTAGTCATAAAACGTGGGCATATTTATTAGATAAGTAACAAGTTAATGTGTTGATAGAGAGGGACTAACACTCAGATGTATATGAGCTCGTGATATATACAAAATTATTACAATGAATAGTCCTTCGGTAAATGTTTAAACAACTTTGGTAATATTGTCGTTCATGATATCTTTGGCGACATTTGTTTCATACCTAATTGGACTCTCGTTCCGTGTGCACATTATTTACAATTATAACATTGAGTTTTGTTCACTAAAAGATTGCAATGTGTTTTACAAATTCATGTATTTTAAATTCAATTTTTACACATTGAACTATGCAATACATTTCTTACAAAATTTATGTTATTGACAGTAGAACACCATACAGATAATTCCACAACACATAAAATGTATTCGTTGCAAACTAAAATATGTGTTTTTGTTCTTTCATTTTTCGTTTTTTAACGTTTGTAGAGCAGCATTTCTTTTTTTTTTATTTCATATGTATCATTATCTTTTAATAATATCACTATGCGATTTAACACATTATTACAGAATAAGAAAGCGTAGCAAACACCTCGAACCCTTGTTTCCACGAAACTCTCAGCGATGGACGTTTACTTTTGTAGGCAATACACATAAAGTTGAATATCATATGGAAAACACTAAACCCTTGATTTGATCATAGCAGGAAACAAAACTTTAATTTCAAATAAACTCTGACTGAAAACCAGTCATCAGTTGTATATCCCCGGCAGTTATCATATTTAAGGTGATGTTTTGCTTTCTACACATAAGAAAATACTTTATAAGCAGTACAAGTTCGCTGTTGTCAATATAATCTTTACTGTCGGAATAAACAACTTGTATCACCTTATTCGAAATTTCATAAAACCACTGTTCACTGGGCTTAGTTTGACGAGTTCTCATTGTATTCTCTATTTTTAAAAACTGACGTGTTCCTGCTTACATACATCAAACAAAACATTTCTTTGTTTACAAATATTGAGTATTGTTTGCTTATGAACAGATGCAATTGTTAACCATGATGATTTAATTAATAAACACGGGTTTTAAACAATATTGGAAAGAACTTCTCTAATATAGTATGATACGAATCTGTAAAATGTTAGGGCTACTCAAAAGCCAAACGGTCTTATCGTCCTTCTGAAATAAACGCATTTGTCGTATCATGCTAAAACGCATGTTAAATTTTGCTAATAAAGTAATAAGTTATTTATAATATATATAAAATATCAAAACACTAAATCAAGAATAATAAAAACATAATTATCAACCAATACAAACGGATTAGCTTAATGAATGAAATTCGTACACAATTCTGCAAGTATTATTAAATTAAGCGCCAAAATATGCGTATATTAACTAAAACTAATTAATAAATGAATTCATAATGATTTTTACTAATCCAATTATGTATTCAAATGTGTTAAAATGTTCTGCACCTTGCTTCTTAATTCGTTATAAATTTCCCAATTGTAAACTGTTCATCAAGTTTTTTTGCATATAACACGCAGATAATCACTTTTGGATACTAACAGATGCACATTAAAATCACACTAAACAAATAAAATCACTACTGATACCTACAAGATGCAATTAAAAACCACGTGTAGGCACACACAATTCAATACCGGAGCAATAATGGTGCTATTACAAAGCATATAACACATACAAAATACATCCAGAGATCTTAGTGATGCAATTAAAAAGCATATTACCCATTTTACATTAGCAATGCAACTAGAAAACCATATTACGCATATAAATCACCCATGAGACATTTGCAATATAACTAAAATCAGTAACAGAGACATAAAATCACAACTGAGACCTAAGAGATGCTAAATCAGTACTGAGATATTATACACAAAAAACCACAATGTGCACATAGAAAATGAAATTTCGGTATTAGGGAACAAATCTTATTACCTCACTGTAAGATTTTATGCAACTAAATGAAATGTGTTATTCAATTCAGATAATGTAAGCATATTCAGAAACTGTTTGGACAATAAATATATGCTCTATATTGCTCCATTTGCAGGAGTAAAAAAGATAATTGTCATATGTTTATTGCTATTAGTTAGGTTTTTTTAATTGCCAGGTTGTATAAATATATAAGTATGATTTTTTTTCTAAAACTTGAATAAATGTATATGCGTAACAAGACAGATAACGAAATTTTGTCATATTGTTTATGTTAATATTTAATAGAAATTGAAAACAGTTTGATGCATTTATAATTTGTAAATGATATAATTTATGTTATACTTGTTATTTTAATATGATACAGTTAACTGTATATTTTACCAAACGAATACACATATTGCACAGGCAGACAAACAAACTATAGTGTTGTTTTATTGCGAATTCTGACGAGCGAACAATCATTATTTTTGCCTTTACAACGCATGCGAAGGAATAAATGATTCTAATTTACTTTTGTCTGCGCATGCAACTAGCGAAAAGCGCTAAAATGGACACGATTTATATTTTAGATCAAAGTTGTACGTGTTAAAATAGCTAGAAGTTATTAAAAAAAAACATATTAAAACAATTTTAAATTAATTTAAAAAAACAAACAGACATAATAATTATCAAGGATACGAAACCTAGAGCGGCGACAAACGGAAAATCGTTTGGACGACGAAGAAAATAAACCAGCATAGACAAGCGGATTTCGCTAAGACTGAGAACAGGAGGCCGCTGGAATTTAATTCTTTTAAATTAAGCAGTACAGGTTGAGATGGAACGTATGATCACATAACAGATGTTAAGAAATTTTGAATATTTGGGGGTATTGCTTGAATGAATGTGCAATGTTTCTATATGTATATATTTAACATTGTCGTTTATTCCTTGCCTTTGATTAAATTCCGCGAAAGCCGGAATATAACAAAACTCGGTAGTTTTTATTCTAGCTGATACAATCATACTGCTCGTAATTAGTTAAGACTAAAACGTGATAGCATTAATGTTTCTCATCGGCCTATTTTTCCAACAACCTTACACATATTGTATTAACACTGAATGAGAAAGAAAAGTATATCAACAATCAAAGTCGTTGACAGAAGATAATTAATAAGTTAACCCGTGGGTAGAGAAAATCTCCCTATCTTAAGTGCAGAAAAACCAAAGCATCCTTACCCACTGTAAATACAAGGCGTTAAAAAAGGGGGTAGAAAAACTTAAATTCAAAGGTACAAAGTGTAAACAATTATCGTATAAGTTTCACTATTTGGCTGTGATTATCTCATCGCAGCTCTGATAAGACAACCACGGAGTTATATGGATGTAAAATGATATATATCAGGGTATCAACATAAAATCCGTACTACACATACAAAACCAAAACATTTTAAAAAATATTAATATATTGTTAACATGTAATGGTGTCGCCCAAACAACCTCTTGTGAAATAAGATTTTGTCCTTACATTCACGTGATTTGTCCAAAATGCGTCCGGTGCACCAAGTAGATCTATTTAGTTTGTTCAAAACCTGGTATTGTATTCAGAATTAAAATACCAAAGCGTAACCATCTGCTATTACTATGATACATATATAGTTCTTTTATTCAAGACAACTTGCAAAGTGTATTCAATACCCCCTTTTACCTTAAGGATAGCGTGTTCGATCATTTGAAAAATATGCATCAGACAATCTAGTGGAGCGAGATTGAATAAAGTCAACACCATCTACCTGTAAAATGTTATTTAGATTTGACCACATCTTCAATATGCGCTAGTAAAATCTATAACCGATTTTAAACTTCTTTCCTTATTTGGCGATTGAAATTTGCGTATTAAAACGCTGGAGGGACTACACCAGTTTTGGAACTGCCTAAAAACGGCAACGACGTTATCGACGTCAAGATTCGAATGATTATGATGTTACCATATTTCTGGTTCTTATTAATGAAAAAAAAAACATATTTACATTGTAAAATTTACGTCATTAATACTTATACTGAACAATAACCCTTAACACACAAGATTAATTGAGGATTGTATGAGTTTTGTCTCCTGGCAACGGAATTATATGAAGAATAATAATAAAATAAGAATACAAATATTCACATTTCTTTCAATTATTAAATATTACATGCCCTATAACTGTTGTATTTTGTAATTAATATGTAAATTTAGTTCTAAATACTTGTATGCTGCATGATACAATTTGTTCGATTAAATCTTAAATACATCTTGGAATATCAGCTGCATCTTTTCCATAATATATGCCGAGCAACATATGCTCACTAAGATTTTCTGTTTAAGTGTATGTAAACTGTATTTATCATTTTCAGCACAAATTTAAAATCCATGACACTTGGAGAAAATATTGTACCAGAATTACTTGAAATTGTATTTAGTTCTAAATATGTGTTATCTTCATTCCATCAGATTTAAAAAAAAACATCAGCTGTGTCTTTTGAAGCAACGTGCACTATGAAATTGTCCACATGACTTCTAATTGTCCATATTAACTGCCAATCAATATGCTCCATCAGATTTTCTGTAGTAAACTGTATCAGTGTCAGCACCAATTTTAAATCCATGACGCTACCAGAAAATGCGGAAATAGACTGGAATTCATTTCTCTCTTCTTAATTGCTTAACCCTACAGTAAACAAACAACCAACTTTAAATATAATGTTATAAAAGTATAATTAAAATATCCAATTTATTGTTAAAATCATAAATTTTAAAAATTGAGATGTAAATGCCTACAACAAGATTGAAAATACCTACAAGAAATGGAAATAACTATAAGAAATTGAAAAAAAATTCCTACAAAATATAAAGAAATACAAACACTTAAAATGAAACAAAATCTGAAATAAATAAAAAATAAGCAGCAATAAATAAGAAATAATCTGAAATAAATCAAAACATATCTTAAAGAAATAGGAAATATATGAAACAAAAATAAAATTACATGAAAAAATATTGCTACAAGAAAATGAAATCAGAATATATTAAGTAATACATTCCTATAAAGAAACAACTGGCTTATTAATAAGCCTAAATGTAAATATATCCAATATCTTGAATAAAATAAAAACAATATTTTAATGACTAAGGCAAATATGCTTGGGAAAAATCTAAATCTGAAAAGAATAGCAAAACAATACTAACAGGAGTAATATATAATATAGGCAATCTGCAAAATCTATTTCTGGAAACGACACTACATACCTGAAAACACAATATGATTACAATATAATATACTCATGCAACTAAATATACACATGAAACTATGTACTAAATAATCACTCGCTCTATATATTTGTCTTTAATCACATCGACTAATATACTGACCAAGATGTGATCAATTAAGTAATAAATTACCTGTCTCTCTAGGATGTTGTAACGTAATGTCCTGATCCAAAGTTAATATAAAAGTCTCAATATTTTCAATCTAGGCCAGTATTAATCCAAATGAGATCAATCAATAATGATTATCAGTATGCTAATAATAACGAAAGTCTCAAGACACTGATAAATTCGAATCCCTGAGAATAAAACATCAGCCATTAAAATTGAATTTCCCTATCGGAATAAAAATCACGTGACAAACACAGGTAAAATACAGGTAATAACTACGGAATAAAGATGAATCGTCTGATATAATAACTTCAAACAAAAATAACAAGTACAATGTTTCCAACCAGAGGAAAGGATATGAAGGCTGCATAACTTTAGAGGTACAGTGGGAAAGACCTTCTCATTTGTTCTGAGAACAAATGGCGTTTTAATTATCATTATTATTATTATTATTATTATTATTATTATTATTATTATTATTATTATTATTATTATTATTATTGTGCTGTTTTTCACAAACGCAGGTTCGCACCAACATTATAATATTTGGCTTAGGCAATCTTTAGGGTTTCTAGTTGTGCACATAGGTTTAGAAATTTTTAAAATATACTCCATTTTATAAAGCACGCCATCCGAAAAACACACCTTTAATAACGCAAAAATGTAAAAGTCATCCAATATCAACTAAATTCGGTACACGGTTGCTTTAGGTCCCTTAAGTGTGTTACTTTAATTTTTTTTTCTTCCGACATCTGGTTTTAAAATGGCGGCCATTTAACTGCACGCGAACAAACTGAACAAGTCAACTTTGACCGATTTGGTTTCTAGGTATATTTTAATGTACTGATTTGAATGAAATACTATCCATGGGGATTTTGGGCGACTTGTGTGTTGTCATCCCAACACAAAAATCTTTATTATTAATTTATTATATTTGATTGTTATGTCTTCCAAAAGAACTTTCAGGAGACATATTGTTTTTTGTCCGGTTTCTTATTATTATGTCTCCCAAACGAAGTTTTGGGATATACATTGCTTTTGTCCGCTTTCGTATTATTTTTCTTCTACTTTTTTTCTTACCTCTCAATCTTGCCTGCAAATTTTTTGAGATGCAATGTGCAATCAATATAAAACTTTGGGAACATGTTAAGGGTGACTGAAGTATTTCAATCCGCGTTTAGAACTTTCAAAATAGCTGCCATTTATGACTGCAGGTTCAATGAAAACGGGGTCATTACATAAAACATTACATTATCTTAGTGAAAATTGGTATTTGGGGGTTTTCAACAAGCTGAACATTATAGTGGCAATAGGAGTTCGTTTGGGAGACAATCAGCCCTAGTTATTATGTTTTTTTTTCTTGTTTTTTTTTCCGCTCCATCTTATCTGCACATTTTCTGTTAGATTCAATGTGCAATTAATAGGAAACTTTGTGAACGTGTTAAGGGTGATCTGCAGTTTTGCAATCCATTTTTGAAATTTTCAAAATGGCCGCCGTTGAAGAAAAAAGTGCAAATCTAATATCTAGGTAATGGCCAGAGCAATTTCAATTAAAATTTGTATAATAATACTTGTACCTATTCTAAGCATTTTCCTAAAAAATGTACGAGAACGACACCTTTTTGCAATGGCAGCTGTTTCACCACACTATCCTCCACCATAACGTGAACTCGATTTCAACGAAATGTGATATATTAGTAGATTTTAATGAATAAACTAAGAAAATTATGTGTATTTGTGGGTTTTCAACATGCTGAAGAATACATTGCCAATAGTGGTTCGTTTAGTAGACATTCTGTATTGGCATCACAAGACAATTAGCCCTAGTTATTATTTCGGTTTCCACTTTTTCTAGATCGTGAATTTGTCTGAAACATCTCTCAGAGTCGCCTTAATAGAATTAAAAGAAACTTGGCACAGTTGTAGATCGACATATGGATAGTGCAATCAAAAATCTTTGATTCCAGTGGTCCAATTTGAACGAGCAATGATATGGAGTTAGATATGAGTATTTCGAGTGAAACGCTGCCTTTGATTGTTTCCAACGTCGCATTTCAAAATGGTGGCGGAAAACGTGTATAATTTTCAACGCTATCCGATCTCAAAGAAAGCTAACGTGCTCTGATTGCAAATAAAATATGATATTGAGGTAGATTTAGGTGTCTAGAGTGGAACTCTACATTCAATTCGGCCATGCGTTTCAAAACGACAGACAAAACGCGTCAAATTTTCAACGTTGTCCGATTTTAATTAAGTTTGATTTGTACATTTAAATGTCCTGAGAGGAACGCAATATTATCCATGGGGATTTTGAGCGACTGTGTTGAGATCCCGACACAATATTTTTTATTATGATTGCTATTTTCAAAGTCTTCATAAGTATCATATATTAGGAAGACAGCAAGGCATGTCCCTTATATGTGGTAGGATTGGGTAAGATAATTAGAAAAAAAGGAAGGTTGTTCCATTGGAAATTAGACAAAACTTAATTATTTCTTGGTAGTGTTGACTGCCAGACATGTGGTGATTATGCATTGTAAATAGATAGCAAATTTAAGTTTGTATCAAAATATTTAATGATGTATGCGAAAAATGAATAAGAGCACGATATACACCATTTCTATTATTCTTATGTGTGACCTCATTTTCATATAACAATGTCCACATATACCCTCTAATCTATCGTTTTACAACACATTTGAATGATTTCTGTCGTTTGCAGGCACAACTACATATTGACATGTTCTGCCATATTTTTGATGACATTCTTAAAGTGTCTAGAAAACTAAAGCTCAAATTTGGACATATCGTTTCATGTATACCACAAAATACAAAGCACGGGAGTATTCTAAACAGATAGAAATCGTCTACCCAAAGAAATGGCGATCCAGAAATACGGTAAAACCACTGCAGTATGTATTTGGATATTTCTGCATCATTTTGAACTCATCATAATCAATAGACCATTTATTTGTATTTTGTCTCATGACCTGCATTCTTCCTTTATCACTCTTATTACAATCTTTTTTTTCTTTCAAATATGACATCTCTTTAAATAATTTGAAAAAAAAATTATCATTGCATCATCATCTATTTTCTACAGATTCGTCGGCTACTAACCCAAAGAGAAACACTACCCGGACAGTCTCGAGACTATAGTGAGTTTAGTTAAGCCAGGTTGCTTGCATTCGTATTATTCTTTCGAAATGTAGAAGAGCAGGGTGAACCATGCTCGATTAACGAAACCTTGTCCACACCGGAACATATATCCTTATTATTAATTGCGTAAGATTGATAGATTACAATAGGATAATTCGTCTTGGTGACAATTTGTCCCTTTTAAATAGGATCCTGGACTCCGTTCTCATTCTTCTTTTACAACATCCAAAGAATATGTATGAGATTTTCGCAGAAAATAATTGGTTTTGATTGCAAAAAATCGATTATAATCGCCACACATAGGTATGAAAACGACACACATGTCATGAACACCAAAAATGTTAAGTATTGTGTTTCATTTATCTTTCTGACCATGTCATGGTTGATACTCTATTTGTTTAATTAATCTGGAAATATACGAATTTAATTTAGTTGTTTGCTTCTGGCACAATATTTACTAGATGAAAATTATTGATTGCTTAGTCGGCTGATGTTTAGCATCCAGCAAGCATAATTTCAGCTATATTCAGGGCGTAAGCAATGTTAGAAATTGGCAACGCTTATAAATTAGAAACAACCATTTATGTTGTGTGACATTTTTGCAAACCGAACTGAATTCTTCTTTTCTAGAAAAAAGACTGGTTTGCTTCTATATATTAACATCAAAGACATAGTCGCATTCCTTGATAGCAAGCAGTATCAAGGATTTTGACATATGACTTGCGAGTTGAACCATAAATAAAACAACCATACTATCATTTCGACAAACCAGCGATCTCTAGGGATTGAGTAATATATCTCTGTGCTGGATACAACTTTTAAAATATCAAGAGCTTTAAGGCATAGTGTTTTTAAAATATTGACCTGGGGACGAAAAGTGAGTTTGGAAAAGTTGTTTCTTCCAGAATTTTAATGGGGTTGTTATAAATGTAAGTATATGATCAGGATGCATTTTTCTTTTGATTCTGCGTCGCCCATTTCTCGCGATAACAAAATGAGGAAACTGTCGACTTAAAAGAACCATCAATATTATCTATAAAGACCTATGCAATACTATATATTTTAATGTTAAATAAAGTTACAGACAACATAGTACCTGGTGGACTTGTTCAAAAGAATCCAATAGCGTGGAATTTACCCGAACGTTTTTTTCTTTGTTTAGCCATACATAATTAATTTCTTGTTCTTCGGACTTTAACTTTGAAAATAAGGAGCGAGCGAGCGAATTTTGTTTTATTAATTTTTAGTTTGAAATTCTGATTTTGTAGAGCTAATGATTTTTTTTTAAGGCAAGCGACATGCTTTTAATTATAAAAATATATTTTTCAGTTTTTCATGGTTAAACTGATGCGAGCGAGCGATTTTTTTTTTATTTTGAAGAAAATAACTGAAATAAAAAAAATGTATTTGATATTTAACAAGTGATTGTTCTCGGTGTTTTATGACTTAACCAATTGATTACTAAATTATATAGCAGAAAAGAATTGTCCTGAATTGCTTTTTCTCTTCTGAAAAGATGCTGCCTTGGCTTTCTAACAATAGGTGACGGACTAACAGACATCTCATACCAATATTCAGTTATGTCTCAAAATCCTTTTGGCAAGACATCAATTCAAGTTTGATTAAAAAAAATAATAAAAAACTACTTGCCTTTATTAACAATAACAAACAGTAAAAGTACTTTAAACTGGGTGGCAACTGTGCCGCAACCACAAACTTGTTTTCTGTCATTGTTTTCTACATTTTCCTTTCGGTTTTGATTTTATAGGTGACTGAAACGGCATTTTAACCTTCTAAGTTCTGAATGAATCTCCAGCTATCAGAGCACTGGGATGAAAATCGTAAAACGCGGAGAAGATTTTTTTTTAAGACAACTTTCGGTTCTGGACGCCGGCGGTCTTCCAGTTAATGCGGGCGGAAGAAATTTTTTTTCATTTCTTACGCTTATCTCAGTATATATATACGCGTCTGGCGTAATTTATTTGTCACCTTGGTAATTTTGATAACATTTTGTTGCAATATTTGAGCAAAACCAAGTAACAGCACGGTTAGTTGAATATTTTGCGGACAAAAAAGATGACAAGAAAGATGAATCTTTGATAAAAAATAAGTCAAAGTTCACCCCAAAGAAAAACCGCGATATACATCTAGACTCATACATTGATTCTATAATGAACTTTCCACTTGAAACTAATACTAATATAAAACGAAATATTTCCAAAACTGAGCAACATGCCCTTAAACGTTTACAAACAGACAAATCAATCGTAATAAAGGAAGCAGATAAAGGGGGAGCAATCATTATCATGGACTCCAACTACTATCAAGCTCTAGTTGAGGAACAACTAAATGATGTGTCGTTTTATTCAGAAATCCCTAACAATATGGACAATCAAATAATGAGGAGGTTACATAATTTGGTATCAAAGTACTCAGAATCATTAACGGACAAAGAATCGGACTGTCTCACACATTTTGAAGTAAAGACAAGTAATTTTTATGGTCTACCAAAAGTCCATAAATCTAAAATTATTCAAAATGCAATTAAAGAACAGAATAATGAATATGTGATTGTTGAAAAACCAACTGACTTGAAACTTAGGCCAATTATTGCTGGTCCGGCGTGTCCAACTCACCGTTTAAGTAATCTAATGGATATAATCCTTAAACCATTATGTTCTTGCGTACCAAGCTTTATTCGGGATGATATTGACTTTCTGTCACACTTACCAAAAAGAACAGAACCGGAAGCTAAACTTGTTACATTCGATGTTTCGAGTCTATATACGAATATACCCCATGACTTAGGATTGTCTGCAATGAAATATTGGGTCGAAAAACATAGGGATAAAATCAACGTCAGATTTAGTATAGACTTTATTCTCGACGCAGTACAACTTATTTTGGAAAATAACTCTTTTAATTTTAACGATAAAAACTATTTACACATCCGGGGAACTGCAATGGGAACTAAATTTGCACAAACTTATGCAACATTAGTCATGGGATTCCTTGAACAAAGTCTATACCAAAAAATCGAGAAAACATTAGGCATTGATATGGCAAAATACATAGAAAATTCATGGTATCGGTTTTTGGATGATTGTTTTATAATCTGGACAAAAACGGACCAAAATTTGAAAACATTTAGTGGAATTCTAAATGACTTGCACCCAGCCATTAATTTTACATCGGAAATAAACAATCAACAAATACCATTTCTTGATATCTTAGTGGAGAAAAATATTAATGGAGAAATTATAACCGACATTTACTACAAAGATACGGACACTCATCAATATTTAAATTTTAAATCCTGTCATCCGTCACATACGAAACGGAATATTCCATATTGTTTAGCACGAAAATTATGCACAGTTATAGAAAAACCGGATTTACGAAAAATGCGACTTGAAGAATTAAAGACGTTTCTGTTGAAACAAGGATACCCATTAACTCTTATAAATAAATCCATTGAAAAATCCACACAGATCCCGATCGCCGAACTTCGTGCTGCTAAAAATGTCCAACCGACAGACAACAGCTTAATTCCTTTTGTGGTTACTCATAATCCGTGCAACACAAATATATTCAATGTAGCTAAACATAACATTCCGATAGTTGCACAAAGTAATAAGCTTAAAAACTTTATAACCGATAGAACTTTACTACAGAGTAAAAGACAACCTCAAAACTTAAAACGTTTATTAACTAAAGCACAATTTAATTCTAATTCACCACGGACATTTGAAGTACGAAAATGCGGAGACAAAAGATGCGGAACTTGTGCGTACATTCACACGGGAAGTGAAATAACATTAGACGATGGAAGAAAAATTTACACTAACGCAGATATGAACTGTAAAAGTGAAAATTTAATTTATTGTATTCAGTGTACTAATTGTAACAAGTCATACATTGGTCAAACGAGTAATGCGCTAAAGTAACGAATGACAGTCCATCGTCAACAAATAAGAGACCCCCAATATCGAAAAATACCACTTAGTCAACATTTAGATACGCGCAGTGGGTTTTTTTTTTAAATATTTCCATTGTATAAAATGAAGACGTCCAGTGATGTTTTACGAGAAATAAAAGTAAAAAACTTTATAAGGAAATTTAAACCCATCCTGAATGGACGCTCATAACTATATAACTTTATTACTGACAATATTAACATTTATTTTAATATAATTTGTATATATATGTGTAATTAACTCCCCTTATTGTGCATATATGTAATTAACTCCCCTTATACCTATTTGTAACGTCATATATAAACGTTACCGTTAGTAACGTTATAAACATTATTAACGATATTCATTCACCTGAAGATTGCCGGAAGGCATGAAAGTACTAGTGAATTAAAGAGTGCAGAAATTCTAGTTATATTGGACTTTTATTTGAAAAATATATGGACTATATACACCACAACAACCTGAACTGCACTAGACAATATGGAGATCAGTGATATCAAGAAGATACGACCTGTCTTTACAGCCTATATATGTCCTCAAATGAGGAATGTCAAGATAGATTTAGTACATACTAGTAGACATCTTTGAAATTGGATAAATTAAAAAAAAATAAAAGATGAAATTAGATTTATTAGATTTAGTGTCTGGGGTGATTTGTATTAAATTTATTGACATTTGTTCAACCAAAAGCATAAAGGACAAAAAATGAGCCATCAGAAATGAACAAGCACACCTTTGTCTTGGATTATAAAACAGATTGAAATACATGTATGTACAAATTGACATAATGAGCATTTATTCGATAAATCATTAAATTGTTTATATCTTTTTTTATGTACATGTATCCACTTGAAAATGAGAAAACTGTAACAACTTCGGGATTAGTTTTCATTTGACAAGCCTGTCAGCTCAGTGATTACAGGCAATTTTATTAGCTATTACACTTTAACTCTACTTTTTACATTATTTGCCATCTTGAATTCCTTGACTATTGTTCAAGTTAGTGGTCATCCTATTGATAAAATATCAAAAGTTTGAGCAATATTTTTGGAGTCAAACTTGCCCAACCTTTACATTGGACTAGGCATGTTCTTTTTTATCAGAATACTGGTATTGTTGACTAATAAATGTGAGCTATATTTTACAAAATGAGGGGTCATGGTGGACATTTGTGGAATGCTGACTGTGGATAGGGTGAAAAAGCCAAATCCAATTTTTTTGTAAGTTCATTAATACAAAAAGAGACCCTTTGGAGATTTAATTTGGTCGAAATAGCATATGACCTTAGTCTTTTGGTTTTGAAAATAGCATCTGCGGCCTACTTTTCATTACCGTTTCTTGTGTGGATATTTGAACTTTTTATTATCTTTTGTATACAACAGATTTGGAAAGGTAAACTTTGCAACACCTTTTGTCAAATCAAAACTGGGCCATTTCGACTGACTTTTGTATTCAAAAAGGCATACAAAAAGATGAACTTTTAGATCTTTTGAATTTTTTTTAAATGTGTTCAAAAGACAACAAAATGTATTCAAAATTGGGACTTTTGGATACCTTTTGACTATCTTACAAGTTATTGTTTCATGCAGTGTTATGGTCATGTCATTATTTAATGTTCATGCTAAAATCTTCTTTTTATATATTCGTCAATATCAGAATATTAATACACTCATGACTTTCAATAAACATTAAAATATAAAGCCTACATGTATAACCAATGATATGGGTTAAATACAATGCATTTCTAAATTTTGTGATACTTACAAACACTTTAAAACTTTATGACAGTTTATATTTTCACCACCAAATAACATTATTTTACACAACTTTTTAACAATAATGTAACATATATGATATTTATATATATGGCCCAACATGTCTTTGTATATACCTGCATTCTCAATTGATTATGGGTCAGAAAGTGATAATTAAATTTATTAGTCTATACTAAATATTACCGTGTCCATCCGACGGGTTTTTGCCGGACAAAATGGAAAGCAGCTACCGCGTTTGGTCGTTTTGTTCCTTTTGTAGATTTCATATTATACTTTTTGAAATAAACAATTATTTTCCAGGGTTAATCGGCGTTTTGAAATGCGGCTGAATTTTCATTTTGATAAATCGAATTTTCATAGGAAGTCAGCCATTTTTGTTTGTAAAGGGGTCTAATGTTGTTTACAAACGTTCGTCTGTTTTCGCGACGTTCAATGGTATTCGGACAAACCGCGAGACTTTTCCCGCCTTAACTGCAGACGACATTACCCGAAGGATTTCGAATAGACAACAATGGAATTTTCCTAACGTACACATCCGTTCAAAACGAGGTCAAAATTTAGTATGGAAAATCGATCTGTCAAAATGAAAACACGGCCGCTTTTCAAAAGGCCGATTAACTGTGGAAAATAATTGTTTCTTTCAAAAAATGTAATATGAGATCTACAAAAGGAACATAAACCCGGCCAAACGCGGTGGCAGTTTTCCATTTTGTCAAGCAAAAACCCATCGGATTAACACGGTAAAGTTTACTTTAGGCCGGTCAATCCCACATTTTGTGGATATTTCTCGTGACCATCTGGGAATTTGTGGGCAACATCAAAGTGTTAGAAATCAATTAATCACGTCTCTATTTTAATTGCTGTTTTGATAACTGCTGACCGGAGTAACTGTAGTTCATTTAGATTTTATTATAAACATTGTCTGACATTAGGATATGTTTTTTGTCCAGTCTTAAGGTTCTTGTTAGAGAGATGGCTATTGGTAATTTCAGAATTTTTAATTACTTTTCAATGATGATTTGGGATGAGTTTGCAGTTAAAGTGGATGTATCTGTGTGCTTGAAGATAGTAAGAAATTACTAAGGTCTTATAATTGCTCTAATATAAAAAATATTGGTTTTAATTCATTATCTAAGATCCAGGGAATGATTGTTTATGTGTAAAATGTGTTTAATTCCATCGTTAAGGTTTTGAGCACTCTATAATGCACATAATGGCTTTCAGTTGCATCGTTAAAGTCACAAGATTGACGTTATATATGCTAAATATGGTTTTAATTTGCATAACTAAGGTCTACTGTAGGAGCAATTTAATATGCGAAATATGGTTTTAGTTGCATCTTTAAGTTCTTTGTGGTGCTTTTATATTTGTAGGTTTTTAATAAAGTATAATTTCATTCCTTATGTCTATAAAATGCGTTTAATATATGAAAAAACATGGTTCAATCCATGTACAAATGTTCATGAGTTTTTTTTATAATTCTATTGCTGAGGTCTTATGATGTGATTTTATATGTAAAATAGGGTTTTTAATTGCATTGATATGGTCTCCAGAGTGATTATATATGAGAATTATGGTTTTTAATTTTATCGCGGAGATTTATGGAGTGATTTTATGTACTAAACTTTGGTTTATATGTTATATGCTTTTAATTGGCTTTTAGTGTCTGGGGGTGATTTGTATCAAATTGTGCACCTGCAGTAAGAAAGCATATCCTAGGATTCTGACATCCAAGATTTAAAACACAATATTTTTAGCTTCATCTTGAAAAATGAACTGTTTGTCTTAATAAAAGGCTGTAGTGACACAGACATACATGTGAATTTTAACTGTATTATTCAAACTGTCAGGCATCTAGGCGAAGTAATCATCACTGTATTTTTCTAATGAAATCTAATAATCGAGATTTTTGCATTTTTTGTCAACTCGTCAATTCGTTACGCGTGGATTCAAAGCTGACATTTAGAATGTTTGTAATATTGAACATTTTTGTCACATGATAATTGAAAAGCAGCCTTTGTGACTGGCTTGTCCACTGAACATTGCTGTCACATGATAACTAAAGAAGAGATTTGACGTTGTTTTTTTACTGCATTTTTTGTCACAGGTAAATTGAAAGCAGCCATGTTGACCGCTTTTGTCAGAGATGTTGACCATGTTTGTCAACTTGATAAATGCATACATTTTGACAGTGTTTGTCCGTTTGACCGAAGGCAGATAATTTGATAATATTTGAAGCAGATATTTGGACAAAATTCTTGTCTAGTTAAAGCGGTAAAATTCACTGGTTGCTTGTCAATCAAGAGGTGTTTTCTCTGAAAAGGAAAAATTAGTATTGGTTTAAGTTAACATGATGTTATCTTAGGACTACAACAAAATGCAGTTCTATTTGATCATCCGATCTGAAATTCCCGTGTTAAATACGTTGATAACGGCGTGTTTATAAAAACACCTGTATTCTTATAGCGACCAAAATGAGAGATAATATCTCTGATATACCATGCGTCCTCTGATTTGTAAAACTGCGTGCCTGTTCGGAATGAAATTACAGTACAAACATATCTTAACACTGACACTTGTGAGTGCATGATCTCACCCAATAGAGACGGTTGTTGGGATAAAGTTCTGCTTGCGATATCATACAGTTCTATCCCATTCATAATGCGGGCTTCCTTCCCATTTATTGTTGGGCGGCGACTCCATGTTTTTTGAAAATCCATGTAAAACCATGAATGGTTCATATTTCGTAAACATTTCAACAATTACTTCAATTCTGTTAGGATACATAAAGTCATCAGCATCTATGAATGAAATAACGGTTCCCCGAGCTAGTGCGGATGCATTTTGTCGGGATAAACTCTGGTACTGCAATTGGAGTATACAAAAGAGGTAAAGTTGCGTAAATTTTAGAATCAATTTTAATTGTTCTTCGAATTTTTTACAGTCGGCAGAATTTACATTAGACATTACAATTATGACCTCAAATGGAACGTGCGTTTGGTTTTGTATAGATTCAATCAGTCTTGGTAAAAAGATCGTCATATCAGACGCAATTGCAGGAATGCAAACCGAAACAATCGAAAAATTATCAGCAGGTATGTTTATATTACCAGAACTAAATTGTGGAGATGTTTCCGTCAAAGTATTAGCAGAACTAAATTGTGAAGATGTTTCGAACAAATTATTACCAGAAATAAATTGTGAAGATGTTTCGAACAAAGTTACCTTCTTCCCTCTCAACCAGGATAACGTATCAATGTGGACTAAGTTATATGTACTGTAATATTTCTAAGTATTGTTGTAAATTATAACCAGTCATACAGCAATAACCAGATACCATTGAACAAATCTGAAAAAAATGTATTTTAATAAGTAAACAGACTAAAATAAATGAAAATAGGTCCTAATAAAAAAGGCTTCGGTTGATATTACATTCATATTTTGTGTGCAATTTGTGTAAATGAAGATACTATTCGACCAAATTGGTGTTTAAGTGTAATTTAGGGAAACAACATTTCCATCTTTTTACTAAAATACGTACATCGGACGATTATTTAGAACTCTCAAACGTGTTGTCAGGTTTGGTTTTGAAGGATCATTCCACTTTCAAGATATATATTTAGTTGCAATCAGTAGATAATAAAACGCAATGTAAAATATGAAATATTGATTATATATTAGTAAATAGAACTAAATAAGGTGTTTATGCATAGCAATATTTCGTTATATGTTCCTGTACAATTTCAATAAAGCTGATTGAGATATGCAACATATTATTTAAATTGTATGCAAACAAAAGTTCGTCAGCATGCCGGACTTAATACGTAATAAAGAAATCATAACGAAAGGTTAGTGTCTATGTCAAAGTTTTGCGAATTTCACGTTTAAAGTGAAAAACAAAAACTATAATAAAATAAATAACCCGTACAAATTTTAGAATGAATAGATAATTAATTAATTAGTTATTGATAAGAATTAAATAGTATTACCCCTTTTTATGTTGAGACAAAACGCAAGATAGTATTATATCCATATAAAATGTAATGCTAACAACTCAGCCATTTTCATTAGACTGTATCAATCTTAAAACATATATGAAGATAATATCTGTTGCGTGTCAGGGTGCCGTTTCATAAAGCGATCGTTAGCTTAACATGCACGTTATCTCATTTAAATTGCATGGGATAATGAGCACGTTAATTAGAGATCGGCACCCAGGTGTCTTTTTATCTTTATCAGATTGTTATTTGCTGATAAGCATTTCTTACATTAAGGAAAGCCAATTATAAATTAGTTCAATTCTAGCCAGTTATTGGCGTTCCTGGATATTCCACCACAGATGTGAAATTACAAAAAGTGTAAGTTACCAGAGGATATTATACAAAAACATGAGATGATATGATTTTAACATAGTAATTTAGAAGCCATAGTTAGGATTTATGGGCATTATATGGGCAATAAGCGAACGTTACTATGAAAGAGATAGATAAAGACAATTAAATTGTTAACAACATGGCAATAATTTCAAGTGGTTTAATGGTGTAAAATATATAAAAACATGCAAAAACATGTAAAGTTAGTCATTTCCTTAATTTATAATTTATAATATAAAAATAAAATCAACAAACGGTGTATATATGGATATTCAGTTACACTAATTAAGAACATATAGTATTATCTATTTTTATAGACTTTGTATTTCTGCACAGTATTCATATAAATCATATGACAAATTTTTGCTCAGTTACCCTAATGATTTGTTTATTTTTTCTTGATAACTTTTGATCGGTCTATCCAATCTGATCCATACCTTGTTCACAAGAAATGATGTTATTTTATGATTTATATGTGAAGAAATGTTTTTATGTCTATTTGTGCATGTTTTATTGATTTAACTTGATAAATGACTAACCTGAAAATAGCATCATTCAACGCAAAGTATTGTCTGATGAAAAGAAAAGAAGAGAAGTTTTTGTTTGACTTAAGGAAAAGAATTTGAATATTTATATGCCACAAGAAACACCCTTTAGCACTGAAAAAGAAATTCAGATAGAAAGAGAGTGGGGATATAAATGCATTTTTTCTCATTGTTCACCACACAGTGCTGTAGGGGTATCCTTACTTTTTTAATAATAACTTCCAATTTTCGATACACAATGTCACTATTGATGTTTATGGTAGATATATTATTTGCGATATAAATATAAATCAAGAAAGATACTGACAGCCCAATCTTATTAGATTAATGTTTTGAAAATATTGGTAACTCGAATGACAAACCTAGCTCTGATTTGTGGAGGAGATTGGAATTTAGTGTTAGAAGACATAGATAAAAAGAGGGAAAAAGTTTGTCTCAACCAAAATACAGACAAAAGATCAAATTGTTCATGGAAAGAAACAATTTAATAGATGTTCGGAGAAATTTAAATCCATCCTCAGCGATGTAGACTTGGAGACAACAAAATCCAAATAAACAAAGTCGACTTGACTATTGTCTGATATCTACTGGTTTATCAAATGTGTTCGCGCTATGGACATAAAATATGGCTACAAAAGCGATTATTAATTAATTCTTTTAGAAATAAAAAAGGATAAAATTGTCAGAGGGAAAGGAATATTTATACTGAACACTGCTTTATTGTCAAAGAATATGTTGAACGTACAAAAAAGGTTATACAAGAAAAGCAGATTCTATATAATGAGCAAAATCTTAACTACAATTTAAAATGGGAATAAATCAAAAGTAACATTAGAGGTGAAACAATTAACTTTTCTTCTTTAGTAGCAAATCAAAACAAAACAAGAATTAAAAAAATACAAAAAATGTAAGAATTTTCAAATGACTCCAATTATGAAATAAATAAAGAAAAGGAGAACCAAATAAAGTTATTAGAAAATGAACATAAAATGTTTTTCCAACAAAATACAGAAGGTGCAATCATCAATGCAAAAGCAAGTTGGTTAAAAGATGCAGAGAAAAAATACTAAACATATTATTTTCAAATATATTAAGTTGTGTCCTAAATACAGGATGGTCAACTAAACTCTTCCGAGTGAAAGAGGAGTTTGACAATGTTGTCCTTTATCTCCTTATCTTTTCATTTTGTGTGCAGAGATCCTGGTTATTTACAAAGATTTGATTCAAGAAATTTTTTTTCATAGAAAAGAGAAAATAGAAGAAAGTATACAAAATTGACAAAAGAGAGATTTAACACTTTATTCCACAATTGACATATGTACTGAGCATTTTACCTTATCCAGATGATGCTTATCTCAATGACATTGAACAGAGAATTATGAGATGTTTGTGGGATAAACCCTGCTAATATAACAAACTAACAGTCATTCCACAAAAGACTGAATTGTCACAGAAGTTACCTAACTAAGAAACAGTTTCTGCCTGTAAGCCAACACTTCAGACTGCTCGACCACACTCCAAAGGTTATTGATCACATAAAAATCCCTATTATCGAGCAGAACTGCAAGTGGCGAGACTCTGAACGGCAGGCCCGAGAGAGATTCTGGATTAAAGAGCTCTGCTCTGTACATCCCATTGGAATAAACAAAAAACAATAAATATCATTCAAAATATAAATAATAAATTCATGAATATCAAGAAGTTAACGATTAGATGGTTTATACAACTGTACAGTACTTCCTCTTGTAATGTCTAACAGATGTGATCTGAGAAAGTGCAAGACCAACACAATCAGACCCGATCGCGCCACCACCGGATGTTGATGTATAAATAACAAAATTTTATCGTTTATTATAGATTGATATTGACACTGAAGAAGGCCATCAGTTGGTCGAAAATTGTGTCATATTCTATTTACCTACTGGTACCACTATGCATATTGTGCGAAGTATCATACAGGTACAACAGTACAATTAAGCACATGTTCTTGATTATAAACCTATAGTCAGATAATCCTCTTAATTTCAGATAACAAGACTAAATTTTACAGTCAACCCTTAAAAAGTTAAGGTTTTCCTAGGAAATTGAGGTTTTGGTGTTTGTAGTAAAAGTACATGATTGTTATCAACAACATTACCCGAGGTCAATGAAATTGACCCATGGGTCCAATCAACAAAAAAATCTTAATCTCCGAGTAAAAAAACATAATCTCTGCGTCAAAACCTTAACTTCCCAGTCACACCTTTAATTTCAGATAACATTACTAATTTTACAGTCAACCCTTAAAAAATAAGATTTTCCAAGAAATTAACGTTTTTGGTGTTTGTAGTGTCTGTTGTCCAACGCTTTCTTTGCCCCGTGCAAAAAAAAGAATTGCACGAAAGAGTATTCTCGGACAAATAAAACTAATGTACTGCCGCTTATACAAAATCATCTCTGTTCGAAATAGAAAGATGAATTAATAATATTTGTTTTAGGAATTATTTTTAAGTTGGTTTTTGTTCATTTTAAGGTTAAACAATCTAGAAGAGAGGAAATGGTCCCAGTGAACCAAATTTTCTTGCTTTGAATAATATTTGCTGACAGCTGTGATACGTGAAATTTACTCCTAGTTTCTTTACTGAACATGTGTTATGTGTTGTTTGGAAATTAATATGGATAATTCGATATCAAAGGCCTCTTTTGCAGTGAACGCCAAAGAAGCTACAATTAATATTTCATGAGATGGAATAAAAGATGCATTTACAATTTAAATGACTAGGTTTTAATTAATTTATGACAATTATAATGCATTTTCTTTATTACCGTCATTAAAAGAAATCTGAATATTGTATTTTTTTCAAATTGCTTTTTTTAAAAAAATATAATTCTTCATCCACCCCCTTTGCCATACGAATACAAGCACTGTGACTGTAACAAATGAAATGTGATTACAAAAATTGTTCATTTCATTTTCACCTTTTCATTTTATTATATAAACAGCGTGGGCCTTGGAGGCTAAGCGGTTAAGGTAGTTAGTCATCATCTGCTATTCATCACGTGGTCTGTCAACACTGAGGTTGCGGTTCGAGTCCTACTGAGAGCAAGTGTACTCGACTCCAATTTTAATTGACAAAGACTGTCAGTTTTCCCACCACAGTTCGTGGGTTTTCTCCAGGAACGCCAGCTTCCTCTACCATTAAAAACTGTCTCAAAAAATTAAGCTATCTTTGCAACAAATTTTAAATAAATTTAATTGGTTGGGTAACATTTGTTCATTGTTGATTCCCAGTGGAGACTATTTGAAAATATTTTAATACTAAACGACTCTTATTAACATCTTGAAGAACATAGCCTTAGGGATATGGTGCTTTGAATAATCACATACTGGTATCATCATACCCCTTTTGTATTACATGTATGTTCATATTGTGGTAAATATTATCTTAATGGACCAACATCTCAAAATGATATTCAGCTTTCATTGAAGATCATTATTTACACTGGTAACAGTTATCGGTCAAAAACTGTTGATGCATGTGAAAAACATACTACTCTCATGCTGAATAAAACTAAAGAAATGCAGTAACAGTTTACTAGTTAAATTCTGCCATTTATAGTTGTATTATTTAAGTTTAAACAATATTATTCCAAAAATAACACACACAGATGCAAACAAACATATAGTGTACATTTTACACAATTTGATTGAAGAGCTCTTGAGCTCATCTTTTGTTGCTATGTATATTTATATATATGTCAACACTGATATTGCGGGATCGATCCTCACTGCTGGCAGGGAGAGCTCGACTCAAATCTTATTTGACTAGAATTGCCAGTTTTCCTACCGAAGGTCGGGGGTTTTCCAACAAACAAACTATATCTGACTCTATATCAAATTTACTTGACTTTACATTATTATAAAACACATAGGATTTGGTAACAAGCTTAATTATAGCAGATCTAATTATTGTAGAAATTATCAAGATATGTAAACATGCTGCATGTACAGGGAATATATTGACCTAACCCTTATTTTAGCAATCGCATAATAAACTATGGAATGAAATAATTAACAAAATTTATCAGCTGTAGTATTGACGAAATGCAAGAAAAAAAATCATATTTCACAACTTGTTATGATAAATTTTAGTCCAAGCGGTATATATAGACCCTCGGAACCAAATAATAAAAGGTTTACATCAACACTGATCCAATTATAAAAGGTTAACAACAACAGACACATTGTAGTTATGTAAAATGGAAAAAAAATGTTTTCTCATTTAATGTATGGCAATAAAATAAATAATCGGCACTTGACTCCATGTGGCCACATTAGCAGTTCGGTAAGTCAGCTAAATTGTTTGGAAAAATGTGTTTATTTAAAAAGTAACAGCTCATTCGTAATCTATTAATATTGACCTTGTCTAAAGCCAGCAAAATAATATGCTAGCTAGTAGTAAGTTGGTGTCTAGTTATATTTTCGTTTGGTAGTTTTCTGACTTCCAAGTAAAAAAAAAGACATAATATTAATATTGGAGCATGCGAATTTGACCTCATATAGTGTTTTGAGTACTTGGAGATAAAGACTGGAGAACACATTTTTTAAAACTTACATGCCAACCTCCAAATTTTGTTAAAACTTACATGCCAACCTCCAACCCATTTAAAAATAAGAAAAATAATGATAAGCACACAGCATAAAGGAAGACTAATATTATCTATGTGTCTGCTTATGCGATTTGGACTAATTTACAGATATGTTACTTGGGTGTCAGTATCGCAAAAAATACAGCCCAGATTTTGCTCAATCACAAACAAATGTGAAAATATTAACTAAATTACATTCTTGTTTTTAGCCACAACACAGATATATGCTTAGTTTATGTTGAAGATATTTGTGGTTTATATCCTTAATAGTTTCAAATTGACAAAAGTACATTTTGTTGATGTTTAATAAGCCAGGCAATATTCAGAATAAAACAATATCCCAAGGCACCAAACTATTTTCTTACAATAGGTAGTAGATTTGCAGCTTAGATTTCTTGTTTATAGTACATATACAATCCCAATTGGACATTTGTTCAAAAATTGTTACAGTTATAGACCATACTTATGATATAAAGAAGAGATTGTAAAGCAGAAATACCCCCCACCCCAACCCACCAACACCAGAAGAACAACACCCAAATATAGTTTGCCTTAGTCATAAATAGTATTGTTTTAACTTAATATAACTATGTATACGAATACGAATGCTTTTTTAGTTTGAAAACAAATAAGCGTTAACCGAATAACGATAATATGTGGTAATAAGGCTGTATAAATAACGATTGACTTTACACATATTCTTGGCTTGAAACTTTTAAAATTTTTGAACCTTTTCAAGCCTGACATTTTTTAAACTCATTCAATGCTGAAAAAAAATAATATTTATTTTACTAGCGCGAACGACGCCATATGGAGTCTGGTTGCCTGGTACAGTACTAGTTTTAAATCTTGTTCACTGTTGCACTTGTTTACCTGTAATACAAATGTAAATATGCATTTCGCGTTCGTTATATTCTTAACTGGCACGGGAAAAATCTTGTTGGACATCTTCCATATTGATATATTCATTTTCTACGTTTTCAGCTGGTATGGAAACCGATGAAAGGATTAGAATCTGTTGCATATGAGGTTTATATTTATCGACTAAAATCCTCCAGAAAGGCTTATTGTTTATATGGACATACAACGAGAGCTAATAAAAAATTACACGACTGATGGGTTGTTATACTCTCAGCGGATTTTTACAGAACTAACTTATCAGGATATACGTATAAAGAAATTGGCTCAATAATGTTATTAATCCTGTACCGTTAGGAGAAATACAAAGGTAGTGGGCCGTTGTAGGTTTTTGATTGTCACGTGATTAATTGCAAGTCATGTGATTTTCTTTCCGTACGAAATCACTGCCAACAATGTTATCGCTCTATCGCTTGCTGTTTGGATAGAACAGAATTAATGCATTTTAATGTAATAGTAAAAAAAACTTCAAATACGTCGAGTTCGCAGATAGGTTAAGGCAATTTAAGGTATGTTTTCAAAGGAAATCGTGCATAAGGTACATGTTATTATACATCGAAGTTGTTTTTTTTAACACAATCATTTTTAGGAGTTGTTTTATACTGACTGGACCGTTTAGATTTATTTTCAAGAAAAATGTATCCGTTTCAAGCGTCTCCTGTGTTGTCACGTGACTTGAAATAGCTAAAAGTACATGCCGTTTTTATCATCAAAAGACAAATGATTTTTGCAGTATATGTTAACCAAAAGTTATTGAAATCGAAAGAACGTTTCTTAAATATTACGAAAAACAGCACGCGCGGAAGATATATTAAATATTGCTGTTTAATTTAATGTTTTTCCGTTACGCTAGCTGTATAAACTTACTTTTATTATGATTTTCTTACTATTTTTACATATGACTTTAGTTTTTAATTAATCGCGTAGCACTTTTCTAAATAGTTACAGTTTGCCAATTAATAACATATTTTTAAAAAAATTAACCGTTTTCGGGAATCATTTGTTCTTTCACTTTATTGCTAAAAAATCTGAAGGTCGAAATTTATGTCCTTGTCTTTCAAACGCTCAGGTGATCTTTAAAGGGACGCAACTAGTACAAAAAGAAATATTTGGAAATACGCGACGATGCCGTAAACACGCAATATTTCAACATTTTCACATTTTCAATACAATTTAAAATGCAAACTTGTCCATTAAGCGCACACACACATAATATATACATTATATACATGCACCGCTGCCTTTAGGTAACGGTCATATCATTCTTTGATTTTTTTTTGGGGGGGGGGGGCGGCTGGATTTGAAAATAAATAAGTAAATATTCCGACCTCGATCGGGTTTGAAGTAATCTTGCCTTATACGAGAAAATAAATATGCTGGCCTTGTATGATAAATGGACATAGATAGTCTGACATCAATGATTACAGTTGGAAATGTTAATATTCTGACTCTGAAATATTCAAATGAACTCGACATCTGGGACTAGTATATGATTTATAGGTTCCTGTCGCCATGAAGTGTTTTTATATTGTCTTATATAGTCATCTTCTCCATATTTTATAATTATTTAAAAATACAAAATTGTATAATTAAAAACAATTGACAAATATAAAGTTAACTACATCAGGAAGTGTCTATACTAGTACTTAGACCAGTATAGACTGTCCCTGACTACATGTACTGATGGCATAATAATATTATTAAAGATGATTTTTTTTTACCAAAACTCAAAAAATATTAAACTGAGCATTTAAAAAAACAGCAAAATGTAAAAAAGCTTAATTAAAACAGACTTGGCTCATCCACACACCTATCATGGTTTAAAATTTGAAAAAGAAATTGACAGAGTATAGAAATAAATATTCTGACCCTCATCTGAGTAAAAGCTATAAAAGATTAATATTCTGAATAGTGTCTATCTGAAAAAAAATCTGACCAACCTGAGATAAAAATAAATATTGTGAATTCACCAAATTTGGCCAGCTCCACTCAAATGTTAGCCCCCTTAATAAATAAATGCAAACCTTACTAGGCAGAAAATTAGTCATTAATGAAAGTGTAAATCGATAGTCATACATGTACCTCTGTGTTAGAGTAAATAAAGTTGAGATTTTTCGGAACAATTAACCAACTAACTAAATTATCAGTATTTCTGTCCATACTTAATGAAATGCCAAAAAGGGTCATTGTGGGAAAACAGGACATTGTGACATATGCCCAGTTTTCTCATAATGGCCCTGTTTATACCCATCAATGTCATTTTATTGACATTTTGTTTGCCTGTATGTCCATTTGTCTGCCTAGAATAATCTGTAATTACTTATATACATTACAAATCTCCAATGAAATTTTATATACTACTTAATTTAGTACAATGGACATGTAGCATTAAAAAAATTGCTTATCCCAAATACATGTATTGTGCAGATTTGTGAAATATAATGAAAAAAAAATACAAAACACAGCAGATGTAAATTTTTTGTAATTTGATCTGACTTTTAAAATACACACTGGTTCTGACTTGTTATAGGCCCTTCTTGGTCTGAAAATATGGTTTTTGATGGGTGTACCTGGCTTATTTCAGTTAATGGTCAGTAGGTTATAATAGTATTAAGAAATGAGTTTTATCATAATGGACCTGTTATACGTTCTTAGTCTGCAATAATGGCCCTCTGAGTCTGTAATGGCCCTCTGCATTACCACTTGCCAATACAAACACCTCAGGGCCATTATTGCAGACCTTGAACATACATGTATAACAGGGCCATTATGAAAACACCCATTTGTTAATACTATAATAAAACATGAGTTGGTTATTATATCTCCAACTTTTGTAGATATAAATCATAAAGATACAAGTTCACTATGAAATAAATAAATTTAAATTAGAAATTATATAATTGTAAATTTAACATGTTCTATAAAATATTGGCTCATATGGCAATGGTGACAGAAAAAGAATAATATTTGAAGCAGCAATTTGAAACACAATATTCTGATTTTTTATTATTTAAAAAAACATTCTGACTCTATAACTGTTGCAACTGTTGCAAATTATTTAAAATTTTGTCAGTTTAGTTCTAAATACTTATATGTTGCATAAATATCTTTTTCCCATCAAATTTTAAATACAGGAATCTCAGCTGTATAATCGTTTGTGGCAGCCGCACTAAGTAATAGGTCACATGACTTCTAATTATCCATATTAATTGCTAAGCAACATATATGCTCACTATAAAATAAACTGTATGTATCATTGTCAGCACAAAATTAAATCTATGACTCTGGCAGAAATTCCTGTTCGAAATTTTTTTAAAATTTGTCAAATAAGTTCCAAATACGTATGTTGTATATGGATGTATCTCTACTTTCCATCAAATATTAAATACATCATGGACTATCTTTTGTGGCTATGAAATAGGTCACAAAACTTTTAATTATCCATATTAATTGTCAAGAAACATGTATACTCAGATTTTCTGTACAACTGTGTATGACTGTATTACTGTCAGCACTTTTCTAGAATTTCTATACTGGAATTTGTTTCATTTCTATACTGGAATGCATTTCCTCACATATAAATTGCTTAACCTTAAATAAAAAAACAACCAACTTTATAAAAATAATTCATCTAACATGTCTAATATTATAAATACATGCAATAAAGATGTATTTATGATATCAAGATACCCAATTTATTCTTAAAAGTTTTATTTTTGGAGATCTGGATAATAAAATTGTTAAATGGTTAATGAAGGGGAGTTAAGTTTTATTGTACTCTGGATCCATCTGTCCATTATAAATATTAAAAGTATTTAAATATTGTTAAATACAGACAATTAAAAAAACAATTATACCATGGGTCAAATTTTGACCTATTTTAGAATATACTGCTGTGAATGAGTTACATAAACCTGAGACATTAAAACCATTTAAAAAAATTAATTCATACTGTCACTCAGTGAAATCTTTCACTCATTATTTCTACATCATCTTTGATCAGTAAATGATGAGTTGATAATGTTTATATTCAATAAACCAATTTATGGGTTATTTCTAGAAATTGATCCACTATAAGTCCAAATGGTTTTTAACTTAAGGTACTATATGTAACTCTTAGGGCAACCATATACATTCTATAGTATTTCTGTGTTTTCTGCTTAATGTTTTGGCATAAAAGTGTGATGATGTAAACTTTGCTGAATTATGCAATATATATAGTTATTTTATGTTCACTTGAGTTGGACCAGGTGTTTGATTCTTTAGTCTATTGTGTGTGCGTTTGGGGGGGGGGGGGTGTATGGAGACTGTAATCACGTCTATGCATATTATTCAACAGTTATTTTGCGATTCTGATATTAACTATTCGAGTTTGTAACATACTAATAAACAACTGGTCGAAATGGGACAGTAAAGACAGGTACATTGTCATTCCTAAGTCTGGCTGAGAACGTTAATGTTGTCAACAACTCTTAAAGAAAATTTGTACAATTATTATAATGATGGTAATAGCATATTTTCATAGACATACCTTAGTATTCATCTCGTTGATCCAGCTTCGCTTGGCTCAAGGTAGTTTTATAAGTTACTAGCTGATTTTAATCAGCACGTTAAATGCATGGCGATGAAGAATATTTTCTACGTTGAACGTTACCGGAAGCCGCAGCTGTTTACGTAGTTTTATCATAAATAAATGTCAACAAGTTGACGACATTCGAATAAATGAAAAACGTTCAAGTTGTTTTAAGTAATCTGCACCATAAGAATACAAAACAAGGTATAATTTTAATATAAAAACATTTTTTCATGAAAGTTTTCATTTTCTCCCAACTAAAAACAATTGACCAATCAAAACACTGTAACTATAGGAATGAGTGTTGTTGGTAGATTGCAATGCGATCATCAAAATGCACAAAAAAGTTGCCTTAACCTACCTGCGTTCAACGTGTTGTGTTTTAAATATGGCCTTAACTATGCTGCGCATCTCTATATTTGTATCGTTGCATAATTCTCTAAACTTATTATATATAATCTATAAATAGCAACAACAATCTCGTTTAATAAGTGCTGGATCAGTCAGACGCAGACTGATACAATTACAAATAAAAATAATATAGTTTTCTAATAAAAATAATTATAACAACACTACTATGTAAAAAAAAGAGCTTCATCAGGCGTTGACTGAATCAACAATTCAAATAATAGAAAATATTTTTATTGTTCACTTTATGCAAAAAATGTATACTGATGCTGAGGGATCCAAAATATTTTTGTTGTTCATATTACTGTTGGGTTTTTAAAATTTTAGTATTCTACCTGTGGATTACGTTCGTTCAATCCATCAGGTTCTAGCGTTTTTTATTGATGTATCCATAATGTTTTTCGAAGTCTTCTAGTTGATGCATTCCACTTTGGGTTTTGATCAATAATTTGGAATTTTACAGTATTAAAAGAATGGCCTGTACTTTTAAAGCGGCGAGTTAGTGGACAATTTCTGTTTTCGTGAAAGAGGAGCGATGGTTCTTAAGTTGTATATACATAAACGTCTAAGTATTCAGCGGTCTAGACCCTCGGCCAAATCCGCTTTATTAAAATATAGCTTCATTGACCGGGGTGAAACGTAGACATAGACATAGTACATATGTACTAGCGTGTGACGATGGAAATTTCGTAACCAATACGTATTTATCTGACAGTAATCTAATTCAGCCTTTTTGTATATATTACATAGGATGACAAAGTTACTTGTCATACAATATCAGTAAGTAAATTATATACAAACGTCTAAGTATTGTGACAACCATATAATATATCTATCCAGTTAATACGATTTTTAAAATTTCTCTTTGTAATATATATATGTACCACTAAACATGCATTTCCAATAAACATGTGTTTCAAATATTGTGATTCCTATGAAAAAACAACCAAATTTGGCTAATGTGTCTCTAATGAGTCTTAAGATGAAATATGCGTCAGACGTGATTGAAAGTTATTTGCCTAGAACATTGCTGTAATTTTTGTCACGACTAAATAATTTAATATGCAATTTAACTTGTGCATGTATTTTAATATATTTCTTAGATGAAATGTTTTTGTTTTGAGAGTATTATCGGTTTACTTATTATACAAAACTGACTTGAAAGGCCATGTGTTTAAATTGCTTTGCAGGGAGATATGTCAGATTAGTCTTCAGATGAAGTATGGTTGACGATTGCCTTAGACCAATCCACCATAGAAGCTCTCAGCCTTCGAAGGTCTTCAGAATAATAAGCTTTGTCTGCTCTGCCGCCCAACGAAGAAAATGAAAAACCAGGATTGTTATCAGAACAAAACGATTCACTAAAGACAATGACAAACAAAAGCAATCCACAGAACAAGTGACAAACAAGAGCAGCCCATAGAACAAGATGACAGACAAGATGAGCACATAGAAAATGATGATAAACAGGAGCAGCCCATAGAACTAGACGACAAACAAGAGTTATCCATTACAGGGGCGACATACAAATCAGCCAATAACAAACAATAGGAGCAACATTATACAGCAGAAGAGCTTTTAGAACAACAACAGGCATCATGTGGGAAAAAGACAAGAAAATTTAAGAATCGTATGAATCTACAAAGGCCTAAATAAGAACAAATTGGTGCTTATAGCAGTAGCTAGGACAACATATCTCTTAACCAGCTACTAAAGAAAGGAATTATATGCCAAATATTGATATGAATATTGATTTAATTGACTAAGGTAATGACAGTGTGGTCTTATTTAAACCAACAAAAGAAGATTACAACTAAAGTTATTCAAATTTATCGTTTCCTTCTAGCGAGTCAGGTGTTTTTGTTTCAATTAATAGACAAAGAAAAGGACCAGGAAGCGATAGAAAACAAATAAGCCTGATATTTTACAATTGTGGCGACATACCAGTGACTGCTATTTATAATGTCACTCATCTGAACAGACAGGAGGAAACCATCAAGGGACCTGATATTTGTTGCAATGAAAATGCATTTGTTTATGAATGACAATGAAAGGGCATCTGAAATTCCTGATGGCAACAGTTTTTAACTTTCGGTAGTACCACATACATCCAATTTAAAATCCTCATGTGATCTCCGAGAAAAAATTGCAGTCACATTTTTGAACAGGCTGATCAGTACATTTGATTTTGTTTGCCTCACTTAGTATGTCAGAATCATTTGATGAAGATGTGGCATGATTAGATTTTGGAATGAGGCTGAGTCATTAGGAAACATGCTAGCTGGACAAGGAGAGCAGCAGATCTTTTGACACACACTGAAGCAACAGGGACTGGACAAAAGTAAAAATATTGTAAGTTTAGATCAACCAATTTTAGAGATAATTCTAACAATAAAACTGAAATTTGCAGATGAAATAACAATATCTTATTTGGCATCTGGATATACTACAATGCCTGAATACTATGACATATGTATACAATAAGGAATAAAAAAGTAAATACAAATAATGACATTATAACAACAAATTTGTCAATCTAATACAGATGAATCAATGGATAATTACCAGAGAGATGTACATGAAGAGCAACTTTCATGCAATAAAACTGGTTCTACACATGTTACGAATACCACGAGAAAATTAAGACTTTAGGGAACACCCGAAAATTTTATACCGCCTCGTAAAAAAGCACCAGAAGCGTGGAAGAAAATAATATACTTCTGTTACTAGAAAAGTCGTTGAAGAAAAAGGAAAACAAAACTTCAATATCTCTAAATCACGCAGAAGAGAACAAAGACATAACATACCTAAATGACAACAATGAACAAGTTAAGAAAAGGGAGTCCACCGCTCCTACTCAATAGTATAAAAGTTAAAGTATAGAGAATTTCTTCTGGCAGCCTTAGACATTCACTGACCATGCTATAGAGAATTAACAGGATTGTGTTTAGTGGGAGAAGACAAACAGGAAAAAACATGTTCCTCCCAATAAGACCATTATTACTGCCCTAGATACAGTGAGGAGACACATTGAATCCATTCCTACAGTTGATGCCATTATACTAGGAAAGATTTTAAAAGAAGGATTTTAGGTGCAGACCTAAATACAAAAATAATGAATGTGTACTGTGTTTCGTAGAAAGTAAAACAAGGAAAATGATATCGTCAGTATATAGAGAAAAAAAGATCAATGATTAGATTGTCTCGGCATAGAAGCCAGGGTGGTCGTGCTCTTTCCCATGAGCTAATGCAAGAATATGAACAACAAAGATAGTAAAATAAAAGCCAAGAAATCAAAAAAGAACCAGAAAGAAAGGCTAAGACATCATCTGAACTTTTTGTTAGGACATTAGTCTTCAGGCATTACTACAAGCACCCTGCAGCTTATTAGGTCAGCTTTATTATACAAGATATATAGGCTTCTAAACCTTGTCCGTTCATAATTTGGAAACAACCAATGCAACCTGTTAACTTTGGCCAGAGGTTGAAGGGTCGTGTGAAATAGAAACATGTCTTTATCTAGATTTGTTGTCACTTCATAATTCTACAAAACTTTCCATTTTTTACTCTGATGCCTATTGAGAACAAAGAAGGAGCCAGTTTATAGCAGTCTGTCAACTTTGCGATGTATCCTTGCATCCATCAATAACTGTTATTGATCACAATTCTTAGAAAGCGAACACACTCAAATGTAGCAAATTTCAATTTAGAAATCAAAAAAGCCACGTCAAATTAAATCTGTATAGTACTAATCTGTATCTGAAACATGCGATAATAATATCTCAGAACATTTTGTCACTTGAGCTTATCTATAGTTTACTATGAAATGACAAATATATCTGGAGATTATTAAATCTGATGAACAAAACAAAGTTTATAAAATATGTATTTTATTATGTATTGCTCTTATTTTTGAAGACCCTATACATTTAAAGGTTTTAAATAATATAAATAAAGGTTTTTTTCTGAATGGTATGGGCACCGTACTTCAAACTTTTTGTTTCTTATTCACAGCTGCACCATTATTGTGGTTGTTTTATGCATATCAGATCTTTGTTTTGTTTGTAATCATCTTAAACGAATATCGCCTGAATATAGCTGAAATATTGCTGCTCGGGCGTTAAACACCATTAATCAATCAATCAATCTTAAACGAATGGCACGGATGTCTCAACATAACCTAAATCAAGAAATTGGAATGTTGCTGGACGTACTCAGACTGATGTTGCTTGGGAATTTGGTTGTATCAGAACACTATATGCTCTTTTTGAATACGATACAAACAAGTAAATACAATCCATGATAGCTCCAGATACGTACGTCGACGAGAAACCACACGTCGCCAGAACAACCATTTGCGGATGCTGTGCCTTCCTAACCAGTTTCAAGAATAAAGTTTAATAGGAAGGTCCATTCCGGTATTACGAACGGTCAGCTAGAGAACGGTAGGTAAGAGATTAAGATATGCAATATCCGTCCAAGAAGGACGGCGATACGCCTTGTTTTACAGCCGTCATCAAGTGGCACGACTTGATTGTGCTAGACGGCATTTTCTTTTCCACTTATATGATTGGAACAACGTTATGTTCTCTAACGAGACTGGTTTCAACCTTTTCAGCAACGGTTTCCTCAGAGCATATTTGCATCCAGATGAATTTTAAGTCGATTAATGTGTTATTCAATCTTGGTCATTCTGCGGATGACGTGTCATGGTGTACGAAGGCGTGAAAGTAACGTCGAACCTTCTCTACAAGTCATTGATGTGATGCAAAGGTGACAGGTGCACACTACACGGACTTAATCTTTCATTGCAGTCCATTCATACAGAACAAAGATTTATACATAACTTTCTAACAAAATAACGCAACACCGCATGTTACACGTGTTGTTATAATTCCTTGAGCAACAAAATGTGAATGTGTAAGATTGGACGGCTGCATCACCAATCTGTCCCCTATAGAACATTAAAGTGACGAAGGTCTGAATGGATGTTGGTAATGTATAAAAAAGGTATTCTACCTCAGGCTGCATTTGTTGTTCGGTATGAAATAGCAATGGATAAACGTTCAGTTTAAACGTAAAACAACTGTAAAAGATTGAACATGTAAAAGGCCAAGAGTAATTCAAATACAAAAGACATATTCAAGTAATGCCCAGTCTTACCTCAAATGACATGCATCTCAATCAAATGCTGTCTTTAACAAATACCCCACTTGGAACGAAAGCGACAAATTAATCGATGGGATGTGTTTTTTTTAAAGTAGAACAAAAAGACGTAAACGCTTGGTTTGATATTCACGTGTCGCATTGATGGTAATTGATGTATACATACAAGTGGTGTATTATTTATGCGTCCAAAGTACGTGATAACATCTCTAACAAAACTTCTATAAAACAGTTTTCGTGTTCAATATTCCATTAAATGACGCACGTCGCTAAACACTTGACACTTCTGAATGTAAAATTACCCATGCAGGGTGAAAGGCTTCAATTCTATTCCGTCGTGTATTTCTTCCATTTATTATTAAATGGTGTTACTGCGTCCTTTGAAATTGCATGCACAAATAAAAAGGCATATATTTTTAAACACACAGCGATTACTTCAATTCCGTGAGTATACGTAACGTCATCCGCATCTAAGAATGTAATAGCTGTTCATGAGCCGATGTGAATGCATTGTGTCGTGACAAACCTGTTCCTGCAATTTAAGAATACGATGTATGCTGTTTTGTATTTTTATTTTAAATCCTTTTCATTGAAATTTTGACTTTCAAAATGCATATTTTGAAAACAACTGCACATCAAATAAGGACGCACTCTTCTATGAAACAAGCCATGTAAAGCACATAATGTGTCCTCCGTTACCCCTAAACATAGGATGAATTGCGTCGAATTGCCTAATATGTAAAGAGAATGTAAATACATGTAATGCAGCTTAACAGCCTTCGTTATTTGTTGTAGAGAAACATATAAATCTGTCTACATTCGGTTCTACCTAATCTTAATGGATTTGCGTGTATTAGAAAAACTCCTATTCTACATACGCACAGGTTTCGCTCTTTTAGTGTGGTTGGTAATCACCAAATAATTAAGTACTTAATTTAATACTAAGCTTTATAGTCTGATATCTATATCTTCATAACCTGGTATAAAGTTGAACAACCCTGAGTAAAACCGAATAGTCGTGTTCATTGTAAATACGCTCCTTTTCTATGTGCTGATAATTCACAATCATACTTTAGGCGCGGTAGTACGTCAAAACTTCCCAGCTGTGTAATATCAGATAAAACAAAAGTTCAGTCGTTACCTCTGTGTACATTATATTCGTGTATATCTGCCTTTGTGATAACTTTTCTGGAGCACGTTATTGCACCTACGTTTTTACTTACTTTGGGTTACTTTTTCTCTGATTTAGTGTTTTTGCTCCTGTGACATGTTGTGCATGTCGTACATGCTCGTCTGAATATGGATTTGAACTCGTTCATTACCGGTATCTATTGGCTGAAAATTGTGGAAGAAATTGGTATATTTCAAATGTGAATTACCGGAATTTATATCACTTGGAAAATCGGGTATTTCATCGCTATCAATGTAATAATAAATCAAATAACTGTAACAAAACACTAATATGACGAATATGCAACGGTATGGAATTCTAATGTTAAGGAAATTTTGTATCAGTGTCAATTAGCGCAGAAGGTACACATATGCATGTCTGTTATCCTGGTTGTTACTAAATGTCTCTCGGGGGACCTAGCTGCATCTGTTCAAACATAGACTCGAAGTCGTTGTACATTTCCATATTTATTTACATCCGTATATTTCAACAGTTAACGATAACATTATAGGTAACATGTCATCTATAATCTATTTCCTAATATGTAACTCCAGTCTTTTTATTTCAACAATATCACTAACTTGTAAAGTTACTTTAATGCCCTGTGGAATTTAAAGAAAATGACCAATGCTAATGAGTTTTACAATTTGGTGTAAACGTGTAATTTTAACTAATTGTGAGTTAAACGGATTAACAGAATTATCTGTTTTCAACCGGTTGTCAATTAAAGTTCAGACAGATTAACAAAAGGTGATAATTGAACCATGTTTCTTCTATTTGATGTAACATAACTTGGCCTGAGGAAAAAGATAGGAATGTACGAATAATCACTCAACAAGAAGATTATAATAAGCGTAATGTGTAAAATATATGTATATGATTTTGCTAACTATACAATAAATAATTACTTCAATTATGAATACTGAGTTTTGACATGATCAGTGAAATGAACTTTGTTTTCATATAAATGATGCGAATAATAATTATCAATTCTTGATGTGCCAAATGTGTGGGTCATAATAATATCAACATGTACATGTAATAAAAAAACAAATTTAGTACTTTTATCAAACGAAGATACAAATTGCATTAGAAGCTTTAATTTTAGTTCATTTCACCTGTCCTCTGTTTGACATTTTAAAGATCGTTTTTCATGTTTACTGTAATACTAGATACTAGTTTTATCAGACGAGTAATGGTAGGGTGGTTAGTCAAAAAATGAACATCATTAGAATATTTATCTTGTTTAGTTAATTTTAAAGACCTTTAAACATGAGGAATTTACCTGAACAAATTTTGGAAATCGATTGAACGGTTTAAAAGTTATGACCATTTTAAGGGGCTGAAAAATGTCCATTTTCCGATTTTTGCCTTAAGTACCAAATGTTGCCAATATTTGAAGTCAAATTTTTTTGTTGCTTTACCAAGAAAATATTGGTTTTTTATTTCTTTATGTAGTACTCTACTTATGCTTTCACATGAGGGTTAATTTGTGCATGCAGCTTATTTTGAGAAAAAAATATGAACCGTCCAAAACTGCCAAAAATGACTGTTGACTTGCCCTTTTAATAGCGGCATTTTGTGGAAAAAATTTCACATTTTTCATCATAAAATTAACCAAAAAAATTTTAAAAGTTGTTTAATGATTGATTTTTAATAAAAAAACTATTTTGTAAACAATTCTGCTTGCAATTTTGTGAATAAAAAATTTTTGTAGGGAAATATTTTAATTTATTTATATATACACATTTAATAATTAAAGGGGCACCAATAGGGAAAAGGTGAGGGGTAAGGCTATATCTCATACCATGCTTATGAAACTGTTGTTTAATTGGTAAGTATTAATTGTGTGCACAAATATTTCTTCCTTTCTCAGTCTGTCAAATAATTTATAGGAGATTAATGCAAAATGGTTTCTTTTCAGTAGTTTTGCAAAACTAGTGAAAAATCCTGAAAATTCCATTATTTTGCAGGTATACAAATAATTAAAGGTGGCATGAACAAATGTATGGTATCATTCATTTTTATCACAGAGCTGTAGACTATCAAAGATACATGAAATACTTTCTTAATCATTATAATGGAAGTAACTGGACTCCCAGTTATCAGCCCTCTACCAATTATTTAAAGTATTAAAAAAACTCTTAAAGAATAATCTGTCGCAGTATTGTGTTTTGACCCTAGTTTTTAAATTTTCAACAAAAAAACAAATGAAAAATTCATCAATTTAGAAAGTTAAGTAATATATACTGATAAAAAGTACTAGTGTGTGGTGTCATTTTGAAAACCAATCGGTACCCAATAAATAAAATGTAAAATATCTTATGTAATTATGACAATAAAAATCGGTGTATTACAGTATATCAACCCTCTACCAAACAATTTAGATTTTTTAGAAGTCTAATTATTTCTCTTTATTCGTCAAAATGACATACTGGCGAACAATGGATAATTGTACTAAAAGTCTCTGATCAAATTGCTTCTATGAAGAACATGTAAAGGCTTCAACATTATTAAAATTATTAACAGAAAATGCCAATAGTTATTATTTAAATGTAATAAATAAAAACTACATGAATACTAAGTTATGGATAGTTACATGAAACTCATACAATTAAATATGTAATGTTATTATTCCTTTAAAATGTATGTTACCATAAGTTCTATTAAAATCTTCATTTTATAAATATGAATAATATTTATTAATGTATTTATTATGTTGAAACTTAATTGATAATTGATATTAATTCATATTTTAGGCAATATCTACAAAAATTGTTTGTTTACATTCAATAAAAGTATTAATTCTGTTTAATTGTATATTAATATAATTTAAAGTATTGGGTAATTCTACTTTTGTACATCTACCCAATAAATCTTTAAAAAGATAACAAACATGGAAATACTCATTTTCATTTCAAACTATAGTACACTGTATTTTATCAAATATGCAATGTTAAAATGCAAATAAAGAAAACACACGAGAAAGACGAAAGAACTCTATTAAAGTGAATCGATAGGACATGAGAAATTCCGAATGAATCAAATTGCGTAATACAAATTTCTGATAGGTTCAACTTGTTGGGAGAATTTACCTACTTAATATTCATGACTGTTATTTTAGGTCTTTTGTCAATAGAATAAATAAATCATGTAAGAACATATATACTTTGCTAAAAAGGATGTAAAATATACATATCTTATTTGTGTATAATGCGTTCAGGTATTTGTATAGATATTTTCTACTTTCCCGGGTCAACGTAGCTTGACCCTGCGGTAACATGATTTTGTTTTAGCTACTTTTTAGAGGTTAATGTGCAGGTAACCGATTGTAATTGGCCTCCATGGCCGAGGTCCATCATGGTTAGTCAATTTGTTCGTCAGTCTATGAAGGAAAACTTCAATAAAACTAAATTTTGCCAGTCAAACGTTTTTCAACGTCTTGTATCAACTGCGCATCCGGGCGAGCACAATTCAACGTCCGATAACTCTACCCACCACAACCAGACGATCAATTTTGAAAATATGGTCCATACGTTCAGTGATTTCCGCGAGTTATCTTAGTTAATCCATTGAAACTATGCAGACATATCTCTAGCTGAAGGTTACAGTTATTAATATCCGTTTGTGCTGCTATTGCGCTAAAGCGAAAATGACGATTTTGATCACTGTTTTGTAAATTTTATATTTGTTTACTTCGATTTCGATTTTCTTTTTAACCAGCAGATTCAAAATTAAAAAATTCAGAAATAATGCAAATTTTAAGCCATCGATGGATAAAATCGGCCGTATAATAGCTAGCGCATTTAATTTTGAAAACGGGTCATTAATTGACACACAAATCATCATGGCGGCCGAATTTTTGGCAACGACTCCACATCTGACGTTCGGTAAATATGATTCGACCTGAATTTATTGAAAAAAAATCACATGTTCGGAATTTTTAAAAGCTTCACTTTCATCGGATATATTTTTATAACAAAACTCCGATTTTTTTGTTGGTTTTCTTCTGAAATGAAAAAAGTGCTAAAACACCCATTTTCTCGTTTGTCAGAATATAAATAGCGTTATCGCGGCCAATCTTCGACCACCATAGTAATGGCGCGACTTCATCGCTTGATTTATCTTGATGTATATAATCTAAACTTTTTCACAGATTATAGAAATTTAAATACTTCACGATTGAAGTTAACTTATTAAAGCAATGTCAAACGTGGAGTGTATAGAAGTTTGTTATTTCCTCATCAATAACTCTAAACATGCGGGAAAAGGATATAGTAAAAGTAAATAAACTCATCTACACTTGTGATAGTTGATGTTATCCACATCTCTATCGTGTACGTAAAAATTACCGACACAAACACATAGATGAGCTTCATATTCTTTTATACAAATACAACTTGGTATTAGCTGGTTGAAATTATTCAATAAAATAAATTTCCATGTATTTGGTAACAATTAAAGACATAAAACCAACATGTCTTTGATACGTTTCAGATTAAATTTACATACTTTTGAATATAAGACTCTACACCATCTTGCCATTACGCTGTTATTTACAATAAATCGCATTATCGTTTTATTGTAATAATGAATAAAAACAACAGCTGACATCCCGGGTATTACGGTAAATCGCTGTAAAAGACAAAAATATTGAAATACGTGTTTATGCAATAGTCTAAATTTGAACAGTTGGGACATTTTCATTCAAAAACTATCTTATTAGAATCAAACCTACTTTCGTTTTGGATCATAGATATTAATATCATTTTTACATTTATAAAATACCATTTCACTTGTTTTTTAATTGTATAATTTTGTCACTTATAAGGCTTTGGTTCAGTATTGCGATTGAATAATAAAATTGATCAACCAAATCAATTGTAAATTAATTTATGACGTATCTTTTTTGTGTTTCTCCGCGTTTTTCTTGGCAACTTGTGCATATGATATTTTTATGTCGTCCTCTTGTTGCTAGGATGTATTAATAAAATCGCGAATATTGAAATCTGTAATCTTGCTTTTACGTTTTAATTTGCCATGTTATTGTCTGCTAGTATAGGTAATTCGTTTACTTGTTTTTTATAGTAAAAGGACGCCAGTAAAGGCATTGAAATTGCATCTAAGGAAGCTGTCATATGCCAAAATGTGGACAATTGCTTACAAACGGTAACACGTTATAACTATACACACAACTAATTCATCGTGTACATTTTGTTATGATATAACAAAATGCAGACTGTACACGGGTGGAATCTATACATTGATTGATTGGTTGATTGATTGATTGATTGATTGATTGATTGATTGATTGATTGACGTCCAGCAAGAAATATTTCAACTGTATTCGGGACGTGAACAATTTTGTAAATTGATAATGTTTAACTAGAAAGAAACAATTGAAACATCCCTGTCGAAATCTAGTAAAAGTATAATTTGACAAAATAGTATGAGGGTATATACACACACAAAAAAAACATATAACAATTAATTGCCTTTCAGAACTGTAGAATTTTGTCGCCAGCGAAAGTTGTAATAAATTAAAGTAAAAATCCACAGTATTAAAACTTTTCCGAATGTGGGCCACGTCAACACAGTCCATCAAGACATGCTTAATTGTATACGGACTAACATCGCACGCACTCTAGTCGTGTTTTACATTTAAAATATAATTATGTTTCGTCTTGGCATAACCAAGACGTCACCGTGTTAAAACTACTTGGTCTCTACGACATGTAAAATTGTTAAAATTTTTGTTGCGAATAAGTGGTTGGATTTCATGAAGTTTATTATGAACAACGAGATCTCAACCACTCTGCAATAAACTATAAATATATTTTAAGATAAGGGACTTAAAATCGCTAAAAGTAGTTTACATTTAATGATGTCATTAGTTAAGGCACTCCTAGCTTCCCTGTACACGACCGTGTTTCCATGGATTCCCACATGACTGTTGATCCAGTAAAACACGACCTCTTTCCCAAAAGTGGTCAATGATTTGTAAATCTGAATAATTTTTAAAATAAAGGGATTTTTAACTTGATCAAGGGGTTTGTTTCAGATTTTTGTATTTTCGCAAATCATAAAAAATACTGGTTTAGGATTTAACCATGGGGGATTGTATGAATTTCAATTCGGGCAATTTCATCTATAAAGATACCCGAATATTCCAAATGCGATTCATTTCTTAGTCCAAAAGGTTCAATTCTGGTAGGATGATTTTCGAAAATTTGTTTATAAGGAGGTTTGAAAACACAGTCATGAGTAGGATTGGTAGGATCCGCCTTACGTTTTGTTGCATATTGCAAGCAGAGCTGAATTCTTTTTTGATACAAAAAAGACTCATTTGCTTCTACAAATACACTATTAGCATGTGTGGTTCTAAAAGCTCCAAGGCATAGTCGCATCCCTTGATGGTGAACGGTATCAAGGATTTTGTCATATGACTTGAGAGATTAACTATAAATAAAACAACCATAATATAATTTCGATCGAACCAGCGATCTATAAACATTCAATAATGTGTCGCGGTCCGCACCTCAGTCAGTGCTGGATACGACCTTTAAAATATCAAGGGGTATACAACGAGGTGATATATTCTTTGAAAACACAAAGTAATATTAACGTGGTGATTGCACATACCATGATAGATTTTTTTAATGAAATATTCTTGATGTCTATATGGTGTACGATATTTATACGGACCTGATAGAACTGCTACAGCCAAATCATATTCGCACAGATATGAGTCTAATGCAGCATACATATATGATATAGACCTTATATTTTTAAACATGTACCAATTAAACAACAACTTCATAATTAAATGTATAAATATGCTCAGTGCCAATGAAAACGCAACAGTTTTTGGAATATTTTTATGTGTGTAAATGTTTAAAAAATTTGCAAATGTAGATGTATTTTTAAATCAAAATGTAACCAATCGATAGATTTATGGACCATTGAATTTTAATACTTCTTTTGCTACAGAAACCCCGTCCAAACGCACAACGTTTTACTTGTAGTATGTAGACATGCATGAATAAATTCAAAACAAACCTTTTCTTACATTTAAAAAATCCCATCTTCAGTTTTGCTATATACAAATGTGGTAATGCAAAGGCTTTCAGATAGCCAGCGAAATGAGGGTTGGGGCATGAACCAAGGTGTTCAGTACAGTTAGTCGTCGACTGCGCAAAAATCGCCTCTGGGAGCAAGACAACCTTTCCGAGGAAACATGATCACCCCTCAGCGTCGTCGAAACCGAATTGCATAGACACGCGTCAACGATAGGTACACAGAAAATATTATCTGTATTGTCCGATGAATTGCGCTTTCACTTTAGACTCAGTGACGGACGAACAGGTGTTTGAAGGCGTCGAGGGGAACGATATGCTGATTCATGTATTCAGGAGACAGACCGTTGGGGTGGCGGAAACGTTTTGGTTTGGAGAAGTATTTCCTCTAATTACCGACACACCTCATTGTCATTTATGGAAATTTGACGGCACAGCGCTACATAAATGAGGTGTCACAGCCACCTGTTATCCCGTTTCTTAAACCAAAGAATGCACGCACCCCCTTCAACGCAAACTGACTTTCATGGTCAGTGTTTATTTCTGACGTGTCCAATAGATTACCTATGTTATCACCTTGAACAAGCTGTAAGAAGACCCCAACCACAGGCGATCAGCTTGAAAATGGGCTGAAAAAGGAATGGAGCAATATTCCACAAGAACGAATTAGTCATCTAATCCGACCAATGCCATGGAGATGTCGTGCATGTATTGCAAATGGTTGACATATTCGTTATTGACTATGAGAAATTCATTGATTCGTTGATCAGAAATAAACATTAATTTCAAACACTTGCGTCGATTTCTTGCTATCGTTCGATTTCGAATACACCAGTTGTTTATATACTGTTGTTGTTTCAGTATAAAATTTTATTTTTATAAATTTTAGTGTTGCGTTTTCATCAGTCAGTATATCTTGCTTAGCAATATGAGACATTTTGCAATCACAAATATGAACGTGTAAAATATTCATATTTCAGAAATTCATGCCGTTCCAGATTATTTATGGTCTTAACAGGTATATCGATTTTTGCATGTAGTTACCTCATAGTGTTTAGAAGAATTGTGAATTTTAAAATTCCTTCAAAGTATACGACATCAATGCCACTAGAAACCAGTACAAAAACACGTAACATAGCCCAAAGGTATATATGCATCTACTGTATTGGTGGAATTGGCAACGAAATGTTTCAATTTGCGTCAGCATTTGGAATTGCAAAACAAAAACATATGATGGTTGTCGTTCCAAAACACTGCAAAATACTGAGGATATTTAAACTAAGCACCGTATTTGAAACTGATATATCATTTTGCAGAGATTTTCGAAACCTGACAGAAATCAACAATGCAGTTTATGATCGCAAAATGTTATAATTTGACAATAATTTAAATATTTCTTTGATTGGGTACCTGCAAGCCTATCGTTACTTTGACAAATATAAGACTGAAATTCAGAAGCAATTAGAATTTAAAAATGAAATAAAAGAAAATGCAGATAAACTACTTGATCTTATCTTTGAAAAATATAATTTGACATGCATGAGGTTAATTGGAATTAATACCGGTAACCCCAAAACCAACTACATTCGATGCTATCAATCAAATTCAAATGTCCGTGTCAACCTAATAGGAGTGCATGTACGAAGAGGTGACTGGGCATTATCATCTCACCATAAAGCAGGATTTCAGACCGCTTCTAAAGAATACTTGCACAGAGCTGTGCGATGGTATCAACATATGTATAATAATGTTTTGTTCATTTTGGCAACGAATGGCATAGAGTGGACGAAACAAAATGTGCCTGGAAATATTTCAATCGTTTATCTAGAAGGTAATTCAGCGGAAATCGACATGGCAGTTCTTACATCATGTAACCATTTTATTGCTACCACGGGAACGTTTAGTTGGTGAATAGCGTGGCTTATAGGTGGAAATGTAACATATTATAAATGGCCTGCGAGAGAAAACACAACTTTCCGCCTCACATTTGGAAAAGATTTCAGCGATCATTTCTATCCTTGGTGGATAGGATTTTAACAAATACCAAACATTGCTACTTTCTTGTATTCAAGTTTAGTATCGTTCTTGTATGCCGGTTTTGTATTGCTTTTGAATTCCCGCTTGATATCATTTTTGTATACTCACTTTATATCGTTCTTGATTATCCATTTTATTTCGCTCTTGAACAGCGTTTTTATTCTTCGTGTCTATCGGTTTTGTATCGATCTTGAATTCACGCTTTATATTGTTTTGTATATCGGCCTGATATCGTTCTTGTATACCAGGGTGCCGTTTCATTAAGCGATCGCTAATTAACGTGCTCGTAATCGCATGCAATTTAAATGGGATAACGTGCACGTTAAGCTAACGATCGCTTTATGAAACGGCACCCAGCTTTCTTTCGTTTGTGTTTATCTGTTTTTCGACGTTCTTATATACCTGTTCCATATCATTCTTGTATATACGTTTAATATGGTTATGGATACCCGTTTGATATCGCTTAAACCGTTCTTGTACACCATCTTCATATCGTCTTTTTCCATTCTCTTAACATCGTTCTTGTATACATGATTGATATTATCCTTGGTTACCAGCTTTAAATTGTTTTCTGGGATAATACTGGGAGGGTACTTAGCGCTCGACCCACAGAGCAGCCCACCGCGTCCCGGGTGACGGATAGGGAAGACCCTCTCGTTGGGGTTGTCAGGTCATAATACGAACCGCGGACCGTTGTGGGTATCGTGTTTGGAGAGTACCACACTCCTTGCACGATAAAGACCCCTTTTGTAGATTTCGAAAAAGAGAAGGCTGATTGTAGCCGCTACAAAAGGCTACATTTTCTGACCATACCCAAAACGCCATACTTTCCAGTGGCAGTCAAAATTGTATTCCCTGAGACCTATCCCACCGTCATTTTCCGTTGATTTATTGTTTGTTAACTTGTTCCCGTCCTTAATATAGCTGAAATACTGCTCTTTGGACATTAAGTAGACATCCGATCAATCAATCAATAATAAAAAAAAAGAATATATTTCGCGAAATGTTCTAAAATATTTGTAAACTTGTCAAAACCTGAAATATATTAATATTCTGAAAGAAGGCCTCATAATATATAATAAGCATTTCGTTAGACATGGCTAAAGATTTAAATGTTTAAGTGAACTGAATAACATATAGTATTTATTTAATCGCATGACCATTTTTCGACGTTTCGTTGTACTGTTAAGACGTGGTTATGTTAGTGGTGTATTAAGTTAAGTTGTATTAATCAATCTTCTATTGTTATCATTTCATTATACATCAAACTAATACTTCTTTATGTCAAAATAGTGTTAGACTTGATACTAAGTACATGTTTGTGTAATAAGTTTTAGAATTTACAATATTGAACATTAATCTTCATTAATGACCATTTATGCACTCTATATTGTTGTAGCAGTAATGGAGAAACCATTTAAAAAAAACTGTTGATAGAAAATGAACTCTACCAGGGTTCACAATTGGAAGATAAAAGTCATCATTTAGGACATCTTAAGGTTGTTATCGGGATTAAGTTGACCGCTACACATATCTATATCACACATGACAATTTACGTGTTAATTTTTCTTAGCCACGTTTCGTTTTACTAAATAATGACTACCTGGTACATGCCTAGTTACTGTGCATTAGCCTGAACGACATAACTAATGACACGCGTGAAGCAGGGGTTTGCTAACACTTTTTGAGCACCCGTTCTAACCCTTTTGCTTCCTAAGTTTAGTTTGTGTCGTGTTTAGTTTTCGTGTTGTGTGTTTCTTTGGTCCCTTTCGATTAACTATGGTGTTGTCGTATGCTTCATTCTTTTGTTGTTTCCTGAATATTGGTCGTTATGATTGTTCTTTACTCATATCAAATTATATTTTGCCACCAAATTACCCCAAACATTCTCAACTAATTATTATATATTTATTTAGTAACTAGAGCTAACATGTACATTGATTTTCCAATCCTGAAATTCCCATATAGTAGCATAACCAGCGCATTGTGTAATCCTATAATTTATTAAGGGTCGATATTGATTAAGAAGCTCTGGTAGCCTATAGACCTGCATATAGAAACAATATCAAACCGGTATGGAAGAATGATATAAAACGAGTGTACAAGAACGGTATAAAATCGGAATAAAAGAATGAAAGCGAAAGGCAGTAACGGTATCATGCTATAATTCAAGTGCTATATAATATATAAACATTAGGGTTGGCTTGTGTAATCATCCTTGATCTCTCACGTTATCCAGTTTTTTAGCTATTACTTTAGGGAATGAATTCGATTCACAAAAGAAGATATTACGCGAAAAGTTCTAAAATATTTGTAAACTTGTCTAAACATTCAATATATTCATATTATGAAAGATGACATCATAATATATAATATGAAGTGTCACTGAAAATGTCTCAACTGTATTTCGTCAGACATGGCGAAACATTTAAATGTTTAAGTGAACTGAATAATATATATTATTTATTTAATTGCATGACATGACAATGTTTCGACGTTTCATTGTACTGTTAAGACGTGCTTATGTTGATGGTGTTTTAACGTAAGTTGTATTAATCAATCGTCTGTTGTTTTCATTTCGTTATATATCAAACTAATACTTCTTTATTTGAAAATAGTGGTAGACTTGACACTCAGTTCATGTTTGTGTCATACGTTTTAGAATTTACAATAGTTAACAATTAATCCCCATTGATGGCCATTTATGCCTTCTAAATTGTTGTGGCAGAAAATCAACTTTACCAGGGTTCATAATGGGAAGATTAAAGTCATCATTTAGAAAATTTTACGTTGTTATCGTGATTAAGTTGACCGCTACACATATGTATATGACACATGACAATTGACTTATTCATTTTTCGTAGCCACTTTTCTTTATACTAAAGATAATGACTTCATGGTATATGCCAAAATATTGGATATGCGCCTGATTGACATAACGAATGAAACGCGTGAAGCAGGATTTGTGTACACTTTTTGAGCACCTTTTCAAACCCTTTCGCTTCTTATATTAGTGTTTCTCTGGTCCCTTTCGATTAACCACGATGCTGTCGTATGTCCTTCATTCTTTTATTGTTTCCAGAATATTGGTCGGTATGATTGATTCTTTCCTCATATAAAATTGTATTTTGCTACCAAATTACCCCAAAATTCTAAACGAATTACTATATATTTATTTCGTTGAACTAGAACTAAAAGGCAGATTAATTTTCCTATTTTGAAATTTTCGTATAGTACGATAACCAGAGAATTATGTATTTCTTAACATCCTATAATTTAAAAATGGGCGATATTGATTAAGAAGCTGCTGACAGTGTGATTATCAATAGGCTTCGTTTGTTGGCATTAATATGAGATGGTCGGTCTTTATTGATCGTCATGAGAAATAAATTGCTAAAATAGGATCAAATAGTTTTCCAGACCTGCTCATGAGTAATTCGTAGCATCATTGTGTACCCATTTGTGGGTAGTGCAGGGTTAGAGATACAAAAATGATTCAGAATTAGCAAGTTTGGCTACAACTCAGACATCTTAAGTAAATTAGTGAAATAACTTATCTGAAGTTAGTATCATCAGATAAAAAATGTGCTTAAAATTTAAATTTGTTTAGCCATACATATACATCACGAAACAAAAAGCAAAAGCACAAAAACAAAAGGTAAGTAGTTCAAACCAACGAAAACAACGGGTGCACTCAAGTGTTATGGACAGGTTTTACTGCCTGCCTCTAATACGACACCAGTTGAGTTACTCATCGTCAAGTCTAGAAATATTCAAATTCGACAATATGATTGTGTGTTTGTTTTAATGTTGTTTAACCCTATTACTGTGCAAACGCTCTTTTTATTATCTTTATGATTGTCTTTAAAAAATGTTTATCGTAGATTAAAGTATTTTTTTTTCACGTACAGTATATAATGATTCAATATTGAGAAATCTAATTTAAATTTATCCTTGATTTTTGTTCTGGTTCATTTTAATAAATATGGAATTTTGCTTTCACGTCACCAATTAACGAATAAGAGGTTTCATACTAGATTTGGATATCACAGAGTTATTTATATTTCAGGTCAATAATTTAAGGACTGCTTTTGACATTACCATCTCAAAGTAAGTATTTAAAAATTTTATTTAGAACTGAACATGTCGTATAAGTATAGCAATTGAATCAATCACTTACGGCTAGTTAAATAACAATACAACATATCATTATTTAAAAGAATCTAAGGCACACATTCATAAATGTAAATGATTAAGATAAATGTGTCAAGAACACATATATAGATTGAGGGACAAAGGTCTATGATTCAAACCTCAATGGAAAAAATATGAAATCTTGTACAGAAATAAGACATTGTGAGTGAGCAGGATGCACATTTCCCGCTTGGAAAGGAACGCTTTTGTTTCTGCTCTGAGTTGAAGTTTGCTTTAAACGTAATTAGACTGAGTATGAATCATAAAAGTATGTTTTAAGTGTCGTAATTGTTTAAAAAATGCACGTCCCAAAAAAACGCTGTTTGACCTTATGATATTTGAGGTCTGGTGCATAGATTTGGGATTAAAAATGAAAATATTATCTAATTGCAGTTATATATTAATCATTATAAGTAGTGACCACTAAGTGGTTAGACTGCCCTTGATTGGTCTGATTTAATGAATTTGTTTTCCACTCGCATTAATATTGCAATAGCTGTTCTTGATTGATTTGAGGTGAGGGTTTGCACGTAAGTTTTAGAGTGGCACTCACTGATTGCGGTTTAATGTAATTGCAGTTTATAGCTGTAGGAGTTTATAATTCGTAGAGGCAAACTGTTCATGAAAGTTCGACCGGCACTGAGTATATGTTTCCTTTTAGGCAAAATGAAAACTCTGACAATGCTTGTCATACGAATAACAGTGTTGACAACAAGGGATGCAATCATTTCGGTTGAATATATACACAAACTACACCTCTTCGTTTTCCGTTTCAAAATTGTGTATATATACGCAACTATCGTCATTTACTACATTCGTTTTAATTTGGGCATGATAACAAGATAATATATGATTTATTGGCATCTTACGATAGTTTTAAACGGCAATTTCGTCATTAATACAATTAGACTATACCGTGCAATTTGTTTCTTGAATATTTTATTCGGTGCTATATTTTTCAGATTTACAATTTCAGCTGAAAAGGTAAAGACATTTCCAGAATATTAATTCTTAATGACGACGTTATACATACAGTGGAATGTTTAATGAGGATACTTTCGATAATAGTAACTGCTATAATATTAACTGTGAACTTATAAAACCGATATTATTGTGCTTTAGTGAATTATTTATTCCTCAAATATGTAAATATATTCGAAGTGGAATAATGTGCAACCAATGACATATGGATGTGTCAACAAACATGCAATCAATTCCCCTGTGGATGTTGAAGGTATGTATTTTTATGACAAAAATAACAGTTGCATCAGCATCTGAAATGCACTAATCAAGGTGTACAAATCTTACATGTACACTTGGTCAGACATTGTACAGTCGTTAATAGTGAATCCTAACCTGCATTTCATTCAAATACATATAACATGTGCGTGTCAGGTAATAAACATATATGATTATTCAATTTTGAAATTGATTTAATGCATTGAAATGCCATTGGAAGGAAGAACTGTGTTGCCGTACTGCCCCGTCGTTTCAGGCTAGATTTATATATAATATATACACACTATTATATAAACAATTTCGCCTACATATGTCAATCAGTTTTTTTTTACCGGAAGTGCTCTGTTTTATTACCTCCATAAATAAATTAGTTCTGTTTTGTTTGAAGGGTGATTAATGCAACTTTCAGAAGTGTTCAGCGGTGTTGTATCAGATACACGCGACTGTCACAACGCATTATTATTATTAGGTATTTTTTACGCCGACTAATAAATATTATTATTACATAATATATATTGTTGCCTATTTCCTTTTGGCCAAAACCAATACACGTGACTTTCCATTTCCTATCATATTGGTTTGCAAAAAACTCATTTTACTCAATAAAAAACCATATTGCACTCTCGTGAGAAATTTATGAATGAAAATACCTAGCACGTGATGTTTCCACTAACGGAAATACGATAGCAAATCAAATCTGCTTTCTTTAATCCCATAAACCAATCAAAATTATCGTTTTGACTGATGTTCGGATTATATTGTTGTTTGTAAACATGGTAACGTTGTAACGTCATCGAGTGAACGTAATGCTGATAGTTCTGGTGCTAATACGCGAAGATGTGCAGATATTACTAACTTGGAAATTAATGAAATCATTAACAAAAGAGATGCTGTCAACACTCGCAAATCGAAAGAGCAAGCGATTATTTTTTTTCCAAATATTTACGTGAAACGTATGTCAGTTAGTTTGGAAAAGGAGTACCCCCAGGCATTAAACTCAAATCTTTGTAAATTTTATGCAGAAGAAAGGACTGAGGATAGGACATTATACAAGAAATAAACAATGGAAACATCTGGTCATGGATTATGTCGATATTTTACCGATTTTTGAGAAATAAATATTATGAAAGACAGTCAGTTTCGGGAATAAAAAAAACTTTGTATATTCCATTTCATGACTCAATAAATTATGTAATAAAACAATTACTGCACTTGAACTTGATCAATATGAGGTTTTACGGAGCAGGGTAGAATAATATTGAACTCGGTTCGACTCGTTCAATATTATTTCACCCTGCTCCATAAAGCCTCATATTGATCTCGTTCAAGTGCAGTACTTGTATATTATTTTCGAAATATTTTATGAACACGTGCGGATTTAAGCGAATGAAAAACTGTAATTTGTACGTATGCACACTTCACGATTACAAATGTTTAGCTAATAGCAAGTAACAGATATAAATGCATGTTTAAATGTATATGTTATAAAAAATTAACCCTTTTAGTTGACGGCAGCTAGAGATTTAAGCATATGTAAAAATACTGATATTAAGTGAATTTTTACTACCGTACTGATTCTTCTAATACAAATACCGGATTTGAGACATCACATCGAACTCCATTGTCTTGTTATACTGGCTAGTCAAACGAACTATTCATACAGACAAAGTCATGCCATGTTTTTCCATTTTTTACGAGTTGTACATACACTTCAAAGGAATACGTGAAACTCTATTGACCTAGGTCAATGTAATTTACAAATTTAACAATCATTCTCTTGTTCATCTGTAGACACAGTTTGATAAAGCGATGCTGAGAACTGATATACATATGTATTTGCGTATTTTTTGAGCAATGCATATTACTGTGGACGCTGTCTTTTAATTGTCTTTCAAAAATATTGAGGATGTATTTGAATATTCTAAGAAAACCTAAGATTATCGAATACAATTTATGTTACAGTTTTTATTTACTAAGTTGACAGTCTAAGTGTAGTAACGGATCGAATAAATAATGTGTAAACGTTTAAACTAAAAGTTATTGTACCTACCTTTAATCGAAATGGATAGACATTTTATTAATTTGATAGGGCTCGTAAATTCGAGCCCGAAATCATGCTGTGTTTGACATTTACCGTTTTCTCCTGTGACGTCCCAAAATAAAAACTAGAAAATATTATATAGACGAAAATTTGTTGAAAATGTTGAAATTACTTTAGCAAGGAACTGATTCCATTTTTAACAAACCAATAACATCGAATGATGAAAGACGCTAGTGAAAAAAACCAAAAAAAAATAGTCGTATCAACAACTTGTAAAATTTGCTAAAAAGTTCATTTTGTATGATAGTAATTGTGATATTGGAAGACGTTTTTGTCATATTCTAATTAAATTATAGTTATTCTTCAATGGGAGTCATTTACTTCTCTAGCTTATTATGTTTCGTTCTTGACTTGATATTGTACAATTAAGAGTAAACGGTGCACTCGAGTTACATGCGATTAAAGTGTACCGGTTGCTTGTTCCAGATAGGCCTGTCTTTTAAGGTCATTTGTCTAGACTAGTTGTAATGATCTCTATAGCGTGTTAATGTAGACAATTTGAAAATACACCTTTAGAATTGCGTGTGTCGTCTGTAGAAATTTCCACAGTTACGACCGGGTAGTCGGTGTTGGCATGGTATTTAACAAGACGTTATCTATAAATTCATAACTATTAATGTATTACATTGTTATATTAATTAATATTTCTGGATAATCGAGAAAACACCGGATGGTGATGTCCAATGTTTTTTATCAATGAGGCATGCCGTGTTGTCCGTGTTTTCAGACAACAAATAGTGTAGAATGTAGAAAAGAAACGCTGGTATCATGTCTTATACTTTGTGTAAGTCATTCCCAAACTCTGTGTCATTCCTACGGTGTTAGATCCAATATGTTTCTGACAGAAATTTTGTAGACAGACACATTGCGACTAAGTCGACAGAAAATATGTATGTAACAGACAAAATAGTACGTAAATCAGTGTCTGACATATCGTTTGCAGTGTTTTATCAGTCATTTGCATTCATTGGCAGTCAGTCTCAATCATCCACCAGAAAACAACTGCAGCTGGTATTTACAGTCATGTTTCCATATTGTTGTGTAGTTGCTTAATTTGAACCAACAGAGAATTGTCTTATGTGCCTGCACATCTAATACAGTCCACGTTAATACTTCTCAATACTACTAGTTAAGTTCAACTTTCACTTACTGATTTGACAGATAAATTGTTTCATACTAGATCTGGATATCAGAGAGCTCTTTATATTTGAGGTCAATAATATAAGAACTGCTTTTAACATAACCATCACAAAGTAAGCATCTTAACAAATTCTATTTAGAACTAAACGTGTTGTTTTACTGCAGCGATTGAATCAATCATTTACTGTAGAAATTAAATCAATCTGATACGGCTTGATTAATAACAAAAATACATATTATTTAAAACAAAACAGAAAACACATTTATTAATGCATACTTGTCGAGTACACATAGATTAATCGATAGTCTATGATAAAGTTCAAACACGAAATCTAGGACAGAAATATGACAATGCGCATTAACAGGATTCCCATTTCCCGCTTGTCAAGTCGATCGATAAACAGAACAAATAATCAGGTTGCTGAAATAAAACAGAAAAAATTAAATATCATTACGCATGCACTTACTAAAGTATGCTGTCTTAAATGCAAGAGTATTATTTTGGTAGCGACCATGACTTACTTAATGTTTATAAGAAATACATATCTCAAATTACTCCAGGCATGTATTTTGAGAATTCGGATGTCTCTTCTCGTTATGAGTTAGTATTTCGACTGTCGTCTGACGAGAATCAGGCATTCGCTTACTCATCTTGCGCAACTGTGTTCGCTTATGTTTTCATTGGTTATTGTAACACACTGTTAGTTTTTTTTTTTGTTATACAATCAGAATATGTTTTAGCTTACGTGTGTTTCTCTGCATTGTAATGTGTTATTACCCATAGACCTTTCGCTCTTGCTTATCTTTCCGTTAATATGCCCCTTGAACTTAACGAATAACCATGGTTTTATTACATACAAACCCGATGCTGTTTGTGTTCATAACAGTCATATTTTGGTTTGATGTCCGCTAATATGACCCATTTTATTGGCTATCCAAACTCGTAGAACACTTTTTTTCCTGGCTCCAATCAGTTTGAATAGGAATTATTGAACTGCCTTGATACAGAACATTCTTATGTCAATTTTTATCTTAATGGAAACACATATTTAAATTTTGTCATCGCAGTCAGTCATTGACCTTGATTTTGATTGTGAGTCCAGTTTAATATGCCCTTCGATGACTATAACAGAACAATCAACGAATAAACGTGATTTTAAATCGTAATGTTAATAAATGGAAATGTAATAATTAATGTGTATATGTTGTTATCAAAACGTATACTTTGCCAAAGATATCTTAAATATGGTCAACATAATCTGTCAGAAGCTTTTCTCACAGTTTATAATACGTGGTCGAACACCCATGCATTTTGTTGGTTTGAGTTACTGTAGATCTGTCATTTTTTTTGGGTTTTTTTTTGTGTTATGTATATCTATATCCGGAATTGGAACTGTTCTTTGACTTTTGACACTTGTTGTTCTTTCGGTTTTCTTTCTCTATCTTTTTTATTTGAAAAATGTTATTGCTGGAAGCAAGCTAATTATCTGTACTTACCAAAAAAGAGCAACTATATTTACCTTTTTCATTATGTCATAGCATGCACGAAGAAATAGTTTAATTGCTTTTGTTTCAACTCTGACTTAAAATTTGTTTTAAAAGAAATTGAACTATGTAGGAATCAGTGAAAACATATTTGTATAGTGTCATTGCTGTTTCAGAAAAATCCCGCCAGGAAATCAAACGATGTGTGGTTAAGATGTTTGTTATCTGGGACATCAATTTGGGGTTATAAATTCAAATGTAATCTAATTGCATGTATAATAACTATTACAAGTGATTACTGCAAAGTTCTATAACTGTATACATGTAGTCTGAAGTATTAACTTGTTTTGCACTTGCATTCATATTGCCATAGTTTGTTCGTGATTGAATTGATGTAAGGGTTTGCATGTCAGTTTTAGTTTGGCCCTCACCAATGCAGATTTTCCTTGCATACATTATATAGCTTTATACAACACAATGTTGTAGAAGTTAACTTGTTATTCGTAAATGCAATCTGTTAGCGAAAGTTCAGCCTACCCTGAGTACATGTTTCCGTTTCTGTCAATGAGAAAGAAACAAAACAATAAGCGGAACTAACAAAAGTGTTATTATATTGTTTGAATTATTCAATAAATTACAGGAAAAATAGGAAACTAAACTGACCAAACAACAGCAGCCAAAAGCCAAGAGACATTACCAATCAGGATATGGACAAACATACACAGCGCAAAACAAAAACCAAAAACTCAAAACAGGAAAAGAGTAACCAGAACCCAATAAAAATCCTCGTTAGTCAGTCCTACAACTCAGCGACGCTGTCCGATCTGTTTTAAGAGATTAGGTGCTCCTAACGATCCAACAACTAATGGTTACGACCATAGAATTTCCGCAGAGAAAACTTGGTTTTCCTGTCATCTCATAAAAAAAGCTAGAAAGTATCAAAGAAAACCGACCAAACAACAAGAGCCAAAATCAAACGGACAGTTCCAACTCTGGGTATAGACAAACACGACACAAAAACCAAAAACATAAAACACAGAAAGAGAGTAACCAGAACCCAATAAAAACCATGGGTGAACTCAGGTGCAAGAAGATATGATTTAGACGAACTTTTGTTGAAAATGGAGAAATTACTTCAGGAAATAACAGAATCATTTTGTTTTTCAAAATCAATAACATCGACTACTGAAACATTGCGGTGAAAAAAAGTAAAAATAGTTGAATCAACATTGTACACAATTAGTTTAAAAGTACTTTTTGTATGATTGTTTTTGCATTATTTTAAATGCGTTTCTTCATTTTCTAATTTTAAAAATTCTATCGATTAGCCTGTAATTCACCAAGCAGTTTCATTTACTGCTCTTGTTATTGCTTAGTATGTTTCATGCTTGTTTTGTTCAAACAATAGAATACCTCGGACTTTATTAAGTAAAATTGAGATTAAGTGTACCGGCTACTTGTTCCAAATATGCCAGATTTTCTGTGTCATTTCGAATACCTCTGGAACAATTGTAGTAATCGTTATAGTGTATCAATATAGACAATTATAAGCATATACCTTTACAATTAAGTGTTTTTATGTAGAAAGTTGCACAGTTACGACAGGGGATTGGGGGAGTGAAAGGTATTTAACAAGACATTACTTATAAATGAATAAATGTATTTTTTACATTACTGTGTTACCCAATGTCAATCAAGTTTCTAGATAACTGCAGAAAACACCGGATGATGTAGTTAAATGTTCTGTGATCAGTGACACATGTTTTGTCCGTGTATGCATTTAACAAATATAGTGTTGCAAACGGCGTACAGGATTAAGTCTTAAAAATGGTTTTTATTTCCACAAGATGTGTCAGTAAATGTAGAGTTTTAATGTCTTTTCTATTTTTGAGAATTACACATTTAGATTGACATGAGAGTTTGTTACTCAACTGCCGTCTGACAAGAACGAGGCTTTGCATTCCCGTTCTCATAACCTAAATTCGCCTATGATTTAATTGGGGTCATATAACACACTTTCCGTTTTCGTTTTTTATATCTTTGGTATTCGTTTCAGCTTGTATGTGAGTTTGTCTGAATTGTAATGTGTAATAGCCCCTAAACCTTCCGCTTTCGTTTTTGGGCCTTTTGCTCCTTTAACATAACAATTGACATTTAGTATTTATTACATGCAAACTTGATGCTTGACAATAACAGTCACAATTTGATTTGATGTCAGTTATAATGACCCAATTACTTGGCTATTCAAGCTCGTAGAACTCTAGCTTTTTTTCCGGTTTCTCTCTGTTTGAAAAGGAACTATTTAACTACCTAGATACAAAACATTCTTAGGTCTATTTTAATCGCTATTGTTTATACTGTAGGTTATTTTAAACGTCTTTACAATTTTCATCAACTAGAGAAATACGTTTTAAGATTTAATGTAGTTATAACAAATGCATTCCATGACAACAAACTTTGTCCTTATAAGGTGAGCTGTCTAAAACTAAACTTCAGTTACATATTGATTCAATATAAGTCATGAAAGTTTAAGTTCCTTTTTTGTGTTTTGGGGTTTTGTGTTGCGTTTGTCGATACTCGAGTTTGTGACTGTCCCTTGACTTTTGTGTCTTGTTGTTCGGTCGGTTTGTCTTTGCAATTTGTTTTAGTCTGTTTTGTATTCGTAGATACAAACTCTTTGCAAGAGTTCTACCGGCTCTGATTACACTCTATTGCGACAAAAGAAGCTAACAAACAAACAAGAGGAACTACGAATCTCATTGTTATGAAAGTGTTTGAATAATTACTAATAATATAACATGACACAATTTTCTTCTCGTTTTATTTTCTGGAAAACTGTACGCGATTGTGCAACGAATTTAAGAAGATGAAAGTTTTGTTTAAACAAAATTTCACACTACTTTCCGCAATATTTTTAGCTCTTTCACTGCTAAATCAGGAAGGGAGTCAAAGTTTCAAGAGAAAACACAACACATGGGAACGAAAGTGAAAACTCCTTGACAACAGTCTAGCACTTCTTGCCCGAAAGCAATCGCTAACTACGAATACACGTGCTCCACAGTTTTATGTTTCTAAATTGTGTATTCTTAGGCACTTGCAGCTATCGTCATTTACGATCGACACACATTACGATTGTTTTAAACGACGATTTGGTCATTGATGCACTTGGATTATAGCATGCAATATGCCACTTTAGTAGTTTATTATTAAGTGCTCACTTTTTCAGGTTTACAAATTAAGAAACAAAGGGATAGTGATTGGCAAACGGAACCAACAATCAAAAATACAGCAGCTCAAGCAATGGGCCTGACTTAGTACAAGGATTTCTAACGAAATGTTGGGTTAATCCATGTTTTATGACAAGTCTGCCCTCTCGCCTCCATTACTATAGAATGCGAGTAGGTTAGTTGATTAAAATAGATAGATATCATATACCAATAATCACTAATATTTGTATCCAACGATCATTAAAACAATTATAATTATAACTAATGTAATACCGTGACGAAAAATGTTCACAAACTGTGTTATAGTGAAGTTTGAATTAATTTTGTATTTACACTCGCATTTATATAAATAATACGCGCATTTGTATAAATATAATTTCTTCTTTTTTCGATCTGATGACATATTCGCACGTCAGTTTTAATGTCGCAGTAATGGCAGTTTTCCTGGCCTTAATATCGTGCCTTCAAATTAGGGTCGTAAGAATTTTCTATTTGTAAACACAGATTTGTATCGGAATTATAACCGGCATCTCGATTTTCATGTTAATGGAAAAAAAACAAACAAATAAAAAGCACTGATAATATAAGTTTTATGAGAATTTAGTAAGAACAAGCAAACGAGATGATAATATTTTCTTCCCTTTTAATTTGTTATTAGATTTTATGACATTGTTTATTTCATTAAAAAGGAGCAGTTAGAATGATGCAGTTGATTGATTGATTGATTGATTGATTGATTGGATATATGCGTTACGTCCAGCGAGAATAATTTCAGCTGTATTCATGACTCAAACTAATTAACAAACAATGAGCCTTCTTTTCGTCGAAATAAAAAAAAAACGGGATTTATCGTACAAGAAGCATGGCACTCCAAACACGCCACCCACTAGATCTGCGGTCACGCTTTCCCTATAATGATCCGGTAACTGCTAACGAGGGAATCTCGGGACGAGCATTGAGAACAATTCCATTAAGGTCTCAGAAATTGAGACACTGTGTCATTGTAACATTGTAACACACTGTAATTCCACAAAACGATTCCTTTTGCAAAAAACACGTAAGGATAATAGAACGCAATCAATAAAGTCTAAACACACTCAGCTTGTCGTCGGTAGTCAATCTCGGGTGAGTCAGGTCCGAAATAAGGAAATAGTGCACAAATCTAAAAAAAACCTACATCTGTAGAACTTTTAGAGACAAACAAGTGAACGCTGGTTTACATTAACATTTCTTCGAAGAAAACAAAACAAACATTTGAGTATCCACGATAATCGAATGGATCTTTCCCCAAAAGTCGCCGAAAAGCAGGGTGTAACAAAAAAACTACTGAGATGACAGCAACAGTTTTGATAGTCTAGGTTGAATATTGTTCGCTAAAACATCCCAATTCTGATTGTAGTTTTTTGATTCGAAATTGTGTAATATGCAGTTCACATATATGTCGTCCATTAATGTTGACGCACGCGTAAGTGTTAGTATGATTACATAAACTACAAGCGCATAGTTTTTTGTAATTATGGATATTGCGGTTTTTAGAATGACTCAGTTGTCTTTAAACTTACTAAGAGTATAACGTGCACTGTTCTTATTATTATTTTTTTTTTTATTAACTGCTGTAATTTTTGCAGGTTTACAAAGAAAGAAGAAACGGAATAAGTTATTTTCAGCATGAAAATTACTGTGACAACGTTAAAAAATGGGAAATTTAATTTCGTTAGTTTTATGTTTTCTGAACAACAGCAGATATACGATTTTCAGTGTTTTAAGTATCGTTTTTGGTCTCGAGTGAATGAAATGTTGCTTTTATTTGTAATTATGTTTGAAGCGGAATAATATAAGACCAGTTTTAGATAGATTTATCAACGGACATTCAATTAGTTTTCTATATGTATGTTCAAGGTATGTATGTTTAAAGCAAAAGTAATATATGCATGCAAAATATTAAAAGTGCAGATGCAGACACGAAAGCAGACATTACTTTAGTGGCGTTTTTTTTTAAATATTTTAACTGAGAGACCAAAAATGTAATGCACGTAGACGAACTAAATAAAACACCAATTTTCCGACATGATTAAAGAAATTGGCGAATTTATTATATGTATTTGTTTAACTTTCTCCGTGTTTGAAGGAAACATTGTACACATGCATAAAAGGCGATCGTTATTAAGGCTTAAATGCAGATTATTTTCATCATTTGTAAATAAACCATTGATAAATTCAATTTAATAAATATGAAATAAGGACAGGACAAATGCTAACATTTTAAGCAGAATTCTTTTTGTTGAAACAGTTATATTTATTCATACATTTATCTCTAACATTACTATTTGAATTACATTTGTACCGAATAGAGAATTTTTTTAATTCCGAACATTTTCACAAAACAATTTAAAATAAAAAATATTAATCAATTGCTGTTAATAAATTAACAATAATAATTACCAGGCGTTGTGAGAGTCGTATTTTATCAGATACAACAGATAAAATGTCTGCTGTGACAGACATTTTTTGACTCATACAATGTCTGTGACGAAGAACATATCTCTGTGACAGGCATAGAATGACTGTCATAGTAAATAAATATTGTCTGACACAGCGTTTGCAGTCTTTCACAGACAATTTTGCAATCATTTGCAGCCAGTCGTCTCAGTCAGTGGCAACCGAAAAACCGCTGCAACGTATATTTACAGTATTTTTTCATCGAGTAGTGAAAACTGAAAAACAAATGCATTTGCGTATTTTTACCAAAGTATATTGCTGTGCACAAGCTCTGATTATCTTTATGATTATCTTTAAATAGATATGTACCGTACATTAAAAAATTTAATTTTCACATAAGTTTATCGAATCCAATTTGTATTACAGGTGTGTATTAATTAAATTAATAGCCCAAGTGTAGTAATGAGATCGCATACATAATGTTTAAGAATTAAAACTAAACGTTATTGTACTTAAATATAAGTGAAATACACAAACATTTTATTCAGTTCACATGGCTGGGAAATTCGTGCTCGACATAAGGCAGTGTTTGTCTTTTTACCTTAGTGAACACGGACTTCTATTTCAGACGAGGGTAAGAGGGTTTGACCCGTGTTTTCTGTGACCTCCCAAAACTACAAACTACAAGATATGATATAGAAGAAAATTTGTTGAAAGTTAATTATACCTATTCGCTAGCTATTCACAAAGAAGAGTCCATAAAGTTTACCGGTTTCTTGTTCAACATTAGCGGGTCTTTCTGTGGCACGTCGCCTTTCTCTGGAATAATTTTAATGATATCTATAGCGTGTCAATGTAGACAATTAGAAAAATAGACCTTTACACTCGTTTTCGTCTGTAGATAGTTCTACAGTTACGACGTTGACTTTTACAATTGTTTTTGTCTGTAGAAAGTTCCACAATTACGACGGCGACTGTGGTGGGAAAGGTATTCAATAAGATATCACCCATAAATCAGTAACGGTAAATTATTTACTACATTATTATATTACTCCTAATCAATCCTTTTTCTGTATAATAGCGGAAAATACCAGTTGGTGTCGCTTTTTTTAACAGTGAGGCCTGTCTAACGTTGCAGAAAAATATTTTGGAAATGTAGCACAGAAATACGGGTGTTATGTCCTAAATATTTTTTTTTTCAAAACATGTGTCAGCACTTCAGATTCATAATTATAAATTCTAATATGAAGTCGTTACAAGGCCAAGCGATATATTGATCGATATATATGGTAATTTTGCACACGTGTAGTGTTATGTAAAGGCACAATATGTTCAACGACGCCACAATAACATTGGCTGAATTTTGAAGTTAATACTACAAACAATTCAACCAATGACATATTGACGGCACGTTATGGTAAAAATATTCAATAAATGTTCTGGTAAAAGTGTATTTCGTCCACCGGGAATTGCAACGAAGATTTCTTTACCAAAATTTGTTCATCATAAAAATGGCGGCTAGAAAATTATGCACTGTAGGTCTCGATTGAATCGAACAACACAGGTTGCTGTCATATTAAAATTGTAATAATTCATTCGGGGTATAATGTTTTAATCATTTACACATGGATTGGGACATTACATTTATATTTTGTACCTCACTAACATTCGGTAAAAATAATCTCGAGTATAAAGGCCAGCTCATGTGTAAATGGGTACAAAATCACACCCCTCATGAATTAATCTGAAATAAAACTATGAAACAAGAAAATATGATTTTAATCAGTCTTCATTCATGAGGCTTGATTTAAAAGATATATTTAAACATAAATTTATGACTGTAACGCTACTATTTGCATAACATTTGCAATCATCATGTGTGCGTGTAGTGTAATTTGCAAAAAGATATTTTTTTATTAAAGTCCAAACATTTTAGTGCAATAATCAGACTCCAACAGTATTCAATAACCACGGTTAGAAACACACTTAATGATTACCTGTCGTTGTGACAGTCGCAGTAATTCTCTTAAAATGGAGAATACATCTATGACAGATTTGTTTTAGGTAAACAGATCAAACGAGAATGCCGTTGTGACAACCAAAGTTTGAGTGATTCAAAGGAAAAAATGACAGCAATAGATATTGTTTGACTGATACTCCTGACACATTTTGACATGCTCAAACGTAAAATATGTCCATGACAGAACAAATGTATCCTTGGCCTTGGCAGACCTAGAATTGCCCTCACATTAAAACATAGTGTATGCAGTCTTTTATAAACATTTCTGCAGTCATGTGCAGTCAATCATAGTCACAAACAGACGAAAAACGACTGCAGATGTCATTAGCAGTCATTTTGATAAGGCAGTTTTGCTGTTGCCTTAATTGAGTCAACGGTGCCTTATTAATTGTGCCCACATATCTTAAAGTAATCTACACTAAACGAGATTTCACACCATATTATAGCGAAATAATACTGCAAGTGAACAGTTTGTGAATGATGTTTTATTTTATTGTAGATAACAATTCAATTGGTTTGACTAACTTAAAATTCGGACGTCAGTCCATATATTTGGCTTAATACTATTTAAAAGTTTTCTCTTTCTGGTTCAAAATTTTAAAGGAACTCATGCTGCTCGATTCCAAATGCATCAAGTCGTGACAGATTAGAATGTACCCAGTGGATCTATCAATAATCTGAACAACTTCTCACGTGGTTGAAACAAAACAGAAAAAAATAGATACCGATACGTATGAACCTACTAAAGAATGTAGTCTTAAATGCATGAGTATTGTATTAGCGCTAACAATGTATTGCTTGATATTGATGAGAAATTCATCCTTCATATTAAATCGGACATGTAAATTTAGAACTTTGATGTCTTGTCTCTTGATGAATTTGACTTCTCAAGAGTTAATAACTCGACTGACACCAGACTAGAATCAGGCATTAATTACGTCTTGAGAACCTGTGGTCACGTAAGTTTTCATTGGGTTCATATTGCACACTTTCCGATTATGCGGTTTATATCGTTGGTATTCGTTTCAGTTTGTGTGTATTTTTCTGAATTGAGATTTGTAATTGCCTAACAACTTCATCTTTTGCTTAACTTTCGGGCTCTGCTTTTTAAATTAACATTTTGTTTTACTTTTATTATTTAGTACATACAAACTTGAAGCTGATTGCATAAATAACAGCCATATTTTGATTAGATGTTAGTTATTATTACCCATTTACTTGGATATCCAAACTGGTAGAACAGTATGTTTTTCTCGTGTCTTCAATCAGTGTGAAGAAGAAGTATTATACCGCCTAGATATAATACATTGATAGGTCTATTTTTATCACGGTGGAAAATATATTTAAATTTTGTTATTGCAGTCAGTCACTGACCTAGATTTTGATTTATAGTCCAGTTAAATTCGCGCTTAAATGATTATAGCAAATCAATCGATGTATAAACATTATTTTAAAATAGTGATATTAATCAATAGAAATTTGAAATTTAGTGTGCATGTATTGTTTTCAAAACATAACTTTTGCAAAGGTTACCTTAAATTTGGTGAGCATAATCTGTCGGAGGCAGGGTTGGGAATTTCGCAATATTTAGCATACGTGGTAGAACATTAAATGAAATCTGACATCTGCTAGATGAATGCTAATTACCAATACTGTAAAAGAGTAACGCATTTGGTGTGTAATTGTTTCATAACAAGAGGAAATCGTTTGCATTGCTTTTGTTTCTACTTTGAGTTGAAGTTTGCTTTAAACGTATTTGCACTGAGTATGAATCGTAGAAGTATGCTTTAAGTGTTTGTTTTTGTTTAAAAAAATGCACGCCACAAAAACTATATTTGCCCTTATGACATTTGTTGTCTGGTACATCGGTTTGAAATCATCAATATAATCTAATTACAGTTATATAATAACCATTATAAGTCGTAACCACAAAGTGGTTAGACGTCCAAAGTTTGGTCTCACAACATTATTTTTTTGCACTCGCATTCATTTTGCTATCATTGTTCTTAATTGATATGATGTCAGGATTTGTACGTCAGTTTTAGAGTGACACTCACTAATGGCGGTTTTTCGTATTTACATTATATAGCTTTAAATTGTTACCGATAGTTTAGCCGGAACAGAGTATATGTTTCCTTCTCCCGCAAAATGAAAAACAAACCAAAAAAAACAGGAAGGGAGTCAAAGTTTCCAAAGAAAATACCTCACATTCGAATGAAACTTGAAAGTCCTAATTAAACAGTCTTAAACTCCTGACCCTAAGAATACAAGCGTTGACAACGGAAGCTATAGATCTCGATTGAATATATACACAAACTACTCCTCTTCGTTTTCTGTGTCAAATTTGTGTATCATGATTTTTAAACACCTATTGTATTTAGTAACTACACTCGTCTTAATTTGATAAAATACGTAATAAATGATTATATGGAATCTTACGAGTGTTTTAAACGGCAATTTCGTCAATAGGAAAATAATACTATAACATGCACTATGCTTCTTGTGTATTTTATTAGGTGCTATATTTTTCAGGTTTACAATTTTAGCAGAAAAGGTAAAGAAATTGCCAGAATATTATTTCTTATGACAACGGTATACATGTACATACAGTGGAACCTTTAATAAGGATACTTTCGATAATAGCAATTGAAATTGTGGTAGGATAAACTATGCACTTATAAAGAGGATGCTAATGTGTTTGAGTGAATATTGTATTCCTCAAATATGTATATATATTCGATGTGGAATAATGCGTAAACAATAATCTTTGGACATATCAACAAACGTCAGTTTTTCTCGATAAATATTGAAGGTATGTATTTTTAAGATACAAATAATAGTCGCACCAGCATCTGCATTGCACTAAACAAGGTGTCCAAATCTTACATGCACACTTGATCAGAAATATGTAGAGTTGTTCGTAGTGAATCCTACGCTGCATTCGAGTGCTCTTGACCGCAGCGAGACTCAATCACGCATTCGCAGTGTTTCAGACCAGCAGGCCAATAGTAACTACTAGGCTACTGAGGCCGTTTTACATAATGTGATTTAAAACAGGCAATACGCATTTTAGAAAAAAAAGATAGCATTACATATGACATGTTTTCTGAGATTTGCAATAGAAAACTTTGTATATGCCGGTAACACACTATGTTTCAAAAAAGCAACACAAATAGGAAAGCACGCATCTTTGTACACGTTTACTTCTGACGAATCAGCGAAAACTAGGTAAACAGACAAGCGAAATATAACAGGGAGCAAGAATCGAACAAGAAAGGAAGATCAAACTGGAATTGGGTTATTTCATGTTTGTAAGTCTGAATTTAGATACATATGCATTACATACATTATGTGTAGGTACAACCACCTGTATCACGTCGCGACAGTTGTGTACATTAGTATCACTACGAGACGCGTACTTAAATGTATGTAATAAGTTTATCTAAATTTAAGAAGTATACAAAGAGCAGAACAGCTTAATATTTAACGTTCAACGAAGCATTTGTTTATAAAATATATCTCCTACATTATGACGTGATATTTCATTCATAGAATGAAAGTCATTACACGAATCATTAGTTACACTATTCATTGTGACGTCAAGAAGTAGTTCCGACAAAAGTACATATTGTATACCATATATAGGTTTTGTATCACACCGCTTGTATCAATCGATATTTTTCAGATTTTGACTAAATACATACTTAATTTTATATAAATTAAAAATGTTTGTAGAGTTAACATGAAACGACAACTTAATGTGATTCAGCACTTTGTCGTTGTTTTTGCTGAATTCGCATGAGAAGATAAAACGTTAAAATAAATCGTGGCAAATTTGTTGTTGAATTTCTAAAATAAAGCATAATAACAGCTAAAAAAAATAAAATTAATGGGAAGGAAGAAGTAAAACCTTGAACATCGTGTGTAATAAAATCAAATATGATGTCAGGAAAGCTTGTCCAAACAATTTGCACTACTGCGTATAAATAGACTGTTGATACATTTTGCATTCGTTTTTCGTCAGTCACTGACTATGATTGACTGCAATTGACTACGAAAATGTCTGCAAAAGACTGCAAAGATTTTGTCGGACAATAATCTGTGTTGTGACATTATTTTTGATGTCTTTCACGGTCATATTTTGTCTGTCACAAACATATATATACAAACACGCTCACTTTACGATTACACATGTTAAGCAAATAGTAAGTTACAGATATAAATGCTTGTTAAAATATATATGTTGCGAAAAATTAACCCCGGTCGTTAAAGGCAGCTGGGGATTTAATCATATGTAAAAATACTGATATTAAGTGAATTGTCCCTACATTACTAATTCTTCTAGTTAAAATGTACACCGGGAATGAGACATCACATCAAAATCCATCGTCTTGTTAGACTGGCTAGACATACAGACTTTTCATAGAGACCCAGTCATACCATCTTTTTAAATTATTTTCAAAATTGTTCATACTGGCTAATTCTAAATTGGACACGACGAATGTTCACGAGTAAAACATACACTTCAAGGGAATGCGTAATAATTTATTGACCTAGATCAATTGAATTAATAAATTTCACAATCATTGTCTTGTTCATATGTGAACACATTTTAAACGCTTAAAATAGAGAACAGATTGATAATGTGCTGCTGAGAACTGAAATACAAATATATTTGCGTAGTTTTACCAATATGTATCACTGTGCACGTGTTCTTTTTATTATCTTTAGAAAATATTGAGGGTGCATTAAAATATTCTAATAAAACGTAAGATTGTCGAGTACAATTTGTATTGCAGTTTTTGTTTACAAATTAATATATATGTAGGCGCAGCCTAAATGCGAGCATCGCACATTGTTTATGTCGCTACTTCAGAGCCCCTTAACAGTGGCTCTACATTCCGTTGATGACGTGACGTTATAATGTTTTGGTGACGTCACAAAACTCAATTTCAAATACAGCGTTTCAGATTGAAAAAAATTGTCATGCATTTTTGTAGTAATTCAAAAAATAAACACTTCAATTGCATCCATGTCAAAATTATTTTTGTCTACTTTTATATTATATTTATTTTTCGTTCGTCTACAATATTTTCTTCGGATAGTTCAGCTACCATCTGAAATGGATTTGTTCATATGAATCACGTGACTATTTGTAACCGTATAGCTCGCATCTGCGATGCTCCCTAATAGTCCAAGTGTTGTAACGGAATCGCATATTATGCTGTGTTTGACTTTTACCGTTTTCTCCTTGACTTCCCAAAATAAAAAATGAAGATATGATGTAGACAAAAATTTGTTGCAAATGATGAAATTAATTAGCAAATAACCGATTCCTCTTTTTACAAATCAATAGCATCGACTGATGAGAGACGCCAGTGAAAAAGACAAATTAGAATTAGTCTCATTATCAACTTGTGAAATTTGTTGAAAAGTTCATTTTTGACGATAGATATTGTGATATTGCAAAACGCTTTAATCATATTCTACTTAAGTTATTGTTGCTCTTCAAGGGGAGTTATTTACTTCACATGCTTATTATGTTTCTTTCTTGACTTGCTATTGTGCGATTAAGAGCAAACGGCGCACGCTAGTTACATGCGATAGAAGTATATCGGTTTCTAGCTTCAAATAGGCAGATCTTTTAAAAAGGCTTTTATCCGAACTACTTTTAGTTATCTATATAGCGTGTAAACAATTAGAAAATACACCTTTACATATGCGTGTTTTGTCTGTAGAAAGTTCCAAAGTTACGAAGTGGTAGTCGGTGTGGGCAGGGTATAGAACAAGACGATATATATAAATCCAAAACTATAAATGTATGTATTACATTGTTATAACATTGTTATATTGTCTAATAACAATTTCTAGATAATTGAGGAAAACACCGAATGGTGACGTCCAATGGATAATCGAGGAAAACACCGGATGGTGATGTCCAAAGTTTTTCATCGGTGAGGCATCTCGTGTTTTCCTTGTTTACGGACAACAAATAGTGTATAGTAGTAAAGAAACTCTGGTATTATGTCTTGTAATTTTTTCTCAAGATGTGTAAATAAGCCATTTGCAAATTCAATTACATAATTATCACAAAGATTGATTGATGATTGATTGATGTCTGACGCATCATGTTTTAATCACATCATTGCAGTCATTGGCTATCAGTCTCAATTGTCAACCAGAAAACAACTGCAGCTGGTATGTTCATTCATGTTAATAGGCTGTTGTGAAGTTGCTCAATCTGAACCAACTGTGAATTGTCTTATATGTCTGCACATGTTATGCAGTCTACTTTATACTTATCAATACTGCTAGTGAACAGTTTGTGAGTGATGCTATATTATATATTCAAATTCATAGATGGAGTTCAACTTTCACGCTGGGGCCTCGGTGGCCGAGTGGTCAATGTAGTTCGTCTACTATTGATCACGTGGTCTGTCAACACTGAGGTTGCGGGTTCGATTCTCACTGCAGGAAGGGTGTACTCGACTTCAGTCTTAATTGACAAGGATTGCCAGTTTTCCTGCCACAGGTCCGGGGTTTTCTCCGGGTACTCCGGCTTCCTTTCTCAATACAAACTGGATGCCATGATATAGCTGAAAAATTGCTGGAGGCCTCGGTGGCCGAGTGGTCAAGGTAGTTCGTTTACTATTGATCACGTGGTCTGTCAACACTGAGATTGCGGGTTCGATTCTCACTGCAGGCACGGTGTACTCGACTCCAATCTTAATTGACAAGGATTGCCAGTTTTCCTACCGCAGGTCGGGGGTTCTCTCCGGGTACTACGGCTTCCTCCCCAATAAAAACTGGACGCCATGAAGTAGCTGAGAAATTGCTGAAAGTGGCGTTAAAACACCAATCAAACAAAAAAAAAGAAAACTTGCTGAAAGTGCCGTTAAACACCATCAAACAAACAACGTTCACATCACCTATTTGACATCTAAATGGTTTCACACCAGATTTGGATATCAGAGAGCTCTTTATATTTCAGGTCAATAATGTAAGAACTGCTTTTAACATTACCGTCTTAAAGTAAGTATTTAACAAATTCTATTTAGACCTGAACGTGTTGTTAAACTACAGCAATTGAATAGTTCAAACACGAAATCTAGGACAGGACAATGTGTATGAGCCAGATCATAATGTACTCAATATTTCGATCGATAAACAAAACATATTTTGAGGTGGATGGAAACAAACAAAGATACAATTACGTATTCAATTACTAAAGTATGGAGTCTTAAATACAAGTCTATTAGTTGGTAGTGACCATGACTTAATATTTATCAGAAATTCATCTCTCAAATTACATCAAACATGTATTTTAAGAATTCGGATGTTTTTTTTTGCTCTTTTGAATTTGACTTTCTGATTGACATGAGAATCTGCAACTCGACTGTCGTCTGTCGCGAATAGGACAGATACCTGTTGCCGATACCTGTTGCATTTGTTTTCCGTCAGTCACTGACTGTGATTGACTGCAAATGACTTCGAAAATGTCTTCAAAAGACTGCAAACGTTCTGTCATACAATAATTTTTATGAAAGTTTGTCACAGACATATTTTATTTGTCACAGACATTGTTTGCGTTAACTCAGTTTAAATGTGTTTGCTACAACGGCATTGTTGCTGTAATATTTCGGCAAAGTAAAACAAAATTTGATGACATTGTTTCAGTTTTCTAAGTTAGGTTATTGTATCGATTTAGTGACATTATTACATGCTAATGTGAGACTGGCTAGCAATACGGATATTCATACAGACCCAGTCATAATGGTTATCTGATTTATCTATACAATTGTTCCGAACTAGTTACCTTTAAAGTATACATCTTGAATATGTTCACGAGAAATAAATACACTTCAAAGGAATACGCGAATAGTTCCTAGAAGGCTTACTGAAGACGAAAGAAAAGACTCTGGCCCAGACCTTTAATTTCACATTCCGCTATATTGATGGTGTTTTGTCCTCAACAATGCTAAATTTGGTGACTATTTACATTCAATTTACCATAGCGAGCTTGAAATTAAAGACACCACCAATACACTAAGATCAGCCTCTTACTTAGACCTACTTCTAGAAACAGACTCAGTAAAACTACAAACTAGGCTATACGACAAGCTTGATGACTTCAACTTCACAATTGTCAACTTCCCGTTCATCGACAGCAACATTCCAGCAGCTCCAGCGTATGGTGTGTATATTTCACAACTTATACGTTATTCTAGATCCTGCGATCGTTATTCAGATTTTCTAGACCGATCACTGCTGTTGACTGCTAAATTACTCAAACAAGGGTTTGTTGTACCTAGGTTGATGTTATCTCTCAAAAAGTTCTATGGTCGGCACCACGAATTAATAGATCGTTACGGGAAATCAGTGTCTCAAATACGATCTGACATTTTCGCTGAGTGATAGGTAGTGTTTCCTATTCCTGGATTTGACTTTTCATTAGACAAGACAATGAGTAACTTGACGAGTGTCTAATTAGAGGCAGGCACTGCTTACTCGTCCGGAGCACCTGAGTGCACCCATGGTTTTTATTGGGTTCGGGTTACTCTCTTTCTGTGTTTTATGTTTTTGATTTTTGTGTTGTGTTTGTCTATATCCGGATTTGTAACTGTCCCTTGGTTTTTGGCTCTTGTTGTTCCGTCGGTTTTCTTTGCTACTTTCTTACAATCATTCTCTAGTTCATCTGGAGACACATTTATTCGATTATTGTAAACTTACAATGGAGAGCAGAGTTTAAAATTGATACTGAGAACTGAAATACAAGTACGAATTTGCGAATTGTTTTCACTGTATTACTTCGCTCACGGTCTTTTGATTATCTTTAAAAACCATTTAGCGTGTATTAAAATAATTTATTAAAATATTATCAAATACCATACATGTTTTATTGATTAAATGAATAGTCCAAACAATAGTAATGAAATCGCATAAATAATGAGGAAGACATCACGTATCAATGAAGGCAATTATAAACATATACCTTTACAATTAAGTGTAGAAAGTTGCACACTTACGACAGGGTATTATTGAGTGAAAGGTATTTAACACGTCATTACCCATAAATGCATCAATGCATTTGTTACATTATTATGTTACCCAATATAAATCCAGTTTCTAGATAATTGCGGAAAAACACCGGATGATGTAATGTTCTGTGATCAGAGACACACACATATTGTCCGTGTATGTATAAAACAAATATAGTGCTGCAAAAATGTAGACAAGGCGTACAGGATTAAGTCTTAAAACAGTTTTAATTTTCACAAGTAAATGTAGAGTTTGGATGTCTTTTCTATTCATGAATTCGTCTTTTTGATTGACATGAGAGTTAGTAACTCGACTGCAGTTTTCAGAACCTAAGTTCGACTATGTTTTATCTAGCTTCATATAGCACACTTGACGTTTTTTTTATATATCTTTGGTATTCGTTTCAGCTTGTACGTGAATTTGTTTGTGTAATTGCCCTTAGACTTTCCGCTTTTTGATAGTTTTCGGGCCTTTTGCTCTTTTAACAAAACGACTGACTTTAAGTATTCATTACATACAAACTTGAAGCTGACTTTAAGAATAACAGTTATATTTTGATTTGATGTCAGTTATAATGACCCATTTGCATGGCTATCCAAGCTCGTAGAATTTTTCCTGTTTCTCTCTGTTTGAAAAGGAATTATTTAACTACCTAGTTACAAAACATTCATTATTAGGTCTATTGTATTGCCTTTGGTTCTACAATGAGTTGTAGGTTAATGTAAACTATTTACAATGATCATCAACTAAAGAAATACGTTTTAAGTTTCAATGTTGTTATAAAAATGCACTCCACGACAACAAACTGTTTGTCCTTTTATGTCAGCTGTTCGGGACATAGATTTGGGATTATAAATAAAGATGTAAACTAAATTGCAGTTACATATTGATTCATTATCATTGAAAGTTTTAGTTTCTGTTTTTTGTGTTTTGGAGTTTTGTGTTACGTTTGTCTATATCCGAATGTGTAACTGTCCCTTGTCTTTTGTATCTTCTTGTTCGGTCGGTTTCTTTGCAATTTGGTTTTAGTCTGTTTTGTATTCGTAGATGTAAGCTCTTTGTTTAAAGAGAGTTATACCGGCTCTTATTACACGCTTGGTCTTTTATGACACGAAAAGATAACAAACAAACAAGCGGACCTACGAATTTCATTGTTATTAATGTGTATATACACTACTGCGTCGTTTCAAGAAGCTGTCTGATATCGCCGTAAATACATACACGTTTATATTACTTTAAATTATTATGAGATAGTAATGTATTATTATAACCAAGATACAAATAGGCATTTCTTTCGTTTCTGTTTAAACGAAGCTTTACACTACCTTCTGCAATATTTCTAGCTGTATCACTGCTAAATCAGAAAGGTAGACAAAGTATCCAAAGAAAACACAACACATTGGAACGAAACTGAAAACTTCTAATTAAACAGTCTAACACCTCTTGCCCGAGAGCAATCGCTAACTAAGAATACAAGTGCTCCACAGGTGCTGTAATAATATCGGGTGAATATATACACAAACCAGCCTACTAATCCTCTAAGTTTTGTGTTTCTAAATTGTGTATTATAATGCACTTGGACCTATCGCCATTTACGAACGACACACGTTACGATTAATTTAAACGACGATTTGGTCATAGATGCAATTAGATTTTTGCAGGTTTACAAATTAAGACACACAGGAATAGTGATTTCCAGAATAGTGATTCCAATGACAACGTTATACATACAATGGAAAGTCTAATACGAATACTTTTGATACTAACAATTGGCAACTGCGATAGATTGACAGTGTGTTTATAAAGAAGATATAATTGTACTTGAGTGAATATTTTATTCCTTTGATTCGTAAATATATTTAATGTGGAATTATGTGCAGCCAATAATATATTCATTTATCAACAAACATGTAATTACAGTAGTTTTCCTTGGTGAATAATGAAGGTATGTATTTTTAAAATACAAATTATAGTTACATCAGGATCTGAAATACCCTAATAAAGGTTATTGCTGTTACACTTGATTGGATTGTTGTACATTATTTGTGCAAACTGTTATATAATCTATTCCGCCAATATTAATCTTTATTAGGAATTGTTCGTATTTATGACCTTCATGAAACAGTTGCTTTTATTTTCTGTCGGAATGCTGCTTATAGTCAGTTTCGGCATCGTTTTAGCTATATAACGGCGTCTAGCATTATTTGTTAGAAAACCGCAGTCCAGAGAAAACTGCATTGAGACTCGATTCCACATTGTTAGTTTTTCAGGAAACATGATCAAAGGGTACTGACTGCCTTAACTACTCGCCAACCGAGTTTCCTTCATCAATTTGCTTTTACATTTTAACGATATTAAAAACTGTCAATAAGCATTTTGTAAAACATACCAATAAATATGCCATATTTTGTAAGTTCTGCTATAGAAGGACTTATATACGCCCGTAACACAATATTGTGTTGACAAAATACAATAAAACACAACAAGAAAGCCACACATGTTTGTACACATTTACTTCCAAGCAAGACGAATCGCCGACTTGTGACTGTTATCAAAAGTTAAACAAACATATATCCAATCACACAATTCCCCGATACTTCTAGTATTAAGTAATTGCACAAGTTTTCATACAAATGGCTTTTTCTAATAATAATGTTTTATCAATTGACAACGGAAATTCTTATATAAAGGATAAATACATATAAAATGAAACTCATCTTCAACATCAATTTGACAACATTGGCAGACACGAGTATTTATGTCTATATTTGTGTATCTTCCTTGCTCAATAGCTAGGTTATGTGACGAGTTTACAGATATACTGTTTATACAAAGCAGGAAATGGTGTAGTTAAATATGGTTGTAAACACAAAGTTGCAACTAAATATTTATAAAGATTATATTTGCTAGACCCTTCCATAGAAACATCCAATTCTTGCTTTGCAATATCAAAAAATCTTTCCTTAATTACAAGAAAAATTACACAGTAATTTGCACTCTGAGCTAACCAAACATCAGTATGTCCTAGTTTACATAATTCTACCTTTATATTACACACCCAGTTTGTTTATTCATTATTGTATTTTTCAGCTTCCTCATACAAATATTCATAACAACTGCGCAATACACAATTCTTAGTATCTTAAACATTGATCCAGTATTTAAACAAACGTAGTTTTCTATACACTCTCATAGGGTATCTACCCAATTCATAACGCACCATAGCATATGTCGTGCTTGTTTTCACCCCTAACATCCTCTTACAAAAATCTAGATGAGCCTTTAGTGGCATTTTGGAAGCCTCGTACATCGCATCCATAACTGAAAACACGCATCCATAACTGAGAACACGCATCCATAACTGAGAACACGCATCCATAACTGAGAACACTGCTAACATATGTATCAAAAAGTGACAACATTGTTGTATGATTAAATGCAAAATTTGTAGCATATTTAAAAGAGCAAACATACATTATCTACCGTGTTCAGCGATATGCTATTGCGTAACACTTAATTTACCATTAAAATGTAACAGAACACTAAGATATGCAACCTTGTCAACAATTTCTATCTTTAGACCTCCAAAAAACCACTGTTCGCAGTCCTTAACTTCGACTTATGTGAACAAGTACACGGTGAATTTAACATTTCCTGCTACCCTTTCTGAAAAAAATTACCATATCATCTGCGTCACCCCGATTTTCTACCGTCATCCAAATATATAACGTCAGCGTCACCCATGTAAACAACGTCATCGTCACCTTAATTTAAATAAGGCCACAGTCACCAATATTAGTGTCATATTACCCAGGGGTTACATTAATAATAAAAAAAACGTATGTGCCAGTCACCGACATCGAAATAGGTTAAATGCTAATTTGTAACTGTTAATACTAACTTTTGCAACTTGACTCAAATGTTCTGACATCTCTTTTACTATTTATTCATCAATAATTTATCTTCCAGTGAAAAACCCTAACAACTGCCTACTTTTAGATGTTTGTTTTAGTTTATATTATAGGAACTGACCAATCACATAACTATTTACCAGATTTCGGACCAATCTCAACACGTGAAACGTCAAAACGTAGAAATCGGAATCCCCGTTTAGGATATTCAGTATCCGCCATTTTGTAAATAAATATAGGATCTTTAAAAAAAATAATAATTACTTTTACTTATACACAATTGTGTAAAGAAACACGAAATTGTCACTCGTTTGGGTGACTCCCTTGACCTCAACAACAAAATACGTTTATGGTGGTAAAAGTAACGAAAAGCTATTAGCATTGCAGTAATCGAAACTTTCAAAGACAACTCAACACTATAAACATGAACCTTAACAATTATAAATTGACGAAGCTTTCGACAACAAGCTATGTTAACGCTGAGCTGTGAGTGACCGCAATTCTGTCACCTATACCGGTACATAATAATAACTTACACGTACAGGCATTGTCTTACGTTATTTTACAACACACACTATTGAAGATCGTGAAAGGGCTAGACCTCCTCCTACAAACGCAACACTATATATCTTATTAAATATACACGAACAAAAGGACAGAAGAAACGAACAAGAAAAGAAAACAAACGAAGCGTATTATTTCAAAAGAATACATACATTTTTCGTTAAACTTTGACAGATTGTTGTTAAGTGTACGTTTAGCAACTAATTTATTACTTAAGAAAACGTGTTGGGTGCATAGTACACTGCAAACATGTTTCTTATTCTGAATTCCGTCTACATAAATTGAAAATCTTTGTCGAATAAAGACGATTGAAGCAATCACATGCTGCGAGCCTGCATTTTGCCGTCACGATAAATGTTTGCTGTATTCGCGTGAAACCAAATAGCATTAAATAAATAACAGCACATGTGTAGTTAATGATATGCCAATAGTCTCGTTATAGTCATAAATGTATGTTTAAATATATCTGTTTCTGAAAGTTAACATCGGCAATTAATAAGGCTGAACATGTAATCATATGCTAAAACGATCATACAAACTCAATTGATCATTGGATTATTGATCCCCCAATTAAAATAAAAAAACGATATTTGAGATATCCCAACATAACTTCAATAATATTTCCACAAACCAAGTTAAACAAAATGTGATGACATCGTTTAGTTTTTAAGTTAGTTATTGCAGTGTAGTTAGCGCCAGTATTGTTAGACTGGCCTGTAATACGGATTATTCATACAGACGCAGCCATGGGATTATTTGATTTATTTACAAAATTGTTACGAACTGGCTATTTTTAAAGTGTACACCATTTACATGTTCACGTGTAATAATTACACTTCAAAGGAATTCGTGCATACTCTACTGCCTTATGTAATTGTAATTAACAAAAATAACAATTATTCTCTAGTTCATCTCGTGATACAATGTATTCGGTTATTGTAGACATAAAATAGAGAACAGATTTTAAAAGCGATACTAAGAATTGAAATGCTAATGTGTGTTTGCGTACTTCTTTTCAATATTTTTAAACTTCACTCAGGGTCCTTTGATGATCTTTAAAAAACTATTTAGCGTGTATTAAAATATTTTATTAAAAATTGCCGAATGCAATTTATATTACATGTTTTATTGTTTAAATTAATAGTCTAAAAATAGTATTGAAATCACATAAATAATGTGTAGGAAATCAAGCTAAACGTAGTCGTACCTAAACATATAATCGAAGTAGATAGACAAGTTTTTTTAGCAGTCCGTCATCATGCTTTGTTCGACTTTGACCTTGACGCTCCAAGAGCGGTACACAGCTGGTGTACAAGAACGATATCAAACTAGTGTACACGAACAATATGAAAAGGATATACAGGTACGATATAAAACTTGTATGTCAGAACGATAGCATGCTGTAATACGAGAGCGATAAAGGGTGGTATTCAAGAGTGATATCAAGTGGGCATACAAGAATGATATAAAAGGGTATACAAGAATGATATAAAGGGGTATACATGAACGATGTAAAACGGTTATAGAATAGAGATAATATGTGGTTATACATGCACTATATGAAGCGGGTGTAAACGAGAGACATAAGTTCGGACGTTAAATATTGGGTATACTAAGATCGAATACAGGAGCAATATGAAGCTAGTATGAAACGACGCACTGTGAACAAACGATATACAATATGCATGTAGAGACAGTATAAAGCACGAACGATATAACCGTAATACACAAGAACGATGTAAAGAAGTCAGCAAGGACGATATGAATCGGGAATTCGAAAACTACATGTATATCAATCGCCTATAGCAGAGCGATATAAAATGGCAATTGAAGACTTATAACAAACGGTTATATACGACCGTCTTATGCTCGTAAACTAAAACAATATAAACGGAAAAATTCAAGACCAATGGGAAACGGAAATACAATAAAAGAAGTAAAATTTATACAATATATACAAGAACGAAATCTGGCGGAGATACACGAACGATATAATGCCGGAATACAAGAATAATATCATGGAGTCATAAAAAAAGTATCAAGTATTTATAATAGAACGACAGGAATCGGGTATGCACGAACAATAATAAAAGGTATACACGAACCATGAACGATATCAGGCGGTATATGTGAACGATAAAAGGCGGTTTATGTGAACGATATATGGCGGTTTATAAGAACGATATAAAGCAATTATATACGAGAGATGTTAGGAGGTAAAGTAGTAACGATATTGAAAGCGTGTAAACAAAATGAGCTTAAGCGATACAACAGAATGATATCAACCGGTATGCAAAAACAAAAAAATAAGCTTATGTTATTAAGCGTCCATAAAGTTTAGCTTCAAAGAGGGTATACTCTAACGGTATAAATGGAAATAGCGATACATGCAGATATAAACGGATAGTAAACAACATTAGATGGATATAAATGAGCTACACAAAGCGGGTATAGACCGCAGATATAATCGTGTATACAAGAAAGATATCAGATCGGTACACAGGAACGATATAAGCGACACATCAAGATAAATATACAACGGATATTCCAAACAAATATATAGCGGCGGGTATACAACAACCATTTCAAGTGGGAATTCAAGTGCAAGATAAACCGGTGAAAAAGAACTCATTAACAGACTATAATAGTCCTTGCGTCATACGATTGATATGCATGCTAATTGTTTTGACTACTTTGCTTTCAAATTGAAAATCAATCGCTTATCTAGGGCTTACGCCAACAACCTGTTAGCGCATTGTTTTGTCCGTGGCTATGGTATGACTGTTAGTCCATGTTTAATATTAAGGTTATCAAATCAATTTTAATGTTCATTGTTTTTGCCAATTATTTTTGACAAAAGGTAATTGGTTATCATAAGAGTTGAGATACTGATTATAATTTTCTATGTGTTGACCACACTACCTTTCTAAATATCAGTTTGTGGTTAACCAAACGGTTAGGGGCATATATTTGTAAATTTTTCGCATGACTATCAATTGCTGCCGACAAGTCCTTGGTAAATCTATAAGTTAAGGTATCCATCTGTTAAATTCCTGGTTTGCATTATCCTTATTTTCATAATGTACGCCGTTGTCTCCATATATGTTAAGATGTTAAAATCTTCGTATATTATTTTGTCCATCCTTCACTTCATAATGTCTGTCTTCGATTTAATAATTCGTCGGTCACCAATTGGTAAAGCTATGTACTTGTATGTTCATTGTCTTGTTCCTCACTAAGCCTTCAGGTCTTTGTCCTGTCCTAATTTAAGCTACAGCTTATCATCTTGATGTTTATGTATTGTTTTATCTGTTTTGTTTTTCTTTTCGGATTGTTAAGTTGTATTTTGATTGCTTTGTTTATTGTTAGTGCCAATTTATTATAGTTGTTTTTTTGTGTTTTGACAGGGCTATGTACCTTGAATTTCAAATCTATAATAATAAAAAGACGAAACTGTGTCGCATTCATATCGATAGATCTCAATTAGCCATATTTAAAATAATGTTACCAACTCCCGTGGATGTTTTCAAATTCTAAATTGACAACGCAAAATGATATCCGTACTAAAATAAAATAAATATAGGTCATTGTGGTGTTTGTGAATAAAAAGTACGACATGAACTTCGCTTGAAATTGACAGAACAAAGACCCTAAACAACGTATTTAAGCAAGTTTTAAAGTTATTAAAGGCAAGGGGTGTTAATCTTTTGTTCCAAAAGGTTATATTTGAATGCAGTTGTAAATTTAACTGTCTCGTTTTTAACAGTACAACATTCTTAAAGAATTGATGGTGTAACATGATCCTCTATTTATCAGGATCAGACCGACTTGAACTCTTCTCTTTAATATTGTATAAAATCGACAGGTGTACTTTAAAATACGTGACAACTTCTCATCTAAAGATGTATTTGTGTTGTCAACAAGTGCAATATGATTAAAGGTCAACGTTGATATTTTCCGTAAAAGACCTCTATAACATAATAAAAAGAAACAGAAAAAAGACACAAATGATATGGCTTTAAAAAGATCGTGACTATCAGATATAGATTTCGAATTTATTAGAGATAATCATCGTTATGTTTTGTTTTAGTTAAGACGGTCTAAACCCTTTTTTTCATTGTAACATATAAATACGGCCATTTGTGGCGTTTTTCATATAACATGTATCAACGGTTTAACAAAGTTATTAAATGTATGCTTTCCTTTCATTATCGTGTTACGCTATTGTAAGGATGATTTCACCATTTCGCGTGCTATATTTAGAAGAACTGACTGGTGTTTTAAAACTGGTGTTTTAAAACTGGTGTTAACAGGATAGTGGAAATCATTATGTTGGATAGATAATTTTATATATTTTTGCAAGAAGCTATATTCGCCAAAACGCCTAATTTATAATCCAAATAAGTGTATTAATAGTCCCAGAGCTATGCTACGGATGAAAATACTTATTGTTTTATTTGTTCTTCGCTTCAGTATGTAATCCTTTCAATCTTGCAATATTTAGTAAATACATGTGAGGTCAATCATGCAATATTTAGTACATACACATAAGATAAATCCTGTAGTATGTAGTGCATGCATGTTAAGTCAATCCTGTAGTATCTATTACAGTAATCCGAGTTTAATCCTGTAGTATCAAGCATATTAATGTGCTTTCAATCCTGTAATATCTAATACATACATGTGAGGTCTATTGTGTAGTATCTCGAACATGCATATGTGGGAACTCTTGTAGTATCTCGTACATGCATTCGAGGTATACCCTGTAATATCATGAATATACGTGTGCTTTGAATCCTGTAGTATCTAGTGCATAAATATGAGGTAAATAAAGTGTTATATGTGAGGGTAATCATTTAGTATCTAGTACATACATTTTAGGTCAATAAAGTAGTATCTAGCACATATTTGTGAGGTCAAACATGTGGTATATAGTACATACATCTGTTGAAAACCTTGTATTATCTAGTACATACATTTGTGGAAAATACTGTGAATCATGTACATACATGTGAAGGAAATCCTCTAGTATATAGCAGATACATGTGAAGTCAACCATGTAGCACCAAGCACATACATGTGAGTTTCATCCTGGAGTATCTAGTACATGTTTGTGTTAAAAATCTAGTATTATCTAGAACATGCATGTGGAGGCACTAATGTATTATCTACAACATACATTTGTAGGAAATCTTGTTGTATCTAATTGATACATGCGAGTCAATCCTGTAGTATCAAACACATACATGTGTATTAAATCATGTAGTGTATAGTACATACATGTGAGGTAAATCCTGTAGTATCTAGTACATGCATGTGAGGTCTATCCTGTAGTATCTAGTACATACATGCGAAGTTAATCTTGTAGTATCAAGAACATAAATTTAAGGTCAATCCAATGCTATATGGTGCATGCATGTGTATAAAATCCTTTAGTATCTACTGCATACATTTGAGGACAATCATTTTGTTTGTAGCACATACAGTGTAGGTCAAACAAAAAGTATCTAGTACACGCATGTGAGGTCAATCATGTAGTATCTCCTACAAATGTGTAAGGTCTTTCCTGTAATATATATATATATATATATATATATATATATATATATATATATATATATATATCACACATGTCTGGACAATCATGTAGTATCTGGTATTTACATGTGAGGTCAATCATGTGATATCTAGTACATACGTGTATGGTCAATCCTGTAGTATGCATTACATACAAGTGATGTCAATCCTGTAGTATATATTACATACATGCGAGGTTAATCATATAGTATCTATCACATTGATGTGCTTTGAATCCTGTAGTATTTGTTGCATACAAGTGAGGTCAATCTTGTATTGTCTAGCACATACGTGTGCTTCTAATCGTGTAGTGTCTAGTACATAAATGTGAGGTCAATAAAGTGGCATATATGTGTAGATAATCCTTTTAAGTATCTACTACATACATGTGATGACAATCATTTAATATCTAGTACATACACTTTTGGTCAATCCAATATATCTAGAACATTCATGTGAGTTCAATAATGTAGTATATTTAACCTACATGCGAGGTAAAACCTGTAGTATCAACCACATTATCTGCTATCAATCCTGTAGTGTTTAGTACATACATGTGTGGTCAATCCTGTACTATCTAGTACATACATGCGAGGTCAATCCTGTTGTATCAAATACATAAATTTGAGGTCAATCCAGTGGTTTGTGGTTCTTGCATGTGCAGAAAATCCTTCAGTATCTACTGCATACATTTGAGGACAATCATTTAGTATCTAGTACATACAGTTTAGGTCAATCAACTAGGATATAGTACATACATGTTTTGACAATCTTGCTGTATCTGGTACTTACACGTGAAGTCAATCCTGTAGTATCTAATACGTAAATGGGTGGTCAATCGAGTAGTATCCAATACATACATGTGAGGTAATTCCTGTGGTATCTAGTACAGACATGAGAGGTTATTCATGTGGTATCTAATACAGACATGCGAGGTTAATCCTGAAGTATCTAATACATACATGTTAAGTCATTCCTGTAGTATCTAGTACAGACATGTTAAGTCATTCCTGTGGTATCTAGTACAGACCTGCAAGGTTATTCCTGCAGTATCTAGCACATACATGCGAGGTTATATCTGTAGTATCTAATACATACATGTTAGGTCATTCCTGTAGTATCTAGTACAGACATGCGAGGTTATTCCTGTAGTATCTAATACATACATGTTAGGTCATTCCTGTAGTATCTAGTACAGACATGCGAGGTTATTCCTGTAGTATCTAATACACACTTGTGAGGTCATTCCTGTAGTATCTAGTACAGACATGCGAGGTTATTCCTGTAGTATCTAATACACACATGTGAGGTCATTCCTGTAGTATCTAGTACAGACATGCGAGGTTATTCCTGTAGTATCTAATACATACATGTTAGGTCATTCCTGTAGTATCTAGTATAGACATGCGAGGTTATTCCTGTAGTTTCTAATGCATACGTGTTAAGTCATTCCTGTAGTATCTAGTACAGACATGCTAAGTCATTCCTGTAGTATCTAGTACAGACATGTACTAGATATTTTTGTAGTATCTAATACATACATGTTAAGTCATTCCTGTAGTATCTAGTACAGACATGCGAGGTTATTCCTGAAGTATCTAGAACAGACATGCGAGGTTAATCCTGCAGTATGTAGTACATACATGTGTGGACAATCCTTTAAAGCTTTTTTATAGCTGATCAGTTGAGAAATATAGAAACCGTTTTAAAGAGCGACATTAAACGGGTATACATAAACGACATCAGTCAGGTATCAAAAAACCATATCAGGCATGCATTTACAAACTATATAAAGTGATATTAAGATGATATATAAGAGCTATATAAAGCGGGAGCGATAAGAGGAACAGTATAAAGCTTGTATGGAAAACGATATCAAGCGGTATACCAGAACGGTATCCAGTTTGTATACACAAACGACACAACCGGATATACACGAATGATTTCAAGCGGTTATAAAGAGAACGATATTAGTAACCTATACAGCAACGATATAAATCAGGTACGCAAGACCGCTATCAAGCGGGTTTCCGTATATAATATAAAGCGAGTATACACGATCGATATAAAGTGATATGAACAAACAATTTCAAGAGAGTATAGTAGAACTATATAAAGCGGGTAAGCGGGAACAATATAAAATGGCTAAGCTATAACGATTAAAGATTTTTGATGTTCAGTAAAATGCATTTTAGCCGAATCATTCTTAAGTACTGTCTCATTGTTGGAGGACCAAATATGTTTTATTAAAAAAGATGCAAACAGTTTGGTATAATAATAATAATAATAATAATAATAATAATAATAATAATAATAATAATAAGAAGAAGAAGAAGAAGAAGAAGAAATATATGATGGTAAGTTAATTGATTTGATGTATCTATTTTTGTTCTCTTTATATATATTGTAAACCACGATGAAATAAAGGTTAAAACATGGACTGGCTTGTACCAGTCCATGTTGACTTTGATCATTTGGACAAAGTCATTTATAGGCTTCGTTAATTTTAAAGATAGGTAGGTTAAAATGTTAAAGTTTAAATTGACTTGTATCAGTTTAAACTGACTTTGATCAGTTGGACAAAGTCTTTCTATTGTATTTTCGTATAATTTTGGGTTTAAAGTCTATATCATTATATGTATTTTCAAAATTGTTAAATAGCTTGTCATAATAATGTATTTGTTGGGATTATATTTTATGTTACTTGAATTTTTGATACCTTGTACTACTGTGATTTATTGTTTTATTTAATAAAGGGTATTGAAAATTCAAGAAGAAGAAGAAGAAGAAGAAGAAGAAGAAGAAGAAGAAGAATTTTTATTAAATAAAACAATTAATCACAGTTGTACAAGGTATCAAAAATTCAAGTAACATAAAATATAAACCTAACAAATACATTATTATGACAATCTATTGAACAATTTTGACAATACATATAGTTACATTTACTTTAAACCAAAAAATATACGAAAATACAATAGAAATATAAAAGACTTTGTCCAACTGATCAAAGTCAGTTTAAACTGATACAAGCCAGTTTAAACTTTAAACATTATTGCCTACCTATATTAAAATTAAAGAAGCCTATAAATGACTTTGTCCAAATGATCAAAGTCAACATGGACTGGTACACGCCAGTCCATGTTTTAACCTTTATTTCAACGCGGTCTACAATATATAGAAACAGAACTAAAATAGATACAAAAACAAAAACAATCAACATACCATTATATATTTACAATAAGCTTGTCATTAGAAATATAACATAAAACATTGTTAAGACACCAAAAATCTGAAAAAGAATCAATATTGTTCATAAACTTTCAATATGAAAAATCGATTGCCAGTCGGGCGCGGATGCGCGACCTGAATTCTTGGAGTAGGTCTGTTTGTCCGCCTCCAGTCCTCAGGTGCTGCAGGGTCACGTAGGTGGCCATCTTTGCCTGGGTGGCAATCCACTGGAAAAGTCGTCTTGGGGTCCTGTACCGCTTCATCAATCGTTGCATGTTGGTACATTCTCCCAACACGACTGTTCCGTCCTCCATCACCATTGGCTGTCTGTTCGTCTCTGGACAGCCGACCCTGGATGACGTGTGGTCGGCTGGTACTGTGATGTCTGGACAGCTGATCCAAGATGGTGGTTGATCAGCTGGACTCGATTTCCTAACTGGACAGCTGTCAAAAGTTGGCGTGTGGACAGCTTGAGGAGATCGATTTGCACTGACCTGAGGTGGCGTTAGGTCAGTGCTAGTAAAAGTAGAAGGTCCAAATGTAAATGATTCTATTGAACCTACATTAATCGTGCTTAATTTACACAGAATATTATGAACGTTATTTAATAAAACACTAATACGGGGACAGGCTATAAAAATGTGATGTAAGTCCTCTTGCAAACCACAAGAGGGACAAATATCAGACTGCTGATAACCAGCTTTAAAATAAAATTTACTAGTTGCAATAGCACCATGAAGGATTCTCCAGTTAAGGTCACCTTCATGCATGCTATATTCATAAACATGACTATATATAACATTAAGGGGAACATTAGATCGTAAAATATTACACCAAGGGGACAGTAACTTTTTATTATGGGAACTATTACAATTCTGAACAACAGATAACAAATAAATCATTTTCTTGGGACATTTATCGAGAACAGCGCCCTTACTTAATTCAGGTGCATTGTCAATATCCAATTTAAAAATATATTGGTGAACAACTCCAATATCAATATTATTATGTAAAAACCTATCTATCAATTTACTCCACTCCGGAGGAAAAGACGACCATAGTAAATCAAGGTGTTGTTGTACACAGCGTTCGGAACGAATGCTTATTATGCCAACAAGATCGTCTGCAGTAAACTTTCTTTTAAGACTAGAATCAAAAAGATCTTTAATCTTAGTTATACCCGCAATTACAAAATTTCAAAATAAAACGGTTCTTCGGTTTTAGGGTTAACTAATAAAGGATTAAAGAACAAAGGATCTTCTAAAATGTCTGCAACTGAGGTATCATCTATTTTTATTCTAGATGATTCAAAATATTTCCAGGCTTTTATTAAATCTTGATAAAAGCTTGGGATGTTAGGATACTGAAAATCCCCATCAAGTAGTAACAATTGAACATCATAATTCAAATTAGAAACAGTAGACAAAAAACATTTAAAACAATAGTAACAAGGATGAACATCTTCACCATTCATTAATGTCAAAAGTCTGTAAATAAACTGAATTCGAGAATCACGAATTCTAGATAGGATTTGAACCAAACCCTGTCCTCCAGTTCATACAAGAAGATATAACATTTCTTTGGAAACCCGATGTTTTCCTTGCCATAGAAAATCTACAAATTTGTTTTGAATGACACTAATAATTTCATCGGGCACGGCCACAGAATATAATCGATGCCATAATTTTGACGCGGAGAGTAAATTAATTACAAGCGTTTGTCCTCGAAGTGACAAACCACGAGCAAATGGTTTCCACCTGTCAAGTTTGACAGTAATATCCTCATCCAACCCTTCCCAATTTTGTTTATAAAAATCTTTATTATTTACAACAAAAGTACCCAAAACCTTTAAACCATTAGTATTCCACTTGAGACCAAGTGGACAATCACTTCTATATTTCCAACTTCCCGCCCACAAACCTTCTGACTTTTGTAAATTAATTTTTGAATTGGAAGCTTTCTGGTATATATCTAACCAGAAAGACAACCTATCAAAATCAGAGTCCTGTGTTACCAGAGTATCCAAATCATCCGCATATGCAGATAAACAACTTTTCTTACCATCAGATTAGAAGTTCAAGGCCTGAAAGACCATCTTTTGACCTTAATTTATGCAAAAGAGGTTCAAGGCAGATAGCATATAACTGACCTGATCATCCGTGTCTTATACCTCTCTTAAGTTGAAAAGGGGAAGATAACGAATTATTAATTTTCAGTAAACTATGTACATCTGTATAAATAGTTTTTATACATGAAATGAAATAATCGCCAAAACCGACTGCTTCTAATGTCTTCATCAAATAGCCATGATGAACACGATTAAAAGCTTTTTCTTGGTCAAGGGAAACAATAGCAAGGGGAATATTTTCCTGATTAGCATAACAAGTAGCATCAGAAATAAAACGTATATTGTCACTGATATGACGACCGGGTACACAATAACTTTGATCGATGTGTAATATATCGGGTAAAACGGTACGAAGTCTTAGCGAGAAAGCTCGCGTTATTATTTTATAATCACAACAGAGAAGAGACATTTGTCTCTAGTTTTTTTAACAAACTACTGTCACCTTTCTTCGGAATCATCGTCAGAACAGCTCTTTTGCACGATAGTGGAAGTCTGTTTTCTGCGTGCATATCTTTCCCAACGATGTTCCAAAATGTTTTGTAAAATTCACTAGGCAGCCCATCAATACCAGGAGACTTATTGTTATTCATTTTTAAAACGGCAGAGGACAATTCATTATAACTTATAACACTATCGAATGTGTGTTTTGGGGTTTCTTTTAATGTAGGAAGGTCTTTCAAAATCTCATTTTGACAACCTTTATGTACAGGATCGGGGCTATACAAGTCTGTGTAAAAATTTCGGGCAAAGGTTTTTGTTTCCTGATCAGAATCAGTTATACTGCCATCAGGCAAGGTTAAATGGGATAATAATTTGTTTGTATCACGTTTCTTTTCAATGTCAAAGAAATATTTTGTTAGTTTAACTGAATCATTAACATATTTGAATCTTGAACGAACCCAAGCACAACGGACCTGGATTCGTTCAAGTTCAGATAACTGATTTTGCTTCTCAATTAAAATGGCATTGAGATCAGGGTTTGTTGTAATATTTTATTTTAATAATTCAATATCGGATTGTAAACCATCAAAATTACGCTTAAAATCATAATTCTTTTTAACGGAAAGTTCTTGCGAAAGTTCCTTTATTTTGTATTTTCCACGATCCCACCAATCTTGGATACACTTAAACTCAGATTTCTGTAATTGCCACGAAAGCCAAAAGTTATTTATCATGTCAACATACAATTTATCATCTAAAAGAGATGTATTTAAACACCAGTAAGCACTCTTGTGTTTACTTGGTATTTCTTTAAAATAAACACGAACGTAATCATGATCAGAATATGAACATGGTTTTATTTCAGATGATCTGATAAACTGACTGTAATGTTTGGAGATATAAATTCGATCGATTCTTGCGGCGACTCCGTCATTTCTCGAAAAACCAAACCCACCAACTGTCTCGGGGATACAAATAAAGTTTAAATTGCAAGAAATTTATCGAAATATCAACTATAGCGTCATAGGCATTCCTTACGGTTCTTGATAATTCATTAATCTTGTATGATAAGGGTTATTGTTCGGTAGAAGTATTAATGACGTAAATTTTACAATGTAAATGTTTTTTTTTTCATTAATAAGAGCAAGAAACATGGTAATATGTCTGCGCTTTCGTAATCATTGGAAACTTGACGTCGATAACGTCGTTGCCGTTTTTAGGCCGTTCCGGAACTGGTGTAGTCACTCCAGCGTTTTAATACGCAAATTTTAATCGCCAAATAAGGAAAGAAATTTAAAATCGGTTATAAATTGCACTAGCGCATATTGAAGATGAGGTCAGATCTAAATACATTTTTATAGGTAGGCAGATGGTTTTGACTGTTTATTCAATCTCGCTGCACTAGATTGTCTGATGCATATTTTTCAAATGATCGAACACGCTATCCTTAGGGTAAAAGGGGGGTGTTGTATACACTTGGAAAGTGGTCTTGAATAAAAGAACTATGGATATATCATAGTAATAGCAGATGGTTACGCTTTGGTATGTTAATTCTGAACACAGCAATACAAGTTTTGAACAAATTGAATAGCTCTACTTGGTGCACCGGACGCATTTTGGGACCCACAACTTGTTCCATTTCACAAGTCACGTGACAGTAAGGAGCAAATGACAAATCTTATTTCACAAGAGGTTGTTTGGGCGACACCATTACATGTAAAAAAAATATTAATACTTTTAAAATGTTGTGGTTTTGTATGTATAGTACGGTTTTTATCTTGATACCCTGTTATATATCACTTTACATCCATATAACTCCGTGGTTGCCTTGACACAGCCGCATATCACGGTTTTCTGGAGTAACGTACATGGGAAGTTAAACTGTAGTAAAACGATACTCCCTTAATGTTTAACTCGAGCTGTAAAATGACACAGAGAATAATGTATTATACTAGTCAACAAACGGCTCTCGGCTCGCTCGTATGTTCCGATCCTTGGTTGTGTTTGTTAACTAAAACTTTACCGTACCTAAGGTAATATTTTAAAATTATTGCTTTTAAATTAGAAGACATGCATAGCACCTGAAGAGGTCATCATATTCCTTGTTGATTAAGTTTGCTTTTGAGCAGGTCATGTCATCATTCTTTAAAGGTAATTAAACTGCATAGATACAAACATCCTGAGGTCTATTTTTATTCTTATGAAAAACTGACCGAACAACAAGGGCCAAAAGCCAAAGGACAGTGACAAATCCGGATATAGACAAACACAACACAAAAATCCAAAAACATAAAACACAGAAAAAGAGTAAACCGAGGCAAAAAAACCATGGGTGCACTCAGGTACTCTGGAGGAGTAAGCAGTGCATGTCTTTAATTAGATACCCGTCGAGTTACTCATTTTCGTGTCTAAGGAAAAGTAGAATCCAGGAATAGGAAATACTACCTATGACTCAGCGAAAATGTCAGATCGTATTTGAGACACTGATTTACCATAACGATCAACTAAGGCATGTTGATGACCAAAGAACTTCTGGAACCTAGATACAGCAAATCTTTGTTTGAGAGGTTCAGCAGACAACATCATTGATTGGTCTAGATACCGATTGCAGAATGAACTGGAAGTTGGCAATTGGAAAGTTGAAGTCATCACGTTTGTCATATAGTCTAGTTTGAAGTTTGCTTTAATCTATTTCTAGAAATAGGTCTAAGTAATGGGCTGACCTTAGTGTAGTGGTGGTGTCTTTAATTTCAAGTTCGCTAGGATAAATTGAATGTAAATAGTCACCAAATTTAGCATTGTTGAGGGACAGGCCATCATCGATATAGCGAATGTTACGTTAAAGGTCTGTTAAATTAAATCATAACATTCTTGTAACTAAATTAAATGATTACAAAATATGTATTATTTACGTACGGTTTCTTTAAACTAACATTATATCCGTAATGTTTGGTATAATCTGTCATAGCCAACATGGGGCATTTTGCAATGTTAATGATATGCTGTCGAACAATATTTTCAAGTTGACAATTCTAAAGATGTCAAATGTCTATGATATGTTCTCATAATTTCAAATACAAAAAAGTCGAAGATTCATACTAATAGGTAAATAATAAATGAAGGTAATAATGAATTATCGAACACAGATCAAACTGTCAAAAGACAATCCTTAAATCAAAGAATCAGGCAAACTCCTGAACCAACAACCAAAAATACAGCAGCTAAAGCAATGGTCCTGACTTGGTACAAGCATTTCTAACGAAATGCTGGGTTAATCCATGTTTTATGACATGCCTACCCTCTCGCCTGCATTACTATAGAATGTGAGTTGGTTAGTTGATAAAATAGATAGATATCATATACCACTAGTCACTAATAGGTGTATCCAACTATTATTACAACAATTATAATTATAACTAATGAAATGCCGTGACCAAAAATGTTCTCAAACTGTGTTATAATGAAGTTTGGATTAATTATGTTTTTACACTCGCATTTATATTAATATAATATGTTATTTTTTTGGATCTAATGACGGATTCGCACGTCAGTTTTAGTATCCTGGAATGACGGTTTACCTGTCCTTAATATTGTGCCTGCACATTTTCATTCGTAAACACAAATTTGCAACGGGAATATTCCCGGGATCTCGATTTTCTTGTTCGTCGATAAAACACACAAACAAATAAATAACATTGATAATATAACTTACATGAGTATTGTGTAATATATATGCAAGTAAGATGATAATGTTTTCTTCTCTTTTAATTTGTTATTAGATTGTACAACATAGTGTATTGAAATTCATAAGAACAGTTAGAATGATGCAGTTGATTGATTGATTGATTGGATATTTGCGTTACGTACAGCGAGAAGAATTTCAGTTGCATTCAAGACTCGACCAAATTATCAAAACAATGCCTAATTGGAAAAACCGGGATTTATTGTACAAGAAGCATGGCACTCCATACACGTCACCCACTAGTTCTGCGGTAAAGCTTTCCTTATAATAATTTGGCAGCTGCCAAAGAGAGAGAGAGAGACGAGCATTGGGAACACTTCAATTATGTTCTCAGAAATTGCAACACCGTGGAACATTGTAACAAACTGTAATTCCCCTAACAATTCCACAAGTCTGCAAAAAACCTACATATGTAGAACTTTTACAGACAGACAAGTCTACGCTGGTGTACATTGTCCACGATAATGGATTGTATCGTTCTAATAATGTCAACGAAAAACAGGCTGTAACAAAAAAATACCGAGTTGACAATAACAGTTTTAATAGACTAGGTTGAATATAGTTCACACAAACATCCCATTTCGGATCATAGTTTTCTGCTTCTATATTGTGCCTTATGCAGTTCACACATATATCGTACATTTATGTTGACGAACTCGTTAGTTTTAGTATGATAACAGAAATTACTAGCGGCGTAGTTTTTTTTATAAATTATGGATATTGCAGTTATTAGAATGACGCGGTTGTCATTAAACTTACTTAGATTATCTAATTGAATATTTTTTTTTATTTAGTGCTGTAATTTTCTAGGCTTACAAATGGAGAAGAAACGGAATAATTTATTTCCAGAATAAAAATTCATATGACAACGTTACAAGATGAGAAATTTAATTTTGATAGTTTTGTGTTTTGTGAACAACAGCAGAGATCTTATTTGCAGTTTACAAAGGATCGTATTTTACTCAAGTTAATGAAATATTGCCTTTATTTGTAATTATGTTCTAAGCGGAATAACGTGAGACCAGTTTTAGATGGATTTATCAACGGACATTCAATTAGTTTTCTATATGTGTGTTTAAGGTATGTATTTTTAACGGAAAAGTAATAGATGCATGCACAATTTGAAATGCAGATGCAGCTAAGAAAACATACTTTAATATACATGCGTTTTTTAATATGTCAGAATTTAATGTACGCAGACGTTATTAATAAAACACCAAGTTTCCGTTATGATTGAACAAACATTATTGTATAGATGCATAAAAGGCGATCGTTATTATGGCTGAAAGGCGGTTTTTATTTTCACCAGATGCGTAAGTAAACAATTGATAAATTCAGTAATTAAAAGACAAGGACAGGATAAATAGTAACATTTTAAATACAATTCACTTTTTAGTAATATTTACACATATATTTATCTGGAACATCACTGTTCGTAAAGTGTGCGGACGCATAATTCCAAATAGAGATTTTTTTTTATTCCAAACATTTTCATAATACAATTTAAAATAACAAAAGAAAAATATGAATCGATTGCTGTTAACAAATTAACTATAATAACTACCTGGCTTTGTCACAGTCGTATTTTCTCTGATACAACGGAGAAAATGTCTGTGACAGACATATTTTGATTGATTCAACGGTAACGCTGTTGTAACAGACAATTTTCGACCGAGTCAACGAAAAAATGACTGCAACATACAATTTGTGACTGATACAACGGACACGTCGTTGTAGCAGACAAATTTTGACTCCGCCGACGGACAAAAATGTATGTGACGGACAAAATATGTCTCCGACAGGCATACAATTTCTGTCATAGTAAAAATTATTGTTTAACACAGCGTTTGCAGTCTTTCGCAGACAATTTTGTAGTCACTTGCAGTCAGTCTCAGTCAGTGACACCCCAAAACTCGATACTTTTCCAGTGGCAGTAAAATTGTATTCCTGTGACCCATCCCACCCCCATTTTCCGTTGATTTATTGTTTGTTAACTTGTTCCCGTCTTGACTATAGCTGCAATACTGCTCGCTGGACGTAAATCAGACATTCAATCAATAAATCAATCCCTTATTTATCAGGATCAGACGGACTTGAACTCTTCTCTTTAGCAGGGTATAAAAACGACATATGTGCTTTAAAATAAAAGGACCATTATTCATCTAATGAAGCGTTTTTTTGTCAAGAAGTGCAATACGATAAAAGTTCAACGTTTACATTTTATGTAAGATACCTCCACAACGTCATCAAAACATAACATAGACACATACATCACCAGTATTACACACCGATTTCAAGTTTAAGATCAATGATCATCCATATGTATTGTTTCAATTATGACAGTACAAACAATTCCTTTTTACTGAAACAAATAGATATAGCCACTTGCGGTGTTTTTCTTATAACAGATACCTCAAAGGTTAGACAATACTAAGTTAGTAAATCCACGATTTCATGATCGTGTTACGCCATTGTATAGCTGATTTTACCATTTCGTGTGCATTATTTGTGCATGCTAATTGTATTCACTTCTTTGGGATTGAAAATATATCATTTACTTAAATGTTAGGCCAACGACTTGTGAGCACATTGTTTTGTCCGCACCTTTGGACAGACAGTTTGTCCAGGGTTTAATATTAGGAGTTTCATACTGATTTATATTGATTGTTTGCTCATTCATCTATTAGGATTTTAGTCCTTTGTCACCAGATGTATGCCCGTTGTTTTACCTATCCTTCCCGTAGGTTGTCCGTTTTTATGGTTCGCCAATGTATTTTGTGAGGATTTGTATGCCAGTTGATGTATTAATCAATCTGTTGGGCTTGCATGTGCATTATTTTTTAAATATGCTATATATTCGTTCTCAGTTAATATGCACGGTTTGCTTAAATATAAGCTACTGATTCGGATTGCCCATGGTTAAAGTACAAGTTATCATATTGATTTAAGTATTCTTTTTTATTGCTTTAGACGCTGTCAAAGGAATCTTGGGCATATGGACGGGTTCGGTATGTAAAATGGCCCAACAACATCTAATTTGAATATCAAAATTATGAAAAAAAATAATAAAACTCAGGACTACCACTTCAATCTATTTTAATATTCATGACACTTGGCAAATCAGTGGCAATTATATTGCTTGAGACGCTGTCAAAAGAATTTAAGGCATCTGCACAGGTTCGATATGCTAGGGCAACCAACATCATCACATTTGAATATCGACATCGTAAAATAATAAGCTATGTGCTATTATGCAAAATTCAACACGACCCTTTCATGCTCTTTCAATTTTCATGAAGCTATGAACTTATACAGACTAAGATCCGTCTAAAACACTTAAGGCCTTTGAAAGTGTTTAGTATATAAGAAAGCCCAACAGTATCAAATTTAACTATCGAAATGCTAAAGGAAATCACCTATGATTGAAAATGACAAACTCAGGCCCAACATTTCATTCTCTTTCAATTTTCATGCAACTTGATAAAACAGTTGGCATTGTATTGTTTTAGATGCTATCCAAATGAATTTAAGGCGTCTAGACGGGTTTAGTATTTAAGGGAGCCTCACTGCTACCAACAACAAATTGGAGAATAAAAATCAAAACTAAGGCGACCCTTTCATCTCTCTAAATCTGCACTGATCTTGGCAAAACAGTTGGCATGAAATTGCTTTAGATGTTATCAAGATGGTTTTAAGGCATCTGGCTAGGTTTGGTATGTTTGGGACACAAACATTATCAAACTTGAATATCGAAATGGTAATAAAGTCATCTATGTGCGAATATGTGAAACCCGGAGGACCCATACATCCTCCATCAATCTTCATGAAGCTCTGCAAAAAAAGTTGGCATTATATTGTTTTAGATGCAATGGAAATGCATTTAAGGCATCTGGGCAGATTTTGGATGTAAGGGAGCCCATCTGCATCAAATTTAAATATCGAAATTGTGATACAATTAGCTACGTGCAAATATGCAAATCTCAGTACCACCCCTTCAACGTATTTCAATATTCATGAAACTAGGCAACGCAGTGGACATTAAATTGTTCTAGATGCTATCGAAACAAAAATAAAACATTTGGATGGGTTCGGTACGTTAAGGATTCCAACATCATCAAATTTAAATATCGAGATGGAAAGAAACTCAGATGTGTTCAATATGCAAAACTCAGGGCGAGCCCTTTATCCTCTCTGAATTTTCATTAGTCCTGGTAAAACAGTTGGCATTTAGCTTAGATGTTGTCAAAAGAAATTTTAGGCATCTGGCTGTGTTTGATATGTTTGGGATCCCAACAGCATCAAATTTGAACATCGAAATGGTAACAAAATCACCTGTGTGCGAATATGTAAAGCTCAGGACAACCCTTTCATCGTAAGTCAATCTTTATGAAGCTTTGCAATACAGTTGGTATTAAATTGCATTAGGTATTGTCAAAATGATTTAAGACATCTCGACGGATTTGGTATGTGAGGGAGCCCAACATCATCAAATATCGAAATGGTAACAGGAGTTACCTATGTGCGAATATGCAAATCTCAGGGCCAAAAATACCCTCTTCTAGTTCTCATACAACTTAGATGCAAAATGAATAGAAGGCTTCCGGACTGTTTGGGTAAGTAAGGGAGCCCAACTGCATCAAATTTGAATATAAAAATTGTGAAAAAGTCAACTACGAGAGATAATGCAAAATTCAGTACCACCAGTTCATAATATTTCAATATTCATAAAACGCCGCAAAACATTGGCCATTACAGTGCTCTAGATAATATCAACAGAAAATTACGGCATTTCGAAGTGTTTGGTATGTAAAAGATCTCAACAGGATCAAATTTGAACATCAAAATTGAGTTAAAAATCACCCATGGGCGTATATGCAAAACTCAGGACAACCACTTCATCCTATTTCAATATTCATGGAACTTGGCAAAGCAGTGGCCTTTATATTGCTTTAGACGCTGTCGAATTTACGATATATGGACGGGTTTGGTATGTACGATAATACAACAAAATCCAATTTTTTACTATCGATGTTGTAAACATATCACCTACATGCGAATATTCAGAATGCATGCCCTTCATCCTATTTTAATATGCATAAAACTTGTTAAAGCAGTTGGCATAAATTGCTTTAGATAAGCTTGAATAGGTTTAAGTCAGAACTACCCCTTCAGTCTCCCCCAATCCTCACAAGTCTTGGTAAAACAATTGGCATTGCATTGCTTTAGATGCTGTCAGCATGAATTTAAGGCATCTGGACGGGTTCGGTATGTTTTGGGTCCCAATATCATCACACTTGAATATAGAAAAGGTTGTTTAAAAAATCTATGTGCGAATATCTAAAACTCAGGACGACGCATTTATCGTCCTTCGATCTACACAAAGCTTTGCCAAACAGTTGGCATTAAATAGCTTTAGAAGTTGTCAAAAGTAATTTAAGGCATTTGGACGGGTTTAGTATGTAAGGGAGCCCAACGTCATCTAATTTTAATATCGAAATGGTAATAAACTCACCTATGTGCGAATATGTAAAACCTAGGACGATCCATTCATCCCCCTTCAGCCTTAATGAAGCTTTGCAAAACAGTTGGCATTATATTTCTTTACATGCTGTCAAAAGGAATATAAGGCATATGAACGGCTTAGTATGTTGAGAGCATGTACTAGATACTAAAGATTGTCATCACGTGTATATACTTGATACTGCAGGACAGACTACACTTGGATGTATTTGATATTACAGAACTGACTTTACATTTTGTTCTAAATAATACAGTAACATGCATGGATGAACTAGATAAATAATGATTGACCTCACTTTTATTTACTTGTTACTACATGATTGGCCTCGCTTGTATGGAACAGCTAATAAAGAATTCAAATGTATGTACTAGACACTACAAGCTTTACTTCATATGTGTGTGCTAGATAATAAAGGATAAACCTCAAATGTTTGTACCAGATAATACAAAATTTGCCTCACATGCATGAACCAGATACTAGACTTAACAAGCATGCACTAGATACTAGAGTATCGACCTCAAATGTTTGTATAAGATATTATTGGGTTGACCTCACAAGTATGTGTTAGATACTATATGGCTCGTCTACACATGTATGTACTAAATACTACATAATAGACCTCATATGCATAACTAGATACTGCAAGACTGACCACACATTGATGTAACCGATACTACAGAACTGACCACACAACGATGTACTAGGTAACTTAGGATTGACCTAACATGTTTTTATGTGTTACAACATGACTGACAAACATGACGATACAGCATAAACACACAATAATAAACACGTCTAGAAGAGAATGCAACGATTCAAATGACGATGTTTTGACAAGACTATTGAAACAGACTGACCAACGAACAGCCTTAATCATCGAGTGTCAATATTAAAAAATGACGTAAACGAGTCCTAAAATATTGGTCGTGAACATTCTCACTATAAATGAATCAATAACTTTTACATATTGCGTCACCATGCGCCAACCGCAGATGTGCTGTTACTTGGCTTTGCTCAAATATTACAACAACTCAAAATTACCAAGGCGATAAATTCATTACGCCAAACTCGCGTTTCATCTATTCAAGACTCATCAGTGTCGTTTAACTCTAAATGTTTAAGATATTCTTTATTGGGAGATGGAATAATGGCATTTTTCATTGGGAGATGGAATAAAATAAGTCCACTAGGATCGCGTAAAAACACAGTACGGGCAGTTTAAAATATTATTTAGAGATCTCAAGAAAGCTACAAAAACCAGTAGACTTGTTTAGTATCGGATCGACAAACATGACGATACAGTGTAAACAAAAAAAAATACAAGTCGAAGAGTCAAAGAGTATGCCACGATAAAAACAATGGTATTTTTGTCAAGAATATAGACAGATATTGACCAACTAATGGCCTTAATTATCTTAACATGGCCTTAATGGTCTAAAACTGTAGCATTTTAATAATAATTAAAAATATAAAATATATATGACATATAAAATTAAAACATAAGGTCCTAAAATGGAACCTTGTGTAACGCCAATTGTGATGTCTAGAGGTTTTGACAATATTCCGTTACAACCAACACATTGTTGTCTGTTACAACGATAAAACATCTATGTAAAAAGATGGCCAATTGATGAAAAAACTAGCATTTAAAATAATATTATTTTATTCACACGAAAGACGCAGATAGTTCATGTATATGATCTTTTTTAACTGCTTAACCAACATCAGTGAAAGCAAACACCTGATGACATGGAAATTGTTTATTTCAAATCAAGCTTTTTATTAGTCCTTTTCTGTAGTGTTTAACCACTAACTTTAATAAGGTGTTAATTTGTGTAACATTTTGTAACTTCCACACATGTCAGCATACACCATTTTGCCAGTAATCCTGTAAAAATGAAGTTTTAATCAATTGTATCTGTCATCTATTTAATACTAGTAGTAGTACCTTTTTTTGTTGTAAAGTTTGCCACTTATAAGTTTTCATTAAAACAAAATAACACTTGAATCAAACAAATATGACACACATCTTTGAGTTTGAATTCACCAATCCTACATGTTTTAAAAAATCCAAGAGAGGTATACAAGTGTATGCGCGTGTGTGGGAAAAGAGGTCGGGGCATTTGCATGTTGAAATAAGGTAATTACAAACATTTATTAATATCCTATATAAATATCCTTGACATTGCATCTTATTGACTGTAACTGTATATCGCGTATCTTTAGCTGTTTGCATTGTATTTAACTGAAATTTATTAACAGCGCAGCTTTCAGACCAAGACAGCATGATCTTAAATACATTTAAACCAGTTCTGACGTGGAACTATTTATGTTTGGCAAACTACTAATATGTAAGCCTTGGTAAAACAATGAGAAATTATTTAAGTTGTGATTTACTTAAGGATAAAAGACAACTGGGCAACATTAAGCGATGATGCTATTTAAATACGCATCTTAAAGATAGTGTATGTTTTTTTTTAAGAACTTAAATATCTGTTGATGTAAAAATATTTAGTCGGTACTGAGTAAAAAAAATTCATTCTTGGCTATTTAAGATTTGTTAGTTCTTGACAATGGTTGCCGCTTAGAGCGCGCAAAGAAATGGACGTTCAAGAATTATATAGATTCATACAATTAATAGACGGATGCACAAACCAGCAGGTGATCTTTGAACTTGAATATGAACGAACAACAAATAATTAAACTACTTTTTAAACTGCATGTCATATCCCATTGATTTTTAATCGACTTTGTTATTAATCCGTGTTAATTAGAATTGCAATAAAGTGGTCACAACACGCACTGATACTCAAAAGTGGGGACATCAAACATCATGAAATATATGAACACACTAGTTGAGAGATTTACACTCGAGAAATTGGCATATATAATTGCAAACACATTCAGGATTTTTAGACGAGTAAGCATTTCTTGTTTATATTTCTGCTCGAGGCTAAACCTGCGAATAAATACAAACAATATATTAGGAATATTGTATGACATGTAATTCCTCTGCCTTTACGTGTTAATCTCAAAATGAGAGCTGTTGCTTTACATTTTCATACTTTTGTATGTGGACGATAGTTAACCTGATCTAATCAATGACAAAACTTATTTGATTATTTGGTTTCCATGCAGATCATTCTATAATATTTTCTTTAAATTCCAAAGTGACTCATTCATCAATTAACTAATGACAATTTACAGTTACAGCTCTAATATACCTTTTTGAAGATGTCACTTTTGCTAATTATTATTTCACCAGTCAATTGTACAAATATCATGCAATCAACTGTTCAATGCATGGCACATATTTTTCTGAATAAAAATATAACTATCCATGTATGATTTACATCTAAAAATATTTTATATTTGATGAAGCATGAAATATTGCTAGGGTCTCCATCATTGATTGAACCTTCCATCCCCAGCTGAGGCAAGATTTCATGGTCTACTGTTGCAGTATAGTATTACCTTGTTCTTCATTGAGATCTTGAATATCTTTCATGTAATTTTTAAATTTTAGGTTTGGTAGCCGTTCTGATCTATAATGTTGATCGTTTTACTTTTAGTATTCGTGCAAATAAAGGAACATTTTTTGTCCACATTCTATTTTGCCACGATAATTTGCAATATCTCCCATTTAGACCTGTTTTGCTGTGTGAATTCGACAAAGGTCACAGTGAACAAACGAAAGTGGTTTACCCCCCGCCCCCACTCATTTATAGGTCATTATGCATTAAAATATGTTCATTTCAATGACTGTATTGTAAACACCTTATACAATAGTTTAATTTACTTTATATATAAAAAATAGACATAAACGCTCGACACGTTACATTTGAAGATGGAAACGCTGTATGTTCGTGATGTCTAAACGTGTTGATAGTCGTCTCCCCTGGTACTTAATCATGCAAACGTTTGTAAGCAATGACCTTCATTTTTCTCATTGTAGACGTCAACTTACTTTTGTCAGCCCTACCTTGTTTATCGTACTTATTAACACTTGTTATGTATAATTCTTTTTGGAAAACTAACAACAATCGTTCTGTAAAAGGGCGAAAGATCCTGGAATGTATCTATACAGTGTTATTTGCTGAAGAATGTCAGAAATGCACGCGCTTGTTGCATAGTCGATAGTTTTTCATGGATTTAATTATTTTCCATCAACCTCATGACTACCGCCAGTTAATGCATACAATTAGATACAATTACGAATGTATTGGTGAAATTTCATGCTACAAAAATGACATTAAAAGATAGGGCCAACACGAAATATACAATTCGTAGTTATAAATAAAAATGGTCACGTGATCATCAAAGAGCAATTCGTTGAAAGTGAAAGTAGAGATAATGCTATTGGAAGTATCCCCATTTAACATGTGATAGACAAAATTGAGAATATATTTGTTGTTTGACTGTTTTCTGCCACGAAAGATTGATGAATTCAATGCTCGTATTTCCTACATATTTCTTAAATACACTTTAACATACTCGCGTAACAGTGGTCTTTTCTGCTGGCAAAATATATTTGTCATTAATGTCGGAGAGCATCAAGACTTATGAAAACTGATGATGCTTCTATACTTATTGAAGTTCTTAATCAAAGTGAATCGTCGACCGCAAGGTTTTTCTTCACACAGACAAATTATCAACATTCTGGTAGTCTTATATTTCCATGTTCTGGCATAACCGTTTATTGAATCAATCACAAACTAAAGTTGTAAGTTCATTTGGTGGATTTAGATCAACGGTATATTGGTTCATTGACAAGCCATTACGGAGATTTTCATTCTCAACACGTGCGTTACTCAACGGGTTGTATTTGCATGCAAAATTGTGGCAAGAGAAATGAGGATATTTTGATCAGACTTCATTGAACAAAAAAATCCTGCATTATCCGTTTGCAATTGAAGAATCTGATTGGTGTAATATAGGTATAAGTTATTAGACCTCATTTTTCTGAATAAATTAAAATTAACTTTTCATCAATGTATCCCTTTAATTGTAGCTAAATAAGGTTCATGTTTTGCACAATATGAAATTTATTTAAAGTGTCTGAGGTGCACAAAGGCGAGTGCCTATAGCGGGACTCGAAAAGCTCCGTCCCAGTTGGCAGTAAAGATAACCTTTGCTTTTTGAGTTATTATTCCGAAAGTCCGCGGACCATAAACATTTTAAATGAACACAAAGCGTATTTTAAGATTTGTTTATCGCTTCAAACAAAAAAAAGCGTATTGTCTGCTCTTCAGAACATGTTGTTTTTCAGTTGATTTATTGTTAACTTGTTACAAGTCGTAAATATATCTGACAAACCGCTAGCGAGACATCTAGTATCCACTGAATGAACCAACCAATATTATGTTTATAATAATATTGGTGTTTAATTTATGGACAGTATATTGCCAGGTTATGTGCAATATAGTTATAATGATTCCAATAAGGCATGAAAGTAAGGCAAACAAAAGTTTTGATAACTTGTATGTAACAATACTGAAGCTGACATTCGATATTTCAGCCGTTTTTGTCCTGTTGAAACTTTTTTTTGTTGTTATCTAGGGGCAGTTAGACATCATTTTGGAGCAATAATTTTTGCAAAATATGAAGCATGCGATTTTTGTTCTCACATCAAAATAAGAACGTGAAAATGAGCCAACATAAGCATAAATGTAATTTATTCTTATATATCTAATATCTTTTTTCCAGAAAAAATGCATGCAATTTGTTATCCTGATTATTGTTTGCCTTTATTTATATACATGGACTCATCGTGATAACGAACTCTGTAAAAGGCAAAAAGAAATATTGCAGAAGGATGCACGACCCAAACCAACTGTGGTGACAGCTTTTTACGATATCGGTACTTTCTTTAAAGGAACTACAAATGTAAAACGGACACCAGATGACTACATTAATTGGATGACTGCATTTTCGTTTTTAAATAATGACGTAGTTTTTTACACTGATTCAATTAAATATTCTGTTCTTTTTAAAAGCCTACGGAAAAATTTGCTGAACATCACTAAAGTAGTATATAAATCTAGAAAAGAATTGTGGCCGTTTACAATTTTGCCAAAGATAAGATCAGTGTTTATGCAGGATGGGTATCCACGTTTTTATCCAAATACAGTAATTCCAGATTATTCCGCCATTCAACATTCCAAGTATGCACTTCTTGAACATGCCATAAATTATGGCTATGTTGACACCGAGTATATTTGCTGGATTGACATTGGAGCATTTAGAGATATAGCGGGCGAGAAACGTCATTATCACCTGGAACTTCCGCCAGAATTGGACGATAGTATGATAGGATTTAATTGGTTGTATCAGGTCCATCCGTTAACAATGAAGACTGAGGACATATTTCTTCAAAACAGAGTGTGGGTTGCAGGTAATGCCTTTGTTGGACACATCAATACGATGAAACACTTTTGTGTACTATACAACACATCCGTCTCATATTTTTTATCTAAGGGCCTTGCTAATACAGATCAACAAGTACTGAATGCGATGTTCACATTTGACACAATGCAGAATTTAAATGTTGATATTTTACTACAACTGTATGATCCGAGTTGTAATATACCATTTTGTCCAGATAAATGGTTCTATAGGGCATACTTAATGTATAAGGAAGACAATTAACACATAGTGGTCTCAATGGTGTTTTCTGAAGTGTAAACATAATTTATTTAGCATGTGTTTTTGTTAACCGAAATATGCACTCGAATTATTAACTTACGTTTATTTTATAATTTTGAATGCAAGAAAGTGCATCACAGAGGATTTAAATATATTTAATTCATGTAATAATTTATTTATATTAAATGCTTTGATTGGATAAAACACGTAAATAATGTAATATCAAACAATTTATAATTCGATATTTCTTCAGAGCGGACTACTTTCAGTATACGATGTACACAAGATGGCGTCCTCCTAGCGTATCGAAAGGTAGATGAAACACTATTTTGTCTCCCGCAATGATTTCTAATTAAATCAATTAAGAATTGAATCAAATATAATACCGTATAGCGGGTTTTTTTCGCGAGGTTCTAATTTTCGCTATTTTCGCGACCATTATGAGAACGCGAAAATTAAAAATCGCTAAAATTTGGTCATATAAACACGAGTTATCCATCTTGTACCAGTTATCTGCACGATCAGTAAAAAACGTGGTTCTTACGGACAGTATACTCCAAAACAAAGATTTGAAATTGGGAAATATGCTGCTGAAAACGGAAATGCCAGAGCTGTTGCGAAATTCAGTCCTCAATTTTCAAAGAAACTTAATGAAAGTACGGTTCGGGGTTTAAACAACAGTACGTTAAAGAAGTAAAATCTGCAGCAAAACGAAAATTGATTGAGAGTGAATCGGATAGTTCGGAGATGGAATTAACTGAACTAAACCCTTATGTTTTCCTGAATTAAAATGTTATTGTAGATTTTTGTATTATTTAACAACACTCATATATTCATTCGATTTAGTTCACGAAGTCAATTTGATAATCCGGATTTATATCGTTTTCATAACCGGAACTCACATTATACTATCTCTGACATTTCATTTCCGATTAAAACAACTGAAACTTTTTCGATCATGGATTTCAATTTCCTTCACAATTATATTTTTTGGCAACTTCTAGACATCGCGAAAATTAATGACCGCTAAAATTAAATACCCCCCTTTTTGACTGAAATCGCGAAATTTGGGGCCCGCGAAAAAAACCCGCTATACGGTATAATGAAAATATTGCGTTTCAGCTTTTTATTCAGAACAAAGATTCCTTTTGTTACTATTTTTTGTATATTCATGCTTTTTCCGCCCTTATTACCAAATTGAGGTCTAGATGGGTCTTTGTAACTATTTGTGCAGCATTAAAGATCACAACTACTTTTTGAAAAAGGATTAAACACTATATTTTACGGAATTATTAATGTATAAACTCTGGCTACTCCATCACAAACTGACATAAAGTCTATCGAACTTTACTTAGTTTGTAAGTCGCCGGGGTTTACACATTTATAAACAGTGTTAATCCTATAATACATGTATATGGGTTCAAACTTATCATCTAAAAACGAAAAAAAACCTACATCGGTTTAGTGCATGAAATATTTGTTATACGTACCGAACGACATTTTGATACAAAGCTATGTTTATAGACGCTTAAAGGTTGTGCGAACTCTGCACTATAACAATTAACGGTCATCTATTTTTTTTTAGAAATGATTTCACCGATTGCTTATAATACTTGCAGTTTATTAGTTTCCTTTTCAGTCGAACACACGTTCTCTACTAGATTGACCGACATCCAAATTTATTCAGACTACTTCAACTGACATTTTTGTTCTTATAACTTATGTAGTTTTTTACACTGATGAGAACAAATAATAGTGGTGTTTGCTACTGACACAGTTCTTCGGTACTTATCTGACACTTACAGCTATTTTTAACATAATACCTCTTAATCTAAATGAAATACAACATTAGGTCTTGTTTTGTATTATACAGGATGATTATACTTTACTGGTAATAAATAGTCAATGTTTACGTACTGCAACAACGATATAACAACCGTGCTCAAACACTCGGTCACAAATAAATACAATGAAATGTCAAGTTTCTAGAAACTGTTTTTTATTGCGTGATTGTAAAAATTCTAATTTTAATTGTTTCTTTTAAACCAAATTAAGTTCATAGTATGTTCTTTCAAGTGATTACGAAGTTGAGAAGTTATTATAGTAATTAGTAAGCATAATAGACGAATGTACGTGTACAAGTATCTTATACTTTACATTGCCTCGTTGTGACAATTAATTGTGATTGTTGTTAATGTAACGTGTCTTTCGATCTTATTCTATTCAAAAGACGAATATGACTTTTTAATTAAAAGGAATACAGGAAACATCTATAATCATTCAAACAAAAGATAACTTATGACATGGATAGATGAAGAGTATTTTATCATTGACTAATCGATCAACTATGTGCAGCACATTACATATTTACCGGAAACAAATTACTTGGAAAATGTTTGTTATGTTCTTAATTACGACTGCCACTAAACAGTTTGGAGTACAGAGAAGGACAAAACATTAAAAATTCTTGTAAGCGACTTCACTGGTTGTTTTATTGTAAAAGGGTCAACGTAGCAAACTCCCAAAACACGTTAAGCAAAGTAGTAAGCGATAAAAAAAAAACTCTTAGTATTATTTGATAATCCACCTAAAAAGCTGTCTGATTCGCAATATTGGTCGAGCCGATGTTCAACTCTGTGTGTGGAGCACTGGGTACCCTAAGGGTATTGTCCAGGGCAATTAATTATTTATAATTTATCTATTTGACGCAGATGTCTCTTCCAGTTTGACCTGAGAGACGTATTTTTAAATAAGCACTGTATTGGTCTTAGCCGCTAATTAAGAACGATGTCAGTCAATGCAACACAACATAGCACAGTTAAACACGTTTTCGGCTAGTGTTTGGAAAGCTTTTTGTGAATTTTTTTTTTCAATTGTTAAAAGAGAGAAAAACACAACACAATGACCGTTTGTCATTTGAATCAAACCAGACATATTATCATAAAACAGTTCATTCAGGACAAGTACAAGTAAACAGAAAATAAACAGACGGAAAATGCAGATAAGTCGACGGCACAAAATGTTGATCACCATTAGCAAACTATGGAATTTTCGGTAGAGACCAAAATTTGAGCCAGATCACAAACAAAGCTCTACGCTGTAATGTGTAATGTCTAATCGCCTTATCCACTATGGTCCACGGCCAGGCTTTCATGTTTGGACTTGCAAATTCCCAGTGGGCCTAACCCATCTTCAATGTTAGGTGCGCTAGTGGAATCTGTGAGTCGAATACTAGAACTATTCCGGCATAGAACTTGTTGCGCACTTACAAACCTGTATTTCAAGTATATTCACTGTCCTGAACCGTTAAACAATCTGGTGGTTCAAATCAGCGAATTCAATCGAACCCATACTTCGAATACTCTAGCAACATGTGATCAAGGCTAGCTGATTTCGCTGAACTCGGCAGTTTTTGTAAGCCTTTGATACATTGTACAGTTACGAGGGGCAAGACGTGAGAGCGGGGCTTCAAGAAGGAAACATCTCAATAATACAAGAATATATCTTCATTAAAATTGTTCAACATTATGTATAAACCATGACAGGCAGTATTTGTTGTCCACAAACAAATGCAGTTTAGTTTGATCTAGAATCGACACGTGATTATTGATTAATAAATAATGTATGGTTGATGTAGACACCGGAAGGAGTAAGAAATAGTTGACTCGATCATATTGTTCCGAAAGTAGGTGCGTCAACACCGTAGTTAGGAAAGTTAGAAGATGAAAATTGTAATTGCTAGTGGGTCTTTAGACAATAGTGATCTCAATATGACAGCTCACTTAAATTTGAAGTCCAGCAATTATCTTAGCAGCTCCAAGGTTCAAATTGCATTAATATATTTGAATATAGTACAATTGTCCAAACATAAACTGACATTCGGTCTAATTACAAATGTCTCTTCTACTTGGGACATTTTCGCTAGTGTCGCTAAGTATATGTAGAACACAATTCCACTGAGATGAATGTCATTTAAATAAATATTAAAAGTATTTTAAATCTTTATAACTGTAAACTACAATTTTAGTATCTATGTCTGTGCTTTATCTACATTATCATTTTTGTTTTGGATAACTAAGAATGTGAACATATTAAATGCGAATATTAGCAGGGGCAATATATAAACCAGATGTAGCAAATGGTGGTAGACTGCTGCTGAATTCTACGATATGTTTTTGTCAAAATGTGGGTTTCACAAAACAATTATATTTCACAATACATTATGCTTGTGTTTTTTAAAATGACTTGTAGTGATGACCAGCACATCAACTAGTGGCGGCTAGATTAAACCCTCTCCTTAATTTGTTGTAATTAACACTACAAGATGACGCTTTATATATTAATATTCGATATCGTCCATTCTTGTATTATTGAGATGTATAAATCCAAGGACAGGTTTTAGCAGAGAACGTAATATATAAAGCGCGCATCATAATACCATAATACGTAAATAACACCACAAACCATAATCGAAACATGTAAACTAAAACAACGAAATACAAAAAAATCGTCAAAATAAATTTCAAGTCTAATTTGTTAAAATTACTGATGTAAAAAGATAGATGAATTATAATAGGCAATGTGTACACTGTTTGATTAAAAATCCACTACACATCACACCATGGCGTTAAAAGTCGTCAGAGCTTATTAGAAACAAATAATCGTTTACCAAAAAGTATCAACAAAAGGTGGGCATAATTAATGATTTAATTAATTAATTAATTAATTAATACAAATGCAATGGAACTTTATTGTTTCATGTTGATACGGGTACAACGGAAACACGCACACAATTTTTTACTCATTTTAGGTGGTGTTATAAGCAAAGAACAAACGCTCTTTCATGTGAATTTTAACCGACATTGTACTTAGGAACATGCTCGTATATTTGTGTTTAAATATGACCTAAATTGGAATAAATAGCACAAAAGTACACTGAACAGAGATATACTGCCATCTTTTGATGTAAATAGAGGTAGATACAATTATGAATTTAGTATTTATAACATACGATACAGATCGAAAAACATTAACTGCAATTATTTAACCGCTACATTTGTGTAAAATTGTAAGTACGTTACAATAAACATTTCAGTTTGAAGCAGTTTATACCTATTTAAATTATTATTTTAAGCTCTCTAAAGGGATGAGTATATGTACATTCATGTACTTCTGGAGCGTGGGGGTTGTACGCACATTTCACATTTGGGACCAGTGTATTAAGTTTTTGAAACACGACGTCTTTATATTTTTGGATAACCTGTGTTAATTGTTAATTCAAAAACAAATTGGATGATTTTTTTTAAATGACTTTTTTCAGAATAACAATTAACTCGTAAGACTAATGCCATTTCATCGAAATGATGAAATATAGCGGACATATATCTCTCTTTGTGAACATTAAATGTTGCTCAGATTGTTGCATTTTGTCTAAAGCAATACATGTGAATACGTCTAGCAAGCAATATTTCAGCTATATTCAAGACGTGAAAATCATATTGTACGTATATCACAACTGAATATCCCTCCGTAATACTAAAACGATATTGTTTACAATAATACGAGCATATATGTAGATACAAAGGCAATTGTAACATTAAACGTATGCAATATCACACGTAGCACAAACATTTAATTTACCTTATAATTATTTTCTGTTAAAAACTTTAAAATTGTGTACCCTTTGATATAGTTAAACAAATAAGAAAACGTACATCGGCATACCCTTAAAATAGGTTCAAAGGATGTAAAGTAAATTTTCTCTAGGTTTTCCTATTGAGTAAACTTAAATCGTCTTAGAAAATTAAGCTAACAAACGCCTTTTGGTTATCAAATCAGCATGCTTTTCCCAGCGGTCATCATGCGAAATTTCAAAACCAAGATGCTTATGTTCTGTAACATGTGTTATTATAGTTTTATTCATAATAAGACGGGGTGTGAGGGCGTTTTTATTTTTTCACTTGGTCGACAATTCATGTATCGTTGACAAGTCATTATTCAGTATTTCTGCAAAATTTTGCGGGTTGGCAACAAGAGCTTATGTTGTATGCAAATAGCTTCACTGACGGATGAATTTCGGTAACCATGTCATTGATGAAAATAAAAAAAAACAGCAGGGACCCTCAAATCGATACTTGGGGGACACCTGCGTTTATAACGCGCCATTGTGAATATGCGTTATTTAAGAATACTCCTTGTTTCATGTTATTAAGTTAATTTATTATCCAAAATAGCGCCCATCCCAAATGTTTTCAAGCTTGTTAAGTAAGCCCATGTTCCAGACCCGATCAAAAGCTTTGCTGATGTCACATAAAACTACTCGGATTCACTTACCATCTTCTAAAGCTTTTCCAAGTTGTAAGTGACAAGTTAAATTATTTACAGAGCTGCTGTTTCAAAATAGAGTAACCCTCTTTAGAACGTCTGTGATTGATCAGATCTGGTCCGGTAGCTTTTGTCACGTAGTTTTAATACGTCGTCTAAGTCATTTTCCAGTAAATGTTTATCTACCAATTTGTCGTATGGTGTGTTAATCGGTACTGGTACTGTCATAATAGAATCGTCGATGTTTGATTGCTCACTGAAAAAGTCATTGAAAAGTTCACTTTTAGCAAAACTATCGCTTGCCAAGCCGTCGTAAGTTTGTAATGGCGGTATTGAACAGTCGTTTTTATTTCCAAGTAATGTTTTAACAAGAGTCCACCAAATTTAAGAGAAGCTGATTCAAATTTATTTGTTTTAGAAAAGTAATCTTTATAAGCATTTGTTTTTACATTGTTACATTTGTTCGTGACTATATTTTTCCCAGTGGCTGTTCGAAGATGTTTTTTATCTTTTTTGTGGGTTCGATTTTTACTTTTACGATGTATGAGTTTTTATTACTGGTAGTGATCCGTGGAATCTGTCCTTACGCACTGTTATGGATCTGTTGGTAATAGTCTGGTCAAGGTTACTTAGAAAATACAGTATCAATTATAGACGTAATATCAGTCGCTTAACTAAAATAAATTGCTTTCCGGTATTTGCAACTAACTTTATAGTGCATAATTTTTAATTATTATTTTCATTGAGAAAAACCGTGGATAGTAATACATAATCCATTATGCACGGTCTTGTTTATTAGTGCCCAAAGTTTATTATACAAATATCACTCAAATACAAGCTCGTAATAGTTATATAAAGTTACTTACTATAGTAATTACTACTAAAATAACCAGAAGAGTGAGATCAACTTTATCTTATTTTTGCCTGTCAAAGATATTTATTTATTCAAATGTCATTACATTACATGTTTCGATATTCGTCTCATTTAAATTCTGATGCATTATTGTTATTTGTCAGGAGTGGTTGATTATCTGAGCTGATTATCACTTATTTCTCGTGTATGGTTGCTGATACCTTGATTCGTTCCTGGCTTTGCACGATAAAAACAAATAGTGCACGTAAGTCTAATTCATGTTTGTCCGGTACCCATCTAGGGTCGCCTATTCTACCTGTTGTAGTATGTAAATGTTTAAAAGCATTGGCAATAGATAATAAATAACTTTTACAACGCGACATACACTTTTCTGATGCTTACAACGGGCTATTAGAACCTCCTTCTGTCATTTGACACTTACTTTAAATTCATAACTGCAAATGTACGCTGTACATTTTGAAGTCGATGAATCTAATTCCATGTTCTGAATAACACTGCAACTGTTCCCTAATTAACACAATGTATCATTGTTTACAATCAGTAAATTTCCGTGGCGATTGTCACTTATTTAACAACTACTGCATGTACAAAATCATTAGATGTAGATAAGAAAGAAAAAGTGCTAAACGTTATTAAACGTTTGTAATGTAAGTCTTAGTACTTTACGCACATAACTTTTTATTCAATTTAGTAATTGTTTGCAACTGTACAATAACTTAAGAAAATGTAAAGAAAATGTTTTCGTAAAAATTGTGAAAATGCATATGAATAATGTAGTTTCATGTATGTATAAAACTATATAAACATATAAACATTGTGTACTTCCTGAGCAAGAACTAAAGTTAAGTGATGAAGTATACATGCAACACACATATTATTTGTGTTCAAAAGTATCATGGGAAATATAACTGAGCAGATCCCACACAAAGACTGTACACATACCTTGGTGGTCCTTACATATATTTATTTGTAAATTAGATGGTTAAAAAATAAGCTTGTCAGAAAGATGCATTTTGTAATTATTTAAAAAGACAATTGCCAACTAAAACCACCTCATTCGATTTAACACAAACTATTGTACACAAATCTACAAAATTTTACAATGTGGAGGCGAAAAAACCCAGGTCTCCAAAAACAATAAGACACCAAACACACCCGAAATTAAACATCCACAAATAAAAATGTTTTTCGACATATTCCTTGATCTAGTGGATATGAGAATATCAAAACTATTAGGTTGAAGTTTTTATTGCCCATATCCATTCAAGACACTTTTTTTCAATATGAAGGTAATACTGATATTATATGTGACTTCTCTCTGCTTATACTAATTTTAATTGATGAAAATTAAAACTGTGTTATTTCTATCGATTTTCAACAAATGCTTATAGCAATCTATCCAGTTCGTGTAGTAACATATCATTGTATACATACTATTATCGTGTGTAATATGATTTTCAAAATGTCACAAACATTAAAATATGAGCTAGATATATCGTTTTGTGTATATCACTTAATTTGCTCCAGCAGTACAATTATAAATAATCAAGGTCTACGTAATAACGGTGTTAATAGAAGCAAGGAAAATAAGCGATTTCTTGTAATTTTTAACCGACATTTTTCTTATAAACATTTTCATATATTTTGGTTTTTATCTGAGCTTAGTTGAAATAGATAATACAATAATACACTGTACATAAATGCGCTATCCTCTTTTGATATAAATATATGTATATAAAATTTTAAATTAAGAATGTAAAGCATAAGACATAGATAAATGTAACACTAACCTCAATATGTGTACAATTGCAAGGCAATAAGTATTTCAGTTTGAAACAGGTTCAACCTATTAAATGTATGATTTTAAGCTGTTTAATGGGATGATTATATGTACATACATGTATACATTTGGGAGCGTAGGTATTGTACCCACATGTAACATTTGGGACTAGCATATCAAGTTCCTCAAAAACTTATGTTAATTGGTAATAAAAAAAACAACCGATGACTTTTTTTCTCAAAATTGACTGTTTGCGTCCAATTTGATTTGAAATTGTAGCATTTATTCTGAATAACAGTTTACATTAAGACTAGTGTAATTTCATAACAAAAGAAATATAACAGAAAGATCTTATCAAGCTTACCTTTTGAACATCGGTAGCTTGATGTAAATGACACATTATGAAATAAATGTCTGTTACTTAAAATAGAGTACCAATTATATACGTAAAAGCAATTGCTTCAGTAAAATTACTTTCCCGTATATTCAATGAACTTTATGGTGCATAACGGTGCATAGTCTTTTCTTCAATTTAAAGTAAAAAATATCTTAAGACGTTGATCGGAATATTAAATGCATTTAAAGTCTTATTCAATAGTGCCGTAAAGAAATTATAAAATACCGTACAAATACTTTCACTGATAGTTGGTATAACGTGCCATGATAATTATGACTTAAATAGTTAGAGGAGTGTGGACGACTTCATCTATCTTTTTCTTTTTATTGATTTGGAGATCACTACAATCGATTCATATTTCGATTTTCGTCTCAATTGAATAATTCTACATTATTGGTATTTTCAAAGAAGTGTTAAGTATCCGAGATGTTTATCGCTTATTTCACTTTTATAGTTGCTGAGACTGTGCTTCTTGCACGATGAAAACCAAAAGTGCCTTAATATTAATTCAAATTTATGCGGTACTGATCTAGGGTCTATAGTATTAAGTTGACGAATCTGATTTCATGTTATTGATGACTCCGCAACTGTTCCTTACTTAACATTTAAGTACCATTGTTTACATTCGGTATATTCGTGTGGCGATGTTCACTTATTTACCACATGTACATATAAACAATCATTCGATTTAGACATAAAATTTAAAGAAATCTAAAAAATTGTCAAAATGTGTGCGCTTACTGAAGTTTTATGAAAATACCAAAGAAAACCTACCAAACTACAAGACCCCAAAACCAAGGGGAAGTTACAAATCCGGACATAGACAAACAAAACACAAAAACCAAACCCATAAAACACAGAAAGGGAGTAACCCAAAGCCAATTAAAACAATGGGTGCATTCGGTGCTCCGGACGAGTAAACCTCTATTTAGACACCCGTAGAATTAAGGAATAGGAAACACTACATCTGACTATCGAAAATGTAACGTCGTATTTGAGACACTGATTTCCAATAACGGTCAATTAAGTCATGGTGACGACCATATAACTTCTAGAGAGATAACATCTTAACCCGGATCTAGATTGTTGGCTCTTGTTATTTGGCCTGTTTCCTTTCTGTTTTTTCAATGAGAAATTTTAAACAATTGACTGGTGTAGAAAAAAGAGCCGTAATGTAAACTAAAGGCCTGTTTAAGATGAAACAGAAGGGCACCTATAACTATCGACGTAAAATTTCACACAGAGTCTTCTTTGATGGTTTAGATTTTATGTTTTTCTATGACCATGGATTATTTTATACCTAGAATTAGTGTTATAAATAATCATTTAGATCAGTTGGGCCTTGGTCGTATAACATTTTGACGATTTTTAATGTCTTTAGTTTTTGATCTATAAACAATTCTCGATGTTATATTATACTGATAATATTTAGCTAGATGAAATGGCATAACGCACATTAAAACCTATGCCATTGAGAGGACAACTTATTAGTTATATACGTTTATTTCGGTAGATATGTAGATTGTAACACCGAAGTACCCCAAGTATGACCGGATGAGAAGCCGAAGGGTGTATAAGGGTACTGAAGGTCTTTATAAAAAAATAACAGTGTATGACATTTGTTTTAAATAATCTAGACAAAGTATTTTGCTCAGACCTTAAAATGATTTTTAATCCGGATTTTGCACAAAAATATATCACATATATCCATTAATCCGAAGAATATGGACTCCCGGTAATTACAATTTTATGCATACTTGCATTGATATATCTATAAAGGTTTGATCAGATTTATTCATTCGTTTATGCTCAAACACATTACCGTAGGCACTCACATGAACAAACCATATTGTTAGTAAATTCTTTAAGAGTGAATTATAGTAATATGTTGATGACTTTGAGTCATTCATTTGAAAGTCAGTAGCTCAAACTTGGATTGAACGAACACTGGGAATTTCTCGAAAACACACGGAAATATCTGCTAAATAAAGATTGTTAACATGATTTGATTTCTTTACGACATATTTCTGGAAATCTTGAACTAAATATGAAGTCACAATTTTAAAAATCAATTTCAACAATTAGTCATGACTCCAATTATATATTGACTGATTGTTTAATCACTTAACAACTTTGGGTCGATTTACCCTGAATTAACCGTGAAGCGGTTTATGTTGCAGCGTAAATCGACCCTAAGCTCGTTTATATCAAATAATCTAACCAACAATTGAAAACAAACCTTATATGTTAAATCCCATTTTAAAAATGAAATAACGAGATCAGTATTTTACAAGTAATCAAATAATCTTTGCTATTCAATGTTTTAGTGTCGCCACTTGTTGTTTGCGGAAGAAATCATGTATAGTCAGCGTCATCAATACATCTTATTATGACGTCACAATCATTCACGTGCTGAAATACCATGTTAGGTTATGCGAAATAACCAACGTTGCTCATGCATTGATTATTTAAAAGAAATTAAAATATGTGATAGTAAAAGGTGTAAAGATCGAAGAAATGCCCCCTAAAATATTACGTTCGATCTTTACTACGTTAATCAGTAAAAATTATATCCTAAAGACCTGTAATCAAGAACTGTAATCAACTTGTATTTAGCTAATCCAAAGACTTTCTCGAGCTACCGATTTTCCTAACGAGTTTCCTTGGCAACTTTAAGTTTAATTCATGCTATAATATATATATATATATATATATATATATATATATATATATATATATTATATTGTATCCCCGTCCGCCACCCGCGGATACGCTGTTACTTGGCTTTTCTCAAATACTCCAACAAAATGTTATCAAAGTTACCAAGGTGACAAATTCATTTCGCCAGAAGCGCGTTTCGTCTATTCAAGACTCAGCGGCGTTTGACTCTAAATGTTTTAGATATTCTTCATTGGAAGATGGAATGATAGTATTTTTCATTGGAAGATGGAATAATATAATTCCACTGGGGTCGTGTGAATCATTTCTTACGCTTATCTCAGTAAAAGCAAATGCATAATACATTTATAACAATCGTACTAAGAACGTTTTAACAAACGGCTTTTAATGTGAAATAAGTTGTATATTACGCGTTAATTATTCTTTACATCAAAAGGTGGACTAATTAGTGTAATACTGATTGAAAATAATAAGTGTAGCAGTTATATATTTTGTGGTAATCAAATTTGATTTTAGGATCAGTTGGAAATACCTTTCAGAATTGTTTCAAAACAAGCAACAATTATACATTATTACACGCAACACTGTTTCATCCTTTTGTGTAATTGTAAAATGCGATGTTAAAAAACTATTGAGTGGTTTAACGCCACATTTTGAAAATTACGTCGTATGTGCGACATTTTCTTAGCACTTGGTTAATTTGCTATATGTGTTGATCTTTTAATGTGATTTTAATATTTTTCATCATGCGTGAGAAAACTGGAGCATCGTACAATCAGTACAGTTTTGTTGTGCAACCTTAACAGCTTACTGGTACCTGCACCGTGAAAAGGCATCTACAAAAGGCAAGTAATTACTACGTGCAAATCCATTTACAAGATACTTATGAACAGATAGTTAGTGTGCAATCAGTTTTTTGTTTGTTATGTCAAAGCAAAAATAAGTTTTGCGTTTGATTTAGTTCCTATTTTGCGTTTATATACAAATTTGATTTTCGTTATCGTATATTTACAGCGTGTTATTGATATTAATAGGCTCTAAACCTCAATATTAAAAATGACAACAACAACATATTGTCCTAAATTCGTATGATGGCAGCCATCCGGGACATCTGACCGCTTATTAATCGGTTTCGCTTGTGCCACTTCGGGAGAGGCATTAACGAAATGTGGATATTTAAAAATTTAAAAGACCCAATAGACATCTTGAGGTTTCGATTTTTCCAAATTTAACAGCATTAACAAATTTGAATTTTCACCACATACACAGCCATCCCTCATATGCAGTTAAAAATAAGACTTAAAGATCTTGTTAAACATTGCTTTTTCAAGCAAATGGGAAATAGATAATATAAATACCTGATAAAAAGCCATGGTAAATTCGGTGTACTCACTTGTAGTTTTTGTGTCTATGTCTCTTCTCTGCGCTGTATATGTTTGCGGATATTCGGATTTATAATTGTCCATTGACTTTCGGTTATTGTTCTTTGTTATTTCTCGTATTGTAACTCGAAGGTCTAGTTATATAATAATAGTTTTTAAATTAAACCAACCGCAAATGTGTAAGAACCAAATTATGTTTCATTTATTTATAACCTGCATTGCCTTTATTTTGTTAAAGGACTATAACAAAATAGTATACTTTCTTCTCTTGATTGTTGAAATATTTTAGAATGTTTTTTGTTCATAAGTGCGGTTTTGATTGCCCAAGACCTCCTTAAACCTTGCCTCTTTGAAATAATTGAACAGATACACATTCAATTTGCCGAGTCTGATGCTAAACTATACAACATTAACTATACAACTTATTTTCCTGATAAGGGGTCATTTTTCAAGGATCTGTTTAATCTCCACTTTTTGTTCCCCCTCCAAAAGTATGATTTTTAATACAAGTTCAATTTTACTTTGAGCCACATCACTGACTGTTTTATTTGAATCGCTTAACTCGTCTGAACCAACCTGCAGTATGACATAATGTGGCTTAATATGCCTGACCTCCTCAAAACACTTTTCGAGTATCTTTTGTATTGTTCCCGCTGGGTAGCATCTTACAAACACTTCATGCATTTTCTAATCTAAAATAATATTTTTACCGACAGTATATAACATCAAGAACTTATATTGTGACAACCGATCGATTAAAGCATTACCTATGTGCTGTTTTGTCCTATATTTTTACAAATTTGTGTATAACAATCCTACTGCGTAAAAGAGAGAGAAATTGCCTCACGATGACATGGTGTATTTACTTTTCAACGGAACAAATCAACAAGTCGATCCCTAATGAGGTAATTCAGTTCTGTAACTTTCTATAAAAATCTCCATACCTTAGACAAAACAAACCCTGATCTAAATGGGTAGTGATAATGTAGGACAAATACACTTAAGGCATACTGTAATTAAGGATATATGTAAATGTGGAATGATTAGATAAATACTCATGGCATAATGTACAAGCAGTCAAATAAGTTTAAGGATAAAAAAAATTGTTATATACATATATACAGTCTCGTGCAGCACTATTGACAATTTGGTAAATATTTTATGAAACATCTTATATATTTTAATGTTTACTTGTCAGAACTACGGAAGCGTATTAGTGCCACATTTATTTATTTTTATGTTTTAATTTGTCGACTTTAATCTTGGAAATTCCAACTTTATTCTTGGAAATATCAACTTTATTTTTGGAATTATCGAATTTAATCTTGGAAATTCGAACTTTAATCTTGGAATTATCGATTTTATCTTGTAAATTCCAACTATTCCTTGAATTATCAACTTTAATCTGGGGAATCCCAACTTTATTCTTGGAATTATCAACTTTAATCTGGGAAATTCCAATGTTAATCTTTAAATTATCAACTCAATAAAACTTATCAATCAACTTACAAAATATTGGTATTTCAGGACATTTTACGTGACATTTGTATAAGGTTTTTAAATTATTAATCGATTAAAGTGTCCACGTTCCTCCTTAACCCTATCAAAAAGAAAAACAGTTATAAAATATTATTTAATTTCATTAATATTGCATGACTTTTGGTTTTTTAAGATAAACAAAAAATTATAATATGAGCGAAGAACAGTTCTTTTACTTTATTTAAGAAAGAAATGAATATTTGTTATGGTAACACCATAGACAAAGGTGACACCACAGACTAAAAAAGTAACACCAACAAATAACAGAAAGAAATTATTATTTTTTATTCCAGAAATAAAGTTGTAATTACCGAGATTAAACTTGGAATTTCCAAGATTAAAGTTGATTATTCCAAGAATAAAGTTAGAATTTCCAAGAATAAAGTTGGAATTTCCAAGATTAAAGTTGGAATTTACAAGATTAAAGTTGATAATTCCAAGTTTAAAGTTGGAATTTCCATGATTAAAGTTGATAATTCCAAGAATAAAGTTGATAATTCCAAGAATAAAGTTGATAATTCCAAGAATAAAGTTAGAATTTCCAAGATTAAAGCTGGAATTTCCAAGATTAAAGTCGACAAATTAAACAAATAAAAAAATAATGTGGTCCTAAAACACTTCCGTACAGAACATATCAACGGCAAAAAATTAATTCTAGCATTTTTTTAATTGTTATAAAACACAGCGATCACGGTCACGAATGCATAAAAAATGACGTCATGAGCAATTTGATTATCGAGCAACACTATTGACAAGGTTAAAAAATGTATCCTACAATTAGTTTGCCCTTTGAAAATAACGCACATTGAATGTGTTCAAAAACAATACTTTGGGAATAACGCATAAAAACAAGTTGGTTTTTTCACCCTGACTATATAGTTATGTCCTAAAATTTAAACGTTCATACACAGATGTGTACACCACCTCACAGTAGTCAATTTTATCAACAAACGTCAAGATATTAAATTTATGGATAAATGAATACGATGTGCTTGAAATTTGAGATATGTCAGATTCTAATCATTAGCTATAGATGCATAATTTAACTTTATCGGTAATTTGGGCATTTTCACTTTGACCGGAACAGTGGGCTGCGGAGGAATATAACAATGATTACGTCACAGTACCTTACAGTATGTTCAAAAGAAAAACAAACATGAAAGCAAGGTAAAATAAAAAACTACCTAACACCCCCCCCCTGGGCCCCAAAGGCAAAGAAAGAAGAAAGCAACGACAACACGACCAAAGTGACAATCTCGAATTCCTGTTCATTCACCACAAACTAACGATTAACGTCGCCATTTTGAGGGGTTAATCTGACAAATCACAATACTGTAATAGGATTATAACGGCAGGAGAATGCGGCCTACACAAAAACCTACAATTCATCGCATTTGCATTGAAAATACAATTGGAACTTCCAAATAAATGATGGGTAAATCGTGCCTCCTCTAGGAACTGCAAACTACTAAAAATTAAAAATAACACAGCACCGAACAGTTACCAGAAATAATAACGATATAAGATACAAAATATAGAAAACAATAAAAAGTTATACTGACAGTCAATTGGAAAATTGGTCAGAAACGTTGGGTGTTGGCAGCATAATTTTGAAATAAGACGGTTCCTCAAAGAGCATAATATTAAAAACACAAAATTTGACACCCCATATTTTAATTAAGAGTAAATTAAAATATTCTTATTCACAAACTATTACACAAACTGTTTTTCACAGATCACTTCGTGAAAAAAATGTAAAAAATAGAAAAAAGTAGTTACTTAAAAATATGGCCTAAATTGGCCAAAAATAATCTTTTTTTGAAAATTACCGATAAAAGAAATATAGGACATTTTGTTTGGGAATCAGACGTTATCACGGTTTAACGTATCAGGTTCGCCTACGGGCTCACCTGATACTGGCCGTGATAAAGTGTGTATCACAAACAGAATTTCCTATATTCCATATATATCCTGTTCTTTCTCGTTATCAATTGCAATAATTAATAACTTGACACTAGGATACATTAGTTAAATCCAACACAATCTTCAACTTGTTGAGTAAGGCTTATATTTATATCATAATATCTACAACAACGCTAAGTTAAATTACAGATGGTTACGTATTGCTTGCTAACTTTTCATCGGCACAAGCTGGTACACGTGTAGAATATCTATATATGCGGTTCACTTCGGTTAATGAGGTTATCTTTTTATATATCGGATTTAGCCGGATTCTAACAGTGCTGGGCCTAATTTTTAGACGCACGTTTGGACCCTAGTACAACTGCCCCATAGGAGAATTGCCCCATATATTCCTCTATTTGTAATGTTCCATCCGAATGTGTCATTTTCGTGAGTAATTAAAAAATATAATGAATTAAGAATATGTGATTTTCTTAGATAATTTAAAAACCAATAAACAGTCATTTCATCAGGTACAACTCAACCCCATATCCCAGCAGATGACGTCATACAACAGACAAATAAGTATCAAAATACTGCAGGGTGCATACTTTACCTAGTACACAACTATATCAAAAGACATGTAACATACTTCTTGGATAGAACATTCGCATTTAGGACTTTAGTGCTCAAGTGAAACTAGTGCTTTTTTAGACACTTAATATATAAATGCTCTTAATATCTATCAACAAGTACACTTATTAAGTATCGGATCGACAACATGACGATACAGCATTAACAAAAAATAATGTAAAAGTCTAGAAGATTATACAAACGATGATGTTTTGGTCAAGACTATAGACACAGGCTGACCTTCAGATTGCCTTAGCCATTTGGTGTCAATAAAAATAAACAACGTCAACCAGTTATAAAATATTTAATAATAATAATGAAGGTTGTGTGGTGGCGAGATAAATAATAAGAGTAGTAATAAAGGTCATGTACGCCACAAGGTTAAAAGGTAAAATCGAAAAGACAAAAATACAAAATTAAAAATTAAAAATCAAACAACAATAAAGATTGGCCCGAGCTTTCGGTCCAAAGACCTTCTTCAAGTTGAGAAAGTGGGCGACAAAGAACAACACATCCGTATAGGACAAGGAAAGAGAGTAGACTAAATGACAAATGGCGGATAGCTGTGATCGGTCACACACATAGACATAACCAGAACATTTTCTATTTGTTTAAAGGTACCGCATGGCCGAAGACAACAAACGGTCAAAAAGATCAAATTTCACAGCTCAAGAAGAACATGTAATTTAAAAAAGGGAGAGAAATTTTATAAATTGCTGAAAAAAAAGATCATGTAATTCAAAAAGAGATAGAGTAATTTTATAAATTACTAACAGAAAAAGTGTCCAAACACAGTTACTCACAAAAAAGCAGAAGGATATGGCAAAACATCGCCTTGAGTACTTTCAGAGCGGCCAAAGAAGTTAAGGACAAATGGTTTAACACAAAAAAGCTGTCTAAAAGCTTTAACAGAAAGGTAACAGAGCATGATCAAGACTGCTGGAGGGCGCCCTTCCAATCCTTTGAGTGCCGCTGTTTAGCGAGTCTTGAACATGTGTCAAGACAGTGCGTCATTCAAGGGAATCGACGGAGTTGGGACAAATGATAGGATGCTTTCAAAGTCAAGGCAGGTGTCCCTTTCATCATATAATTTATTAATTCAACTTGTAAATTGTAGGAAGTTTGAACAAAAATAAAACAGAATGCGAACTCGACTACGTCTCGTTATGTTCTGTGTCCTCTGCTTTGTTGACATTTCGCAATTCCTGAGCCTCACCTTCGTCGATCTCTGGTCGTCAATCCAATCCAGTGCATTTTGGTACCGTTTTTAATACATTGTTTTTCAATACTTGTTAACACGTTTGCAAGAAATTGTAACCTGCCAAAGCACGTTGTTCAGGCTTAGTTTTAAATAAACTAGATCCATTCAAAATAACCAGTGTAAGCAACCAACTGTGCAGCGAAACTATAATCTCCAAAATTCGAAGGAGTTATAACAAAAATTACGCAAACATATCAAAAACAACTAAACTATTTAGAAAACTAGCATGTTTCAAGTTATAAAAAATCAGTGGGTGTTTTTTTTTTTAAATATAGAGGTTAACTAATTTTAAAGATTATATGGGCTCTAGCTGTGGCTGGAAGAAACGATATTATTTTTCCAAATCACCTGCTTGCTTATTAAGTACACAAAAAATTAAATATACATGTATTTTGTTACAGATATCACCACATCCTTTTAAACATAGACACATACACAAATCTTTACAGTATTTCATTTTAACAAACACAATAAGCATATTATTTTGAAGTAGCAACTGACACTTTTCGGTAGAGATAGAATAATGAGTTATTTTTCATGTACTTAGGTTTTTTTTGTTTAAAAAAACCTGCTAATGTTACAGTGCTTGAACAGGAGGCAACATTGCCAGGAGAAGATGCCAGTGAAGATGTATTTCAGTCAGTAATGTCTTCACTATCTACTCCTCAGTCTCCATCTCTGTTCAAACAGGATGAAGCCACCACCAATACGTCAGTGGTCGTATAACCTGAAGTAATTATTTTTAAACCACTGCCGGAGAGAAACACGGACATCCAAGAATGAAAAGGTATAAATGCACTAACCCTAAGCCTTCTTTCAAATCAAACAAAAATACTTTATATTCATAGATACTCACTTGAATGTGACAAATTATACCTTAAAAAAGCATGGACACAAATATGTAAAACAACTTAACCAGAAACAAACAAATCAAAGGTCAAAACTGAATATCATGTTCTTCTATAAATCTGGTCTTACAAAACATATGGGTATATGACCCTGTACTCATCTGGACATTGCATCAATTGAAATAACATATACATGTGACAAAGCCTCAGCACATCATAAAGAAAATTTTAGAGTACTGAAGGCATTCAATAATAGTTTTATTTCTCATCTATATGAGATTAATTGAATTAAAATGCACACATAAAATGTTTGCATGAATGTGCTTTAATACCACTAACAACCATTTTTGACTATTTAATAACATCCAGTTATTAGGGGGGTAGGCCGGAGTACCTTGAGAAAATCCCCCAACTACAGCAGAAAAACTGGAAATCCTTATTAATTAAAGGTAGAGTCTAGCACACCCTGCCCTAAGTGAAAGTCAAAAAAATAATTACACTAGATTTACATATAAAACTACTACAACAGTTGTTGGATAGAACACCAACCTCACCCACATATTCACAGCTTTTATCAGCTATGTTTTAACAACTTATTAAGGCCGAATCGTTGTGTTTTTTATGTTCGTTTTAGCAATTTGTTCAACTATATCATGGCATAACGTTTGAAAGGGGAGGAAGTCTAAGTGCACAGAGAAAACTCACGACATTTGGTATGAAAACGGGTAACTGTATTCTTTAAAATTAAGATTGGAGTTAAGCACACAATGCCCAAAATGAGAGTAGACCCCACACCCTTAGTGTTGGTAGGCACACTATCAAAAGTAAATTTCTAACTACCTTAACAAGTCCGCAACAGAGGCGCCAAGAATTGTTATCACTGACATATATCTGACAAATTTTTCTGCAAAGTTAATACAAACATGTTCATTTCATTTCTGAAAAGTAGATGTCACAATTCATCTAAGGACACAAAGCGACTTGACCAAATGTTACTTTTGAGGTCATGAATTTTACATGTATAATAGTATAAAGTGGGTTTTTTTGCACAATTTGTATATAAGTGTTATATTAGTTCTAACTTAGTTTTTTCTAATATCCAAACATTAATCAAATGCTTTTCGTTTCCAACATTCAAGAACATGTTATTTTTTACTACAGCATGTACTAGTACATAAATTTTCTGTTTCATTATCTCTCCTTAAGAAATTGCACTTTTAAATAGTCAAATATTTAATAAGCATTAATTCTGCAGATAGAATGAATCTGTAATTTGTTATATGTATTTAACTTATTTTAATTAAACTTAAGATGTAATTTTTCAACTGAAAAAAAAAAATTAATGTTATAGTTAGGAATTTAAAAAATGATGGAAGTCAAAAGTGTTTGATATAGATTGTGATATATATTTAGTTTGTGTATATGGCTATTAAAATATTTTCATGCCTCAAACTGTCCTTGTCATTCTTTACCTATTTTGGCTGTTGGGGGAGGAGAGATAACTGATGACTGGACTACCCATGCCCTAATATACTGCTAAGAAAAAAAAACAGCGCAACACAAGATATGCTTTAAAAATGTATTAATGTAAAGATTTCGCAGCATGCTCCCTAACAGCTCTTCCATCATGGGGCCCATGGAAGTCGGGTACTTCAACCAGCTCATATACATCACCATCAGTCAATAAATCTTCTGCAGGTTCTTTTAAGTCAATGGCAATGTTGTGAAGAACAAAACAATCACAAATTATTCGACAAGTTTTCCGGTTTCATCCTTATCTGAAATGTAACAAGTTCAATTCCATATATTGTAATTAATATTACAGCTTCCCTATAATCTAATAAATCTTGTAGCTTATATTATTTGCATGATTTGTTTTTAGATTTTCATTTTGTAAACAACTTTCTGTTCAAAACTGTTTGAAGTCTTTATTTCTGTGGAAGTCAAATTATTCCCTTGCTCAATATAATACAGTATATTTTCTAAGTTTTACATAATATTCAAAGGCTTGACCAGTTTCGAAACAGTATATCTTGTCAAAAGTGAATATGTCATTATTTTCTGTTGATAGATTAATTATTTTCTGATTTTGATTTCTTAAATAAAACTGCTTAAAATATTGCTTGCTGGACTCAACAATAAACCTAATAACAAATAAATGCTAAAAAACAACTCAATTTTCATTAACCGAATATTAATTAGAAATGACCCTAAAATTGGGATTGGGAGAATTTGTATTTGATTTTGCAAATTTACTTCTTTACAAAATCGCAAAAGTCTGAGTGGCCAGGTTGCGAAGCAATACCTCAATAACTGAGAATGATTTACACTTATTGGAAGTAGGTTTTGGGTTTGTGTAAAAAAAAAATGTAGGAGTTGAGTACACAAAAATCGGCCCCGTCTTCTGCAAATGTTCTAAAAAATGAATAAGTTCCCCAGTCTGGAAAATTAGGAAAACAAAATCCTGGAACAATTCCGTAATAGCTGGTGCACAACTTCAATACATGTTCAATCTTTCTTTGAAATTTAAGAGATCTGTGTTGAAAACTGTACGAGAACTTGATTACACAAAATAGGTACAGTCTTCTGCAATTGTTCTGAAAAAGTTCCAAATTCTGAAAAATTTTGAACAAAATTATGGAACACTTCAATAATTACAAGTGTACAACTTCCATAAATGTACAATCTTTCTGTGAAGATTCAGAGATCTGGGTTAAAAACTGTATGAGGATTTGATTACACAAAATTCATACAATATTTTCCTCGCCCGTCCAACTGCCTGCCTGCCCACCCATCCGCCGACCTCACCATACTATAACCCGGTTTTGCACTTCCTTCAAACCGGCCAAACATTAGCCAGACAAATTCTGACAAGATTTGTAATTTTTGATTATCAGACCATTAAATCGCCAATTGATGATGGCAAATCTTTAAATACAATACAGTTATTTCGTAATTACGACTCATCACCAGTATTACACCTATCAATGTTTATGTGTTCGAAAAATGGTGTGCAGTGTTGAGTGTTTTTGCTTGCATGCGCACTGTAGAGATATACTACTATAATTAAAATTGTTATTGATTTATGTGTTTATTTAGATAATACATTACTACATTATGCTGCTGAAATTTTAAACCCAAATTGCTCTTTGTGTATGCTTTCTTGAATATGTTATCATTACAGGATAAAACATTATAAATGGTCATAAAAAGTAAAGTGTATTTGTTCTTGCAATTTTGTCTATTTCTATGATTCATAGAGATAAACAAAATATTCTCTGACAAGGATTATGAAGAGATAAGAGAGATGTTAAAATATATTTCACAGATTTAAATTTATAAATAGTCAAAACTGTAATAAAGAAAGTGCAAGAACAGTATCTAGTCATTCCATGTGTCTATGTACCTTTTCAGTATCAAATAAATCTGTATTAACAATCCTCAGTGCGCAAGACATGAAATGTCCTTTTTCAAAATCCCAAAGTTTCTCTCTATTGTTGATGTGGCTGATACATGACACCTGTTATATCTTTGCTGATGAGCTTCCACTGCATTATTTAATGGAGTCAGTAAGAAAGGTCGACATGCATACCCACTATCCCCAAGTAATACACCGTCTGAAAGTCCTCTGTGGTTATTTTACAGGTACCTGTATAGAGCTCGTAATTTATATCAATTGGTGTGAGGGTATACATTTCACCATTGTAGATGTTACTGTCTTTCTTATTTCAATAAATACATAAAATGTTACAACTGTTTAATTACAAAGGGCTACCGAATACTGATACTCTTTAAACATTGTAATTTTTTATAAAGGCATATTTTTAAAGACTAACAGTTGCTGTAATAACAAAATTGTTGCTTTAAACAGCAATAAAAATATCACTGAACATGTGAATGGGATCTTACATAGAAGATTTGCTTGCAAGTTTGTGAACTAAATTGTAATTGTTTACTAAATATGTCAAATGTTTAAGTTTTATTCTGTCAGTAAAATGTTGGCAGAAGGTTTGAATCCTGGATAAAATCGGTTGTGTCTTTTTATCCACCCTTTCCTTTAAGTAGTTATTCGTATGCCATTAAAGTTTAATTGAGAATAAAGATAATAATTTGAAAAGTATATAAACATGGATGAATAATTAACGACAAGTACATCCAATATGTGTCACACTGTGTTTTTAAAGCTACTAGCATCCAGACCTCAGGTCATACATGTATTGCAATGTCTTACCACCTACATTTGTATCAATAAATATAAAAAATGACAATTCAATAACATATCAACAAATATATTATTTGAAACCAATTTTTTTATGCAGGACAAAAAACCAATCACCCTTTCAATACAAATTTGTTTAATAATACTGAACATAATGTTTTTCTCTGCAAAACTTAAAATATCAAAAACATTGTCCTCTTATGAAAAAGTTGTTAAAATGTTGCTAACATCTTGTTTGAATATTTGAATATTTGAGCAGAGCCAAGTGAAAGCTCATCCCCGGGTAGGTCATGGTTGTAGCAATGTATAGAAGTTTTAAGTTCAGTTAAAGTGAGAAAGTTCAAGATCAATATTTTTACTCGTTTACGTTATTTATTTATATTGCCATTCGTTGGTCAGTCGGTGTCTATAGTCTTTGCAAAAACACCGTCAATTGTATCATTGCATAATCTTCTAGACTTGTATATATAATGTAGCTATTTTTTATATAGCGGATTTGGCTAAGGGTGCAGGCGACTCTGTGCCAAAATGGCACAACGGTGTGAGTTCGATTCGCGCTAAGGGTAACAAAACAATTGACAGTGTTAAAAATCTAATCATAACAGTGTCGGGCTTAATTTTGTAGACGTATATATAAATATTCGATATTAACATGTATTTCTGGTGGTTCAGAAATTCGATGGATAGATATATTATTAGGATGTCACAATATCTAGACGTTTGTATATAATATACTTACTGTGAATGTGTCATCCTGTATAATATATACACAAATGCTAAATTAGATTACTGTAGGAATTATACGTATTGATGACGAAAATTCCATCTTCACACGCTAGTACACATGTGCGCTGTTTATCTCTTCAATTGACCTTGGTGTAAAGCTTTGTTTTGTACATAGCGGATTTGGTCTAGTGGTCTAGAGCGCTGGACATAATGCATGCGGATGGGTAGAACAGTGTCAAAACAGTGTTAGAATGCCACTAAGGGCAAGGATACAATTTTCCAGAATATATCGCTTGCTTTGTTTTAATTTAGGATACAATTTTCCAGAATATATCGCTTGCTTTGTTTTAATTTCTATTGTTTTAACGTATTTTTACAGGTTGAAAACGTTCAAGTTGAATTTGATGTGATAGACTTTAGCAGGATCTAAAATAATAAACATCCCAATAAAAATGGATAGCTATACTTTGTTGGTGTCACTTCTTATAATAATTACATTGGTAACAACAGTAGCGTTGTATTTAATTGATTCAAATGAGCATAAGTATAGTGGAGTGTTGTTTAATTTAAATATCGTCGGATGCACCCATTTTGTCTTTTCTATTTTATACCTACTGAGGACAAGCTTGATAAAGCCAGACAAAGATATGAACCGGATATCTTCACACGGGGATTTAGTTACCTTTTCTACCATATGCTTTTCGACAAGCGTTTTAATCGTTCATGGAGACGTCATATTTGCTCGTCAATTGGCGAAAACTTGCTATGGAATTTTCTTTTTCATATCATTATGCCTAATTTGTGGAAAAGAAAAAATGTTAGGAAGGTGTATTCGCTTTGACGAAAATCTTGATAACTTGGAATTAAAGGCTCCTGTTCAGCCTAGTGAACATGGCGATTTAAATTGGAAACTGGTCGATAAAGTGGTATATTGCTATAATCTTATTGACCATGTGCCTGCAAGTATTTCCTTAGAATATGCACTAATATATGTTCCGGTTTCTGTTTTGTTTTACATAACTCTACGCCAGACATCAACGTTTCGTGGTAGGTTAAGTAAAATTAGTATAGATCAGGAACAGAGTTTTGTAAGAAGAGAAAAAGGACAATCTAAGACATGGTGTTTTTACAACTGATGTTGAAAAACTAAACAACTAAACTACCAACAACAATGTATCAAGCATCTTTCTTTGTAACACACTGTCTTAATAAGCCACTTTAAGAATAAAATTTTAATACTGTTACTAACTAGATTTTATTGGTTAAAACATCTAAAAATAATAGCGTTTAAATCTGTTCACAAATTGATTTGTTGCAGTTTCAGTTAAGTGTAGCAATTTGTTTATTTATAAACTTCGTGGTTAACTCAGTTCACATTTTGTTCTAGATTTTATAAAATATACACATCTACCCTCTTAGACTTAAGTTGTTCATATATTATTAACGACGATTTATTAAAATTATCGAAAAGCAGCACTACTAAATATTTTCTGCTTTCTTTCTTTTCAGAATGGTTTAGCAAGCCTTGCATGGAGAAATGTAAAGCATGCCAGTTCAACATGTCGCTTTGTAATCATACTGCAATTTCCTTCTTAATAGTTATTTGGTTTATCCGACCGATTTTTTTATTGATTGTGAAATTCTCAGGGTTATTCCATGAGTTTTCGTCCGATCACGATGACATTGTTCCAATGGTGTCTTTACATGCTATGTTTTTCATCGTTTTAATTAACGTTATTAAAGTATACGGCTTTAGAGAACGTGATTCAAAGACACAGTGTTTGAACAACAATGAAATGAATAATATCCTTCTTGAATAGAAGACAACGCACACTATTATACACTATGAAATTGACTGAAATATTGCTCGCGTTTCTGTCATTGAAACATCACTATGGCAAATACGTGACATTATTTGAAACACCATAATAATATATACACCTTTCATGATGGTGAAGCAAACTGATTGTTTTGATGTTTTTCATATCATCTTGCAATTTTATCGGTAATTTGTTACAATTTCCTCTGATCTGTACTACCAATAAAATTAGTATCAACGCTCAGTAGAACAACGACTAGTGATACTAGAAATTATCACCTGTTGGTCATTTGTCATGCCCGAACACATTGCGTAAGAATCTGCCTTACTTTTTTAACAATGGCACATCAATAACCAAAGCTCATAAATATTAAGGAAAACAAACGGCACGAAAGAAACAATACATCTTTGCTGCAATTAATCAGACCTGTCAAGACACTAAGAAGTGTTACAAAATATAAAACGCAACTCACAATCAGTATCTATAGAGTATCTTACTAGTCTACTGAAATAAGAATAACGAACAATGTACATACAACACCCCCACCCCCTCCCATGCATGGCAGTACACTCGAATTTCGGTGATAAACGAGTCTTGAAAGTGTATTGTTTTAACGGCGATTAATTTGGTTGAAACACATGTTTATCATTAATAGAGGAATACAATGCAGGATATTTTAACAGTACACTTCGTTTCGATCGCTGAATGAAGGAAGATTACCATAATTACTTGGTGTTACACAGGCAGAAATTTTCGTTACATATTTAGGGGGTACGGAATCAATATGGATTGATTTTAAGTATCAATATCGGAAGCCCCATAAACGGGGGCATACACGGAAAAACTGACGTGCACACCAAGCCGGTCAGTGAAAGAAATCGTAATCAGAATCATTTTCTTCTTTGAAGAAACATTTATATCGTTTTCAAACATGATAACCTACCTCTTTACAGTTTTTCGTAATGCTGAAATTGGTTTCAAATGACCTTTTCTCTCCATTTATTTGAAATTCCCTCCGGTTCCGTCCGTACAATCGCTTTAACAGTTTTTGAATGAATGAGGTAGGAGTGACGTCATGTAAGACCGCATTACACATACAAATTGTATAAAAGAAGTAGTGCACTGATTCTTACCGTAAAAACGTCACTATTACAAAGCAAAATTACCTCAAATATGTTAAAAAACGAAAACAAATAAAAAAACGGATTTAAATTGAGAAATTACTGATAAAAAAAATATTAGTATTTTTTTCCCTCGACAAGGAGCTCATCTGATATAGACCCGATAATCATTGTCTCGCGAAAAAAATATTAATAATTAACATGTATGATGTAAATTGTATAGTGTAAAAGACATGATAAAAATACAACCAAATAATACGACGATTCTCGTGAACAGAACATTTTTATTACATTCCTTCTTTTTCATTTTGACAAATCTTTGGAAACAACATTGATTTTCACATTCTTAAAACCAAAGTAATACTTAGAGACAGTGTCTATAATATGTTAATATGACAAATAACAGTTGATCAATATGCAGCTCATTTAGTGTAATTCAGGTAAACGGCTGTATATATTTATTAGAAGATTAAGCAAAGATACAAATGACGGTGTTTCTTGTCAAAAATTTAGTCAAAGACTGACCAATGAATGGCCTTAGTCATTGAATGTCAATATAAATAAACGACGTAAACAAGTATATAATATAAAGTCTAGAAGATTATGCAACGATACAAATGACGGTGTTTCTTGTCAAAAATTTAGACAAAGACTGACAAACGAATGGCCGTAATCATTGAATGTCAATATAAATAAATGACGTAAACAAGTCATAACATATTGATCTTAAACTTTCTCATTTCCAACTTAACCCAAAATAGTTCTTCCCAGTCCGCCAGCCGCGGACGTGCCGTGCTGTTACTTGGCTTTGCTCAAATATTTCAACAAGATGTAATCAAAATTACCAAGGTGACAAATTCATTACGCCATCTACTTAAGACTCATCAGTGGCGTTTATCTTTAAATGCTTAAAGTATTTTTTATTTTTTTTAAACTATATAGCTTATAATTAGTAAAATGATGATATTTTTAAGACAAATTTGTTCCTAGTTAGAAAGAAAGGATTTGGCATCATCTTGTCGCAGGTAACAACCAAAGATAATTAGTGTTTCATGGTTACATCATTAACTATTGATATTTTATGCATGGGGTCTTCACCCAGACCATCTTGACCGTTGATTTTCGAGACAGCAACGAGGTCAACTGATCTGTATACAGCATAAACACAAAATAATATACATGTCTAGAAGATTATGCAACGATACAAATGACCGAGTTTCTTGTCAAAAATTAAGACAAAGACTGACCCAAGAATGGCCTTAGTCATTAAATGTCAATATAAATAAATGACGTAAACAAGTCATAACATATTAATCTTAAACTTTCTCATTTCCAACTTAACCCAAAATAGTTGCTTTTCAAGTCCGCCAGCCGCGGACGTGCCGTGCTGTTACTTGGCTTTCCTCAAATATTCCAACAAGATGTAATCAAAATTACCAAGGTGACAAATTCACCTTATATTTTTATATATTTGTTTGTTTCCTTTTACTTTAACTACCATGGTCATTTGCGCTCAAGCACTGGTGAAGTGGTGAAGTGCTAGCCAAACATACATATGCTTTATGTTGCCCTAGTAATGACCTACTTGTGCTAAACTTGATAATCTCATTAAAATTAATTCTTTAACATGCGCCCTCCTTTTTTGTCTCATCATGGAAGACATGAACAGATGGGTCGAGCAAATGAAGTAAAAGATTCATTATTAATAAGTTTGTTGACCTCATGGTTCCCTTAAAAACTGGAAAAAGACCGGGAGTTTTTTTTTCTTTATCTGGTAAGAAAGTCTAGGAATTTAATAAAAATCTTGAAAAGTCCATGATTTTTTTTATATGGAAAAGTGATCTGGTTTTCACGTTACCTTACCGATTTATATCACACATTATATTATAATAGAAGTTTTGCTGCCCCATTATTACTTTTAAATGGGAAAGATAACTTGCAAGTTATCTAGATACTAATACATTTAGGACTTGTGAAACAACCTGAGAACTTTAATTAACAGTATTTAAAAATAATATTTCATTTTGGTTGTTAAAACTGACAATGTCATAACTTTCAATGGACATTAAACGTGATTAAGTCCTTAAGATTTAAAAAAAATCTGTGCTGGAACCCTGTTACTTTGATATACAATTCAGCTTGTTTGTGTAAACACATTTGTTGAACTGTTTCACTATTCTTGTCCATTGGCATAACACAATATATATTGTTAGATAGTCATTTAAATGACATAGAATTATCAGAGTTACAGTTCTCTTTTTGTCACCCGCCACTGTGCGTCGGAGGGAAGTGATTTTGCTAATCAATTGTCCGTCAGTGCGCAGCACATTGTGGCCACATCTTCACTAAAACCCTTAACGGATTGCTTTGATATTTGGTAGAATTAATCATTATGATGTGTAGATGTGCATACGTCATTTTGATTCGTCAAATTTTGAATGAATTATGGGACCATTTCAGCAATATAATACAATGGTAGATCTTGTGTACACACCTTCTCTTATATCATTCAGTGGATTGCTTTGATTTTATAGACGTAATGCGACTTGGACACTATTACTATTTAAGCAATAGTAAACGATGTTGAAAGCAAATTTTATCAAGCTATCTACTAAAGTGAGCACATTTACCTCTTTCCAAAAAGATTCCAATATTACATGTCTACTATTTGTTCACATATTTTTAGTTTCTCGAATCTCTTAGGCAATTTGATACAGCAGCGGTGGGGGACATTTGGCTATGCTTTGAAATCTTCGTTAATTTTCGTGCTTTGAAATTGAATGTACTTAGAGCAGTTGATACTGCAATTTTGCAAATGATTCCAATATTATAATATTTGGTAAATAGGTCACTGATGAATAATACATGGCAGTCTAGTATGTGCAACCTAATTTTGACCCCAATTTCATGTCAATATTTTGATATCGAGGAGTCAGGCAAAATAGGGTGTCTCTAAAACTTGACAACAAGATTGCAAGCTAATTTATCGAGTTGTTTGAGAATTTTTTTCATATTTTCCAGACTTGTCAACAACTTCCTTTTAGCTTTTAACACCTGACCTTAAAGATAATAAATTTCTCTTTATTATACTACAACATAATAAAGATAAATTTGTATAATAAAGAAAAAAAGTATAATTTTTTGGGGGGGCAATGTTTTGCAATGAGACATGTCAAACTAGTTACCAAAACGCGTAAATACACACTGTAAACTCATTTATTGGCGTTTTATTCCATAAAAAATTAGTATCCTGAACCTCAGTGCCTGTGATCAGGAACCTATATATCAGCTAGTTATACTAGTCCCGCTGTGATTTGGTAAAAATCATCCAAGATTCATTTTCAGGAAGACCAAGAATATCTGTTCATTCTTTTTCGTTAGACCAGAAAAACAATATATGAGCTATAGTTTCTAAATATTTAAGTGGAAATGAATGTGACCCTCAGATATTCCAACTGGCAAAATTGTATGAATTGTTTTTTCACGTACATAGATTCAATCATTTCTGAGATAAGTGCCAGTGGACATTCCAGATTTTCGGCTGGTATGTCATGGGATGGCCTACTCTGTCACCTGTGAAATTGTTTTTACATTGGTAATAAATATTTAACCTTTTTTCCCACAGGCACATTCACAATATTATACCAATACGAAAACTTTCTTTGATTCGGAACATATATAATAAGTAGCTTAGGCTCTATTTTTAATCGAATACAGTTCTCTGTAATCAACACACTCGTCAATAGCAGCAAGTTATGACAACAGATGTACACAATTTTGTCTCTTTAATCACTCAGCGGTGGAGTACTAGCACATCTAGTACTGAATGTTTTAGATTAAATGAAAATGCTCCAGATAATCCGAACGACACTTGCGAAAATTAAACGCTTGGAAGCACTTGGATATAGTGCGAGAAATTATTATTTGTAGTAAGTAAGTTTATTTATTCAAAAGCAATACAGCTTATAGTATTACAATAATTAAACATTGGAATTAGCGCCAATAAGGATAACTAGCATGCGGTAATATGATAATATACATGTACAAACCATATATGGAGTGTGACAGAAATAGTAGTTGTTGATCATTATGAGTAATAGTTATCATTATTCGAAATGTTTTAGTTTTACTTCTTTATGCTTCATTCAATATTCTTTCTTTCAAAATGCTTGTTCTAAACTTGCATTTTTAATAAGAATAACAAATATCGACGAAAGAAGAAAGAATTATGAAAATACGACTTATGAATCTATAATATGGGATAACGAATTTAAATATAAAGAATGAAGAATGTATAACCAACACTATGGAACTAAGACTAATGAATTAATCATGAAGAAACAGGAATGAAGAACGATAACTGAAGGACGGCGAAGGATGAATGAAGCATTACGAATTTTGACCCCAATGGCATTCCATAGTTTAATAGACAAGTAGTAAACACATACGCTCATTTTTCTTTCCAGCACTAAAATATATACCAATCATTTTAAATTATTACAATAAACATTCAATTGTCATAATTTTGTCAATTAGTTATTGTAGTGTTTTTGGGTTCTTTGCTCTCTATAATTTGATAGACAATTTTAAATTGTGTTTCCATTCTGCCAGTCCGGAGGTAATTTTGACAGGGACAGCTCCTTTAACGATAAAGATCCGTTTTGTATATTTTGAAAAATATTATGAGAATTGTAACCGCCAACATGAAATAACTATAACTACGATCTGACATTTTTGATGAGTCATAGGTAGTGACTCATATTCCTGGATTTGACTTTTCCCTAGACATGACAATGAGTAACTCGACGGGTGTCTAATTAAAGGCAGGCACAGCTTCCTCGTGCAAGGCACCTGAGCGAACCTATGGTTTTTATTAGTTACGGGTTAGTCTATTTCTGTTTTTTGTGTTTTCTGTTATTGTGTTGCGTTTGTCTATATATGGATTTGTAACTGTACCTTCCAGTAGCAATAAAGTTTTGTTTGTATTGGCCCATCTTTTTAACCATTATTAGTCGCTATACCTTGATCAACCAGTCAATCATATTTTAAATTTTGTTTAATTGGGCGGTACAAACGTTATTCATTTTATACATCGTGAAATAAAAAAATAATGAAAATTGAAGCATGTGTTGTGTAGTGTAGTAAAGACTATGATTGCACATCGGTGTCTAGTCTCAAGATATGCAGGATGGACTCCAACCTTAATCGACATGCATTTCAGTTTTCATGCGGACGGTAAGGGTTTTCACCGGGTATTCCGGCTTTCAAACAAATAAAAACTAAACGTCATGATGTAACTGCAAAGTTGATGAAAGTGGCGATATTCCTTAAACAAACAAAAAAACATAATGTTATTTCTAATTGTTCAATTAATCCTGTTAATTAAAACTGTGTGATGCAAACTTTCAGTATCCATTGTGTTTTGCAGACGTTATGTTATGTTCTCGAGAGCCCCTCAGGATCATATCGACGTCAACGTAACGCTACAAGATCTATTTGTGTTCTTCAACGTCAGTGAAATGTCTGTTTGTCAAGCCATTGATGCAAATTTGATAGCAGTTATCTGTGAGGGCAGAATCCTTTAAAGGTGTATCAATCTATTCATACAGAACAAAATCCACATATGATTTTTCACTAACATATCACAAGACCGCATGTTCCACGTCTCATTTCGTGAACAACGAACTGTTATATGTTAGATTAACCGGCTGTATTACCCGATCTTCCACTAATAGAACATTTATATAATAAATTCGACTGTAGATTTCGTCGTTTACCAAATTAGATTAGAGACGATGCGTACATCACTACATGTTGAATAAAATTTTCAAGTTTATTTAGCGTGATTAGGCGCAATTTTGCTGCTATCATCACGGTGATACCAGCTACTGATTTTGTATATATTGGAACTACACCACATTTTTTTTATATCAACCGACAACAGTGTTTGGGTGGCCATGTGATCTGTCAAATTTTCAATAAATTAACGAATTTTATCTGTGATATGATTAAACGCAGAATAATGCATATGTTTTTGCGTGTATCGTCATTAAATCAACGAATCTGACATGTACAAGAGCATTCTTTTTAAAAAATGTATGAATGAAACACACACTGGACAAGTTAATAATCTGTTGCGTATTTATGTGACACATATATTAAACGAAACATTATAAAATACTGTTATGAAGTTAAACGACAAGTAAATAAACAATATGACAACCAAACAATTATAACAAACGTTTACAACATTTGTTACGAAACCATGTATACAATGACGATAAACAACGACTCATTTACTCTCCATTTGTAAATTTTAAAACAGACGTTATTTTGGCCTAGATGATACGTTTTTGTCAAATATAAAATCATCTCAACACTAAATTGTATACACCGATTCACTATTGATATTTTATTGATGTGTTGTTTTTTCAAAACTTATCTTTCAATTGAATTTTATCACTTACAAATATTTTCCAGAATATTAACATTCCTTTCTTTTTTGCAATTGCATATGATTGTTTGTTATATTATATATTGTATATATGGGTATGCAACTCGTCAAACCACTGTAATAATTAATTTTGTTAAATAGTACCCGCAGTAAGGTTTTATTGAAATATTTATCCCTATGAGAATGCCGTTCAAGATTGCCAGGTTTTGTAGTCTGATGCAAGGCTAAAATCGTGTTTGAAGCATCTATTGTTATATGATTTTGTTTTCTGGCATTAAGCATGAACCAATTGTCGTATGCTGGTCTCCCCACAACCACGTCCGGAATGTCAGACCACGGATATTTGCGATTAGAAATGAAATAATCCTCAGCATCAGGCATGAAGAGCTTCCCTTTCTTTGATGCTAGTATAATATTGCCATGGGTTGAAGCTTGCTCCTCAGTGACTGATTCAACGTTAGTTCTCCTACCCACTATTAGCATCGGACTATTTTGATTGAAATTCGAATTCAACATAAACATTAACGTACCGATAAGATTGTCTACAAATAGAATATCGCCGTTTGCATACGCATAAAACAGTGCCGGGTATTTCTTCATTACATCTAAAAACATATATTTCAGCACAGGAATTCCAATCATAGTTTTAGAAGGAGATAGCACATCCCATCCTTTTTCGGTGACTCTCTTAGCAAGGTTGTCATTTTCAGTGAAAAACACCGGTTTAACAAAAGCTCCAAATGATTTCCAATTCCTTAAAGTATTATTTCTGCAAACGTACTTTTCTGCATTATCGTCAAATGTGGTAAATAAGACAAGCAAAACAACTGCGGTGGAACTTGTGACGAGTTCATCTTTCGTCATTAATTGTATACTTTGTTTGAGAAAATGCTGCATGGGACGTGTATTTGAATTTAGATGAATATCGTTAGCTTTATCGTCGCTGTAGTTAGTGACTATATATGTTGTTGGTATTTTCCCAGATTTAGGCATCAAGCTGTTCCATTCATTTGAATTTAAACAGCTTTCGACTGTTTTTTGTTCAATCTCTTTTGCTTCTTGTTTTGCCATATACTGTTTTACTAACTTTCGCCATATATCAATGTCATTATTTAATTTCTGAGGGATTGCAGTTAACAGCGCATTAAATCTAGCACTCGTGCAAATATATAAGTATACATGAACGAAAAAAACCAATAACACTAAAAGGGCTAGATAAACGTTCCTGTATTTAGGTAGACACCATGTATGTACCATTCTAAATTTGCTACCATAACCTGAAAATAATCTTGACATTATGATATATTTAAAAGATACAGTACAAACAATATTAAACCTTTGAAGCATAACAACACATATAATGTAAAAAGACCGATGCTTATACGAAGAGTCGAAAAGAGGAAGGATGATGCCAGCCAGTCCACTTACTAAGTATCGGGTCGACAAATATGACGATGAAGCACAACAAATAATATTATACAGGTCTAACCGATATTGCAACGATACGTTAGTGTCAAAAGAAATAAAATATGATGAAAAATCCCCTTAGTTATATTTTCAACTTTCCCACAGTTATAACTGATCCTGAATTTTCGGTATAATGATTTAAATATGCAATCAGCAATGCTGGGTGTTTACGTAGTAATGTGTAAGCATTGAAATAAAAAGTGTTCAGAAACACCTAGATGACAAATGTATTACGATAGACACACGTTTCGTCTATTCAAGGTCATCAGTCTCGTTCAAATTTAAATATGTTTAAAGTAGTCTTCATATAACATGATTGAGAAAAGGAATATCTTAAGCCCACCGGAATCGTATCAATACACAATATAGATAGCTCAAAATATGATATAAAGAATTAAAATGACACTACCAACAAACATATTTACTAAGTATCCGGTCGAAAAACGGGATGCAACTTAATAAATAATAATAAAAAAATCTAATGGATTATGCAACAATACACACGATGAAAAGTTAAAAAAAAATAAATTCGCAGTTAGACAACTAATGGCCTTCGTCAGTGTCATGTTTGTTATATCTTTAAATTGAGCATAGTTATAACTGTATATTGTCAGAAAATAAACATCGTCCCTTTTATCTTTACATGTAAAAGGATATCAATCTATAGAGAGACATGAATTATTTTGATTCTAAAGAAAACATGTTTTCATTTACAATTAACACAATTACCACTAATTGTAAGAGATTGGTAATTGGTGACAAAACTGAAAGAAAATGCATTTCATAAACGAAATAGCATAAACAGTAACATTGTAATTTAGAAAAAAAAAAGGATCTTTTTGTATGTTTAGTCACATGACTCAGAATTGAACACAAGAAAGAGGCAGGGAAAGTGAGGAGGAACGTCAAAATGCAAGTCGAAAATATATGATGGGTAATAATTTATCTTAAAGTAAAGCTTTGTTATCGAAGCTTCTTGAAGAGGTTATATAAGAAGTACAAATCATGAAGGTATAATAATTATAGTGGATTCAGACTATCTTGACAAAATACTGAACATTTATAATTGTTACATGTCTTTGTGTAAAGCAATGTGATTTACTTAAATACGGCTGATGACTTCAAATGAACTTTTATGCCGAAATGACCGTCGTTTTCAGTAAAGTGACTTAGTCAGATTGTATATAAATCAACAACTCGGGAAGTCTCTAGGAAGTCTAAGGAGCTAATTATATCTTGCCGATAAATGGCGTGTTTGGACTGATGCAGTTATTATTAGCCTAAATTTTAGCCAGATATTTTCGACATTAACCTTAAAAGATAATAAGATAATAATTGCTAATTCCCTACCAAATGTCGAAATTCTCAGCTTGTACAGCGGTTTCATCCACAAGATACATCTTGGCACGACAATATATTTGACAAATTGTTGAACTTAGCGTAAGCTCTTATGCAATTCAGACCGAAATACATAATAGTTGTATTAATGTTATCCAACTAATCAAAACAAGATTCTTCTCAATGCATGCTAATTTCCTATCAGTGTAAATTATTCAGCGACGCGATAAATAAAGATGTTTAAATCTCAACACACCATAAAATCGCGATAAGACAATAAAGACTTGATTTAGTACTTCAGTCTATTAAATGGAATAATGGTGGACTGAAAGTTCACGGATTTAATGAATACTTTAAATTTCTGAATAGGTTATACTCTATAACGTGGTTTGAGTCTCTTTACTCTCAACACGGTGTAAACAAAACCAAACCATGTACTAGAGTATAACCTGTGCAGAAAGTTTAAATATTCCTTATAATTGAATTTTAACAATAAATCTTGACAATTTTAAGGATACAAGTAGCAATAACATCATATCTATATTTGGATTTTAACGACGTAAGAATAGGTCACGTGATACAAGTTATGTCGTATAGGGTTTCTCCATTTCAGTTACATCTGAGCGAACTAAGCAAATTAAAATATAAATAAAATAAATCATTAACGTGTTATTATACATTCATCAAATATAGATTTAAGTAACAGTAAAACTTGTCAATAAATAATTGAACACTTTTGCACATCAATATACTCATGTGCAGTTGTGTTAAGGAGCAGATTTATATGGGTTTAAACAGACAATTAACTACACTTAATTAAAAACAAACGGCACAGACAAAAGCGCGGCGAATTCAAATGTTTAAATATCTATAACTGAACTTAAGGCTTAGCATATGATGATATATGTGATTTGGATTATCAAGAACGTAAGGAATCCTTTTGTTCGTTGTTAGTTCATACACATTTTTTGTAATTTAATATTTATTGATATTTTTTTATGAGTTTCTTAAATACTATAGAGCTAGCTCGTCTGATGGTGTGTATAGAATTCTCAAGGGGAGTTTACAAGTCTGCTAAACAAAACACTTTAAAATACATAAGCATGACCTGTCAATTTCTTATTTAATGACCTATACATATGACAACCACGTCTGGCTTTGAACGAATGTGTTACGAAGTGACTTTCACTCCGTTGGGTTCTATTTTGAAAATTAAATTTCTATAGATTTATCAGTCGGCGTAAATGAAAAACTAAATAAAAATCCCCTTTTAATAAATACAACATTGAAACAGAAGAACAACAATATACAGCCTTCACCATTACCTCGCTACACAGTCCACCCAACATGAAACATAAGAACAATATGCACACCTTACTACTATCTCACAACACATCGACACAAAATGAAACAAAACAAAATAAATAATACAAACCTAAAAAATAAAATAAAGAAAATGTTTATCACAATCCAGTATATTCTAATTATTTCCACGCCTGCTACAACGTTAATAAATGACTGCAATAATATGTCAAGCCCAAAATGTATTTCCATAAATAATTAGATTGAATTTACGACTACTGGTATTCAGAACTCTCTGTCAAATAAATTTATAGCCATCTATTTTCCTAACTGCGCCGAACGACGTGTATACTCAGTATGTGTATATGCTAAAGCTTGATTTTAGTACAACAGCTTTCTATTTTTAACGCCTTCCTAATGTTACCAGTTTTATGAATGAGTCTCTCTATTCTCTTATAGACCCTCTTACGCAAACCAAAGTTGGCAACACTTAAATTAGTCCATAAATCAGTCCCCTGTGAAAGGAACAAAATACCATTTTAATACCGTTCTTTTGTTATTAACAATTTTAGAACCGTTTCCGCCATATCCACGCGAATAACACAAACGTACTCTTATAGATATCACGCGCCATTTTTGTACGTGCAATCAAAATGGTAGGGCTGAGTCTATATGGAATTTACCTGTAGGTTTACTGATACCCTGCTGAGTTTTATATCCAGGAAATCTCCTGAACTGACGAATCATCTTTTGAGTATATAAACTATGGTAGCATTCACCCGTTCCAATATTTTTCCACCAACCTACTTCTTTAGCACATCCTTTTCGTTCAATGTACAGGTGCCCAACTAATAGAGTACACCTGACTATAAATAACCAGCCAAACTGGTTCTTCTATTTACCTGTTCAGGTAAAATCAATAATTAACTCTGACTTTACCTGTATGTACTCCACTGTAATAGTATGCAAAGAAAGATCACTCTAACGTCTTTCTCCATGCTTTACGGAATGTAATACATATCTTTTGTCTCATAGAGTATTTATATTAGTGCTAACCTCTGTAAATTGTTCTTAATGTTTAATAAATGAACGTTTCTGGTTTTAAAAATGATTAATTATGTTACGTTAAATTTGGGGTAATAGCTTTGTTTTCCGTGTGTAATATGACAAAACATCATTATCATCCGAATAATTGCAGAAATGTTTGAAAACAATGAAAACTGTTTAATTATATATACTTCAATTCAATATAAAAATATCTTTATTACATCAACTAAACGGCCAACTGCAAAGCATCAGTAGCACAATTTTGCTTGAACGATTAGAGCAGATCATGATATGTAAAGATATACACATACTGACAAGTCAGTATGTGTAATAATGTCAGTAGAAAGGTTGTTTATTCATAGGTTTTATCAAAAGGTGTCGATTATCTTGATATACCGATAGACAGAAATGTTAAAAATCTGTACAACTGTTTGACGGTATTATTTTCCGCATGCCCGTATGCCACAAAATCTTGACTTTTCATTCTGACAACTATTAAAGTGTGCGAAATATATATTTGTATGGAGGTTTCTATTTTTTCTTCATTCTGAATGATCATGAAGATTTCAAATTAACGTTGTGACTTTCTTAAACGTTTCTGTAGACGAAATTCATTCTGTGGAATGAACATGATTGGATTGACAAACATGGTGATTATCTCTCTTGTTTGAAAGCTGTGCGTTGCAATTGCTGAACCGGCGTTAATATGAAAAGACAGAAACCATGACGCCTTTTCGCATATAACGATTTAGTGTGTAATTTACAGACATCTTATATATCCTTGGCATCTCTATAAAAATTATATAGCATGTGTTTGTTTCACCGGTATTTAGTATGAGTAAATGTCAACCACAAGACGGAATCAACAGTTGAAAACAAACTCGTTGATATTCTGGAAATAAACTAGTTTAATAGAATACAACATAGCTGGGTGCTCTAGGTCAACGAAGAATAAAAGAACGCATTGGTCGAGTTCGGTATAACAAATTAAAAAATAGAGAACTTGCTGTTTCAGTTTGTGTAGGTTTAAAATGAACATTAGAGATATATCTGTGGTTGGTGCTTTATAAACCTTTCGTCGCTTGAACACAAATAAGTTATGTACGTAACTCAGTAAATGTGAAGTATTTGTAATACTGAGCCTGTAGGCTTGAACTTAACATGAGGTCGCGACGCGATCTTCACATCAACCACATAACCTAATTGCTTTGGCAGGTTGTTTGTTATGCTAAAAAGATATTCCATTTGACATTAAAACATTTTGGGTACTACGACTAAAAATACTTTTTGAATATCAATGATAATTATGATGCCTGCAAATATAATTTAAAGTTTAATTGATATAATACGAACAAATTTAACTGGTAAAATTATCAAATGTGTGTAATTAAATATTATCAGCGATACGCACAAGCAAATGTATCAACTCGTGACAGTATACATAAATCCCAAGTGGCATAAGGCATCAAGCAATTGTATCTGTGACTAAACGATGCAATAACTCCTAACATAGTCATTGCAAGTTCTTGAATATAATGTTGTCATTTCAGAACATGTCTACTATAATTAAAGATCTTGGTTAAAGTAAAATGATCAAATAATAGTGTCGTAGCGCTGTTGTCAAGACTATGTTTTAGCAATGGCTCGGAAAGTACGTTCGTAGTCATGTAGAAATATTTCATTGCAGTTATATTTTATAAATATCGCGTATGCAGATAGTGATTAAATGTGCGTTTGTGATCTTGTTGTCCAAGCAGTCATGTTAGTCGTCTATCATTAATCACCTGCCTACCAATACAATGGTTGAGGCTTCGAGTCACACTGCTGGCAAGATGTGCTCGCTGGTACTCATATTTCTGTCCCTAATATAACAGACAAATTGCTAAAAGTGGTGTTAAACATACGCAAACGGACAAAAAAAAACAAACAGTAATTATTGGAATTTGTCCTGATACACCATTATTTTGTACTGAAACTGCCTTTTTAAGGTTGTTTCATTGCAAGTTACTTTAAAAGAAGCAAAAAATCCCTAAACTTTCAGCAATTTGGAAATTTCAAGGTTTGATAAGAAAAACACCCCCAAGTTGCAATACTAGAAAGAAAACACATTTATTGCTTAAGAAATAGTTTTAGTTATAGCAGCTCTGAACTTTACATATTTCATGTATAACGGTGATGTAATATTATGTTTCCTAAAAGCTATCAATGTAGATACGACCCGAATGTGTGACATGCAACAGTCCATACACATTTTGCATGTCTTGATGGACTGTGTGGACGTGGCCCACATTGGGGAACGGTTCTATTGTGTAGATACGTATTTTAATATATTTAAAACTGTCGTAGGAGATACAGTTTTAAAGTTCGTAGAAGAAATTATTTTACTTAATAAAATTTAATTTAACTATAAATTGTGATGCTTCCTGTTTTGTATTATTTCAACTTCCATTTTTATCTGTATACATTATCATATTATTCTATGACATCACGTTATAGTAGTACTACTAATTAAACAAAAATTAAATTTCACGACCTGAATATAGCTGAAATATTGCTTGATGGACGTTAAACAACAATTAATCAATCAATCAGTTAAGGATCAACGGTGAAGTCCCCGAGTCCATTCAACTAACGGGTTTTCCGAAGGACATGGAACGACTCCCAAGTTGAAAGCTTTTTTTGTAAAAACCGAGTAAACTGTATATGTTTGTGCATGATAAATCGTTGCCAAGAGTTTATAAAGGTTTTCTACACTTTAGATTTTTGATATCGGCTGCGCTCTTTAGCTGGAACGATATAACTAAAAAGAGTTGGAGTTTAATAGAGTGTTTCGTCATCTTCCAGTATGACCCATTACTGGTACCAAGCATTGGAGTGACTTGTTGTGACCAGTTTGTGCACAAGCATGGGAAAAAAACAATAATTAAAAAAAGAATAAAAACATCATGATCAGAACGACAGCAAGGTATGTCCATTGCAGTGGATGGGAAAGACCTTAAAAAATAAAATAAAAACAAACAAGGTTGTCTAATTGGAAATTATCAAATCCTTTATTATTTTCTTGTCGTGTTGACTGCAAGACGTGAGTATGTTATGCATGGCAGTGATATAACACATTAACGTTCGTATCAAACGATTGGGTGCTGTTTTTTGAACAATGAATATTCACACAGCATACATCATTTCAAGTCCTCTTCATGATGTTTGACGGTAATTTCATATAATAATTTCCATATTTACTCTGTATTCTATCTCGTATTACAGCAGTCCAAATTTGAATAATTTCTCTGTCTTTTGCAGGCATGACTAAATATTGACACATTCTGCCATATTTTTTATAACATTCTAAAGCGTCTGGAAAACTAAACGTCAAATTTGCACCTAACGTTTCATATACAACGCCGAATCCATGGGACGGAAGTAATCCAAAAAGATAGAAATCGTCTACCCAGAAAAATGGCGATCCAATGGCGGCATGATATAATTTATTTACCAAATCGGTTGACAAAAATACGGTTAAACCACTACAGTATGTGTGCGGATATCTCTGCATGTGTTTGAATTCGTCATTATCAACAAACCATTTACTTGTATTTTGTCTAATTATCGCCATTGTTCCTTTGTCAATCTTATTGCATAATATAACTGTTTTCTTTTCTTTCAAATATGACATTTCTTCAAATAATTTGAAAAAATTGATAAAGGCATCATCATCTATTTTGACTACGAACCCGGCATTTCTGCAGTTTTCAGAAATCCACTTAAACCCCATCACGCCTTTGTTAGTTAAGTTTCTATATGAATCGATAAAATGCCCCTGTACTATGTCTTTGTACTTTTTACTTTCGGTTTCTATTTTGAATTGTAAAGATTTGTCCAACACTAAACCAAAGAGAAACACTACCCGAATACTCTCGGGACTATAGTATGTTGAGTTAAGCCAGGTTGCGCGCATTCGTACTCTCCGTTCGACATGAATTGGAGCCGAGTGAACCATGACGATGCAGGAAACCTTGGCCACACCTGAACATATATCCTTATTATTAATTATGTAAGGCTGAGAGATTACAATAGGATAAATCGTTCTGGAGACAATTTTTCTCTTATAAATAGGATGCACGCCTGTTTCATACTCTTTTTTCTCCCACAACATCCAACGTGTGTGAATGCGATTCTCACAGCAAGTTATAGATTGTGTCCGAATAAAATCGAGAATTACGACACATAGGCATGACAACGAAACACATGTCACCAAAGCAAACAATTTCAGGTATTCAGTTTCTTTTGCCGATTTGTTCATGTCGTTGTTTATGATTTAGTTTTTTAATCAATCTGGAAATATAAGAATTTAAATCAGTTGCTTGCTTCGAACAGTGAAGTAGCTATATTCTTTAAGCATCATTCGGTTTGTGATGACGGTGAAATTGATAACATTAGATATATCTGATAAAGTATCATGATATAAGGCCAATGATTGTTTTGTTTTCTATATCGTATGGTTAAGGGGGCGATATGCATACAACATAATGTCAAAATTAGAATGCGACCTTGAATATTAAGTAAATCGTATGTAAACATGTTGTGTGTATGTTTTATTTGTGATTAATGTTATATAAATTGTCATTTCGTTAAAAATATTCAAATATATAAAATCTTAAATGAATCCTTGGAAAATAATAAGGTGTTCCTTAACTAATGGCGAAGTGTATATATTTTCTATTGCACATTTTATTGTCTCTGATGTTTTCAGTTGTACTTTTCAAAATAGATCTTCAGCAACAAAGTATAGTTTTTAGAGACATCAGGTTTCTTTCGCAATGCTTATATTTTGTAGCAAACTATAATGGCCGCTTCGACGTCTTTCTGTTCTTTTTATTTTAAATCCAAACTTTCTGTCAATCTACCCCACTGAATTTTAAATTTAAGGACACTACAAAGGGAGCTACATATTTAAGATCAACAGTAAAGAAATTCGACCGAATAAGAAGGGTCAAAATAGTTACCAATCCGGATAAAAAATCATGGGTGCACACAGGTGCTCCGGATGAGTAAGCAGTGCCTGCCTCTAATTAGACAAGCATTTCATTGTCATGTCTAGGGGAAAAGTCAAATTAAGTAATATGAAACACTACCTTGTACTCAGCGAAAATGTCGGATTATATTTGAGTGATATCGATCAATTAAGAAATGGTAACGAACACACAATTTTGGGAAAAATAACATCAACCTAGGTACAACAACCGTTGTTTGAGTATTTTAGTAGTCAACAGTTTTGAAATGTAGACACCATACACTGGTGCTGCTGTATGTTGTTGTCGATGAACGAGAAATTGACAATTGGAATGATGAAGTCATCGCGTTTGTCGTAGAGTCTAGTTTGTATAATCTCGCATATTCGTTTGCATATAATTATCGCACACACTATATCGCATCGTTTTATACATCTAATGAGTGTTTGTTTAAATATTCAACGATCGGTTAGCTACGTGAATACAACATGTTCTTTATATATTGTATTTAAATTTCCCTGCTTGTGTTTTTTGGATTCAAAAAAGACGCATTAATCAACTATTCATTGTGTATATACCTTAATGTTTTCACGCAATCCTATTAAATGATTGCAATATTTTATAAGCACACAATTGTAATTACCCGACGTAAAAAATAACTCAGCATAATTTGCACAATCATCGTACGAAAAAACGTTTCATAATACTATTAACAACTTCATTGTATAACACACAAGCTCACCTATTGTTGACTCTACGGATAGACGACATGGAAGAATAATAATTTACAAACGACACAATAGGTGTATTACGTATCTAATTATAACCTGCAAATAATAATAAACGAAACATTAACATTACACGTCTACATATCACTAAACTGAACAGCGTCAAAATTAGCAAACGTAAGGAGAAACATAATTGCCTTCGAACGACTGTAATAAAAATAATGTGCCGGATGTTATCCCTTACTGTCTGGAAATTTATGTTCCATCCCTAAAAAATACCCAGGTAAGTAACAACTAACTATGAAATAGACAGTAACATATAAAGCATACGAATATAAAAAACTGTTCTATTTTTTAATCGAATGCCCGTATTCGTACCATAATACACAACATTTCATGCAGTCTAAAAATATCACTACTGACTAAAAAAATGACCAAATATCATGTGCAGTCGTTTTTCGTCTGTCACTTCCTGAAATTAACATTATTCCCCAGAAAGACCAACTGATCTGTTTACTGTATCAGCTGCAACTGAATCGAGTGCGCCGTTTGCTTTTAATCGTACAATATAATGTCAAGCACGAAACATAATAAGCGAAATAATTAAACTACAGTCGGACTTCTAGACTTAATAGGCTATCCGTAATTTTATTATAAAATTAAAACAAAATGATTTAAAAAAATAGTTATTATTTTTTTCCTTGCAGTCTTTCGTGAGCCACGCTGTTATTGATTAGTTGTAAAAAAGTATTCTGTGACTTGCTGAAATAATGTTCCAACTTTTAATTTTCGTCTATATTATATCGTCTAGTTTTTGCTTGGGACCAAACTCTGTGGGGGCGGGATCCCAGTGCTCGACCCACTGAACAGCCGAGAGCGTCCCGGATGGCGAATAATGATACCCACTCGATTGGATGTTGTCATAATACGTAAACTCTGGTCGCGGATCATAGTGGGTAACGTGTGTTAGGATTGCTATTCTCCTTGCACGATAAAGCCCCCTTTGTTGACAAAATGTTTAGTTTTTGCTAGGTAACTAGACTGTGGTTGGTCTGAAGTAAAGCATTCGATGTAGTTAGCCTGAAGAGGCAATGTTGCGTGTTGTAGATTTCAAGAAAAGAGTAGGCTCATTGTAGCTGCTACAAAAGGCTAAATTCTCCGCCTCTACCCATAGCTTCATACTTTTAAGTCGAAGTCTAAATTGTGTTCCTAGGGTCCCATGCCACCCATTTTTTGTTGAATCATTGTTTGTTAGTTTGTTCTGGTCCTAAATATAGCTGAAATATTGCTCGATGTAAACAAAAAATACAATTTATTTTTATCTTAGGAGGAAACAGGAGAACCTCGTGAATCCTCTTACCTTTTATAGTGTTCTCCAAAGTCAAAGTTGAACATAGCGAGTTGTCGGGCTCGTCGAATTCTCAAGTTTTGTGTAGTCAATAGCATGTTTATGTATTGCGGTAATAATGAGATATCATAACTTTTATTTTGAATTTTAACCCTTTCTTGCGATTTCATTACCACACTTGGACTATTGATTAAATAAATACAAACCTTTAACATATTCGAAAGGGTTGTTTTCATACAGTATTTAAATACACGCTAAATATTTGTTAAAGATAATCACACTGCGGTGTGCACAATAATACACTTTAGTAAAACAAACCTGAATACTTTTTTATTTCAGTTCTTAGAATCACTTGTTTAAATCTGAACTAGACACTTTTTTTAGTTTTGTTAATTACAATAACACAAGACAATACACGGCGCGCGTATTATACATATGCGCATGGAAAATGTTCGGGGTGTACTCGAACCCTAAAGACTAAAAGAAAGTCTGATTTTCGAATTCCGTTATTCTAAAATATAATAATAAACTTCGCTTTATAGTATAAAGAACAAACTTTTTTAGTTCTATATAATAAACGATAAACCCTAACCATGCACGCAGAAGAAACCATTATTTAGTGTTATTAACTAGATGAATATATATTGGCCCTGGTATTGATTCGAGGGTGACTATATAGTTCAAGAGACCTGTGGGGTCCATAGCGAATACAGCTGATTTGATACAAAGCCAATACAGTCACCATTTCGTAGCAATTATATTTAAATACATCAAAATTCGTATGGCTAGACTGTATGACCAGTGCGTTTGAATAATCAACCTAACAATGCATGAATGAGTCACGAAATAGCTTACTTATCCAGAAGACCGGAGGGAGACCTATCAGGTTTATACGACTTTCCGTATTGCCCTGGTGGCCAAACGAAACGAAGTTATTAAAATGTCATCATACTTTGTTTAAATTTGTGTCAGAAAATATTATTGCAAAAATTTTAAAGATTTCAAAATTTCTAAAACTATAATCGACCGGTGTAGCAAAAATAAAAAAAAATACCAGGCGTTGTGACCCTCGCTTATTGTTTGATACAACGGATAAAATGTCTGTGTCAGACATATTCAGACTGATACCAGGCTAACACAGTTGTAAGTAACGACTTTTTACTGAGGAAACGGAAAAATGTCTGTGAACGATGTCGTTGTCGACAAATCATTTATAATTCTTATATATTCGTTTTTTTATAATTATGTATATACATATATGTACCTTTGTAAATGTGTCTTTTAAATGCAAATGAAAACAAAACTACTTTACTTTATTCTACTTAACTCAGACAATGCTTGTGACATTATAATGTTCCCTCCCCCCCCCCCAAATTGGCAAACCCTTACTGCCTATGTTTTATATTCATAAATATTAATATTGAAATTATAACTGATCAGCATCATAATTCCACAGACTAACATGGCTTAGGGATAATTGACCTCCCCTTTCCAAATTTCCAACACATGTTTCCCCACAACCGGTAAACACCACGTTACAAGAAAATTAAGTTAACAAAATAACCAAACCAATTTTCTTTTCATTTTAGAGTTACATAATATTTTTCAATAATTTGAAGCATGTTGGGTGCAGTTAATATATTGATATTTAAATACTAAAATGTCCTATTGATCTTTACTTTGTTAAAATAGTCTGCTTATGGTTAGGATATACATTGTAAAGGTTATTTTGAATAGGTGTTTTAAAAAGTAAAGTTGTCAATGTACCCCAATGTGGAACAAGACCCTTTTGAAAGTTAGGTTCCTTCAGTGTTACAATAAATAAGCAGTTTCGAGTTATAATAATGTAACAACTAACCAATGGTACAAAAAATGTCGTAAACTTACGTTATGTTTACATTTAGGTCTACCACTTTTTCAGAATATACTTGCTGGTACCCTAAACTTAGTTGACACCACTGACAAACTTTTTAAACTGGAAATCTTAACGACACTATGGTTTTTTTTGTATTACAATTTTACAAAAGAGACGTCAAACGCTTCTGGATTGTGTTATTTAAATCAACATTTTCATACTATGTGATAATTTATGTGAATTCAGAACCACATACATTTTTTCAACAATATACTTCATATTGCATCGCCTCACAAAAAGCTGTGCATTCTTATAAAGACGTGCATGTTAAACTCTCTAGTCTCTTAGGCTTGTGCAAAAAAACATATATTTTTCAGTATAAAGTTTGATGCAGTTTGATTTTGAAAACAATAAAACTTGATATTTATGTATTAAAGCCATACATGCTTTATTGACATTTTTGCTTATTCTTTCTGCTATAACAATTTAAGGTAAATGTGTTTATGCAAATAAATATTGTCTAATGTCTATTGTCTATTTTAATTGTTTTGCAGGTCTACCATGTTCACTACCACCCCAACATTTTAGTGTAAAGGCTTTAGCTGTATTACAGGAAATCAAAATTTTAATGTGTTCGTTTTATCACCGATTCGCCATAATTACAGAACATTATTGAGACAAATTGCACCGTAGATTATGTTGTTTACAGAATCAACCCATGACGCATATAGGCCCAACTCAATATGTTGAATAGCATTCCACAAGCATTCGTGGCGGATTTACTGGAATTAATGATGTGTCAATAAGTAACCTTGTATTGATGCAAATAGGTTGATAAGGTTACTTGCTGAATGTGTGACAACTGTGATTACAACAGTGGGTGGCAAATGCTTTATTAATCTGTCATTTTTCAAGAAATGTAGTGAATTTCATCTTTTATCTAATAAAACTTAACAACATGTTTCTACTATTTTTGACTTAAAACAATTGCAGATTTCTTTTTTCCATGAGTATGTGAGACATAATCAGAAATGTACTCATTTGCTCAATTAAAAACTTTAACCTGGAGTCTAGCACCCATTTCTATTATGCAATTGTATATGGTTGTTTATTGTATTGTATGATGTATATATGGGTATGCAACTTGTCAAACCACTGTAATAGTTCACTTTTTTAAAAAGTTTGCTCAGCAAATTTGCATTAAAATTTGTATCCTTGTATGAATGTCCCTCCCAATTCCCAGCTTTTGTAGTCTGATGCAATGCCAAAATCGTGCTCGAGGCATCTATTGTAGTATGATTTTGTTGTTTGGCATTAAGCACGAGCCAATTGTCGTATGCTACTCTGCCAACAACTACTTCTGGAATGTCAGACCACGGATAATTTTGATTAGAAATAAAATAATCTTCAGCATCAGGTATAAAGAGTATTCCTTTCTTAGCTGCCTGTAAAACTTTGTCATGAGTTGAAGCTTGCTCCTCAGTGACTGATTCAACGTTAGTTCGCCGACCCACTATTAACATCGGAGTAGTTTGATTAAAATACGAATTTAAGATAAACATTAATGTATCGATAAGATTGTCAACAAATAAAATATCACCATTTGCGTATGCATAAAACAGTGCTTGGTATCTTTTCATTACATCTAAAAACATATATTTTAACACCGGAATTCCAATCTTGGTCTTAGAAGGAGATAGCACATCCCACCCCTTTTCTGAGACTCTCTTAGCAAGGTTATCATTTGAGGTGAAAAATACAGGTTTAACAAGTGCTCCAAAAGACTTCCAATTTTTTAAAGTATTATTTCTGCAAACGTATTTTTCTGCATTATCGTCAAATGTTGTAAATAATACAAGAAAAACATTTACATTGACATTTGTGCTGATTTCACCTTTCGTCGCCAAAGGTATACTTCGTTGGTCCATGAGCTGCGTGGGGGAGGTTTTTAATGATATACTTGAATTTAGACGAATATCCATCGCATTAGCATCACTGTGGTTGTTTTCTAATGTTGATATGTTTCCAAATTGACTCAGAAATCTCCTCACTTCATTTACATTTAAAGGTATTTTGCTTCGTTGATTGTCAAACAGTTTTTCACGTTGGTTAGCAATATATTGGTTAACTAACTCTCTCCATATATCAAGGTCATTATTTGTTTCTGCCCAGCGGTGTGTCATCGACCACGTATCAAATCTAACATTTTTGTAAATATATACATAAACAACAATAGCAAAAACCAATAACACCAGCAATGCTAGACGGCAGATCTTGTATTTAGGTTGATACCACGTAAAGACCATTCTAATTCTGCTCCCATAACCTGAAAGTAATTTTGACAGTCACGTTATTTAAAACATAAAATATGTTCATTTTAATATGTATATATAAAGAGTCTACTGTAATCAATGCACCTACTAGACATACATGACCATAAACACACAAACCAAATAACAACATAATATAAAAATCTGTAACGACGCAAATGTAAATAATTATATCACGTATAAATAAAACATATTTTTTACCAACTGATGGTACGCCATCTCAGTGTTATTTAAACGCTCGCGTAGTTCGTTTATTTATTTGGACACTTTAGAAACCAACTTCCTTCAACTAGAAGTAACGAAATAAGTTACTGTAAGCAACATATTCTTGTGTAAATTTATAAATTGTGATAACATAAAAAAACTGAACAATTATATTATAAAAGATTCCTAAGTGTATCGCAAGTGGAATGTTCAACAAACTAGATGCCGCATAATTTGGACATCAGGATGTTGACATTTTTCGACAAGACAATGACCGCGCTCTTTCTTCTCGCGTCAGATGCGCTTTCCAAACGCAAACAATGTGAGCACTCATCCAAGTCCAGCCTTTTTCCTTGACTTGAGTCCGATAGAACACCTATGATATCTACATGGATAAGCTTTAAGACGCCAACACAGCCGATCGCACTACGTCGGCTTGAAATAGTGCCGCAAGAAGATGGAACAGTATCCCAAAGTAACAAACTCGTCGCCTTTTCCGATCATGCCACAAAGATGTCACGCATGCGTTGCAAAAATTGGTGAACACATTCGTTATTGATTATGTGATATTCAGATACGACTGTGACTGTGATAAGTTGAATAGATAAGAATAAACATCAATTTCAAACACTTACATCAATTTGTTGATATTGTTCAGATCTTTTGAATAAACTGGTTGTTTGTACTGATGCCGTTTCTATATACAATTTTATTTATATGTATTTTAGTATTGCGTTTTCATTTGCAGTCAATATATTAACTTTTTGAGCTATAAGATAATTTGTGTGTGCAAATGGCATCAACAGTAATTTCATTATGTATTGCTCAAAACGATTACCCATGCTCATCTCTTAAAGTCACGACAATTTAAGGCCTGTATAAACCTTCGAAACAACCAAATTGTATGATTTCTTGCATCCAATTTACTACAGTGCTTTATTTTAGGAGTTTTCATGCATTAAGTTAACAGGTGTTTTAGCAAGGAGCAATATTTCTTTAAAATAAAAATGACATCAAACATGTATAAATTTACGCAATTAACTAAAAAAGGTATACATAATTTGCCTTAATTATAGTATTATTTCAAATAATAACACAATAACGAACACTTTTAACAAAGACAATGAACAAATCTGAGTCAAAGATACTGCCAAAACCCTAGAACCAACAACCACAATTAGAGCAACTACAATGTTGATCCTGACAGGCATTTCAACAGAAATGGAGGGTTAAATCTGGTTTTATGGCATGCCAAAACTCCAGTACTTTACATGTAGTATGTGAGTTGGTGTCGTGATGAAAATGGATGGCTATCATATATTATCAGTCACAAATAGGTGTATCCAACAAGCATCGCAACACAATCACTGTGTACTTCATATTTTCAAACAAGATGCTGTTCATAAGGGCTCTGTAATGTCTAAGGTCTGTTAGAGTATAGCAGAGGGTGGTTGTATTAGCCACTATTACAGATAGAGGACATAGACAGGGACCATATAAAAACGCCATTTCTTAGTACTTTTATTAACCAACTAACTATACAAATAACAACTTCATCCCAGAACAATAAATGCTATAGAGATTATTAAATGTATTATAAATAGGTATTGCACATATTAAATCAACATTGTTTTTAATGTTGAAATATGTCGGCCATTCCGGTTTTTTATTTTCAAAATGTCCCTTTGGTCATATTTCCAATATATTGAACCCCGATTTCCGGTAATGGCCCTCTATGGACATGCATTATTCCATTTAAGTTTAGTTGGTTAAAAAACAAAATTAAAACAAAATAGTTGCCGAATCGCTATTTATCACGAGAAAACAGTTAGTCTTTGGTCAAGGAGTAAGTCATACCACAGCAACAAGGTAACCAATATAAAAAATCTTACCTACCAGATTTTTTAGATTTAAGATTTATTATGTCCTTTACTTATGTCATTTTCCAACCGGAAGTGGCACACTGTGTCCTTAGCATTGGGCACCAAAGTCCCTAACAACCATGCATTTTCTGAATGGGGACTACTTGTTTGACTAAAATAACTGATGTTTGTGATTTCAAGTGACATTTTGTACTAGAAAACAGATAAAACAGTCAGGAGCATCCATATATTTACGTCTTCAAACCACATTTGGAAAGCCCTTTGCATTTGTTCGTAGAACAAATGTCCTTTCATTAAGGTATTTGTCCTTTTTAGGGGATATACCTTATTGCATTTCTTCTGACTATTATTAAGACTTTCTACTCTCCGAGTTGAAAAACTTATTGTTAAAAGTCTGTTTATAATGAAGACTTTCCACTTTGCGAGTGGAAAGACTTATTGTTTTTGTCTGTTTCTTATTAAGGCTTTCCACTTGCCGAGTGAAATGTCTGATTGCGATTCAATGTTTCTTATTAAGGTATTTCCCTTACATAGGGAAATACCTTACTGCATTTCTACTGATTATTATTTTTATTCTTCTTCTTTTCCGCGGTCAATGTTAAAAAATTGTCGCAAGATATCTTTTCGATACTTGGTACCATCATTCGGTCATACTCTGACTCGCTTTGACTGACCCTGCGAAACCGATCTATTTTTAGTAACTGAGTTATCTGTCCTAAAACCCAAAACCACTGTGTTCGATGAACTTAGAAACAAACCATGACAGATGTCAACAATCTAAAGGCGGGAAAATGTTGTCTGACAAATGGCAATGATTTTTCATGAAAAACATTTTCGATCCACTTCCTGGTTACGCGTTTTTTATTCAAAACGTGTCTCGACTCCTCAAAATTGTTTCCTTCAACAATCATCCTAGGTGACATATTTTGCATCAAAAAATGTCAAGGTAAAAGGTAAAATCTCAAAGTCAGAGGTCACGTTACACCTTGTGTGCAGTATATCTCACGGACCATAAAAGATAGAAGCAGACATTAAATGGAGAGAATACTAATCTTATTTAGACCTTTAGTTGATATAAGTGTTGAAAACTATTTGAAAAACGGCTTTCGAGTTATGGCCCTTGACGCGATTCGGCTTATTCGTTTCTGGCTTAAAACTTTTAAACCGTAAGGGATAATATAGTAAACATATGGTTTTTTGTGACTGTCATATCAAAACCGTTCGATTTAAGACTACATTTGATTGGTAACGGGCAGTCATTTTCAAAATGGCCTTCACAGTAAACCGTCTTTTTTTAAGAATAACACGTAAACAGTACAAAATTGAGGCAGACGATACAAAGGAAAAAACGTCGAAATGTACAAAAACATGTTTTGAAATACGAAAGCGCAAAACTTGTCGTTTTCTGAGTTATTTTCCTTGATTCATATGTTAAAAATGGTTTTTGGTTATTAATAAATCTTGCGAGAATACTGACTTTACATTGTCTGGAAAATTTGTTCTATCATAGGATTGAAAACAAATTTGATCGTCATGGAGACACGCGCCATTTGACGCCATACATTACTCCACGGGAAACAAGCAGTTTTGTGTTGATCTCTTTTTAAAAAAAATGTCCAGTTACAAAAATGTAATTGTTGAGTTTATTCTATTGTTTTAATTTATTTATAAGCATTAACTAAAAAATATTTTCTCCATCGAGAGATAACAAAATTTCCGTCTTGCACATTTAATATAATCCGGTACGCGTATTATACAATGTGCAAAACGGAAATTTTGTCATCTCTCCATGGGGGAAATATTTTTTGTAGTTAAACCTTAAATAACCTTTTGAACGTTGCAGATACTGAATGAAACATATCATTCATTTGAAATAGAATTTAACTTCCTACAATTTGATCCCAAGAAGTACATGATTCAGTTGAGTGGTTTCAAAATGGTGGCCAACAACATATCGAAAACGGTGTGTTCCCCGAACGCCTACTGGATAAAAAAAACACCTCATTAGGTATTGGGATTATGGGGCATGTTAAGGGGAATGCAATAATTAGTTTACCTGTATTTACCTGTATTTACCTTGAAAATTATAATAAAGCATAGTAGACATTGGAAACTGAATTGACAAGAAAAATATCAAAATATCAAAATAAAATTAAAAAAAAGAATGGATAGTTTCAAGTTAATTAAAATAAAATTAAAAACTTAAGCTGCAATATATAAAATAAACTTGTCTTCAAAATGTCCCAAGCCAATTATTTAAGCTGTAGATTGAGATGATGAGCTTGTACCATTCCCAATTAATAGTGTTCACATGTCAAACCTTTGAACACTGCAAGCTAAGAAATAGTATATAAATGGATGAAAAGTACAAACACCTCATTCTAATCCAATATGGCTAATGCTCAGCTGAATGTGAAATTCATCACTAATAGACGTCGACGCCAAAATATTAGTCTCGATGGCTTTATATACAGAGTTAACCGTAGGAACCCCGACAAGGTCTTCTGGAGATGCGTCGTACCTGGATGTTCAGCATCATTGTCTACAGAGAACAACATACAAATGTACCAACTGGTTTTGGCAGACAACAACACACACATGCAGCAAACCACACAGAAGTAGTTGCTAAGCAAATAATGAACGCCGTTACCAAACGCTGCTTAGAAGAAGTCCGACCGATATCGACTATTTACGCAGAAAAACTTAACAAACTAGACAAAGTCGATCTAGCGATCGCTGATACCCCCGCTTTTGTGAAAATTTCTAACGTTTTTCGTGGATTGTGACCTTGAAATTGGATGGATTTCCACCAAAATCAATAGGCTTCTTACCAACAAAATATATAAGAATATTTTACAGTTTCATTAAAATCGGATGAAAACTTTTTGAGTTATTTTCCGGAAACAACTTTTTGTAAATATTTCTAACATTTTTCGTGGACTGTGACCTTAAAATTTGACAGATTTCCCCCAAAATCAATAGGCTTCTTACCAACCTGATATATAACAATATCCCAAAGTTTCATTCAAATCACATGCAAACTTTTTGAGTTATCATCCGGAAACAACTTTTTTGTAAAAATTTCTAAAGTTTTTCATGGACTGCGACCTTGAAATTTGATGGATTTCCCCCAAAATCAAAAGGCTTTTTACCAACCTGACATATAACAATATCCCAAAGTTTCATTCAAATCGGATGCAAACTTTTTGAGTTATTGTCCGGAAACAACTTTTATGTTAAAATTTCTAACGTTTTTCGTGGACTGTGACCTTGAAATTTGACGGATTTCCCCCAAAATAGATAGGCTTCTTACCAACCTGATATATGACAATATCCCAAAGTTTCATTCAAATCGGATGTAAACTTTTTGAGTTATTGTCCGGAAACAACTTTTTTGTTAAAATTTCTAAAGTTTTTCGTGGACTGTGACCTTGAAATTTGACGGATTTCCCCCAAAATCGATAGGCTTCTTACCAACCTGATTTATAACAATATCCCAAAGTTTCATTCAAATCGGATGTAAACTTTTTGAATTATCATCCGGAAACCAAATGTGGACGGACGAACGGATGGACGGACGGACGGACGGACAGACAGACGGACGGACGGACGGACGGACATGAGGACCACTATATACCCCGACTCTGTCGAGCGGGGGTATAATTACGTGACACCGAATGGGACGACACCAGTAGAGAAGTAGTTGAACAGCTGCCGACATTCAACTCAGCCAAGTCTTCACTTTACAGAGCCAGACGCAAGCAGACTCCACCACTACCAAAGACTCAGACAGACATCACACTCGAAGGAAAATGGACAGAGACATCAACAGGAGACAGATTCTTACTATTCGACGACACATACCAAACTCGAAGAATGATAGCCTACGCATCAACAGACAACCTTCGCGACTTAGCTGCTGCTGATAAGTTCTTTTGTGACGGAATCTTTTAAACTTGCCCTACTCTATTCTACCAGATTTACAGCATACACATAAGGATAGACGACGTCATGACGCCAATGGTATATGCGTTTCTTCCAGGAAAGAGTCAAGCCATTTACACCAGATTCTTTACTTTACTTCAAGACAAGATGACAGACCTTGGACTCGACCCAACCACAGCTGTACTCGACTTCGAAGTAGCAACTCACAATGCACTCAAGGAAGTGTTTCCAAGACTTGAAACCAAGGGGTGTTTTTTCCACTACACTCAAGCCATCTGGAGATAGACTCAAGCACTAGGACTACAGATCCCATATAGAGACAACGACGACGTGAAGACCCTAGTTACACGAGCAGCAATCCTCCCACTCATACCTATGGAAGCAATAGAAGACGTATGGTTCCAGGCCCTCGAAGACCGTGACGCTGCAGACTTAACTCAACTTACACAGACATTTACAGACTACGTGACAGAGCAGTGGGTAGAAGGAGACAGAACCGTGTGGAACCACTTTGGAACTCAAGGACCCAGGACTACCAACAACATAGAGGGCTGGCACAGCAAACTGAAGATGACACAGCACGCACATCCCAACATATTAACTTCAATCCAGATGTTCAAAGATATACAGAACCACAACGACATTATCCGGATACAGAGACAGACTGGTGGAACCACTCGACCCCGTGCAAAGAAATACTGCAACGTCGACCGCAGGCTAACGACACTTAAGGAACGTTACCAGATAGGCATCATCGACTTAATGACATACGCCGACTCAGCATCAGAACTCCTACATCTAGAATAAGTGACAAAATGACTCTAGTGCTCTGTTTTTGTGTAAATTTTTTTTTACTTAGTTATTATTATTATTTAAGATGTATAGTGCTATATCATGAAAAAGAAATTCTCTAATTTTTTTTTGGCTTTTTTGCTTTTTTTTGTTACTTAGTTATTATTATTATATTAGATGTATAGTGCTATATCATGAAATAGATGTAATGAATATGATTTAATTTATTAAAATGCTCTATTTTTTTTTACTTAGTTATTATTATTATTATATAGATGTAATGCATATCATTTAATGTATTAAAATGTATGACCAAAGTATTTTTCTTTAGATTGACTTTGTTTTCAACCTTACAATATTAACTATAAAAATTTACACTAATTTAAACACCCCTTAGAAGGCCCCATAATCCCATACATTAATTAGATGTTTATTTTATCCAGTAGGCGTTCGGGGAACAAACCTCGAAAACTGCGTTATTTATCCTAAGCGTCATCACGTGACAAGTGAAAAGAATGCATGATCCATCTCACTTATCGAACTGCTTTCGACGAAGACAGCCTTCAGTCTTTTTGTCCGTGTGATTTTGAAAGTGAGGGTAAGTATTTTTATATAATTTTATGTTTATTTAGAGCCCGAGGAGGGTTTAGTTTCTTTTTAATTAAAGATAAAGGTTTGCAACCCGATGAGGGTTATTGTAACTTTAATTTTTGTTTTAAACTCGAGGAGGGTTATTTTAACTTTAATGTTGTTTTCAACCCGAGGAGGGTTATTTGAACGTTAAGTTTTGTTTTGAACCCGAGGAGGGTGATTTTGTCCTTTAATTTTGTTTCCAGCCCGATGGTAGTTATTTTAACTTAAATTGTTGTTGTTTCGTTTTGTCTTGTCAGCACTAGGAAGATGGTATCTTCTTTTTGAGTTATTTATATTTCTAACTTTTGCAGGAGGTTTTTTAAGCTTGATTTATGACATTGTGTGTGTGTGTTATCCTACAAGTTTTTCGTTATTTGAAAGACAACCTATTTAGATAGTTTCGGTGAATGTTTATTTCTCGTTTTGTTTCGAGATGTGTCTGGTTCAATTTACAGTATTTTATATTCTTCAAGTTTTGATTTATTCTGAATTTTGCGGCCTCGGCTTTTTAAATTTTATTTTCAACTTTTTATCCATTTTTTTTTCGTCTTTATTTGTGAATAATTTAATCGTGCGCTAATCCCGCCACTTTTTTCTGTTTGTCTTTGGCGGATAATTCATGCTTTTATTTTGATTTTATGTAGTTCAGCGTTGTTTACACTTGAAAGGTAATTAGTTTGTTAGTTTGATTGTTTGTTTACCGTTAAATGTTATTTGGGGTGTATATTTTTTATTTTATCTTAATTCATTTGTTTTTTTGTTTTGTTTTAGATGTCGCATCTCATCCTAAAACCCATCCTTTTTCTTATTGGGAAGGGTTTGCTACCGAATGATTTTGGAAATACGTTCGTCCAGTGACACTATTCATACAGCTGATTTGGCTCGCCTTCGCAAAGACAACCCTTGGGAAAACTATTCGTTAGATGAGTTAGTAAATGAGTTTAAAAAGTTGACAGGAGAAGCTATGAAGGACGTAATGACACTTAACAACAAAGACTAGACCTTGGATAACGCACAACACTAAATGCACCAAGCTATTTTGTTTGCCACGTTGTCGGGGTCCAAAATCTACACCTTTGGCTACCAGTTCCGGTTCTAGTAATGACCAAGGTATTGTGTAATTATATTTTGTTTTGAAATTACTGTTATTTTATGCTAGTTTTTTTATACGGTCTAAGTTTAAATTACCAATGGTGCATAATCTTTTATGAAATTTAGTAAGTTTTCAGCGAGGTCCGTGTTGTACTATGGGTGTATGAGAAATTAAGCTTTCGTAGTTATACCTGGCACACCGAACCCGTTTTTCTTTACGGAGTTATTTCCATTGTCACAAAAAAAACTTGTTTACAGATAAACTGTGAAACGTTAAAAGATGTAACAGAAAAAGTTGTTGCAAAATGAGTCAGCTATTGATTGCTACAATTTGTTACATTTTGCGTAAAGAATTTTTATGACTCCTTATATGAGTTATTTCCCCTTTTTATTGCAAGTATATTTTGTGCCATTGTAACTCATGAACCAGCGGTAATAGAGACTTGGGATTTCACTGTTGGTCATCATTGACCTTGACATTGAAAAAGGTCACATGGTCAAAGGTCATGGTAACATTCTTATTTTTGACATTGTGTTATGTGCGATTCTCCTCCTGAACCATAAGAGCTAAAGAAAAAACATTTACCAAAATGTAGATAATATTAAGGTACTGAAAGGTAACTATAAATGATTTTACTTTTGAAAGAGTTATCTCCCCTAGATCATTTAAATATAATGTAAAGAGCGTTATCCCAGAAACTATAACATAGTTTGACCTCGGATCTTCTGTGTTGTTGATTGTTAGATAAGCAATATATGCAAAATCAAAAGGTCAAAGGTCAACGTCAATTTAGTTCTTGAATGTCCCAATTTATGACCTTTTTTATTTCAAAAATATACGAATGTTTTTTCTTTGATATATTTATATTGGGAAATGGATTTAATTTAAACACACAATGGGTTGAGGTCAAGGTCATAGTGTCCTACAGTTTGACCTTTTCTATTTTAAATAGAAGTTAGTTAAATAGTTTTCCTTTAAATTTGTTAGTTTCATCAAAGAACGAATAATGCATATGGGTACATGTTAGTTCTGTGTAATTCCCTTATGTGGAAGCATATTAATCTTTCGAGAGAACGACTTAACTTATATTTGTTCTTTCTTTTTGTTACGTCACTTATCGAAACCCATCAATTTTAGAGTTCGCGACATATCATTTTGAAACTTTGGAATATGGATTGAACTATATTATATATTCGAGACTACCTTTTGCAAGCCTAATACTTTTTCTTACAGAGTTATCTGCCCAAACACAGAAAATCTTGATATCGAAGTCCAGAACCAAAAAGATACAAGAAAACTGAAAAGTGAGAAATGTTAACATGACGACCGAAGTCGAGCGGTAAACTTCAAATGTTTCAGTGATCACCAAAACTCACAATATCAGTCATTCAAAATCCAGGTACACAATTCAAATTTCTGTCACAATCTGATGCGGCGACTAACAGTTCTTTTCAATCCTACACAAATATTGTACTAACTGTCGTGAACTGTATGAATTGTGTACAATGATCTACAGATCATGGACATTAAATTTACAGTAACTATCACTTTCTATTAATCCAACTCGCACTGTATAATGTAATTTCAGACCTTTTTTACGATTTAAACGAGCGTTATCGTTGATTGTGACCGGTAGATGACCACCGGTAAGGCTTACTTTGTAAACCTATCTCTTGTTCTCTTGCTTTAATGATCATTGTCCTATAATATCATATGTACGTCGAAAATATGATTTTACAAAATATCTAAAAACGACAAACTACCAACTCTCTGAAAATGCCTATATAAATAGGTGGGCGGGGATCATTCATCAAAAACAACTGGACGATACAATATGAGTTGATATGCTTTATCAATGAACGCAATAAATTATTTCTCCAATTTTGACGTAGTATTTCAACCGGTTGTCCGGAGTGGAAAATATAGTTCTCGGAACTAGTGAATTTCTTGTTCCCAGCAGTTGGGTTTTTTAAAATAATAACGTCATAATAAGAACTCATGACGTCATCAACAGAACACCTTCCATTTACCGCGTATTCAAGTCTTGAACGTAAAATTGAAGTTTGGAGAATTTATACTTCATTTCGCAAATTTACTGCTTTTTAAAACTAGAGAAGCAGAATCTTACATTAGTACTTTTGGATTATCGGATTTCTCCAATCTCGATAGTTAAATTATGGAAATATTGATTCCATAGTTTAACTATCTTGATTGGAGCAATCAGATAATCCACTCGTACCAATGTAAGATCCTATATTTCCATGATACCGTACACTGTTTTAAATGCAAATAATGAGCTGTTATCTACTGGAATAGTTTTTCCAGATTTCAAAGGGACTTTTAAAGAGTGTGTTATACGAACCCTTTAAAATGCGTGGCCTGAATTTTAAATGTAGTATTCCAATACTTACCGATGTGACAACTTCGTCTTACTTTCAATAAATGCAATCTGTATCAATTTCAAACAGATTATTAATTATATTGTATTCGGTTTTTATTTATCACTACTTTGTCCGGAATATTTAGGATTTCTAGTTGTGCATATATTTTTTTTTAATTTTCAAAATGGCTGCCATTCCAAACACGATCCCTACTATTGAAATTTTCGTCTGACTTCCAGTTTCCATATTGCGGCATATTTACTACTTCTTGAACAAATCAACAATGTTTAATTTCAACGAAGTTTGATTTCTTGGTATATTTTAAAGTACTTATTCGAATGAAATACTAAATGGGATTCTGGGCGAATTCTTTGCTGGCGTCCGAACACAAAAAGATAAATCGCGCAAAACAAGTTATTACAACGTTCATATTTTTTTCTTAATTGATCATGAAGTTGTCCGGAATTGTCCACCAACAAAGGTCGCACGGGCATTAAGATACTTGGCATAGTGAATATTTAGGATAACTAGATGTACATACTGGTTTTGAAATGTTTAATACAGCCGCCATTTCAATATGGACGCCTACCTAACTCTCCCCGCTATCAACTCAAAGATTTTAAAGTCATCCGATTTCGATAAAATTGTGTTTACAGTTAGACTTAACTCCCCTGAGTGTGCCACTACTTTCAGAATTTTGTCCGACGTCTGGTTTTGGAATGGCGGCGATTTTACTACATCCTCAAAGCACGAAAAAACATTGTCAGATTACATTTCTGGTCATATATTTATGTACTGATTTGAATGAAATACTATCCATGGCGATTTTTAGGAGACTTGTGTGTTGGTCTCCCAACATATTTTTCTTTTTTATTAAGTCGCCAGAAACCTTTTTTTCAACAGTTTATTTTAAGTCGCCCAAATCGAAGTTTTGACGACTTATTGTTTTTGCACCGTTCTTCTCCTTATTATTATATTGTTTTTGTGAGGCTTCTCATTATGGCTCCCAAACGAAAGTTTGGGAGGCATATTGTTTTTGCTCAGTTTCGTATTATTATTATTTTGTTTTTCTTCCATTTTCCACCAGAATTTTGTCCGGCTGTTTTCCTGAAGACCGTAAATTGGATCCAAATGAAATTTCACACATAAATAGGTCATGATGTGACGTTGTGCCTTTCAGGTTTAAAAGTTTTAAATTGGCGGCCATCTTGAAATGGCGTCCATTTTGAAAATGAAACAAATCCTTAAATATCCCAAAGTTAATGGATTTCGACGAAAATTTGAATATTAGTAGAGTATTTTATACCACACCATATGACGCACATGTTGAGTTTTTAGTTTGAATCCAGGATGGCCGCCAAAAAATTCAAAATGCTCGGAATTGCATGAAACTTGGTTTTAAGGTAGATTGCCATGTGGCGATCTAATGTTAGTCATCAAAATTTGAATTTGAAAACGGCGGTCATCTTAAAAAGGCGGGAATTTTGAACATGAAAATAAATCCTTAAAAATCCAAAAGTTTACTGATTTTTATGAAAACTGGAATATAAGTAGAGTATGTTATACCGCACCATATGACGCACATGTTTACGTTTTATGGCAGCCATTTTGAATCCAAGATGACGGACCCAATTTAAAAATGTTCCGATTTGCATTAAACTTGGTTTCCTGGTAGACAAAGTTGCTGTGAATTGATGTCTGAACTCCAGTGTCCACGTGGGTCGTTTGTGAGCTAGTTATGATCCTTAAGATCATAATCATGTTTAATTAAGATGACACTTTGAGAACTTGTTATGGGTGACATGAAGTTTTGCAATTCACATTTAGAATTTTAAAAATGGCTTCGTTTCCATGAAAACCGGGATCGGGATTCATTATATAGGATATTGCATTATCATGGTTAAAATTTGTATTTGGGATATTTTCAACATACTAAATATTTTAGAGGCAATTGGGGTTCATTTGGGAGACATTATGTTGGCATCCTAACACAACGATTTTTGGAGACATATTGTTTTAATCTGTTTCTAATTATTAGTTCGTTTCTTCTTTCTCCGCCTCATGAACTTGTCCCAGTACTTTTCTCGGAAACGCCTCAACTGATTAGTACGAAACTTTGTATTATAGTACGTTATTGGAGGTGTGCCCAAGCTATTCGAAACTTCCAATATGGCCGCCATTTTCATAATGACCGAATTAACATTACGGTACCCCAAAATTATCTCGGGATTTGGACTTATTTTGTCATAATCGAAGTGTAGTTGATAGGTAATCAAAATGGCTGCAAAGTTAACGGATTTGCACGAAACTTGGTATATATATAATAGCATTAGGCGACCTCAAATCTAAAAACGAATCAAGATGGCCGCCACCCAAAGATAACAAACTTCGAAAAAATTGACCAATTTCAACCAAACTTAACATTGTAACATAGGTGGGTAGAAGGCTGAAATTTTGTATATGGAAGTATGTATGGAAGAGAAACATCATGTGTTCGTTTGGGAGACATTTTTGTGTTGGGCATCCCCAACACAGTCAGCACAAGTTATTATTATTATTATTATTATTATTATTATTATTATTATTATTATTATTATTATTATTATTTCGGTTTCCACTTTTTCTAAACCGTGAATTTGTCCGACACATTTCTCTTAGACGCCTTAATATAATAGTATGAAACTTGGCACAGTTGTAGATCGACATATAGAGGGGCGCAGTCAATAGTCAGAGTTTTGATAATGGCCACTTTACTACACCACCAAAAAATGGCAAACATTTTCCCTTTGTCCGTTTTCAACGATATTTGGTATGGTGTTAGATTTTAGTATTTCGAGTGAAACGCTATCTTCGAATTTTTTTCCAACGTCGCGTTTCAAAAGTGTATAATTCAACGTTATCCGATCTCGATGGCACTTAACCTGCTCTGATTGCAACAACATTTGGGGTGGAGGTAGAGTTAAGTGTCCCAAATGGAAATCTATATTGAGAAGTTTTTTCTTCGACCATGCGTTTCAAAATAGCCGCCAACAAATCGTCAAATTTTAAACGTACGATTTTTCTGAAATTTGATGTGTAGGTACATTTTAATGTCCTGAGTGGAGTGCAATACTATCCATGGAGATTTTGGGCAGCGTCTGATTTGGCATCTCAAAACATTATTTTAATTAGTATTAAGTCGCCCAAAAACAAGCTTCAGGAGACACCGTTTCTTATTATTATTCTTATTACGTTTTCATAAATGATGTTTTGGGAGATATATTGTATTGTCCGGTTTCTTATTCTTCTTTTTCTGTCTTTCTTTTTGCTTTCGGTTCAATCGTGTCCGCGCAGTTTCTCTGAGATGCAATGTCCAATCATTATGAAACTTTGGGAACATGTTAAAGATGACCTGGGGTTTTGCAAACCAATTTTGGAATTTTCAAAATTGCTGCCGTTTCGATGGAAATGTGTGTAAAAACGGAGTTAATAATACACCTCGCCATACGTTAAGTAACACCTACATTTTTTTAATTTCAAAAATCTGAATGAATATTAACTTTCAGTTATTTATGTACTACAGCCATCATTCGAGCACAGGAGTTAACTTTAATTAACTTCTCATTTAAATCTTTAAATAGCAAATACAGTTTGTCATACGGTAATTGGGCAGGCCGAACGATTTAGTTTTCATCTCACGGTCATTTGGGACTTCATCTTTACATTTTTACAATGCCTAGACGAAAATTAAGTGAAGCTGAGAAGTGGCAGATCGTATCGTATTAATGCGTAATAGTAGACAGAGCTTGTGTCAGATAGCATAACTGTGGCATTCACTTTATCATTGTATCCCGGCTTCTGAAACTCCATCGAAATGAATTAACTATCCAGGAACGAACTAGGTCATGTCGACCACCAAAAACATCTAAAAGGGAGGATATATCACTCGTTCGTGTACCCAAACTGCCAGATATCTTCGTGACGACTGGAATATTGTAACCAGAGTCACCGTTCGAACAGTTAACAGTCGCCTGAACAATCCAAGCTTGAGAGCTCGTTGCCCCTTGAAACGTCAACTGCTGATAGAGGCATAGCAAAGAGCACGATATCACCGACATTGGAATATTCAAAGCTGGCGACGAGTACACTGAACCGGCGAAAGCAGATTCCTTCATCGTCATATTGATGGGCGGATGCGCGTTTGGAGACACCGAGGCACTGCTTACAACCAGAACAGGATCCTAGGCACAACAGCGTTCGGCGGTGATGTTACAGTGTGTGTGTGTTTGGGGGGGGGGGGTGATTCACACGACTGCTAACTAACTGTGTATATTGTTGATGGAACAATTACATGGCAGAAATATCGACATGGCTTCATTGACGCTATATTTGTCCCACATTTTGACAATCATGCACTTAGTAACAGACCCATTTTCATGGAGGACAACGCAAGACCTCACCGAAATGCAATTGTACGTGATGTTATCGAAAGGAAAGATAATGATCATCTTCCATGGCCATCCATGTAACCCGATATTGAACATTCGTGGGATATCATTGGACAAAAAAAACCTATAACAGGCCACCTGCTTGTAAAAATGTCCAAGAACTACGTGTTGTCATTAAAATGAATTGAAGAATTTGCCACATGCTACACTTCGTCGTTAAGTCAACAGCGTGTAGAGGAGAGTAAATGAACTCAACCGGAAGCGTGGAGGTTACATGACTTACTGAGTATTTTTGCGTTGAACACATTTGAAAGTGACTTTTCTTTCCCTGGACATTGACCTGTGATGATGTGTTTACTTTATGTTCATGAAATTGAAGAATGCAATCAAATTTATTTTGTGACTACTGAATGCTATATTTGGCCTGCTATTTATCTTTGCTTTGAACATGTGTTCATCAAACAATAAGTAAGGCGACTGTAAACATGTTTGTATGTTTCATTCTTCATTAATGTTCAATAAATTGTCATTTCTTTAAACAATATTAAAATATATAAAATCTTAAATGAATCCCTGGAAAATAATAGGGTGTTGCTTAACTTATGGATTTGTGTATATATCAGACACTGCATTATCTCGGTAACAATTTGTATTTGGGGGTTTTCAACATGCTGAAGATTACAGTGGAAATGTGGGTTCGTTTAAAAAAAATTCTATCTTGGCATCCCAACACAATCCGCACTGGTTATGTCTCCGGAACAACGTTTTGGGAGCCATATTGTTTGCATCCGGTTTCTTATTATTATTCTTCTTTTTCTTTTTTATTTTGTCTTTCCGCATATTTCTCTGAGATGCAACTTCCAATCAGTATAAAACTTTAGGAACATGTTATGGGTTACATGAAGTTTTGCAATCCATCTTTGGAATTTTCAAAATGACCGCCGTTGTAGACAAAAGTGCAGTTCTCAGATCTCAGGAATGGCCAGAGCAATGTCAATGAAAATTTTTATACTACAACCGCTGATTATTCTGAGAATTTGTGGTGGAAAAATTGGACGCACACTTCCCTATTTTAATGGCAGCCGTTTCACTACACTCCCCCCAACATCAACCTTAGTCTGGTTGCAAAATAAACGTGATATATAGGTATATTGTAATGCACAAACTAAGAACATCATGTGTATTCCAAGGGTTTTCAACATGCTCAAGAATATAGTGGCAATGGGGCTTCGTTTTGGAGACATTCTGTGTCCAACATAATCAGCACTAGTTATTTTTCTTTCTTTCTTTACTTTTTTTCTTCCCATGTCCGAACAGTTTCTGTGCGATGCAATGTCCAATCAAGATGCAACTTTGGTAACATGTTAGGTTTACCTGACCTATTGCAATCCACTTTTGGAATTTTCAAATTTGCTGCCGTTTTCATTGAAACGGGGGCCAGGGGTCATTATATAAGACATTGTAATATCTTTGTAAAATGTCTATTTGGAGCGGGGGTTTCAACATGCTGAAGAAAAAGAAATTAAATTATTTTTTCTAATAATATAAAATCTTCACTCATGGTAAACTTTAGCGCAATTATTTTGAGCTTAAAGTTTATTAACGACGCATCCTACTCAGAAGTTTTGGGCAATGGGTGTTCGTTTGGGAGACATTCTGCGTTGGCATCCCAACACAATCAGCACTAGTTATTATTATTCCTTTTTTCTATCACTACTTTGTCCAGAATTTTTCACCAATAAAGATTCGAACGACCAATATAGTACTTGGCATTGTGAATGTTTAGGGTTCCTAGTTGCGCACATTAGTTTTGAAATCTTCAAAATGACCACCTTACAAATACCAACCCTAAAAACGCAAAAAAATAAACGTTATCCGATTTCGACGAAATTTGGTATATAGGTAGATTAGTGTTCCTTAAGAGTGCCACTACTTTAAAAAAAATGTGTCTGACTTCTGGTTTCAACTGGCAGCCATTTTACTGCAGGAAAAGACACCGTTGTACGATCTCAACGAAATTTTATTTATATGCGTATTTTAATGAACTGATTTGAATGAAATACTATGCATGGAGATTTTGGGCGAGTTCTGTGTTGGCATCTTTAGTTATTATTATTATTATTTATTATTTTTTGTATTAATTGTTTGGAATTTTTCACAAACAGAGGTTCGTACGACCATTATGATACATGGCAGAGTGTATATTCTGGATTCCTAGTTGTGCTTATTGGTTTTAAAAATTTCAAAAAGGTTGCCTTTTTAAAATTGGTTGCTTTCTCAACAGGATCACATACAACGCAAAAATGTAAACGTCATCCGGTAACAAAAAAATATGGCATATAGAAAAATGTAGGTGCTTTGAGTGTAAAATATGTCAGCCACATTACCACCCCGGTCAACATGAAAAAGTCAACTTTGTTAGATTTCAACAAAATTTGAGTTCTATGCAAATTCTTATGAAATGTGCATGAATCAAAAACTATCCGTTGGCATCCCAACTCAAAATTCTTTAATTTACATTACAGCTAACATCAATTACAAATTGCTGGTAATTAATTAAACAATTCATGACTGCTGCTACTTCATTGAATATTTCAATATGCGCCGACCTGAACTATTTAGATTCCAATATGAATATGTTTATATAAATTTTTCACGCCAAGGTGTGCAAAGAGGGACCCTCCATTGTCAGAAATTATCTAAGGCATACCTTCAAAGCTTTCAAACATATTTCTTTTAAATCACCTTTTTATACCAACGCACATTTGTCAATAAGGATGTTGTTAATCTTAATATAACTGTCGTTTTCAGAGAAACAAATTTTTCAGGTTGAATATATATCAACAAATCCTGTATTTTTTACATCTTAATAATATTAGCCTCGGTTGACAAGAAGTCTAAACAGTAAGTTATCTACTAAAGATATATGGCGCGTCAGCACATGGGTTCGATTTGTAGTCTGAATCTGGAAAAAGATTAATATGAAACCAACCTTAAATGAGAATGATTGCTAGTTTCCTACTGGTATTGCCAGGAACAATGACTTTTCCCGCAAGTTAAAATTTGATATAAGAATTATAGTGTGAAATTGTTGTGAAAGGCAAAAGCTCTCATGCAAAAAAACCACTAAATGCTTGTTTATTACTTAGAGTAATAAAATGTCAGCCAACAAATCAAAACAAAGTATATAAACGACGACGAACTGGATCTTACATTACTATTCTGGATTCCACAGTTACACAGGAGTCTGTGTAAACAAAGTTATATTGCCGATTTTGATAATTGCTCCACAAACTCTTACAAATTATTAACACATAATGTATCAGCATTCAAATCGGTATCTGTTAACGATTCCGCAGTCTAGGTCACACTCTTAATGCAAAAGCGTTGACACATTGGTAATCTAAAAGGAAGTGTTACAGAATGGATTCAACATGTAAAGAAAAAGTGGCGTTATAACATGCAAACAAACATCAAACAGACATTTTGCTACATGTAATATGTAAATATACTTTTTTCAGGATTTAAAACAATATATGTATTTATACAATGTGTGAAAAAATAAAAATAAAATGAAAACACTTACAAATATTATTGTTCTCTATTTTACTAATAAACCTATGATATTGTACAAGTACTTAAATGTGCTTAATACCTAATATTTTATGGTCTAAAATATCTTTGAATTTACCTACATTCTTTTCATTTGCCACAAACATTGAATAATCGTGCATAAAATTTTTTGTCGATGCCACAATATTTTTTTGATAATACCTACATTGCATTTGTATGCGCGCACATTTTGGTCTATAATTTCATTTTTAATGTGTCAGGACTGTCTTTGCGTCTCTTATGTCTTAGAAGAGAATTAATTGTTTTTATTGCATCTAATTAGATATTGGAGTGATTAAATATGTGTAATATGTTTTATTAATCTCTGTATTCGTTTGATAGTTTGCTAAGGTCTTAAAAGTGCTTTTCGTTATGTGCTATGCAGTTTACTATTGCATAACCAAATGACTCTTAGGTTTTCAAAGTGACACAAATAAAATATGTCATATGATTATGACCTTTAATGTGATGTTAAGGTAACATTTTGATTAAAGTCTTTTCTTTTCATTTAATTTTCACAGGTACATCTCCAACGTTAACTTTTGGAAAAACGGTTATTTGTGATGTTTTCTTTGTAATGTCGCGGGATTATTGCCTTTTCTTTATTATACATTTGAATAGTGACAATTGCATATGAATTAAAGTGCATTCAGGTAAATTGTCAAATCTTAAAATATGTAATTATTATGTGTACGTCCTTATATTATTTCGTATTAGTTAACAACTAAAAAAGAAATTCAACTTAGTGTGGATGCAACATTTCACTTTGGACAGAAATTGCAACTATTGAAGACAGCTAAGTTTAACTATATTATTGTAATTAATTAATTTATAAATTGCAAAGAACTATAATTAACATATAATCAAGTTGTTAACTGTATTTGCCTTTTGTTGGCTAATTTGAAGGTTATTAATACATTTTAAAGCCATCAAGCATCAAAATGGTTTTTGAAGTTAGTTATTTTTTTTTAAAAGTCAGTCACGGAGGAATTTTATAATCTCAAGAAAGATGGTTTAGTGTTTCTTGCAAAACAGTTCAATATGTTTTTTTAAGTTTTAATGAAAAAGCAATAAATTACGAATATTGATTGAACTTGAATATTTCCCGAAAAAGCTAGTGTGATGAGTTTAGGCAACTGATACATTTAAAGTATTAATTTAGGATAAAACTAAATAATTATACAGACAAAGAAATTTGTTGCATGTTCAATGATTTCACTAGTCTGATCCAGGTCTTTGGAGATAACATTAGATAGTATTGAACTCTACTCAGCCTTCTTATATGTCAATTTATTTAAAATGTTAAATATTAAAAGCATGTGAGTGATTCTTTATTTGCATTCTTGATATACCTTTGATAGAAATGGAAATTTTAAATTTCATGATGATTACTATATAATTATTTTTCTTGTTACAAGAGACTAGTCATCCTGAACTTGATGCTGCTTACCTTGTTGACTATTCAGGATCTTCATACATTCTGAGTTTGTCTTTAGTTGCCTATTCCCATGTCTATATATACTAGTATTGTTTGGTAGTTTGATTATATGGTATAACAAAATGAAATATATAAAGTTTTTTGGTATTTTTATTTTATTGTTTGGCGGTCTTGAGGCTTGACGGACTTTTTTCCAAGCAACAATTATGATCTTCTTGTTGTATGTTTATGATTTATTATTCATTATATAATATGCACATCATGAGTGGCAATTCAGATATATTTAAGATGTATTATTGATAATTGCTTAATATATGTTATTTTATTTGTCTATGATTTATCAACTCTTTATACCACCTTGCCGCTCGAAAAACTAAAATCCCGTCTTAAGGAAATCATGCATAAAGCCTTTGCTTGCACATATATGCCTATTAATATGTAGTTTTAAGGTAAATTATGCTAAAGCGAAGAACGGGTTTGTAGTATGTTTGTTACTTTTGGAGGGTGTGTTTTTCAACAGACAGTCGCAATTCTCTTTGGTAATAACTGTGCCGCACTCCTCGCCAATTTGTTCCTGTATTCTTATCAAACGGAATTTCTTTAACATCTTATTAAAGACAAGAAGATACCAGAAGCTACGTCCTTTGGTTTTCCATACAAATATATTGATGATGTTCTTTCAACCCACTTGTCTACACTGCTACAGAGTTTTCTCGTGGGTAAGGCTGCTGCCATTTTCTCAGCATTATTTTCTGAACAAAGTTCTGATTATGAATTTATAAAAAATTAAATTTTAAAAGCTTAGTGCCAGACGCTTATAGACAAAGATTCAAGTCTTATAAAATGTTTGAATAAGAAACATACTGCATGGTAAATTAGCTTTAGAGACAGGTTGATCAATATTTTAATAGGTTAAGAAAACATATGCTGTGAGAAGAGTGGAAGCGGTGTGTTTATTTAGTTTTTAAACTTATTTGGATGACAGAAATATTGAACACTTAAGAGATCCAGTCTCCTATTTTTCCTGATAATTATTGCCATCCAAACAAAAAAAAACTTTCATTTAGAGAAGTTAAGATTATCCACACAGGTTGTGCCGTCGATGTACTTACTGTCTACTGTCGGAATGGCATGCACACGAAAGATCAAGATGCAAATAAAATCGTTTATGGTCATGTCATTATTTAATGTTCATGCTAAAATCTTCTTTTTTTTATATATTAGTCAATATCATAATATTAATACACTCACGACTAAACATTCAAATATAAAGTTTACATGTATTATCCAACGATATGGGTTAAATATATTGCAACCTCTTAATTTTGTGATACTTACAAACACTTTAAAAATTTATGGCAGTTTATATTTTTACCACTAAATAACGTTATTTTACACAACTTTTTAACAATAATGTAACATATATGATATTTATATATATGGCCCAACATGTCTATTTAAACCTCTCAAATCTTGCTTTAGGACTTAGTTGATGTCAGCTAGATGTCACGATATTCATTTTTGTAGGCCCATATTTTATATTTTCTACACCAGTATGTGTAATATAATTAAATGTAATTTCTGGTGTCTCGAGAAAGAGTTTATATATGCGATATGCTGTTTCGTTGAATCACCAAGGTCTTTCAATTGCCTTTATATATAAAATATTGTTTGTAACTCCTTAGCTAAGATCCAAGGAATGATTGTTTCTGCACATGCATGCGCTAGATACTACGGGATATGCATCACATGTATGTACTTGATACTACAGGATTTTCGACGCATGTATGTACAAGATACTGCATGGTTGTCCTCACGTATATGTAATGAATACTATAGGATTTAACGAATCCTTACAATTCTTCCAAAATTGTTTTCATATATTTGCATTCTTTTACCAAGGTAAACAAAAGTTGTCGATTAGTCAATGAATTAATCCGTGAAAATTGATGGAGCCGAGCTAAGACATAGAGTTGGTGACAAATCCGTGCATCTTGCTCATTTCGTTGATTTTTGTGACTGAGAAAAAAGAAGGTAGTTTTACCGTTACGGCTAATATTGTGTGTATTTGAAATGATTCATAATTGAAATTACAAGCAATGCAATTTTAATGTATCGTTTACAGTGTACTGTTAAACTATTTTCTTGTATGTATTTCTCTATAAAACAAATGATTTCATATTAAGAATGTACAGCCGTTTCAAGTAAATAGCTTTCTGGTAAAGCATACATCGCTCAAGATATTTGAATCGCCAAAATTCGAGTGCACTGGCTTAATTTATTGTCTGAAGCGTACACGACACATGGCTGCTATATTTGTTTACTTTTAGCAAGAAAAAAGTAGTTCCCCAAAAGTCGTTCATCAAATTATGAACGGATCTGGGAAGTACTGGTTTCAGGCCTTTTGACCAATCAAACATGACTATAAACGTAAACGAATGTAAGATACGATTTATTACAGGATGAAACTCACAGGTATGTACCAGATTCTATATGATGGACCACCTGTATGTACTGGATACCTCTGGATTGTCCTCAGATGAATGTACTAGAAACTGCAGGACTCGACGGATACTAAATATGTGTACTAGATATTATACTATTGACTTCACATATATGTATCAGATACTACAGGATTGGCCACTTATGTATGCACCAGATGCTACAAGATTGTCCATATATGTATGTACTGGATACTACATGATAATCAACACTTTTTTGTAACAGATACTACATATTAGTGTACACATGTATGTACCATACATTACATGAATAACCTCACATGTGTGTACTAGACACTGCAGGTTCATCTATGATGTATGTATAGATACTACATCATTTATTGCCACATGTGTGTACTAGATACTACATGTTTGGCCACATCTGTATGTACTAGAAACTACAGGATTGTCCCATACGTATGATTTAGACACTACAGGTATGGATTAATCTCACATGCAGATACGAGGCACTACAGGATTGACTTCGAAGATATGTACAAGATACAACAGGATTTACATCACATGTTTGTACTAAATACTATAGGAATATCCGCTCATGAATGTAGAAGATACTACAGGATTTATCTGACATGTATGTACTTGATACTACAGGATTGTCGTCATATTTATGTACTTAATACTATAGGTTTGTTCGAAAATGAATATAGCACATACTACATTATTGATATCTGTCTATAGAATCTTATACATTCATGTGCGGACAATCCTATGGTATTCAGTTCATAGGTATGAGGATAATCCTGAAGGATCTACATCATACATGTGAGGTATTTAGTACAAACATGTCAGGCCAATCATGTACCATGTAGTGCATGCATATGACGACTGTAAAAATAACAGAGACCGACAGGTTGACATAATGTACTGGTCAGGTGGACTGAAACTTCACATCATGAAAGAAAAAGATGCCTGGTTGTGGACATAATATGCCAGTGAGACGGACTAAAAGCTGTACATACTAAAAATATATTAGCGGCCGACTGGTTGCCATAATGTTCCGGTCAGTCGGACTAAAAGCTGTGCATACTGTGGGTAGAACAGAGGCCGGGAAGTTGGCAAATATGTGCAGGTTTGTTGGGCTTGAAGCTCTTCATACTGTAAGAAAAAGCAAAAGCCAGGAAAATGATATATTGCACATGACACTCGTACATAAATCTGAACTTACTGTAAGTATAACAGAGGACATCAGGTTTACATAATGTACGGGTCAGTCGGACTTAAGGCTGTACATAGAGTAAATATATCTGAGTCCAGGGTTGACATGATGCACGGGTAAGACGGACTGAAAAATGCATATACTGTGAGTATAACAGTGTCCGGGAGGTTGACATAATATTCCGGTCAGTCGGACTGAAAGATGTGCATATTGTAAGTATAGCAGAGGCCGGGACGTTGACATAATGTGCGGGTCAGTCTATCTGAAAGTTGTACATACTGTAAATATAACAGACTCTTGGAGGTTAACATAATATACGTGTCAGTCGAAATGAAAGCTGAACATACTGTAAGTATAACAGACTCTGTGATGTTGACACAATGTACGGGTCAGTCGGACTGAAAGATGTACATACTGTAAGTATAACATAGGCTTAGTTTTTACATAATGTAAATGTCAATCGGACTGACAGTTGTAAAAACCTTAAGTATAAAAGTTCTACGGACATTGACATAATGTACGGGTAAGTCGGACTGAAAGATGTGCATACTATAAGTATAACACAGGCCGTGAGGTTGACATCATGTACGGGTCAGGTATACTAAAACTTCAGATCCTGTTAGTACAAGATGCTGGTAGGTTGAAATAATGTGCCAGTGACTCGGACTGAAAGCTGTACATAGTGCAAGTATAACATCAGCAAGGAGATTGACATAATTTTTCTGTCAGTCGGACTGAAAGATCTACATACTGTAAAGCAAAATCCGGGATAATGACATATTGCACGTGTCAGTCCCACTGAAAGATGAACTTGCTATAAGCATAACAGATCCCACGGTTGACATAATGTACGTGTAAGAAGGAATTAAGATGTATATACTGTAAGAATAAGATGCCTGGTGAGACGTACTGAAAGCTGTACATACTAAAAATATAACAGCGGCCAGGAGGTTGACATAATGTTCAGGTCAGTCGGACTGAAAGATGTGCATATTGTGAGTACAACAGAGGCCAGGAGGTTGATATAATGTACGGATCAGTCTTACCTAAAAGTTGTTCATACTGTAAGAATAACAGAGGCCAGGAGGTTGACACAATGCACGGATCACTCGGACATAAAGCTGTACATACTGTAAGTATAACGAGGCCGGTAGGGTCACATAATGTACCAGTAACTCCGACTGAAAGCTGTACAATCCTTAAGTATAACAGCGGCCGGGAGGTTGACATAATGTACGGGTCAGAATGACTGAAACTTCACATCCTGTAAGTTAAAAAATCCGAGAGGTTGACATAATGTACGGTGAGTCGGACTAAAAGCTGTACATACTGAAAATATAACAGTGGCCTGGACGTTGTCATAATGTTCCAGTCAGTCGGACTGAAAGATGTGCATATTGTAAGTATAACAGAGGCCGGTAGGTTCACATAATTAACCAGTCACCCGGACTGAAAGCTGTACAATCCTTACGTATTTCAATGGCCTGGAAGTTGACATAATGTATGGATAAGTCGGACTGAGGATGTGCATACTGTAAGTATAACAGTGGCCTGGAGGTTGACATAATGTACGGGTCAAGTGGACTGAACCTTCATATACTGTAAGTATAAGATGCCGAGAGATTGACTTAATGTACCGGTGGGTCGGACTGAAAGCTGTACATACTGAAAATATAACAGCTGCCGGGAGGTTGACATAATGTCCGCCTATAATCGGACTGAAAGGTGTGCATACTGTAAGTATAACAGCGGCCGGGAGGTTGACATCATGTATTGGTCAGTTATACTAAAACTTCACATCCTGTAAGTATAAGCTCCCAGTAGGTTGACATAATGTACTGGTCACTCGGACTGAAAGCTAAACATACTGTAAGTATTAGAGAGGCCGGAAGGTTGGCAAAATGTGCAAGTTTGTTTAACTTAAAGCTGTACATACTGTAAGTAAATCAGAAACCAGAAGAACGACATATTGTATGGGACACTGGGACAGAAAGCTGAACTTACTGTAAGTATAAGAGAGGCCTGGAGGTTTACAAAATGGAGGGGTACATCGGACTGAAATCTGTACATTCAGTAAGTATAACTAAGGCCAGGGTTGACATAATGTACGAGTAAGTCGGACTGAAAGATGCACATACTGTAAGTGAAACAGAGACCGGGAGGTTGACATAATGAACGGGTAATTTGAACTGAAACTTCACATCCTGTAAGAATAAGATGTCCGGAGTTTGACTTACTGTTACGGTCAGTCGGACTGAAAGATGTGCATACTGAAAGTGTAATATAGGCCAGGAGGTAGACATAATGTGCTGGTCAGTCTAACTGGAATTTGTACATACTGTAAGTATAACAGGGGCCTGGCAGTTGACATATGGTACGTGTCAGTCTGACTGAAAGCTGATCATACTGTGAGTATAACAGATTCCGGGAGGTTGACATAATGTACGGTCAGTCGGGCTGAAAGCTGAACATACTGTAAGTATAACAGAGGTTTGGAGGTTTACATAATGTACGGGTCAGTTGGACTGAAATCTGAACAATCCACTTTTACACTGGATGTTTACTTAATGTATGGGTAAATCGGACTGAAAGATGTGCATACTGTAAACATAACAGCGGCAGTGAGGTTTATATAATGTACGGGTCATGTGGACTGAAACTTCACATCCTGTAAGTACAAGATACCTAAGTATAACAGTGGCCCGGAGGTTGACATAATGTACCGGTCAGTCGAAATGAAAGCGGAACATACTGTAATTTTAACAGAAGCTTGTATGTTTACATAATGTACGGGCCTTTCTTACTGATAGTTGTACATACTGTTAGTATAAAAGAGGACGGGAGGTTGACATAATGTACGGGTTAGTCTTACTGATAGCTGTACATACTGTGAGAATAACAGAGCCATGAAGATGAATATACGGTCAGTCGGACTGAAAGCTGAACATACTGTAAGTATAACAGAGGCTTGGAGGTTTACATTATGTACGGGTCAGTCGGACTAGAAGCTGTTCATAGTGTAAGTATAAGAGAGGATAGGGTTGACACAATGTAGGGCAAGTCGGACTGAAAGATGTACACGCTGTAAGTATAACAGATACCGGTAAGTTGATATAATGTACAACCTCCAAGCCTCCACGCCTCCGTTATGCTTACAGTATACACATCTTTCAGTCCGACTTACCCGTACATTATGTCAACCTCCCGGCTACTGTTATACTTACGACTTGTGCAGCTGTCAGTCCGACTTACCGGTACATTATGTCAATCTCCCGGCCTGTTATACTTACAGTATGATCAGCTTCCATTCCGACTGACCCGTTCATTATGTCAACACATCGGCCTCTGTTATAATTACAGTATGCACAACTTTTAGTCCGACTGACCGGATCATTATGTCAAAATCCCGGCTGCTGTTATACTCACAGTATGTACAGTTTTCAGTCAACCTCCCGGCATCGTATACTTACAGGATGTAAAGTTTCAGTATACCTCATCCGCACATTATGTCAACCTCTTGGCCTCTGTTATACTTACAGTATGCACATATTTCAGTCCGACTTACCGGTACATTTTGTCAACCCCCGGCCACTGTTATATTTAAGGTTTCTACAGCTTTCAGTCCGACAGAATCTTACATTATGTCAACTTGCAGGCCTCTGTTATACTTACAGTATGCACAGCTTTCAGTCCGAATAACCGGTACATGATGTCAACATCCCGGCCTCTCCTATCCTTACAGTAAGTACAGCTTTCAATCCGACTGAATCGTACATTATATCAACCTTCCGGCCTCTGTAATACTTGCAGTAAGTACAGCTTTCAGTCCGAATGACCAGTACATTATGTCAAATCTTGGCCTCGGTTAGACCTACAGAATGCACAGCTTTCAGTCCAACTGACCGGTGCATTATGAAAACATGTTATTAAAGCTGCGCAGACTGTAAGTATAACAGAGGCCGGTAGGTTGACGTAATGTAAAGGTCAGTCGGACTGATAGTTGTACATAGTGTAAGTATAACATTAACCTGAATGTTGACATAATGTACGTGTCAGTCGGAAGGAAAGATGAACATACTGTAAGTATAAAAGAGCCCCGGAAGTTTACATAATGTGCGTGTCAGCCGGACTGAAAACTGTACTTGCTGTATGTATAACAATGGCAAGGAGGTAGACATGATATTCTGTGTACTAGTATTGACTTAACATAAATGTATGAAATACTACAGGACTGACCACTCGTGTATGCACCAGATACTACAAGATTGTCCATACATGTATGTACTATATACTACATCAGTGTCAACACTGTTTTGTACCAGATACTAAACGATAGTCTACACATGTATGTACCATACATTACGTGAATATCGTCACATTTGTGTACTGGATACTGCAGGTTCACCTCACAAAAATGTTCTAGATACTACATGATGTTTCCCCACATGTATGTATTAGATACTGCAGGATTTGCCACACATGTACGTACTAGAAACACAGAATTGTCCCACACGTATGATCTAGAAACTATAGGATTGATCTCACATGCATGTACTAGATGCTACAGGATTGACCTCGAATTTATGTACAAGATCCTACAGGATTGACCTCAAATGTATGTACTAAATAATATAGGAATATCCGCAGATCAATGTAGCAGATACTACAGGATTTATCTAATATATATGTACTTGATACTACATGATTGTCTCATATGTATGTACTTAATATTATAGGATTGTCCGAAAATGACTATAGCATTTACTACAGGATTGATGGCACATGTATGTGCTTGATTCTACAGGATTAACCTCACACGTTTCTACCAGCTTCTACAGGATTAACCTCAACTGCATGTACTAGGTACTACAGAATTGAGCTCAAATGTATATAACACGTAATACAGAATTTTTCGCACATGTATGTACCAGATAGTACATGATTGACCTCACATGTTTGTACTAGTTACTAAGTAATTGACCCAACATGTATGTACTGAATACTCCAATAATGTACCAGATAATACATTATTAACCTTACATGTATTTATCTGATACTACAGGATTGGAATACACGTATGTGCTAGATACTGCAGGATTGAGCTCACATGTATATACCAGATACTGCAGGATGAACACGACAGGCATGTAACTGCAGAATTTTACACACATGCATGCGCTGGGTGATACAAGATTGGCCTCATGTGTATGCATCTGATACTACAGGATTGTCGACACGCGTATGTAATGTATTTACTTGATACTACTTGGTTGTATTCAAGTAAATGTAATAAATACTACATTATGAAACGTATGTACCAGATTTTATATAACGGACGACACCTGTATGTACTGGATACCTCAGGATTGTCCTCGGATGAATGTATTAGACACTGCAGGACTTTCCAGATACTAGATGAATGTACTAGATATTATCTTATTGTCTTCACATATATGTACTAGAAACTACAGGATTGCCCACTCGTGTATGCACTAGATATTACAGGATTGTCAATACGTTTGGGTACCAGATAATATACGATAATCTACACATGTATGTGCCATAATTACATGAATAACATCACATGTGTGTCATAGATACTGCAGGTTCACCTCACATGTATGTTCGACAAGGTTTTTCCACACACGAATGTACTACAAGCTACAGAATTGTCCCACACCTATGATCTAGACACTACAGGATTAATCACACATGCAAGTACTAGACACCACAGTATTGACCTCGAATATTAATACAAGATACTGCAGGATTGACCTCACACGTATGCAATAATTGCTATAGAAATATCCGCAAATAATGTATCAGATTCTGTAGGTTTGGTCTCGCATGTATTTGCTTGATACTACATGATTGACCTCACATGTATTTAGCAAATACTACGGGATTGACCTCGACTGTATATACTAGATACTACAGGATTGTCGACATATGTATGTACTGGGTACTTCATTTTTTGACTTTACATGTATGTAACAGAAACTACAGCAATGACCTCACATATCTATACTAGATACTACAGTATTGTCTACACATGTATGTACCATTTTCTACTGCATATAATTTCATATATGTTATAGAAGCCAGAGGTATGTCCACACATGTATGCGCCAGAAACTACATGATTGTCCTCACCTGTATGAGCTATATATATTACATTATTGTCCACATATGAATGCACTAGATACTAAATAATTTTCGTCACATGTATATTTTAGATACGATAGGATTGACCTCAAACGAAAGTACTAAATACTACAGGATTATTATTGCCATGCAGTGTCTGATACATAAATGTATGGATAACACTGCATAATCTGATACTTACATGTATGTGTATTCCAGTAGTATTTTTATATACATGTGAATATAATCAGGCAGGTTAAGTTACATCAATGTAAGGACAAGCATTTAGCGTCTAGAACATGCATGTATGGACATCAATGTAGTATCTGGTACACATATGTCTAGAAAATTTCATGGTGCCCTAACAAGTGTTTATAATCTGTAGTATATTGTACTTACATGGATAAATCAGAAATGTGGGTAATCATCTAGTATCGTATACAAACAAATGTGGATGGTCTGTAGTATGCATGCGTGTATAAACCTGTAGTGTCAGTTACTTCAATGTAAGAACAGTCATGTAGTGCTTGGAACATATATTTATGGACAGTCCAAAAACATCTGTTACATATACGTGAATACAATTCTGTAGTAACTGGTAAAACATGAGTGGATAATCGTGTAATATTTGGTACAGATATGTGCGGATATTATTGTACTATCCGGTAACAATGCGTGGATAATCCCGCAGTCTCAGTTGACAACGGCTCTGTAAATGAACTTTGACTGAGGGAGAGGAAAATAGTTCTTATTTTGATATTTGACTGCGCCAAACTGTAGCATAGACAGTGGATTTATTATTCAATGGAATTTTAATATTGGAGCTGTATTTAAAAAGCAGTTTCATATAGAATTTATAAATAAATTTATTCAGATAATTTATTAAATGTATTGGGTATTTTTTTATCTGATTGTTCAAAGCCTATTTCTGGACTATTTTATGGGTGTAAGGGAGTTTCCATGAGTACCCTTCGGATTTTCTAAATTTGCAAAAAATTTTATCTGACATGGCACCCCGAAAATTTAATGTGATATACGTGAAATTATTCCGGTCGTTTTGAGGGGTCTCTCATTACTCAACGAAACTTGGTGCCTAAGTGAGAGCAAAAAATGTCAATAGTTTCCCCTATACAAAAATAATTAAGAGGCCGTTGTCAAGTTGAAGTGTTGATTTTTTACTTTGTTGTCTAAAAGTTTGTATGTCAATGATGTTATTATGTTCAGCCAATGCAACTATAATGCTGTAACTTTCACTTTATTCTGTCAGATAACAGTAAACAATTAAAAAATACATCTTTCTGTCTAAATTTTACTCAAAAACATTAAAATTTATGGTTTTAAACAGTAAGTTACATGGCCTTGAATGGCATAAAATTGTCAGATTTCAATTGTAGACAGAAACAACAAAGAATTTAAGAAAAAAATGCTAAATTACTCAAAGGAAAACAGAAGCGAAATTAATTTAGTTATCAAACACTATTGTAACTAAATAAATTTAATTTTGAACAAAAACCAAAAAAAAATACCTGTGTGTACTTCAACCCTTTAGAACAGCAACAAACAGCGCATGGGAAATCTGCGACATTACTATGATATTGCTCACAAATGTACTTTCAACCAAATCCATGATACTGTTTACCCAAAAAGCATGCAAAGCCAGTAAAATATGGTTTGTATTTTATTTATATCATTAATTTTTGTCTGAAAAACTGATCCAGTAGCAACAGATAGGGTCGGGTCATAATCTAGCACGCACTTTTCCCCCAAAACAAATTATGATTGCATGACCATTTCTACAAGATGTATTTAAATCCAGCATTTTTCCTCAAATGCTTAATTTTACCAAGGGGAAACACTTGTAATCAACATTCATATTTCTACCTTTTAGCAATTAACAAAATAGACACTAATAAAGTTAAAACCTTGTCAACCAAGGGAGATAATTGTAGGCACTGAAGAATGTAAACAAACTATAAAATGAAGCTTTTATTGTAAATATATGACATTGATCCATATTTAAAGAACAAAATTAGAAGATAATAATCCGATTCCTATTTTAGAAATACAATCACAGAAAAGTCTTCATGAGATTACAAAGATAGCTTAAACATTGTTTGTGGGAGGGGGGGGGTGCACATGTAGATGGAAAACGCCAGGATATGCGCATATATATATATATATATAAGTGACATATCAGTATGTGGAGTTGTTTCATTTGGTAACCATGGACCTTGTACAAAATAAATGCACTCGGTTACTAATTTTAAAAACATGTTTTTTTGCTTTCACCATTTATTTCAAATTCTTGTATTGATGTTTACTTGTTTACAATATATGGTTACAACATCATAGCATTATGACGTCACAGTTTGCATGATGTCATAAAGGGTACTTCAAAACTCCTCTTTTTTAAGAAACTACTTTGGAAATATTGCTATTAACCTATTAATATTCAGTTGAATTTTTTGTAAATACAAATGTACACCCATTTCTGAACCATAATCATTTGATTTATATATTGAGTACTATTTAAGAATGTTTGATTGTGAAATTAATACAAAAATTAGAAAGTAAATGTAAAAAATTGTTCTAAAAGATAAGTAATGTGCCCATTTTTCTTCTTAAAAAGGTAAAATTTTTATAACTTTGGAATTCAGTATTGATATTTTTTAAAGATATAGCCTTCCTATGGTTTATTATGACATATATATTGGTTGCGAAAGCGAAAACTTATCATCCAGCTATAGATATAATGACACATGAAAATTGTTGATTTCTTTTTTTAAATCAAGTGTTGAGTTGAACAATTGAAAGCGTTAAAGTTTGTCATAAAACAGGTTGAAACGGCTTTATTTTATTTCGGAATGAGATGAAACTTGGTAGATTTGCTCGTAATATGGGGAACAAAAATAAAATACAGTAAAAAGTATGAAAATTGAAAATTTTGTTTTCAATTTCACAACGGCTCTGTAAATGAACTTTGACTGAGGGAGAGGAAAATAGTTCTTATTTTGATATTTGACTGTGCCAAACTGTAGCATAGACAGTGGATTTATTATTCAATGGAATTTTAATATTGGAGCTGTATTTAAAAAGCAGTTTCATATAGAATTTTTAAATAAATTTATTCAGATAATTTATTAAATGTATTGGGTATTTTTTTATCTGATTGTTCAAAGCCTATTTCTGGACTATTTTATGGGTGTAAGGGAGTTTCCATGAGTACCCTTCGGATTTTCTAAATTTGCAAAAAATTTTATCTGACATGGCACCCCGAAAATTTAATGTGATATACGTGAAATTATTCCGGTCGTTTTGAGGGGTCTCTCATTACTCAACGAAACTTGGTGCCTAAGTGAGAGCAAAAAATGTCAATAGTTTCCCCTATACAAAAATAATTAAGAGGCCGTTGTCAGTTACGTCAATCATAGGACAATCGTATGGTTTATTTTACACATTTGGTACATTGGACCATTCACGTGCGGATCGCAGTGTAGTATATTCCTGTAATATCTATTATTTGGGCTGTTGAATTCAGTTTTCGTATCTCATATTTAAATCATTTCTTGATATCGTGACACATTGGTATGTGGCAAAAATGAGGCATTCCAAAAGCATATGCTTTGTTTATGTTTAGGTTGAATTATATTAAAATGTCAGGACTGAAACGTTTAGGTCTGGTATTTGTATATCACGTTATAATATTAAGAATACATTTTATGAACTTGCCCTCCGTTATGCTTTTATTGATATATTATTGTCTTCTGGTGTTTTAAAAATTTATTTAATGTCAACAATAATACAGAATCATTTTTAATAAAAATAGTTCATATTCTGGAGAAAACTAGTTCAAGGGAGATTCGTAAAATGTACCGAATTGCGGCTTTGTTGTTAAAAGTCAATAGTGTTATAAATAGACGATTTTTCTAGGTCACATCAAAATAACAAGTGTGCATCCGTCTAGTTCGGTATAACAAATTAAAAAATGATATCATTCCATTTCAGGTTTAGCAAATTCAAAATAAAAAAATAATATACTCTGGACGAGCCATAAATAAGCATTTTGACTTTTGAACACCTCTGGAGTTATTGTCTTTTATATTACACGTTAAATGCGTATTATTTGTCTATATTTAGTTTGCAGACGTAAGCGACAAACACGAGTTCGGGAGAAGAAATAAACAAGAACTTTATTAAGTTCGGCATTTTTCTATCAACAGATTTATTTTGACATCTTGTTTATCATGCTGGAACGGAATTTCTAAAATTTGACCTTGAAACATGTTTTGTACTTATTACCTGAATAATCGGTAATATGCAACCATAATGATGTCCGTTAATATAATTTATACTTAATTACCGCGAAACAGCAAATATTGCACTGGTAAATTAATTAAATTAAATTAAATTTGAAATAACATGTTTTGTATGTTTTTTTTATCAATGAATGAGTTTTTTTTAATTTCATCGAATCTGCAAATAATTACGGTAATCATTCAAAAATATTCTTTGATGATATTTTATGCATATCCTCTGTTAAGGTCGTAATTTAATTGACTGTTATTTGGTCCGCCTTTAGTAACCGATACAGTCAGCAAGTTGAGTCAATGCTTGTATGGATAATTATGTAGTATATGGTACATATATGTGTAGACAATCATGTAATATCATGTACATGAATGTGTGAAAAAATCCTGTAGTGTCAGTGTATCAATATAAGGCCAATCATGTAGTGTCCGGTACATAAATGCGTGTACAATTCAGTAGTATCAGGTAGACAAATATCTGAATAATCCTATAGAATGATGTACATCCTTGTCTGATAATCTGATAGTATCTTTTGCATTAATGTACGATCGATCCAGTGTGGACACTCTTGTAGTATCTGGTACATGCATACGTGAATAGTCATGTTGTATCTGCTACATTCCTGTGTCTCCAATATTGTAGTATCTTTAACATGCGTTAGTGGTGAAATTTGTAGTATTTGGTACGTACATGAGTGGACAATCCTGTAGTATCAGTTACTGTGCATCGTAATGTCAGTCCTTATTTTGGTTCAAAGTGGTAGTAGCTGGTAGATACCTGTGAGGCCAATCAAATTGTGACTTGTAATACATGTGCGAAAAATACTGTATCTTGTGCACAAAGTCTGGTTTGTGAAACATACATGTGGAGACAATTCTTTGGTGTCAGTTACATCAATGTAGAACAATCCCGTTGTATATTTAACTACCTGTGTGGATAAGCCTTCGTATTTGTTACATACAGTGTGTGGATCGTAGTTAAGAGCAATCCAGTAGTAATGTAAGTACAATCTTGCAGTGTCTGGTAAATAAATGGGTAATCCTGCAGAATCTGCCACATACGTGTGGGGACATCCATTTAGTATTTTTCACAGACATGTCTGGATAATCCTATAACATCTGGTATGCATTGTGTGTATAGTCCTGTAGTATATGATCCATACAATTTGTAGTATCTTTTGCATACATGTCTGATCATTTATGTAGCACCTGAAATACACATGTGGTGTATTTTACAAAATATATGACATACGTATTTAAAGCGTAGTGTAGAGTAATCTTGTAATAACGGTGGCCCAGAGAGGAGAAAATCCTGTAGTGTATGCTACATACCAGTGTAGACAACCTTATCGTATCTTTACATACATGTCTGAACCGTAGTATCTGGTACACCCGCGTGGATAATCCTGGTGTAAGTTACATCAATGCAATAAGTATCATGCAATGTCTGTTATGGAAATGGATGGTTAATACTGTAGTATTCGGTACTGCAATTTTGGGCAACCGTTCAGTATCTGATGAAAGCAGGTGTGGATACTCTGTAGTATTTTGAACATACATGTGTGGATAAACCTGTAGTGACTGTTACATAAACGTAAAAAGAGTCATGTAGTGCTTGGAGCATATATGAGCAGACAGTCCAACAAAATCTGGTACAGATGTGTGTAGACCATAATGTAATAATTTGCGAGATATTGGTGGTAATCGTGTAGGATTCGGAACATACGTTTGAATCTCGATTATGCATCTGTGGAAAACATTGTTATATCTAGTATAAACATGTGTGGAAAGTATTGTTCTATCTGGTAATAATGTCTGGATAACGCTGTAGAATCTGGTAAATACATGTGTGTGAATAACCCTGTGAGAACAATCCTGTAGTTAATGATATATAAATAACGATAGTCCTGTGGTATCAGATACGAACACATGTTGCCGATCATGTAGTATCTGATACAAACATGTGTGGACAATTCAGTAGTAACTAACAGCACATGTCTTTTATCATGACCGTATTGTATCAGATACAATAGACTAGTGTAGATAATCCTGTAATGTCAGTTACATCAATGCAAGGAGAATCTTAGACATACATGTGTCAACATTCCTGTGTAAATACATGTTTTGATAATTGTGTAGGGTCTGGTACACTCATATGTGTATAATCGTGTACTATCTATTACTTACCTGTGTGGACTATCATATAGTGTCCGATGTAACAGGACGATAGGAATATGGTGTACAACAACAGTATAGACTGTGTATAGCAGTGCGATATAGTGCGACAATTCAAGTTCGATACAAAACTTGCATACAACTGGTAAAAAGGGATGATATCAGGTATTGATACAATGGTGATATGGAACGGGTATACACACAATGAAATCGGTATACAAGAACAATATCATGCGGTTATACACTAAGTCGAGAAAGAGACGTTAAGTGGCTGCATAAAACATTGTAATGCTGGTGCACAAGAAATTTTAATTCAAGATCGATACAAAACCGGTATACATGATCAAAATAAAACGGGTATGTAGAACGGTATAGAACGTGCACAAAAGAACGATATAAAGAGGGAATAAAGAAGGAATGCAAGACCAGTACATAAGAATTATCTAAGACCAGTATATAAGAACGATAGAAAATGTCTATACTAGAACGATATAAAGTGGGAATTGAAGAACGATACAAAACGGGTATACAAGAACAATATAAAATGTGTATGCGATAACTATAAATAACGGTTATAAAGGAACGATATAATTCAGGTAAAGAATAACGATGTCAAGCGGAAATTTAAGAGCAAATAAAGAACTGTATACGCATGCGATATGAAACAAGTGTACAGTAACGGTAAAAAAGAAGTATATACAACCGTTATGCAGAAACGATATCAAGCGGTAATTAAAGTGCGATATAATACTGGTATTAAAATGAAATAAAAGAAGTACACAAGAACGATATCAGGAGGGATTACAATTAAGATGTCAGGCAAATATACGAAAACAATATCAAACAGATATAAAACATCGATATCAAGCGGGAATTCAAGATCGATATCAAACGGTTATATAAGAACTATATAAAACGGGTATACAAAAACAATATAAAGTGGGAATTCAAGAATAAAATGGGTATATGAGAACAATACAGATTGGATATGCAAGAACGATATAAAAAGGGTATATAAGAACGAAAAAAGCAGGTATAGAAGAACTATATCAAGTGGGAATGAAGGAGCAATGCACGTCTGGTATACACGAGCGATATAAAACCGGTATTGAAAAATGACATAAAACGAGTATACAAGAACGATATAAAATAGGAATAAAATAACGATACACAAACAAAACGCAGTAACGATATCGTGCGATAATTCAAGTGCTATATAATGTGGGTATGATAGAATAATATATACGAGTACACACGAACGATATCAAGGGGTAATATAAGAACGATATCAGGTAGGTATTCCAGAACGATATAAACGGGAATTCAACAGCGATCTAAGCCATTTTACTAGAAAATATAAAAATTGGCGTTGGCTTATGTAATCATTAGTGATCTTTCACGTTTTCCAATATTTCGCTGGTATTACTCTAACGAATAAGATCGCATCACAAAAGAATATATTTCGTGAAATGTTCTAAAATAGTTATAAACTTGTCTAAACCTGCAATATATTAATATTCTGAAAGTAGGCCTCATAATTTATTATATCTATTTTGTTAGACATGGCTAAATATTTAAATGATTAAGTGAACTGAATAACATATAGTATTTATTTAATCGCATGACCATTTATCGACGTTTAATTGTACTGTTAAGACGTGGTTATGTTAGTTGTGTTTTAAGGTAAGTTGTATTAATCAATCTTCTATTGTTATCATTTCATTATACTTCAAACTAATACTTCGTTATTTCAAAATAGTAGTAGACCTGACACTATGTACATGTTTGTGTAATAAGTTTTAGACTTTACAATACTGAACAATTAATCTCCATTAATGATCATTTATGCATTCTAAATTTTTGAAGCAGATTTGGAGAAACAATTAAAAAAAAATGGATGGAAAATGAACTTTACCAGGGTTCACAATGTGAAGATTAAAGTCATCATTTAGAAAACCTTAATGTTGTTATCTGGATTAAGTTGACGGCTACACATATCTATATCACACATGGCAATTTACTTGTTCATTTTTCGTAGACACGTTTTGTTTTACTAAATAATGAATACCTGGTATATGCCTAATAACTGTGCATTAGCCTGATCGACAAAACCAATGAAACGCGTGAAGCATGATTTGCTAACACTTTTTGAGCACCCGTTCTAACCTTTTTGCTTCTTAAGTTTAATTTGTGTCGTGTTTAGTTTTCGTGTTGTGTGTTTCTTTGGTCCCTTTCGATTAACTATGGTGCTGTCGTATGCTTCATTCTTTTGTTGTTTCCTGAATATTGGTCGGTATGTTTGTTCTTTACTCATATAAAATTATATTTTGCCACCAAATTACCCCAAACATTCTCAACTAATTATTATTTATTTATTTAGTTGAACAAGAACTAAAAGGTACATTAATTTTCCTGTTTTGAAATATTCATATAATAGCATAACCAGCGCATTGTGTAATCCTATAATTGATAAAGGGTCGATATTGATTAAGAATCTGTGGTAGCCTATAGACATGTATACAGGAACGATATCAAACCGGTATGGAAGAATGATATAAAACGAGTATAAAAGAACGGTATAAAATCGGTATAAAAGAACGAAAACGAAAGGCAGTAACGGTATCATGCTATAATTCAAGTGCTTTATAATATATAAACATTGGGGTTGGCTTGTGTAATCATCCCTGATCTTTCACGCTATGCAGTTTTTTTTGCTGACATTACTTTAGCGAATGAGTTCGAGTCACAAAAGAAGATATTACGCGAAATGTTCTAAAATATTTGTAAACTTTTCTAAAAATTCAATATATTCATATTATGAAAGCTGGCATCATAATATATAATATGTAGTGTCACTGAAAATGTCTCACCTGTATTTCGTCAGACATGGCGAAAGATTTAAATGTTTAAGTGAACTGAATAATATATAGTATTTATTTAATCGCATGACATGACAATGTTTCGACGTTTCATTGTACTGTTAAGACGTGGTTATATTGATGGTGTTTTAACGTAAATTGTATTAATCAATCGTCTATTGTTTTCATTTCGTAATACATCAAACTAATACTTCTTTATTTGAAAATAGTGGTAGACTTGACACTCTGTTCATGTTTGTGTCTTACGTTTTAGAATTTACAAATAGTTAACAATTAATCCCCATTGATGGCCATTTATGCCTTCTAAATTGTTGTGGCAGAAAATCAACTTTACCAGGGTTCACAATGGGAAGATTAAAGTGATCATTTAGAAAAGTTTACGTTGTTATCGTGATTAAGTTGACCGCTACACATATTTTATCACACATGACAATTGACTTATTCATTTTTCGTAGCCACTTTTCATTTTACTAAAGATAACGACTACTCCGTTTATGCCTAATTACTGGGTATACGCCTGATTGACATAACGGATCAAACGCGTGAAACAGGATTTGCGGACACTTTTTGAGCACCCTTTCTAACCCTTTCGCTTCTTATATTAGTTTTTGTCGTCTTTAGTTTTCGTGTTGTGTGTTTCTCTGGTCCCTTTCGATTAACAACGGTGCTGTCGTAGGTCCTTCATTCTTTTATTGTTTCCTGAATATTGGTCGGTGTAATTGATTCTTTCCTCATATAAAATTGTATTTTGCTACCAAAATACCCCAAACATTCTCAACTAATTACTATATATTTATTTCGTTGAACAAGAACTAAAAGGTACATTAATTTTCCTGTCTTGAAATTTTTTATATAGTATGATAACTAGCGAATTATGTATTTCTTAACATCATATAATTTAAAAATGGGCGATATTGATTAAGAAGCTGCTGACAAGGTGATTATCAATAGGCTTCGTTTGTCGGTATTAATCCGAGATGGTCGGTCTTTATTGATCGTAATGAGAAATGAATTGCTAAAATAGGATCAAATATTTTTCCAGACCTGCTCATGAGTAATTCGAAGCAGACACTGCTTTCTCGGAGCATCATTGTGTACCCATTTGTGGGCAGTGCAGGGTTAGAGATACTAAATTGATTCAGAATTAGCAAGTTTGGCTACAACTCAGACATCATTAGTAAATTAGTGAAAAAAGTTATCTGAAGTTAGTATTTTAATCGTCAGATAAAATATGTGCTTAAAATTTAAAATTATTTAGCCATACATATACATCACGAAACAAAAATCAAAAGCACAAAAAAAAGTAAGAAGTTCAAACCAACGAAAACAACGGGTGCACTCAAGTATTATGGACAGGTTGTACTGCCTGCCTCTAATACGACACCAGTCGAGTTACTCATCGTCAAGTCTAGAAATATTCAAATTCGGCAATATGATTGTGTGTTTGTTTTAAAGTTGTTTAACGCAATTACTGTGCAAACGCTCTTTTTATAATCTTAAATTATTATCTTAAAAAAATATTTATCGTACATTAAACTATTTTACTTTCACGTACAATATATAATTATTCAATATTGAGAAATCTAATTTAAATTTATCCTTGATTTTTGTTGTGGTTCATTTTAATAAATATGGAATTTTGCTTTCACGTCACCAATTTACGAATAAGTGGTTTCATAATAGATTTGGATATTACAGAGTTATTGATATTTCAGGTCAATTTAAGGACTGCTTTTGACATTACCATCTCAAAGTAAGTATTTAAAAATTCTGTTTAGAACTGAACATGTCGTATAAGTATAGCAATTGAATCAATCACTTACGGCTAGTTAAATAACAATAAAACATATCGTTATTTAAAAGAATCTGAGGCACACATTCATTAATGTAAATGATTAAGATAAATGTGTCAAGAACACATATATAGATTGAAGGACAAATGTCTATGATTCAAACCTCAATGGAAAAAAATATGAAATCTTGTACAGAAATAAGACATTGTGAGTGAGCAGGATTTACATTTCCCGTTCGGAAAGGAACGCTTTTGTTTCTGCTCTTGGTTGAAGTTTGCTTTAAATGTAATTAGACAGAGTACGAATCATAGAAGTATGTTTTAAGTGTCTTTATTGTTTAAAAAAGTGAACGTCACAAAAAACGCTGTTTGCCCTTATGATATTTGTTGTCTGGTGCATAGATTTGGGATTAAAACTGAAAATATAATCTAATTGCTGTTATATATTAATCATTATAAGTCGTCACCACTAAGTGGTTAGACTGCCCTAGATTGGTATGATTTAATTAATTTGTTTTCCACTCGCATTAATATTGCAATAGTTGTTATTGATTGATTTGAGGTGAGGGTTTGCACGTAAGTTTTAGAGTGGCACTCACAGATGGCGGTTGTCCGTAATTGCAGCTTATAGCTGTAGGAGTTTAATATTCGTTGAGGCAAACTGTTCGTGAAAGTTCAGCCGGCACTGAGTATATGTTTCCTTTTAGGCAAAATGAAAACTCTGACAATGCTTGTCATACGAATAACAATGTTGACAACAGGGGCTGCACTCATTTCGGTTGAATATATACACTAACTACACCTCTTCGTTTTCCGTTTCAAATTTTTTTATTAAGATATATACGCACCTATCGTCATTTACTACACTCGTTTTAATTTGGGCATGATAAAAACATAATATATGATTTATTGGCATCTTACGATTGTTTTAAACGGGAATTTCGTCATTAGGACAATTAGACTACAGCGTGTACTTTGCTTCTTGAATATTTTATTCGGTGCTATATTTTTCAGATTTACAATTTCAACAGAAAAGGTAAAGACATTTCCAGAATTTTAATGTGGAATGTGGAATGTTTAATAAGGATACTTTCGATAATGGTAACTGCTATAATATTAACTGTGCACTTATAAAACGTATATTATTGTGCTTTAGTGAATTATTTATTCCTCAAATATGTAAATATATTCGAAGTGGAAAAATGTGCAACCAATGAAATCTGGATTTATCAACAAACATGCAATCAATTCCCCTGTGGATATTGAAGGTATGTATTTTTAAGACAAAAATATCAGTTGAATCAGCATCTGAAATGCACTAATCAAGGTGTACAAATCTTACATGTACACTTGGTCAGACATTTGTACAGTCGTTTATAGTGAATCCTACCCTGCATTTCTTTCAAATACATATAACATGTGCCTGTCAGGTAATAAACATATATGATTATTCAATTTTGAAATTAATTTAATGCATTGAAATGCCATTGGAAGGAAGAACTGTGTTGCCGTACTGCCCCGTCGTTTCAGGCTAGATTTATATATAATATGTACACACTATTATATAAACAATTTCGCCTACATATGTCAATCAGTTTTTTTTTAACCGGAAGTGCTCTTTTTTATTACCTCCATAAATAAATTAGTTATGTTTGTTTGAATGATGATTAATGCAACTTTCAGCAGTGTTCAGCGATGTTGCATCATATACACGCGACTGTCACAACACATTATTATTGTTATGTATTTTTTACGCCGACTAATAAATATTATTATTAGATAATATATATTGTTGCCTATTTCCTATTGGCCTAAACCAATACACGTGACTTTCCATTTCCTATCATATTGGTTTGCAAAAAAAACTCATTTTACTCAATAAAAAACCATATTGCACTCTCGTGAGAAATTTATGAATGAAAATACCTAGCACTTGATTTTTCCCCCAACGGAAATACGATAGCAAATCAAATCTGCTTTCTGTCTAAACCAATTAAAATTATCGTTCTGGCTGATGTTCGGATTATATTGTTGTTTGTAAACATGTTAACGTTGTAACGTCATCGAGTGAACGTAATGCGGATAGTTCTGGTGCTAATAAGCGAAGATGTGTAGATATTACTAACTTGGAAATTTATGAAATCATTAACAAAAGAGATGCTGTCAACACTCGCAAATCGAAAGAGCAAGCGATTATATTTTTTCCAAATATTTACGTGAAACGGATATGTCAGTTAGTTTGAAAACGGCGTACCCCAGGAATTAGACTCACATCTTTTATGCAGAAGCAAGGACTGAGGATGGGAAATTATACAAGAAATAAAGAATGGAAACATTTGGTCGTGGATTATGTCGATATTTTACCGATTTTTGAGAAATACATTTTATGAAAGACAGTCAGTTTCGGAAATAAAAAAAACTTTGTATATTCCATTTCATGACTCAATAAATTATGTAATAAAACAATTACTACACTTGAACTTGATCAACATGAGGTTTTATGGAGCAGGGTAGAATAATATTGAACTCGGCTTCGCCTCGTTTAATATTATTTCACCCTGCTCCATAAAACCTCATATTGATCTCGTTCAAGTGCAGTAATTGTATATTATTTTCGAAATATTTTATGAACACGTGCGGATTTAAGCGAATGCAAATCTATAATTTGTACGTATGCACACTTCACGATTACAAATGTTTAGCTAATAGCAGATATAAATGCATGTTTAAATGTATATGTTATTAAAAATAAACCCTTTTAGTTGAAGGCAGCTGGAGATTAAATCATATGTTAAAATGTTAAATTATTGATATTTTATGAACACTTGCGGATTTAAGCACTTGAAAATCTGTAATCTGTACGTTTGCACACTTCACGATTGCACATGTTAAGCTAATTGTAAGTTACAGATATAAATGCATGTTTAAATGTGTATGTTATTCAAAATTGGCCCTTTTCGTTGCAGGCAGCTAGAGATTCAAGCATATGTAAAAATACTGATATTAAGTGAATTTTTACTACCTTACTGATTGACTAGGTCAATGTAATTTTCAAATTTAACAATCATGCTCTTGTTCATCTGTAGACACATTTTAAACGCTTAAAATAGAGAACAGATTGATAAAGCGATGCTGAGAACTGATATACAAATGTATTTGCGTATTTTTGACCAATGCATATTACTTTGGACACTGTTTTTTAATTATCTATTAAAAATATTGAGGATGTATTTGAATATTCTAATAAAACCTAAGATTATCGAATACAATTTATGTTACAGTTTTTATTTACTAAGTTGACAGTCTAAGTGTAGTAACGGATCGAATAAATAATGTGTAAATTTGATAGGGCTCGTATATTCGAGCCCGAAATCATGCTGTGTTTGACAGTTACCGTTTTCTCCTGTGACATCCCAAAATAAAAACTAGAAAATATTATATAGACGAAAATTTGTTGAAAATGATGAAATTACTTTAGCAAGGAACTGATTCCATTTTTAACAAACCAATAACATTGAATGATGAAAGACGCTAGTGAAAAAAAATCAAAGAAATAGTCGTATAAACAACTTGTAAAATTTGCTAAAAAGTTCATTTTGTATGATAGTAATTGTGATATTGCAAGACGTTTTTGTCATATTGCAATTAAATTATAGTTATTCTTCAATGGGAGTCATTTACCATTCTAGCTTATTATGTTTCGTTCTTAACTTGATATTGTACGATTAAGAGTAAACGGTGCACTCGAGTTACATGCGATTTAAGTGTACCGGGTGCTTGTTCCAGATAGGCCTGTCTTTTAAAGTCATTTGTCTAGACTAGTTGTAATGATCTCTATAGCGTGTTAATGTAGACAATTTGAAAATACACCTTTAGAATTGCGTGTTGTCTGTAGAAGTTTCCACAGTTACGATTGGGTAGTCGGTGTTGGCATGGTATTTAACAAGACGTTATCCATAAATCCATAACTATTAATGTATTACATTGTTATATTATCTAATATTTCTGGATAATCGAGAAAACACCGGATTGTGATGTCCAATGTTTTTTATCAATGAGGCATGCCGTGTTTTCCGTGTTTTCAGACAACAAATAGTGTAGAATGTAGAAAAGAAACGCTGGTATTATGTCTTATACTTTGTGTAAGTAAGCCATTCCGAAACTCTGTGTCATTCATATTTGTTGTTGATTAAATTGATGTAAGGGTTTGCATGTCAGTTTCAGTTTGGTCCTCACAATGCAGATTTTCCTTGCATACTTTATATAGCTTTATACAACACAATGTTGTAGAAGTTAATTTGTTATTCGTAAATGCAATCTGTTAGCGAAAGTTCAGCCTTTCCGTTTCAGTCAATGGGAAAGAAACAAACAAATAAGCGGAACTAACAATATCAGTGTTATTATATTGTTTGAATTATTAAGTAAATTACAGGAAAAATAGAAAACTAAACTGTCCAAACAACAGCAGCCAAAAGCCAAGAGACATTACCAATCCAGATATGGACAAACATACCTAGCGCAAAACAAAAACCAAAAACACAAAACAGGAAAAGAGTAATCAGAACCCAATAAAAATCCTCGTTAATCACTCCTATAACTCAGCGACAATGTTCGATCTGTTTTAAGAGATTAATTCCTCCTAACGATCCAACAACTAATGGTTACGACCATAGAATTTCCGCAGAGAAAACTGGGTTTTCCTGTCATCTCATAAAAAAAGCTAGAAAGTATCAACGAAAACCGACCGAACAACAAGAGCCAAGAGCAAAGGGACAGTTCCAACTCTGGGTATAGACAAACACGACACAAAAACCAAAAACATAAAACACAGAAAGAGAGTAACCAGAACCCAATGAAAACCATGGGTGGACTAAGGTGCTAGAAGATATGATTAAGACGAACTTTTGTTTGAAAATGGAGAAATTACTTCAGCAAATAACGGAATCATTTTGTTTTTCAAAATCAATAACATCGACTACTGAAACATTGCGGTGAAAAAAAAGTAAAAATAGTTGAATCAACATTGTATACAATTAGTTTAAAAGTACTTTTTGTATGATTGTTTTTGCTTTATTTTAAATGCTTTTCTTCATTTTCTAATTTTAAAAATTCTACCGATTTGCCTGTAATTCACCAAGTACTTTCATTTACTGTTCTTGTTATTGCTTAGTATGTTTCATGATTGTTTTGTACAAACAATAGAATACCTCGGACTTTATTAAGTAAAATTGAGATTTAGTGAACCGGTTGCTTGTTCCAAATAAGCCAGATTTTCTGTGTCATTTCGAATACCTCTGGAACAATTGTAGTAAACTTCATAGTGTGTCAATGTAGACAATTATAAGCATATACCTTTACAATTAAGTGTTTTTATGTAGAAAGTTGCACAGTTACGACAGGGGATTGGGGGAGTGAAAGGTATTTAACAAGACATTACCCATAAATGGATAAATGTATTTTTTACATTATTATGTTACCCAATATCAATCAAGTTTCTAGATAACTGCAGAAAACACCGGATGATGTAGTTAAATGTTCTGTGATCAGTGAAACATGTTTTGTCGGTGTATGCATTTAACAAATATAGTGTTGCAAACGGCGTACAGGATTAAGTCTTAAAAACGGGTTTTTTTTATGTGTCAGTAAATGTATAGTTTGGATGTCTTTTCTATTTTTGAATTACACATTTAGATTGACATGAGAGTTTGTTACTCAACTGCCGTCTGACAAAAACAAGGCATTGCATTCTACTTTTCAGAACCTCGCCTATGATTTAATTGGGGTCATATAACACATTTTCCGTTTTCGTTTATTATATCTTTGGTATTCGTTTCAGCTTGTATGTGAGTTTGTCTGAATTATAATGTGTAATTGCCCATTAGCCTTCCGCTTTTGATAGTTTTCGGGTCTTTTGCTCCTTTAACATAACGATTGACTTTTAGTATTTATTACATACAAACGTGATGCTTGAGAATAACAGTCACATTTTGAATTGATGTCAGTTATAATGACCCAATTACTTGGATATCCAAACTCGAAGAACACTTTTTTCCGGATACCTAGATACAAAACATTCTTAGGTCTATTTTAATTGCTATTGTTTATACTGTGGGTTATTTTAAACGTATTTACAATTTTCATCAACTAGAGAAATACGTTTTAAGTTTTAATGTTGTTATAACAAATGTATTCCATGACAACAAACATTTTGTACTTATAAGGTCAGCTGTGTGTGACATCGATTAGCGAATAGAAATAAAAATGTAAACTAAAATTCAGTTACATATTGATTCATTATAAGTCGTGAAATTTTTAGTTCCTTTTTGTGTTTTGGGGTATTGTGTTGCGTTTGTCGATATTCGAATTTGTAACTGTCCCTTGACTTTTGTGTCTTTTTGTTCGGTCGGTTTGTCTTTGCAATTTGTTTTAGTCTGTTTTGTATTCGTGGATATAAACTCTTTGCAAGAGTTCTACCGGCTCTGGTTACACTCTTTTGCGACAAGAAAAGCTAACAAACAAACAAGAGGAACTACGAATCTCATTGTTATGAAAGTGTTTGAATAATTACTAAGAATATAACATGGCACAATTTTCTTCTCGTTTTATTTTCTGGAAAATTGTACGCGATTGTGTAACGAATTTAAGAAGGTGACAGTTTTGTTTAAACGAAACTTCACACTACTTTCCGCAATATTTCTAGCTATATCCCTGCTAAATCAGGAAGGGAGCCAAAGTTTCAAGAGAAAACATGGGAACGAAAATGAAAACTCCTAGTTCAATAGTCAAACACTTCTTGCCCGAAAGCAATCGCTAACTACAAATACAAGTGCTCCACAGTTTTATGTTTCTAAATTGTGTATTCTAAGGCACTTGCATCTATCGTCATTTACGATTGACAAACGTTACGATTGTTTTAAACGGCGATTTGGTCATTGATGCAATTGGATTATAGCATGCAATATGCCACTTTAGTAGTTTATTAAGTGCTCAATTTTTCAGGTTTACAAATTAAGAAACAAAGGGATAGTGATTGGAAAACGGAACCAACAACCAAAAAATACAGCAGCTCAAGCAATGTTCCTGACTTAGTACAAAGATTTCTAACGAAATGTTGGGTTAATCCATGTTTTATTACATGTCTACCCTCTCGCCTCCATTACTACAGAATGCGAGTTGGTTAGTTGATTAAAATAGATAGATATCATATACCACTTGTCACTAATAGTTGTATCCAACGATCATTAAAACAATTATAATTATAACTAATGTAATACCGTGACGAAAAATGTTCACAAACTGTGTTATAGTTCAGTTTGAATTAATTTTGTATTTATACTCGCATTTATATAATTAACACGCGCATTTATATCAATATAACTTCTTCTTTTTTCTCGATCTGATGACATAATTCACACGTCAGTTTTAATGTTGCAGTAATGGCAGTTTTCCTGGCCTTAATATCGCGCCTTCAAATTGTCATAGGGTCGTAAGAATTTTCTCTTTGTAAACACAGATTTATATTGGGATTATAACCGGCTTCTCGATTTTCATGTTAATCGAAAACAAACCAAACAAACAAAAAGCACTGACAATGTAAGTTTTATTAGAATTTAGTAAGAATAAGCAAACGAGATGATAATGTTTTCTTCCCTTTTAATTTGTTATTAGATATAATGACATTGTTTATTTCATTAAAAAGGAGCATTTAGAATGATGCAGTTGATTGATTGATTGATTGATTGGATGTATGCGTTACGTCCAGCGAGAAGAATTTCAGCTGTATTTAAGACTCAAACTAGTTAACAAACAATGTGCCTTCTTTTCGTCGAAATCTAAAACAACCGGGATTTATCGTACAAGAAGCATGGCACTCCAAACACGCCACCCACTAGATCTGCGGTCACGCTTTACCTATAATGATCCGGTAACTGCTAACGAGAGAATCTCGGGACGAGCATTGAGAACACTTCCATTAAGGTCTCAGAAATTTGGACACTGTGTCATTGTAACATTGTAACACACTGTAATTCCACAAAACGATTCCATTTGCAAAAAAACACATAAGGATAATAGAACGCAATCAATAAAGTCTAAACACACCCATCTTGTCGTCGGTAGTCAATCTTGGGTGAGTCAGGTCCGAAATAGGTAAATAGTGCACAAATCTGCAAAACACCTACATCTGTAGAACTTTTAGAGACAAACAAGTGAACGCTGGTTTACATTAACATTTCTTCGAAGAAAACAAAACAAACATTTGAGTATCCACGATAATCGAATGGATCTTTCCACGAAAGTCGCCGAAAAACGGGGTTTAACAAAAAAACTACTGAGATGACAGCAACAGTTTTGATAATATAGGTTGAATATTGTTCGTACAAACATCCCAATTCGGATTGTAGTTTTCTGATTCGAAATTGTGTAATATGCAATTCACACATAAATCGTCCATTAATGTTGACGCACGCGTAAGTGTTAGTATGATAACATAAACTACAAGCGGCATAGTTTTTTTGTAATTAGGGATATTGCGGTTTTTAGAATGACTCTGTTGTCTTTAAACTTACTAAGATTATAACGTACACTGTTCTTATTTATTTGTTTTATTAATTGCTGTAATTTTTGCAGATTTACAAAGGAAGAAAAACGGAATAAGTTATTTTTAGCATGAAAATTACTGTGACAACGTTATCAAATGGAAATTTAATTTGGTTAGTTTTGTGTTTTCTGAGCAACAGCAGAGATACGATTTTCAGTGTTTTAAGATCGTATTTGGTCTCGAGTGAATGAAATATTGTTTTTATTTTTTAATTCTGTTCGAAGCGGAATAACATGAGACCAGTTTTAGATGGATTTATCAATGGACGTTCAATTAGTTTTCTATATGTATGTTCAAGGTATGTATGTTTAAATCAAAAGTAATATATGCATGCAGAATATGAAATGCAGATGCAGATAAGAAAGCAGACATTACTTTAATGGCGTTTTTTTAAATATTTTAATTGAAAGACCAAAAAAAAATATAGCAACTAAAATGTCAAAATGTAATGAACGTAGACGACCTAAATAAAACACTAAGTTTCCGACATGATTAAAGAAATTGGCGATTTTATTATATGTATTTTTTTAACTTCCTCCATGTTTGAAGAAAACATTGTACACATGCATAAAAGGCGATCGTTATTAAGGCTTAAATGCAGATTATGTTCACCATTTGTAAGTAAACCATTGATAAATTCAGTTGAATAATTATGAAATAAGGACAGGACAAATGCTAACATTTTAAGCAGAATTCATTTTGTAGAAACAGTTATATTTATTCATACATTTATCTCTAACATTACTATTTGAATTACATTTGTACCAAATAGATGTTTTTTCTATTCCGAACATTTTCACAAAACAATTTAAAATAAAAAATATTAATCAATAGCTGTTAATAAATTAACAACAATAATTACCTGGCGTTGTGACAGTCGTATTTTATCTGATACAACAGGGAAAATGTCTGCTGTGACAGACTTTGTTTGACTGATACAACGGTAACGCAGTCGTTACAGCCAATTTTCGACTAAGTCAACTGAAAAAAATGACTGCGACAGACATTTTTGACTGATACAACGGATTTGCCGTTGTAACAGGCATATTTTGACTGCGCCAACGGAAAATAATGTCTGTGACGGACAACATATCTCTGTGACAGGCATAGAATGACTGTCATAGTAAAAAAAATATTGCCTGACACAACGTTTGCAGTCTTTCACAGACAATTTTGCAATCATTTGCAACCAGTCATCTGAGTCAGTGACAACCGAAAAACCACTGCAACGTATAGTTACAGTATTGTTTTAGCGAGTAGTGAAAACTGAAAAACAAATGCATTTGAGTATTTTTACCAAAGTATATTGCTGTGCACAAGCTCTGATTATCTTTATGATTATCTTTAAAAGATATGTACAGTACATTAAAATAAGTTTATCGAATCCAATTTGTATTACGGTGTTTATTTATTAAATTAATAGCCCAAGTGTAGTAATGAGATCGCATACATAATGTTTAACAATTAAAACTAAACGTTATTGTACTTAAATATAAGCGAAATACACAGAAATTTTATTAAGTTCGCAAGGCTGCGAAATTCGTGCTCGACATAAGGCAGTGTTTGTCTTTTTACCTTAGTGAACACGGACTTCTATTTCAGACGAGGGTTAGAGGGTTTGACCCGGTTCTTCTGTGACCTCCCAAAACTACAAACTACAAGATATGATATAGAAGAAAATTTGTTGAAAATTAATTATACCTATTCGCTAGCTATTCACAAAGAAGAGTCCATAAAGATTACCGGTTTCTTGTTCAACATTAGCGGGTCTTTCTGTGGCACGTCGCCTTTCTCTGGCATAATTTTAATGATATCTATAGCGTGTCAATGTAGAAAATAGACCTTTACACCCGTTTTCGTTTGTAGATAGTTCTACCGTTACGACGGGGACTTTTACAATTGTTTTTGTCTGTAGAAAGTTCCACAATTACGACTGCGACTGTGGTGGGAAAGGTATTTAATAAGATGTCACCCATAAATCAGTAACGGTAAATTATTAATTACATTGTTATATTACTCCTTATCAATCCTTTTCTGTATAATAGCGGATAATACCAGTTGGTGTCGCTCAGTCTGTTTTTACTAGTGAGGCGTGTCTAACTTTGCAGAAAAATATTTTGGAAATGTAGCACAGGAATACGGTGTTATGTCCTAAATACTTTTTTTTTCAAAAGATGTGTCAGCACTTACTTCAGATTCATAATTATAAATTCCAATATGAAGTCGTGACAACGTCAAGCGATATATTGATCGATATATATGGTATCTTTGCACACGTGTAGTGTTATGTAAAGGCACAAGATGTTCAACGACGTCACAATAACGTTGGCTGAATTTTGAAGTTAATACTACAAACAATTCAACAAATGATATATTGAGGGCACGTTATGGTAAAATATTCAATAAATGTTTTGGTAAAGTGTATTTCGTCCACCGTATATTGCAACGAAGATTTCTTTTCCAAAAATTGTTCATCATAAACATGGCGGCTAGAAAATTGTTGACTATAGGTCTCGATTGAATCGAAAAACACAGGTTGTAGTCATATTAAAATTGTAATAATTCATTCGGGGTATAATGTATTAATCATTTACACATGGAATGGGACTTTACATTTATATGTTGTACCTCACTAACATTCGGTAAAAATAGTCTCGAGTATAAAGGCTAGCTCATGTGTAAATAGGTACAACATCACACCCCTCATGCATTAATCTGAAATAAAACTATAAAACAAGAAAATATGATTTCATTAGTCTTCATTCACGAGGCTTGATTTAAAAACAACGATATATTTAAACATAAATTTATCACTGTAACGCTACTATTTGCATAACATTTGCACTCATGTGTGTGTAGTGTAATTTGCAAAAAGATATTTTTTTTTATTAAAGTCCGAAAATTTTTGTGCAATAATCAGTATTCAATAACCACGGTTAGAAACACACTAAATGATTACCTGTCGTTGTGACAGTCGCAGTAAATCTCTGACAATGGAGAATACATCTATGACATATATGTTTAAGTTAAACAGATCAAACGAGAATGCCGCTGTGACAACCAAAGTTTGAGTGATTCAAAGGAAAAAATGACAACAATAGATATTGTTTGACTGATACTCCTGACACATTTTGACATGCTGTCTTAAAGTAATATACACTAAACGACATTTCACACAATATTATAGTGAAATAATACTACAAGTGAACAGTTTGTGAAAGATTTTTTTTTTTAATTGTAGATAACAATTCAATTGGTTTGACTAACTCAAAGTTCGTACGTCAGTTCATATATTGGCATAATACTATTTAAAAGTTTTCTCTTTCTAGTTCAACTTTGATCAACTTTTTTGAAGCGTTGTCTTTGATTTTAGTTCTAGTTGTTCATTATCATTTCTTTTCGCTCTGGTTCAGTTTAGTAAGTATAAAATTTTACTTTCACGTCATTGCTGATTTGAAAGGAACTCATGCAACTCGATTCCAAATGCATCAAGTCATGCATGATTAGAATGTACCCAGTGGCTCTATCGATAATCAGAACACATTCTCGTGTGGTTGAAACAAAACAGAGAAAAAATAGATACCAATACGTATGAACCTACTAAAGAATGCAGTCTGAAATGCACAAGTATTGTATTAGCGCTAACAATATCTTGCTTGATATTGATGAGAAATTCATCCCTCAAATTAAATCGGACATGTAAATTTAGAACTTGGATGTCTTGTCTCTTGATGAATTTGACTTCTCAAGAGTTAATAACTCGACTGACACCAGACTAGAATCAGGCATTGATTACGTCTTGAGAACCTGTGGTCACATAAGTTTTCATTGGGTTCATATTGCACACTTTCCGATTATGCGGTTTATATCGTTAGTATTCGTTTCAGTTTGTGTGTATTTTTCTGAGTTGGGATTTGTAATTGCCCAACAACTTCATAATTTGCTTAACTTTCGGGCTCTGCTTTTTAAATTAACATTTTTGTTTTACTTTTAATATTTATTACATACAAACTAGAAGCTGATTGCATGAATAAAGACATATTTTGATTTGATGTCAGTTACTATTACCCATTTACTTGGATATCCAAACTGGTAGAACAGTATGTTTTTCTCTTAGCTTCATTCAGTGTGAAAATGAAGTATTATACTGCCTAGATATAATACATTGATATGTCTATTTTTATCACGTTGGGCAAGATATTTAAATTTTGTTATTGCAGTCAGTCAATCTGATTTAGATTTTGATTTATAGTCCAGTTAAATTCGCGCTTAAATGACTATAGCAGAACAATCGCTGTATAGACATTATTTTAAAATCGTGATATTAATCAATAGGAATTTAAAATTTAGTGTGCATGTATTGTTTTCAAAACATAACTTTTGCAAAAGATAGCTTAAATTTGGTGAGCATAATCTGTCGGAGGCAGGACGGGGAATTTCGCAATATTTAGCATACGTGGTAGAACATTATAGGAAATCTGACATCTGCTAGATGAATTCTAATTACCTATTATGTAAAAGAGTAACCGCATTTAGTGTGTAATTGTTTCATAACAAGAAGAAATCGTTTGCATTGCTTTTGTTTCTACTCTGAGTTGAAGTTTGCTTTAAACGTATTTGCTCTGAGTATGAATCGTAGAAGTATGTTTTAAGTGTTATTTTTGTTTCAAAAAATGCACGCCACAAAAAGCAATATGTCCTTATGACATTTGTTGTCTGGTACATCGATTTGAAATTATCAATAACAATATAATCTAATTTCAGTTAGATAATAACCATTAAAAGCCGCAACCACAAAGTGGTTAGACCGTCTAAAGTTTGGTCTCACTACATTATGTTTTTCCCTTCTCCTGCAAAAATGAAAAACAAACAAAACAAAAACAACAGGAACTAAGAAAATCAGTGTTATTAAAGTGTTGGAATATTTAAATAGATTACAACATGATACAATTTTATAATCATTAAATTAAGAAATAGATTATTGCTAGCGGGCTTTATGCGAATTAAAACATGGTCAGATCTTATATTTGTCAATATTTTCCACCGAGCGATAGCGATGTATAAAATGGAGACAAATATAAGGTCTGACCATGTTCTCATACGCATATAACCCGCTTGCAATAATCTATTTCGATTCTAATATGTCTAACAAATGTTTTAAAATTTCGAAGCGGCTCTAAGAGGACGCTTTCAATGGTAATATTTTTTTTTAAACTAATAAGATATATCCCACAACAGTACGTTAAAGCAAATAAAATTGACATAAGCATATATTCTCGTCATTTTATTGAATATACGTACCTTTTTAACGAAAAACAAAAAAATATTGCGATCATGAAATTGCATTGTTCCAGTGTGAAATTTTCAGTTCAGCGGAATTCTAATTGTGACGTCATATTAATTCGAATGTAGAATTGTTAAGAAAATAATGTATCGGAATTAGTTTAAATCATATAAATCTTAGAATTCAGACTAAAAATGACTAAATTATTAACAATAACGATAATTATGGATATCACATACCAAACGGCATTTGTAAGTCAGTTTTTACAAAACACGCAGCTTATGCATGTGCGAACTAAACTTATTGGAATTTCGACACGGCTTTGTTTACATAGCTAAAGCAGGATGTCATATTAGAATCATCTATCAAGTTGTGCGAGATTGCGTATCAAAGAGGACTGTTAAACTGACGTAGTCCGCAAAGTTGTGTTTGATCATAGATGTCAACTTACAACGTTATGTCATTCCAAGAAAGTGTCTCAGATCTTCACAAATACAAACACGTAAAACTTACTAAATTATTAAGAGATAGTAATGTAATATAATACCCATGATGAAAAGATGTGCTTCTGTTGTTATCGCTTACATGAAGCCTCACACTACTTCGGCAATATTTTAGCTGTATCACTGTTAAAACAGGAAGGGAGTCAAAGTTTCCAAAGAAAATACCTCACATCTGAATGAAACTTGAAAGTCCTAATTAAACAGTCTTACACTCCTGACCCTAAGAATACAAGCGTTGACAACGGAAGCTGTAGATCTCGGTTGAATATATACACAAACTGCTCCTCTTCGTTTTCTGTGTCAAATTTGTGTATCATGATTTTTACGCACCTATTGTATTTATTAACTACACTCGTTTTAATTTGATAAAAAACGTAATAAATGATTAATTGCAATATTACGAGTGTTTTAAACGGCAATTTCGTCAATAGGAAAATCATACTATAACATGCACTATGCTTCCTGTGTATTTTATTAGGTGCTATATTTTTCTGGTTTACAATTTTAGCAGAAAAGGTAAAGATATTGCCAGAATATTATTTCTTATGACAACGGTATACATGTACATACAGTGGAATCTTTAATACGGATACTTTCGATAATTGCAATTTACAATTGTGATAGAATAAACTATGCACCTATAAAGAAGAAGCTAATGTGTTTGAGTGAATTTTGTATTCCTCCAATATGTATATATATTCGATGTGGAATAATGCGCAAACAATAATCTTTGGACATATCAATAAACTTCAGTTTTTCTTGATAAATATTGAAGGTATGTATTTGTAAGATACAAATAATAGTCGCACCAGCATCTACAATGCACTAATAAGGTGTACAAATCTTACATGCACACTTGATCAGACATATGTAGAGTTGTTAGTAGTGAATCCTACGCCTCATTTCATTCAAATACATATAACATGTATCTGTCAGATAATAGACATATATGATTATTCAAATTTGAAATTGATTTAATGCATTTAAATACCATTGGGAGGAAGAAAATTGTTGCCTTGGTGCACATTCGTTGCAGGGTAGATTGGTATATAATACTGTGAAAGTACTTAAATTCGTGGGTATCAATTTTCGTGGTTTGGTAAAATTTTACATGTTCGTGGGTTCTTAAATTCGTGGACTGACGGTTTCCGAAAATGCAAAAGTGATGTAGCGATCAAAATAAATGATTATAGCAGAATCATTTTCACAGTTGACAATAAACATCAAAATATAAAGAAGAAAAAACAGTTTCATTACATGATGTTGTTTACGCGCGTGGAAACGAATGTAAAATTAACAACACGGAAATCAATAGCTAATTATAAACGCGGTAACGTTTTAATTAATTTATTAATTGCAATAAAAACTACTTTGAGTCTATTTAATTCTCTAATTGTTTTCTATAGAAGCATTCCTAGCAGAAGGGCATTTGTCACTTCATGTGTTGAGTAGCAATAAATACAAAGGTGTAGTTTAATGTCATTTGTGCCACGATCGGTATTATCACAACATCCATTTGATATAGCGTGTAATTGACATGCACTAATAACGATAAAGTATAGCTTATCTTTTAAATATTTTATTTGTTATTTTAATTTATGTTCAAAGAACTCATAATTCCGATAATAATTTGTTACTTTTTAACATCGAAAATGAACACCTCATATATCCGCACCTTGACCGGAAGTCGATGTTTCTTCGTACGCTTTACAATTAAATAATACCTACATTTAACAAAAACACAATTCGTACATGAAACCTGTAACATAATCATTAAGATGGATTTTGAGCTGAACATTAGTAATGGATCTAACCACAAAATCATATATTATATTTACACATAAATGTCCGATCTCGGACATTTTCAGATCGTTGTTTCCAAGTTCCCATCTGTTAATGAAGTTTTATTATTCGTTGGATTTTTAATTTCGTGGTCCGAGGCCTCCACGAAAACCACGAAAATAGATACCCCACGAATAAAAAGTATTTCACAGTATATGCAATATATTATATAAACGATTTCGCCTACATAAGACTATCAGTTTTTATTCGGAAATGGTCTTGTTTATTACCTCCATAAATAAATTGGTTCTGTTTTTTAATGATGATTAATGTCTATTTTGCCTGTCACGAACATTGTTACAGCTGACACGGTAGCGTTTCACCTTTCAAACAATATCTGTCACAGATGTGGCCCCTGTTGTATATCAGCGCATTATTGTTATTATGTACGTTTTTTAAGCCGAATAATACATATTATTAGTTTCTGAATATGTTTTATGAATACGTGCGAAATTAAGCGAATACAAATCTGTAACTTGTACGTACGCTCACTTTACGATTACACATGTTAAACAAATAGTAAGTTACAGCTATAAATGTATGATAAAATATATGTTGCGAGAAAGTAACCCCAGTCGTTAAAGTCAGCTGGAGATTTAATCATATGTAAAAATACTGATATTAAGTGAATTTTCCCTAATTTACTAATTCTTCTAGTTAAAATGTACACCGGGAATGAGACATCACATCGAACTCCATCGTCTTGTTAGACTGGCTAGACATACGGACTTTTCATAGATACCCAGTCATACCATCTATTTAAATTATTTACAAAATTGGTACGAACTGGCTAATTCTAAATTGGACACGACGAATGTTCACGATTAAACATACACTTCAACTGAATGCGTAATAATTTATTGACCTGGATCAATTGAATTAATACATTTCACAATCATTGACTTGTTCATATGTGAACACATTTTAAATGTATTTGCGTAGTTTTACCAATATGTATCACTGTGCACGTGGTCTTTTGGTTATTTTTAGAAAATATTGAGGGTGCATTAAAATATTCTAATAAAACGTAAGATTATCGAGTACAATTTATATTACGGTTTTTGTTTACTAAATTAATATGAATGTAGGCGCAGCCTAAATGCGAGCATCACACATTGTTTATGTCGTTACTTCAGAGACCCCTAACAGTGGCTCCACATTCCGTTGATGACGTGACGTTATAATGTGTTGGTGACGTCACAAAACACAATTTCAAATACAGCGTTTCAGACTGAAAAAAATTGTCATGCACTTTTGTAGTAATTTAAAAAATAAACACTTCAATTTTATCGATGTCAATATTATTTTGGTCTAATGTTATGCTATATTTTTTTCTCGTTCGTCTACAATATTTTCTTCGGATAGCTCAGCTACCATCTGAAATGGATTTGTTCATATGGATCACGTGACTATTTTCACACACGCATGTAACCGTATAGCTCGCATCTGCGATGCTCCCTAATAGTCCAAGTGTTGTTACGGAATCGCATATCATGCTGTGTTTGACTTGTACCGTTTTCTACTTGACTTCCCAAAATAAAGAATGAAGATATGATGTAGAGAAAAATTTGTTGCAAATAATGAAATTAATCAGCAAATAACCGATGCCTCTTTTAACAAATCAATAACATCGACTGATGAGAGACGCCAGTGAAAAAAAACACAGTAGAAATAGTCTCATTACCAACTTGTGAGATTTGTTGAAAAGTTCATTTTTGACGATAGATATTGTGATATTGCAAGACGCTTTAATCATATTCTACTTAAGTTATAGTTGCTCTTGAAGGCGAGTCATTTACTTCACGTGCTTATTATGTTTCTTTCTTGACTTGCTATTGAACGATTAAGAGCAAACGGCACACGCGAGTTACATGCGATTGAAGTACACCGGTTGCTAGTTTCAAATAGGCAGATCTTTTAAAAAAGCTCTTATCTGAACTACTTTTAATTATCTATATAGCGTGTAAACAATTAGAAAATACACGTTTACATATGCGTGTTTTGCCTGTAGAAAGTTCCAAAGTTACGAAGTGGTAGTCGGTGTATGCAAGTTATATAACAAGACGATATCTATAAATCCAAAACTTTAAATGAATGTATTACATTGTTATATTATCTAATAACAATTTCTAGATAATAGAGGAAAACACAGGATGGTGACGTCCAATGGATAATCGAGGAAAACACCGGATGGTGATGTCCAATGTTTTTGATCGGTGAGGCATTTGGTGTTTTCCGTGTTTGCAGACAACAAATAGTGTATAGTAGAAAAGAAACGCTGGTATTATGTCTTGTACTTTTTTCACAAGATGTGTAAATAAGCCATTTGCAAATTCTATTACATAATTATCACATTTAAAGAAAATTCTAACATTTTCAGGATTAGTATTGCATGAAGGTTATTTTTTAGTAACACATATATCTTTTAAACATAAAAGTGCGTTTATATTCGTCAAGTGCTCGTACGTACAATATACAAATATTGATTTTTGGGTTTTATTCTGAACATTTTCATCAACAAAACAATATACACCTGTGTTCGCTTATGTTTTCATTGGTTATTGTTACACACTTTCATTTTTTGTTTTATACCTTCAGAATATGTTTAAGCTCACGTGTGTTTGTCTGCATTGTGATATGTAATTACCCATAGACCTTCCGCTCTCACTTATTTTTGGGCCCTATGCCCCTTGAAATCAACGAGTAACTTTTAGTATTTATTACATACAAACCCGAAGCTGATTGTGTACATAACAGTCATATTTTGGTTTGATGTCAGTTATTATAACCCATTTTCCTGGCTATCCAAACTCGTGGAACATTATTATTTTTCGCATGGCTGCAGTCAGTTTGAAAGGAATTATTGAACTGCCTAGATACAGAACATTATTAGGTCTATTTTTATGCTATGGAACAAATATTAAAATTTTGTTTTCGCAGTGAGTCATTGACCTTGATTTTGATTGTTAGTCCAGTTAAATTTGCGCTTCGATGACTATACCAGAACAATCAATGAATACACGTAATTTTTAAATCGTGATATTAATAAATGAAAATTTAATATTTTATGTGTATATGTTGTTTTCGAAACGTATAGTTTGCCAAAGATACATTACATTTGGTCAACATAATCTGTCAGAGGCATTGTTGGGCATTTCCCAATGTTTAAAATACGTCGAACATTAATTGAAATCTGCTATTGCTGGAGGCATGCTAATTATTTGTACTTCTCCAGAACAACTGTATTTAGTTTGTTCGTTATGTCATTGCAAGAAAACAAATCGTTTTTATTGCTTTTGTTTCTACTGCGAGTTATAGGTTATTTTAAACGTATTTACAACGAGCATCAATTAGAAAAATACTTTTCGATGTTGTTTTAAAAAATGCTCCCCGCCAAAACAAACTGCTTGTCCTTATGCTGTCAGCTGTTTTGTTTATCGAATAGGGGTTTTAAATGCAAATGTGAACTAAGTGGATTTATATAATAATTCATTATAAGTCGTGAAAGTGTAAGCCTGTCCAAAATATGCTGTATGAATTATATCTAGTTTCGCACCTGCATTCATGTGTTATGTCATTTCAAGTAGCTGTCTTATACAATCGAAAATGCATACACGATAATATTATTTTAAATTATTAAGAGACAGTATTGTTACATTATAACCAAGACTAAAATGTTTAGTTATATTCGTTATTGATTTATTTCGTTTTCATTTAAATGAAGTTTTACACTACTTTTCGCAATATTTGTAGCTGTATCACTGCTAAATCAGGAAGGCAGTCAAAGTATCCAAAGAAAACACCCCACATGGGATAGAAACTGGAAACTCCTAGTTTAACAGTCTAACCCCCCCCCCCAATTGCCGGAGGGCAGTCGCTAACTAATAATACAAGTTTTCCACTGGAGCTGTAACAATCTCGGGTGAATATATCAGCCTACTACTACTCTAAGTTTTATTTTGCCAAATTTGTGTGTTACGATGCACTCGCATATATTGTCACCTACTAACAACACCCGTTATGATTATTTTAAACGGCGATATGGTCATTGATACAATTACATTATACAATGTATTATGCCACTTGAGTTGTATATAAAGGGCTGCATTTTTCAGGTTTACAAATTTAGAAGAAAGGGAATAGTATTTTCCAGAATAGTGATTCCCATGACAACGCTATACATACAATGGAAAGTTTAATATGGATATTTGTGATTATATCAACTGGCAACTGCGATAGATTGGCAGTGTACTTATAAAGAGGATATAATTGTGCTTGAGTGAAAATTTCATTCCTTAGATTTGTAAATGTATTTTATGTGGAATAATGTGCAACCAATAATATATGGATTTAGCAACAAACATGCAAATACTTGTAGTTTACCTTTATGATATTGAAGGTATGTATTTTTAAGAAAAAAATATAGTTACATCAGGATCTAAAATGCACTAATAAATGTTATCACAGTTACACAAAAAAATCTGCCAGGTGCCTAATGTCAGATAATAGACACAAATGATTTTAAGTTTTGAAATTGATTTTTTGCATCTAAATATTATTGAAGAAATCACACTTTCACAGTAATGCCGCTTCGTTTCAGTCTAGATTTGTAATTATGTGTGCAAACTGTTATATAATCCATTCCGCCTACATCTAAGTCTATCAGTTTTATCCGAAAGTATTCTTATTTATTACATTCATGGAAAAATTGTTGTGTTTGTTTTTTAATGCTCCTTGCGATCACTTTCAGCCTTTTTTGGCATATTGAGGATTCCAGCATTAACAGTTAGAAATCCGCCGTTGGAGTAAACCCTTATCTTTGGTAAGAAAACTGGCAATCAGTGTCAATTGAGATTGGAGTCAAATACACCCTGACAACAATGATACTCGATTCCGCCCACTCGGTGTTTCAGGCAACGTGATCCGTAGTAGACTAACTGCCTTAACTACTACTCGGCCAACGAGTACCCTGACTAAATTTGCTTTTAAATTATAACGTGATTTAAAACTGTTAATAAGCATTTTACAAAACATATCATTGCATTTGCCATGTTTTGTAGGGTCTGCAATAGAGACTTGTACATGCCTGTAACACAATATCTGTTTTAAATACAACGAAACACAACAAGGAAACCTAACATCTGTGTGCACATTTACATAATTTCATTTTTCGTTCAAATATGGCAGATTAATGTCTAGTGTACGTTTAGGAACTAATTAAGCATTCAATCAAGTACCAAAAACAATGTTAGCAAATCCGAATTCCGTTAGATAAATTTAAAATCTGTTTTCGAATAAACATGTTAGAAAAGATTACCTGCTACGAGCCAGCATTTTGTCGTCACGATTATTTTGTAATAAAATCAAATATGATCTTAGGAAAGATTTTACAGCAGTTTGCACTATTGCCTGTAAAAACGACTGCCGAAACCTGTTGCATTTTTTTTCGTCAGTCACTGACCTTGATTGACTGCAAATGAATTCAAAAATGTATGCAAAAGACTGCAAACATTCCTTCATACAACAAGTTGGTCACAGACATATTTTATTTGTCACAGACATTGTTTCCGTTAACTCAGTTAAAATTGGTTTGCTACAAAGGCATTGCTGTTGTATCACTCAAATAATGTCTCTCAGGGACTTTTTCTCCGTTCTACCAGGCAAAATGCGACTGCCATAACGCATTACAATTATTTCTTTTATTTATTGATCATGTGTTCTGTCAACACTGAGATAGCGTGTTCGATTCTCTCTGCAGGCAGGGTGTACTCGAGTCAAGTCTTGACAAGGATTGCCAGTTTCCTACCGAAAGTCGGGGTTTTCTCCGTCTACTTCGGCTTCCCCCCATAAAAACTGGACACCATGATTGAGCTGAAAAATTGCTGAAAGTGGCGTTAAACAATATTCAAACACACATTTTAATTTTTGTACGGCTGTTAACAGATATTTGTATTTTGTGAAAACGTTCGGAATCAAACACAAAAATATCTGTGCGTTGTACGTAAGCACTTTACAAGTGATTTGAAAATAGTCTCTTTACGGATATAAATGTATGTTTATATATATATATTCTTTTTTAAAAATTAACTTCGACAATAAAGAACAGTTTAACATGTAATTATGTGTAAAAATGATAATACTTACTCAATTTACTATAGCATTATTGATCCTCTAATTACAACAATAATGTTATTCGAGGCAAAGTTAAACAAAATGTGATAACATCGTTTCAGTTTTCTAAGTTAGGTTATTGTATTGTATTTAGTGACATTATTACATGCTATTGTTAGACTGGCTATCAATACGGACTATTCACACAGACCCAGTCATAATTGTCATTTGATTTATCTATAAAATTATTACGAAATAGCTACCTAAAATGAATAGTCCAATAAAATAGTAATGAAATCGCATAAATAATGCGTAAGACATCAAGTATCACTGTAGACAATTATAAACATATACCTTTACAATTAAGTGTTTTCATGTGGAAAGTTGCACACTTACGACAGGGGATTGAGGAGTGAAGGGTATTTTACAAGACATTACCCATAAATGTATAAATGCATTTTTTACATTAGTGTGTTACCCAATATAAATCCAGTTTCTAGAAAAGGCAGAAAACACCGGATGATGTAAAGTTCTGTGATCAGTGAAACATGTATTGTCCGTGTATGTATAAAACAAATATAGTGTTGCAAAGATTTAGACAAGGCGTACACGGTTAAGTCTAAAAAACGGTTTTTATTTTCTCAAGATGTGCCAGTAAATGTAGAGTTTGGATGTCTTTTCTATTCATGAATTCGACTTTTTGATTGGCATGAGAGTTAGTAGCTCGACTGCAGTTTTCAGAACCTAAGTTCGCCTATGTTTTCATTGGGTTCATATAACACACTTTACGTTTTTGTTTTTTATATCTTTGGTATTCGTTTCTGCTTGTATGTGAGTGTGTAATGTGTAATTGCCCCTAGACTTTCCGCTTTTGATAGTTTTCGGGACTTTTGCTCCTTTAACATAACGACTGACTATAAGTTTTTATTACATACAAACTTGAAGCTGATTTTGAGAATAACAGTTATATTTTGATTTGATGTCAGTTATAATGACCCATTTGCATGGCTATCCAAGCTCGTAAAACAATAATTTGTTTCCGGTTTCTCTGTGTTTGAAAAGGAATTATTCAACTACCTAGTTACACAACATTCTTAGGTCTATTTTATTGCTTTTGGTTCTACAGTGAGTTGTAGGTTAATGTAAACGTGTTTACACTGATCATCAATTAGAGAAATACGTTTTAAGTTTCAATGTTGTTATACAAAATGCACTCCACGACAGCAAACTGTTTGTCCTTATTATGTTAGCTGTTCGGGGCATCGATTTGGGATTATAAATAAAAATATAAACTAAATTGCAGTGACATATTGATTCACTATAAGTCGTGAAAGTTTTAGTTTCTGTGTTTTTGTGTTTTGGGGTTTTGTGTTGCGTTTTTCTATATCCGAATCTGTAACTGCCCCTTGACTTTTGTCTGTTGTTGTTCGGTCGATTTTTTTGCTATTTGTTTTAGTCTGTTTTGTATTCGTAGATGTCAGCTCTTTGTTCAAAGAGAGTTCTATCGGCTCTTATCACACGCTTGCTCTTTTGCGACACGAAAAGCTAACAAACACACAAGCGGACCTATGAATATCATTGTTATTAAAGTGTATATATACACTCACTGCATCGTTTCAAGAAGCTGTCTCATATCGGCGAAAATACATACACGTTAATATTACTTTGAATTATTAAGAGATAGTAATGTAATATTATAACCAAGACAAAAATAGGCATTTGTTTCGTTTTCGTTTCATTACCTTCCGCAATATTTTTTGCTGTATCACTGCTAAATAAGAAATGGAGTCAAAGTATCCAAAGAAAACACAACACATGGGAACGAAATTGAAAACTGCTAGTTAAACAGTATAACACTTCTTCCCTGAATGCAATCGCTAACGAAGAATACATGTGCTCCACAGGTGCTGTAATAATCTCGGGGGAATATATACACAAACAATCCTAAGTTTTATGTTTCTAAATTGTGTATTATAATGCACTGTCTCCGATCGTCCTTTACGAACGACACACGTTACGATTATTTTAAATGGCGATTTTGTAATTGATGCAATTAGCTTTTTGCAGGTTTACAAATTAAGACAAACAGGAATAGTGATTTCCAGAATAGTGATTCCCATGACAATGTTGTACAGACAATGGAAAGTCTAATACGAATACTTTTGATAGTAACAATTGGCAACTGCGATAGATTGACAGTGTGCATATAAAGAAGATATAATTGTACTTGTGTGAATATTTCATTCCTTTGAATTGTAAATATATTTAATGTGGGATTATGTGCAACCAATAATATATTCATTTATCAACGAACATGTAATTGCAGTAGTTTTCCTTGGTGATTGACGAAGGTATCTATTTTTGAGATAAAAATTATAGTTACATCAGGATCTGAAATGCACTAATAAAGGTTATTGCAGTTACACTTGGTTGGATTGCTGTACATTATTTGTGCAAACTGTTATATAATCTATTTTGCCAATATGAATCTTTATCAGGAATTGTTCTTAGTTATTACCTGCATGCAACAATTGATTTTCTTTTATGTTTGAATGCTGCTTAAGGTCAGTTTCGGCATCGTTTTATCTATATCACGGCGTCTATCATCATTGGTTAGAAAACCGCAGTCCGGAGTAAACTGCAGTGAGACTCGATTCAGCATTCTTATTGTTTCAAAAAAAACATGATCAATAGAGACTGACTGCCTTAACAACTCGCCAACGTAGTCTCCTGTATTAATTTGCTTTTATGTAGTAACGACATTAAAAACAGTCAAAAAACATTTTATAAAACATGCCATTAAATACACCATATTTTGTTAGTTCTGCTATAGAAGGACTTATATACGCCTGTAACACAATATTTTAACACAACAAGGAAGTCACACATCCTTGTACACATTTACTTCCAAGCAAGACGAATCACTTAAAACTGGTTATACCGACTTGTGACTGTCCCCCACATTACTAATATAATATACTTACACTAATAATCAATAACTTTCACTTTATTATTTATAACCAACTTTATTTAAGAGTATTGTGAACTCCACCGTCAACCATAGGTACCATCACCGTCACCCAATATAACTGACATCACCGTCACCCAAATGAAAAATTTCACCGTCACCCCGATTGTTTACTGTCACCCATTTCTACAAACTGCTGCTTGTAGAGGTTCGTTTTAGTTTTTGTTATAGGAACTGACCAATCACATAACTATTTAGCAGATAGCCGACCAACCGAAACACATTAAACGTCAAAACGTTATATTGGAAATTCCCGTTTAGCACTTCAGCAACCTCCATTTTGTGAATAAATATCGGATTATCTACATATTTCCGGACATAAACACGTAATTGTCACCCGTTTGGGTAATTCCCTGGACCACAGCAACAAAATGCATTTATTTTGATGAAAATATCCAAAAACTATTAGTATTGCAGTGATCCAAACTTTCAAAGACAACTCAACACCATTAACATGAACCTTAACAAGTATAAATTAACGAAGTTTCCTACCACAAGCTATGTTAACGCTGCGCTGTTAGTGACCAAAATTCTCTCACCTATACCGGTACATAATAATTACTTTCATGTACAGGCATTGTCGTATGTTATTTTACGACACACACTATTACAGATCGAGAAAGAGCTAGACATCCTCCTACTAATGTAACACATACATCGCATTAAAAATACAAGAACAAAAGGAGATGGCTAAACATTACTACAAAAACGCAAGAAAACGTAAGAATCGAACAAGAAAAGAAGAAAAAACAGAAGTGGAATTATTTCTAGGGAATTCTAATATTTTTCGTTAAACTATTACATATTGTTGTATAATGTACGTTTAGCAACTAATTTATCACTGAAGCAAGCGTATTGCGTGCATAGTACACTGCAAAAATCTAGGTTATTTTGTATTCCGTCTATATAAATTGAAAATCTTTGTGGAATAAACATGTTTGAAGCGATAACCTGCTGAAAACCGCCATTTTGTTGTCACGATTAAGTTTCGATGTGTTCGCATTATACCAAATAACATTAAATAAATAACATCAAATTTGTAGTTAAGTGATATGCAAATAGTCTCGTTATAGACATCAATATATGTTTAAATATATCTGTTTAAAAAAAATTAACCCTCGGTAATGAAGACGGCTCAACATGTTTTCATATGCTTAAATGATCACACTGACTCAATTTATCACTTGATTATTGATAATATTAAAATAAAAAAGACGATATATGAGATATCCCAACATAACTACAATAATATTTCGGTAAACAAAGTTAAACAAAATGTGTTGAAATCGTTCAGTTATTGGAGTGTATTTAGTGCCAGTATTGTTAGACTGGTCAGTAATACGGACTATCAATACAGACACAGCCACCAGGAGTGTTTGATTTATTTATAACATTGTTACGAACTGGCTATTTTTAAAGTGTACACCATTAATTCGTTCACGAGAAATACATACACTTCAAAGGAATACGCAAATAAACTATTCACTTAGGTTATTGAAACTTAAATAATTAACAATCATTCTCTAGTTCATCTGGGGACACGTTTTATTCGATTATTGTAAACTTAGCATAGAGAACAGATTTTAAAAGTGATATAAAGAACTGAAATGAAAATGTGTATTTGCCTTTTTTGAAAGTGTAACACGTCACTCGGGGTCTTTTGATTATCTTTACAAACTATTTTGCGTGTATTAAAAAAATGTATTAAAAGATTATCGAATGCAATTAATATAACATGTTTAATATATTAAATGAAAAGTTGTGATGAAATCGCATAAATAATGTGTAAAAATTCGAACTAAACTTAATCGTCCGACATCATGCTCTGTTCGAGATTTACATTGACGATACAAGAGCGTTACAAAGCCGGTGTACAAGAACGATATCAAACGAGTGTACACGAACTATTTAAAAACGACATACAGAAACGATATAAAACTTGTATACCAAAACGATAACATGCTGGTCTACACGAGCGAAAAAAAGAGCTATACAAGAATGATATCAAGCAGGTGAGCAAGAGTGATGCAAAGCGGGTATGATATTAGGCGGGTATACAAGAATAATATCAGGCGGGTATACATGAATGATGTAAAGCGGTTAGAGAAGAAAGATAATGTGGGCGAACACAGGCACTATCTGAAGCGAGTATAAACGAGAGAATGACATAAGTTCGGTGTAGACGAAAGATAAGAGCAGGCATACACAAACAATAATTATCTGAGAGACAAAAACGTTCTGAGAGGATTATACACGGACGTTATTTATTGGGTATACAAGAAAAAATAATATAGAATGATCGTATTCAAACGCAATCTGAAGCTGATATGAAAAGAACGATATACAACATGCATTCAGAGACAGTATAAAGCACGGATGTTATAACTTTAATATACAAGAACGATGTATAGAATGTCAGCACGGCCATATGGATCAGGTATTCGAAATCGATATCGAGTATGTACGAATTATAAAACAGGGTATACACGTTCCATGAACTATATAAAAAGGTTTATGTGAACGAATTAAGCAATAATATACGAGAAATATTAAGACGTTATGTGATAACGATATAGAAAGCGTGTAAACACAATGAGCTTAAGCGATATACCAGAACGATATCAACCGGTATACACAAAAAAGTAAGCAAATGATATAGATCGGCAATAAAGTTAAGCTTCATAGAGGATATACTCGAAAGGTGTAGATTGAAATAACGATTAATGCGGATGTAAACGAACAGTACAAAACATTAAACGGATAGAAATGAGCGGGTATAGACGAAATATTGAATACCAAACGGATGTCAGACAAATATATAACGGCGGATAGACAAGAACCATACCAAATGGGAATTCGAGTGCAAGATAAACCGATAAAGCAGAACGAAGAAAGGGTTTACAAGAAAAATGTAACGGAAATGTAAAATTACGATATGAAGATGTTTTACAAGAACGTATAAACAGATAATGGTAGTCATCGTTTCATACGATTGATACATATATGCATGCTAATTGTTTTGACTATCTTACTTTCAAATTGAAAATCAATCGTTTACGTAGGGATAAAGCCGACAACATATGAGCGCATTGTTTTGTTCGTACCCATGGTCAGACTGTTAGTCTAAGATTGTCCATTGTTCTTGTTATTTATATCTGGCAATAAGTCATTGGTTATCCTTCGTGTTGAGATACTGATTATAATTGTCTTTGTGTTGACTACACTACCCTTCTAAATGGCATTCTCGTGTAAACCAATTGGTAAGGGACATGCATTTGTAAAGTTCTCGCATGGCTATCAATTACTGCTGATAAGTCCTTGGTAAAGCTATATGCTAAGGTATCAAATTGTTCAATTCCTGGTTTTCATTATCCGTATTTTTAGATTATACGCCGTTGTCTTCATATATGTTAAGATGTTAAAATGTACGTATATTATTTTGTCTAACCTTCACAATGTCTGTCTTCGATTAACCAGTTTGTATGTCACCAATTGGTAAAGCTATGTATCTGTATGTTCCTTGTCTTGTTCTCCTTCAGTCATCATGTCTGTGTCCTGTCCTAATTTAAGGTACATTTTATCATCTTGTGAATGTATTTTTTTCGGATTGTAAAGTTGTATTTTGACTCCTATGTTCATTGCTACGATAAATCCATTAACGTTATTTTTGGACAAGGCTATGTACTTAGAATTTTAAATCTATAATAGTTAGGAGAAAAAACATGAAACGGTGTCGCATACATATCGATAGTTCTGACTTGGCCATATTTAAAATCGTGTTTAAAAAACTCCTTTGGATGTGTTCAAATTCAAAATTGGCACAACATGAAATCTGTACTAACATAAATAAACACAGATCATTGTGATGTTTGCGTACAAAAGTACGACATGATCTTACGACTAAATTGACAAAAAGAGCCTAAACGTATCGTATTTGAGCACGTTTCAAAGGGATGAAAGGAAAGGCGTGTTAATCTTTTGTTTCAAAAGGTTATATACGAGTGCATTTGTAAACTTAACTGTCTGGATTTCAAAACACAACAATCTTAAAGAATTCGTGATGTAAAGTGATCCTCTATTGATCAGGATCAGACAGACATGAACTCTTAATAAAAAGGACAGGTGTGCTTTAAAATAGAGGGACAAATTCTCATCTTGTAAAGATCAAAGACGTATTTTTTTTGTCAACAAGTGCGATACGATAAAAGGTCAATTTTAGGTTAGAGACCACAATAAAATAATATAAACATAACGTAGACACAAATAAAATGGTTTGAAGAGATAACCTACTGCATGAAACCAAATAGCATTAAATAAAAAAACAGCAAATGTGTAGTTAAAAGATATCAAAATTGTCTCGGTTTAGGGTGGCATTACAATATCACAATAAAGTAATAATAATTACTTACATTTGCAGGCATTGTTTTATGTTTTTTTACAACGCACAGTATTAAAGATCGTGAACGGGCTAGACCTCCTTCTTACTAATGCAACGCATACATCGCATTAAATATACACGAACAAAAAGGGGGGTGGAAAACAATATTACAAAACGCAAGAATCAAAGAAGAACAGAAGAACAAACGGAACTGGATTATTTCAAGGGAATATATTTATTTCTTGCTAAACTATGACAGATTGTTTTTAAGTGTACGTTTAGCAAATAATTTATCACTCAAGCAAGTGCATTAGGTGCAAAGTACCCTGCAAAAAATGTTTATTGTTCTGAATTCAGTCTATATAAATTTAAAATATTTGTGTAATGAAGATGTTTGAAGCAATAACCTAATGCGAAGCAGCATTTTGCGGTCACATGATTGACCTCACATATATGTGCTTGACCTCGTATGTATGCACCAGATTCACCTAGATTGACGTCGCATGTTCTTATACTTCTTGATTGACCTCACATGTAAGTACCAGATACCAGAGGATTGACCACACATGTATATACTAGATAGTACAGGATTGACTTCCCACGTATTTACTATATACCAAATGATTAACCACACTTGTAAGTACCAGGTATTACAGAATTGACCTCATATGTATGTACTAGAAACTATAGATTTTCCCTCATATGTATGAACTAGATCATACAGGTTGACCACACATTCGCTTGAAACCAAAAAGCATTAAATAAATAACAGCACATTTGTAGCTAATGATATGCAAATAGTCTCGTTGTAGTCATAAATGTTTGTTCTAATATATTTTTTTCTAAAAATTAACCTCGGCAATGTATAAGGTCGAACACGTAATCACATGTTAAAATGATCATACAAACCAAATTTATCACTGGATTGTTGATCCTCTAATTAAATAAAAACGATATTTGAGATATTCAAACATGTGCTTTCAATCCTGTAGTGTATAGTACATACATGTGATGTAAGTCATGTAGCATCTAGTACATACATGCGAGGCTAATCATGTAGTATCAAGAAGATAAATTTGAGGTCAATCATGTGCTATATGGTGCATGCATGTGTATAAAATTCTTTAGTATCTACTACATACATGTTAGGACAATCCTGTAGTATCTAGCACATACATCTGTTAAAAATCCTCTATTATCTAGTACATACATGTGAGGTCAATTCTGTAGTATCTTCTACATACATGTGTGGGGAATCTTGCAGTTTCTAGTACATACATGCGAGGTCTATCTTGTAGTATCAAGCACTTACAGTTTAGTATCTGGTATATACACTTTAGATCAATCCAAAAGTACCTAGAACATGCATGTGAGTTCAATGCTGTAGTATCTTTTACATGCATGCGAGGTCAAACCTTAAGTCTTTAGTACATAAATGTGAGGTCAAACCTGTAGTATCAGCCACATAAATTTAAGGTCAATCCAGAGGTATATTGTGTTGACATGTTTCGAAAATCCTTTAGTATCTACTCCATACTTGTGAGTACAATCATTTAGTATCTAGTACATACAGTTATGGTCAATCAACTAGTATGAAGTACATACATGTCAGGTCATTTATGCAGTACCTAAAACTTAAATGTGAGGTCAATCAAGTAGCAGCTTGTACATAAATGTGAGGTCATTCTTGTAGTATCTATTGCGTACATGTGAGTGAAAACCTGAGTGTCATTTACATAAATGTGCGGTCAATCCTGTAATATCTATAACATACATGAGAGGTTAATCCTGTAGTATGAAGTATATTGATTTGCTTTCAATACTGTAGTATCTAGTACATTCACTTAAGGTCAATCATGTAGTATCTATTACATACCTATGTGGACAATCATGTATTATCTATTACATACATTTTACCTCAAACAAGTTGTATCTAATACATACATTTGAGATCACTCCTGTAGTATCTAGTACATATATGTAAGGACAATCCTGTATCATCTAGTAAATAGATGTGTGGACAATCCTGTAGCATCTGGTAAGGTCAATACAATAGTAAATAATACTTAAAAGTGATGTTAATCCAGTAGTATCTAATAAATACATATGAGGTCATTTATGTAGTATATAGTACACACATGTTAATTAAATCATGTAATACCTAGTACATACATGTAAGCTTAATCCTGTAATATCAAGCACATACGTGTCATTTCATTCCTGTAGTGTCTATTATATACATGTTAAGTCAATGTTGTATTATCCAGTACATGCTTGCGAGGTTAATCCTGCAGTTTCTAGTACATACAAGTTAGGAAAAACCTGTAGTATCTAGTACATACATGCTAGGTTAATACTGGTATCAAGTACATACATGTGGGGTCAACCTGTAGGATCTAGTTCATACATGTGAGGGAAAATCTATAGTTTCTAGTACATAAATATGAGGTCAATTCTATAATACCTGGTACTTACATGTGTGGTTAATCATTTGGTATATAGTAAATACGTGTGAAGTCAATCCTGTACTATCTAGTATATACATGTGTGGTCAATCATCTGGTATCTGGTACTTACATGTGAGGTCAATCAAGAAGTATAAGAACATGCGACGTCAATCTAGTGGAATCTGGTGCATACATAGGAGGTCAAGCACATATATGTGAGGTCGATCCTGTAGTATGAAGTACATATATGTTTGAACAATCCTGTAGTATCTGGTATGAGGTCAATCCTGTATTATATTGCATATACATTTTGGACAATCCCTTAGTATCTACACAATACATGTGAGGGCAATATTGTAGTATCTAGTACACGAATCTGATGTAAATCCTGCAGTATCGACCACATACATGTGCTTTCAATCATGTAATATCTGGTACATACAAGTGAGGACAATCCTATAGTATCAAATACATACCTGCGAGGTTAATACTGTAAGTATAACATAGGCCTGGAGGTTTACCTATTGTACGGGTCAGTTCGACAGAAAGCTGTACATACATTAAGTATAACAGGGGCCACGGTTGACATAATATTTGGGTTAGTCGGACTGAAAGATTTGCATACTATAATTATAACAGAGGCCATGAGGTTGACATCCTATACGGGTATATATGGTATACTAAAACTTCAATTCCTGTAAGTATAAGATGCTGGTAGGTTGACATAATGTGCCAGTAAGTCAAACTGACAGCTGTACATAGTGCAAGTATAACAGCGACCGGGAGTTTGACATAATGTTCCGTACAGTCGGACTGAAAAATCTACATACTGCAAAGCAAAAGCCGGGATAATGACATAATGTACGTGTAAGTATAACATGGACTAAAACTTCACATCTTGCAAGAATAAGATGCCTGGTGGTTGACGTAATATGCCGCTGAGACGGACTGAAAGCTGCACATATAAAAATATAACAGCGGCCGGGAGGTTGACACAATGTTCCGGTCAGTCGGACTGAAAGATGTACATATTATAAGTATAACAGCGGCCGGGAGGTTGACCTAATGTGCCAGTGAGTCGGGTCAGGTGGACTGAAACTTCATATCCTAAAAGAATAAGATGACTGATGCTTGACATAATATGCCGGTGAGACGGACTGGAAGCTGTACATACTAAATGTATAACAGCGGCCGGCAGGTTGACATAATGTTCCGGTCAGTCGGACTGAAAGATGTGCATACTGTGGGTATAACAGAGGCCGGGAGTTGGCAAAAATGTGCAGGTGTGTTGGGCTTAAAGCTCTTCATACTGTAAGTAAAGCAGAAGCCAGGAGAACGATATATTGTACTTGACACTCGGACATAAAGGTGAACTTACTGTAAGTATAACAGAGGACAGCAGGTTTACATAATGTACGGGTCAGTCGGACTTAAGGCTGTACATACAGCAAACATAACTGAAGCCAGGGTTCACATAATGCACGGGTAAGAAGGACTGAAAAATGCATATACTATTAGTATAACAGTGTCCGGGAGGTTTACATAATGTTCCGGTCAGTCGGACTGAAAGATGTGTATATTGTAAGTATAACAGAGGCCGGGACGTTGACATAATGTGCGGGTCAGTCTATCTGAAAGTTGTCCATACTGTAAATATAACAGACTCTGGGAGGTTAACATAATGTACGGGTCAGTCGAAATGAAAGATGAACATACTGTAAGTATAACAGACTCTGTGATGTTGACACAATGTACGAGTCAGTCGGACTGAAAGATGAACATACTGTAAGTATAACATAGGCTTAGTTTTTACATAATGTAAAAGTCAATCGGACTGAAAGCTGAACATACTAAGTATAACATAGGCTTAGATTTTTACATAATGAACCTGGAAGTTTACATAATGTGCGTGTCAGCCGGACTGAAAACTGTACTTGCTGTATGTATAACAATGGCAAGGAGGTAGACATGATGTTCTGGTAACATGGACTGAAAGCTAAACATACTGTAAGTATACCAGAGGCCAGAGTTGACATAATGTGCCGTTGATTCGGACTGAAAGATGTACATACTGTAAGTATAAGAGGCCGGAAGACATAATGTTCGGCACATTCGGACTGAAAGCTGTACTTTCTGTAAGTAAAGCAGAGGCCTGTAGGTTGACATAATGTACGGGACAGACAGACCCAAAGCTGAACATGCTTTAAGTTTAACAGATCCTGGTAAGTTTACATAATGTTCGGGTCTCTCGGACTGAAAGCTAAACATGCTGTAAGTATAACATAGGCCTGGATGTTGACAGTGTGTACGAGTCAGGTTGACAGAAACCTGTACTTAATGTAATTATAACAGAGGCGGTGAGCTTGACAAAAGGTACGGGACAGTCTGAGTTAAAGCTGAGCATACTGTAAGTATAGCAGAGGCCGAGAGGTTTACATAATGTCAGGTGGACTGAAACTTCAGATCTGTAAGTATAAAATTCCTGGAGGTTGGCATAAAGCGCTGGAGAGTCGGACTGAAAGCTGTACATGCTGTAAGGATAAGAGAGTCTGGGATACACACTGTTCGACACGGTCCTACTGAAAGCTGTACATACAGTAAGTAAAGCGGAAACCGGGAGAATGACATATTGTACGGGTCAGTCGGACTGAAATCTAAACATACTGTAATTACAACAGAAGACGGGAGGTTTATATAATGTACGGGTTACTGGAGCTGAAAGCTGTACATACTGTAAGTATCAGTGGCCGGGATGTTGACTTATTGTAACTGTAAGTCAGACATAACGCTGTACATGCTGTAAGTATAAAAGAAGCCATGAGATTGACATAATGCAGTGTCACTCGGACTGAAAGCTGTACTTACCGATAGTATAACAGAGGCCGGGTCGAGATAATAAAGGACTGTCCATACATGTATCTAGCACATTCTACAGGTTTGTCTTATATGTCATTGATACCAATCAGATTTCCCATACATATATATAGTAGATACTACAGGACTGTCCACAAATATTTTCTATTAGACACTACAGGATTTTCCACAAATTAAAAAAAAGACATATGACATCGCATGCATGTATCAGATGCTACAGGATTGACTTCACGTGTATGCACTAGATACTACATGATTGACGTTACATGTATGTACTGGATACCACAAAATTGACATCAAGGACGATTTTAGATCAACAATGCATTTGAGCCGACGTAGTTTTTGTTTTTTTTTATAAAAACGTGCATAGATTGGATTAACAAACCATATACTAGCTTACATGTCCAGGTTGGCAGATCCTTAATTATCATTAATTTTGGATTGACTTTTGATACGAAAACACCACAAATAACAGTAGTTATTTGTTTCAATAACATTTATTTGCATGCTGTCTGAATTACAATTTTGAAAAAGGTCGGTGTTTGATCTTTAACTAGTCTAAATATTTGAAACATATTGGGGATTTAAAGAAACACGTTTGCGTTCAGGTTTGTTTTTATGATGTTATCGGGTCTTTAATTTAAATGCCAACATTAATCTTTAATCGCGTCGTACTTTCTGACATGCAATTTCATCCTTTGATGTGAAATTTACCGTTTATTTTTATTGCAAATTTGCCATTGAATACATTACTAACGTAAAAGGTTCAAGTCCGTCTGATTCTGATAGGTAGGATATAAAGTTACATCGTAAAATCTTTAAGAGTGTAGTATTTTCAAAAACCAGAGAGTTTAAATTACAAATACACTTAAATATAACCCAAGAAACACAAGATAGACAAGGTCAGGCATGCAAAGCATTTCCTCTGTTAATTTTGACCTAAATTCAGGTCATAAGTTTAGATACAGAAATAGCACAAATCTCTGTATTACAGTACACATTTCACTTTTAGTCAATATAGAAAAGATCAAGTCCAAATAAACTGGAGCAGATTTTGTAATTATCAAAATGTTGATTCTAACCACTTAAGGTAAAAACATTCAATTTCCATAGCATGATGTGTACATATCTGTTGGTATTAAAGCTCAATCTAATGTTCCGACAACAAAACGTAGAAAGTTTATATATAACAGAGTATTATATATAGGGTAACATTAGACAACTTGCATGTTAAATGATTTAGGGCCACCAAAGTTTGATCATTTGATATTCACCTGCAACGTCAGCAGTGAACTCTATAAACATACCAATAGGCAGAGGAACAAAACGGATAGTGTGCATATTACAGTGTTTCATGTAAGGTGTTATTGTAGGGCGAAAAGGTCAAATGGACATCTGAAAGCCATATTTTAATCACTTGCGATTCTCTCTAAACCACGAGCAGCCAAAATATAAGAACGATATGAAGAGTAGGAATTCAAAAGCCAGGCAAGACCGGCATACCAGAACGATGTAAGATCGGTCTAGAGGATATAAAGCAATAACTGAAGAGAGATTCAAAACGGCTATTCAAGAACGATATGAAACTCATATATAAGAACGATATGTAGCAGGTATAGAAGAACCATATCAAGCGGGGATTCCAGAGCAATTCAAGACCGGTATACAAGAACGATATAATATCGGTATAAAGGAACAACGATATACTATCGATTTACAGAAACGATACCTAGAGTGAATTTAAGTGTTATATAATTATGGTGTAATCGAATGATATACATGAGAGCAGAAAAACGACATCAAAAGTGTATAAAGGAACTATATCAGGATGGTATATAAGAACGATTTAAAGGGTAATTCAAGAGCATTAAAAACGGTTTTAGAATAAAGATATCAAACAGCTATACAAGAAAGATAACAAAAGGGTATTCAAGAGCGATATAAAACCGCATTCAAGAACGATATCAAGCAACAATACAAGAACGAAACGTAAAGAGATGTTAAGCTTCGATATATAAAGGATAAAGCTGAAACACAGTAAACTGAAATATCTCATTATTGAGTTGGCGCCAACCTGATATCGTTCTTGTATACCCGCCGTACATTTTTCTTGTATACTTGCATTATATCGTTCTAGTATATTTATATCGCTCCTTAATTCCCTTTTTATATCGTTCTTATATACCTATGTTTCATCGTTCTTTTATATTTACTTGATAACTGTCTTGTATACCCTCCTTACATCGTTTTTGGATTACTGCTTTTATCGTTCTTGCCTACTGTACGTACATGTGTGAACAATCCTGTAGTATCGCTCCTTAATTCCCTCTTTATATCGTTCTTGTATACCTATGTTTCATCGTTCTTTTATATTTACTTGATATCTGTCTTGTATACCCTGCCTTTATCGTTCTTGCCTACTGTACGTACGTGTGGGAACAATCCTGTAGTAATCCTCTAGTACATGTGAGTTCAATACTGTAGTATATGTTTCATACATATGAGTGCAATCATGTGGTAGCAAGCACGTGCACTTGAGTTCAATCCTGTAGTATCTAGTACATACATGTGAGGTCAACACTGTAGTATATTTTACATACATATGAGGATAATCCTGTTTTAACAAGCACATCCACCTGTGGTCAAACTGTGGTCAATCATGTAGTATCTAGTACATACATGTGAGGTCAATCCTCTAGTATCTGTTACATACATATGTAGCCAAACCTGTGGTGACTAGCAATTACATGTAATTACGCTCGGACTGAAAGCTGCACATACAGTAAATATAACAGAGGACGATAGAGTTACTTAATGTACGGGTTATTCGGACTGAAAGCTGAACATACTGAATGTATAACAGAGACTGGGAGGTTGATATAATGTACAAGTCAGTCGACTGAAAGCTGAACATATTGTATGTATAACAGAGGCCGAGAGGTCGACATATTGTACTGATCACTCGGACTGAAAGCGGTACATAATGTAAGTATAACAGAGGCCTGGGTTGACATAAAGTTCGGGTAAATGGGACTGAAAGATGTACACACTGTAAGTATAACAGAGAATGGGTGGTTGACATGCCGGATGGCTGAGATAATGTGCTGGGGGACGACTGTAAGCTATACATACTGTATGTATTAAAGAGGGCGGGAAGATGACATAATGTGCAGGTTTGTTGGACTAAAAGCTCTACATACTGTAAGTAAAGCAGAAGCCGGAAGAACGACATATTGTATGGGACACTCGGACTGAAATCTGTACATACTGTAAGCATAACAGAGGATTAGATGTTGACATAATGTACCGGTTATTCGGACTGAAAGCTGTGCATACTGTAATATATACACGAGGCCTTGACGTTAACATAATGTACGGGGAAGTCTTACTGCAAGTTGTAAATACTGTAAGTATAACAGAGGCCGGGAGTTTGACATAATGTACGGGTCAGTCGGACTGAAATCTCAACATTCTGTAAGTATAACAGACCCCGGGAGGTTCTCATAATGAACGGTTCAGTCGGACTGAAAGCTGAACATACTCTTAGTATAGCAGAGATTCGGGGGTTTGCATAATGTACAAGGCAGTCGGACTGAAAGCTGAACATACTGTATGTATAACAGAGGCCGATATGTTGACATAATCTACCGGTCACTCGGACTGAAAGCTGTACATACCGTTAGTATCACAGAGGCCATGGTTGACATAATGTACGGGTATGTGGACTGACATATGTACACACTCTAATTATAATAGAGAACGGGAGGCTGACATAATGTACGGGTCAGGTGGACTGAAAGATGTACATATTGCAAGTATAACAGGGGCCGGGAGGTTCACATAATGTACGGGTTGGTCGGACTACAAGATGTACACACTGTAGGTATAACAGAGACAGGGAGGTTGACATAATATACGAGACAGGTGAACTGAAACCTCACATCCTGTAGGCATAACATGACGGGTGATTAAAATAATGTGCCGGTGAGACGGGCTGAAATCTGTATATACTCTTAATATTAAGACGACCCGAAGTTAAACATACCGTTCAGTTTTGTTTGACTTAAACCTGTACATACTGTAAGTAAAGCAGAAGCCGGGAGAATGACATATTGTACGAGTCACTCGAACTGAAAGCTGTACATGCTGTAAGTATAACAGAGGCCGGGATGTTTGTACCAAGTACGAGTCACTCGGACTAAAAGTTGCACATACTGTAAGTATAACAGAGGCTGGGAGGTTGATATAATGTACTTTTCAATAGGACTGAAAATAATATAATAGCTGCACATACTGGAAGTTAAACAGAAGTTGGGAGGTTTACATAATGTACTGGTCACTCGGACTGAAAGCTGCACATACTGTCAGTATAATAGAGGCCGATAGGTTCACATAATGTACAGGTCAGTCGAACTGAAAGCTGAACATACTGTATGAATAACTGAGGCTGGGAAGTTGACGTAAGGTACGGGTTACTCGGACTGAAAGCTGTACATACTGTAAGTATAACAGAGGCCAGGATTGACATAATGTACAGGTAAGACGGATTGTAAGATGTACATACTGTAGGAATAAAAGAGACAGGGAGGTTGAAATAATGTGCGGGACAGGTAGACTGAAACTTCACATCCTCAAAGTATAAGATCCCGGGTGGTTGACATAATATGCCGGTGATACGGATTGAAAGCTGTACATACTATAAGTATTATAGAGGCCCGGAGTTGGACGTAATGTGCAGGTTTGTTTGACTTAAAGCTGTACATACTGTAAATAAAGCAGAAGCCGGGAGAGTGATATATTGTACGTGTCACTCTTACTGAAAGATGTACATATTGTAAGTATAACAGTGGCCAGGAGGTTGACATAATGCAAGGGTCAGTCCGACTAAAACCTGAACATACAATTAGTAAAATATAGGCCGGAGGTTTTCATAATCTACGGGTTAGTCGGACTGAAAGACAAACACACTGTAAGAATAATAGAGACCTGAAAGTTGACATAATGTGCGGGTCCGGTGGACTGAGTATTCACATCCTGTAAGTATAACAGAGGCTGGGAGGTTAACATGATGTACGGGTTAGTCGGACTGAAAGCTGTACATATTGTAAGTAAGACAGAGTCCGGTATGTTCACATAATGTACGGGTTAGTCGGACTGAAAGCTGTATATAATGTAAGTATAACAGAGGCCAGGGTTGACATTATGTACGGTTAAGTGGGACTGAAAGATGTTCTTACTGTATGTATAATAGAGACCTGGAAGTTGACATAATGTGCGGGTCCGGTGGACTGAGTATTCACATCCTGTAAGTATAACAGAGGCGGGGAGGTTGACATGATGTACGGGTTAGTCGGACTGAAAGCTGTACATACGGTAAGTACAGTTAGGTGCAGTCCTAACATAACATAAAGTTAACATAAACCAGTCCAAATATCTGGTCAAAATCTCTGCTTTTGTGAGAAAAAATTTCTGCTTTTTGACAAAAAACCAGTCAATTTGACCGCTTTGACGGGACAAAATTTTGTCCAAATCTCTGCTTTAAAAATTGTCAAATTCTCTGCATTTGTCAAGTGGACAAAAACGGTCCAAATCTCTGCGTTTGTCAAATTGTCAAATACGGTCACAATCTCTGCTTTCAAATGTCACGTGACAAAAAATGTCCAGTGGACAAAAATGGTCAAAATCTCTGCTTTTCAATTGTCACGTGACCAAAATATCCAGTTGACAAAAATTGTCAAAATCTCTGCTTTTCAATAGTCACGTGACAAAAATGTCCAGTGAACAAAATCTCTGCTTTTCAATTTTCAAGTCACAAAATGTCCCTGTGTACAAATTTCAAAATATATGCTTTATTTAATCATTTCGTTACAAAGTGTCAATTAGACGTTAATCACCAAAAATAAGTTAACGAAATCTACGGCAGTCTATTTTAAAGAACGCGATTTATTTCCCGTCCGCGTTTCGGTAAATGTATAGCAAGCCTTTATTGTTACATATTTAGACTGTAGATCTCCCTACATTTCTATTATTATAATGTTATTGTTATTATGATTGAGCAAACACATTTTTGTGTAGAATATAAATATAAAAGAATAAATCCTAAACTGTAATATTTTTATTTAATACTGTTACAACTCATCTGTCATGCCAGTATGTCGGTATCATTAAATCTATTATTCATATTTACATTTCACTTTTAATTTCACACTAAATAATATTAATTTGTTTTCAAATCTTGGCTGTCTACATCATAAGATATTATGTTTTTTAACTTCAAATCCACAATTTAAAACAAATCACCCATAAAATCCCAAATTAAAACCTCTTCTTCATATCAAATCACTCCAGAGAAAATATAAATATAAATTACAACCATATTAAATACATAATATCACTCCAGAAACTTTTGTGATGCAATTAAAAAACATATTTCTCATACAAAATCACGCCAAATACTTAAGCGATGCAATTGAAAACCCTATTTCACATATAAAATCAATCCTGATCCCATACCAATACAATTAAGAACCATATTTCACATATGAAATTAATCCTGAGACATTTATAATGCAAATATAAACTATATTTAACATATAAAATCAATCAGGAGATTATAGCAATGTAATTTAAACCATATTTCACATATAAAGTTATTCTGGAGACCTTAGCCATGTGATTAAAAAGAATATTTTGGATATAAAATCCCTAAAGAAACTAAAGCTATGTAATTAAAAACTATATTTCACATATAAAGTTACTCCAAAGACCTTAGCCATACAATTAAAAACATATAAATTCAATCCTAAAACCTTGACAATACCATAAAAACAAAATATTCAACATTTAAAATCAATCCTGACACCTTAGTGATGGATTAAAAACCATGTTCCACATATAAAATCATTCCTGAAACTTTTAAAATACAATTAATACCAATATTTAACCTATAAAATCTCTAATGAGGCAATAGCAATGTAATCAAAACCACATTCCACATATTAAATCACTTTGGAGACCTAAGTGATGCAATTTAAAACAATATTTCACAAATAAAATTATTCCTGGGACCATAGTGATGGAGAAAAAACTATATTTTACATATAATATCAATTCTGAGACCTGAGCTTTAAAAGTAGAAACCATACTTTTATATATAAATCACTCTGGGGATATTAGTGATGGAATTAAAACCATTATACAGACGTGACAACGTGTTTTTTATATTGCCCACTATATACCGCGGTCGTGGTTTTTTTCATTCAGAAATTCACCACCATACGCCACGGTGGTATTCTGCGGTACATCGTGTTATGTCCACTACATATCGTAACCCACCGTGTTGACCACGGTGGATTTTCAATTTCCTTTCATGCTTACACAGTGAAAAAATTAAAAATGTTGCGATTTAATTTAGAGATTTGTGTTAAAATATGCCGTTTTAAATACGTTTGTTTGACAACAAAATTAATCTGCGTTCTTGCTAATCTATTCATTATACGAGAATACCTTAAAGTTTATTGTCACTGATTTAGATTGACAATTATTCCATTAACGTGTTCTAAAAGGTTAGAACACCGCAATTTGGCCTTAAAATTGTCAAAATCTTTGCTATTCTATCGTCAAAATTTCCCTGTCAGGGCCTCTGATTAATGTTCCAACCGTTTGAACTTTTACCGGATGTAAATTGTGTCACACCTTAAATCGATCGATTATCTTAATATTGTCCAGTCTTCATTTAATCAAGCACGTGCTCTCAAATATTTCAATAACCTTGTGTATTGTATAATTTTATAATTAACAGGTGAACACGCGGCTTCACATTTTTAGCGGTAAAATAGCACATTACACAATAAATACGAGACTTGTAAAGAAATACACAATAAATGCGAGACTTGTAAAGAAATTAGTTTTAAAAACTTTAAAATCAATACGACTTAAAATGCTACATTTTGATTTTTCAAATCTTCGAAATTATCACTTTAAATATTAATGTCGCAGAATATATCGTTCCATGAATTATTTTATACTCGATTCGTATTCGGTGTTGAACCACGTGTGTTAAAAAAATACAATCGTGATATAGAATCAACCTTAATAGTCGTTTCAGTGTTAAAAGCCTGACACATCATCAACTTTTGTTGTAAAAAAGACTTTAGAAGCATCCTTATAATTTCTATTATATTACGACAGGACCCTATATCCGCAAACATAAGTTCGTATAAGTTCGTATAAGTTGAACAAAAAAAAACTACAACAAAAAACAAAGAACAAAAAAAAAGAACAAAACAAATAAACAAACATGCTGTTGAGTAAATTCGGGCAATTATTTTATATTTATATGAGTGTGGACAAATTAGTTCTTTCGTCTTCAAAAATAATTTTATTCCGATTTGTTTTGTTAATGTTATAACAGACGTATGGAACTATGCATATTTTATTGTTTGATCAATGTACCACAATACAACAAAAAATTAAGAATTAGTATTTGTATTTAGAGAACTAATGCAGTCTTAAAGGGATCTGATCTCGAGAACATTCATCCCAATAAATACTATGTCATGCAAAAACACAGAAACTGCGAGTTAATTTTAACGGGAATTTTTTACAAATAACACGTCTGCGTCGATTTGAAAAATTGTCAGTTTTGCGTAGGGTATATCTAGCTCAGAAGCACATCACTACTTTTTTTTATATAAACCTGTTATATTAATTGTTATAGTTTAAAACGCCATTGTCCAAGTTAAATGTGTATTTAGAATCGTGCATGCGTAAGACTTCATTCAACCTTGCGAAACAGGCGCCTGTACCATATCGTAGTTAAACTATATTTTATGTGGCGATTCTCTTATAAACTTTTCACATATTTATTATTCTTGCTGCATGTTGGCTTCATTTTAGTAATTTATTTGTTGTATCCCATCATGTTAACGAGGTTTATATAACGATTCGTGATGTAAACTTTTGTCCGCGTTTGTTAAAACAACTCTGGTTTTAAATACCAAATAAAGAAAAAGATCGCTGCTCAACTGCATGTTTTCTGTCGAAAAGGATTTATAATTGATTAAAGATAGTTCGCGTACAACTTCAGGACAATTCGTTAGATGTTGTAATACACTAAAAAACGTAATGTGACAATTCAAATCCGGATAATTTACCGAACTTGTTCAGGGTAATATTTAATGCATAACACATGCATCCGGTTGAACAAATATTCGATCTTCAATTCTACCTGCACATTAAATCATTATTGATCATCAACAAATAAAATGCATGTGCAAATAATTCTTAAGCACTGTTTAAAAATGTTCTCTTTTCATTCGGGTAACGATGTTTAAACCCGCAATCAATTAAATGACAACGTTTATGCTGTCATTTACCACCGCGGAGATATCGTGGCCGGACCCCTGTGACGACATGCCATGGTAGACTGAACTCCCTCATATGCATCCACCGTGGTAAGATTACCTGAGAAGATTCTTAACCACGATAGTAGGCGTGGATATACCATGGTGGGTGATAGAGGAAAGGATTAACTTCCATGGTGGGTTAGTATTTTTTATAAAAAACACGTTGTTCCCTCTGTATTTTAAATAGCAAAATCATTCCTGATACCCAAAAAATGCAACCAATATGTGGGTTTTACCACTGTAAATATAAGATATTTTACATTATTGTTTAGTTGTTGTGTACTTTAATTAGATTTAGTGGTTAAAATACAGAACTCTCATAGATTTTTAACCTTGTTTTATTATCATACATTTTGGATTGCAATGTACTTTCAATTGGATACATGTCATTGCATGTAGACTTAATTTATATGTTGAATGACTGCTAAGTTCAAGAGTTGTAATTTATATTATGATATCGAAGAATTGCTTGATTGATATTTATATAACAAAGATATATCTCACTTTATTGGACTATACATTAATATTTAATTAAAGGAAACAACTGCGCTATAAGTAATATGTTTCCGAGCCTTAAGATTTTAAACATTTTTGTTGATCCTCCAGAAACATAGCAAAAAAATCTTCAATATAAATTTCTGTCATTACTTATTTTGTATTATCTTGATTATTTTTTGGTAGTAGGATTTTAATAAACAACAAAGGATTTGATTTTCATCTTTCGTATACTTTTCATTCCGACAACGCGCAGATAAAATAAATGGACGTATGGTACAACCAGTCGGTCTTTCGTAAAAAAAATTGTCAAAAAACATTAAAAAGGTAAAAGTGTTTTAAAGTTCAGTCGAAAGGTTAGCAAGTTGACAAAGTGGACATAAATTCCCAAAAATAAAAAATGTCCACTGGACAAAATTGTCAAGTGACAAAATTGTCAGAACAAAAAATGTCCTGTTGACAAACTTGTCACGTCACAAAATTGTCAAGAGACAAAAAAAAAATTGTCCAGAGGACAGAAATTGTCAAAAGAAAAAAAAAGTCCAGTGGACAAAAATTGTGAAAAGAACAAAAATGTCCCGTGGACAGAAATTGTCAACAAATTGTCAAATGGACAGAAATATATTGTATAAAAAAATTGTCAAAAGAACAGCCCAAGTTAACTTGGGTTGTCAAAATCTCTGCTCAAACCAGTCAAATTCTCTGCTCGATGTTAACTTAAAGCAGTCAGAATCTCTGCTTTACAAGTTAACTAGCATGTTATGTTAGGACTGCACCCAACTGTAAGACAAAGTCCGGTATGTTCACATAATGTACGTGTCAGTCGGACTGAAAGCTGTACCTAATGTAAGTTTAACAGAGGCCAGGGTTGAACTAATGTACGGTTAAGTGGACTGAAAGATGTACACACTGTAAGTATAACATAGACCTGAAAGTTGTTATAATGCACGGGTCAGGTGGACGGAAACTTCACATCTGGTAAGTAGTGTATGATACCGGATGGTTGGCATAATATTCCCGTCAGTCGGACTGAAAGATTTGCATATTGTTAGTATAACAGAGGCCGGGAGGTTCACATAAAAGACGTGTTAGTCGGACTGAAAGATGTACACACTGTAAGTATAACAGAGACCGTTAGGTTCACATAATGTACAGGTCATTCGGACTGAATGGTGTACATACTGTAAGTTTAACAGAGGCCAGGGTTGACATAATGTACGGGTAAGTCGGACTGCAAGATGTACACACTGTAGGTATAACAGAGACAGGGAGGTTGACATAATATACGCGATAGGTGAACTTAAACGTCACATCCAGTAAGCATAAGATAACGTGTGATTGACATAATGTGCCCGTGAGACGGGCTGAAAGCTGTCTATACTCTAAGTATTTAAGAGGCCCGGAGGTAAACATAATGTGCAGGTTTGTTTGACTTAAAGGAGGTTGACATAATGCAAGGGTCACTCCGGTTGATAGATGTACTTACAGTAAGTATAACATTGGCAGGGAGCTTGACATAATGTCCGGGTTAGTTGGATTAAAACCTGAACAAACTGTAAGTATAATAAAGACCGGGAGGTTGACATAATGAACGGGTCAGTTGGACTTAAAGCTGTGCTTACTGTAAGTATAACAGTGGTCGATATATTGTCATAATATACCGGGTTATTCCGACTAAAATTTGTGCATACTGTAAGTATAACAGAGGCCTTGAGGTTAACATAAGTATCAGTCAGTCGGAGTGACATGCTGTACCAACCTTAAGTATAACAGTTCCCGGGAGGTTGACATAATGCAGGGGTAAGTCGGACTAAAAAAATGTGCATATTATAATTATAACATCATGTACGGGTAAGGTATAATAAAACTTATCATTCTGTAGGTGTAAGATACCGGGAGGTTGACATAATGTTCCGGTCAGTCGAGCTGAAAGCTGTGCATACTGTGGGTATAAAAGAGGCCGGGAAGTTGGCAAAGAGGTGAAGGTTTGTTGGGCTTAAAGCTCTACATACTGTAAGTAAATGAGAAGCCGGGAGAACGACATATTGTACATGACACTCGTACTGGTAGCTGAACTTACTGTAAGTATAACAGATGCCTGAAGGTTTACATAATGTTCCGGTCAGTGTCCGGGAGGTTCAAATAATGTACGGGTTAGTCGGACTGAAAGTTGTACACACTGTACGTATAAAAGAGGCGGGGAGGTTCACATAATGTACGGATCAGTCGGACAGAAAGCTGTACATACTGATAGTATAACAGAAGCCAGGGTTGACATAATGTACTGGTAAGTCGGACTGCAAGATGTGCACATTGTAGGTATAACAGAGACAGGGAGGTTGACATAATGTACGCGTTAGATGAACTGAAACTTCACATATTGTAAGTATAAGAGGCCGGGTAATTCACATAATGTGCCGTTGGGACGGACTTAAAGCTGTTTTTACTGTAAGTATTATAAAGGCCCGGAGGTAGACATTGTGCAGGTTTGTTTGACTTAAAGCTGTACATACTGTAAGTAAAGCAGAAGCCGGGAGAATGACATATTTGTACGGGTTACTCGGACTGAAAGCAGTGGCTTGGAGGTTTACATAACATACGGATCTTTCTTACTGTAAGTTGTACATACTGTAAGTATAACAGAGGACGGGATGTTGACATAATGTACGGGTCAGTCTTACTGATAGTTGTACATACTGTAAGAATAACACAGGCCGGGAAGTTGACATAATGTATGGGTCAGTTGGACTGAAACTTCACATCCTGCAAGTATTAGATGCCGATAGGTTGATATAATGTACCGGTGGGTCGCACTGAAAGCTGTACGTACTGAAAATATAACAGCGGCCGCGAGGTTGACATAATGTACCGGTCAGTCGGACTGATAGCTAACATACGGTAAGTATAACAGAGGATTGGAGGTTTACATAATGTACGGATTTTTCTTACTGTTAGTTGCACATACTGTAAGTATAACAGAGGACGGGAGGTTGACATAATGTACCGGACAGTCTTACTGACAGTTGTACATGCTGCAAGAATAACAGAGGCCGGGAAGTTGACATAATGTACGGGTCAGTCGGACTAAAAGCTGAACATACTGTAAGTATAACAGAGGCTGGGAGGGTTACATTATGTTCCGGTCAGTCTGACTGAAAGCTGTACATAGTGTAAGTATAAGAAAGGCCAGGGTTGACATAATGTACACGTAAGTCGGACTGAAAGCTGTGCTTACTCTAAGTATAACAGAGGCCGATATGTTGACAAAATGTACCAGTCAGTCAGACTGACATGTTGTACCAACCTTGAGTATAACAGTTCCCGTGAGGTTGACATAATGTACAGGTAAGTCGGACTGAAATATGTGCATACTATAAGTATAACAGAGGCCTGGAGGTTAACATCATGTACATGTCAGGAATAATGAAACTAAACATCCTGTAGGTATATAGAGGCTGGGAGGTTGACATAATGTACGGGTCAGTCGGACTGAAAGCTGTACATAATGTTGTTATAACAGACGCCCGGGTTGACATAATGTACGGGTGAGTGGGACTGAAAGATATGTACACTGTAAGTATAACAGAGACCGGGAGGTTGACATAATGTGCAGGTTTGTTGGACATAAATCTGTTCATTCTGCAAGTAAAGCAGAAGCCAGGAGAACGACATATTGTACCGGTCACTCAAACTGAAAGCTGTACATACTGTAAGTATGACAATGGCCGGTAGGTTCACATAATGTACGGGTCAGTCGGACTGAAAGCAGTACATAATGTAAGTATAACAGAGGCCAGAGTTGACATAATGAACGGGTATGTTGGACTGAAAGTCGTACACACTGTAAGTATAACTGAGACCGGGAAGTTGATATAATGTACGCGTCAGGTAGACTGAAACTTCACATACTGTTAGTATAACAGATGCCTGAAGGTTTACATATGTTCAGGTCAGTCGGACTGAAAGATGTATATACTGTAATTATAACATTGTCCGTGAGGTTCAAATAATGTACGGGTTAGTCGGATTGAAAGTTGTACACACTGTAAGTATAAAAGAGGCCGGGAGGTTCACATAATGTACGGATCAGTAGGACTGTACATACTGATAGTATAACAGAAGCCAGGGTTGAAATAATGCACTGGTAAGTCGGATTGCAAGATGTGCACACTGTAGGTATAACAGAGACAGGGAGGTTGACATAAAGTACGCGATATGTGAACTGAAACTTCACATCTTGTAAGTATAAGAGGCCGGGTAATAAATATAATGTACCGGTGAGACGGACTTAAAGCTGTTTATACTGTAAGTATTATAAAGGCCCAGAGGTAGACATTGTGCAGGTTTGTTTGACTTAAAGCTATACATACTGTAAGTAAAGTAGATGCCGGGAGAATGACATATTGTTCGGGTTACTCGGACTGAAATTTGTACATACAGTAAATAAAACATAGGCCAGGAGATTGACATAATATAAGAGTCATTCGGATTGATATCTTTCATAGATATGCATACTGTAAATATACCAGAATCCGAGATGTTGACATAATGTACTGGTCAGGTGGACTGAATCTTCACATCCTGTAAGTATAAGATGCCGAGAGGTTGACATAATGTACCAGTGAGTCGGACTGAAAGTTGTGCAGACTGTAAGTATAACAGAGGCCGGGAGGTTGACATAATGTGCAGGTTTGTTGGGCTTAAAGCTGTACATAATGTACGTAAAGCAGAAGCCAGGAAAATGACACATTGTTCCGGTCACTCGGTCTGAAAGCTGTACATACTGTAAGTATAACAGAAGCTGGGAGGTTTACATAATGTGCGGGACACTCTGGCTGAAAGCTGTACATACTTTAAATATAACAGTGGACGAAAGGGTGACATAATGTAAGAGTCAGTCGGACTGAAAGCTGAACATACTGTATGTATAACAGAGGATGGGAGGGTGACATAATGTACGAATCAGTCGGACTGAAAGCTGAACAAATCGTAAGTATAACAGCGGCCGGGAGGTTGACATAATGTACTGATCACTCGGACTGAAAGATGTACATCATGTAAGTATAACAGAGGCCAGGGTTGACACAAAGTAAGGATAAGTTGTTCTGAACGATGTACACACTGTAAGTATAACAATGAATGGAAGGTTGACATCATGTACGGGTCGGGTATAATAAAACGTAACATCCTGTAGAAATAAGATACCGCGATGTTGAAATAATGTGCCGGTGAATCGGACTGTAAGCTGTATTTACTGTAAGTGTAACAACTGCCGGGAGATTGACATAATGTTCCGGTCAGTGGGTATAACTGAGGCCGAGAGGTTGGCAAAAATGTGCAGGTTTGTTGGGCTTACAGTACTTGCACCCGTAAACGCAACACTTTGACTGATTGATAACTGATTGGTGACGGATTTTGGAACGCTGACGGATCGCTGACTGATTGATGATGAATACATCCGTCCAAAATTATGAATCAGCGATCAGTTCAATCAGTGCGATCCAGAATCCGTCATTTAATTATATGCATAAATCAATCAGTTTATTGACGGATACGCATACATTAATAATTTAAAGATAAAACGAATGCTGCGTGATATGTATATTATACATGCCTTTATAATAAAATTTATAAAAAAATAAATGCAAGTATTCAAAAGAATAGTTAATACAATGTCTCGTTCTTAAAAATAACATAAGTAAACATATTTAAAGAAAAACAAAACTATTTTCTTTATATTATATAATAAAGCGGTTTGAACATTACAGTCATATCGATAAAACAGAACCTTTTCAAAACGTACCCTTTAAGAGATTGTCATTTAATTTGACTAACTTATTTCAATGATTGATTGATTGAATGCTTGCTTTTCTTTCAGCGAAGGTGTCCAGCTTTATTCATGACGAGAATAAGTTAAATATCAATTAGATTTGTTTGTTTGTTTGTTTGTTTAAATATTGTTTGACGCCACTTTTAGCAATATTGCAGCTATATCATGGCGTCTAGTTTTATTGGAGTAGGAAGCCGCATTACCCGGAGAAAACCCTGGTCCTTCGGTAGGAAAAGTGGCAATCCTTGTCAATTAAGTCGAGTGCACCCTGACCGCCTTGAGACTCGAACCCGCAATTTCAGTGTTGACAGACAACTTGATCAATAGTAGACTACGATAACCACTCGGCCACCGAGTCCCCCTCAATCAATTAGAGAAAGATGGAAAAAGGGCAAACATTTTGAATTCAACTGAAAAATAAGTGGTATGGTTATGGCCGGAAAATTTTAAGCCTTCTCCTTTTCGAAATTTACAAAAGAAATATGTAAGTATAACAGAGACAGGCAGGTTGACATAATGTACTGGTCAGGTGGACTGAAACTTCATATCCTATAAGAATAAGATGACTGGTTGACATAATATGCCCGTGAGACGGAGAGTATGCTGTACATACTAAAAACATAACAGCGGCCGGGTGGTTAACATAATGTTCAGGTCAGTCGGACTGAAAGATGTGTATATTGTAAGTATAACAGAGGCCGGGAGGTTGACATAATGTACAGATAACTCTGACATGAAGCTGTACATACTGTAAGTATAACAGCGGCCGGTAGGCTCACATAATGTACCTGTCACTCTGACTGAAAGTTGTAAAATACTTAAGTATAACAGTGGCCTCGAGGTTGACATAATGTACGAGTAAGTCGGACCTAAAGATGGGCATACTGTAAGTATAACAGCGACAGGTATGTAAACTTCACATCCTGTAAGTATAAGAATCCTAGAGGTTGATATAATGTATCGGTGAGTCGGACTGAACGCTGTACATACTGTAAATATAACAGCGGCAGGGAGGTTGACATAATGTTACGGTCAGTCGGACTGAAAGCTGTGCATATTGTAAGTATCAGAGAGGTGGTAGGTTGGCAAAATGTGCAGGTTTGTTGGACTTAAAGTAGTGCATACTGAAAGTAAAGGAGAAGCCATTAGAACGACATATTGTGCGGGGCACTCGGACTGAAAGCTGAACTTACTGTAAGTATATGAGAGGCCTAGAGGTTTACATAATGTAGGGGTTAGTCGGACGGAAAGTTGTACATACAATAAGTATAACAGAGGCCAGGGTTGACATAATGTACGGGTAAGTTGGACTGAAAGATGTAAATGCTGTAAGTGCAACAGACCGGGAGGTTGACATAATGTACGGTTAGGGTGAACTGAAACTTCGCATCCTGTAAGTATAAGATGGTGGGTGGTTGACATAATGTGCTGGTGAGACAGACTGAAAGCTGTACATACTGAAAATATAACAGCGGTCGGGAGATTGACATAATGTACAGGTCAGTCGGACTGAAAGTTGTGCATACTATAAGTATAACATAGGCGAGGAGGTTGGCATAATGTGCTGGTCATTCTTACTGAAAGTTGTACATAATGTAAGTGTAACAGAGGCCGGAATGTTGACATATGGTACGTGTCAGTCGGACTGAAAGCTGTAGATACTACAAGTATAACAGAGGTCGGGAGGCTGACATAATGCACGATTCAGTCGTACTAACAGTTGTACATAATCTAGGAATAACAAAAGCCGGGAGGTTGACACAATGTACAGTCAAGTGGTACTGAAAGATGTACATACTGTAAGTGTAACAAAAACTGAGAGGTTGACAGTAGGTGCTGGTAAGTCGGACCGAAAGCTGCCCATAATGTAAGAATAATAGAGGCCAGGGTCGACATAATGTGCGGGTCAGTCGGACTGAAAACTGTACATACTGTATGTATAACAGTGGCCAGTAGGTGTCCATGATGTACTGGTCAAATGGACTTAATGCTGAACATACTTTATGTATAACACACGCCTTTTAATGTAATTAACGGGTCACTCGAACTGAAAGTTGTACACACTATAAGTACAACAGAGGCCGGGAGCTTGACATAATGACATACTGCAAGTGGAACAGAAACTGAGAGGTTGACATAATGTACCTATCAGTCAGACTGAAGGATTTACATACTGTAAGTATAACAGAGGCCTGGGCTTGACATCATGTACTGGTAAGTTGGACTGAAAGATGTACATACTGTAAGTATAACAGAGGCCAGGGTTGACATAATGTGCAGATGAGTCGGACTGAAAGACATACATACTGTAAGTATTGGAGGCCGGCAGACATAATGTTCGGCACGGTCGGACTGAAAGCTGTACTTACTGCAATTTAAGCAGAGGCCGGGATGTTGACATAATGTGGAGGTGAGTAACAGAGGCCGGGAGGTTGACATAATGTACGGGACAGTCGACTCAAAGCTGAACATAGTGTAAGTTTAAAACAGGCCGGGAGGTTGACATAATGTTCGGGTCTCTCGGACTGAAAGCTGAACATACTGCAAGTATAACAGAGGCATGGAAGTTGCCATTATGTACCGGTCAGGTGAACTGAAACCTGTACTTGCTGTAAGTATAACAGAGGCCGTAAGCTTGACAAAGGGTACGGATCAGTCGGACTTAAAGCTGAACATACTGTAAGCATAACCGGGAGGTTGACATAATGTACGGGTCAGGTGGACTGAAACTTCAGATCCTGTAAGTATAATATTCCGGGAGGATGGCATAATGCGCCGGTGAGTCGGACAGAAAGCTTTACATACTGTAAGGATAAGAGAGTCCGGAGACATACTGTTCAACACGGTCGAAATGAAAGCTGTACATACTGTAAGTAAAGAGGAAACCGGGAGAATGACATATTGTACGGGTCAGTCGGACTGGAATCGGAACATACTGTAATTATAACAGAAGACGGGAGGTTTACATAATGCACGAGTTACTGGGGCTGAAAGCTGTACATACAGTAAGTATCATTGGCCGGGATGTTGACTTATTGGAACTGTAAGTCAGACATAACGCTGTACATACTGTAAGTATAACAGAGGCCGGGGGGTTGACTATGTATGTGTCACTCGGACTGAAAGCTGTACTTACTGTAAGTATCAGTGGCCGGGATGTTGACTTATTGGAACTGTAAGTCAGACATAACGCTGTACATACTGTAAGTATAACAGAGGCCGGGAGGTTGACAATGCATGTGTCACTCGGACTGAAAGCTGTACTTACAGAAGCCGATGGCTAGATAATAAAGGACTGTCCATACATGTATCTAGCACTTTCTACAGGATTGACTTCCATGTAACGGGTACCAATCAGATTCTCATTACATATATATACTAGATACTACCGGACTGTACACACATATATTCTATTAGACACTACAGGATTTTCAACAAATTGAAAAAAAAACATGATATCGCATGTATGTATCAGATGCTACTGGATTGGCCTCAGATGTCTGTAGTTGATACTACATGATTGACGTTACATAAATGTACTAGATACTACAGGATTGACCTCACGTTTATGCACCAGATACTACAGGATTGACGTTACATGTATGTACTGGATACTACAGAATTGACATCAAGGACGATTACAGTTCAAACATGCATTTGAGCCGAAGTAGTGTTTTTTTATAAAACTGTGCATAGATTGGGTTAACAAACCATATAAAAGATTGCATGACTAGGTTGGTAGATCCTTATTTATCATTAATTTTGGATTGACTTTTGATAGGAAACAACACAATTAACTCTAGTTATTTGTTTCAATAACATTTATTTGCATTCTGTCCGAATTAAAATTTTGAAAAAGGTCGGTGTTTGATCTTTAACTAGTCTAAATATTTGAAACATATTGCGATTTATAGAAACACGTTTGAGTTCATGTTTGTTTTTATGATGTTATCTGGTCTTTAATTTAAATGCCAACATTAATCTTCAATCGCGTCGTACTTTCTGACACGCAAATTTATCCTTTGATGTGAAATGTACCGATTATTTTTATTGCAAATTTGCCATTGAATACATTACTAACGGGAAGGGTTCAAGTCCGTCTGATTCTGATAAATAGGATATAATGTTACATCGTAAAGTCTTGAAGATTGTAGAGTGTTAAAAAAACAGTGAGTTCAAATTACAAATACACTCAAATATAACCCATGAAACACAATATAGACAAGGTCAGGCATGCAAAGCCTTTCCTCTGTTAATTTTGACCTAAATTCAGGTCATACGTTAGATACAGAAATGGCACAAATATCCGCATTAAAGTACACATTTCATTGTTTTTTTTTGTCAATATAGAAAAGTCCAAATAAACTGGAGCAGATTTTGTAATTATAAAAATGTTGATTCTAACCACTTAAGGTTTACACATTCAATTTCCATAGCACGATTTGTAAATATCTTTTGGTATTAAAGCTCAATCGAATGTTCCTACAACAAAACGTAGAAAGTTTATATAGTACAGAGTATTATATATAGGGTAACATTAGACAACTTGGATGTTAAATGACCTAGGGCCACCAAAGTTTGATCATTTGAGATTCACCTGAAACGCCAGCTGTGAACTCTATAAACATAACAATAGACATAGGAACAAAACACATAGTGTACATATTACAGTGTTACATGTAAGTTGCTATAGTAGGGAGAAAAGGTCAAATAGACATCTGAAAGCCATATTTTAATCACTTGCGAGTTTCTCCAAACCACGAACAGCCAAAATATAAGAACGATATAAAGAGAAGGAATTCAAAAGCCAGACTAGACAGGTATACAGGAACGATGTAAGATCGGTCTAGAGGAACGTTTGAAAGCGGGTATACAAGAATGATATAAAGCAATAACAGAAGAGAGATACAAAACGGCTATACAAGAACGATATGAAACTTATATATAAAACGATATGTAGCAGGTATAGAAGAACCATATAAAGCGGGGATTCCAGAGCAATTCAAGACCGATATACAAGAACGATATAAGATCTGTATAAATGAAGACCGATAAACTATCGATATACAAGAATGATATCTAGAGTGAATTTAAGTGTTATAGTGTTATATAATTATGGTGTAATCGAATGATATACATGAGTACAGACAAACGACATCAAAGGTGTATAAAGGAACTATATCAGGAGGGTATTTAAGAACGATATAAACGGTAATTCAAGAGCACTAAAAATTAGTTTAGAATACAAATATATAACAGCTATACAAGAAAGATAAAAAAGGGGAATTAAAGATACAAAACCGCATACAAGAAAGATATCAAGCAGCAATACAAGAACGAAACTTAAATAGATGTTAAGTTTCTATATAATAAGGGTAATGCTGGAACACCTTAAACTGGAATATCTCATTATCGGGTTAATGTCAACCTGATATCGTTCTTGTATACCCACCTTACATCCTTCTTGTATACTTGCATTATATCGTTCTAGCATATTTATATCGCTCCTTAATTCCCTCTTGATATCGTTATTGTATACCTATGTTTCGTCGTTCTTATATATTTGCTTGATATGTGTCTTGTATACCTCCTTACACCGTTCTTGGATACTTGCTTTTTATCGTTCTTGCCTACTGTACGTACGTGTGTGAACAATCCTGTAGTATCTAGTAAATGTGAGGTCAATACTGTAGTATATATTATATACATGAGTACAATCATGTGGTAACAAGCACATGCACTTGATGTCATTCCTGTAGTATCTAGTACATACATGTGAGGTCAACACTGTAGTATATATAACATACATATGAGGATAATTCTGTATTAACAAGCACATTCACCTGTGGTCAATCATGTAGTATCTAGTACATACAAGTGAGGTCAATCCTGTAGTATTTTTTACATACATATGAGGCCAAGCCTGTGGTAACAAGCAATTGCATGTAAGATCAGTCATTTAGTGTCTAATTCATACATGTGTTGACAATCCTGTAATATCAAGTATTTACATGTGAGACAAATACTGAAGTATCTAGTACATGCTTGTGTGGATAATTCTGTTGTCTCTATTATATGCATGTAAGTTTAACCCTGAAATATCTGGTATATACATTTGAGCTTAATCCTGTAATATCTAGTATATACATGCGTGGTTTATCCTGTAGTATTTATTACATACACGTGAGGAACATAAATATCAAGTAAATCATGTAGTATCTATACATATAAGGTCAATCTTGTGGTATCTAATACATTTATGACTAGTCAATCAAGTAGTTGCTCGTGCATATATGTGGGGAAATTCCGGTAATATTTAGTACATACCTGTGAGGACAATACTGTAGGGTCTGGTACATAAATGTCAGATTAACCGTACAGTATTTGATATATACATGTAAAGTTAATCCTTCAGTATTCATGTGCTAACAATCCTATAGTATTTATTACATGCATTTGAGGTTAATCCTGTAGTATCTATAACATGAACGTGAGGTCAGACCTGTAGTATCAGTTGCATCTCGAACATATATTTGTGGACAATTCTGTAGAATCTGGTACTTACATTAGAGGTCCATTAGGTATGTACTAAACACTAGAGTATTGACGTCATGTATATGTGTTAGATACTGCATTATTAACCTCACATGTATGTTCTACAAACTACATGATTTTTCCACACATGTATTACAAGATACTGCAGGACTGACCACACTTGTATACTATAAACTACAGGATTGTCCCCACACGAATGTACTAGACACTACAGGATTAACCTTACATGAATGTACTAGATGCTACATGATTGACCTCACATATATGTAATATATACAATATAATTGTCACTACAAGAATGTAGCATATACTACAGTATTTACCTCACATGTATATTATAGATACTACAGGATTGTCCTCATATTAATGCACCCCTACCATGAATATAGGAGATACAACAGGAATAATATTATATATTTGTGCGTGATACTACGGGATTGACCTAATACATTTGTACCAGACGTACATGTATGCACTAGATACTACAGAATTGAGCTCCATTGATTTACCTAATAAGCACGATAATAATAATACATGTTTGACATTTGTGTACCCGATCCTACAGAATTGACCTGTCATGTATGTACTAGATACTGCATTATTGACCTCACATTTATTTACCAGATGCTACAGGATTGGCCACACAAATAGTACTAGATGCTATATGATTGATATGACATGTATATAACAGATACTACAAGATTGGACTCACATGTATGTACTTGATACTACATGACTGTCGACACATGTATGTAATAGAAACTTCAGTATGATTGTACACTACAGAATTTAGCAGATACTTCGGGATTTTCTGCAAATGTATCTCCTAAATACTATCGTATTGTCTTCACATATATGTCTAAACATGTATGTATTAGATACTACATGACATCCGTGACTGTATGTACCATATACTACAGGAATAACCTCACATGTGTTTGCTAGATACAGCTGGATCCACCTCACATGTATAAGCTAGTTACTACAGGACTGACCACGCATGAATGTTCTAGATACTACATGATTGTCCTCAAATGTATGTGTCCTATACTACAGGATTGTCCTCTGATGTATGTACTAGACATATGTTTTAGATGCTAGATTGTAGTATTGACCCCACATATATGTCTTAGATACAATATGATTAACCTCACATATATATGCTATACAATACGATCCACCTCACCTGTATGTTCTAGATACCACAGTATTATTCACTACAGGGCTGAAAACACCTCTATGTACTAGAAAAAACAGGATTGTTCCCAAACGTATGTACTAGACAAAACAGGATTAACCTCACATGTATGTTCTAGATATTACAGGACTGACTTCACATGTATGTACTGGGTACTACATGATTGACCTCACATGTAAAAACTAAATACTATATGATTGTCCGCACATGAATGTGACTGATTCTACAAGATTGACCACACATGTATGTTCTAGAAACTACATTAGTGTCCCCATATGTCCGAACACGTATGTAGAAGAGACTCCAGATTTGACCTCACATGTATATGTTCTCACTACATGATTGACCTAACATGTTTGTACCAGTTATTTCATGATGACATTACATGTATATACCAGATGCCCCACGATCGTCGATACATGCATATACAATATTCTACATGATTGTCCTCACGTGTAATGAATACTATAGGATGAACCTCACAAATATATATCAAATGCTATATGATGGTACACGTGTATGCATCGTATACTACAGAATTGTCCATACTTGTGTGCACTAGATACTTCATGATTGTCAACACTTTTGTGTACGAGATACAACAAGATAATCTACACATATATGTCTTAGATACTACATGATAGTCGTTAGATGCATGTAACATACACTACAGGAATGACCTCACATGTGTGTAATAATTAGTGCAGGATTCACCTCACATGCATAAACTAAGTATTAAAGGATTGTCCGCAATTCAACGTAGAAGAGACTACAAGATTGACTAAACATATACATGCAAACTAACATGTTGTAACAGCTACTACAGGATTGACCTCACAAGTTAGCACTATATACTACTTAATTGAGGTCAAATGTATACAACAATACTTCAGGATTTTCCTCATTTGTATGTAGCAGACAGTATATGATTAACCTCACATGTATGTACTAGATACTTCAATACCGGCCTCATTTATACGTACTAGATACTACATGATTAACCCAACATTTATTTACCAGATACTACAGGACTGGCATACAAGTAAGCAATAGATACTGCAGGATTGAGCTCACATGTATATACCAAATACTGCACGATAAACATCACATGTATGTACTTGATACTACATGATAAACTTCACATTTATTTACTAGATATTATAGACAGGTTTTTTCAATTATCCCCCTTAGTTAAGATAGCCGCCGCTGAAGGTCGTCATTATCGCCGCCACCATTACATTCAGTACTGTGTTACACCAATATTACAATTTTGGTTGTTTTCTACTAATTATTTAAAATTAAATATAGTAATAATAAACAACTTAGAAATTCAACAATATGTAATCCTGTATTAAGACAAAACTAATTATTAAAATATCATCGAAATGTTTTAAAGAAGAAACGGGCACTGTTCCATTTAATATTTTATAAACGTTCAGTCTTATAGATCTTTCTACATGTACACTAACACTGGCGATTCGACTGTTTGCTGCGATATCTTCATTCGAAAGTTTCGGTTTGCATTTAGTAACGGAAGGAATATTTAACTTTAATTTTACGGGGGGGGGGGGGGGCGGGGGTCAGTTGTAAACTCCCTATCTGCGATGGCCTCGTCACCGGGTAGTATTTAATTTAAAAACACACTATTTCAGCAATATATTTGTCACTTTCGCGTCCCTCGAATGCTTTGGGAAATGTTCATGGATACTACAGTGTACTATTCTACAAGATATTTCGCGGTAATGTGCGATTTGTAGTTGCTAAACGTTTTGCCTCTAGTTTTCTATAGTTGGAAGGTCTTGGAATGATAATTTCAGCACAATCTATGATAACATAAGTTCTGGGATAATTCTCTCTACAAGATTTAAGGCAACAAAATCGAATTGTTTCACCCAGTAACCATGTAAGTTCGTCAATTTCTGTGCGAGTACAGATGCATCCAAGAGATTAAGATTTCACTGGCTGAATACCAACCCTACGGGCTAAATTATAACATAACAAGTACAGACTTAGTCGCATAAAAACTAGAGTATTTCATCATCTTCATCCATCTGAAACCAATGTCACAGCCTCTTTTAATGGGAGAAACAAATCCTTTGCCGTCCCTGTGTACATGAGCGAGTCACTTTCAGTTTGTATGCTGCCCAAGTGCAGTCATTACTCCCGTTTCTGTTTTAATCTGAACTCCCTTTCGGCCGTTAACTAGTGTGGATTAGTCAACTTGTTTTTTGTTGATTTTGACAAACTATCCCCACGTGTAGTCCCGTGTACGTTTTCTGGGCAGCCAAGTATATGTATTTATTTCGAAATCTTATGTCATGTCAATTTCCATAGAGGAACATGCTTCCTTTTAGTCCGAAAATTCTATGCCATCCAACCCCTTTTTTTAGACTTTGATGGTCCACACTCCCATGAGTCTAAAAAAGCATTGGACGGCAGAGGATTCTCGGACTACCATGTTTTTGTTAATGTAAATCACACAAATATAGTTCCATACGTCTAATTTATGGCGATTTTGTGTCCAGCTATTAACGGCACAAGAATCACCACACCATCCTGTTAATTTTTCTAAACTAGCTATTTTAAAAACAAAAATAGATATACGTTTACGTGCGTTTGTTATTGATAATCATTATAGCACGAGCAATTTATTCATGAATACTATGGCTGACGCACCACGTGACTCATTAATGGCAACGCACATGCAGCGAGAGATAAGCGATTGATAAACCTGTCTCTAGGAATGGCATAAGGTATGTACAGGATTGTCGACACATGTATGAACTAGATTCTGCATTGTTGCCATCACGTATATGTAATGAATACTACAGGATAAAACCTACGCGTATGTACCAGATGTTATATAATGGACCACACATGTTTGTACGTATACACTGCAGGACTTTCCTGATATTAGATGTGTGTACTAGTATTGACTTCACATATATGTATGAAATACAACAGGCTTGACCACTCGTGTATGCACCAGATACTACAAGATTGTCCATACATGTATGTACTATATACTACAGCAGTGTCAACACTGTTGTGAACCAGATACTACACGATAGTCTACACATGTATGTACCATACATTACGTGAATATCGTCACAGTTGTATACTAGATACTGCAGGTTCACCTCACAAACATGTTCTAGATACTACATGATTTTTCCCCACATGTATGTATTAGATACTGCAGGATTTGCCACACATGTACGTACTATAAGCACAGAATTGTTCCACATGTGTGATCTAGAAACTATAGGATTAATCTTACATGCATGTACTAGATGCTACAGGATTGACATCGAATTTATGTACGAGATCCTACAGGATTGACCTCAAATGTATGTACTAAATACTATAGGAATATCCGCAGATCAATGTAGCAGATACTACAGGATTTATCTAATATGTATGTACTTGATACTACATGATTGTCTCATATGTATGTACTTAATACTATAAGATTGTCCCAAAATGTAGCATATACTACAGGATTGATGGCATATGTATGTGCTTGATTCTACAGGATTTATCTCACACGTTTGTACCAGCTTCAACAGGTTTAACCTCAACTGTATGTACTAAATACTACAGAATTGAGCTCAAATGTATATAACACGTAATACAGGATTTTTCGCACATGTGTGTACCAGATAGTACATTATTGACCTCAAATGTTTATACTACTTACTAACTAATTGACCCAACATGTATGTACTGAATACTCCAATAATTGCCATACATGTATGTACTAGATACAACATTATTAACCTTACACGTATTTACCTGATACTACAGGATTGTAATGCACGTATCTGCTAGATACTGCCGGATTGAGCTCACATGTATATACCAGATACTGCAGGATGAACATGACATGCATGTAACTGCAGAATTTTACACACATGCATGCGCTTGGTGATACAGGATTGGCCTCACGTGTATGTATCTGATACTACAGGATTGTCAAGACATGTATATAATGTATTTACTTGATACTACTTGGTTGTATTCAAGTAAATATAATAAATACCACATGCTGAAATGTATGTACCAGATATTATATAACGGACGACACCTGTATGTATTGAATGCCTCAGAATTGTCCTCAGTTGAATGTACTAGACACTGCAGGACTTTCCAGATACTAGATGAGTGTACTAGATAATATTGTATTGTCTTCACATATATGTACTAGAAACTACAGGATTGCCCACTCGTGTATGCACTATATAATACAGGATTGTCCAGACATGTATGCACCAGATACTACATGATTGTCAACACGTTTGGTACCAGATAATATACGATAATCTACACATGTATGTGCCATACATTACATGAATAACCTCACATGTGTGTCATAGATACTGCAGGTTCACCTTACATGTATGTTCGACAGGGTTTTTCCACACATGAATGTGCTACAAGCTACAGAATTGTCCCACACCTATGTATGTACTGGGTACTACATTATTGATTTTACATGTATGTAACAGAAACTACAGTAATGACCTCACATATCTATATTATATACTACAGTATTGTCTACACATGTATGTACCATTTTCTACTGCAAATAATTTCATATATGTTATAGAAGCCAGAGGTATGTCCACACATGTATGCGCTAGATAGTACATGATTGTCCTCACCTGTATGAGCTATATACTACATAATTGTCCACATATGAATGCAAAAGATACTAAATAATTTTCTTCACATGTATATACTAGAAACTATAGGATTGACCTCAAATGTAAGTACTTGATACTACAGGATTATTATTGCCATCCCGTGTCTGATACATAAATGTATGATTAACAACGCATAATCTGCTACTTACATGTATGTGTATTCCAGTAGTAATTGTATATATGTATGAATTTAATCTAGCATGTTAAGTTACACCAATGCAAGGCCAAGCATTTAGCGTCTAGAGCATGCATGTATGGACATCCATGTAGTATCTGGTACACACATGTCTAGATAATTATATTGTACCCTGACAAGTGTTAATAATCTGTAGTACATCGTACTTACATGGATACATCTGAAGTGTGGGCAATCATCTAGTATCGTATACAAACAAGTGCGGACAGTCTGTTCGCCGACGTAAGTGGCAAGCACGAGTTCAGGAGAACAAATAAACAAGAACTTTATAAAGTTCGGCATTTTTCCATAAACAGATTTATGCTGACATCTTTTTTTATCATGCTGGAACGGAATTTCGAAAATATTACCTTGAAACATGTTTTGTACTTATTACATTAATAATCGGTAAAATGCAACCATAATGATGTCCGTTAATATAATTTAAACTTAATTACCGCAAAACAGCAAATATTGCAGTGGTAAATTAATTAAATGAAATTAAATTTGAAATAACATGTTTTGTAGGTTTTTTTTAACAATGAATAAATTTTATTTTTAATTTCTTCGAATCTGCAAATTATTGCGGGAATCATTCACATATTCTTTGATGATATTTTTATGCATATCCTCTATTCAGGTCGGAATTTAATTTACTGTTATTTGGTCCGCCTTCAGTAACCGATACAGTCAGCAAGTTGAGTCAATGCTACAGGCATGTCAGGACTACTCTGCAGTACGGGGATAATCATAAATTTGCAGATAATCCTGCAATGTCAGTAACACCAATGTAATTATCAATGCATCGCAAAGCCTATTACATACATCTGTGGACATTCCAGCAGTTTTTAGTGCATACTTGTATTGATAATTCTGTAGTATATGGTACATATATGTGTAGACAATCATGTAATATCATGTACATCAATTTGTGAAAAATCCTGTAGTGTCAGTATACCAATGTAAGGCCAATCGTGTAGTGTCTGGTACATAAATGCGTGTACAATTCAGTAGTATCAGGTAGACACATGTCTGAATAATCCTATAGAATGTTGTACATCCTTGTCTGATAATCTGATAATATCTTTTGCATACATGTACGATCGATCCAGTGTGGACATTCTTGTAATCTCTGGTACATGCATACGTGAATAGTCTACAATATTGTAGTATCTTTAACATACGTTTGTGGTGAAATTTGTAGTATTTGGTACGTACATGAGTGGACAATCCTGTAGTATCAGGTACATGCATGTGTGGATAATATTGTAGTATGATTTACATCAATGCAAGGACTATTTTGCAGTGCCAGGTATATAAATAATGTAATACTGTAGTTTCAGTTACTGTGCATGGTAATGTCAGTCCTCATTTTGGTTCATAGTGGTAGTAGCTGGTAGATACCTGTGAGGCCAATCGGGCTAATCGTGTTGTGACTTGTAATACATGTACGAATAATACTGTATCTTGTGCACAAAGTGTGGACAATCTTTTTGTATGTGAAACATACATGTAGAGACAATCCTTCGGTGTCAGTTACGTCAAAGTAGAACAATCATGTCGTTTATTTGACTACCTGTGTGGATAAGCCTTCGTATTTTGCACATACAGTGCTTGGATCGTAGTGAGGAGCAATCCAGCAGTTGTACAATCTTGCAGTGTCTGGTAAATAAATGGGTAATCCTGCAGAATCTGCCACATGCGTGTGGGGACATCCATTTAGTATCTTGTACAGACATGTCTGGATAATCATTTACCATCTGGTATGCAATGTGTGTAAAGTCAAGTAGTATATGATGCATACAATTAGTAGTATCTTTTGCATACATGTCTGATCATTTAAGTAGTGTAACGTGTAACTGAGCGGAAGGTTGATTTAATGTGTTATAAATTAATAATCTCTATTACAACTTGGATTTATTAAAACAAAGGCCGAGAGTTCGTTCCAGAATATGTCTAGGATTCAATTATATATTATCAATTACGGTAAGAACTAATAATTTCTAAATATCGCAACTGTAAAAGACAGGACTAAATTGGCAATTTAGTACAAAACACAATGACAAAGCGTCATACAATGTAAAAGTAATCCAACTAATCCAATGAATACAACATTAACGAACTAAAATATGTACAAGACTCCTTGTAAATATAAAATCAAACAACAGGTACAAAACGTATATACAACTTGGTTTATAATATATAATATGAAAAGGATATTACAATGTGGCGGGTTTGTAACAGTACAGCTTGTACAGGACAGACTGACTCCCGTATGTAACAGCTTGCACCGTTATATATTTGAACAGCCTGCTTTATTGACCTAGACAGTCTGCACTGTTTCTTTGAGGGACAGATTGGACTGCACTTTTGGTACCAAAACAGCTTGTTAACAGAACAACCTGTCTGCTCTGTTAGCTCATTAGACGCCACTCACCAGCTTAAACAGCGATCTTCAGTGTCTGGCTGACAAATGCAACAGAACCTGAGAGCAGAATTTCTCTCACTTATATAGGACGGACGAGTCCACCTAGTCATGCGATTAGGGATGTTCAAACGACATCTTCCCATTCCTAACACAGTAGACCAATATAAAACACCCCTTATAACTGGACTGACCTAAAAACTTACAAACGTTCACCTGACCTTCCAAAACAGAAAACAGATCTTTTGAACAAAGGGAGATTTTTATTTAAATGAAAACCAAAACCATCACATAACCCACGCCTCAAAGAATATGCGTCCCGCATATAAATAAATGAACAACACATTTTTTTTATAAACATTTTTACCACAACCAATAACTTTGGTCAACTTTGGTTTGTTCCCAAGACTAACACTTTAAACAGTCTCCTTCCACTCTACGGTTGTAATCCTCTTATTCCCTTCCCTGTATTTGGTCTCTGTCATCACTTTTCTAGTGTACAAAAGAGGATCTGTCTGTACTTCTGTTGACACGGTCTCTATAGAAGCACGCTTCTTACAGGTAGGACATGACTCAGTCATAGTACACTCTCTCTTTAGTGTGCCAGTACTACTGCCTGTAGTTTCCTCTGGACTTGCAACTGGCCCAAGCCTCTCTTTGACCGATTTCCTTACTCCTGGGAGTTTCGGTGCCGTTTTTTTGCCTAAATGTCCTCCCCAAGGCTATTATGTCACTACTTTTCTCGCATAATACCTGTCTGACATTGGTTTCTATCATCTTTTCATCTTTGTCAATACCTTGGTTGTCTTCATCGCCAGGTACCGATTCATCCTTCTTATCCATAGATGAATCTATAAGTACATCTCCAGGATCCTGGACCTCCCACTCATCATCTGAAGAAATTCTCCCTATCGGAGATGATAACCTCGAACTTTTAACGCTTTCATCATCTGACAACGCTTCTTCTTGGGAATGCTGAGACTTGACGTGTCTTTCCAGATTTTTCTGCTTATCCGTATTGTAGTAACAACCCTTCTCTGAGCAAAATATTCTTGAATTGGCACATTCTGTAATATGTTCGTCCCTCTCACTCTTCGTCTTAAAAGAGGTTGGACAGAACCCACACTTCCACATCATCTCTTCCGGCTTTCTAGGAGTTGTCTTTGTCTTGGCCATTCTGAAAATAAACAATGTGTTACTACAAAAAAAACTAACTGACTATATACACGTAAATGTTAACGTCAAAAACTAAAAACACGGAATAAATACCTAATAAAATACATAATCAGACCAATAGGCCGGACGCCCGCATTTTCGCCGTCCATCTAACCTTCTACTATCATCTGAATCACCAAAAGAGACAAGGTTCTGTTTCGACCCCTGCGGTTCTATTTCTACTCCCTGACTGACTGAAGCGCCTTCTAATTCACCACTAAGTTCAACTTCAGTTTCATCTTCGACTTCTCCTTGTAATACTTGAGCCCTAACTTGTTTCATCCTATCTACATGGATCACTTGCGGAGCACCCTTTGGTCCGCAATCTACCTTATAAGTTAAATCTCCAAACCTATCAAGAACTTTGTATGGCCCTCTCCAGAAGCTAGTTAACTTCCCTGAAAGTCCTACTTTTCTAACAGGAAAATATACATATACGTTATCACCTTTCTGAAACTTTTGATAAGACAACTTAAGATCATGGTATCTTTTCTGTCTACGCATTTCCCCAGGAGCTTTGCTTCTAACATATGAATGAGCTTTCTCAAGTTTCTCCTTAAGCTCCCATGCCCATTGATGTTGAGGAATTTGCTTCAATGGTCTAGGCATTTCATACATTATATCTAACGGCGTTGATACTTCTCTACCCAGCATCAACTGGTTCGGGGTCTGTCCTGTAGTTTCATGTTCTGCCGCCCGGTACGCCATCATAACAAAAGGAATATAAGTGTCCCATTTCTTCTGGTGCTCATCAACAAACATACCCAGCATATTGACCAAAGTCTTATTGAACCGCTCTACCATACCATCCGATTGAGGATGATATGGAGTTGTTCTTGTTTTCTTTATATTTTGCACACTTCCTGAAAAAGAAGACTTTCATACTGACGACCCTGGTCAGAATGAATAATTGAGGGAACACCAAATCTAGTAACAACTTCTTCAACAATCAACTTAGCTACAGTAGCAGCAGTCATATCAGGCATCGGAAAGCATTCTGTCCATTTGGTAAAATAATCCGACACTACCAATATGTACCGATTTCCTTGTTCCGTAACCGGGAGTTCGCCAAGGATGTCTGTTGACAACCTTTCCATTGGCCATCCAGTTTCTACTATTCCCATTGGCGCCCGCTTCGTTTTTGTTGGTGTCTTCTTACAAGCACACCTGTCACACCCTGCAATGTATGACCTAACATCGCTTTGCAAACCAGGCCAGTAGTAACCTTGTTGTATTTTGTTCAATGTTTTACTTACTCCCAGGTGTCCCGACGATTTATCGTCATGACTAAATTGTAACACCTTTCTTCTTTCCGACCATGGTACAATACACTGAAACCTGACCAAACCTTTCTCTACGTCCTCGAACCTTCTGTACAAAATACCATCTCTTAACTCTAAACAATCAAACTGGTTCCAAAGAGATCGCAAGAAAAACCCTTTACCCGCTATTTCAGAGAAATACGGCTTCTTACCTTCCCTAGCCCAAACCAGAACAACTTTCAAATCATTATCCTTCTTCTGAACCTCCGACATAACGGTCGTTTCCAGCTCGTCATCTTTCTTTTCCGGCTCATCCTTGAGAGCCTTGGATCTTGTCACAACTCTAACCTTTGCATTTCGAGTTTCTGATACATGGTTAGTACCACATTGCTTGCATGGTTTCCTACTCATTGCATCCGCATTACCATGCTGGCTACCTGGTCTATGTTGTATTTCATAGTCATATTCACTCAGCTGTTCAATCCACCTTGCAACTTGTCCCTCTGGGTTCTTGAAATTCAACAGCCACCTAAGTGAACTATGATCTGTCCGAATCTTAAATCGTTTACCATACAAATACGGCTTGAAATACTTCACGAAATACACGACTGACAACATCTCTTTTCGTGTTACACAGTATTTCCTCTCCGACTTGGACAATGCTCGACTCGCATACGCGACAACGTGTTCTTTGCCGTCATCACTCTTTTGTGACAGTACCGCTCCAATGGCACTGTAACTCGCGTCTGTGTCTAATATGAACTCACGACTAAAATCAGGGTGAGACAAAATAGGAGCACTTGTCAATTTCGATTTCAGTGTATCAAAAGCAGACTGATGATCACTATTCCACGCGAACTGCTTACCTTTCTCGGTAAGTGTATGTAAACACTTAGCTATAGACGCGAAGTTTTGAATGAAGTTACGAAAGTAACTACATAAACCAAGAAATGAGCGAACTTCCGTTGCACTACCGGGTATTGGCCAAGATTTAACAACCTCTATTTTATCTGGATCTGTGGCAATGCCATCACGTTACACAATATGTCCCAGAAACTTCACCTCTGTTGCGAACAGGGTGCACTTCTTGGCCTTAAGCTTCAGCCCTGCGGACTTTAGTCTATCGAACACCGTTCTTAAATTGGTCAACATGTCGTCTTGAGTTTTACCCATGACAATGATGTCATCAAGATACACCAGACAGATTTCCCACTGTAACCCAGCCAATGCCGTTTCCATCAGTCTTTCGAACGTTTGGGCGGCGCAACATAAACCAAAAGGCATAACCTTGAATTGAAAAAGACCTTTACGTGTTGCAAACGCTGTCTTCGGTTTAGCATCGTCTTTCAACTCTACCTGCCAGTAGCCCGATGCACAATCTAAAGTACTGAACCAACTTTTACCTGTCAGATGATTGAGTGACTCATCTATTCTAGGAAGAGGGTACGCATCCTTGTTAACAGTAACACTATTCAACTTCCGGTAGTCGATGCAAAAACGATGAGACCCATCTTTCTTCTTGACAAGGACTACCCCTGCAGCCCAAGGACTGCTTGATGGTTCGATAAAATCACACTCCAACATTTTGTCCAAATTGTCTTCTACTACCTTATTCATATGATAGGGAATGCGTCTAGGAGGCTCTTTGTGTGGCTTTGCATTTCCCGTATTTATGTCGTGCTTAACAAGTTTTGTCCTACCTAGATCTGCCTCGGAAACAGCAAACAACCCTTCGTATTCTTTTAAAAGTTTCCTTACTTTTTCTTTTTCTTGCTTTGAGAGAGTATTTTACACTCTGTCTAACAGATTTTGCAAGTCAGGTCTTAAGGTTTTCTTACCTTTCACTGTGGCCTTATCACTAAAATTTTCGGTCACTTCGCTTACATCACTTAACTGTCCAATTGTTGTACCACAGTAAACTGTCTTAGCTTCTTGCTTAACATTCATAAGTCTTACTGGTACAGTGTCATTACCGTGAACTACGCTTCTTGCTGTCAAGATTTCATTACAATCTTTCCCATCATATGCCTCTACTAAAACATCCCGAGAAGGAACAGACCGATCCGACTCAACACAAACCTTACCTTGTACAATCATTTCTGATCTAGGTGGTATTACAATTGTTTCTGTTGTCACAATTCTATAACATCCAAACGCACCTGCAAATCGAAGGGATCGCTTAAATCCGTTCACACAGAAAATACCCTATGAAACATCAATGCTACAATGGTTCTTTCTCATAAAATCCAACCCCAAAATCCCATCGACATCCATATTTGTCACTACTGCTTCTGACTGAAATACCGGTACGTTTGAACCAAACTCAAGACAAAACGAACCCTTACCTTGCAAATCAAGATATTCTCCGTGCACAGATTTTATCTTGGTGGCAACAGTACTTAGCTTTGGCTTATCCCCCAATTTCTCATATAACTTAGAAGAAACTAAGGTTAACGTAGCGCCAGTGTCCACAATGAATTCTGACGGCTTACCTTGAACCACCAAACTGACATACATACCAGATTCTTCCGAAGCAGTCACTACAGCACCAGTCTTACTACCTCTAGCCCCTTTATTACCTATTATTTTCACGGACCCATCTAAGGTATTCTTACTCTTACTATCCTTGTCATGCTTACCCCTCGAGTCCCTTTTTGTGGTCGGGCATTCTTTTGCAAAGTGACCTTTACCGCCACATTTATAACACTTAAACTCTCTCTTTCTGTCACTTCTACCCTGTGCTTGATTATCGTGTCTCTTGTATGCCTCACTTTTATTAACAGACGACAACTTTTCCATCTGACTTGACATAGAACGCATAGTGGCCTCAAGTGATTGCATTCGGCTCTCAAAATCATTTACCTTAGGACTCTTGTCCTCACCTTCATGTTCTTGATCAACTTGAAAAACATACCCCTTACTTTCTCTTGTTTTTCTCTCAGCCTTATTATAAGCCTCTAGCTCCACGGCTAATTTAACAGCATCATTTAAAGATGATGGCCTCGACTGTTTAATCCGCAGGCGCATTTCCGAATCAACTAGCGCGTCGATAAATTGCTCTTTAGCAAGTGTTTCGCGAAGATCCTGCGGAGCGGTTGGGTATGCTAAATTTGCAAGCCTTCGAACAGCTTGACCCAACTCGGGCAACGTTTCATTAGCCTTTTGGAAACGTCCCTTAAATTGTACTCTATAAAGATCAGTTTGACTGGACGGGGAAAATCTCTCCTCCAAAACACTAACTAGTTCTGCAAAATTTTGTCGCTTCTCTTTGGGAAGGTCCCCCAGAACACCTTGTGCTTGCCCACTTAGTGACACAGCTAGATATAACCGTTTCTGGTTTTCGTTCCAGTCGTTAACCATCGCGCACATTTCAAAATGGGATAAATAATCTATCCAGGGCGTCCCCCCATCAAACTTGTTTGGTTTTATTTTAACCCCATTTGAATTTTGAGCAGACCCTCTACTGACAGTACTGTGCGTACTTTCATTTTTACGTTTTATATCAGGTTTATTCCCTGTTCGCCCATCCGACTCACTTAACAGGATTTGATCCAATTTATCAGGGCACTGCGAAAAAGCTTCCCTTTCATCTGGGAACATTTCATAAAAACGCACTGACTTGCGTTTATCTTTATCAGAGGAATTTGGTCTGATTGTATCGCGCTTTGGTGGTGCTTTGGGTGTGGATGTAGCGATCCGCTCACCCGAGCTTATCTCTTTGTATAAAATTGTTTCTTGTAACCACGCGCTGTCCTGTTCGATTTGCTTTTCAATTTCTAAAATCAACTCGTCAATCCGCGATGACATTATATAGAGACTAATTCAACAATTGAAAGGAATAAATTATCTCAACAAATCAAAATTGACGACCTGTCAAATTAAATTAATTCGAACCGTTCAACCTGAACGTTTTGGTACTTTTACCTCTTAAATACAAATGTAAATACTGACCACGACAATCTAAAATAATCAACAATATATCTCGAATCCCAACCGATGCCACCAAATTTGTAACGTGTAACTGAGCGGAAGGTTGATTTAATGTGTTATAAATTAATAATCTCTATTACAACTTGGATTTATTAAAACAAAGGCCGAGAGTTCGTTCCAGAATATGTCTAGGATTCAATTATATATTATCAATTACGGTAAGAACTAATAATTTCTAAATATCGCAACTGTAAAAGACAGGACTAAATTGGCAATTTAGTACAAAACACAATGACAAAGCGTCATACAATGTAAAAGTAATCTAACTAATCCAATGAATACAACATTAACGAACTAAAATTTGTACAAGACTCCTTGTAAATATAAAATCAAACAACAGGTACAAAACGTATATACAACTTGGTTTATAATATATAATATGAAAAGGATATTACAATGTGGCGGGTTTGTAACAGTACAGCTTGTACAGGACAGACTGACTCCCGTATGTAACAGCTTGCACCGTTATATATTTGAACAGCCTGCTTTATTGACCTAGACAGTCTGCACTGTTTCTTTGAGGGACAGATTGGACTGCACTTTTGGTACCAAAACAGCTTGTTAACAGAACAACCTGTCTGCTCTGTTAGCTCATTAGACGCCACTCACCAGCTTAAACAGCGATCTTCAGTGTCTGGCTGACAAATGCAACAGAACCTGAGAGCAGAATTTCTCTCACTTATATAGGACGGACGAGTCCACCTAGTCATGCGATTAGGGATGTTCAAACGACATCTTCCCATTCCTAACACAGTAGACCAATATAAAACACCCCTTATAAATGGACTGACCTAAAAACTGACAAACGTTCACCTGACCTTCCAAAACAGAAAACAGATCTTTTGAACAAAGGGAGATTTTTATTTAAATGAAAACCAAAACCATCACAGTAGCACCTGAAATACACATGTGGTGTATTTTACAAAATATATGACATACGTATTTAAAGCGTAGTGTAGTGTAATCTTGTAGTATCTGTAGGACTAGTGAGGAGAAAATCCTGTAGTGTATGCTACATACAAGTGTAGACAACCTTATCGTATCTTTACATACATGTGTGAACCGTAGTATCTGGTATACACGTGTTGATAATCCTGGTGTAAGTTACATCCATGCAATAAGTATCATGCAATGTCTGCTATGGGAATGGATGGTTAATACTGTAGTATTTGGTACTACAAGTGTGGGCAACCGTTCAGTATCTGATAAAAGCAGGTGTGGATACTCTGTAGTATTTTGAACATACATGTGTGGATAAACCTGTAGTGACTGTTACATCAACGTAAAAAAGTCTTGTAGTGCTTGGAACATATATGAGTAGACAGTCCAAAAGAATCTGGTACAGATGTGTGTAATCCCATTATGTAATAACTTGCGAGACATGAGTGGTAGTCGTGTAGGATTCGGAAAATACGTGTGTGTCTCGATTATGCATCTGTGATAAAATTTGTTATATCTAGTACAGACATGTGTGGGGAGTATTGTACTATGTGTCTGGATAACGCTGTAGACTCTGGTAAATACATGTGTGTGGACATTTCAGTAGTAACTAACAGCACATGTCGTATATCATGACCGTATTGTATCAGATACAATAGTGTAGATAATGCTGTAATGTCAGTTACATCAATGTAATGACAATCCTGTAGAATCTTCTACACACATGTGTCAACATTCCTGTAGAATCTGTGTAAATACTTGTCTGGATATTTGTGTAGGGTCTGGCACACTCATATGTGTATAATCTTGTACTATCTATTACATACCTGTGTGGACTATCGTATAGTGTCTGGTGTAACAGGACGATATGAATATGGTGTACAACAACAGTATGAACTGTGTATAGCAGTGCGATATAGAGCGACAATTCAAGATCGATATAAAACTTGCATAAAATTGGTAAAAAGGGATGATATTGGGTGTTAATACAAGGATGATATGGAACGGGTATACACAAAATGAAATGGATATACAAGAACCATGTCAGGCGGTTATACACTAAGTCGAGAAAGAGACGTTAAGTGACTGCATAGAACATTGTAATGCTGCGGCACTATAAATTTTAATTCAAGATCGATACAAAACCGGTATAAATGATCAAAATAAAACGGGTATGCAGAACCGTATAGAACGTGTATAAAAGAACGATATAAAGAGGGAATAAAGAAGCAATGCAAGACCGGTACATAAGAATTATTTACGACCAGTATATAAGAACAATAGAACATGGCTATACTAGAACGATATAAAGTGGGAATTCAAGAACGACACAAAACGGGTATACAGCACAATATAAAAAGAGTATGCGATAACTATAAGTAATGGTTATAAAGGTAAAGAAGAACCATATCAAGCGGAAATTTAAGAGCAAATAAAGAACTGTATACACATGCGATATTAGACAAGTGACGAAACGATAAAAAAGAAGTATATACAACTGTTATACAGGAACGATATCAAACGGTAATTAAAATGCGATATAATACTGGTATTAAAATGAAATAAAAGAAGTACACAATAACGATATTAAGATGTCAGGTAAGTATACAAAAACAATATAAAACAGATATAAAACATCGATATCAAGCGGAATTCAAGATCGATATAACACGGTTATATAAGAAATTTATAAAACGGGTATACAAAAACAATATAAAGTGTGATTTCAAGAGCGATATAAAATGGGTATAGGAGAACAATACAAATTAGATATGCAAGAACGATATAAAAAGGGTATATAAGAACGAAAACAACAGGTACAGAAGAACCATATCAAGTGGGAATTAAGGAGCAATGCTCGTCTGGTATACACGAGTGATATAAAACCGGTATTGAAAAATGATATGAAACGAGTATACAAGAACGATATAAAATCGGTATTAAAGAACGAAACACAAAACGAAACGCAGTAACGATATCATGCGATAATTCAAGTGCTATATAATGTGGGTATGATAGAATGATATATATGAGTACACAAGAACGATATCAGGTAGGTATTCCAGAACGATATAAGCCGGAATTCAAGAGCCATGTTAATTGAACAATTAAAAACATTGGCGTTGGCTTATGTAATCATTAGTGATCTTTCACGTTTTCCAGTCTTTCGCTGTTATTACTGTAATGAATGAGTTCGCATCACAAAAGAATATATTTCGCGAAATGTTCTAAAATATTTGTAAACTTGTCAAAATCTGAAATATATTAATATTCTGAAAGAAGGCCTCATAATATATATTATGCATTTCGTTAGACATGGCTAAAGATTTAAATGTTTAAGTGAACTGAATAACATATAGTATTTATTTAATCGCATGACCATTTTTCGACGTTTCGTTGTACTGTTAAGACGTGGTTATGTTAGTGGTGTAATAAGGTAAGTTGTATTAATCAATCTTCTATTGTTATCATTTCATTATACATCAAACTAATACTTTTTTATGTCAAAATAGTGTTAGACTTGATACTAAGTACATGTTTGTGTAATAGTTTTTAGAATTTACAATACGGAACTTTAATCTCCATTAATGACCATTTATGCACTCTAAATGTTTGTAGCAGTAATGGAGAAACAATTTTAAAAATAAAAAAAAAACTGTTGATAGAAAATGAACTTTACCAGGGTTCACAATGTGAAGATTAAAGTCATCATTTAGGACATCTTAAGGTTGTTATCGGGATTAAGTTGACCGCTACACATATCTATATCACACATGGCAATTTACGTGTTCATTTTTCGTAGCCACATTTCGTTTTACTAAATAATGACTACCTGGTATATGCCTAGTTATTGTGCATTTTCCTGCTCGACATAACTAATGACACGCGTGAAGCAGGGGTTTGCTAACACTTTTTGAGCACCCGTTCTAACCCTTTTGCTTCTAAAATTTAGTTTGTGTCGTGTTTAGTTTTCGTGTTGTGTGTTTCTTTGGTCCCTTTCGATTAACTATGGTGATGTCGTAAGCTTCATTCTTTTGTTGTTTCCTGAATATTGGTCGTTATGATTGTTCTTTACTCATATCAAATTATATTTTGCCACCAAATTACCCCAAACATTCTCAACTAATTATTATATATTTATTTAGTTGAACTCGAGCTAACATGTACATTGATTTTCCAATTTTTTAATTTTCATATAGTAGCATAACCAGCGCATTGTGTAATCCTATAATTTATAAAGGGTCGATATTGATTCAGAAGCTCTGGTAGCCTATAGACCTGCATATAGGAACGATATCAAACCGGTATGGAAGAATGATATAAAACGAGTATACAAGAATGGTATAAAATCGGAATAAAAGAACGAAAGAGAAAGGCAGTAACGGTATCATGCTATAATTCAAGTGCTATATAATATATAAACATTGGGATTGGCTTGTGTAATCATCCTTGATCTTTCACGTTATCCTGTTTTTAGCTATTACTTTAAGGAATAAATTCGATTCACAAAAGAAGATATTACGCGAAATGTTCTAAAATATTTGTAAACTTGTCTAAACATTCAATATATTCATATTATGAAAGATGACATCATAATATATAATATGAAGTGTCACTGAAAATGTCTCAACTGTATTTCGTCAGACATGGCGAAAGATTTAAATGTTTAAGTGAACTGAATAATATATAGTATTTATTTAATCGCATGACATGACAATGTTTCGACGTTTCATTGTACTGTTAAGACGTGCTTATGTTGATGGTGTTTTAACGTAAGTTGTATTAATCAATCGTCTGTTGTTTTCATTTCGTTATACATCAAACTAATACTTCTTTATTTGAAAATAGTTGTAGACTTTACACTCAGTTCATGTTTGTGTCATACGTTTTAGAATTTACAATAGTTAAAATTAATCCCCATTGATGGCCATTTATGCCTTCTAAATTGTTGTGGCAGAAAATCAACTTTACCAGGGTTCATAATGGGAAGATTAAAGTCATCATTTAGAAAATTTTACGTTGTTATCATGATTAAGTTGACCGCTACACATATTTATATCACACATGACAATTGACTTATTCATTTTTCGTAGCCACCTTTTTTTACTAAAGATAATGACTTCGCGGTCTATGCCTAATTACTGGATATGCGCCTGATTAACATAACGGATGAAACGCATGAAGCAGGATTTGCGGACACTTTTTGAGCACCCTTTCTATAACCCTTTCGCTTCTTATATTAGTGTTTCTCTGGTCCCGTTCGATTAACCTCGATGCTGTAGTATGTCCTTCATTCTTTTATTGTTTCCTGAATATTGGTCGGTATGATTGATTCTTTCCTCATATAAAATTGTATTTTGCTACCAAATTACCCCAAACATTCTCAACTAATTATTATATATTTATTTCGTTGAACTAGAACATAAAGGTACATTAATTTTCCTAATTTGAAATTTTCATATAGTAGGATAACCAGCTAATTATGTATTTCTTAACATCCTATAATTTCAAAAATTCGCGATATTGATTAAGAAGCTGCTGACAGGGTGATTATCAATAGGCTTCGTCTGTTGGCATTAATCCGAGATGGTCGGTCTTTATTGATCGTCATGAGAAATAAATTGCTAAAATAGGATCAAATAGTTTTCCAGACCTGCTCATGAGTAATTCGAAGCAGACACTGCTTTCTCGGAGCATCATTGTGTACCCATTTGTGGGTAGTGCAGGGTTAGAGATACTAAATTGATTCAGACATTGCAAGTTTGGCTACAACTAAGACATAATTAGTAAATTAGTGAAATAACTTATCTGAAGTTAGTATTTTAATCATCAGATAAAATATATGCTTAGAATTTTTTTTGCCATACATATACATCACGAAACAAAAAGAAAAAGCACAAAAACAAAAAGTGAGTAGTTCAAACCAACGAAAACAACGGGTGCACTCAAGTATTATGGACAGGTTGTACTGCCAGCCTCTAATACGACACCAGTGGAGTTACTCATCGTCAAGTCTAGAAATATTCAAATTCGACAGTATGATTGTGTGTTTGTTTTAATGTTGTTTAACGCAATTACTGTGCAAACGCTCTTTCTATTATCTTTATTATTATCTTTAAAAAATATATATCGTACATTAAACTATTTTATTTTCACGTACAATATATAATGATTCAATATTGAGAAATCTAATTTAAAGTTATCTTTCATTTTTGTTCTGGTTCATTTTAGTGAATATGGAATTTTGCTTTCTCGTCACCAATTTACGAATAAGAGGTTTCATACTAGATTTGGATATCACAGAGTTATTTATATTTCAGGTCAATAATTTAAGGACTGCTGTTGACATTACCATCTCAAAGTAAGTATTTAAAAATTCTGTTTAGAACTGAACATGTCGTATGAGTATAGCAATTGAATCAATCACTTACGGCTAGTTAAATAATAATAAAACATATCATTATTTAAAAGAATATAAGGCACACATTCATTAATGTAAATGATTAAGATAAATGTGTCAAGAACACACATATAGATTGAGGGACAAAGGTCTATGATTCAAACCTCAATGGAAAAAAATATGAAATCTTGTACAGAAATAAGACATTGTGAGTGAGCAGGATTGACATTTACCGTTCGGAAAGGAACGTTTTTGTTTCTGCTCTGAGTTGAAGTTTGCTTTAAGTGTAATTAGACAGAGTATGAATCATAGAAGTATGTTTTAAGTGTCGTTATTGTTTAAAAAAGTGCACTTCACAAAAAACGCTGTTTGCCCTTATGATATTTGTTGTCTGGTGCATAGATTTGGGATTAAAAATGAAAATATAATCTAATTGCAGTTATATATTAATCATTATAATTCGTGACCACTAAGTGGTTAGACTGCCCTAGATTGGTCTGATTTAATGAATTTGTTTTCCACTCGCATTAATATTGCAATAGTTGTTATTGATTGATTTGAGGTGAGGGATTGCACGTAAGTTTTAGAGTGGCACTCACTGATGGCGGTTGTCCGTAATTGCAGTTTATAGCTGTAGGAGTTTAATATTCGTAGAGGCAAACTGTTCATGAAAGTTCAGCAGGCACTGAGTATATGTTTCCTTTTAGGTAAAATGAAAACTCTGACAATGCTTGTCATACGAATAACAGTGTTGACAACAGGGGCTGCAATCATTTCGGTTGAATATATACACAAACTACACCTCTTCGTTTTCCGTTTCAAAATTTTGTATTAAGTTATATACGCACCTATCGTCATTTACTACACTCGTTTTAATTTGGGCATGATAAAAACATAATATATGATTTATTGGCATCTTACGATTGTTTTAAACGGGAATTTCGTCATTAGGACAATTAGACTATAGCGTGCACTTTGCTTCTTGAATGTTTTATTCGGTGCTATATTTTTCAGATTTACAATTTCAACAGAAAAGGTAAAGACATTTCCAGAATATTAATGTGGAATGTGGAATGTTTAATAAGGATACTTTCGATAATGGTAACTGCTATAATATTAACTGTGCACTTATAAAACGGATATTATTGTGCTTTAGTGAATTATTTATTCCTCAAATATGTAAATATATTCGAAGTGGAATAATGTGCAACCAATGAAATATGGATGTGTCAACAAACATGCAATCAATTCCCCTGTGGATGTTGAAGGTATGTATTTTTAAGACAAAAATAAGAGTTGCATCAGCATCTGAAATGCACTAATCAAGGTGTACAAATCTTACATGTACACTTGGTCAGACATGTGTACAGTCGTTTATAGTTAATCCTACCCTGCATTTCTTTCAAATACATATAACATGTGCCTGTCAGGTAATAAACATATATGATTATTCAATTTTGAAATTGATTTAATGCATTGGAATGCCATTGGAAGGAAGAATTGTGTTGACGTACTGCCCCGTCGTTTCAGGCTAGATTTATATATAATATGTACACACTATTATATAAACAATTTTGCCTACATATGTCAATCAGTTTTATTTTTTACCGGAAGTGCTCTTTTTTATTACCTCCATAAATAAATTAGTTCTGTTTTGTTTGAATGATGATTAATGCAACTTTCAGCAGTGTTCAGCGATGTTGTATCAGATACACGCGACTGTCACAACACATTATTATTGTTATGTATTTTTTACGCCGACTTATAAATATTATTATTAGATAATATATATTGCTGCCTATTTCCTATTGGCCTAGACCAATACACGTGACTTTCCATTTCCTATCATATTGGTTTGCAAAAAACTCATTCTACTCAATAAAAAACCATATTGCACTCTCGTGAGAAATTTATGAATGAAAATACCTAGCACTTGATGTTTCCCCCAACGGAAATACGATAGCAAATCAAATCTGCTTTCTTTACTCCCCTAAACCAATCAAAATTATCGTTCTGACTGATGTTCGGATTATATTGTTGTTTGTAAACACGGTAACGTTGTAACGTCATGGAGTGAACGTAATGCGTATAGTTCTGGTGCTAATAAGCGAAGATGTGCAGATATTACTAACTTGGAAATTAATGAAATCATTAACAAAAGAGATGCTGTCAACACTCGCAAATCGAAAGAGCAAGCGATTATTGTTTTTCCAAATATTTACTTTAAACGATATGTCAGTTAGTTTGGAAACGGCGTACCATAGGAATTAGACTCACATCTTTGTAAATTTTATGCAGAAGCAAGGACTGAGGATGGGAAATTATATAAGAAATAAACAATGGAAACATTTGGTCATGGATTATGTCGATATTTTACCGATTTTTGATAAATAAATTTTATGAAAGTAAGTCAGTTTCGGAAATAAAAAAAAACTTTGTATATTCCATTTCATGACTCTATAAATTATGTAATAAAACAATTACTACACTTGAACTTGATCAACATGAGGTTTTATAGAGCAGGGTAGAATAATATTGAACTCGGCTTCGCCTCGTCTAATATTATTTCACCCTGCTCCATAAAACCTCATATTGATCTCGTTCAAGTGCAGTAATTGTATATTATTTTCGAAATATTTTATGAACACGTGCGGATTTAAGAGAATGAAAATCTATAATTTGTACGTATGCACACTTCACGATTACAAATGTTTAGCTAATAGTAAGTAACAGATATAAATGCATGTTTAAATGTATATGTTATTAAAAATAAACTCTTTTAGTTGAAGGCATCTGGAGATTAAATCATATGTAAAATTATTGATATTTTATGAACACTTGCGGATTTAAGCAAATGAAAATCTGTAATTTGTACGTATGCACACTTCACGATTGCACATGTTAAGCTAATTGTAAGTTACAGATATAAATGCATGTTTAAATGTGTATGTTATTAAAAATTAGCCCTTTTCGTTGAAGGCAGCTAGAGATTTAAGCATATGTAAAAATACTGATATTAAGTGAATTTTTACTAACTTACTGATTGACTAGGTCAATGTAATTTACAAATTTAATAATCATGCTCTTGTTCATCTGTGGACACATTTTAAACGCTTAAAATAGAGAACAGATTGATAAAGCGATGCTGAGAACTGATATACAAATGTATTTGCGTATTTTTGACCAATGCATATTACTTTGGACAGTGTCTTTTAATTATCTATTAAAAATATTGAGTATGTATTTGAATATTCTAATAAAACCTAAGATTATCGAATACAATTTATGTTACAGTTTTTATTTACTAAGTTGACAGTCTAAGTGTAGTAACGGATCGAATAAATAATGTGTAAACGTTTAAACTAAAAGTTATTGTACCTAACTGTAGCCGAAATGGATAGACATTTTATTAATTTGATAGGGCTCGTATATTCGAGCCCGAAATCATGCTGTGTTTGACATTTGCCGTTTTCTCCTGTGACATCCCAAAATAAAAACTAGAAAATATTATATAGGCGAAAATTTGTTGAAAATGATGAAATTACTTTAGCAAGGAACTGATTCCATTTTTAACAAACCAATAACATCGAATGATGAAAGACCCTAGTGAAAAAAATCAAAGAAATAGTCGTATCAACAACTTGTAAAATTTGCTAAAAAGTTCATTTTGTATGATAGTAATTGTGATATTGCAAGACGTTTTTGTCATATTGCAATTAAATTATAGTTATTCTTCAATGGGAGTCATTTACTTTTCTAGCTTATAATGTTTCGTTCTTGACTTGATATTGTACGATTAAGAGTAAACGGTGCACTCGAGTTACATGCGATTAAAGTTACGATTGGGTAGTCGGTGTTGGCATGGTATTTAACAAGACGTTACCCATAAATCCATAACTATTTATGTATTACATTGTTATATTATCTAATATTTCTAGATAATCGAGAAAACACCGGATGGTGATGTCCAATGTTTTTTATCAATGAGGCATGCCGTGTTGTCCGTGTTTTCAGACAACAAATAGTGTAGAATGTAGAAAAGAAACGCTGGTATTATGTCTTATACTTTGTGTAAGTAAGCCATTCCCAAACTCTGTGTCATTCATTATTGTTGTTGATTGAATTGATGTAAGGGTTTGCATGTCAGTTTCATTTGGCCCTCACAATGCAGATTTTCCTTGCATACATTATATAGCTTTATACAACACAATGTTGTAGAAGTTAATTTGTTATTCGTAAATGCAATATGTTAGCGAAAGTTCAGCCTTTCCGTTTCTGCCAATGGGAAAGAAACAAACAAATAATGTTTGAATTATTAAGTAAATTACAGGACAAATAGAAAACTAAACTGACCAAACAACAGCAGCCAAAAGCCAAGACACATTACCAATCCGGATATGGACAAACATACACAGCGCAAAACAAAAAACCAAAAACACAAAACAGGAAAAGAGTAACCAGAACCCAATAAAAATCCTCGTTAATCAGTCCTATATCTCAGCGACAATGTCCGATCTGTTTTAAGAGATTAATTCCTCCTAACGACCCAACAACTAACGGTTACGACCATAGAATTTCCGCAGAGAAAACTGTGTTTTCCTGTCATCTCATAAAAAAGCTAGAAAGTATTAAAGAAAACCTACCGAACAACAAGAGCCAAAAGCAAATGGACAGTTCCAACTCTGGGTATAGACAAACACGACACAAAAACCAAAAACATAAAACACAGAAAGAGAGTAACCAGAACCCAATAAAAACCATGGGTGGAATAAGGTGCTAGAAGATATGATTAAGACGAACTTTTGTTGAAAATTGAGAAATTACTTCAGCAAATAACAGAATCATTTCAAAATCAATAACATCGACTACTGAAACACTGCGGTGAAAAAAAAGTAAGAATAGTTGAATCAACATTGTATACAATTAGTTTAAAAGTACTTTTTGTTTGATTGTTTTTGCATTATTTTAAATGCGTTTCTTCATTTTCTAATTTTAAAAATTCTACCGATTTGCCTGTAATTCACCAAGGACTTTCATTTACTGTTCTTGTTATACCCCGGACTTTATTAAGTAAAATTGAGATTTAGTGTACTGGTTGCTTGTTCCAAATAAGCCTGATTTTCTGTGTCATTTCGAATACCTCTGGAACAATTGTAGTAATCTTCATAGTGTATCAATGTAGACAATTATAAGCATATACCTTTACAATTAAGTGTTTTTATGTAGAAAGTTGCACAGTTACGACAGGGGATTGGGGGAGTGAAAGGTATCTAACAAGACATTACCCATAAATGGATAAATGTATTTTTTTACATTATTATGTTACCCAATATCAAAAGTTTCTAGATAACTGCAGAAAACACCGGATGATGTAGTTAAATGTTCTGTAATCAGTGAAACGTGTTTTGTCCGTGTATGCATTTAACAAATATAGTGTTGCAAACGGCGTACAGGATTAAGTCATAAAAACGGTTTTTTTCACAAGATGTGTCAGTAAATGTAGAGTTTGGATGTCTTTTCTATTACTGAATTACACAATTAGATTGACATGAGAGTTTGTTACTCAACTGCCGTCTGACAAAAACAAGGCATTGCATTCCAGTTTTCAGAACCTAAGTTCGCCGATGATTTAATTGGAATCATATAACACATTTTCCGTTTTCGTTTATTATGTCTTTGGTATTCGTTTCAGCTTGTATGTGAGTTTGTCTGAATTATAATGTGCAATTGCCCATTAACCTTCGGCTTTTGATAGTTTTCGGGCCTTTTTCTCCATTAACATAACGATTGACTTTTAGTATTTATTACATACAAACGTGATGCTTGAGAATAACAGTCACATTTTGATTTGATGTCAGTTATAATAACCCAATTACTTGGATATCCAAGCTCGAAGAACACTTTTTTCCGGCTACCTGGATACAAAACATTCTTAGGTCTATTTTAATTGCTATTGTTTATACTGTAGGTTATTTTAAACGTATTTACAATTTTCATCAACTAGAGAAATACGTTTTAAGTTTTAATGCTGTTATAACAAATGTATTCCATGACAACAAACTTTTTTTACTTATAAGGTCAGATGTCTGTGACATCGATTAGCGAATAGAAATAAAAATGTAAACTAAAATTCAGTTACATATTGATTCATTATAAGTCGTGAAATTTTTAGTTCCTTTCTGTGTTTTGGGGTATTGTGTTGCGTTTGTCGATCTTCGAATTTGTAACTGTCCCTTGACTTTTCTGTCTTTTTGTTCGGTCGGTTTGTCTTTGCAATTTGTTTTAGTCTGTTTTGTATTCGTGGATATAAACTCTTCGCAAGAGTTCTACCGGCTCTGATTACACTCTTTTGCGACAAGATAAGCTAACAAACAAACAAGAGGAACTACGAATCTCATTGTTATGAAAGTGTTTGAATAATTACTAAGAATATAACATGACACAATTTTCTTCTCGTTTTATTTTCTGGAAAATTGTACGCGATTGTGTAACTAATTTAAGAAGGTGACAGTTTTGTTTAAACGAAACTTCACACTACTTTCCGCAATATTTCTAGCTCTATCGCTGCTAAATCAGGAAGGGAGCCAAAGTTTCAAGAGAAAACATGGGAACGAAAATGAAAACTCCTAGTTCAACAGTCTAACACCTTTTGCCCGAAAGCAGTCGCTAACTACCAATACAAGTGCTCCACAGTTTTATGTTTCTAAATTGTGTATTCTAAGGCATTGCATCTATCGTCATTTACGATCGACACACGTTACGATTGTTTTAAACGGCGATTTGGTCATTGATGCAATTGGATTATAGCATGCAATATGACACTTTAGTAGTCTATTAAGTGCTCAATTTTTCAGGTTTACAAATTAAGAAACAAAGGAATAGTGATTGGAAAACGGAACTAACAACCAAAAAATACAGCAGTTCAAGCAATGTTCCTGACTTAGTATAAGGATTTCTAACGACATGTTGGGTTAATACATGTTTTATGACATGTCTACCCTCTCGCCTCCATTACTACAGAATGCGAGTTGGTTAGTTGATTAAAATAGATATCTATCATATACCACTTGTCACTGATAGTTGTATCCAACGATCATTAAAACAATTATAATTATAACTAATGTAATACCGTGACGAAAAATGTTCACAAACTGTGTTATTGTCATAGGGTCGTAAGAATTTTCTATTTGTAAGCACAGATTTATATTGGGATTATAACCGGCATCTCGATTTTCATGTTAATCGAAAACAAACCAAACAAATAAAAAGCACAGACAATGTAAGTTTTATTAGAATTTAGTAAGAATAAGCAAACGAGATGATAATGATTTCTTCCCTTTTAATTTGTTATTAGATTTTATGACATTGTTTATTTCATTAAAAAGTAGCATTTAGAATGATGCAGTTGATTGATTGATTGATTGATTGATTGATTGGATATATGTGTTACGTCCAGCGAGAAGAATTTCAGCTGTATTTAAGACTCAAACTAGTTAACAAACAATGTGCCTTCTTTTGGTCGAAATCTAAAACAACCGGAATTTATCGTACAAGAAGCATGGCACTCCAAACACGCCACCCACTAGATCTGCGGTTACGCTTTCCCTATAATGATCCGGTAACTGCTAACGAGAGAATCTCGGGACGAACATTGAGAACACTTCCATTAAGGTCTCAGAAATTGGGACACTGTGTCATTGTAACATTGTAACACACTGTAATTCCACAAAACAATTCCATTTGCAAAAAAACACGTAAGGATAATAGAACGCAATCAATAAAGTCTAAACACACTCATCTTGTCGTCGGTAGTCAGTCTCGGGTGAGTCAGGTCCGAAATAGGGAAATAGTGCACAAATCTGCAAAAAAACTTTTAGAGAAAAACAAGTGTGCGGTGGTTTACATTAACATTTCTTCGACGAAAACAAAACAAACATTTGAGTATCCACGATAATCGAATGGATCTTTCCACGAAAGTCGCCGAAAAACGGGGTTCAACAAAAAAAACTACTGAGATGACAGCAACAGTTTTGATAATCTAGGTTGAATATTGTTCGCTAAAACATCCCAATTCTGATTGTAGTTTTCTGATTCGAAATTGTGTAATATGCAATTCACACATATATCGTCTATTAATATTGACGCACGCGTAAGTGTTAGTATGAAAACATAAACTACAGGCGGCATAGTTTTTTTGTAATTAGGGATATTGCGGTTTTTAGAATGACTCAGTTGTCTTTAAACTTACTAAGAGTATAACGTACACTGTTCTTATTTACTTGTTTTATTAATTGCTGTAATTTTTGCAGGTTTACAAACGAAGAAGAAACGGAATAAGTTTTTTTTAGCATAAAAGTTACTGTGACAACGTTATAAAATGGAAATTTAATTTTGTTAGTTTTGTGTTTTCTGAGCAACAGCAGAGATACGATTTTCAGTGTTTTAAGGATCGTATTTGGTCTCGAGTGAATGAAATATTGTTTTTATTTGTAATTCTGTTCGAAGCGGAATAAGATGAGACCAGTTTTAGATAGATTTATCAACGGACGTTCAATTAGTTTTATATATGTATGTTCAAGGTATGTATGTTTAAATCAAAAGTAATATATGCATGCAAAATATGAAATGCAGATGCAGATAAGAAAGCAGACATTACTTTAGTGGCGTTTTTTTTAAATATTTTAATTGAAAGACCAAAAAAAATATAGCAACTAAAATGTCAAAATGTAATGCATGTAGACGAACTAAATAAAACACTAAGTTTCCGACATGATTAAAGAAATTGGCGATTTTATTATATGTATTTTTTTTAACTTCCTCCATGTTTGAAGAAAACATTGTACACATGCATAAAAGGCGATCGTTATTAAGGCTTAAATGCAGATTATGTTCACCATTTGTAAGTAAACCATTGATAAATTCAGTTTAATAATTATGAAATAAGGACATGACAGATGCTAACATTTTAAGCAGAATTCATTTTGTTGAAACAGTTATATTTATTCATACATTTATCTGTAACATTACTATTTGAATTACATTTGTACCAAATAGATGTTTTTTTTCAATTACGAAACTTTTCAAAAAATAGTTTAAAATAAAAAAATATTAATCAATAGCTGTTAATAAATTAACAACAATAATTACCAGACGTTGTGACAGTCGTATTTTATCTGATACAACAGGGAAAATGTCTGCTGTGACAGACTTTCTTTGACTTATACAACGGTAACGCAGTCGTTACAGCCAATTTTCGACTAAGTCAACTGAAAAAATGACTGCGACAGACATTTTTGATTGATACAACGGATACGCCGTTGTAACAGACATATTTTGACTGCGCCAACGGAAAATAATGTCTGTGATGGACAACATATCTCTGTGACAGGCATAGAATGACTGTCATAGTAAAAAAATATTGCCTGACACAACGTTTGCAATCTTTCACAGACAATTTTGCAATTATTTGCAACCAGTCATCTGAGTCGGTGACAACCGAAAAACCACTGCAACGTATAGTTACAGTATTTTTTTAGCGAGTTGTGAAAACTGAAAAACAAATGCATTTGAGTATTTTTACCAAAGTATATTGCTGTGCACAAGCTCTGATTATCTTTATGATTGTATTTAAAAGATATGTACCGTACATTAAAATAATTTATTTTCACATAAGTTTATCGAATCCAATTTGTATTACGGTGTTTATTTATTAAATTAATAGCCCACGTGTAGTAATGAGATCGCATACATAATGTTTAAGAATTAAAACTAAACGTTATTGTACTTAAATATAAGCGAAATACACAGAAATTTTATTAAGTTCGCAAGGCTGCGAAATTCGTGCTCGACATAAGGCAGTGTTTGTCTTTTTACCTTAGTGAACACGGACTTCTATGTCAGACGAGGGTTAGAGGGTTTGACCCGGTTCTTCTGTGACCTCCCAAAACTACAAATTACAAGATATGATATAGAAGAAAATTTGTTGAAAATTAATTATACCTATTCGCTAGCTATTCACAAAGAAGAGTCCATAAAGATTACCGGTTTCTTGTTCAACATTAGCGGGTCTTTCTGTGGCACGTCGCCTTTCTCTGGCATAATTTTAATGATATCTATAGCGTGTCAATGTAGACAATTAGAAAAATAGACCTTTACACTCGTTTTCGTCTGTAGATAGTTCTACAGTTACGACGGGGACTTTTACAATTGTGTTTGTCTATAGAAAGTTCCACAATTACCACGGCGACTGTGGTGGGAAAGGTGTTTAATAAGATTTCACCCATAAATCAGTAACGGTAAATTATTTATTACATTGTTATATTACTCCTTATCAATCCTTTTCTGTATAATAGCGGATAATACCAGTTGGTGTCGCTCAGTCTTTTTTTACCAGCGAGGCGTGTCTTACTTTGCAGAAAAATATTTTGGAAATGTAGCACAGGAATACGGTGTTATGTCCTAAATATTTTTTTTCAAAAGATGTGTCAGCACTTACCATAGATTAATGATTATAAATTCTAATATGAAGTCGTTACAACGTCAAGCGATATATTGATCGATATATATGGTAACTTTGCACACGTGTAGTGTTATCTAAAGGCACGAGATGTTCAACGACGTCACAATAACATTGGCTGAATTTTGAAGTTAATACTACAAACAATTCAACAAATGACATATTGAGGGCACGTTATGGTAAAATACTCAATAAATGTTTTGGTAAAGTGTATTTCGTTCATCGTATATTGCAACGAAGATTTCTTTTCCAAAAATTGTTCATCATAAACATGGCGGCTAGAAAATTGTTGACTATAGGTCTCGATTGAATCAAAAAACACAGGTTGTCGTCATGTTAAAATTGTAATAATTCTTTCGGGGTATAATGTATTAATCATTTACACATGGAATGGGACTTTACACATTTATATGTTGTACCTCACTAACATTCGGTAAAAATAATCTCGAGTATAAAGGCTAGCTCATGTGTAAATAGGTACAACACCACACCCCTCATGCATTAATCTGAAATAAAACTATAAAACAACAAAATATGATTTCATTAGTCTTCATTCACGAGGCTTCATTTAAAAACAACGATATATTTAAACATAAATATATCACTGTAACGCTACTATTTGCATAACATTTGCAATCATGTGTGTGTGTAGTGTAATTTGCAAAAAGAAATACTCCAACAGTATTCAATAACCACGGTTAGAAACACACTTAATGATTACCTGTCGTTGTGACATTCGCAGTAAGTCTCTTACAATGGAGAATACATCTATGACATATATGTTTAAGTTAAACAGATCAAACGAGAATGGCGTTGTGACAACCAAAGTTTGAGTGATTCAAAGGAAAAAATGACAGCAATAGATATTGTTTGACTGATACTCCTGACACATTTTGAGATGCTCATGTCTTAAAGTAATATACACTAAACGACATTTCACACCATATTAAAGCGAAGTAATACTGCAAGTGAACAGTTTGGGAAAGATGCTTTATTTTATTGTATTGGTTCAATTGGTTTGACTAACTCAAAGTTCGGACGTCAGTTCATATATTGGCATAATACTATTTAAAAGTTTTCTCTTTCTGGTTCAAGTTTGATCAAGTTTTTTGAAGCGTTGTCTTTGATTTTATCATTTCTTTTCGCTCTGGTTCAGTTTAGTAAGTATAAAATTTTACTTTCACGTGATTGCTGATTTGAAAGGAACTCATGCAGCTCGACTCCAAATGCATCAAGTCATGCATGATTAGAATGTACCCAGTGGCTCTATCGATAATCAGAACACATTCTCATGTGGTTGAAACAAAAGAGAGAAAAACTAGATACCAATACGTATGAACCTACTAAAGAATGCAGTCTGAAATGCATGAGTATTGTATTAGCGCTAACAATATCTTGCTTGATATTGATGAGAAATTCATCCCTCAAATTAAATCGGACATGTAAATTTAGAACTTGGATGTCTTGTCTCTTGATGAATTTGACTTCTCAAGAGTTAATAACTCGACTGACACCAGACTAGAATCAGGCATTGATTACGTCTTGAGAACCTGTGGTCACATAAGTTTTCATTGGGTTCATATTGCACACTTTCCGAGTATGCGGTTTATATCGTTAGTATTCGTTTCAGTTTGTGTGTATTTTTCTGAATTGTGATTTGTAATTGCCCAACAACTTCATATTTTGCTTAACTTTCGAGCTCTGCTTTTTAAATTTGCAATTTTTTTTTACTTTTAACATTTATTACATACAAACTAGAAGCTGATTGCATGAATAAGGCCATATTTTGATTTGATTTCAGTTACTATTATCCATTTACTTGGATATCCAAACTGGTAGAACAGTATGTTTTTTCTCGTAGCTTCATTCAGTGTGAAAATGAAGTATTATACTGCCTAGATATGATACATTGATATGTCTATTTTTATCACGGTGGACAAGATATTTAAATTTTGTTATTGCAGTCAGTCAATCTGATCTAGATTTTGATTTAGAGTCCAGTTAAATTCGCGCTTAAATGACTATAGCAGAACAATCGATGTATAGACATTATTTTAAAATCGTGATATTAATCAATAGGAATTAAAAATTTAGTGTGCATGTATTGTTTTCAGAACATAACTTTTGCAAAAGATAGCTTAAATTTGGTGAGCATAATCTGTCGGAGGCAGGACGGGGAATTTCGCAATATTTAGCATACGTGGTAGAATATTATAGGAAATCTGACATCTGCTAGATGAATTCTAATTACCTATAATGTAAAAGAGTAACAGCATTTAGTGTGTAATTGTTTCATAACAAGAAGAAATCGTTTGCATTGCTTTTGTTTCTACTCTGAGTTGAAGTTTGCTTTAAACGTATTTGCACTGAGTATGAATCGTAAAAGTATGTTTTAAGTGTAATTTTTGTTTCAAAAAATGCACGCCACAAAAAACAATATGCCCTTATGACATTTGTTGTCTGGTACATCGATTTGAAATTATCAATAACAATATAATTTAATTTCAGTTATATAATAACCAGTATAAGCCGTAACCACAAAGTGGTTAGACCGTCCAAAGTTTGGTCTCACTACATTATTTTTTCCCTTCTCCTGCAAAATGAAAAACAAACAAACAAACAAAACAACAAGAACTAAGAAAATTAGTGTTATTAAAGTGTTTGAATATTTAAATAGATAACAAAATAATACAATTTTATAATCATTAAATTAAGAAATAGATTATTGCTAGCGGGCTTTACGCGAATTAGAACATGGTCAGACCTTATATTTGTCAATATTTTACTCCGAGCGATAGCGATGTATAAAACGAAGACAAATATAAGGTCTGACCATGTTCTGATACGCATATAGCAGCTTCCAATAATCTATTTCGATTCTAATATGTCTAACAAATGTTTTAAAATTTCGAAGCGGCTCTAAGAGGACGCTTTCAATGGTAATATTTTTTTTAAAACTAATAAGATATATCCCAAAAGAGTACGTTAAAGCAAATAAAATTGACATAAACATATATTCTCGTCATTTTATTGAATATACGTACCTTTTTAACGAAAACCAAAAATATTGAGATCATGAAATTGTATTGTTCCAGTGTGAAATTCTCAGTTCAGCGGAATTCTAATTGTGACGTCATATTAATTCGAATGTAGAATTGTTAAGAAAATAATGTATCTGAATTAGTTTAAATCATATCAATCTTAGAATTCAGACTAAAAATCACTAAATTATTAACAATAACGATAATTATGAATATCACATACCAAACGGCATTTGTAAGTCACTTTTTACAAAACACGCAGCTTATGCATCTGCGAACTAAACTTATTGGAATTTTGACACGGCTTTGTTTACATAGCTAAAGCAGGATGTCATATTAGAATAATCTATCAAGTTGTGCGAGATTGCGTATCAAAGAGGACTGTTAAACTGACGTAGTCCGCAAAGTTGTGCTTGATCATAGATGTCAACTTACAACGTTATGTCATTCCAAGAAAGTGTCTCAGATCTTCACAAATACAAACACGTTAAACATACTAAATTATTAAGAGATAGTAATGTAATATAATACCCATGACGGAAAGATGTGATTCTGTTGTTATCGCTTACATGAAGCCTCACACTACTTTCGGCAATATTTTAGCTGTATCACTGTTAAAACAGGAAGGGAGTCAAAGTTTCCAAAGAAAATACCTCACATCTGAATGAAACTTGAAAGTCCTGATTAAACAGTCTTACACTCCTGACCCTAAGAATACAAGCGTTGACAACGCAAGCTGTAGATCTCGGTTGAATATATACACAAACTGCTCCTCTTCGTTTTCTGTGTCAAATTTGTGTATCATGATTTTTACGCACCTATTGTATTTATTAACTACACTCGTTTTAATTTGATAAAAAACGTAATAAATGATTAATTGCAATATTACGAGTGTTTTAAACGGCAATTTCGTCAATAGGAAAATCATACTATAACATGCACTATGCTTCTTGTGTATTTTATAAGGGGCTATATTTTTCAGATTTACAATTTTAGCAGAAAGGGTAAAGAAATTGCCAGAATATTATTTCTTATGACAACGGTATACATGTACATACAGTGGAATCTTTAATACGGATACTTTCGATAATAGCAATTTACAATTGTGATAGAATAAACTATGCACTTATAAAGAGGAAGCTAATGTGTTTGAGTGAATAGTGTATTCCTCCAATATGTATATATATTCGATGTGGAATAATGCGCAAACAATAATCTCTGGACATATCAATAAACTTCAGTTTTTCTTGATAAATATTGAAGGTATGTATTTTTAAGATACAAATAATAGTCGCACCAGCATCTACAATGCACTAACCAAGGTGTACAAATCTTACATGCACACTTAATCAGAAATATGTAGAGTTGTTAGTAGTGAATCCTACGCTGCATTTCATTCAAATGCATATAACATGTGTCAGATAATAGACATATAATATGATTATTCGAATTTGAAATTGATTTAATGCATTTAAATACCATTGGGAGGAAGAAAAGTGTTGCCTTGGTGCACATTCGTTGCAGGGTAGATTGGTAAATAATATGTGCAATATATTATATAAACAATTTCGCCTACATAAGACTATCAGTTTTTATTCGGAAATGGTCTTGTTTATTACCTCCATAAATAAATTGATTCTGTTTTTTTAATGATGATTAATGTGGCATTAATCATCATTCAATGTTCACCTATATCGCGGCGTCAAGCTTTATTGGCTAGATAACGGCATTCTCTTAAAAAGCTTCACATTATGTAAGAAAACTGGCAATCCTTCTCAATTTTGCAGTCGAGTGTTCTTGACCGCAGGGACACTCAATCACGCATTCGCAGTGTTTCAGAACACCTAGTCAATAGTAACTACTAGGCTACTGAGGCCGTTTTACATAATGTGATTTAAAACAGTCAATACGCATTTTAGAAAAAAAGATAGCATTACATATGACATGTTTTCTGAGATCTGCAATAGAAAGATTTGTATATGCCGGTAACACACTATGTTTCGAAAAAGCAACACAAAGTGGAAACCACGCATCTTTGTACACGTTTACTTCTGACGAATCAGCGAAAACTAGGTAAACAGACAAGCGAAATATTACAGGGAGCAAGAATCGAACAAGAAAGGAAGATCAAATGGGAATTGGGTTATTTCATGTTTGTAAGTCTGAATTTAGATACATATACATTACATACATTATGTGTAGGTACAACCACCTGTATCACGTCGAGACAGTTGTGTACATTCGTATCACTACGAGTCGTGCACCTTAATGTATGTAATAAGTTTATCTAAATTAAAGAAGTACACAAAGAGCAGAACAATAGAAAATTTAACGATCAACGAAGCATGTGTTTATAAAATATAGCTTCTAACGTCACACGCTTTATGACGTCATATTTCATTCATATTATCAAAGTCATTCAACGAATCATTAGTTACACTATTCATTGTGACGTCAAGAACTAGTTCCGACAAAAGAACATCAAGTATCACATATATAGATGATACAAGGTTTTGTATCACACCGCTTGTGTCAATCGATATTTTTCAGATTTTGACTAAATACATACTTAATTTTATATAAATTAAAAATGTTTGTAGAGTAAACATGAAACGACAACTTAATGTGATTCAGCACTTTGTCGTAGTTTTTGCTGAATTCGCATGAGACGATAAAACGTAAAAATGAATCGTGGCAAATTTGTTTTTGAATTCTAAAATAAAGCATAATAACAGGTAAAAAATAAAATTAATGCACCTGACAATGGCAAGGAAGAAGTAATACATTGAACATCTAGTGAAATAAAATCAAATATGATGTCAGGAAAGCTTCTCCAAACAATTTGCACTACTGCATATAAATAGACTGTTGATACATTTTGCATTCGTTTTTCGTCAGTCACTGACTGAGATTGACTGCAATTGACTACGAAAATGTCTGCAAAAGACTGCAAAGATTCTGTCGGACAATAATTTGTGTTGTGACATTATTTTTGATGTCTTTCACGGTCATATTTTGTCTGTCACAAACATTGTTATAGCTGACACGGTAGCGTTTCACCTTTCAAACAAAATCACAGACGTGGCCCCCGTTGTATCTCAGCGCATTATTATTATTATGAACGTTTTTCTAAGCCGACTAATACATATTATTAGTTTCTGAATATGTTTTATGAATACGTGCGGAATTAAGCGAATACAAATCTGTAACTTGTACGTACGCTCACTTTACGATTACACATGTTAAGCAAATAGTAAGTTACAGAAATAAATGCTTGTTAAAATATATATGTTGCGAAAAATTAACCCCGGTCGTTAAAGGCTGCTGGAGATTTAATCATATGTAAAAATACTGATATTAAGTGAATTGTCCATACATTACTAATTCTTCTAGTTAAAATGTACACCGGGAATGAGACATCCATCTTCTTGTTAGACTGGCTAGACATACGGACTTTTAATAGAGACCCAGTCATACCATCTATTTAAATTATTTACAAAATTGTTCATACTGGCTAATTCTAAATTTGACACGACGAATGTTCACGAGTAAAACATACACTTCAAGGGAATGCGTAATAATTTATTGACCTAGATCAATTGAATTAATAAATTTCACAATCATTGTCTTGTTCATATGTGAACACATTTTAAACGCTTAAAATAGAGAACAGATTGATAAAGTGCTGCTGAGAACTGAAATACAAATGCATTTGCGTAGTTTTACCAATATGTATCACTGTGCACGTGTTCTTTTGATTATCTTCAGAAAATATTGAGAGTGCATTAAAATATTCTAATAAAACGTAAGATTATCGAGTACAATTTGTATTGCAGTTTTTGTTTACAAATTAATATATATGCAATCGCAGCCTAAATGCGAGCATCGCACATTGTTTATGTCGTTACTTCTGAGACCCCTAACAGTGGCTCTACATTCCGTTGATGACGTGACGTTATAATGTTTTGGTGACGTCACAGAACTCAATTTCAAATACAGCGTTTCAGATTGAAAAAAATTGTCATGCACTTTTGTAGTAATTCAAAAAATAAACACTTCAATTGTATCGATGTCACAATTATTTTTGTCTACTTTTATATTATATTTTTTTTTCGTTCGTCTACAATATTTTCTTCGGATAGCTCAGCTACCATCCGAAAAGGAATTGTTCGTATGGATCACGTGACTATTTTCACACACGCATGTAACCGTATAGCTCGCATCTGCGATGCTCCCTAATAGTCCAAGTGTTGTAACGGAATCGCATATCATGCTGTGTTTGACTTTTACCGTTTTCTCCTTATAAAAAATGAAGATATGATGTAGACAAAAATTTGTTGCAAATGATGAAATTAATTAGCAAATAACCGATTCCTCTTTTAACAAATCAATAGCATCAATAGACGCCGGTGAAAAAGACAAAGTAGAATTAGTATCATTACCAACTTATGAAATTTGTTGAAAAGTTCATTTTTGACGATAGATATTGTGATATTGCAAAACGCTTTAATCATATTCTACTTAAGTTATAGTTACTCTTCAAGGGGAGTTATTTACTTCACATGCTTATTATGTTTCTTTCCTGACTTGCTATTGTGCGATTAAGAGCAAACGGCGCATGCGAGTTACATGCGATAGAAGTATACCGGTTACTAGCTTCAAATAGGCAGATCTTTTAAAAAGGCTTTTATTCGAACTACTTTTAATTATCTATATAGCGTGTAAACAATTAAAAAATACACCTTTACATATGCGTGTTTTGTCTGTAGAAAGTTCCAAAGTTACGAAGTGGTAGTCGGTGTGGGCAGGGTATAGAACAAGACGATATATATAAATCCAAAACTATAAATGTATGTATTACATTGTTATTACATTGTTATATTATCTAATAACAATTTCTAGATAATTGAGGAAAACACCGGATGTTGACGTCCAATGGATAATCGAGGAAAACACCGGATGGTGATGTCCAATGTTTTTGATCGGTGAGGCATCTCGTGTTTTCCTTGTTTGCAGACAACAAATAGTGTATAGTAGAAAAGAAACGCTGGTATTATGTCTTGTACTTTTTTCTCAAGATGTGTAAATGAGCCATTGCAAATTCTATTACATAATTATCACAAAGATTGATTGATGATTGATTGATGTCTGACGCATCATGTTTTAATCACATCATTGCAGTCATTGGCTATCAGTCTGAATTGTCAACCAGAAAACAACTGCAGCTGGTATGTTCATTCATGTTAATAGGCTGTTGTGAAGTTGCTCAATCTGAACCAACTGTGAATTGTCTTATATGTCTGCACATGTTATGCAGTCTACTTTATACTTATCAATACTGCTAGTGAACGGTTTGTGAGTGATGCTATTTTATATATTCAAATACATGTATGGAGCTCAACTTTCACGCTTGGGCCTCATTGGCCGAGTGGTCAAGGTAGTTCGTCTACTATTGATCACGTGGTCCGTCAACACTGAGATTGCGGGTTCGATTCTCACTGGATGCACGGTGTATTCGACTCCAATTTTAATTGACAAGGATTGCCAGATTTCCTACCGCAGGTCGGGGGTTCTCTCCGGGTACTCCGGCTTCCTCCCCCAATAAAAACTGGACGCCATGAAATAGCTGAGAATTTGCTGAAAGTGGCGTTAAAACACCAATCAAACAAAAAAAAAAAGAAAAATTGCTGAAAGTGCCGTTAAACACCATCAAACAAACAACTATCACGTCACCTATTTGACATCTAAATGGTTTCACACCAGATTTAGATATCAGAGAGCTCTTTATATTTCAGGTCAATAATGTAAGAACTGCTTTTAACATTACCGTATTAACGTAAGTATTTAACAAATTCTATTTAGAACTGAACGTGTTGTTAAACTACAGCAATTGAATAGTTCAAACACGAAATCTAGGACAGGACAATGTGTATGAGCCAGATCATAATGTACTCAATGTTTCGATCGATAAACAAAACATATTCTGAGGTAAACAGAGATACAATTACGTATTCAATTACTAAAGTATGGAGTCTTAAATACAAGTGTATTAGTTGGTAGTGACCATGACTTAATATTTATCAGAAATTCATCTCTCAAATTACATCAAACATGTATTTTAAGAATTCGGATGTTTTTTTTTCTCTGTTGAATTTCACTTTCCGATTGACATGAGAATCTGTAACTCGACTGTCGTCTGACGAGAATAAGGAATTCACTTACTCCACATGAGCACCTGCGTTCGCTTATGTTTTCATTGGTTATTGTTACACACTTTCATTTTTTGTTTTTATACCTTCAGAATATGTTTCAGCTCACGTGTATTTGTCTGCATTGTGATATGTAATTATCCATAGACCTTCCGCTCTCACTTATCTTTCGGGCCTTATCTATTGAACTCAACGAATAACTTTTAGTATTTATTACATAGAAACCCGAAGCTGATTGTGTACATAACAGTCATATTTTGGTTTGATGTCAGTTATTATAACCAATTTTCTTGGCTATCCAAACTAGTGGAACATTATTATTTTTCTCGTCACTTCAGTCAGTTTGAAAGGAATTATTGAACTGCCTAGATACTGAACATTATTAGGTCTATTTTTATCTTATGGAACAAATATTTAAATTTTGTTATCGCAGTCAGTCATTGACCTTGATTTTGATTGTTAGTCAAGTTAAATTTGCGCTTAGATGACTATAACAGAACAATCAATGAATATACGTGATTTTAAAATCGTGATATTAACAAATGAAATTTAATATTTAATGTGTATATGTTGTTTTCGAAACGTATATTTTGCCAAAGATATATTACATTTGGTTAACAAATGTTTAAAACACATCGAACATTAGTTGAAATATTCAATTGCTGGAGGCATGCTAATTATTTGTACTTCCCCAGAACAACTGTATTTAGTTGTTCGCTATGTCATTGCAAAAAAAATCGTTTTTATTGCTTTTGTTTCTACTGCGAGTTATATGTTATTTTAAACGTATTAACAATGAGCATCAATTAGAAAAATACGTTTCGATGTTGTTTTAAAAAATGCACCCCGCGAAAGCAAACTGCTTGTCCTTATGCTGTCTGCTGCTTTGTTTATCGATTAGGGGTTTTAAATACAAATGTAAACTAAGCGGAGTTATATATTAATTCATTATAAATCGTGAAAGTGTAAGCCTGTCCAAAATATGTTGTGTGAATTATACCTTGTTTCGCAACTGCATTCATGTGTTATGTCATTTCAAGTAGCTGTCTAATATAATCGAAAATGCATACACGATAATATTATTTTAAATTATTAAGAGACAGTATTGTTACATTATAACCAAGACTAACATATTTAATTATTTCGTTTTCATTTAAATGAAGCTTTACACTACTTTTCGCAATATTTGTAGCTGTATCACTGCTAAATAAGGAAGAAAGTCAAAGTATCCAAAGAAACCACCCCACATGGGATAGAAACTGGAAACTCCTAGTTTACCAGTCTAACCCGCCCCCCAACTGACAAAGGGTAGTCGCTAACTAAGAATACACGTTATCCACTGGAGCTGTAACAATCTCGGGTGAATATATCAGCCTACTACTACTCAAAGTTTTATTTGTGTATTACGATGCACTCGCATATATTGTCGTTTATTAACGACACGCGTTATGATTATTTTAAACGGCGATATGGTCAGTGATACAATTACATTATATAATGTATAATGCCACTTGAGTAGTATATAAAGTGCTGGATTTTTCAGGTTTACAAATTTAGAAGAAAGGGAATAGTAATTTCTAGAATAGTGTTTCCCATGACAACGCTATACATACAATGGAAAGTCTAATATGGATATTGTTTATGATATCAACTGGCAGCTGCGATAGATTGACAGTGTACTTATAAAGATGATATAATTGTGCTTGATTGAATATTTCATTCCCTTAGATTTGTAAATATATTTAATGCGGAATAATGTGCAACCAATAATATATGGATTTAGCAACAAACATGCAAATACTTGTAGCTTACCTTTTTGATATTGAAGGTATGTATTTTCAAGAAAAAATTATAGTTACATCATGATCTAAATGCACTAATAAATGTTATAACAGTTACACTTGATTGGATTGTTTTACAATTTGTAAATATTGAATGCTATGCTGCAGTTGATTCAAATAAATCTGCCATGTGCCTAATGTCAGATAATAGACACAAATGATTTTCAAATTTGAAATTGATTTACTGCAGCTGAATATTATTGGAGGAATCACACTTTCGTAGTAGTGCCGCTTCGTTTCAGTCCAGATTTGTAATTATATGTGCAAACTGTTATATAATCCATTCCGCCTACATCTATCAGTTTTATCCGAAAGTATTCTTATTATTTACATTTATGACAAATTGTTTTGTTTGTTTTTGAATGCTGCTTGCGATCACTTTCAGCCTTTTTAGGCATATTGAGGCTTCCAGCATTAACGGTTAGAAATCCGCCGTCGGAGTAATCCCTAATTTTTGGTAAGAAAACTGGCAATTCGTGTCAATTGAGATTGGAGTCAAGTACACCCTGACAACAATGAGACTCGATTCCACCCACTCGGTGTTTCAGGCAACGTGATCAATAGTAGACTAACTGCCTTAACTGCTCGGCCAACGAGTAAACTGAATAAATTTGCTTTTAGATTATAACGTGATTAAAAATTGTTAATACTAGTATGCATTTTACGAAACATGTCATTGCAATTGCCATGCAATTGTCTGCAATAGGGACTTGAACATGCCTGTAACACAATATTTTTTTTTAATTTTTTTTTGAATGCAACGATACCCAACAATTAAACCTCACATCTTTGTGCACATTTACTTCCGTGCAAGACGAATCAGCAAAAACTGCGTAAACCGAAAAGCGATATATTACAAAACGTAGGAACAGCACAAGAAAAGAAAAAAAAACGGGAAGTTGTGTATTTTAGAGGAATAATTCTATTTTTCGTTCAAATATGACAGATTGATGTTTAGTGCATGTTTAGCAACTAATTAAGCACTCAATCAAGTACCTACAATAATGCGAACCAGCATTTTGTCGTCACGTTTATTGTGTAATAAAGTCAAATATGATCTTAGGAAAGATTTTGCACTGTTGCCTATAAAAAAGACTGCCGATACCTGTTGCATTTGTTTTCCGTCAGTCACTGACAGTGATTGACTGCAAATGACTTCGAAAATGTGTTCAAAAGACTACAAACGTTCTGTCATACAACAACTTTTATGAAAGTTTGTCACAGATATATTTTATTTCTCACAGACATTGTTTACGTTAACTCAGTTAAAATGTGTTTGCTACAACGGCATTGTTGCAGTAATATTTCGGCAAAGTAAAACAGAATTTGATGACATTGTTTCAGTTTTCTAAGTTAGGTTATTGTATTGTATTTAGTGACATTATTACATGCTATTGTTAGACTGGCTAGCAATACGGACTATTCATACAGACCCAGTCATAATGGTTATCTGATTTATCAATAAAATTGTTCCGAACTAGTTACCTCTAAAGTATACATCTTGAATATGTTCAGGAGAAATAAATACACTTCAAAGGAATACGCGAATAGTTCCTAGAAGGCTTACTGAAGAAGAAAGAACAGACTCTGGCCCAGACATTTAATTTCACATTCGCTATATTGATGATGTTTTGTCCCTCAACAATGCTAAATGTGGTTACTATTTACATTCAATTTACCCTAGCGAGCTTGAAATTAAAGACACCACCAATACACTAAGATCAGCCTCTTACTTAGACCTACTTCTAGAAATAGACTCAGGAAAACTACAAACTAGGCTATACGACAAGCGTGATGACTTCAACTTCACAATTGTCAGCTTCCAGTTCATCGACAGCAACATTCCAGCAGCTCCAGCGTATGGTGTGTACATTTCACAACTTATACGTTATTCTAGATCCTGCGATCGTTATTCAGATTTTCTAGACCGATCACTGATGTTGACTGCTAAACTACTCAAACAAGGGTTTGTAACTAGGTTGATGTTATCTCTCCAGAAGTTCTATGGTCGGCACCACGACTTAATTGATCGTTACGGGAAATCAGTGTCTCAAATACGATCGGACATTTTCGCTGAGTCATAGGTAGTGTTTCCTATTCCTGGATTTGACTTTTCAGTAGACAAGACAATGAGTAACTCGACGGGTGTCTAATTAGAGGCAGGCACTGCTTACTCGTCCGGAGCACCTGAGTGCACCCATGGTTTTATTGGGTTGGGGTTGCTCTCTTTCTGTGTTTTATGTTTTTGATTTTTGTGTTGTGTTTGTCTATATTCGGATTTGTAACTGTCCCTTGGTTTTTGGCTCTTGTTGTTCGGTCGGTTTTCTTTGCTACTTTCTTACAATCATTCTCTAGTTCATCTGGAGACACATTTTATTCGATTATTGTAAACTTACAATGGAGAACAGAGTTCAAAATTGATACTGAGAACTGAAATACAAGTACGAATTATCGAATTGTTTTCACTGTATTACTTCGCTCACGGTCTTTTGATTATCTTTAAAAACTATTTAGCGGGTATTAAAATAATTTATTAAAATATTATCAAATACCATTGATATTACATGTTTTATTGATTAAATGAATAGTCCAAAAAAAAGTAATGAAATCGCATAATTTCATTATTCGGGAGACATCACGTATCAAGGGAGGCAATTATAAACATATACCTTTACAATTAAGTGTAGAAAGTTGCACACTTACGACAGGGTATAATGGAGTGAAAGGTATTTAACACGACATTATCCATAAATGCATCAATGCATTTTTTACATTATTATGTTACCCAATATAAATCCAGTTTCTAGATAATTGCGGAAAAACACCGGATGATGTAATGTTCTGTGATCAGAGACACATGTATTGTCCGTGTATGTATAAAACAAGTTTAGTGCTGCAAAAATGTAGACAAGGCGTACAGGATTAAGTCTTAAAAACAGTTTTTATTTTCACAAGTAAATGTAGAGTTTGGATGTCTCAGGAAAACTACAAACTAGGCTATACGACAAGCGTGATGACTTCAACTTCACAATTGTCAGCTTCCAGTTCATCGACAGCAACATTCCAGCAGCTCCAGCGTATGGTGTGTACATTTCACAACTTATACGTTATTCTAGATCCTGCGATCGTTATTCAGATTTTCTAGACCGATCACTGATGTTGACTGCTAAACTACTCAAACAAGGGTTTGTAACTAGGTTGATGTTATCTCTCCAGAAGTTCTATGGTCGGCACCACGACTTAATTGATCGTTACGGGAAATCAGTGTCTCAAATACGATCGGACATTTTCGCTGAGTCATAGGTAGTGTTTCCTATTCCTGGATTTGACTTTTCAGTAGACAAGACAATGAGTAACTCGACGGGTGTCTAATTAGAGGCAGGCACTGCTTACTCGTCCGGAGCACCTGAGTGCACCCATGGTTTTATTGGGTTGGGGTTGCTCTCTTTCTGTGTTTTATGTTTTTGATTTTTGTGTTGTGTTTGTCTATATTCGGATTTGTAACTGTCCCTTGGTTTTTGGCTCTTGTTGTTCGGTCGGTTTTCTTTGCTACTTTCTTACAATCATTCTCTAGTTCATCTGGAGACACATTTTATTCGATTATTGTAAACTTACAATGGAGAACAGAGTTCAAAATTGATACTGAGAACTGAAATACAAGTACGAATTATCGAATTGTTTTCACTGTATTACTTCGCTCACGATCTTTTGATTATCTTTAAAAACTATTTAGCGGGTATTAAAATAATTTATTAAAATATTATCAAATACCATTGATATTACATGTTTTATTGATTAAATGAATAGTCCAAAAAATAGTAATGAAATCGCATAATTAAATAATGCGGAAGACATCACGTATCAAGGAAGGCAATTATAAACATATACCTTTACAATTAAGTGTAGAAAGTTGCACACTTACGACAGGGTATAATGGAGTGAAAGGTATTTAACACGACATTATCCATAAATGCATCAATGCATTTTTTACATTATTATGTTACCCAATATAAATCCAGTTTCTAGATAATTGCGGAAAAACACCGGATGATGTAATGTTCTGTGATCAGAGACACATGTATTGTCCGTGTATGTATAAAACAAATTTAGTGCTGCAAAAATGTAGACAAGGCGTACAGGATTAAGTCTTAAAAACAGTTTTTATTTTCACAAGTAAATGTAGAGTTTGGATGTCTTTTCTATTCATGAATTCGTCTTTTTGATTGACATGAGAGTTATTAACTCGACAGCAGTTTTCAGAACCTAAGTTCGCCTTTGTTTTCTCTAGCTTCATATAACACACTTGACGTTTTTTTTATATCTTTTGTATTCGTTTCAGCTTGTATGTGAGTTTGTATGCATTGCCCCTAGACTTTCCGCTTTTTGATAGTTTTCGGGCCGTTTGCTCCTTTAACAAAACGACTGACTTTAAGTATTCATTACATACAAACTTGAAGCTGACTTTAAGAATAATAGTTATATTTTGATTTGATGTCAGTTATAATGACCCATTTGCATGGCTATCCAAGCTCGTAGAGCACTAGAATTTTTCCTGTTTCTCTCTGAAAAGGAATTATTTAACTACCTAGTTACAAAACATTCATTATTAGGTCTATTGTATTGCCTTTGGTTCTACAGTGAGTTGTAGGTTAATGTAAACGTACTTACAATGATCATCAACTAAAGAAATACGTTTTAAGTTTCAATGTTGTTATAAAAAATGCACTCCACGACAACAAACTGTTTGTCCTTTTATGTCAGCTGTTCGGGACATAGATTTGGGATTATAAATAAAGATGTAAACTAAATTGCAGTTACATATTGATTCATTATAAGTCGTGAAAGTTTTAGTTTCTGTTCTTTTTTGTGTTTTGGAGTTTTGTGTTACGTTTGTCTATATCGGAATGTGTAACTGTCCCTTGTCTTTTGTCTCTTGTTGTTCGGTCGGTTTTTTTGCAATTGGGTTTTAATCTGTTTTGTATTCGTAGATGTAAGCTCTTTGTTTAAAGATAATTCTACCGGCTCTTATTACACGCTTGGTCTTTTGCGACACGAAAAGCTAACAAACAAACAAGCGGACCTACGAATTTCATTGTTATTAATGTGTATATACACTACTGCGTCGTTTCAAGAAGCTGTCTGATATCGGCGAAAATACATACACGTTTATATTACTTTAAGTTATTATGAGATAGTAATGTATTATTATAACCAAGACAAAAATAGGCATTTCTTTCGTTTCTGTTTAAACGAAGCTTTACACTACCTTCTGCAATATTTTTAGCTGTATCACTGCTAAATCAAAAAGGTAGTCAAAGTATCCAAAAGAAAACACAACACATTGGAACGAAACTGAACACTTCTAGTTAAACAGTCTAACACTTCTTGCCCGAGAGCAATCGCTAACTAAGAATACAAGTGTTCCACAGGTGCTGTAATAATATCGGGTGAATATATACACAAACCAGCCTACTAATCCTCTAAGTTTTATGTTTCTAAATTTTGTATTATAATGCACTTGGACCTATCGCCATTTACGAACGACACACGTTACGATTATTTTAAACGACGATTTGGTCATTGATGCAATTAGATTTTTGCAGGTTTACAAATTAAGACACACAGGAATAGTGATTTCCAGAATAATGATTCCCATGACAACGTTATACATACAATGATCTAATGCGAATACTTTTGATACTAACAATTGGCAACTGCGATAGATTGACAGTGTGTTTATAAAGAGGATATAATTGTACTTGAGTGAATATTTTATTCCTTTGATTCGTAAATATATTTAATGTGGAATTATGTGCAAGCAATAATATATTCATTTATCAACAAACATGCAATTACAGTAGTTTTCCTTGGTGATTAATGAAGGTATGTATTTTTACGATACAAATTATAGTTACATCAGGATCTGAAATGCACTAATAAAGGTTATTGCTGTTGCACTTGATTGGATTGTTGTACATTATTTGTGCAAACTGTTATATAATCTATTCCGCCAATATGAATCTTAATCAGGAATTGTTCGTATTTATGACCTTCATGAAACAGTTGCTTTTATTTTCTGTCGGAATGCTGATTATGGTCAGTTTCGGCATCTTTTTAGCTATATAACTACGTCCAGCATTATTTGTTAGAAAACCGCAGTCCAGGGTAAACTGCATTGGGACTCGATTCCACATTGTTAGTTTTTAAGGAAACATGATCAATGGGGATTAACTGCCTTAACTACTCGCCAACTGAGTTTCCTTCATCAATTTGCTTTTACATTTTAACGAGATTAAAAACTGTCAATAAGCATTTTATAAAACATACCAATAAATATGCCATATTTTGTTAGTTCTGCTATAGAAGGACTTATATAAGCCCTTAACACAATATTGTGTTGACAAAATACAATAAAACACAACAAGAAAGCCACACATCTTTGTACACATTTACTTCCAAGCAAGACGAATCGCCGACTTGTGACTGTTATCAAAAGTTAAACAAACATATATCCAATCACACAATTCCCCGATACTTCTAGTATTAAGTAATTGCACAAGGTTTCATACAAATGCCTTTTTCCAATAATAATGTTGTATCAATTGACAACGGAAATTCTTATATAAAGGACAAATACATATAAAATGAAACTCATCTGTAACATCAGTTTGACAATATTGGCAGACAGGAGTATTTATGTCTATATTTGTGTATCTTCCTTGCTCAATAGCTAGGTTATGTGACGAGTTTACAGATATACTTTTTATACAAAGCAGGAAATGGTGCAGTTAAATATTTTTGTAAACACAAAATTGCAACTAAATATTTATAAAGATTATATTTGCTAGACCCTTCCATAGAAGCATCCAATTCTTGCTTTGCAATATCAAAAAATATTTCCTTAATTACAGGAAAAAAAAAACCCCAGTAATTTCCACTCTGTGCTAACCAAACATCAGTATGTCCTAGTTTACATAATTCTACCTTTATATTACACACCCAGTTTGTTTATTCATTGTTGTATTTTTCAGCTTCATCATACAAATATTCATAACAACTGCGCAATATACAATTCTTAGTATCTAAAACATTGATCCAGTATTTAAACAAACGTAGTTTTCTATACACTCTCATAGGGTATCTACCCAATTCATAACACACCATAACATATGCCGTGCTTGTTTTCACCCCTAACATCCTCTTACAAAAATCTAGATGAGCCTTTAGTGGCATTTTGGAAGCCCCGTACATCGCATCCATAACTGAGAACATGCATCCATAACTGAGAACACTGCTAACATATGTATCAAAAAGTGACAACATTATTGTATGATTAAAAGCAAAATTTGTAGCATATTTAAAAGAGCAAACATACATTATCTACCGTGTTCAGCGATATGCTATTGCGTAACACTTAATTTACCATTAAAATTTAACAGAACACCAAGATATGCAACCTTGTCAACAATTTCTATCTTTAAACCTCCAAAAAAACCACTGTTCGCAGTCCTTAACTTCGACTTATGTGAACAACTAAACAGAGAATTTAACATTTGCTACCCTTTCTGAAAAAAATTACCATATCATCTGAGTACATTAGTAAAAACAGAGATAAATCCTTTAGTTCAACACAGTTGCAACAATTCTTTCAAAAATTTATCTCAAAAGCATGTTTAGAGCATTGTGAATGCCACCGTCAACCATAGGTACCATTATAGTCACCCAATATTACTAACGCGACCGTCATCCAATTTAACTAACGTCACAGTCACTCAAATGAATAACATTACCGTCACCCGATTTTCTACCGTCACCCAAATATATAACGTCAGCATCACCCATGTAAACCACGCCATCGTCACCTTAATTTAAATAAGGTCACAGTCACCAAGATTAGTGCCATATTACCCAGGGGTTACATTAATAATAAAAAAACGTATGTGCCAGTCACCGACATCGAAATAGGTTAAATGCTAATTTGTAACTGTTAATACTAACTTTTGCAACTTGACTCAAATGTTCTGACATCTCTTTTACTATTTATTTATCAATAATTTATCTTCCAGTGAACAACCCTAACAACTGCCTACTTTTAGAGGTTTGTTTTAGTTTATATTATAGGAACTGACCAATCACATAACTCGTTAGCAGATATCGGACCAATCTCAACACGTGAAACGTCAAAACGTAGAAATGGGAATTCCCGTTTAGGATCTTCAGTATACGCCATTTTGTAAATAAATATAGGATCTTTTAAAAAAATCATTAATTACTTTTACTTATACACAATTGTGTACAGAAACACGAAATTGTCACACGTTTGGGTGACTCCCTTGACCTCAACAACAAAATACGTTTATGGTGGTAAAAGTAACCAAAAGCTATTAGTATTGCAGTAATCGAAACTTTCAAAGACAACTCAACACTATAAACATGAACCTCAACAATTATAAATAGACGAAGCTTTCGACAACAAGCTATGTTAACGCTGAGCTGTGAGTGACCGCAATTCTGTTACCTATACCGGTACATAATAATAACTTACATGTACAGGCATTGTCTTATGCTATTTTACAACACACAATATTGAAGATCGTGAAAGGGCTAGACCTCCTCCTACAAGCGCAACACTATATATCTTATTAAATATACATGAACAAAAGGACAGAAGACACGAACAAGAAATGAAAACAAACGAAGCGTATTATTTCAAAGGAATACATATATTTTTCGTTAACCTTTGACAGATTGTTGTTAAGTGTACGTTTAGCAACTAATTTATCACTCAAGCAAACGTGTTGGATGCATAGTACACTGCACAAATGTTTCTTATTCTGAATTCCGTCTACATAAATTGAAAATCTTCGAATAAAAATGATTGAATCAATAACCTGCTGCGAATCTGCATTTTGCCGGCACGATAAATGTTTGCTGTATTCGCGTGAAACCAAATAGCATGAAATAATAACAGCACATGTGTAGTTAGTGATATGCCAATAGTCTCGTTATAGTCATAAATGTATGTTTAAATATATCTGTTTTTAAAAGTTAACATCGGGAATTAATAAGGCTGAACATGTAATCATATGCTAAAACGATCATACAAACTCAAATGATCACTGGATTATTGATCCCCTAATTAAAATAAAAAAATTGAGATATCACAACATAACTTCAATAATATTTCCACAAACCAAGTTAAACAAAATGTGATGACATCGTAGAGTTTTTAAGTTAGTTATTGCAGTGTAGTTAGTGCCAGTATTGTTAGACTGGCCAGTAATACGGATTATTCATACAGACGCAGACATAGGATTATTTGATTTATTTACAAAATTGTTACGAACTGGCTATTTTTAAAGTGTACACCATTTACATGTTCACGTGTAATAATTACACTTCAAAGGAATTCGTGCATACTGCCTTATGTGATTGTAATTAACAAAAATAACAATTATTCTCTAGTTCATCTCGTGATACAATGTATTCGGTTATTGTAGACTTAAAATAGAGAACATATTTTAAAAGCGATACTAAGAATTGAAATGCAAATGTGTATTTGCGTACTTCTTTTTCAATATTTTTAAACTTCACTCAGGGTCCTTTGATGATCATTAAAAAAACTATTTAGCGTGTATTAAAATATTTTATTAAAAATTGTCGAATGCAATTTATATTACATGTTTTATTGTTTAAATAAATAGTCAAAAAATAGTATTGAAATCACATAAATAATGTGTAAGAAATCAAACTAAACGTAGTCGTACCTAAACATATAATCGAAGTAGATAGACAAGTTTTTTTAGCAGTCCGTCATCATGCTTTGTTCGACTTTGACCTTGACGCTACAAGAGCGGTGCACAGCTGGTGTACAAGAACGATATCAAACTAGTGTACACGAACTATATAAAAAGGATATAAAGGTACGATATAAAACTTGTATGTCAGAACGATAGCATGCTGTTATACGAGAGCGATAAAGGGGGGTATTCAAGAGTGATATCAAGTGGGCATAAAAGAATGATATAAAAGGGCATACAAGAATGATATAAAGAGGTATACATGAACGATGTAAAACGGTTATAGAACAGAGATAATATGTGGTTATACATGCACTATATGAAGCGGGTGTAAACGAGAGACATACGTTCGGACGTTAAGTAGTGGGTATACTAAGATCGAATACAGGAGCAATATGAAGCTTGTATGAAACAACACACTGTGAACAAACGATATACAACATGCATGTAGAGACAGTATAAAGCACGAACGATATAACTGTAATACACAAGAACGATGTAAAGAAAGTCATCAAGGACGATATGCATCAGGAATTCAAAAACTATATGTATATCAATCGCCTATAGCAGAGCGATATGAAATGGCAATTGAAGACTTATATAAAACGGTTATATACGACCGTCATATGCTCGTAAACTCAAACAATATAAACCGGAAAAGTCAAGACCGATGGAAAACGGAAATACAATAAAAGAAGTAAAATTTATATAATATATACAAGAACGAAATCTGGCGGAGATACACGAACGATATAATGCCGGAATACAAGAATAATATCATGCAGTCATAAAAAAGTATCAAGTATTTATAATAGAACGATATGAATCGGGTATGCACGAACAATAATAAAAGGTATACACGAACCATGAACGATATCAGGCGGTATATGTGAACGATAAAAGGTGGTTTATGTGAACGATATATGGCGGTGTTTAAGAACGATATAAAGCAATTAAATACGAGAGATATTAGGAGGTAAAGTAGTAACGATATTGAAAGCGTGTAAACAAAATGAGCTTAAGCGATACAACAGAATATCAACCGGTATACAAAAACAAAAAAATAAGCTTATGTTATCAAGCGTCCATAAAGTTTAGCTTCAAAGAGGGTATACTCTAACGGTATAAATGGAAATAGCGATACATGCAGATATAAACGGATAGTAAACAACATTAAATGGATATAAATGAGCTACACAAAGCGGGTATAGACGGAAGATATAATCGTGTATACAAGAAAGATATCAGATCGGTACACAGGAACGATATAAGCTACAAATCAAGATAAATATACAACGGATATACCAAACAAATATATTGCGGCGGGTATACAACAACCATATCAAGTGGGAATTCAAGTGCAAGATAAACCGGTGAAAAAAAACTCATTAACAGACTATAATAGTCCTTGTGTCATACGATTGATATGCATGCTAATTGTTTTGACTACTTTGCTTTCAAATTGAAAATCAATCGCTTATCTAGGGCTTACGCCAACAACATGTTAGCGCATTAATTTGTCCGTGGCTATGGTATGACTGTTAGTCCATGTTTAATATTAAGGTTATCAAATCAATTTTAATGTTCATTGTTTTTGCCAATTATTTTTGACAAAAGGTAATTGGTTATCATAAGAGTTGAGATACTGATTATAATTTTCTATGTGTTGACCACACTACCTTTCTAAATATCAGTTTGTGGTTAACCAAACGGTTAGGGGCATATATTTGTAAATTTTTCGCATGGCTATCAATTACTGCCGATAAGTCCTTAGTAAAGCTATATGTTAAGGTATCCATCTGTTATATTCCTGGTTTTCATTATCCGTATTTTTTAGATTGTACGCCGTTGTCTCCATATATGTTAAGATGTTAAAATATTCGTATATTATTTTGTCCATCCTTCACTTCATAATGTCTGTCTTCGATTTAATAATTCGTCGGTCACCAATTGGTAAAGCTATGTACTTGTATGTTCATTGTCTTGTTTCTCCATCAGCCTTCAGGTCTTTGTCCTGTCCTAATTTAAGCTACAGCTTATCATCTTGATGTTTATGTATTGTTTTATCTGTTTGGTTTTCTTTTCGGATTATTAAGTTGTATTTTGATTGCTTTGTTGATTGTTAGTGCCAATTTATTATAGTTGTTTTTTTATTTTGACCGGGCTATGTACCTTGAATTTAAAATCTATAATAATAAAAAGACGAAACTGTGTCGCATTCATATCGATAGATCTGAATTAGCCATATTTAAAATAATGTTACCAACTCACGTGGATGTTTTCAAATTCTAAATTGACAACTCAAAATGATATCCGTACTAAAATAAAATAAATATAGGTCATTGTGGTGTTTGTGAATAAAAAGTACGACATGAACTTCGCTCGAAATTGACAGAACAAAGACCCTAAACAACGTATTTAAGCAAGTTTTAAAGTTATTAAAGGCAAGGGGTGTTAATCTTTTGTTCCAAAAGGTTATATTTGAGTGCAGTTGTAAATTTAACTGTCTCGTTTTTAACTGTACAACATTCTTAAAGAATTGATGGTGCAACATGATCCTCTATTTATCAGGATCATACCGACTTGAACTCTTCTCTTTAATATTGTATAAAAACGACAGGTGTGCTTTAAAATACGTGACAACTTCTCATCTAAAGATGTATTTGTGTTGTCAGCAAGTGCAATATGATTAAAGGCGGTCAACGTTTATATTTTCATAAAAGACCTCTACAACATAATAAAAACAGAAAAAAGGCACAAATGATATGGCTTTAAAAAGATCATGACTATCAGATATAGATTTCGAGTTTATTAGAGATAATCATCATTATGTTTTGTTTTAGTTAAGACGGCATAAACCTTTTTTTCATTGTAACATATAAATACGGCCATTTGTGGCGTTTTTCATATAACATGTATCAACGGTTTAACAATACAAAGTTATTAAATGTATGCTTTCCTTTCATTATCGTGTTACGCCAATGTAAGGATGATTACACCATTTCGTGTGCATTATTTAGAAGAACTGACTGGTGTTTAAAAACTGGTGATAACAGGATAGTGGAAATCATTATATTGGATGCATTATGTTTTTATATTTTTGCAAGAGTCTATATTCGCCAAAAAGACTAAATTATAATCCAAATAAGGTGTATTAATAGTCCCAGAGCTATGCTGCGGATGGAAATGTTTATTATTTTATTTGTCGTTCGCTTCAGTATGTAATCCCTTTAATCTTGTAATATTTAGTTAATACATGTGAGGTCTATCATGCAATATCTAGTACATACACGTAACGTAAATCCTGTAGTATGTAGTGCATACATGTTAAGTCAATCCTGTAGTATCTATTACATACATCCGAGTTTAATCTTGTAGTATCAAACACATTAATGTGCTTTCAATCCTCCAATATCTAATACATACATGTGAGGTCAATTCTGTAGTATCTAGAACATACATATGTGGAAACTCTTGTAGAATCTCGTACATACATTCGAGGTCTACCCTGTTATATCATGAATATACGTGTGCTTTGAATCCTATAGTATCTAGTGCATAAAAATGAGGTAAATAAAGTGTTATATGTGGGGGCAATCATTTAGTATCTAGTATATACATTTTAGGTTAAATAAGTAGTATCTAGTACATATTTGTGATGTCAAACCTGTGGTATATAGTAAATACATCTGTTGAAAACCCTGTTATCTAGTATATACATTTGTGGAAAATACTGTAGTATCAAGTACATACATGTGAAGGAAATCTTCTAGTACATAGTACATACATGTGAAGGAAATCCTCTAGTATATAGTACATACATGTGAGGTCAACCATGTAGCATCAAGCACATACATGTGAGTTTCATCCTGGAGTATCTAGAACATGCATGTGTTAAAGATCTAGTATTATCTAGAACATGCATGTGGGGGCAATTATGTATTAACTACAACGTACATGTGTAGGAAATCTTGTAGTATCTAATTGATACATGCGAATCAATCCTGTAGTATCAAACACATACATGTGCATTCAATCATGTAGTGTATAGTACATACACGTGAGGTCAATCCTGTAACATCAAGTGCATACATGCGAGGTTAGTCCTGTAGTATCTAGTACATACATGCGAGGTTAATCTTGTAGTATCAAGAACATAAATTTAAGGTCAATCCAATGCTATATGGTGCATGCATGTGTATAAAATCCTTTAGTATCCTCTGCATACATTTGAGGACAATCATTTAGCATCTAGCACATACAGTGTAGGTCAAACAAAAAGTATCTAGTACACACATGTGAGGTAATATATATCACACACATGTCTGGACAATCAATTAGTTTCTGATATTTACATGTGAGGTCAATCATGTTACATCTAGTACATTGGTGTAAGGTCAATCCTGTTGTATGTATTACATACAAGTGATGTCAATCATGTAGTATATATTACATACATGCGAGGTTAATCATGTAGTATCTATCACATTGATGTGCTTTGAATCCTGTAGTATTTGTTGCATACAAGTGTGGTCAATCTAGTATTATCTAGCACATACGTGTGCTTCTAATCGTGTAGTGTCTAGTACATAAATGTGAGGTTAATAAAGTGGCATATGGCGTATGTATGTGCAGACAATCCTTTAGTATCTACTACATACATGTGATGACAATCATTTAGTATCTAGTACATACATTTTAGGTCAATCCAATAGTATATAGAACATTCATGTGAGTTCAATAATGTAGTATCTTTTATCTACATGCGAGGTCAAACCTGTAGTATCAAGCCCATTCTCTGCTTTCAATCCTGTAGTGTTTAGTACATACATGTGTGGTCAATCCTGTGCCATCTAGTACATGCATGCGAGGTCAATCCTGTTTTATCAAATACATAAATTTGAGGTCAATCCAGTGGTTTATGGTTCTTGCATGTGTAGAAAATCCTTCAGTATCTACTGCATACATTTGAGGAAAATCGTTTAGTATCTTGTACATACAGTTTAGGTCAATCAACTAGTATATAGTACATACATGTGTGGACAATCCTGCTGTATCTGGTACTTACACGTGAAGTCAATGCTGTAGTATCTAATACGTAAATGGGTGGTCAATCGAGTAGTATCCAATACATAACTGTGAGGTCATTACTGTAGTATCTAGTACAGACATGCGAGGTTATTCCTGTAGTATGTAGTACAGACATGCGAGGTTAATCCTGTAGTATCTAATACATACATGTTAAGTCATTCCTGTAGTATCTAGTACAGACATGCGAGGTTAATCCTGTAGTATCTAGTACAGACATGCGAGGTTAATCCTGTAGTATCTAGTACAGACATGCGAGGTTATTCCTGTAGTATCTAATACATACATGTTAAGTTATTCTTGTAATATCTAGTACAGACATGCGGGGTTAATCCTGTAGTATCTAGTACAGACATGCGAGGTTATTTCTGTAGTATCTAATACATACATGTGAGGTTTTTCCTGTAGTATCTAATACATACATGTTAAGTCATTCCTGTAGTATCTAGTCTATCATGTAATATTTAGTACATATATTATAGTTCAATCAAGTAGTATCTAGTACATATATGTGAGGTCGAACCTGTGGTATATAGTACATACATCTGTTCAAAATCCTGTATTATCTAGTACATACATATGTGGAAAATACTGTAGTATCAAGTACATACATTTGAAGGAAATCCTTTAGTATCTAGTACATATATGTGAGGTCAATCCTGTAGCATCAAACACATACATGTGATTTCAATCCAATCATGTAGTGTAGTGTACATAAATGTGTGGTCAATCCAGTGGAATGTGGTGCATACATGTGTAGAAATTCCATTACTATCAACTACGTACATGTGAGGACAATCATTTAGTATCTAGTACATACAGTTTAGGTTAATCAACTAGTATCTAGTACATGCATGTGAGTTTCATCCTGTAGTATCTAGTACACACATGTGTTGAAAATCCTGTATTATCTAGAACATACATGTGGGGGCAATTATGTATTATCTACAACATACATAAGTGGGAAATCTTGTAGTATCTAATTGATACATGCGAGTCAATCATCTAGTATCAAGCACATACATGTGCGTTTAATCATGTAGTGTATAGTACATACATGTGAGGTCAATCCTGTAGTATCAAGTGCATACATCCGAGGGTAAACCTGTAGTATCTAGCGGGAACAATATAAAGTGGCTAAGCTATAACGATTAAAAATTATTGATGTTCAGTAAAATGTATTTTAGCCGAATCATTTCTTTAGTACTGTCTCATTGTTGACGGACCACACAGCTTTTATTAAAAAATATGAGAACAGTTTGGTATAATAAAAATAATAATAATAATAATAATAATAATAACAATAATAATAATGATAATAATAATAAAAATAAAATAATAATAATAATTATTGGTGTAATAAACCATATAATAACGCGACACTCATGTTAGCCGAACCATAATTGTGTAAGATTTTATGTACTTGTTATATTCAAACACCCGTAAGACCTACCGAAGGTGCGGGTTTTCTTTGGGTACAAACACAATAAAGACTGGCCGCCATGATAGAGATGAAAACTTGCTGAAAAAAGTAAGACCTCCATTTAGTTGTTTTCAATAAATGTTATTTGCATTCTTTTAGATTCAAAATCATGCATGGGGTCGGTGTTCAATTTTTATCTGTTCGAAATCGGTGTCAGATACCAGGGATGCTTTTTAAAAATATGTTGCGCGTATGGTTCGTTTGTTTGAAGTCATCGGGTCTCCAGTCTAAATGTGAACGTTAAATTTAAATTGCGTGGTACTTTTTGACACGCAAATGCATCATTTGATGTTTACTTTGCCGTTTATTTTAATATGAGGTTGTCATTGAATACAATACGAACAGGATGGTTCAAGTCCGTCTGATTAAGATAAACAGAAGATCATGTTACATTATAAACACTTTAAGAATGCGGTGTTTTAAAAACCAGTGTTTAAATTTACAAATGCACTCGGATATGACCCGAGAAACAGACGATTAACACGGTCACAAAAGCAAACCAATTTCTATTAAAAAACGCGCCAACGGACGATCTTTTTAGGTCTTTCCACTATCAATTAAGCTCACACGTTTAAAACAAAAAAAAACCCCAATAAATGCATGTATTAAAGTACACATTTCATTGTTTTGTGTCGATATAGAATTCAAAAACTCCATTAAGGTGATGCAAATTTTGGAAGAGAACAAATTCTTCAATTATGGATATGTTTATTGTAACCACTAAGATTTACACCTACAAATTACATTACACATTGATATCTCAATCGATTTTAAGAGAATTCTTACATTTGTTAATATCACCTGTCTACTGACCTTTATACACAAAGCCACAAAATGTATCAATCGAAACATCTTATATAAAATTAACATTGTCTTAATAATACGCTTTAATTATTTGAGAATTTACATGAATACACGCGATCAACATGAACACACTACGGACATACATACATAACAAAGCAGGTGTTTAATTACTGGATTGAAAATCTAGCTCTTATCAGTTTTTCACGAAACGAATGATATTATTAGTGTATGAACAAACCTTTAACATCCTGTATATAAGTATATTGACAATTATGCACTGTCTGGTACATACACGTATGAAAAAACCTGTAATATCTCTACTATCTGGTAGATAAGGGCATAGATAATCGTGCAGTGTCCGGAACATAATTCTGTAAACAAACCTTTTCTATCTGGTACATGAACGATCGTACAGAGTCTTGAACATAAATCTATGAAAAAGCCTTTAATATCTGGTATGTAAGTGTATTGACAATCGTGCAGTACCTATATGGACAAACCTTTCATATCTGGTATATAAGTGTTTGGACGATCATGCAGTATCTGGAACATACCTATATGGACCAACCTTGCATATTTGGTATATATTAGGTGAATGGATAATCGTGCAGTGTCTGCAACATAAATATATGAAGAAACATGTCATATTTGGTACATAACTGTATTGACAAATGCGGTATGTTCTGGAACATAAATGTTTGGACAAATCTTTACTAGCTGGTAGATAAATGCATAGACGATAGTTCAGTGTCTGGAACATAATTGTATAAACAACCCTTTTCTATCTTGTATTTAAGTGTATGGACGATCGTACAGTGTCCGGAACGTAAATGTATGAACACACCTTTAGTATCTGGTATATTAATATATGGGCAATCGTTCAGTGTCTGCAACATAATTCTATGAAACACCTGTAATATCTGGTATATAAGTGAATGTACAATCGTGCAGTGTCTAGAAAATGAAGGCATGGGCAACCCTTTACCATCTGGTATATACGTGTATGGACATTTGTGCAGTGTCGGAACATAAATATATGAACACAGCGATTAAATCGTGTATATAAATGGGTTGAAAATCATGCTGTGTCCGGAATATAAATGTGTCTACAATCCTGTAATATCTGGTATATACGTGAATGGATAACTTGCAGTGTCTGAAACATAAATGCATGAACATTATTCACTATCTGATATATAAGTGTAAGGACATTCGTGCAGTGTCCGGAACATAAATATATAAACTAACTTTTAATAGCATATATATAAATATATGGACAATCGATCATAGTTCGGAACATAGAGGCATGAACAAACCTGTAATATACGATATATCAGTGATTGGACAATTTTGCATTCTCTCTAACATAAATGTATGAACAAACGTGCAGTATCTAGCATATATGTTAATGAACACCCGTTCAGTGTCTAGTACATAAATTTAGGAGCAAACCTGCAATATCTGGTACATAAGTGTATTGCCAATCGTGTAGTGTCTGGAACATTAATGTATTGTTTGTTTTTTTTTGTTTGTTTGATTGTGTTTAGGTATGAACAAGCCTCTGGTATATAAGTGTAAGGGCATTCTTGCAATGTCGGAACATAATTATATGAACAAACTTTTAATATCATATATATAAATATATGGACATTTGTGCAGTGTCCGGAAGATAAAGGCATGAACAAACATGTATCATATGATATATCTGTGATTGTACAACTTTGCATTCTTTCTAACATAAATGTTTGAATATGTAAGATCTAGCATATATGTGAATGGACAATCGTGCAGTGTCTAGTACATAAATGTATGAACAAACCTGTAATATATGGTGCATAAGATAGTACAATCTAGCAGTGTCTATAAAATAAATGTATGAACACAACTGTAATATCTTATATATAATTGTTTGGACAATCGTGCAGTCTGGAACATCAATGTATGAACAAAGCCTTTAATAGCTTGTATATTAATGTACGGACAATCGTGCAGCGACTGTTACATACATATATGAAAAAATATGTAATATCTAGTACATAAGTATATGGACAATCGTGCTGTGTCCGGTGCAAAAATTTATGAACAAACCTTAAATATCTGGTATATAAGTGTATTGACAATTATGCACTGTCTGGTAAATACATGTATAGAAACCTGTAATATCTCTACTATCTGGTAGATAAGGGCATAGATAATCGTGCAGTGTCCGGAACATAATTGTGTAAATAAACCTTTTCTTTCTGGTACATAAATCTATGAAAAAGCCTTTAATATCTGGTATGTAAGAGTATTGACAACCGTGCAGTACCTGTATGGACAAACCTTTCATATCTGGTATATAAGTGTTTGGACGATCGTGCATTATCTGGAACATAGCTATATAGACCAACCTTGCATATCTGGTATATCGGTGAATGAACAATCATGCAGTGTCTGCCACATAAATGTATGAAGAATCATATCATATCTGGTACATAACTGTATGGACAAATGTGCTGTGTCTGGAACATAAATGTTTGGACAAATCTTTACTAGCTGGTAGATAAGGGCATAGACAATCGTGCAGCGTCTAAAACATAATTGTATAAACAACCCTTTTCAATCTCTAAATGTATCAACAAACATTTAGTATCTGGTATATTAATGTATGGACAATCTTTCAGTGTCTGCAAAAACCTGTAATGTCTGGTATATAAGTGAATGTACAATCGTGCAGTGTCTAGAACATGAAGGCATGAGCAACCCTTTACCATCTAGTATATAAGTGTATGGACATTGGTGCAGTGTCCGGAACATAAGTATATGAACACAGCGCTTAAATCGTGTATATAAATGGGTTAAAAATCATGTTGTGTCCGGAATATAAATTTGTCTACAATCCTGTAATATATGGTATATACGTGAATGGATAATTTTGCAGTGTCTGGAACATAAATGTATGAACGAACCTGTAATATCTTGTACATAAGTGTACGGAGATGGGCCCATTATCTGCGGAATAAATGTATCAAGAAACCTTTAATATCTTATATAAAATTGTTTGGACAATAGTGCTGTGTCTGGAACATAAATGTCTGAAGAACCAAATAATATCTGGTAAATAAGTGGATGAACAATCGTGCTGTGACTGGTGCAAAAATGTATGAACAATACTGTAATATCTGGTATATCAGTGTATGTGCAATAGTGGAGTGACTGCTACATAAATGTATGAAGAAACCTGTACTATCTCTCATATCAGAGTATGAACAATCCTTTAATATCTGGTATATAATTGTATGGACAAACGTGCAATTTCTGGAACATAAAGTATTGGACAATCCTTTAATATCTGGCAGATAAATGTAGAGACAATTCGTGCTGTGTCTAGAACATAAATGTACAAACAACGCTTTAATATCATGTGTATAAATGTGTAGAAAATCCTTATGTGTACGGAACATAAATGCATGAACAATCCTGTAATATCTGGTATATAAGTGTATGGACAAAAATATATCGACAAACTTTTAATGGCATGTATGCAAATGTATGCATAGTTCGAAAGGCGTGAACAAACCTGTAAAATATGTCATATCAGTTATTGGACAATATCGCATTGTTTCTAACATAAATGTATGAACAAACAAGTTATATTCAGGATATAAGTGAATGGAAAATCGTGCAGTGTCGCGGCTGTGTTAAGGCAACCGCGGAGTTATATGGATGTAAAATGATATATAACAGGGTATCAACATAAAAACCGTACTACACATACAAAACCACAACGTTTTAAAAGTATTAATATATTTTTAACATGTAATGGTGTCGCCCAAACAACCTATTGTGAAATAAGATTTGTCGTCATTTTCTCCTTACTGTCACGTGACTTGTGAATGGAACAAGTTGTGGGACCCAAAATACGTCCGGTGCACCAAGTAGATCTATTCAATTTGTTTAAAACCTGGTATTTCTGTGTTCAGAATTAAAATACCAAAGCGTAACCATCTGCTATTACTATGATATATCCATAGTTCTTTTATTCGGGACCACTTTCCAAGTGTATACAATACCCCCCTTTTACCTTAAGGATAGCGTGTTCGATCATTTGAAAAATATGCATCAGACAATCTAGTGCAGCGAGATTGAATAAACAGTCAACACCATCTGCCTACCTGTAAAATTTTATTTAGATCTGACCTCATCTTCAATATGCGCTAGTGCAATTTATAACCGATTTTAAATTTCTTTCCTTATTTGGCGATTGAAATTAGCGTATTAAAACGCTGGAGTGACTACACCAGTTCCGGAACGGCCTAAAAATGGCATCGACGTTATCGTCGTCAAGTTTTGAATGATTACGAAAGCGCAGACATATTACCATATTTCTTGTTCTTATTAAAACCATTTACATTGTAAAATTTACGTCATTAATACTTATACTGAACAATAACCCTTAGCATACAAGATTAATGATGCAATTTATTATGGATTATCAAGAACCGTAAGGAATACCTATGCTATGCCGCTATGGTTGATATTTCGATAAATGTCTTGCAATTTAAACTTTATTTGTATCCACGAGGCAGTGGGTGGGTTTAAGGGCAGGCAATTTTTGCTGCTTCACAATAACATTTCCCATACCATGTAACAGTACATGGTCTTATTAATACTGGTAAGCTCTGACTGAACAAGAACTTACTAATTAATACAATAGTTTAGTATCTAGTAGTAAATTACTGAATACTGAGCCATGCTGTGTTGGTGCCTTGTTTTACCCTGAATTGTACCTTCTTATTAGAGAAGCAACATAATAAATTATAGCTCTTAATGTTAATAATTGTACCTTTTTGGTGCAGTAAATAAGATTTAAATGTCTTGAATATGAAGTATCAATTATCTAGATCATGGCTGTATTGAGACTGTAATTTGTTGCATATTTTTTCTTTTCTTTTATAAAAGACCAAAAATCTAGACTCATAAAGCAAATTATGCATACCACCACACAAGTTATGTCCTCCTCAAGCTGTGTGCTTAACAAATATTTTGTTCTTGGTCAAGAACAAAAAAAAAAGTTCTCATGTTCACAATTTCCCCATGCATTCTATCTTAATTTGACAAACAATGTTACAATAGGTTACTCCTAGATAACTAAAACCTGATCCAAGTAAAAACCACCTCAACAAGTTCCTATTTGATTTTTTTATTATAAAAGAAAATATCAGAACAAACTAACTGAATGCAAACAAAACAGGAAGTTCCAGTAAACTGCAACTGCATTTCTGTTGGTTAAAGCAACATGTGAGGTCCTGTCTGCAGCCAAGGGCAGTGTTTATCCATAATTGTTATAAATGTAAATAATCTTCATCAACGGCTGAATTTTAATTTGATATTTGCATTGAGATTTTGGTCATTTAGGTAATATTTGTCAATTTTGTATCTGTTCACAATCTAAACATGATAAAAAAGAGGGTGTAATGCTATGTGGTTAATGCAATGTATCACATTTGACTACTTTTTATAGATCTTCTTGAAAATACAGTTAAGTGTAGTCATGGTATCAACAGACATATAAATCTATAAATGGTTTCAGCCCATGGACTATTCTGATCCAAGCAATAAAATTTATTAAAAATTTCCTTCCTGGTCTCAGACATTACTGCAAATTCTCATGTGTGTATGAACTAACACATTTAAATTAGCAATTACATTCTAAATTTGACATGGATTGTATGAGTTTTGTCTCCTGGCAAAGGAATTATTTAAAGAATAATAATAAAATAAAAATACATATATTCACATTTCGTTTAATTATTAAAGATCACACTCAATATAAATGTTGCATGTTACAATTTGTTTGATTAAATCTTAAATACATCTTGGAATATCAGCTGCATCTTTTGTGGCAAAGTCCATTATGAAATAGGTCACATGACTTCTAATTTTCCATTATATATGCCAAGCAACATATGCTCACTAAGATTTTATGTTTAAGTGTATGTAAACTGTATTTATCATTTTCAGCACAAATTTAAAATCCATGACACTTGGAGAAAATATTGTTCCAGAATTACTTGAAATTTTGTCAATTTAGTTCTGTGTTATGTATCTCTTCTTTCCATCAGATTTAAAATACATGAAGCTGTGTCTTTTGTAGCAAAGTGCACTATAAAATAGACCATATGACTTCTAATTATCAACATTAATTGCCAATCAGTATGTTCATAACTTCATTAAGATTTTCTGTATAAGTAAACTGTATCAGTGTCAGCACAAATTTTAAATCCATGACACTGCCAGAAAATGATGAAATAGACTGGAATGCATTTCTCTCTTCTTAATTGCTTAACCCTACAATAAACAAACAACCAACTTTAAATATAATGTTATAAGTGTATAATTATAATATCCAATTTATTATTATAATCATAAATTTTAAAATTTGGGAATCTAGGTATTAAAATGGATAAAAAGTTAATGTTAAAACTAAATAAAAGAGGAATTTAGTTTTATAATATTATAATTATGGACCCATCTGTACATTTATGAATAAATATAAAGAGTATTAATATATTGTTAAATACTGACAATTTTTTTATAATAAAAAACCCAAAGGGTCAAATCTTGACCATTTAAAATTATGTGGGTGTAAATGAGTAATATAGATGAAATATGTAAGACATTAAAAGCATTTTTTTTAAATAAATGAATCATAATCTAATGTTTTGGAGTCAGCATACATATATCTTTAATGAACTTTCACCTCTTAAACTATCTATCAAATCTTAAAAAGTGCTATAACTTTGTCATACATTAATATTTTTTGCATAAAACTTTTTGCATAGCGTTTCTATTACGTTAAACATACAGTTTTGAACAAAACACATTAATTTTAATGCGTTTTTCGGTCATTTTTTTATTGTTTTCGGTTATTCCTCTTGTTTTCGGTTATTCCTCTTGTTTTCGGTTGTTTTCTGTTATTCGAGGTACCGCAAATCTTTCATTCTCTCTTTCTAAACCTGAGTTTGTAACTGATGAATTGACCTGCATGTTTCAACAAATGTATGTGACATTACTGTTTGAGCAACATGTATAAACTAGAATTTCTGTTTAATGTTTTAGCATGAAAATTTTAAAGACAATGTACTTATATGGAATTGTGCAAAATTAAGTTTTAGTTTAAAGTTACATGGTTTGAGTATATTGTGTAATGGGTTTTTTTTTTTTTTTTTTTTTTTTGGGGGGGGGGGTATAAGAATTGCAAGCAAGCCTATAGCAATTGTTCAACAGCTATTTCATAATTCTCGCATACAGATAGTTCCAATACGGACTTGTAACGTTTTGATAAAAAGTTCTGGTCGAAATAGGTAGTAGTCAAGACAGGTTTAATAATACACTGGTCACTGTCATCACTCATTCCCCGAGAAGGTTAAATCGACATCTCTTTAAAGAATTTGTGTACAATTATTGTAACGGCAACACACAGTTACTATTTTCTTGTACATACCTTAGTGTTCGTGTCTTTGGTGCAGCCTCGTATGGCTTAAGGTAATTTAAAATGTAGCTGGTTCTCACTAGCACGTTAAATGGCGATGCAAGAATTTGTTTCACGTTGACGTTACCGGAAGCTGCATTAGTTCATGTAGTTTATGTCATACAGAATGCTCCACAAGTCGACGAATTCGACTAAATACAAAACATTTAAGATTTTTTATTTACCTGACTCTAAAGAATAAAAAACAATGTATAATTTGAATACCTAGGAAACTTTTATTGAGAGTTGTCATTTTCTCCCTACCTAAAACCAATTGACCAATCAAAACGCTGTAACCATGGGAATGTCTGTTGTCGGTAGATTGCAATGCGATCGTCAAATAAATTAATGAACTTGCCTTAACCTACCCGCGTGTATTCTACGTAAACGTATTAACAAACCTGTAATATCTGGCATATATTTGATATTTAAATTTCGTTTAAATACTCAATACTTGAGCAAAGATAGTTATTTCGTATAACTTAACTTGGTTTTTTAGCAAGTGACTGATTTTGACGTCGTAATAAGATGTATTGATGACGTTGACTATACATTAATTTATCCGCAAACAACAAGTGCCAATACTAAAATTGTGAATTGCAAATATTATGTACTTACTTGTAAAACATTGTTCCTGTTACATCATTTTTACTGTAGAATTTAAAATATAAGATTTGTTTTCAATTGTTGGTTAGATTATTGGATATAAACGTCGTTGGATCGATTTAATCCGTAACATAAACCGCTTCGCAGTTTATTAAGCGTAAATCGGCCCAGAGTCGTTCATATCCAATATCCTAACAGAAATTGAAAACAATCCTTAAATAGACAATCCTTCAGTGTCTAGTACATAAATTAATGAACAAACCTCTACTATCTTATATATAAGTATATTGACAATCATGCAATATCTGTATATAAATATATGGACATTCATGCCGTGTCTGGTGCAAGAATTTATGAAGAAACCTGTAATATCTCATATATTAGTGCATGTACAGCCGTGGTGTGTCTGATACATGCATGTTTCAACAAAACTGTAATGTCTGGTATATAAGTGTATGTGCAATCGTGCAGTGTCTAGTACATAAATGAAGATACCTGTAATATCTCTTACATGTATATAAGTGTATGGACTATTGTGCTGGATCTGATGCAAACATTTAGGAACAAACCTGTAATAATGTGTGATGCCGGGAAGTTGACAAAATGTGCCAGTGAGTCGGACTGAAAGCTGTACATACTGTCAGTATTAGAGAGGCCCGGATATTGACATAGTGTGTAGGCGAGTTGGACATACTGTAAGTAAACCAGATGCCGGGAGAATGACATATAGTACGGATCACTCGGAATAAAAGCACTACATACTGAAAGTATAACAGAGGCCTGAAGGTTTACACAATGTACGGGTTAGTCGGAAGGAAAGTTGTACATATTGTTAGTGTAATAGAGGCTGGGAGGTTAACATAACGTACGGGTCAGTCGGACTGAAAGATGTACACAGATTGTATGTATAACAGAGACCGGCATTTTGACATAATGTACGGGTGGACTTCCCATCCTGTAAGTATAAGATGGCGAGTGTTTTACATACTGTGCTGTGAGACGGACAGAAAGCAGAACATACTGTAAGTATAACACATACCGGGAGCTTGACATAATGTAACGGTCAGTCGGACAAAAAGTTGAACGTACTGTAAGTATAACAGAGGGAGGGATGTTTACAAAATGTACGGGTAAGTCGCACTGAAAGATGTACACACTGTATGTATTCCAGAGACCGGAAGGTTCACATAATGTACGGGTCAGGTGGACTGAAATTTCACATCCCGTAAGTTTAAGATGCCGGGTGGTTGACATAATGTGCCGTCGAGACGGACTGAAAGCTGTACATGCTATCAGTATTAGAGATGCCAGGTTTGTTTTACTTAAAATTCTAGAGACTGTAAGTAAAGCAGAAGCCGGGAGAATGACATATTGTAATTGTCCCTCGGAGTAAAAGCTAAACATACTGTAAGTATAAAACGGGCCGACAGTTTGACATAATGAACGGGACAGTCGGACTGAAAGCTGTACTTACCGTGAGTATTAGAGTGGCCGGGAGGTTGACAAAATGTGCAGGTTTGTTGGATTTAAAGATGTACATATTGTAAGGAAACCAAACGCCGGGAGAATGGCATATGGTACTGGTCACTAAGAAGCTACAATACTGTAAGTATAACAGAGGCCAGGATGGTTACCTAATGTAAGGGTCAATCGGACTGAAAGCTAAACACACTGTAAGTATAACAGAGGCCGGGAGATTGACATAATGTACTGGTCAGGTGGACTGAAATTTCACATCCCGTTAGTACAAGATGCCGGGTGGTTGACATAATGTGACGATGAGACGGACGGAAAGATGTACATACGGTAACTATTAGAGAGGCCGGGAGGTTGACACAATGTTCAGGTTTGTTTGACAGTCCGAGTGACGCGTACAATATGTCATTCTAACGGCTTCTGTTTTACTCACAGTATGTAAAGCCTAGTGCAACAGCGGCCGGGAGGTTGATATAATGTTCCGGTCAGTCGGACTGAAAGGTGTGCATATTGTAAGTATAACAGAGGCTGGGAGGTTGACATAATGTACGGTCAGTGTTACTGAAAGTTGTACTTACTGTAAGTATAACATAAGCCGGGAGAACGACATATTGTACTTGACAATCGGAATGAAAGCTGAACTTACTGTAAATATAACAGTTCCCGGGAGGTTTACATAACGTACGGGTCAGTCCGACTGAAAGCTGTACATACAGTAAGTATAAATGAGGCAAGGGTTGACATAATGTACGGGTAAGACGGCGGACTGAAAGATGTATATACTGTACGTATAACAGTATCAGGGAGTTTGACATAATGTTCCGGTCAGTCAGACTATAAGATGCGCATATTGTAAGTATAACAGAGGCCGGGACGTTCACATAATTTGCCGGTCAGTCGGAATGAAAACTATACATACTGCAAGTATAACAGACTCTGGGAGATTGACATAATGTACGAGTCAGTCGGACTGAAAGCTATATATACTGTAAGTATAACATAGGTTTGGAGGTTTACATAAAGTACAAGTCACTCGGAATGAAAGCTGAATATACTGTACGTATAAGAGAGGCCGGAAGGTTGACATAATGTACGGATCACTCTCGGCTGTACAAAATTTATGTATAAGAGAGGCCATGATTGACATAAAGTACGGGTAAGTGGGACTGAAAGATGTACAAACTGTAAGTATAATAGAGAATGGGAGGTTGACATAATCTGCTGGTGAGACGGACAGGGGCCGGATGTTGACATATTGTGCAGGTCTGCTGGGCTTAAAGCTCTGCATACTGTAAGTAAATCAGAAACCGCAAAACGACATAGTGTACGTGACACTCTGCAAGTATAACAGAGTCCGAGAAGTTCACATAATGCACAAGTCAGTCGGACTGAAAGCTATACAATCCTATGCATAACAAGTCGGACCAAAAAATGTGCATACTTTAAGTATAACAGCGTCCGGTGGACTGACACTTTACATCCTGTAAGTATAAGACGCGAGAGGTTGACATAATGAACCAGTGATTCACACTGAAAGCTGTACATACTAAAATATAATAGTGGCCGGGAGGTTGACATAATTTTCCGGTCAGTCGGACTGAAAGGTGTGCATATTGTAAGTATACGCATACGATACCGGGAGGTTGATATAATGTGATGGTGAGTCGGACTCAAAGCTGTATATACTGTAAGAGTAACAGCGACCGGGATGTTAACATAATGTTCCGGTCAGTCGGACTGAAAGCTATGCATACTTTGGACAAAACTAAGGCCAGGAGGTTGGCAAAACGGTGCAGGTTTGTTGGGCTTAACGCTCTACATATTGCACGTAAAGTAGAAGCCGGGAGAATGACATATTGTACATGACACTCGGACGGAAAGCTGAACTTTACTGTAAGTATAACAGAGGCCTGGAAGTGTACATAATGTATGTGTCAGTCGGACTTAAAGCTGTACATACAGTAAGAATAACAGAGTCCAGGGTTGGCACAATGTACGGGTAAGATGGAATGAAAGATGTATATACAGTAAGTATAATAATATTCGGGAGCTTGACATAACGTTCGTGTCAGTCGAACTGAAAGATGTGCATATTGTAAGTAAAATAAACGCCGGGAGGTTGACATAATGTACGGGTCAGTGTTACTCAAAGTTGTACATACTGAAGTATAACAGAGGGCGGGAGGTTGACATAATGTACGGGTCAGTCGGACTGAAAGCTGAACATTCTGTACGTATTACAGACTCCGGGGGGTTGACATAATGTACGGTGCAGTCGGACTGAAAGCTGAACATACTGTAGGTATAACAGAGACTTGGAGGTTTGCATAATGTACAAGTCACTAAGACTGAAAGCTGAACATACTGTATGTAAAACAGAGGCCAGGAGGTCGACATAATGTACGGGTAAGTGGGACTGAAAGATATGCACACTGTAAGTATAACAGACAATGGAAGGTTGACATAATGTACGTGTCAGGTGGACTGAAACTTTAGATCCTGTATGTATAAGATGCCTGACTGTTGACATAATGTGACGGTGAGACGAACTGAAAGCAATACATACTCTATGTATTAAAGAGGCCGGGAGGTTGACATAATGTGCAGGTTTGTTGGACTTAAATCTGTACGTGCGTAAAGCAGAACCCGGGAAAACGACATACATTACGGGACAATCGGACTGAATGATGTGCATACTGTAAGTATAGCATGGCCGGGAGTTTGACATCATGTAAAGGTCAGGTATACTAAAACTTCACATCCTGTAGGTATAAGATGCCCGGAGGTTGACATAATGTGCCGGTGAGTCGGACCAAAAGTTGCGCATACTGCAAGTATAACAGAGGCCAGGGTTGACATAATATACGGGAAAGATGGACTGAAAGATGTACACACTGTAAGTATAACAGAGAATGGGAGGTTGACCTAATGTACGGGTCAGGTGGACTGAAACTTCAGATCCTGTATGTATAAGATGCCGGATGGTTGACATAATGTGTCGGTGAGACGTACTGAAAGCAATACATGCTCTATGTATTAAAGAGACCGGGAGATAGACATAATGTGCAGGTTTGTTGGGCTTAAAGCTCTACATACTGTTAGTAAAGCAGAAGCCGAGAGAACCACATATTTTACGTGACTCTCTGACTGAAAGATGTACATGCTGCAAGTATAACAGTCCGAGAAGTTGACATAATGTACGAGTCAGTCGGACTGAAAGCTGTGCTTACTGTAAGTATAACAAAGGCCGATATGTTTACATAATGTACCAGTCAGTCGGACTGACATGTTGTACCAACCTTAAGTTGGGATGTTGACATAATGTGTCGGTGAGTCGGACTGAAAGCTGTGCATAGAGTAAGTAAAACTGAGGCCTGGGTTTACATAATGTACGTTTAAAACGGACTGAAAGATGTATATACTGTAAGTATAACAGTATCCGGGAGATTGATATAATGTTCCGGTCAGTCCGAATGAAAGATGTGCATATTGTAAGTATAACAGAGGACGGGACGTTGACATAATATACTGGTCAGTCAGAATGAAAGCTGAACATACTGTAACTATAACATACTATGGGAGGTTGATATAATGTACGAGTCAGTCGTACTGAAATCTAAACATACTGTAAGTGTAACATAGCCTTAGAGGTTTACATAATGTACAAGTCAGTCGGTCTGAAAGCTGAACATACTGTAAGTATAACAGAGGCCGGTAGGTTCACATAATGTACCAGTCACTCGGATTCAAAGCTGTAAAATCCGTAAGTATAGCAGTGGCCGGGAGGTTGTCAGGTGGACTGAAACTTTACATCATGTAAGTATAAGATGCTGAGAGGTTGACATAATGTACCAGTAAGTTGGACTGAAAGCTGTACATACTAAAATATAACAGCGCCCGCCGGCCGGGAGGTTGACATAATGTTGTGGTCAGTCGGACCTAAAGATGTGCATATTATAAGTATAACAGAGGCTGGGAGGTTGATATAATGTACAGGTCAGTCGGGCTGAAAGCTGGAGATACTGTTAGTATAATAGACTCCGGGAGGTTGACATAATGTACGGTTCAGTCGGACTGAAAGCTTAACATACTCTGACTATAAAAGAGACTTGGAAGTTTGCATAATGTACAAGTCAGTAAGATTAAAAGCTGAACACACTGCATGTATACTAGAAGCCGGAAGGTTGATATGATGTACGGATCACTCTGACTGAAAGCTGTACATAATTAAGTATAACAGAGGCCAGAGCTGACATAATTTACGGGTAAGTGGGGCTGAAAGATGTGCACACTGTAAGTATATCAGAGAATGTATGGTTGACATAATGTACGTCTCAGGTGGACTGAAACTTTAGATCCTGTATGCATAAGATGCAGGATGGCTGACAGAATGTGCCGGTGAGACGGACTGAAAGCAATACATACTCTATGTATTAAATAGGCCGGGAGGTTGACATAATGTGCAGGTTTGTTGGACTTAAATCTGTACATACTGTACGTAAAGCAGAATCCGGGAGAACGACATATAGTACGGGACACTCGGACTGAAAGATGTTCATACTGTAAGTATAACAGGGCCCGGGAGGTTGACATTATATACAGGTCAGGTATACTAAAACTTCACATCCTGTAAGTATAACATGCCCGGAGGTTGACATAATGTGCCGGTGAGTCGGACTGAAAACTATAAATACTGTAAGTACAACAGCAGCCGGGAGGTTGACATAATGTTCATTCAGTCGGATCGAAAGTTGGGCATACTGCAAGTATAACAGAGGCAACGAGGTTGACATAATGTACGGGTAGGTCGGACTGAAGTTGTACATACTGTATGTATAACAGAGGCCTTGAGGTTAACATAATGCACCAGTCAGTCGGACTGAGAGCTGTAAAAACCTTAAGTATGAAATTTTCCGGGAAGTTGACAATGTACGGGTAAGTCGGACTGAAATATGTGCATACTATATGTATAACAGAGGCCGTGAGGCTGAAAGCTGTACATAGTGTGAGTATAACAGCGGCCAAGAGTTTGACATAATGTTCTGGTCAGTCCGACTGTAAGTAATGCAAAATCCGGGATAATGACATATTGTACGGGACACTGGAAGATGAACTTACTGTAAGTATAACAGAGGCCTGGAGGTTTGCATAATGTACAAGACAGTATGACTGAAAACTGAACATACTTTATGTATAACAGAGGCCTGGAGGTTGACATAATGTACGATCACTCGAACTGAAAGCTGTACATAATGCAAGTATAACAGAGGCCAGTGTTGACATAATGTACGGGTAAGTTGGACTGAAAGATGTACACTCTGTAAGTATAACAGAGAATCTGAGGTTGACATAATGTACGGGTAAGGTGGACTGAAACTTCAGATCCTGTATGTATAAGATGCCGGATGGTTGACATAAAGTGCCGGTGAGACTGACTGAAAGCAATACATACTCTATGTATAAAAGAGGCCGGGAGGTTGACATAATGTGCAGGTTTGTTGTACATACTGTAAGTAAAGCAGAAGGCGGGAGAACGACATATAGTACGGGACACTCGGACTGAAAGATGTGCATATTTTAAGTATAACAGGGGGTAGGAGGTTGACATTATGTACTGGTCAGGTATACTAAACTTCACATCCTGTAAGAATAAGATGACCGGAGGTTGAAATAATGTGGAGGTGACTCGGACTGAAAGCTGAACAGACTGTAGTTATACCATAGGCTTGGAGGTTTGCATAATGTACAAGTCAGTAGGACTGAGAGCTGAACATACTGTATGCATAAGAGAGGACGGGAGGTTGATATAATGTACTGATCACTCGGACTGAAAGCTATGCATAATGTAAGTATAACAAAGACCATGGTTGACGTAAAGTACGGGTAAGATGGACTAAACGATGTACACACTGTAAGTATAACAGAGAATGGGAGGTTGACATAATGTACGGGTCAGGTGGACTGAAACTTTACATTATGTAAGGATAACATGCCAGATGGTTGATATAATGTGCTGGTAAGACAGACTGAAAGCAATACCAATCTGAAACTGATCATACTGTAAGTATAACAGAGGCCGGTAGGTTCACATAAAGCAATACATACTGTATGTATTAAAGAGGCCGGGAGGTCGAAATAATGTGCAGGTATAATGTGCAGGTTTCTTGGTTTGTTTGTTTGAATGGTGATTTAACGCCACTTTTAAGCAATTTTTCAGCTATTTCATGGCGTCCAGTTTTTATTGAGGGAGGAAGCCGGAGTACCCGGAGAGAACACCCGACCTGCGGTAGGAAAACTGCCTGCCTGCATTGAGAATCGAACCCGCAATCTCAGTGTTGACAGACCACGTGATCTATAGTAGACGAACTACCTTGACCACTCGGCCACCGAGGCCCCCGAGGTTTGTTGGGCTTAAAGCTGTACATACTGTAAGCAAAGCAGAAGCCGGGAGAACGACATATTGTACGTGACACTCGGACTAAAAGCTGTTCATACTGAAAGAATAACAGAGTCCGAGAAGTTGACAGAATGTACGAGTCAGTCGGACTGAAAGCTGTGCTTACTCTAAGTATAACAGAGGCCGATATGTTGCCATAATGTACCAGTCAGTCGGACTGACATGCTGTATTAACCTTGAGTATAACAGTTCCCGTGAGGTTGACATAATTTACGGGTAAGTCGGACTGAAATATGTGCATACTATAAGTATAACAGAGCCCTGGAAGTTAACATCATGTACGGGTCAGGTATAATGAAACTAAACATCCTGTAGGTATAAGATACCGGGAGGTTGACATAATGTGCTGGTGTGTTGGACTGAAAGCTGTACATACAGAAAGTATAACTTGGGCCATTGTTGACATAATATACAGGTTAGACGTACTGAAAGATGTATATACTGTAAGTATAACAGTATCCGGAAGGTTGACATAATGTGCGGGTCAGTCTTACTAAAAGTTCTACATACTGTAAGTATAATAGACTCTGGGAGGTTGACATAACGCACGGGTCAGTCAGAATGAAAGCTGAACATACTGTGGGTATAACAGAGGCCTGGAGGTTGACATAATGTACGGATCACTCGAACTGAAAGCTGTACATAATGCAAGTATAACAGAGGCCAGTGTTGACATAATGTTCGGGTAAATTGGACTGAAAGATGTACACTCTGTAAGTATAACAGAGAATCGGAAGTTGACTACGGGTAAGGTGGACTGAAACTTCAGATCCTGTATGTATAAGATGCCGGATGGTTGACATAAAGTGCCGGTGAGACTGACTGAAAGCAATACATACTCTATGTATAAAAGAGGCCGGGAGGTTGACATAATGTGCAGGTTTGTTGTACATACTGTAAGTAAACAGAAGGCGGGAGAACGACATATAGTACGGGACACTCGGACTGAAAGATGTGCATATTGTAAGTATAACAGAGGCCGGGACGTTGACATAATGTGCGGGTCAGTCTTACTGGAAGTTCTACATACTGTAAGTATAATAGACTCTGGGAGGTTGACATAACGCACGGGTCAGCAAGAATGAAAGCTGAACATACTGTGTGTATAACAGAGGCCGGGAGGTTGACATATTGTACGGTTCAATCGGACTGAAAGCTGAACCGACTGTAAGTATAACAGAGGCTTGGATGTTTGCATAATGTACAAGTCAGTAGGACTGAAGCTGAACATACTGTAAGTATAACAGAGACCGGTAGGTTCACATAATGTACTCGTTCAAAGCTGTACAATCCCCAAGTAAAACAGTGGCCGGGAGGTTGACATAATGTACGGGTAAGTCGGACTGAAAGATGTGCTTACTGTAAGTATAACAGTGGCCGAGAGGTTGACATAATGTACTGGTCAGGTGGACTGAAACTTTACATCATGTAAGTATAAGATACCGGGAGGTTGACATAATGTTCCGGTCAGTCCAACTGAAAGATCTGCATATTATAAGTATAACAGAGGCCAGGAGGTTGACATAATGTACAGGTCATTGGGACTGAAAGTTGTGCATACTGTAAGTATAACAGAGGCCGGGAGGTTGACATGATGTAAGGGTCAGTGTTACTGAAAGTTGTACATACTGTAAGTATAACACAGGCCGGAGGTTGACATAATGTACGGGTAAGTCGGACTGAAAGCTGTATATACTGTAAGTATAGAAGAGGCTTAAAGGTTTGCATAATGTTCAAGTCAGTAGGACTGAAAGCTGATCATACTGTATGAATAACAGAGGCCGGGAGGTTGACATAATGTGCAGGTCTGTTGGGATTAAAGCTCTACATAATGTAAGTAAAGCAAAAGCCGGGAGAACGACATATTGTACGTGACACTCGGACTGAAAGCTGTTCATACTGAAAGAATAACATAATCCGAGAAGTTGACAGAATGTACGAGTCAGTCCGACTTAAAGCTGTGCTTACTCTAAGTATAACAGAGGCCGACATGTTGACATAATGTACCAGTCAGTCGGATTAACATGATGTACGAACCTTGAGTATAACAGTTCTCGTGAGGTTGACATAATTTACGGGTAAGTCGGACTGAAATATGTGCATGCTATAAGTATAACAGACGCCGGGAGGTTAACATCATGTACGGGTCAAGTATAATAAAACTGAACATCATGTAGGTATAAGATACTGGGAGGTTGACATAATGTGCTGATGAGTCGGACTGAGAGCTGTACATAGAGTAAGTATAACTGAGGCCATTGTTGACATAATATACGAGTTATACGGACTGAAAGATGTATATACTGTAAGTATAACAGTGTCCGGTAGGTTGACATAATGTTCCGGTCAGTCTTACTGAAAGATGTGCATATTGTAAGTATAACAGAGGCCGGGAGGTTGACTGACAGCTGAACAAACCTTAAGTATGAAAGTTCCCGGGACGTTGACATGATGTACGGGTAAGTCGGACTGAATGATGTGCATACTATAAGAATAACAAAGGCCGTAAGGTTGACATCATGTACGGGTCAGGTATACTAAAACTTCACATCCTGTAAGTATAAGATGCTGTTAGGTTGACATAATGTGACAGTGAGTCGGACTGAAAGCTGAAAATAGTGTACGTATAACAGCTGCCGGGAGTTTGACATAATGTTACGGTCAGTCGGACTGAAAGATCTACATACTGTAAGTAAAGCAAAAGCCGGGATAATGACATATTGTACTGGACACTCGGACTGAATTGGCCAGTTTTCAAAATTCTGTACAGTGCTTTATTCCAATGAATCTCTCACTATGAAACAAATAACTAATGAAAGAAATCTCGACAATGAGAAATGACTATTCTTAACATGGGCTCTTTACCGTAGAGATAACGAAAACATAGGCGTAGAAGTTGATATCACGTGCAGCTGAGTCGGACAGAAAGCTGTACATACTGTAAGTATAACAGTGACCGGTAGGTTGACATAATGTACGCGTAAGTCGTACTGAAAGCTGAACTTACTGAAAGTATTACAAAGGCAAGGGTTTACACAATGTACGGTTAAATCAGACTGAAAGCTGTGTATACTGTAAGTATAACAGAAGCTGGGTTGTTGACATTATGTACGGGTCAGTCAGACTGAAAGCTGTACATACTGTAAGTATAACAATTACCGGGAGGTTGATATAATGTACGGTTTAGTCGGACTGAAAGTTGAACATACTGTAAGTATAACAGTGGCCTGGATCTTGACAAAAGGTGCCAGTTAGTCGGACTGAAAGATTTACATACTGTGGACTGAAAGCTGTACATTATGTAAGTGTGTTAGATGCGGAAGGTTGACATAATATGCAGGTGAGTTGGACTTATGGCTGTGCATACTGTTATTAAAGCAGACGCCGGGAGAATAACATATTGTATGGGTCATTAGGAATGAAAGATGTACATACTGTAAGTATAACTGTGGAGGGAGGTTGACATAATGTGCGTAAGTCGGACTGATAGCTGTACATAGTGTAAGTATAACAGAGGCCGTGTTGACATAATTTACGTGTAAGGCGGACTGAAAGCTGTATATAATGTAAGTATAACTGAGGCCTGGATGTTGACATAATGTACCGGACACTCGGACTGAAAGCTGTACTTACTGTAGGAATAACAGCGGGCGGGAGGTTGACATAATGTCGTACTAGAAGCTGTGCATACTGTAGGTATAACAGAGGCCAGGTTGTTGACAAAATGTATCAGTCAGTCGGACTGAAAGCTGTACATACTGCACGTATAACAGAGGCCTGGAGGTTGATATAATGTGCAGGTGAGTCTGACTTTAATAATAATAATAATAACAATAACTGGACGCCATCATATAGCTGAAACACTGCTAAAAGTGGCGTTTAATACCATCAAGCAAACAAACACACGGACTTAAAGCTGTCTATACTGTAAGTTTAACAGTGGCCGGAAGGTTAAACGGAAGAACGGGTAAATCGGACTGAAAGCTGTACATTCTGTAGGTATAACAGATGCCTGGAGGTGTGCAAAATGTAACGGTCACTAGGACTGAAAACTGTACATACTGTAAGTGTGTTAGATGCCGGGATGTTGGCATAATATGCAGGTGCGTTGGACTTATTGCTGTACATACTATAAGTATAACAGAGACCACAGTTGACATAATGTACGGGTAAGTCCGACTGAAAGCTGTACATAGTGTAAGTATAACAGGTGCCAGTGTTGACATAATGTACGTGTAAGGTGGACAGAAAGCTGTATATAATGTAAGTATTACAGAGGCCAGGGTTGACATAATGTACGGGAAAATGAGACTGAAAGCTATACATACTGTATGTATAACAGAGGCCGGGATGTTGACATAATGTACGGGCCAGTCAAACAGAAATATGTAAATACTGTAAGTATAACAGCGGCCAGGAGGTTGACTTAATGTACCGATCAGTCGGACTGAAAGCTGTGCATTATGTAAGTGTAACAGAGGCAGGAATGTTGACAAAATGTAACGGTCAGTCGGATTGAAAGCAGTAAATACTGTAAGTATTACAGGGCCAGGGTTGACATAATGTAATGGAAAATCAGACTGAGAGCTGTACATACTGTAATATAACAGAAGCCTGGAAGTTGATGTAATATGCATGTGTGTCGGACTGAAAGCTGTACATACTGTAAGTAAAACAGTGGCCGGGAGGTTGACATAATGTACGGGTTAGTCGGACTGAAAGCTGAACTGTCTGTAAGTATAACATAGGCCGGGATGTTGACATAATATTCCTGTCAGTCGGACTGAACGCTGTACATACTGTAAGAATAACCGAGTGCGGGATCTTGAAATAATGTACCAGTTAGTCGGACTGAAAGCTTTACACACTGTAAGTATACCAAAGCCTGGAGGTTGATATAAAATGCGCTGGTGAGTCGGACTGACGGCTAAACATACTGTTATTATAACAGAGACCAGAAGGTTGGCATAATGTACGTGTCAGACGGTATGAAAGCTGTACATACTGTAAGAATTAGAGATGCCACGGTTGACATAATGTACGGGTTAGTCCGACTGAAAGCTGTACATACTGTAAGTATAACAGTGGCCGGGAAGTTGACATAATGTACGAGTGAGTCGGTATGAAAGCTGAAAATACTGTAACTATAGCAGAGGCGTGGAGGTTGATATAATGTGCTGGTGAGTCGGACTGAAGGCTGAACATACTGTAGGTATAACAGAGGCTTGGATGTTGACATAATGTACGGGTCAGTCAAACTGAAATCTGTAAATACTGTAAGTATAACAGAGGCCAGGAGGTTGACTTAATGTACCGATCAGTCGGACTGAAAGCTGTACATACTCTAAGTATGTTAGTGGCCGGGAATTTGACATAATGTACCGGTCAGTCGGACTGAAAGATTTACTTACTGAAAGAATAATAGCGGGATCTTGAAATAATGTACCAGTCTGTCGGACTAAAAGCTTTACATACTGTAAGTATAACAGCGGGCGGGAGGTTGAGATAATGTACAAATCCTTCAGACTAAAAGCTGTGCATACTGTAAGCATAACATAGGCCAGTTTGTTTACAAAATGTATCGGTCAGTTTGAGTGAAAGCTGTTCATACTTCACGTATAACAGAGGCCTTGAGGTTGATATAATGTGCAGGTGAGTCGGACTTATATAATAATAATAATAACTGGACGCCATCATATAGCTGAAACATTGCTGAAAGTGGCGTTAAACACAATCAAACAAACAAACAAGCGGACATAAAGCTGTACATACTGTAAGTATAACAGTGGCCTGTTAGGTTGACATAATGTACGGGTCAGTCGGACTGAAAGACGAATTGACTCTAAGTATAACATAGGCGGTGATGTTGACATTATATTCCTGTCAATCGGACTGAAAGCTGTATATACTGTAAGTATGTTATTGGCCGGGAGGTTGACATAATGTACCGGTCACTCAGACTGAAAGATGTACTTACTGTAAGAATAACAGAGTCCGGGATCTTGAAATAATGTACCAGCCAGTCGAACTGAAAGCTTTACATACTGTAAGTATAACAGAGGTCTGGGGGTTGATATATAATGCGCTGATGAGTCGGACTGAAGGCTGAACATACTGTGAGTATAACAGAGTCCAGGTGGTTGACATAATGTACGTGTAGGGCGGACTAAAAGCTGTATATAATGTAAGTATTACAGAGGCCAGGATTGACATAATGTGCTGGTGAGATGGACTGAAAGCTGTACATACTGTAAGTATAACAGAGGCCGAGAATTTTGTAAAATGTACGGGTCACTAGGACTGAAAGCTGTACATACTGTAAGTATGTTAGATGCAGGGGGTTGACATAATATGCATGTGAGTTGGACTTAGGACTGTACATAATGTAAGTAAAGCAGATACCAATATCATGACATATTGTACGGGTCATTTAGAATGAAAGCTGTATATACTGAAAGAATAACAGATACCGGTAGGTTTACTTAATATACTGATCAGTCGGATTAAAAGCTGTACATACTGTAAGTATAACAGTGGCCGAGAGGTTGACATAATGAACGGGAAAATCAGACTGAAAACTGTACATACTTGGGTATAACAGAGGCCTGGATGTTTACATAATGAACCGATCTGTCGGACTGAAAGCTGTACATACTCTAAGTATGTTAGTGGCCGGGAATTTGACATAATGTACCATTCACTCGGACTGAAAGATATACTTACTGAAAGAATAACAGAGTCCGGGATCTTGAAATAATGTACCAGTCAGTCGGACTAAAAGCTTTACATGCAGTAAGTATAACAGCGGGCCGGAGGTTGACATAATGTACCAATCAGTCAGACTGAAAGCTGTACATACTGTAAGTATAACAGTGGCGGGAGGTTGATATAATGTGCTGGTGAGTCGGACTGAAGGCTGAACGTACTGTAAGTATAACAGAGACCAGGAGGTTTGCAAAATGTACGGGTCACTAAGACTGAAAACTGTACATATTGTAAGTGTGTTAGATTCCGGGAGGTTGACATAGTATGCAGGTGAGTTCGACTTAAGGCTGTGCATAAGGTTAGTAAAGCAGACACCGGAGAATGACATATTGTACGGGTCATTCGGAATGAAAGCTGCATATACGGTAAGTATAACAGAGGCCCGGAGTTTTACATAATGCACGGATCAGTCGGATTTAAAGCTGTACATACTGTAAGTAAAACTGTGGCCGGGAGGTTGACATAATGTGGGTAAGTCGGACTTATAGCTGTGCATACTGTAAGTATAACAGAGGACACAGTGGACATAATGTACGGGTAATTCCGACTGAAAGCTGTACATAGTGTAAGTGTAACAGAGTCCAGTGTTGCCATAATGTACATGTAAGACGTACTTAAAGCTGTATATAATGTAAGTATTATAGAGGCCAGGGTTGACATAATCTACCGGAAAATCAGACTGAAAGCTGTACATACTGTTGGTATAGCAGAGGCCGGGATGATGACATAATGTACGTGTCAGTCAAACTGAAAGTTGTAAATACTGTAAGTATAACAGAGGCCAGGAGGTTGACATAATGTACCGGTCACTCGGAATGAAAGATTTACTTACTGTAAAAATAACATAGTCACAACAACGCTTTACATACTGCAAGTATAACAGCGGGTGGGAGGTTGACATAATGTGCCAATCAGTCGGACTAAAAGATGTGCATACTGTAAGTATAATAGAGGGCAGTTTGTTGACAAAATGTATAGGTCAGTCGGAGTGAAAGCTGTTCATACTGCACGCATAACAGAGGCCTGGAGGTTGATATAATGAGCAGGTGAGTCGGACTTAAATAATAATAATAATAATTGGACGCCATCATATAGATGAAACATTGCTGAAAGTGGTGTTAAACACAATCAAACTAACAAACAAGCGAACTTAAAGCTGTACTTACTGTAAGTATAACAGTGGCCTGGTAGGTTTACATAATGTACGGGTCAGTCGGACTGAAAGCTGAATTGACTGTAAGTGTAATATAGGCCGTGATGTTGACATTATATTCCTGTCAATCGGACTGAAAGCTGTGCATACTCTAAGTATGTTAGTGGCCGGGAGGTTGACATAATGAACCAGTCACTCGGACTGAAAGATGTACTTACTGTAAGCATAACAGAGTCCGGGATCTTGAAATAATGTACCAGTCAGTCGGACTGAAAGCTGTAAGTATAACAGAGGCCTGGAGGTTGATCTATATTATGTGCTGGTTAGTCGGACTGAAGGCTGAACATTCTGTAAGTATAACAGAGACCAGGAGGTTGACATAATGTACTTTTCAGACGGTCTTAAAGCTGTTCGTACTGTAAGTATTACAGAGGCCACGGTTGACGTAATGTACGGGTGAGTCCGATTGAAAGCTGTATATAATGTAAGTGTTACAGAGGCCAGGGTTGACATAATGTACGGAAAATGAGACTGAAAGCTATACATACTGTTTGTATAACAGAGGCCGGGATGTTGACATAATGTACGGGTCAGTCAAACTGAAATCTGTAAATACTGTAAGTATAACAGTGGCCAGGAGGTTGACTTAATGTAACGATCAGTCGGACTGAAATCTGTGCTTTATATAAGTGCATCAGAGGCAAGAATGTTGACAAAATGTAACGGTCAGTCGGATTGAAAGCAGTACATACTGTAATTATTACATCGACCAGGGTTGACATAATGTACGCGAAAATCAGACTGAGAGCTGTACATACTGTAAGAATAACAGAAGCCTGAAAGTTGATACATGAATAAAAGTGAAAACCATAGTTTTATGTATAAAATCACTTTGGGGATATTAGTGATGGGATTAAAACCATATTTTACATATAAAATTAGTCCTGATGCCCAAAAGATGCAACCAAAATGTGGGTTTAACCATTGTAAATATATGATATTTTACATTATTGTTTAATTGTTGTGTACTGTAATAAGATTTAGTTGTTAAAATACAGAACTCTCATAGATTTTTAACCTTTTTATTATTATCACACATTTTGGATATTGCAATGTACTTTCAATTGGATACATGTAGACTTAATTTATATTTTGAATGATTGCTAAGTTCAAGAGTTGTAATGTATATTAAGATATCGAAGAATTGCTTGAATGATAGATATTTATATCACAAAGATATGTCTCACTTTATTGGACAATATATTAATATTTCATAAAGGAAACAACGGCGCAATAAGCAATATGTTTCCGAGCCGTAAGATTTAAAACGTTTGATATCCTCCAGAAACACGACAAAAGCAAACAAATCTTCAATTCTTTCATTAACTTATTTTGTATTTTATCGATTGTTTTTTTGGTATTAGGATTTTAATAAACAAGAAAGGATTTGATTTTCATCTTTCGTACACTTTTCATTCCGACAACGCGCAGATAAAATAAATGGACGTAGGTACAACCAGTCGGTCTTTCGTAAAAAAAATTGTCAAAAAACATTAAAAAGGTAAAAGTTAAAAGTGTTTTAAAGTGCAGTCGAAATGTTATCAAGTTGACAAAGTGGACATAAATTTCCAAGAAAATAAAAAATGTCCAGTGGACAAAATTGTCACGTGACAAAATTGTCAGAACAAAAAATGTCCTGTTGACAAACTTGTCACGTGATTGAAAGCTGTACCTAATGTAAGTTTCAGAGAGGCCAGGGTTGAACTAATGTACGGTTAAGTGGGACTGAAAGATGTACACACTGTAAGTATAACAGAGACCGGACGGTTGATATAATGCACGTATCAGGTGGACGAAAACTTCAAATCCTCTAAGTATAAGATGCCTAGTGGTTGGCACAATGTGTCGGTGAGACGGATTGAAAGCTGTACGTACTATAAGTATTATAGAGGCCCGGAGTTAGACATAATGTGCAGGTTTGTTTGACTTAAATCTGTACACACTGTGAGTAAAGTAGAAGCCGGAAGAGTGACATATTGAACGGGTCACTTTAACTGAAATCTGTACATGCTGTAAGAATAACAGTAGCCAGTAGGTTGACATAATGTAAGGTTCAGTCGGATTGATTGCTGTACTTACTGTAAGTATAACATAGGCCGGGAGCTTGACATAATGTACGGGTCAGTCGGACTAAAACCTGAATATACTGTAAGTAAAATATAGGCCGGGAGGATTGTATAATATACGGGTAAGTCGGACTGAAAGATGCACACACTGAAAGTATAAGAGACCTGGAAGTTGACATACTGTACGGGTCTGGTGGTCTAAGTATTCACATCCTGTAAATATAACAGAAGCTGGGAGGTTGACATGATGTACTGGTCAGTCGGACTGAAAGATGTACAGATTGTAAGTTTAACATAGACCGGGATGTTGATATAAGGTATGGGTCAGGTGGACTGAAACTTCACATCCTGCAAGTGTAAGATACCGGATGGTTTACATAATGTTCCAGTCAGTCGGACTGAAAGATGTGCATATTGTAAGTATAACAGAGGCCGTGAGGTTTACATAATGTACGGGTTGGTCGAACTGAAAGCTGTACACACTGTAAGTATAACAGAGGCCAGGGTTAACATAATGTACGGGTAAGTCCGACTACAAGATGTACACACTATAGGTATAACATAGACAGGGAGGTTGACATAATGTACGCGACAGGTGAACTGAACTGACAGGTGAGACCGGTATGTTCACATAATGTACGTGTCAGTCGGACTGAAAGCTGTAACTAATGTTATTTTAACAGAGGCCATTGTTGAACTAATTTACGGTTAAGTGGGACTGAAAGATGTACACACTGGAAGTATAACAGAGACCGAAAGTTTGATATAATGCACGAGTCAGGTGGACGGAAACTTCACATCTGGTAAGTAGTGTATGATACCGGATGGTTGACATAATATTCCCGTCATTCTTACTGAAAGATTTGCATAATGTAAGTATAACAGAGGCCGGGAGGTTTATATAATAGACGTGTTAGTCGGACTGAAAGATGTACACACTGTAAGTATAACAGATGCCGGGAGGTTCACATAATGTACGGGTCATTCGGACTGCAAGATGTACACACTGTAGGTATAACAGAGACAGGGAGGTTGACATAATGTACGCGACAGGTGAACTGAAACTTCACATCCTGTAGGCATAACATGACGGGTGATTGAAATAATGTGCCGGTGAGATAGGCTGAAATCTGTAAATAATCTAAATATTAAAACGGCCCGGAGTTAAACATACTGTTCAGTTTTGTTTGACTTAAAGATGTACATACTGTAAGTAAAGCAGAAGCCAGGAGAATGACATATTGTACGGGTCACTCGAATTGAAAGCTGTACATGCTGTAAGTATAACAGAGGCCGGGAGGTTGATATAATGGACTTGTCAATAGGACTGAAAGCTGCACATACTGTAAGTTAAACCGAAGCTGGGAGGTTTACATAATGTACTGGTCACTCGGACTGAAAGCTGCACATACCGTCAGTATAATAGAGGCCTATAGGTTCAGATAATGTACAAGTCAGTCGGACTGAAAGGTGAACATACTCTATGAATAACAGAGGCTGGGGAGTTGACGTAATGTACGGGTTACTCGGAGTGAAATCTGTACATACTGTAAGTATAGCAGAGGCCAGGATTGACATCATGGACGGGTAAGCCGGATTGTAAGATATACATACCCTAGGAATAACAGACAGGGAGGTTGACATAATGTGCGGGACAGGTAGACTGACACTTCACATCCTCAAAGTATAAGATGCCGGGTGGTTGACATAATGTGTCGGTGATACGGATTGAAGGCTGTACAGACTATAATTATTATAGAGGCCCGGAGTTAGACATAATGTGAAGGTTTGTTTGACTTAAAGCTGTACATTCTGTAAATAAAGCAGAAGCCGGGAGAGTGACATATTGTACGGGTCACTCTAACTGAAAGATGTACATACTGTAAGTATAACACTTGCCATGAGCTTGACATAATGTAAGGGTCAGTCCGACTGAAACCTGAACATACTATTAGTAAAATATAGGCCGGGAGGTTTCATAATCTACGGGTTAGTCGGACTGAAAGACGAACACACTGTAAGTATAATAGAGACCTGGAAGTTGACAAAATGTACTGGTCAGGTGGACTGAGTATTCACATCCTGTAAGTATAACAGAGGCTGGGAGGTTGACATGATGTACGGGTCAGTCGGACTGAAAGCTGTATATAATGTAAGTATAACAGAGGCCAGGGTTGACCTTATGTACGGTTAGGTGGGACTGAAAGATGTTCTTACTGTAAGTATAACAGAGACATGGAAGTTGACATAATGTACGGGTCAGGTGGACTGAGTATTCACATCCTGTAAGTATAACAGAGGCTGGGAGGTTGACATGAGGCACGGGTTAGTCGGACTGAAAGCTGTACATACTGCAAGCAAGACGGAGTCCGGTATGTTCACATAATGTACGTGTCAGTCGGACTGAAAGCTGTAACTAATGTAAGTTTAACAGAGGCCATTGTTGACCTAATTTACGGTTAAGTGGGACTGAAAGATGTACACACTGGAAGTATAACAGAGACCGGAAGTTTGATATAATGCACGAGTCAGGTGGACGGAAACTTCACATCTGGTAAGAAGTGTATGATACCGGATGGCTGACATAATATTCCCGTCATTCGGACTGAAAGATTTGCATAATGTAAGTATAACAGAGGCCGGGAGGTTTACATAATAGACGTGTTAGTCGGACTGAAAGATGTACACACTGTAAGTATAACAGATGCCGGGAGGTTCACATAATGTACGGGTCATTCGGACTTAACGGTGTACATACTGTAAGTTTAACAGAGGCCAGGGTTTACATAATGTACAGGTAAGTCGGACTGCAAGATGTACATACTGTAGGTATAACAGAGACAGGGAGGTTGACATAATGTACGCGACAGGTGAACTGAAACTTCACATACTGTAGGCATAACATGACGGGTGATTGAAATAATGTGCCGGTGAGATAGGCTGAAATCTGTATATAATCTAAATATTAAAACGGCCCGGAGTTAAACATACTGTTCAGTTTTGTTTGACTTAAAGTTGTACACACTGTAAGTAAAGCAGAAACCGGGAGAATGACATATTGTACGGGTCATTCTGACTGAAAGCTGTATATACTGTATGTATAACATAGGCCAGGAGGTTGACATAATGAAAGGGTCACTCGGATTGATAGATATACTTACTGTAAGTATAACATAGGCAAGGAGCTTAACATAATGTCGGGGTCAGTTGGACTAAAACCTGAACATACTGTAAGTATAATAGATGCCGGAAGTTGACATAATGTACGGGTCAGTTCGACTGAAAGCTGTGCTTACTGTAAGTATAACAGTGGCCGATATGTTGTCATAATGTACCGGGTTATTCCGACTAAAATCTGTACATACTGTAAGTATAACAGAGGCCTTGATGTTAACATAATGTACCAGTCAGTCGGACTGACATGCTGTACCAACCTTAAGTATAACAGTTCCCGGGAGGTTGACATAATGCACGGGTCAGTCGGACTGAAAGTTGTACACACTGTAAGTATAACATAGGCCGGGAGGTTAAAATAATGTAAGGGTCACTCGGATTGATAGATATACTTACTGTAAGTATAACATAGGCAAGGAGCTTAACATAATGTCCGGGTCAGTTGGATTAAAACCTGAACACACTGTAAGTATAATAGATGCCGGAAGTTGACATAATGTACGGGTCAGTTCGACTGAAAGCCGTGCTTACTGTAAATATAACAGTGGCCGATATGTTGTCATAATGTACCGGGTTATTCCGACTCAAATCTGTACATACTGTAAGTATAACATATGCATTGATGTTAACATTATGTACCAGTCAGTCGGACTGACATGCTGTACCAGCCTTAAGTATAACAGTTTCCGGGGGGTTGACATAATGTACAGGTCAGTTGGACTAAAAAATGTGCATAATATAATTATAACAAAGGGCGAGAGGTTGACATCATGTACGGGTAAGTATATACTGTAATTATAACAGTGTCCGGGATGTTGACATAATGTTCCGGTCATTCGAACTGAAAGATGTGCATATTGTAAATATAACAGAGGCCGGGAGGTTCAAATAATGTACGGGTTAGTCGGACTGAAAGTTGTACACACTGTAAGTATAAAAGAGGCCGGGGGTTTCACATAATGTACGGGTCAGTCGGACTGAAAGTTGTACACACTGTAAGTACAACAGAGGCCGGGAGGTTAAAATAATGTACGGGTAAGTCGGACTGAAAGGTGTACATACTCAAAGTATAACAGAGGCCAGGGTAGACATAATGTACTGGTAAATCGGACTGCAAGATGTGCACACTGTAGGTATACCAGAGACAGGGAGGTTGACATAATGTGCGCGACAGGTGAAATGAAACTTCACATCTTTTAAGCAAAAGAGGCCGGGTAATTGACATAATGTGCCGGTGAGACGGACTTAAAGCTGTTTATACTGTAAGTATTATAAAGGCCCGGAGGTAGACATTGTGCAGGTTTGTTTGACTTAAGGCTGTACATACTGTAAGTAAAGCAGAAGCGGCGAGAATGACATATTGTACGGGTTACTCGGACTTAAAGTTGTACATACAGTAAATAAAACATAGGCCAGGAGGTTGACATAATATAAGAGTCACTCGGATTGATATCTGTCATAGATGTGCATACTGTAAATATAACAGCGCCGAGATGTTGACATAATGTACTGGTCAGGTGGACTGAAACTTCACATCCTGTAAGTATAAGATGCAGAGAGGTTGACATAATGTACCAGTGAGTCGGACTGAAAGTTGTACATATTAAAATATAACAGCGGCCGGGAGGTTGACATAATTTTCCGGTCAGTCGGACTAAAAGTTGTGCATACTGTAAGTGTAACAGAGGCCGGGAGGTTGACATAATGTGCAGGTTTGTTGGACTTTAAGCTGTACATAATGTACGTAAAGCAGAAGCCAGGAGAATGACACATTGTACCGGTTACTCGATCTGAAAGCTGTACATACTGTAAGTATAACAGAAGCTGGGAGGTTTACATAATGTACGGGCTGAAATCTGCACATTCTTTACATATAACAGTGGACGATAGGGTGACATAGTGTAAGGGTCAGTCGGACTGAAAGCTGAACATACTGTATGTATAACAGAGGATGGAATGGTGACATAATGTACGGATCAGTCGGACTGAAACTTGAACAAATTGTAAGTATAACAGAGGCCAGGGTTGACATAAAGTACGGGTAAGTGGGTCTGAACGATGTATACACTGTAAGTATAACAAAGAATATAATGGAAGGTTGACATCATGTACGGGTCAGGTATAATAAAACTTAACATCCTGTAGAAATAAGATACTGGGATGTTGACATAATGTGCCGGTGAATCAGTCTGAAAGCTGTATATACTGTAAGTGTAACAACTGCCGGGAGATTGACATAATGTTCCGGTCAGTCGGACTGAAAGCTGTGCATACTGTGGGTATAACTGAGGCCGGGAGGTTTGAATGAATACATCCGTCCAAAATTATGAATCCGTCATTACCTTTGTAACCGTCAGCGATCAGTTCAATCAGTGCGATCCAGAGTCCGTCATTTAATTATATGCATAAATCAATCAGTTTATTGACGGATACGCATACATTAATAATTTAAAGATAAAACGAATGCTGCGTGATATGTATATTATATATGCATTTATTATAAAATTTATAAGAAAATAAATGCAAGTATTCAAAAGAATAGTAAATACAATGTCTCGTTCTTAAAAATAACATAAGTAAACATATTTAAAGAAAAAAACTATGTTCTTTATATTATATAATAAAGCGGTTTGAATATTGTCATTACAGTCATATCGATAAAAGAGAACCTTTTCAAAACGTACCCTTTAAAAGATTGTCATTCAATTTGAATAACTTATTTCAATGATTGATTGATTGGATGCTTGATTTTCTTTCAGCGAGGGTGTCCAGCTTTATTAGAATATGTTAAATATCAATTACATGTGTTTGTTTGTTTGTTTGTTTCAATATTGTTTAACGCCACTTTCAGCAATATAGCAGCTATATCAAGGCGTCCAATTTTTATTGGAAGAGGACGCCGGAGTACCTGAGAAAACCCCGTTTCTTCGGTAGGAAAAGTGGCAATCCTTGTCAATTAAGTCGAGTGCACCCTGCCCGCCTTGAGACTCGAACCCGCAACTTCAGTGTTGACAGACAACTTCATCAATAGTTGACTACCATAACCACTCGGCCACCGAGTCCCCCTCAATCAATTAGAGAAAGATGGAAAAAAGGGCAAACATTTTGAATTCAACTGAAAAATAAGTGGTATGGGTATGGGCGGAAAATTTTAAGCCTTCTCCTTTTCGAAATTTTCAAAAGAAATCCTTAAAATTGCACTATGCACATTATGTTTATATTCCGTCGCAGATGCATTAGTTGTATTTAGGGAGAATTTCCATTTATGATTTATAACTTTAGACTCGACTTTTTCCGCTTTAAAAAATTCGAAGACAAATACGATACGTACGCCTTGGCACGTGAGATCAATTTGTTATAAGTCATTTTGTGTGTTTTTTTAATAATTATTTTGTTAACAAAATGAAACTATGTGATGTTTATATTTCGTCACAGATGCATATATAACTAGTAATAGTTTGGGGGGGGTATTTCCATTCGTATTATTTATAACTTTAGACCTGTTTTAGCATTATAATTAGGTTAAACGAGCCATAAATGAGGACATACAGTTGACATTTGTATATATTTCTAATATTTCTAATATTTGCGAGTGAAACGAATTTTCACATTTCGAAATATTGATTTCAATAACAGGAAGTTGAATGGACGTATTGATCCGTCAGATCAGTCAAATCGTTCCGGATTGGGAACGATCTTATGGATTGGGAACGACTTGGCTGATCTGACTGATTGATAACTGATCGCTGACGGATTTTGAAACGCTGACGGATCGCTGACGGATTGAAAAAGTGTTGCGTTTTCAATCTCAAGTACTGTTAAGCTCTACATACTGTAAGTAAAGTAGAGGCCGGGGGAACGACATATTGTACATGACATTCGGACTGAAAGCTGAACTTACTGTTAGTATAACTGAGGCCAGGTTTGACATAATGTACTTGTAAGACGGACTGAAATTTGTACAGGGGCCCTCCGGGGCCGAGTGGCAAGGTAGTTCGTCTACTATTGATCACGTGGTCTGTAAACACTGAGATTCCGGGTTCGATACTCACTGCAGGGAGGTGTACTCGACTGCAATCTTAATTAACAAGAATTGTCAGTTTTCCTACCGCAGGTCGGGGATTTTCTCCGGGTGTTCCGACGTCCTCCCCAAATAAAAACTGGACGCCATGATATAGCTGGAAAATTGCTGAAAGTGGCGTTAAACAACATCAAACAAACAAACAGAAATTTGTACATACAGTAAGTATAACAGACTCTTGGAGGTTGACATAATATGGGGGTCAGTCGGACTGAAAGCTGAATATACTGTAAGTATAACATAGGCTTAGAGGTTTACATAATGTACAAGTCAGTCGGACTGAAAGCTGAACATACTGTATGTATAACAGAAGCAGGGAGGTTGACTTAATGTACGGATCACTCGGACTGAAAGCTGTACATACTGTAAGTGTAGCAGGGGTCGGTAGATTAAAATAATGTACCAGTCACTCGGACTGAACGTTGAACATTCCTTAAGTATAGCAGTGGCCGGGAAGTTGACAAAATGTACGGGAAATTCGGACTGAAAGATGTGCATACTGTAAGTATAACAGCGGCCGATAGGTGGACATAATGTACTGGACAAGTGGACTGAAACTTCACATCATGTAAGTATAAAATGCCAAGAGGTTTACATAATAAACCAGTGAGTCGTACTTAAAGCTGTACATATTGCAATATAACAGCGGCCGGGATGTTGACATAATGTTCCAGTCAGTCGGACTGAAAGTAGTACATAATGTAAGTATAACAGAGCCTGGGAGGTTGACATAATGTACGGGTCAGTCGGACTGAAAGCTGCACATACTGTAAGTATAACAGACTCCTAGATGTTTACATAATGTACGGTTCAGTCGGACTGAAAGCTGAACATAATGTTAGTATAACAGAGGCTTTTAGGTTTTCATAATGTACGGGTCAGTCGGACTGAAAGCTGAACATACTGTATGCATATCAGAGGCCGGGAGTTTGACATAATGTGCGGATCACTCGGACTGAAAGCTGTACATAATTAAGTATAACAGAGGCCTGGAGGTTTACATAATGTACGGGTAAGTCGCACTTAAAGCCGTTCATACAGTAAGTATAACTGAGGCCAGTTTTGACATAATGTACGGGTAAGACGGACTTAAAGTTATACATACTGTAAGTATAACAGACTCATGAAGATTGACCTAATATGCGGGTCAGTCGAAATGAAAGCTGAACATACTGTAAGTATAACATAGGCTTTGAGGATTACATAACGTACAAGTCAGTCAGACTGAATGACGGTAGGTTCACATAATGTACCAGTCAGTCGGACTGAACGTTGGACAATCCTTAAATATAACAGTGGCAGGGAGGTTGACATAATGCACGGGTAATTCGGACTGAAATATGTGCATTCTATAAGATACTGTAAGTATAACAGACTCCGGAAGGTTGGCATAATGTAAGGTTCACTCGGACTGAAAACTGAACATACTGTAAGTATAACAGAGGCTTTGCGGTTTCCATAATGTACAAGTCAGTAGGACCGAAAGCTGAACATACTGTATGAAACACAAAGGCGGGAGTTTGACACAATGTCCGGATCACTCGGACTGTAAGCTGTACATAATGTAAGTATAAAAGAGTGCGTGGTTGACACAATTTACGGGTATATGGGACTGAAAGATGTTCATACTCTAAGTATAACAGAGAAATTGGAGGTTGACATAATGTACGGGTCAATTGGATTGAAATTTCAGATCCTGAAAGTATAGAATGGCTGGTGGTTGACCTAATTTACTGGCGAGACGGACTGAAAGCAATACATACTCAATGTACATGTATTAAACAGGCCGGGAGTTTGACATCATGCGCAGGTTTGTTGGACTAAAATCTGTATATACTGAAAGTACAGCAGAAGCCGGGAGAACGATATATAGTATTGGACTCTCGGACTGAAAGATGTGCATTATGTAAGTATAACTAATGTCGGGAGGTTGAGATCATGTACGGGTCATGTATACAAAAACTTCACATCCTGTACGTTTAAGATGCGCGTAGGTTGACATAATGTGCCGGTGAGTCGGACTGAAAGCTGTACATACTGTAATTATTACAGAGGCCACGCGGTTGACATCATGCACGTGTAGGTCGGACTGAAATTGTACATGTTGTGAGTATAACAGAGGCCGATATGTTGATATAATGTACCGGTTATTAGGACAGAAAGCTGGACATACTGTAAGTATGACAGAGCCTGGTAGGTTGACATAATGTACGTGTCAGTTTGACTGAAAGCTGAACATACTGTAAGTATAACAGAGGCCTTGAGGTTAACATAATAGACCAGTCAGTCGGACTGACAGCTGTACAAACCTTAAATAGAAAAGTTCCCGTAACGTTGAGATAATGTACGGGTAAGTCGTATTGAAAGATGTGCGTACTATAAGTATAACAGAGGCCATGAGGTTGTCATCATGTATGGGTCAGGTATACTAAAACTGCCATCCTTTAAGTATAAGATGCTGGTGCGTTGACATAGTTTGCCAGTGAGTAGGATTGAAAGATTGTACATAGTGTAAGTATAACAGCGGCCGATAGTTTGACATAATGTTCCGGTCAGTCGCACTGAAAGATGTACATATAGTAAATCAAAATCCGGGATAATGACATATTGTACGGGACACTCCGACTGAAAGCTGAACTTACTGTAAGTATAACAGTGGCCTGGATGTTTACATAATGTACGGGTCAGTCCGACTGAAAGCTGTACAAACAGTAAGTATGACAGAGGCCGCGGTTTACATAATGTACGTTAAGACGGACTGAAAGATGTACATATGTAAGTATAACAGAGACAGGCAGGTTGACATAATGTACCGGTCAGGTGGACTGAAACTTCACATCCTGTAAGAATAAGATGACTGGTTGACATAATATGCAGGTAAGACGCACAGTATGCTGTACATACTAAAAACATAACAGCGGCCGGTAGGTCTACATAATGTTCAGGTCAGTCGAACTGAAAGATGTGCATATTGTAAGTATAACAGAGGCCGGGAGGTTGAAATAATGTACAGATAACTCTGACATAAAGTTGTACATACTGTAAGTATAACAGCGGCCGGTAGGCTCACATCATGTACCAGTCAATCGGACTGAAAGCTGTACAATCCTTAAGTATAACAGTGGCCTGGAGGATGACATAATGTACGAGTAAGTCGGACCTAAAGATGTGCATACTGTAAGTATAACAGCGACAGGTAGGTAAACTTCACATCCTGTAAGTATAAGAATCCGAGAGGTTGATATAATATATCGGTGAGTCGGACTGAAAGCTGTACATACTGAACATATAACTGCGGCCGGGACGTTGACATCATGTATGGGTCACGTATACTAAAACTTCACATCATGTAAGTATAAAATGCCCGGAGGTTGACATAATGTGCCGGTGAGTCGGACTGAAAGCTGTACATATTGTAAATATAACAGCGGCAGGGAGGTTGACATAATGTTACGGTCAGTCGGACTAAAAGCTGTGCATACTGTAAGTATAACAGAGGCCGGGAGGTTTACATAATGCACTGGTCACTTGGACTGAAAGCTGAACATACTGTAAGTATCAGAGAGGTGGTAGGTTGGAAAATATTGTAAGTATAGGAGAGTTCTGGAGATGTACATAACGTAGGGGTCAGTCGGGCTGAAAGCTGTACATACAGTAAGTATAACAGAGGCCAGGGTTGACATAATGTACTGGTAAGTCGGACTGAAAGATGTACATACTGTAAGTGCAACAGACCGGGAGGTTGACATAATGTACGGGTAGGGTGGACTGAAACATCGCATCCTGTAAGTATAAGATGGCAGGTGGTTGACATAATTTGCGGCTGAGACAGACTGAAAGCTGTACATACTAAAAATATAACAGCGGCCGGAAGATTGAAATAATGTGCAGGTCAGTCGGACTGAAAGTTGTGCATACTATAAGTATAACATAGGCAAGGAGGTTGACATAATGTGCTGGTCAGTCTTACTGAAAATTGTAAGTATAACAGAGGCCGGAAGGTTGACATATGGTACGTGTCAGTCGGACTGAAAACTGAACATACTGCAAGTATAACAGACTCCGGGAGGTTGACATAATGTACGCTCAGTCGTACTGACAGCTGTACATACTGTAGGTATAACCGAGGTTTACATAATATACGGATTAGCCGGAGTGAAGTTTAACAGTGGACGGGAGGTTGACATAATGTATGGGTCAGGTGGACTGAAACTTCACATCCTACAAGTATAAGAAACCAAGAGGTTAGCATAATGTAACGGGGGTCGGACTGAAAGATGTACATTCTGAAAATATAACAGCTGCCGTTAGGTTGACATAATGTACGGGTCAGTCTGACTGAAAGCGGAACATACTGTAAGTATAACAGACTATTGGAAATTTACATTATGTACGGGTCAGTCGGTCTGAAAGATGTACGCACTATAAGTATAACAAAGACCCTGAGGTTGATATAATGTACAATCTCGCAGCCACTGTTATACCTATGGTTTGTACAGCTTTCAGTTCGACTTACCAGTACATTATGTCAATCTCCCGGCCTCTGTTTTACCTACATTACGAACTTTCTATCCGGCTGACTGGTTCATTATGTCAACCTTTACATACAGTATGTGCAATTTTATACTTAAAGGATGTGAAGTTTCAGTCCACCTGACCCGTACATTATGTCAAACTCCCGGCAACTGTTATACTTAATGTTTGTACAGCTTTCAGTCCGACTGACCGGTACATTATGTAAACTTCCAGGTCTCTGTTATACTTACAGTATGTTTAGCTTCTAGTCCGACTGACCTGAACATTATGCATTATGTCAAACTCCCGGCTGCTGTTATACTCACAGTATGATCAGTGTTCAGACCGACTCACCGGAACATTATGTCAACCCCCCGAAATCTTATACTTACAGGATGTGAAGTTTCATCATACCTCATTCGTACATTATGTCAACCTCCAGGCCACTGTTATGCTTACAGTATGCACAGCTTTCAGTCGGAATAACCGGTACATTATGTCAACATCCTGGCGTCTCTTATACTTAAAGTAAGTACAGCTTTCAAGCCGACTGAATCGTGCATTATATCAACCTCCCGACCTCTGTTATACTTGCAGCATGTACAGCTTTCAGTGGGAGTACATTATGTCAACCTCTCGACCTCTATTTGACTTACAAAATGCACAGCTTTCAGTACAACTGACCGGTGAATTATGTAAACACATTATTAAAGCTGTGTATGTTGTAAGTATAACAGAGGTCGGAAGGTTGACGTAATGTTAGGGTCAGTCGGACTGAAAGTTGTACACACTGTAAGTATAACATAGACTGGGATGTTGACATAATGTACGGGTCAGTCGGAAGGTAAGATGACCATACTGTAAGTATAACAGAGGCCTGGAAGTTTACATAATGTGCGGGTCAGTCGGACTGATAACTACATGATGTATGCATACCAGTGGCAGGAAGGCTGACATGATGTACTGGTCAGATGGACTGAAAGCTGAACGTAAAGAAGCCTTGAAGTTGACATTGTTAACCGGTCACTCGAAAATAAAGTTGTACATACTAGAAGTATAACAGAGACCGGGAGCATGACATAATGTATTGATCGATCGGACTAAAAGCTGTACATACAGTAAGCATAACTGAGGGCGGGAGGTAGACATAAGGCACGGGTCAGTCGGACTGTACATAGTGTAAGTATAACAGAGACTTGTGGGTTGACATAATGTACGGATCGGCTGACCGAAAGCAGAACATACTTTAATTATAGCAGAGGGCGGGAAATTGACATAGTGTGCTGGTCACTCGAACTGAAAGCTGAAACTATTGTAGTTATTACAAGTCGGGCGGTTGACATTATGTACGAACCAGTCGTACTAACAGCTGTACATAATCTAAGAATAACAAAAGCCCGGAGGTTGGCACAATGCACAGTTAAGTGGTACTGAAAGATGTACATACTGTAAGTGTAACAAAAACTGAGAGGATGACAGTAGGTGCTGGTAAGTCGGACCGAAAGCTGTCCATAATGTAACAATAATAGAGGCCAGGGTTGACATAATGTGCGGGTCAGTCGGACTGAAAACTGTACATACTGCATGTATAACAGTGGCCGGCATGTTGCCATGATGTACTGGTTAAATGGACTTAATGCTGAACATACTGAATGTTTAGCACAGTCCTTGAGGTTGACGTAGTTAACGGGTCACTCGAACTGAAAGTTGTACACACCATAAGTACAACAGAGGCCGGGACAAAGCTGTACATACTGTAAGTAAAGCAGTGGCCGGGATGTTAACATAATGTGGAGGTGAGTAACAGAGGCCGGGAGGTTGACATAATGTACGTGACAGTCGGACTCAAAGCCGAACATACTGTAAGTTTAACACAGGCCGGGAGGTTGACATAATGTTCGGGCCTCTCGGACTGAAAGCTGAACATACTGTAAGTGTAACAGAGGCATATAAGTTGACATTATGTACGGGTCAGGTGGACTGAAACCTGTACTTGCTGTAAGTATAACAGAGGCCGTGAGCTTGACAAAGGGTACTGATCAGTCGGTCTTAAAGCTGAACATATTGTAATCATAAAAGAGTCCGGGAGGTTGACATAATGTACGGGTCAGGTGGACTGAAACTTCAGATCCTGTAAGTATAAGATTCCGGGAGGATGGCATAATGCGCCGGTGAGTCGGACAGAAAGCTTTACATACTGTAAGGATAAGAGAGTCCGGGAGACATACTGTTCTACACAGTTGAAATGTAAGTAAAGAGGAAACCGGGAGAATGACATATTGTACGGATCAGTCGGACTGGAATCTGAACATATTGTAATTATAACAGAAGACGGGAAGTTTACATAATGTACGGGTTACTGGGGCTGAAAGCTGTACATACTGTAAGTATCAGTGGCCGGGATGTTGACTTATTGTAACTGTAAGTCAGACATAACGGTGTACATACTGTAAGTATAACAGAGGTCAGGAGGTTGACATAATGCACGTGTCACTCGGACTGAAAACTGTACTTACTGTAAGTATCACAGAGTCCGGGCTAGATAATAAAGTACTGTCCATACATGTATCTAGCACTTTCTACAGGATTGACTTACATGAAACTGATACCAATCGGATTCTCCATACATATATATACTAGATACTACAGGACTGTACACACATATTTTCTATTAGACACTACAGGATTTTCAACAAATAGAAAAAAACATGACATTGCATGTATGTATCAGGTGCTACTGGATTGACCTCAGATGTCTGTACTAGATACTACATGATTGACGTTACATAAATGTACTAGATACTACAGGATTGACCTCACTTGTATGCACCAGATACTACAGATACTACAGGATTGACGTTACATGTATGTACTGGATACTATAAAAATGACATCAAGGACGATTACCGATCAAACATGCATTTGAGCCGAAGTAGTTCTTTTTAATAAAACTGTGCATAGATTGGTTTAACAAACCATATAATAGATTGCATGACCAGGTTGGCAGATCCTTATTTATCATTAATTTTGGATTGACTTTTGATAGAAAAACACCACAATTAACTGTAGTTATTTGTTGCAATAACATTTATTTGCATGCTGTCTGAATTAAAATTTTGAAAAAGGTCGGTGTTTGATCTTTAACTAGTCTAAATATTTGTAACATATTGGGGATTTAAAGAAACACGTCTTCGTTCATGTTTGTTTTTATGATGTTATCGGGTCTTTAATTTAAATGCCAACATTAATCTTCAATCGCGTCGTACTTTCTGACACCCAAATTCATCCTTTGATGTGAAATGTACCGTTTATTTTTATTGCAAATTTGCCATTGAATACATTACTAACGGGAAGGGTTCAAGTCCGTCTGATTCTGATAAATAGTATATAATGTTACATCGTATGGTCCTGAAGATTGTAGTGTTTTCAAAAACCAGTGAGTTTAAATTACAAATACACTCAAATATAACCCATGAAACACAATAAAAACAATGTCAGGCATGCAAAGCCTTTCCTCTGTTAATTTTGACCTAAATTCAGGTCATACGTTTGATACAGAAATGGCACAAATCTCCGCATTAAAGTATACATTTCATTTTTTGTCAATATAGAAAAGTCCAAATAAACTGGAGCAGATTTTGTAATTATCAAAATGTTGATTCTAACCACAGTAGTATGGAAATGACAGTTCTGCCTCAAAGGGGAAAAGTCTGCTTGAAATCCGGAAAAATCAAGGTTTTGTGCAAACGGATCAAACCCTCATACAAAACCTGACACAGGAATCAGAAATTGAAATAACACCTTAGAAAGAAGGAACGATAGGGTAGATACAATGAACACTGAGACAGTCAACGTGGTCAGACACGTCAGACTCCTACAGCCCCGATGTAAAGGTATTGAAGAGATTGAGAAGAGCTTCCAGACATTGCAGATTGAAACTGCAAAGGAACCTGAAATTCAGGAAAGCGATGGAGAGGGAAGGAAGAGAACCGAGGTCAAGCGTGGATCACCAGTCCTGAAGTGGAGAGAACTACCGGGGGAGACATTCAACGTGGTAGATGCCTGGGAGGTAAAAGGGGCCTATGGACCTGGCATGATCTTGACATTGGAGAGTGAGGGCGAGACAACCAAGGTCTGGGCGTGCGCGAGGGTGATACGAGTGTTGAAGGGAATACGAAAGGAAAATTGGAATACTCTCAAGATTAATAACAAAGGCAGGAAGAGGTCGAAGAAGACTGGATATGAGTACTTCGACGTTGAAATCTGGTAACAACAGGTTGGTAGAAACTTTTTCCGATGGGGGATTTCCTCATCGAAAAAAGGTAACCAAGGCTGGGGTGGCAATCAGTGAGGATTTGGAAAGGAAATTGGGTGGTGCAAACGAACTCGCATGTGAAGGGAATGATAGAGAAGGTACACGAGGGATCGACTGCCTCCTAAAAAATGAAAAAATTTAGTTTAGAAACATTGAAAGATAGGGTATATATATATAAATGAACACTGAAACTATTGAGATGTCAGTGGGGGGAGTCCAACGAACCTGCGGAGCACCCTTGAAAAGGAAGAAAGGTCAGTTCTGCAGAAGCAAACCGGGTAGGAATGGTCTTTGCTGGAGACATACCCATAACACCCCACAGCAAGACGAAGATGATCAGCCGATTGGGAGTAAGTTCCGGGTAGTTGAAACCATCCGGAAGCTTCGTGAAATTGCTAAAGAGGAGGGGTTGAGGGGGTACAGTAGGAAGAATAAGACTGCCTTGGTGAGACTCATTGAATCGTCCACAGGTCGACGGTTCATTCGTCAAGAGGTGCTCAATAAGAAGCAGCTCATGGCTATGGCTAGACGAAGAGGGATTACCAAACAGAGCCTTGAAGATGCCAGGCATGAGATCGATGTGCAGGATAAGCGAGAGGCGTTGGGGGGAGTGTTCGGCACAGTGATCATCAAACCTCTGAATAAGCACGACGTCGAGACGTTTATTCAAGTGAGCTGGGAACCCATTCGAAATACGATTGCAGCAGGTCTAGCAGAGAAGAAGGGGTTGAAAGTGGAACTAGTCCTCAAGGTGGAGATGGTGAAGATCAACCCCACGAATCCAGGTGAGAACGAGAATACTGATACATATTTCCGATCCGCCGTATTCACCATCACTGAGTCGGTAGATTTGGATCAGGCGATAGCACAGATGATGGACAAGATCAAGGAGAGCATGGCGAATTTCCAGGAAAATGGAAGTGGGTGGACCTTTGGACGCATTTAGAATATGGAAATTCAACTGAACGAATTCAAGCCACTGGCCGGCAGCTCTTACATACCCCTCCCCAAGAAGCTTGCGGGCAAAAAGGCAATCGTGAATGTGCAGAATGACGATCATGAGTGCTTTCGATGGGCAATCCTCTCGGCGCTTCACCACGACGAGGTGGATCAGAAGAATGCTAACCGCGTGGGCCAGTATGCAAGGTGGAAGGATGAACTAAGGTTCGATACGATAGAATTCCCAGTCTCACTCCGGGCGATTGATAAGTTCGAGAGACTTAACGAAGGGATCAAGGTGAACGTCTTTGGGTTCGAGGATAAGAAGAATGAAGGCGTCTACCCGCTGAGGATATCCAATAGTGATCACACCGGAGCGAAGCATGTGGACCTCATGCTATTGGGGAATGAAGAGACAAAATACTACAGTTGGGTAAAGAACCTCTCACGACTCTTGACGGCGCAGGTGACCAAGCATGATGGGAAAGCTTACTTCTGCCGACGGTGCCTAAACCATTTCACCCGGCAAGATCTCCTGGACCGTCACATGGAATACTGCAGCCAGAAGCAGGCAGTAAAAGTCGAGATGCCGGACGAAGGAAGTAAGGTCAGTTTCAAGAACCATGCCCGGTCGATGAAATTCGTGGTCTACGCCGATTTCGAGTGCTTCACAACCAAAGTGAAGATGGAAGAGGAACCCGCGGCAGGTGGAGCTACCAAAATCCTCCAGAAGCACATACCATCGGGGTTCTGCTACCACATCAAGTGCTTCGACGAGACCGTATACGCAAAGAAACCGGTGATTTACACCATGCAGCAGGAAGGAGAAGACGTGGCTCAGATTTTTGTGGATCGGTTGACGAAAGACGTCCGTGACATCTACCAACAGAACGACTTCAAGAAGCCCATGGTGATGACGGAGGAGGACAAGAAAGCATTCGAGGAAACCACCCACTGCACCATCTGCCACCAAGAGCTCGGCGAGGACAAAGTGAAGGACCACTGCCACTTCACGGGTAAGTTCAGAGGGGCAGCCCATAGCGACTGCAATCTGAACTTCAAGGCATCCAAATTCGTCCCCGTGATTTTCCATAACTTGGCGGGGTATGACAGTCACCTCTTCATCAAGAACCTGGGCAGAACCGAAGGTAAGATCGACTGCATCCCCAACACGGAAGAGCGCTACATCTCCTTCACGAAGAGCGTACCGATTGGAGAGTACAAGGATAAGAAAGGAAAGACGAAGACGAAATACCTATACTTGCGCTTCATTGACAGCTTCAAATTCATGAATGCCAGTCTCCAGAGCCTAGTCGAGGCAACGCCGGTCGAGGCATTCACCGACATGCGGCGAGAATTTGGTGCAGTGCCAATGAACCCCGAGCTCTTCAAGGTGGGCGAGTTCGAGTCGGAGAATGGTCGAAACATTACCCTACGCGAGGTCATCGACCGACAAAAACTGGAATACATCGTGACGCATCCGGAAGAGTATGAACTTGGGAGTCGATACATCAAGGGGCGGAAGCTCGAAAAGAATGCCCAACTGACGTTACTGCAAGATTACCTGGATCGCACCAACGATCTGGGTGAATGCCCCATGCGATACTACCAGCGGAACGATTTCGGAAGATACTGGACCAGCGAGAAGATTGGTCTGCAGAATATGAGTCGTGGCATCCGCCATACCCTCTGCGCAGACCACATGATCGATATCGACATGAAGAACGCGCACCCAACCCTACTCTCCTGGTACTGCCATGAAAACGGCATTGAGTGCACCGGGCTCGATGCTTACATTGCCAACCGGGAGAAACTGACCGCAGATCTGATGGCCTACCAAAAGATCACGCGGGACGAAGCCAAGACTACCCTCCTAGCCATCATTAATGGGAAGGAGATCGGACTGAAGGAGGATGCACCCGCTTGGTTCAAGGAGTACTATGAGGGAATGAGAACTATCATGGAGGAGGTGACCAAGCTGAACCCGGACCTACATAAGCTTGCCCGCGAATCCAAGGCAAGGCGACTCACAGACTACAACATCAAGGGAACCACCGTGAATTACGTCATGTGCTCCCTGGAAAACATGACCTTGATGGCAGCCTTCGATTACCTGACTGAACAAGGAATCGAAGTGGGAGCGCTCGTTTTTGATGGATTGATGATTCACAAGAACGAGATGACGCACACCAGACTGACTGAAATCCTCGAAGGCTGCAGCGAGAAGGTGAAGCAGGTCGTTGGAGCGGACATTACCTTCACAGTCAAGGAGATGGATGAAGGATATGACATTCCACTCACGGCGAAGGTGCAGAAGGTCGACAATCTGGATCTACTGCTACGTAAGGGAGTATATCCATATGATTACATGGATAAGTTTGAGAGGCTCCAGGATACCCAACTGCCGGCGAAGAAGGACTTCTATAGCGCGCTCACGAAGAAAGACATCAGTGACGCTGATTATGCCCATGCTCAGAAGGTCTGGAGGGATTGGGGAATCTCGACCATGCGGGAGTACCACGACCTATACTTGAAGACGGACGTGATCTTGCTCGCTGATGTTTTCGAGAACTTCCGCAACATCTGCCTGAAGCATTATGGACTCGACCCGGCACACTACTACACCGCACCAGGGCTCGCCTATGATGCAGCACTCAAGGTCAGCGCCATCCAACTAGATCTGATCTCCGATCCTGATATGCTACTCATGATCGAAAAGGGCATCCGAGGAGGTCTCACTATGGTGTCAAAGAGATATGCCCGAGCGAACAATCCCTACGTGACGGGGCACGACCCAAGTAAGCCAACCAACTACCTCATGTACCTGGACGCGAACAACCTCTACGGATGGGCGATGAGTCGAACTCTACCCACGGGAGACTTCAAGTGGACGGATCCCTCGGAGGTTCCAGACCTTAGCACGATCGGAGAGGAGGATGTAAAGGGCTACATCCTGGAAGTGGACATCGAGTACCCCAGGGGGCTCCACGACCATCATAACGATTACCCTCTGGCGCCGGAGTCCGTGGAGATCAATGGAGTAAGAAAACTGGTGGCCAACCTCCACGACCGGGTGAAATACGTGGTTCACTATGTGAATCTGAAGAAGTACCTCGCCAGGGGGATGAAGCTGAAGAAAATCCATCGAGCCATCCAGTTCACGCAAAGCCCCTGGTTGAAGAAGTACGTCGAGAAGAATACGGAGTGCCGGGCTGCTGCTGCCACTACCTTCGAGAAGGAGTTCTTCAAACTCATGAACAATGCTGTGTTCGGGAAAACCATGGAGAACATTCGGAACATGGTGGACGTGCGACTAGTCAACAGTGAGAAGGTAGCCAGGAAATTGGTAGCGAGACCCAACTTCAAGCGCAGGACGGTGTTCAACGCGGATCTGGCCGCAGTGCATCTACATCGCACGAAACTGGTCTTCGACAAACCAATCTACCTTGGATTCTCCATTCTCGAGCTATCGAAGACATTGATGACCGACTTCGTCTACGATTACCTCAAGCCAACGTACGGTGACCGGGCAAGCATCTGCTACACCGACACGGACAGCTTGATCTGTGACATTCAGACGGCGGACGTATACAAAGATATGGCGACGAGCGCACATCAGTGGTTCGATACCTCCAACTACGCTGTGAACCATGCCTCCGGGATCCCAGCCGACGTGAACAAGAAGGTGATCGGCATGTTCAAGGATGAGTGCGCAGGCCGACCGATGACTGAGTACGTGGGAATCCGGCCAAAGGCCTATGCATTCAAAGTAGATTTTGAGGAGCATAAGAGAGCCAAAGGCGTGAAGAAGAGTGTGGTTGAGTCTGAACTGACCTTCGCAGACTACAAGCAGTGCCTAGACACCGGTAAGGAGACGTACCGCTCGATGAACCACATCCGAAGCCGGCTCCATCAGATATTCACCATGGCCTATTGCAAGAAATCTCTCTCAGCCAACGATGATAAGCGACACATTCTGCCTGACGGGGTCCACACCCTCGCGCACGGTCACTATCGAATCTAAATAAATGAGCAGCGTACGAGTTTACTACTTAACTCTCCCACTCAAACCCCTCTCAAATGTAGAGCTTGAAGAAGCTGCCCTAGGGATCCATCGATTCAGAGGGGTATTCATGAGAGATGCCCTACCACCAGCGCCACGAGCTAATGAATGCGGCATCTTGAACCACGATGACTTCCAAGGTCCCGGAACGCACTGGACCTGCTGGCACAAGCGCGGAGGACTCAAAGTCTACTTCGACTCTTACGGTCTGCCTCCGCCCGACGAGATGGTTGACTATCTGCGTCCGAAGATCCAATACAACACCGATGAGCTGCAGCATCGCGGGGACGTGGTGTGCGGTCACTTTTGCCTCTACGTACTGAAGATGCTGTCGGAGGGTAGATCGTTCGACGACGTGATATTCTCGCTATAAATAAATGGACAAATTCGGATCTCACTCGAGAAAACGCGCATTGGTCTGGTCCCAAGATCTCGATATGAACGACAACCGCATCACCGGCCTGGGGGCGCCGCGAGAGGGGTCGGACGCTGCGACGAGGCACTGGGTCAATCTGCAATTGAAAGAGGATCAGAAGGATATCGCTGAGCTCGCGGCAAAGATCGATAAGGTCTTGAAAGTGCTCGAGGATAAGGAGAAACGCTTGAATGGCATCGAGAAAGACGTGGCAAAGTGCCTGCCCACGATCGGTGGTAAGATGACAGGCGCGATAGATATGCAGGGCCATGCTATTCGTAACCTTCCCGAGGGAACCGACTCCAAGGATCCCGTGACGAATGGTTGGTATGCGAAGAACTGGCAGGATTTAGCCTTAACCATGCAGGAGAAGATAAACGCTGTAGAATCTAGATATAAAACCCTCGAAAAGCAGATGGCTGATAAGCAGGAAAAGATTGAAGATCTTGAAAAGTACGTGGAGTTTAAGCCCCCTACTCCCGACAGGATCGGTTGACCCCTCCTCCGCTTCTCTAGTCCCCACTCCAGGGACTGGAAAATCGAAGGACTATTGGAGCTCGGAAGCCTTTACCCATGAATTGAACGTCTTGGGATAGCCTCGCCATTTGACGTAGACTTCCCGTTCTCCTTGCCGGGTGCGTCGCCGCAAGATCCTTTCGATGCGAAAGAGTTCCTGGGTGGTCTTCTGGAGCTCAGGCTCGTAGAAAGATCCCTGAATCTCCTCGTCGTTGAGGTCCTTGAGACGATACGTGGGCGGTTGCGTTCCTAAGACCGCGGATACGGTGAAGACTTCTTCGGTCCAGCGCGGAGTATATCCTTTCTCGAACACGCCCTTCTTCTTGGTGATTCGGACCTTATCGCCAACCTTGAATCGCAGTGGTTGCATGGGAGGGAGATCTCCGTAAAGGTTCCAGAAGACTTTGGTTTCGTTCTCCTTCTGACTGGCGGCAGTGGGAGTCATCTTGATGGAGCGGTGCTTGGTGGTATTATACTGATGAACCAGATCGCTTAGCACATCGATATAGGTTCGCGTGGAGTTGGCGGAAAAGTACTTGAACATCTTCTCCTTCATGGTACGGTTCCAACGCTCCACGACGCTCGACTTCTCTTCGTTTTCGGTGGAGTAGAGCTCGACGTCATGCTTCTGGAGAAGCCCCTTCACCTCCTTGTTGTAGAATTCCGTTCCTTTGTCCGTCCATAGCTTCTTGGGGATGCGAGACTTGAAGACCGCTTGGAAGGCGTCGCGCACCGTAGTCCCCTTCTTATCCCTGAGCGGCACTAGCCACCCATACTTGGAGAAGACATCGATGATGCTCAGGATGAACTTATGACCTTTGTTGTCTCGGGAAAAGGCACTCATATCCACGAGATCGGCTGCCAAGGTTGCATCTATTCCACCCACCACCACACGACGCTTCTGAAATTTGCGGCGGATTGGCTCGTGCAGTTCCTCGGCTAGTTCGTCCGACCAGACGAGGTTTTTTTTTAACCCCCAATCCAAATCGCGCTTTGGTACCGATGATGGGCTTGACGATGCTACGGTCCAGGCGTTCGCGTGCGGTGGGGTCGGAAATGGCATCGAGGGAGGCCAGCATGGTCGCGTCGCAGATGGAGTTGCGCGAGGCCGTATCCCTATGCTTGATCGTGGTGATACGCAGCCTCATCCACTCGATTGATGGGTTTCGACCAATCCTTGGGGGTACCATCGGCGTTCAGCCGCTTGGCGAGGTTGGTCCCAGTTCCGGTGAAATTGTGGCCTGGAAGGTGCATCTCTATGGGTAGTCGGTTGATCAGGTGGTTCATGAACCCAGTACCCTCCACGGACCGGATGAACTGAGATTTCCTAGAACCGCATACGGCGCAGATACCCACCTTCCTCCGTCGTCCGTTGCTGGTCGGGATCACTCCGCGGCTATTCGTCTCGGTCTTCGTTTTGCACTTCAAACAGTACATTCCCATTTATATATATATAAAAATTGACGTTGAAGATATGTCGTATAACGAGTCCACATCGACCAGCTGCAATCACTACCTTCTCCCGCAGCGATCAATCCGAGGCTTAATCATAGGCAAGTCGGACTGCGGCAAGACGACGCTGCTGAATAACCTCCTCTTGCGCGAAGGGTGGTTAGACTACGATCGACTATACGTCTTCGGGAAATCGCTCCACCAACCCATCTACCAGCTGCTGCGGCGGGCGCTGGAAAGGGGATTCTCGAAGGACGATATCCGAGAAATACTCTCCATCAAAGATAGGTGCCCATACCCGTTGATCGATGTGGTGGAAGTGCTGAATCCATCGCCTAATCCCGGCGGTATCGAAGCCTTCTTCTTTGAGTATGGAGACGATGTGCCAGACCCCCGCGAACTCGATCCCACCCGCAAGAATCTCATGATCTTCGACGACTTGATGATGAGCAAGCAGAGTAAGTGTGAAGATTACTACGTGAGAGGTCGTCACAACAACGTGGACTGCTTCTACCTCTGCCAAAACTATTTCAAGCTGCCCCGGCAATCGATCCGTGAAAATACCAACTTCATCTGCCTCTTCGAGCAAGATGCTAAGAACCGCGAGCACATCCGTCGCGATAACTGCAATGACCTCACCAAGGAGCAGTTTGACGTCCTTTGCGACCGCTGCTGGTCCAAACCTTACGGATTCATGACGATCGACCTCACGAGTCCCAAGGCAGCTGGAAAATATCGATACAAATTAGAAGAGTTCTATTTAGTCTAGGGGGCGTTCCGTCAAACGCTTAGGGGCGTTCAGTCGAACGCTCTCGAACGCTTAGGGGCGTTGGACCAAACGCTCGGGGGCGTTCAGTCGAACGCTCTCGAACGCTTAGGGGCGTTGGACCAAACGCTCGGGGGCGTTCAACAGCGATCAACACTATAAATAAATGACATTCATTAAGATCACCGACCCCAAGCAACGTGAGGCGCTCGCTAGGGAATTTGCAGGATCTCAAGCGAAGTATTCAGACTAGCAATATGCAGCATCGACTCGACAATATCGGACTCGACCGCGACCTCGCCAGGATGTTCAAGCCCGTGGTGGAAGCTCAAAAGGAAGCGGCCTCGCAGATCACTAAAACGATCGAGGAACTGCCTGCGCCGATGCCTGCGCTACCTCCCCCAACCGATTTAGCCCATCCATTAGCCATTGAACCACCTCAAGACACCCGCCTAGGCCCCCGGGCGACTCAGTATCTGCAGCTCAGCATGACACCAGCAGCCGACCATACCTTTGGATTGAGGGTAGAGGACGATACCATCATGATCGGAAGTCGGCGCGTGACCTTCGATGGAGATGATATCTTCGTCGATGGCGTGCGTCACAAAGGAACCCCCGGTCTTTGGGAGCTCATTGTCAAGAAGCGCCCAGAATCGTTCGATCCCGAAGATTTGAGGACCTATGGAGATATCCTGCGAACCTCGGGTGCCATGTACCAAGGAAACTCCGTTCTCTCGCGGACCCCCAAGTCGAGCCGAAGTTACAAATGGAAGGAGATCGTTTCTCATCTCTACCGGCAAGACAGACATGGCTCCGGACTCCAAACAGTATTCTTACCGAAAGACCTCGATTCGTTGATAGATCGCCTCGAACTTTGCGCCGCCGCCTATAAGGCTGGTAATAATGGGATTCGCAACGAGATGGTGGCCATCCTCGATGCTATGAGGACGTTCGGTCACATCGACGACTCCTATTACAGAGAACTCCATCGCAGCCTTCTCCTATAAATAAATATACGATGCCATTGTTGATTAAGCACGGATATCGCCGAAAATACGTCGTCGGCGGGCGGGGGCTATTCGATACGGTCGCTAACTTGGCCGGACGTATATTCACCTCCTCAGCCGCGAAGACCTTGGGAAGCAAGGCCATGAGCGCCGCCACCAATGCCGCCCTGAAAGGGGTTGAAAAGGGGGCCTCCAAAGCTGTGGACTATATGATCGATAAGGCGACCTCCAAGCCTCGCAACCTCCTCAAGCAAAGTAACCCCACGATGACTCCCCATAAGCAAGCTCGGTTGAACAATCTGATCTCGGGAAATAATTCCACAATGACCCCCATCAGCAAGCCCGGCTGAACGATTTAATTTCTGGAAGTGGTATTGCCACAATTCACGACTTCGTCCACCACTATAAATAAATATATCATGTCAAACATTCTCGACATCGTCGAACCCCTAGCTTTCGATGAAAGCCTCCAGGAATATCAAGTCCACGAATACGAACCTCAAGCCGGAGCTCAACTGAATAACGCCGGTGCTGAAATACGCATCAATATTGAGACCCAGGATCTCTTCCTTCATCCCGCTGAGAGTTACCTTTTGGTGGAAGGAAGGCTCCAGAAGAATGATGGGACCGCCTATGCCAATGCGGATCTCGTCTCGCTCGCCCACAACGGTATCATGTATCTGTTTCGAACCATCACTTACAGGCTCTCCGGTCAACAGATCGAGCACATCAACGACCCTGGCATCGCCACCACCATGCTAGGGATGTTGACCTATCCCGACGATTTCTCCAAATCTCAAGGTCTCAACCAACTGTGGTTCAAGGATTCCACCGCTACCGCCGCCGCAGAGAACTCCGGTTTTGCAATTCGCCACGGGTATACCATCGTCAAACCTGCCAACAAGGGGTCGTTCTCCTTCGCCATTCCCCTGAAGCACATCTTCGGCTTTGCGGACGACTACGATAAGATCGTGTACGGGTTCAAGCATGAACTGTCTCTCGTGCGCGATTCGGATGCCAATGCAGTTCTGAGAGCTGCAGCCGTCAATGACCCAGCAATAATCACCCTGAGTAAGATCTCCTGGTTCATTCCCCACGTCACACCCTCCGATCAGGAGAAACTGCGGTTGTACAAGACCATCCAGAGCAAGGGTAAAATCGATTGCGGTTTCCGAATGCGACAGTGCGATTCCATAGCCGTCCCCGAAACGTCTCAGTTCAACTGGCGGTTGACAGCCAAGAGCGGTCGAGAGAAACCCAGATACGTCATCGTGGCCTTTCAAACCGGCAAGAGCAACGACCAGACCCAAAATGCTGCTGTGTTCGACCACTGCCGCTTGCGAAACATCTACGTCACTCTCAACGCTGACCGCTACCCCGCCGTAGACTTTAATGCAGGTTTCACCCAAAATCGGACCGCTAGACTCTATAAGAACGCGGCAGATTTCCGGAAGAATTACTACAACATGGATCCTCGCCTCAGTAACTGCAACATAACACCCAACGACTACATCGACCTGTACCCACTGTTCGTCATCGACGTAAGTCATCAGTCCGAGCGGTTGAAAGAGTCTACGGTCGACATTCAGGTCCGCGCCGAATTCGAGCGTAACGTGCCAGCCAATACTCAAGCGTTCGCCCTCGTAATCTCTGATAGGATTCTTCAGTTCGAGTCCGACGGCCAGAAGATGAGCGTCGTATTCTAGTATAAATAAATGGATCAATCCTTGCTACAGCGAATCGTCGAGAACACTGCCCCTAAGCAGGGGTTTTCCTTCATTGTGTCCGACAACCAAAGTCGGATTCTCACTCAATTCAGCCCACCCCTGCAACTGAGCGAGGGGAAAAGTTACGAGATGGCTTTGGTCAATCTGGAGACGTACTACTCTTTTCCAAATATCCATGCGGGTAACAATTCCTTCCGCTACTCCGCGGACGGTGGTGCCAACTGGTTCCGGGTCCTATGGCATTGAAGACATCAACAATGAGATTCAGCGGCTACTGCGTCTCAACGGTCACAAGACCAAGATCATTCTCGACGCCAACCGCGCGACGCTGAGAGCCACTCTAACCCTCGCCAGAGATTATCAAGTGGACTTCGACGTCGAAAACAGCATCAACACCGTGCTGGGCTTCGGGCGCAAGGTCTACGCTTATGACCGAGTCACGAACGGTTACACGGAGGGAGATCTCATCGTCAACATCATCAGCATCAACAGCATTCTGGTGAATAGCGACATCATCCATGGAAGTTACGTGAACGGAACCCAGCAGTCCACCATCTACAGTTTCTTCCCCGACGTGGACCCAGGCATGAAGATCCTTCAGACCCCCCAAAATCTAGTGTACTTGCCCGTGACTTTGCGAACCATCAATCGTATGGAGACTCATCTCACCGATCAGAACGGCACCCCCATCGATCTCAGGGGTGAGAATCTCACCATTCGTTTTCATCTTCGCGAAGTATAGATAAATGAGTTACTCCGAATACAGTTTGAGCTTGACGAAAGGTCAGGCCGATAAGCTCCAGCGGGCTGTGAAGAAAGGCTGCCCGATCGCCATTCGTTTGTCCCACGCGAACTTGCAAGGCGACCACAAGATGATGCTCACCACGCAGCAGATCCAAAAGATCTCCAAGCTCCTGCAGAAAGGTACCGGTGGTATGACTCTGAAGATGAGCACCTCTCAGTTGAAGGCGAACGTGCATAAGGTAGGAGGTTTCCTACCCATGCTGGCCGGGCTAGCTGCGAGGGCTCTTCCCATGATCACGAAGACCGTATTGCCCGCCCTAGGCATTGGAGCTTTGAGTGGGTTAGGTAATGCCGCCGTATCCAAAGCAGTCGGTTCGGGGTTGTACTTGAAACGCGGCGGATGCATCTGCACCGTGCAACCCAGCGGGGATGGACTCTACCTGAAGCCTTCGACCGCACGAATCGTCCAGAGGGATGGGCTCTACTTGAAGCAGGGTCGGAAGTTACACGATGGCTCCGGTCTGATCTTAGGACCCGATAGTCCATTTAAGAATATCCCCTTGCTCGGCATGCTCTTATAAATAAATGGATGAAATCAATGCCAGTCGTATCGCACGCATGGAAGAAGAACTCACCTCAGAGATCCAGAGGTATGAGCATGCCTTGAGAATCTATAACCGTTTGGATAAAGTCATCTCCATTGCACAGGGTGGGTGTTCCGTGGGCAGTCTACTGCTGACTAGTGGTACCATAGGATCTGCCCTGACTGGCGTAGGTATTGCTGCATCCATCCCCCTTGGAACCCTAGCCTGCCTATGTGCCACCGGTACCTTAGTATTTTCCTTGATCTCACGCCGAGTTGCCAAGAAGAAAAAGAAGCATCAAGATACCGTGCGATTAGCCCGATCCTTCAAGTCCCAGCTGGCCGGTGAAGACGGTGCTCCTGCAATCTGTCTGAAGAACTACTACGATGAAAAGGATCAGTTGCGTCAACCTTCTACCTTATTTAGTGAAGAACTGGATGCGCATGCATCGTAGGCTGTGTTATTCCATTCGCTCCTATCTCTCCCATTTCATTCAGATTCCTTTCAGTCAAATTTCCCGATCCGTTTGGATCGCGAAATTTTTACGTTCCTTCCCTGTTTCTAAGGTGTTATTTCAATTTCTGATTCCTGTGTCAGGTTTTGTATGAGGGTTTGATCCGTTTGCACAAAACCTTGATTTTTCCGGATTTCAAGCAGACTTTTCCCCTTTGAGGCAGAACTGTCATTTCCATACTACTAACCACTTAAGGTTTACACATTCAATTTCCATAGCACGATTTGTAAATATCTTTTGGTATTAAAGCTCAATCGAATGTTCCTACAACAAAACGTAGAAAGTTGATATATAACATAGTATTATATATAGGGTAACATTATACATCTTGGATGTTAAATTATTTAGGGCCACCAAAGTTTTATCATTTGAGATTCACCTGAAACGCCAGCTGTGAACTCTATAAACATACCAATAGACAGAGGAACGAAACGCATAGCGTACATATTACAGTGTTACATGTAAGGTGTTATAGTAGGGCGAAAAGGTCAAATAGACATATGAAAGCCATATTTTAATCACTTGCGAGTCTCTCTAAACCACGAACAGCCAAAATATAAGAACGATATGAAGAGAATTAATTCAAAAGCCAGGCAAGACCGGTATACAAGAACGATGCAAGATCGATTTAGAGGAACGATTGAAAACGGGTATACAAGAATGATATAAAGCAATAACAAAAGAGAGATACAAAACGGCTATACAAGAACGATATTAAACTCTTATATAAGAACGATATGTATCAGGTATAGAAGAACCATATAAAGCGGGGATTCAAGAGCAATTCAAGACCGATATACAAGAACGATATAAGATCGGTATAAATGAACACCGATATACTATCGATATACAGGAATGATATCTAAAGTGAATTTAAGTGTTATAGTGTTATATAATTATGGTGTAATCGAATGATATACATGAGTACAGACAAACGACATCAAAGGTGTATAAAGGAACTATATCAGGAGGGTATATAAGAACGATATAAACGGTAATTCAAGAGCAATAAAAACAAGTTTAGAATACAAATATATAACAGCTATACAAGAAAGATAAGAAAGGGGAATTAAAGATACAAAACCGCATACAAGAACGATATCAAGCAGCAATACAAGAACGAAACGTAAATAGATGTTAAGTTTCTATATAATAAGGGTAATGCTGGAACACATTAAACTGGAATATCTCATTATCGGGTTAGTGTCAACCTGATATCGTTCTTGTATACCGCCTTACATCCTTCTTGTTTACTTGCATTATATCGTTCTAGCAATTTATATCGCTCCTTAATTCCCTCTTGATATCGTTATTGTATTCCTATGTTACGTCGTTCTTATATATTTGCTTGATATGTGTCTTGTATACCTCCTTACACCGTTCTTGGATACTTGCTTTTTATCGTTCTTGCCTACTGTACGTACGTGTGTGAACAATCCTGTAGTATCTAGTACATGTGAGGTCAATGCTGTAGTATATATTATATAACTGAGTACAATCATGTGGTAACAAGCACATGCACTTAATGTCAATCCTGTATTATCTAGTACATACATGTGAGGTCAACACTGTAGTATATGTAACATACATATGAGGATAATCCTGTATTAACAAGCACATTCACCTGTGGTCAATCATGTAGTATCTAGTACATACATGTGAGGTGAATCCTGTAGTATCTGTTACATACATATGAGGCCAAGCCTGTGGTAACAAGCAATTACATGTAAGATCAGTCATTTAGTGTCTAATTCATACATGTGTTGACAATCCTGTAATATCAAGTATTTACATGTGAGGCCAATACTGAAGTATCTAGTACATGCTTGTGTGGATAATTCTGTTGTGTATATTATATGCATGTGAGGTTAACCCTGCAATATCTGGTATATACATGTGAGCTAAATCCTGTAATATCTAGTATTTACATGTGTGGTTTATCCTGTAGTATTTATTACATACACGTGAGGAAAATCCGGTAGTATCACGTACGTAAATATCATGTAAATCATGTAGTATCTAGTACATACATGTAAGGTCAATCTTGTAGTATCTAATAAATTTATGACTAGTGAATCAAGTAGTTGCTCGTGCATATATGTGGGGAAATTCAGGTAGTATTTAGTACAACTGTGAGAACAATACTGTAGGGCCTGGTTCATAAATGTCAGATTATCCGTACAGTATTTGATATATACATGTGAGGTTATTCCTTCAGTATTCATGTGCGAACAATCCTATAGTATTTATTACATGCATTTGAGGTTAATCCTGTAGTATCTATAACATGAACGTGAGGTCAAACCTGTAGTATCAGTTGCATCAGTGTGCGGACAATTCTATATTATTTAGTACATACATAGATAACAATGCTGTTGTATCTGGAACATGCATGTGAGGTCAATCAATCCTTAAGTATATCGTACATACATGTGAGGTCAGATCTATAGTATCTTGAACGTATATTTGTGGACAATTCTGTAGAATCTGGTACTTACATTAGAGGTCCATTAGGTATGTACTAGACACTAGATTATTGACGTCACGTATATGTGATGATACTACATTATTAACCTCACATGTATGTTCTACAAACTACAGGATTTTTCCACACCTGTGTGTACTATAAACTACAGGATTGTCCCCACACGAATATACTAGACACTACAGGATTAACCTTACATGAATGTACTAGATACTACAGGATTGACCTCACATATATGTAATATATTCAATATAATTGTCACTACACGAATGTAGCAGATATGCACAGCTTTCAGTCCGACTGATCGGTACATTAATTCACCACCAAGGCCTCATTTATACTTACAGTATTTACAGATTTCAGTCCGACATGCTCGTACATTATGTCAATTTCCAGGCCACTGTTATACTTACAGTATGTACAGCTTTCAGTTTGACTTACCCGTACATTATGTCAACATCCCTGCCTCTGTTATACCTTGAATGTACAGCTTTCAGTCTGATTTTCCCGTACATTATGTCAACCCTAGCCTCTGTAATACTTACAGTATGTAACGCTTTCAGACCGCCTGACACGTACATTATGCAAACATCCTGGCCATTGTTATACTTACAGTATGTACAGCTTTCAGTCCGACTTACTCGTACATTATGTCAACCTCCCGGCATCTAACACACTTACAGTATGTACAGCTTTCAGCCCTAGTAACCCGTATATTTGGCAAACTTCCCGGTCTCTGTTATACTTACAGTACATACAGCTCTCAGTCTGATTTTCCCGTACTTTATGTCAAAACTGACCTCTGTAATACTTACAGTTTGTACTGCTTTCAATCCGACTGACCGGTACATTTTGTCAACATTCTGGAATCTGTTATACTTACAGAATGCACAGCTTTCAGACCGACTGATCGGTACATTAAGTCATCCTCCTGGCCTCTGTTATACTTACAGTATTGGCAGCTTTCAGGCAGATTTACTCGTACATTATGTCAACCTCCCGGGCATTGTTATACTTACAGTATGTACAGCTTTCAGTTTGATTGACCCGTACATTATGTCAACATCCCGGCCTCTGTTATACCCACAGTATGAACAGCTTTCAGTCCGACTTAATCGTGCATTATGTCAACCTCCCGGTGGCTTTTACACTTACAGTATGTACAGCTTTCAGTCCTACTGACAGGAACATTATGTCAACATCCCGACCTATGTTATACTTACAGTCAGTTCAGCTTTCAGTCCGACTGACTTGTACATTATGTCAACCTCCCAGCCACTGTTATACTTACAGTATGTACAGCTTTCAGTCCGACTCACATGCACATTATATCAAGTTCAAGGCTTCTGTTATACTTACAGTATGTACAGATCTCAGTCTGATTTTCCCGTTTATTATGTCAACCCTGGCCTCTGTAATACTTACAGTATGTACTGCTTTCAATACGACTGACCGTTATATTTTGTCGACATTCTGGCCTCTGTTATACTTACAGAATGCACAGCTCTCAGTCCGACTGATCGGTACATTAATTCAACCACCAAGGCCTCATTTATACTTACAGTATTTTCAGCTTTCAGTCCGACTTGCTCGTACATTATGTCAACCTCCCGGCCACTGTTATACTTACAGTATGTACAGCTTTCAGTTTGACTTACCCGTACATTATATCAACATTCCGGCCTCTGTTATACCTAGTATGTACAGCTTTCAGTCTGATTTTCCCGTACATTATGTCAACCCTGGCCTCTGTAATCCTTACAGTGTGTACCGCTTTCAGACCGCCTGACACGTACATTATGCAAACATCCTGGCCACTGTTATGCTTACAGTATATACAGCTTTCAGTCCGACTTACTCGTACATTGTCAACCTCCCGGCATATAACACACTTACAGTATGAACAGCTTCCAGACCTAGTGACCTGTACATTTGGCAAACTTCCCGGTCTCTGTTATACTTACAGTATGTACAGCTTTCAGTCTGATTTTCCCGTACATTATGTCAAACTGACCTCTGTAATACTTACAGTTTGTACTGCTTTCAATCCGACTGACCGTTACATTTTGTCAACATTCTGGAATCTGTTATACTTACAGAATGCACAGCTTTCAGTCCGACTGATCGGTACATTAAGTCATCCTCCTGGCCTCTGTTATACTTACAGTATTGGCAGCTTTCAGTCAGATTTAATCGTACATTATGTCAACCTCCCGGCCATAGTTATACTTGCAGTATGTACAGCTTTCAGTTTGACTGACCCGTACATTATGTCAACATCCCGGCCTCTGTTATACCCACAGTATGAACAGCTTTCAGTCCGACTTACTCGTGCTTTATGTCAAACTCCCGGCCGCTTTTACACTTACAGTATGTACAGCTTTCAGTCTTACTGACAGGAACATTATGTCAACATCCCGACCTTTGTTATGATTACAGTCAGTTCAGCTTTCAGTCCGACTGACCCGTACATTATGTCAACCTCCCGGCCACTGTTATACTTACAGAATGAACAGCTTTCAGTCCGACTGATCGGTACATTAATTCAACCACAAAGGCATCATTGATACTTACAGTATTTACAGCTCTCAGTCCGATTTGCTGGTACATTATGTCAAACTCCAGGCCACTGTTATACTTACAGTATGTACATCTTTCAGTTTGACTTACCCGTACATTATGTCAACATCCCTGCCTCTGTTATACCTAGTATGTACAGCTTTCAGTCTGATTTTCCCGTACATTATGTCAAACCTAGCCTCTGTAATACTTACAGTATGTATCGCTTTCAGACCGCCTGACACGTACATCATGCAAACATCCTGGCCACTGTTATACTTACAGTATTTACAGCTTTCAATCCGACTGACCTGTACATTATGTCAACCTCCCAGCCACTGTTATACTTACAGTATGTACAGCTTTCAGTCCGACTCACATGCACATTATATCAACTTCAAGGCTTCTGTTATACTTACAGTATGTACAGCTCTCAGTCTGATTTTCCCGTTTATTATGTCAACCCTGGCCTCTGTAATACTTACAGTATGTACTGCTTTTAATACGACTGACCGTTATATTTTGTCGACATTCTGGCCTCTGTCATACTTACAGAATGCACAGCTTTCAGTCCGACTGATCGGTACATTAATTCAACCACCAAGGCCTCATTTATACTTACAGTATTTACAATTTTCAGTCCGACTTGCTCGTACATTATGTCAACCTCCCGGCCACTGTTATACTTACAGTATGTACAGCTTTCAGTTTGACTTACCCGTACATTATATCAACATCCCGGCCTCTGTTATACCTAGTATGTTCAGCTTTCAGTCTGATTTTCCCGTACATTATGTCAACCCTGGCCTCTGTAATACTTACAGTATGTACCGCTTTCAGACCGCCTGACACGTACATTATGCAAACATCCTGGCCACTGTTATACTTACAGTATGTACAGCTTTCAGTCCGACTTACTCGTACATTATGTCAACCTCCCGGCATATAGCACACTTACAGTATGTACAGCTTTCAGCCCTAGTGACCCGTACATTTGGCAAACTTCCAACTCTCTGTTATACTTACAGTATGTACAGCTCTCAGTCTGATTTTCCCGTACATTATGTCAAAACTGACCTCTGTAATACTTACAGTTTGTACTGCTTTCAATCAGACTGACCGTTACATTTTGTCAACATTCTGGAATCTGTTATACTTACAGAATGCACAGCTTTCAGTCCGACTGATCGGTACATTAAGTCATCCTCCTGGACATTGTTATACTTACAGTATTGGCAGCTTTCAGTCAGATTTAGTCGTACATTATGTCAACCTCCAGGCCATTGTTATACTTACAGTATGTACAGCTTTCAGTTTGACTGACCCTTACATTATGTCAACATCCCGGCCTCTGTTATACCCACAGTATGTACAGCTTTCAGTCCGACTCTCGTACATTATGTCAACCTCCTGGTCGCTTTTACACTTACAGTATGTACAGCTTTCAGTCCTACTGACAGGAACATTATGTCAACATCCCGACCTATGTTATACTTACAGTCAGTTCAGCTTTCAGTCCGACTGACCCGTACATTATGTCAACCTCCCGGACACTTTTATACTTACAGAATGTACAGCTTTCAGTCCGACTCACATGCACATAATTTCAACTTCAAGGCTTCTGTTATACTTACAGTATGTACAGCTCTCAGTCTGATTTTCCCGTTTATTATGTCAACCCTGGCCTCTGTAATACTTACAGTATGCACTGCTTTCAATACGACTGACCGTTATATTTTGTCGACACTCTGGCCTCTGTTATACTTACAGAATGCACAGCTCTCAGTCCGACTGATCGATACATTAATTCAACCACCAAGGCCTCATTTATACTTACAGTATTTACAGCTTTCAGTCCGACTTGCTCGTACATTATGTCAACCTCCAGGCCAGTGTTATACTTACAGTATGTACAGCTTTCAGTTTGACTTACCCGTACATTATGTCAACATCCCTGCCTCTGTTATACCTAGTATGTACAGCTTTCAGTCTGATTTTCCCGTACATTATGTCAACCCTAGCCTCTGTAATACTTACAGTATGTACCGCTTTCAGTCCGACATATTTGTACATTATGTCAACCTCCCGGCATCTTACACACTTACAGTATGTACAGCTTTCAGTCCTAGTGACCCGTACATTTTGCAAACTTCCCGGTCTCTGTTATACTTACAGTATGTACAGCTCTCAGTCTGATTTTCCCGTACATTATGTCAAAACTGGCCTCTGTAATACTTACAGTTTGTACTGCTTTCAGTCCGACTGACCGTTACATTTTGTCAACATTCAGGCCTCTGTTATACTTACAGAATGCACAGCTTTCAGTCCGACTGATCGGTACATTAAGTCATCCTCCTGGCCGCTGTTATACTTACAGTATTGACAGCTTTCAGTCAGATTTACTCGTACATTATGTCAACCTCCCGGCCATTGTTATACTTACAGTATGTACAGCTTCAGTTTGACTGACCTGTACATTATGTCAACATTCCGGCCTCTGTTATACCCACAGTATGTACAGCTTTCAGTCCGACTTACTCGTACATTATGTCAACCTCCCGGCTGCTTTTACACTTACAGTATGTACAGCTTTCAGTCCTACTGACAGGAACATTATGTCAACATCCCGACCTATGTTATACTTACAGTCAGTTCAGCTTTCAGTCCGACTGACCCGTACATTATGTCAACCTCCCGGCCACAGTTATACTTACAGTATGTAGAGCTTTCAGTCCGACTCACATGCACATTATATCAACTTCAAGGCTTCTGTTATACTTACAGTATGTGCAGCTCTCAGTCTGATTTTCCCGTTTATCATGTCAACCCTGGCCTCTGTAATACTTACAGTATGTACTGCTTTCAATACGACTGACCGTTATATTTTGTCGACATTCTGGCCTCTGTTATACTTACAGAATGCACAGCTTTCAGTCAGACTGATCGGTACATTAATTCAACCACCAAGGCCTCATTTACACTTACAGTATTTACTACTTTCAGTCCGACTAGCTCGTACATTATGTCAACCTCCGTCCACTGTTATACTTACAGTATGTACAGCTTTCAGTTTGACTTACCCGTACATTATGTCAACTCTGGCCTCTGTAATACTTACAATATGTACCGCTTTCAGACCGCCTGACACGTACATTATGCAAACATCCTGGCCACTGTTATACTTACAGTATGTACAGCTTTCAGTCCGACTTACTCGTATATTATGTCAACCTCCCGGCATCTAACACACTTACAGTATGTACAGCTTTCAGCACTAGTGACCCGTACATTTGGCAAACTTCCCGGTCTCTGTTATACTTACAGTATGTACAGCTCTCAGTCTGATTTTCCCGTACATTATGTCAAAACTGGCCTCTGTAATACTTACAGTTTGTACTGCTTTCAATCCGACTGACCGTTACATTTTGTCAACATTCTGGCCTCTGTTATACTTACAGAATGCACAGCTTTCAGTCCGACTGATCGGCACATTAAGTCATCCTCCTGGCCTCTGTTATACTTACAGTATTGGCAGCTTTCAGTCAGATTTACTCGTACATTATGTCAACCTCCCGGCCATTGTTATACTTACAGTATGTACAGCTTTCAGTTTGACTGACCCTTACATTATGTCAACATCCCTTTCTCTGTTATACCTACAGTATGTACAGCTTTCAGTCCGACTTACTCGTACATTATGTCAACCTCCCGGCCGCTTTTACACTTAAAATATGTACAGCTTTCAGTCCTACTGACAGGAACATTCTGTCAACATCCCGGCCTATGTTATACTTTCAGTCAGTTCAGCTTTCAGTACGACTGACCCGTACATTATGTCAACCTCTCGGCCTCTGTTATACTTACAGAATGCACAGCTTTCAGTCCGACTGATCGGTACATTAATTCAACCACCAAGGCCTCATTTATACTTACAGTATTTCCAGCTTTCAGTCCGACTTGCTCGTACATTATGTCAACCTCCAGGCCACTGTTATACTTACAGTATGTACAGCTTTCAGTCCTACAGACAGGAACATTATGTCAACATCCCGGCCTATGTTATACTTACAGTCAGTTTAGTTTTCAGTCCGACTGACTCGTACATTATGTTCACCTCCCGGCCACTGTTATACTTACAGTATGTACAGATTTCAGTCCGACTCACATGCACATTATATCAACTTCAAGGCTTCTGTTATACTTACAGTATGTACAGCTCTCAGTCTGATTTTCCCGTTTATTATGTCAACCCTGGCCTCTGTAATACTTACAGTATGTACCGCTTTCAATACGACTGACCGTTATATTTTGTCGACATTCTGGCCTCTGTTATACTTACAGAATGCACAGCTTTCAGTCCGACTGATCGGTACATTAATTCAACCACCAAGGCCTCATTTATACTTACAGTATTTACAGCTTTCAGTCCGACTTGCTCGTACATTATGTCAACCTCCCGTCCACTTTTATACTTACAGTATGTACAGCTTTCAGTTTGACTTACCCGTACATTATATCAAAATCCCGGCCTCTGTTATACCTAGTATGTACAGCTTTCAGTCTGATTTTCCCGTACATTATGTCAACTCTTGCCTCTGTAATACTTACAATATGTACCGCTTTCAGACCGCCTGAAACGTACATTATGCAAACATCCTGGCCACTGTTATACTTACAGTATGTACAGCTTTCAGTCCGACTTACTCGTACATTATGTCAACCTCCCGGCATCTAACACACTTACAGTATTTACAGCTTTCAGCCATAGTGACCCGTACATTTGGCAAACTTCCCGGTCTCTGTTATACTTACAGTATGTACAGCTCTCAGCCTGATTTTCCCGTACATTATGTCAAAACTGGCCTATGTAATACTTACAGTTTGTACTGCTTTCAATCCGACTGACCGTTACATTTTGTCAACATTCTGGCCTCTGTTATACTTACAGAATGCACAGCTTTTAGTCCGACTGGTCGGTACATTAAGTCATCCTCCTGGCCTCTGTTATACTTACAGTATTGGCAGCTTTCAGTCAGATTTACTCGTACATTATGTCAACCTCCCGGCCATTGTTATACTTACAGTATGTACAGCTTTCAGTTTGACTGACCCTTACATTATGTCAACATCCCTTTCTCTGTTATACCTACAGTATGTACAGCTTTCAGTCCGACTTACTCGTACATTATGTCAACCTCCCGGCCGCTTTTACACTTACAGTATGTACAGCTTTCAGTCCTACTGACAGGAACATTATGTCAACATCCCGGCCTATGTTATACTTACAGTCAGTTCAGCTTTCAGTACGACTGACCCGTACATTATGTCAACCTCTCGGCCTCTGTTATACTTACAGTATGTACAGCTTTCAGTCCGACTGATCGGTACATTAATTCAACCACCAAGGCCTCATTTATACTTACAGTATTTCCAGCTTTCAGTCCGACTTGCTCGTACATTATGTCAACCTCCCGTCCACTTTTATACTTACAGTATGTACAGCTTTCAGCTGGACTTACCCGTACATTATATCAACATCCCGGCCTCTGTTATACCTAGTATGTACAGCTTTCAGCCTGATTTTCCCGTACATTATGTCAACTCTTGCCTCTGTAATACTTACAGTATGTACCGCTTTCAGACCGCCTGACACGTACATTATGCAAACATCCTGGACACTGTTATACTTACAGTATGTACAGCTTTCAGTCCGACTTACTCGTACATTATGTCAACCTCCCGGCATCTAACACACTTACAGTATTTACAGCTTTCAGCCCTAGTGACCCGTACATTTGGCAAACTTCCCGGTCTCTGTTATACTTACAGTATGTACAGCTCTCAGCCTGATTTTCTTGTACATTATGTCAAAACTGGCCTATGTAATACTTACAGTTTGTACTGCTTTCAATCCGACTGACCGTTACATTTTGTCAACATTCTGGCCTCTGTTATACTTACAGAATGCACAGCTTTCAGTCCGACTGATCGGTACATTAAGTCATCCTCCTGGCCTCTGTTATACTTACAGTATTGGCAGCTTTCACTCGTACATTATGTCAACCTCCCGGCCATTGTTATACTTACAGTATGTACAGCTTTCAGTCCGACTTACTCGTACATTATGTCAACCTCCCGGCATCTTTTACACTTAAAATATGTACAGCTTTCAGTCCTACTGACAGGAACATTCTGTCAACATCCCGGCCTATGTTATACTTTCAGTCAGTTCAGCTTTCAGTACGACTGACCCGTACATTATGTCAACCTCTCGGCCTCTGTTATACTTACAGAATGCACAGCTTTCAGTCCGACTGATCGGTACATTAATTCAACCACCAAGGCCTCATTTATACTTACAGTATTTCCAGCTTTCAGTCCGACTTGCTCGTACATTATGTCAACCTCCAGGCCACTGTTATACTTACAGTATGTACAGCTTTCAGTCCTACTGACAGGAACATTATGTCAACATCCCGGCCTATGTTATACTTACAGTCAGTTTAGCTTTCAGTCCGACTGACTCGTACATTATGTTCACTTCCAGGCCACTGTTATACTTACAGTATGTACAGATTTCAGTCCGACTCACATGCACATTATATCAACTTCAAGGCTTCTGTTATACTTACAGTATGTACAGCTCTCAGTCTGATTTTCCCGTTTATTATGTCAACCCTGGCCTCTGTAATACTTACAGTATGTACTGCTTTCAATACGACTGACCGTTATATTTTGTCGACATTCTGGCCTCTGTTATACTTACAGAATGCACAGCTTTCAGTCCGACTGATCGGTACATTAATTCAACCACCAAGGCCTCATTTATACTTACAGTATTTACAGCTTTCAGTCCGACTTGCTCGTACATTATGTCAACCTCCCGTCCACTTTTATACTTACAGTATGTACAGCTTTCAGTTTGACTTACCCGTACATTATATCAACATCCCGGCCTCTGTTATACCTAGTATGTACAGCTTTCAGTCTGATTTTCCCGTACATTATGTCAACTCTTGCCTCTGTAATACTTACAGTATGTACCGCTTTCAGACCGCCTGACACGTACATTATGCAAACATCCTGGCCACTGTTATATTTACAGTATGTACAGCTTTCAGTCCGACTTACTCGTACATTATGTCAACCTCCCGGCATCTAACACACTTACAGTATTTACAGCTTTCAGCCATAGTGACCCGTACATTTGGCAAACTTCCCGGTCTCTGTTATACTTACAGTATGTACAGCTCTCAGCCTGATTTTCCCGTACATTATGTCAAAACTGGCCTATGTAATACTTACAGTTTGTACTGCTTTCAATCCGACAGACCGTTACCTTTTGTCAACATTCTGGCCTCTGTTATACTTACAGAATGCACAGCTTTCAGTCCGACTGATCGGTACATTAAGTCATCCTCCTGGCCTCTGTTATACTTACAGTATTGGCAGCTTTCAGTCAGATTTACTCGTACATTATGTCAACCTCCCGGCCATTGTTATACTTACAGTATGTACAGCTTTCAGTTTGACTGACCCTTACATTATGTCAACATCCCTTTCTCTGTTATACCTACAGTATGTACAGCTTTCAGTCCGACTTACTCGTACATTATGTCAACCTCCCGGCCGCTTTACACTTACAGTATGTACAGCTTTCAGTCCTACTGACAGGAACATTATGTCAACATCCCGGCCTATGTTATACTTACAGTCAGTTCAGCTTTCAGTACGACTGACCCGTACATTATGTCAACCTCTCGGCCTCTGTTATACTTACAGTATGTACAGCTTTCAGTCCGACTGATCGGTACATTAATTCAACCACCAAGGCCTCATTTATACTTACAGTATTTCCAGCTTTCAGTCCGACTTGCTCGTACATTATGTCAACCTCCAGGCCACTGTTATACTTACAGTATGTACAGCTTTCAGTCCTACTGACAGGAAAATTATGTCAACATCCCGGCCTATGTTATACTTACAGTCAGTTTAGCTTTCAGTCCGACTGACTCGTACATTATGTTCACCTCCCGGCCACTGTTATACTTACAGTATGTACAGATTTCATTCCGACTCACATGCACATTATATCAACTTCAAGGCTTCTGTTATACTTACAGTATGTACAGCTCTCAGTCTGATTTTCCCGTTTATTATGTCAACCCTGGCCTCTGTAATACTTACAGTATGTACTGCTTTCAATACGACTGACCGTTATATTTTGTCGACATTCTGGCCTCTGTTATACTTACAGAATGCACAGCTTTCAGTCCGACTGATCGGTACATTAATTCAACCACCAAGGCCTCATTTATACTTACAGTATTTACAGCTTTCAGTCCGACTTGCTCGTACATTATGTCAACCTCCCGTCCACTTTTATACTTACAGTATGTACAGCTTTCAGTTTGACTTACCCGTACATTATATCAACATCCCGGCCTCTGTTATACCTAGTATGTACAGCTTTCAGTCTGATTTTCCCGTACATTATGTCAACTCTTGCCTCTGTAATACTTACAGTATGTACCGCTTTCAGACCTCCTGACACGTACATTATGCAAACATCCTGGCCACTGTTATACTTACAGTATGTACAGCTTTCAGTCCGACTTACTCGTACATTATGTCAACCTCCCGGCATCTAACACACTTACAGTATGTACAGCTTTCAGCCCTAGTGACCCGTACATTTGGCAAACTTCCCGGTCTCTGTTATACTTACAGTATGTACAGCTCTCAGCCTGATTTTCCCGTACATTATGTCAAAACTGACCTATGTAATACTTACAGTTTGTACTGCTTTCAATCCGACTGACCGTTACATTTTGTCAACATTCTGGCCTCTGTTATACTTACAGAATGCACAGCTTTCAGTCCGACTGATCGGTACATTAAGTCATCCTCCTGGCCTCTGTTATACTTTCAGTATTGGCACCTTTCAGTCAGATTTACTCGTACATTATGTCAACCTCCCGGCCATTCTTATACTTACAGTATGTACAGCTTTCAGTTTGACTGACCCTTACATTATGTCAACATCCCGGCCTCTGTTATACCTACAGTATGTACAGCTTTCAGTCCGACTTACTCGTACATTATGTCAACCTCCCGGCCGCTTTTACACTTACAGTATGTACAGCTTTCAGTCCTACTGACAGGAACATTATGTCAACATCCCGGCCTATGTTATACTTACAGTCAGTTCAGCTTTCAGTACGACTGACCCGTACATTATGTCAAACTCCCGGCCACTGTTATACTTACAGTATGTACAGCTTTCAGTCCGACTAACATGCACATTATATCAACTTCAAGGCTTCTGTTATACTTACAGTATGTACAGCTCTAAGTCTGATTTCCCCGTTTATTATGTCAACCCTGTCCTCTGTAATAGTTACAGTATGTACTGCTTTCAATACGACTGACCGTTACATTTTGCTGACATTCTGGCCTCTGTTATACTTACAGAATGCACAGCTTTCAGTCCGACTGATCGCTACATTAATTCAACCACCAAGGCCTCATTTATACTTACAGTATTTACAGCTTTCAGTCCGACTTGCTCGTACATTATGTCAACCTCCAGGCCACTGTTATACTTACAGTATGTACAGCTTTCAGTTTGACTTACCCGTACATTATATCAACATTCCGGCCTCTGTTATACCTAGTATGTACAGCTTTCAGTCTGATTTTCCCGTACATTATGTCAACCCTGGCCTCTGTAATACTTACAGTATGTACCGCTTTAAGACCGCCTGACACGTACATTATGCAAACATCCTGGCCACTGTTATACTTTCAGTATGTACAGCTTTCAGTCCGACTTACTCGTACATTATGTCAACCTCCAGGCTTCTAACACACTTACAGTATGTACAGCTTTCAGCCCTAGTGACCCGTACATTTGGCACACTTCCCGGTCTCTGTTATACTTAAGTATGTACAGCTCGCAGTCTGATTTTCCCGTACATTATGGCAAAACTGGCCTCTGTAATACTTACAGTTTGTACTGCTTTCAATCCGACTGACCCTTACATTTTGTCAACATTCTGGCCTCTGTTATATTTACAGAACGCACAGATTTCAGTCCGACTGATCGGTACATTAAGACATCATCCTGGCCTCTGTTATACTTACAGTATTGACAGCTTTCAGTCAGATTTACTCGTACATTATGTCAATCTCCCGGTCGCTTTTACACTTACAGTATGTACAACTTTCAGTCCTACTGACAGGAACATTATGTCAACATCCCGGACTATGTTATACTTACAGTCACTTCAGCTTTCAGTACGACTGACCCGTACATTATGTCAACCTCCCGGCCAGTGTTATACTCCACAGTATGTACAGCTTTCAGTCCGACCCACATGCACATTATATCAACTTCAAGGCTTCTGTTATAATTACAGTATGTACATCTCTCAGTCTGATTTCCTCGTTTATTATGTCAACTCTGGCCTCTGTAATACTTACAGTATGTACTGCTTTCAATACGACTGACCGTTACATTTTGTCGACATTCTGGCCTCTGTTATACTTACAGAATGCACAGCTTTCAGTCCGACTGATCGGTACATTAATTCAACCACCAAGGCCTCATTTATACTTACAGTATGTACAGCTTTCAGTTTGACTGACCCGTACATTATGTCAACATCCCGGCCTCTGTTATACCTACAGTATGTACAGCTTTCAGTCTGATTTTCCCGTACATTATGTCAACCCTGGCCTCTGTAATACTTACAGTAGGTACCGCTTTCAGACCGCCTGAAACGTACATTATGCAAACATCCTGGCCACTGTTATACTTACAGTATGTACAGCTTTCAGTCCGACTTACTCGTACATTATGTCAAACTCCCGGCTTCTAACACACTTACAGTATGTACAGCTTTCAGTCCTAGTGACCTGTACATTTTGCAAACTTCCCGGTCTCTGTTATACTTACAGTATGTACAGCTCTCAGTCTGATTTTCCCGTACATTATGTCAAAACTGGCCTCTGTAATACTTACAGTTTTTACTGCTTTCAATCCGACTGACCGTTACATTTTGTCAACATTTTGGCCTCTGTTATACTTACAGAATGAACAGCTTTCAGTCCGACTAATCGGTACATTAAGTCATCCTCCTGACCTCTGTTATACTTACAGTATTGGCAGCTTTCAGTCAGATTTACTCGTACATTATGTCAACCTCCCGGCCATTGTTATACTTACAGTATATGTACAGCTTTCAGTTTGACTGACCCGTACATTATGTCAACATCCCGGCTTCTGTTACACCTACAGTATGTACCGCTTTCGGTCCGACTTACTCGTACATTATGTCAACCTCCCGGCCGCTTTTACACTTACAGTATGTACAGCTTTCAGTCCTACTGACCGGAACATTATGTCAACATCCGGACCTATGTTATACTTAAAGTCAGTTCAGCTTTCAGTCCGACTGACGCGTACATTATGTCAACCTCCCGGCCACTTTTATACTTACAGTATGTACAGCTTTCAGTCCGACTCACATGCACATTATATTAACTTCAAGGCTTCTGTTATACTTACAGTATGTACAGCTCTCAGTCTGATTTTCCCTTTAATAATTACGTCAACCCTGGCCTCTGTAATACTTACAGTATGTACTGCTTTCAACACGACTGACCGTTACATTTTGTCGACATTCTGGCCTCTGTTATACTTACAGAATGCACAGCTTTCAGTCCGACTGATCGGTACATTAATTCAACCACCAAGGCCACATTTATACTTACAGTATTGACAGCTTTCAGTCAGTTTTACCCGTGCATTATGTCATCCTCCCGGCCATTGTTATACTTACAGTATGTACAGCTTTCAGTTTGACTCACCCGTACATTATGTCAACATCCCGGCCTCTGTTATACCTACAGCATGTACAGCTTTCAGTTTGACTGACCCGTACATTATGTCAACATCCCGGCCTCTGTTATACCCACAGTATGTACAGCTTTCCGTTAGACTCACATGCACATTATATCAACTTCAAGGCTTCTGTTATACTTACAGAATGTACAGCTCTCAGTCTGATTTTCACGTTTATTATGACAACCCTGGCCTTTGTAATACTTACAGTATGTACTGCTTTCAATACGACTGAACGTTATATTTTGCCGACATTCTGGCCTCTGTTATACTTACAGAATGCACAGCTTTCAGTCCGACTGATCGGTACATTAATTCAACCACCAAGGCCATATTTATACTTACAGTATTGACAGCTTTCAGTCAGATTTACTCGTATTTTATGTCAACCTCCCGGCCATTGTTATACTTACAGTATCTACAGCTTTCAGTTTGACTGACCCGTACATTATGTCAACATCCCGGCCTCTGTTATACCTACAGTATGTACAGCTTTCGGTCCGACTTACTCGTACATTATGTCTACCTCCCGGCCGCTTTTACACTTACAGTATGTACAGCTTTCAGTCCTACTCACAGGAACATTATGTCAACATCCCGGCCTATGTTATACTTACTGTCAGTTCAGCTTTCAGTACGACTGACCCGTTCATTATGTCAACTTCCCGACCACTGTTATACTTACAGTATGTACAGCTTTCAGTCCGACTCACATGCACATTATATCAACTTCAAGGCGTCTGTTATACTTACAGTTTGACATCTCTCAGTCTGATTTCCCCGTTTATTATGTCAACCCTGGCCTCTGTAATACTTACAGTATGTACCGCTTTCAGACCGCCTGACACGTACATTATGCAAACATCCTGGCCACTGTTATACTTACAGTATGTACAGCTTTCAGTCCGACTTACTCGTACATTATGTCAACCTCGCGGCATCTAACACACTTACAGTATGTACAGCTTTCAGCCCTAGTGACCCGTACATTTAACAAACTTCCCGTTCTCTGTTATACTTACAGTATGTACAGCTCTCAGTCTGATTTTCCGTACATTATGTCAAAACTGGCCTCTGTAATACTTACAGTAGGTACTGCTTTCAATACGACTGACTGTTATATTTTGTCGACATTCTGGCCTCTGTTATACTTACAGAATGCACAGCTTTCAGTCCGACTGATCGGTACATTAATTCAACCACCAAGGCCTCATTTATACTTACAGTATTGACAGCTTTCAGTCAGATTTACTCGTACATTATGTCAACCTCCCGGCCATTGTTATACTTACAGTATGTACAGCTTTCAGTTTGACTGACCCGTACATTATGTCAACATCCCGGCCTCTGTTATACCTACAGTATGTACAGCTTTCGGTCCGACTTACTTGTACATTATGTCAACCTCCCGGTCGCCTTTACACTTACAGTATGTACAGCTTTCAGTCCTACTGACAGGAACATTATGTCAACATCCCGACCTATGTTATACTTACTGTCAGTTCAGCTTTCAGTACGACTGACCCCTACATTATGTCAACTTCTCGACCACTGTTATACTTACAGTATGTACAGTTTTCAGTCCGACTTACATGCACATTATATCAACTTCAAGGCTTCTGTTACACTTACAGTATGTACATCTCTCAGTCTGATTTCCCCGTTTATTATGTCAACACTGGCCATTGTAATACTTACAGTATGTACTGCTTTCAATACGACTGACCGTTACATTTTGTCGATATTCTGGCCTCTATTATGCTTACAGAATGCACAGCTTTCAGTCCGACTGATCGGTACATTAATTCAACCACCAAGGCCTCATTTATACTTACAGTATTTACAGCTTACAGTCCGTCTTGCTCGTACATTATGTCAACCTCCCGGCCACTGTTATACTTACAGTATGTACAGCTTTCAGTTTGACTGACCCGTACATTATGTCAACATCCCGGCCTCTGTTATACCTACAGTATGTACAGCTTTCAGTCCGACTTACTCGTACATTATGTCAACCTCCCGGCCGCTTTTACACTTACACTATGTACAGCTTTCAGTCCTACTGACAGGAACTTTATGTCAACATCCCGGCCTATGTTATACTTACAGTCAGTTCAGCTTTCAGTACGACTGACCCGTACATTATGTCAACCTCCCGGCCACTGTTATACTTACAGTATGTACAGCTTTCAGTCCTACTCACATGCACATTATATCAACTTCAAGGCTTCTGTTATACTTAGAGTATGAACTGCTCTATGTCTGATTTCCCCGTTTATTATATCAACCCTGGCCACTGTAATACTTACAGTATGTGTTTCTTTCAATACGACTGACCGTTACATTTTGTCGACATTCTGGCCTCTGTTATACTTACAGAATGCACAGCTTTCAGTCCGACTGATCGGTACATTAATTCAACCACCAAGGCCTCATTTATACTTACAGTATTTACAGCTTTCAGTCCGACTTGCTCGTACATTATGTCAACCTCCCGGCCACTGTTATACTTACAGTATGTACAGCTTTCAGTTTGACTGACAAGGACATTATGTCAACATCCCGGCCTCTGTTATACCTACAGTATGTACAGCTTTCAGTCTGATTTTCCCGTACATTATGTCAACCCTGGCCTCTGTAATACTTGCACTATGTACCGCTTTCAGACTGCCTGAAACGTGCATTATGCAAACATCCTGACCACTGTTATACTTACAGTATGTACAGCTTTCAGTCCGACTTACTCGTACATTATGTCAACCTCCCGGCATCTAACACACTTACAGTATGTACAGCTTTCAGTCCTAGTGACCCCTACTTTTTGCAAACTTCCCTGTCTCTGTTATACTTACAGTATGTACAGCTCTCAGTCTGATTTTCCCGTACATTATGTCAAAACTGGCCTCTGTAATACTTACAGTTCGTACTGCTTTCAATCCAACTGACCGTTACATTTTGTCAACATTCTGGCCTCTGTTATACTTACAGAATGCACAGCTTTCAGTCCGACTGATCGGAACATTAAGTCTTCTTCCTGGCCTCTGTTATACTTACAGTATTTACAGCTTTCAGTCAGATTTACTCGTACATTATGGCAACCTCCCGGCCATTGTTATACTTACAGTATGTACAGCTTTCAGTTTGACTGACCCGTACATTATGTCAACATACCGGCCTCTGTTATACCTACAGTATGTACAGCTTTCAGTCCGACTTACTCGTACATTAAATCAACCTCCCGGCCACTTTTACACTTACAGTATGTACAGCTTTCAGTCCTACTGACAGGAACATTATGTCAACATCCCTGCCTATGTTATACTTACAGTCAGTTCAGCTTTCAGTCCGACTGACCCGTACATTATGTCAACCTCCCGGCCACTGTTATACTTAGAGTATGTACAGCTTTCTGTCTGACTCACATGCACATTATATCAACTTCAAGGCTTCTGTTATACTTACAGTATATATAGCTCTCAGTCTGATTTTCACGTACATTATGTCAAAACTGGCCTCTGTAATACTTACAGTTTGTAGTGCTTTCAATCCGACGGAACATTACATTTTGTCAACATTCTGGCCTCTGTTATACTTACAGAATGCACAGCTTTCAGTCCGACTGATCGGTACATTAAGTCATCCTCCTTGCCTCTCTTATACTTACAGTATTGACAGCTTTTAGTCATATTTACTCGTACGTTATGTCAACCTCCCGGCCATTGTTATACTTACAGTACGTACAGCTTTCAGTTTGACTGACCCGTACATTATGTCAACATCCCGGCCTCTGTTATACCTACAGTATGTACAGCTTTCAGTCCGACTTACTCGTACATTATGTCAACCTCCCGGCCGCTTTTACACTTACAGTATGTACAGCTTTCAGTCCTACTGACAGGAACATTATGTCAACATCCCTGCCTATGTTATACTTACAGTCAGTTCAGCTTTCAGTCCGACTGACGCGTACATTATGTCAACCTCCCGGCCACTGTTATACTTACAGTATGTACAGCTTTCAGTCCGACTCACATGCACATTATATCAACTTCAAGGCTTCTGTTATACTTACAGTATGTACAGCTCTCAGTCTAATTTTCCCGTTTATTATGTCAACCCTGGCCTCTGTAATACTTACAGTATGTACTGCTTTCAATACGACTGACCGTTATATTTTGTCGACATTCTGGCCTCTGTTATACTTACAGAATTCACATCTTTCAGTCCGACTGATCGGTACATTAATTCAACCACCAAGGACTCATGTATACTTACGGCATTTACAGCTTTCAGTCCGACTTGCTCGTACATTATGCCAAAATCCCCGCCACTGTTATACTTACAGTATGTACAGCTTTTAGTTTGACTGACCCGTACATTATGTCAACATCCCGGCCTCTGTTATTCCTACAGTATGTACAGCTTTCAGTCTGATTTTCCCGTACATTATGTTAACCCTGGCCTCTGTAATACTTACAGTATGTACCGCTTTCAGACCGCCTGACACGTACATTATGCAAATATATTGGCCACTGTTATACTTACAGTATGTACAGCTTTCAGTCCGACTTACTCCTACATTATGTCAACCTCCCGGCATCTAACACACTTACAGTATGTACAACTTTCAGTCCTAGTGACCCGTACATTTTGCAAACTTCCCGGTCTCTGTTATACTTACAGTATGTACAGCTCTCAGTCTGATTTTCCCGTACATTATGTCAAAACTGGCCTCTGTAATACTTACAGTTTGTACTGCTTTCAGTCCGACTTATCGGTACATTAATTCAAACACCAAGACATCATTTATACTTACATTATTGACAGCTTTCAGTCAGATTTACTCGTACATTATGTCAACCTCCCGGCCATTGTTATACTTACAGTATGAACAGCTTTCAGTTTGACTGACGCGTACATTATGTCAACATTCCGGCCTGTTATACCTACAGTATGTACAGCTTTCAGTCCGACTTACTCGTACATTATGTCAATCTCCCGGCCGCTTTTACACTTGCAGTATGTGCAGCTTTCAGTCCTACTGACAGGAACATTATGTCTACATTCCGGCCTCTGTTATACCTAGTATGTGCAGGTTTCAGTCTGATTTTCCCGTACATTATGTCAACCCTGGCCTCTGTAATACTTACAGTATGTACCGCTTTCAGACTGCCTGACACGTACATTATGCAAACATCCTGGCCACTGTTATACTTACAGTATGTACAGCTTTCAGTCCGACTTACTCGTACATTATGTCAACCTCCCGGCATCTAACACACTTACAGTATGTACAGCTTTCAGCCCTAGTGACCCGTACATTTTGCAAACTTCCCGGTCTCTGTTATACTTACAGTATGTACAGCTCTCAGTCTGATTTTTCCGTACATTTTGTCAAAACTGGCTTCTGTAATACTTACATTTTGTACTGCTTTCAATCCGACTGACCGTTACATTTTGTCATCATTCTGGCCTCTGTTATACTTACAGAATGTACAGCTTTCAGTCCTACTGACAGGAACATTATGTCAACATCCCGGCCTATGTTATACTTACAGTCAGTTCAGCTTTCAGTCCGACTGACCCGTACATTATGTCAAACTCCCGGCCACTGTTATACTTACAGTATGTACAGCTTTCAGTCCGACTCACATGCACATTATATCAACTTCAAGGCTTCTGTTATACTTACAGTATGTACAGCCTCTCAGTCTGATTTTCCCGTTTATTATGTCAACCCTGGCCTCTGTAATGCTTACAGTATGTACTGCTTTCAATACGACTGACCGTTACATTTTGTCGACATTCTGGCCTCTGTTATACTTACAGAATGCACAGCTTTCCGTCCGACTGATCGGTGCATTAATTCAACCACCAAGGCCTCATTTATACTTACAGTATTGACAGCTTTCAGTCAGATTTACTCGTATATTATGTCAACCTCCCGGCCATTTTTATACTTACAGTATGTACAGCTTTCAGTTTGACTGACCCGTACATTATGTCAACATCCCGGCCTCTGTTATACCTAGTATGTACAGCTTTCAGTCTGATTTTCCTGTTCATTATGTCAACCCTGGCCTCTGTAAGTCTTACAGTATGTACCGCTTTCAGACCGCCTGACACGTACATTATGCAAACATCCTGGCAACTGTTATACTTACAGTATGTGCAGCTTTCAGTCCGACTTACTCGTACATTATGTCAACCTCCCGGCGTCTAACACACTTACAGTATGTACAGCTTTCAGTCCTAGTGGCCCGTACATTTTGCAGTATGTGCAGCTTTCAGTCCTACTGACAGGAACATTATGTCTACATTACAGTATTTACAGGTTTCAGTCCGACTTGCTCGTACAATATGTCAACCTCCAGGCCACTGTTATACTTACAGTATGTACAGCTTTCAGTTTCACTGACCCGTACATTATGTCAACGTCCCGGCCTCTGTTATACCTACAGTATGTACAGCTTTCAGTCTGATTTTCCCGTACATTATGTCAACCCTGGCCTCTGTAATACTTACAGTATGTACAGATTTCAGACCGCCTTACACGTACATTATGCAAACATATTGGCCACTGTTATACTTACAGTATGTACAGCTTTCCGGCCGACTTACTCGTACATTATGTCAGCATTCCGGCATCTAACACACTTACAGTATGTACAGCTTTCAGTCCTAGTGACCCGTACATTTTGCTAAATTCCCGGTCCCTGTTATACTTACAGTATGTACAGCTATCAGTCTGATTTTCCCGTACGTTATGTCAAAACTGGCCCCTGTAATACTTACAGTTTGTACTGCTTTCAATCCGACTGACCGTTACATTTTGTCAACATTCTGGCCTCTGTTATACTTACAGAATTCACAACTTTCAGTCCGACTGATCGGTACATTAAGTCATCCTCCTGGCCTCTCTTATACTTACAGTATTTACAGATTTCAGTCAGATTTACTCGTACATTATGTCAACCCCCCGGCCATTGTTATACTTACAGTATGTACAGCTTTCAGTTTGACTGACCCGTACATTATGTCAACATCCCGGCCTCTGTTATTCCTACAGTATGTACAGCTTTCAGTCTGATTTTCCCGTACATTATGTTAACCCTGGCCTCTGTAATACTTACAGTATGTACCGCTTTCAGACCGCCTGACACGTACATTATGCAAATATATTGGCCACTGTTATACTTACAGTATGTACAGCTTTCAGTCCGACTTACTCCTACATTATGTCAACCTCCCGGCATCTAACACACTTACAGTATGTACAGCTTTCAGTCCTAGTGACCCGTACATTTTGCAAACTTCCCGGTCTCTGTTATACTTACAGTATGTACAGCTCTCAGTCTGATTTTCCCGTACATTATGTCAAAACTGGCCTCTGTAATACTTACAGTTTGTACTGCTTTCAGTCCGACTTATCGGTACATTAATTCAAACACCAAGACATCATTTATACTTACATTATTGACAGCTTTCAGTCAGATTTACTCGTACATTATGTCAACCTCCCGGCCATTGTTATACTTACAGTATGAACAGCTTTCAGTTTGACTGACGCGTACATTATGTCAACATTCCGGCCTGTTATACCTACAGTATGTACAGCTTTCAGTCCGACTTACTCGTACATTATGTCAATCTCCCGGCCGCTTTTACACTTGCAGTATGTGCAGCTTTCAGTCCTACTGACAGGAACATTATGTCTACATTCCGGCCTCTGTTATACCTAGTATGTGCAGGCTTCAGTCTGATTTTCCCGTACATTATGTCAACCCTGGCCTCTGTAATACTTACAGTATGTACCGCTTTCAGACTGCCTGACACGTACATTATGCAAACATCCTGGCCACTGTTATACTTACAGTATGTACAGCTTTCAGTCCGAGTTACTCGTACATTATGTCAACCTCCCGGCATCTAACACACTTACAGTATGTACAGCTTTCAGCCCTAGTGACCCGTACATTTTGCAAACTTCCCGGTCTCTGTTATACTTACAGTATGTACAGCTCTCAGTCTGATTTTTCCGTACATTTTGTCAAAACTGGCTTCTGTAATACTTACATTTTGTACTGCTTTCAATCCGACTGACCGTTACATTTTGTCATCATTCTGGCCTCTGTTATACTTACAGAATGTACAGCTTTCAGTCCTACTGACAGGAACATTATGTCAACATCCCGGCCTATGTTATACTTACAGTCAGTTCAGCTTTCAGTCCGACTGACCCGTACATTATGTCAAACTCCCGGCCACTGTTATACTTACAGTATGTACAGCTTTCAGTCCGACTCACATGCACATTATATCAACTTCAAGGCTTCTGTTATACTTACAGTATGTACAGCTCTCAGTCTGATTTTCCCGTTTATTATGTCAACCCTGGCCTCTGTAATGCTTACAGTATGTACTGCTTTCAATACGACTGACCGTTACATTTTGTCGACATTCTGGCCTCTGTTATACTTACAGAATGCACAGCTTTCCGTCCGACTGATCGGTGCATTAATTCAACCACCAAGGCCTCATTTATACTTACAGTATTGACAGCTTTCAGTCAGATTTACTCGTACATTATGTCAACCTCCCGGCCATTTTTATACTTACAGTATGTACAGCTTTCAGTTTGACTGACCCGTACATTATGTCAACATCCCGGCCTCTGTTATACCTAGTATGTACAGCTTTCAGTCTGATTTTCCTGTTCATTATGTCAACCCAGGCCTCTGTAAGTCTTACAGTATGTACCGCTTTCAGACCGCCTGACACGTACATTATGCAAACATCCTGGCAACTGTTATACTTACAGTATGTGCAGCTTTCAGTCCGACTTACTCGTACATTATGTCAACCTCCCGGCGTCTAACACACTTACAGTATGTACAGCTTTCAGTCCTAGTGGCCCGTACATTTTGCAGTATGTGCAGCTTTCAGTCCTACTGACAGGAACATTATGTCTACATTACAGTATTTACAGGTTTCAGTCCGACTTGCTCGTACATTATGTCAACCTCCAGGCCACTGTTATACTTACAGTATGTACAGCTTTCAGTTTCACTGACCCGTACATTATGTCAACGTCCCGGCCTCTGTTATACCTACAGTATGTACAGCTTTCAGTCTGATTTTCCCGTACATTATGTCAACCCTGGCCTCTGTAATACTTACAGTATGTACAGATTTCAGACCGCCTTACACGTACATTATGCAAACATATTGGCCACTGTTATACTTACAGTATGTACAGCTTTCCGGCCGACTTACTCGTACATTATGTCAGCATTCCGGCATCTAACACACTTACAGTATGTACAGCTTTCAGTCCTAGTGACCCGTACATTTTGCTAAATTCCCGGTCCCTGTTATACTTACAGTATGTACAGCTATTAGTCTGATTTTCCCGTACGTTATGTCAAAACTGGCCCCTGTAATACTTACAGTTTGTACTGCTTTCAATCCGACTGACCGTTACATTTTGTCAACATTCTGGCCTCTGTTATACTTACAGAATTCACAACTTTCAGTCCGACTGATCGGTACATTAAGTCATCCTCCTGGCCTCTCTTATACTTACAGTATTTACAGATTTCAGTCAGATTTACTCGTACATTATGTCAACCCCCCGGCCATTGTTATACTTACAGTATGTACAGCTTTCAGTTTGACTGACCCGTACATTATGTCAACATCCCGGCCTCTGTTATACCTACAGTATGTACAGCTTTCAGTTCGACTTACTCGTACATCATGTCAACCTCCCGGCCGCTTTACACTTACAGTATGTACAGCTTTCAGTCCTACTGACAGGAACATTATGTCAACATCCCGGCCTATGTTATACTTACAGTCAGTTCAGCTTTCAGTCCGACTGACCCGTACATTATGTCAACCTCCCTGCCACTGTTATACTAACAGTATGTACAGCTTTCAGTCTGACTCAAATGCATATTATATCAACTTCAAGGCTTCTGTTATACTTACAGTATATATAGCTCTCAGTCTGATTTTCCCGTACATTATGTCAAAACTGGCATCTGTAATTCTTACAGTTTGTACTGCTTTCAATCCGACTGACCGTAACATTTTGTCAACATTCTGGCCTCTGTTATACTTACAGAATGCACAGCTTTCAGTCCGACTGATCGGGACATTAAGTCATCCTCCTGGCCATTGTTATACTTACAGTATGTACAGCTTTCAGTTAGACTGACCCGTACATTATGTCAACATCCCGGCCTCTGTTATACCTACAGTATGTTCAGCTTTCAGTCCGACTTACTCGTACATTATGTCAACCTCCCGGCCGCTTTTACACTTACAGTATGTACAGCTTTCAGTCCTACTGACAGGAACATTATGTCAACATCCCGGCCTATGTTATACTTACAGTCAGTTCAGCTTTCAGTCCGACTGACCCGTACATTATGTCAACCTCCCGGCCACTGTTATACTTACAGTATGTACAGCTTTCAGTCTGACTCAAATGCACATTATATCAACTTCAAGGCTTCTGTTATACTTACAGTATATATAGCTCTCAGTCTGATTTTCCCGTACATTATGTCAAAACTGGCCTCTGTAATACTTACAGTTTGTACTGCTTTCAATCCGACTGACCGTAACATTCTGTCAACATTCTGGCCTCTGTTATACCTACAGAATGCACAGCTTTCAGTCCGACTGTTCGGGACATTAAGTCATCCTCCTGGCCATTGTTATACTTACAGTATGTACAGCTTTCAGTTAGACTGACCCGTACATTATGTCAACATCCCGGCCTCTGTTATACCTACAGTATGTACAGCTTTCAGTCCGACTTACTCGTACATTATGTCAACCTCCCGGCCGCTTTTACACTTACGGTATGTACAGCTTTCAGTCCTACTGACAGGAACATTATGTCAACATCCCGGCCTATGTTATACTTACAGTCAATTCAGCTTTCAGTCCGACTGACTCGTACGTTATGTCAACCTCCCGGCCACTGTTATACTTACAGTATGTACAGCTTTCAGTCTGACTCAAATGCACATTAGATCAACTTCAAGGCTTCTGTTATACTTAAAGTATATATAGCTCTCAGTCTGATTTTCCCGTACATTATGTCAAAACTGGCCTCTGTAATACTTACAGTTTGTACTGCTTTCAATCCGACTGACAGTAACATTTTGTCAACATTCTGGAATCTGTTATACTTACAGAATACAGAGCTTTCAGTCCGACTGATCGGTACATTAAGTCATCCTCCTGGCCTCTCTTATACTTACAGTATTTACAGCTTTCAGTCAGATTTACTCGTACATTATGTCAACTTCCCGGCCATTGTTATACTTACAGTATGTACAGCTTTCAGTTTGACTGACCCGTACATTATGTCAACATCCCGGCCTCTGTTATACCTACAGTATGTACAGCTTTCAGTCCGACTTACTCGTACATTATGTCAACCTCCCGGCCGCTTTTACACTTACAGTATGTACAGCTTTCAGTCCTACTGACAGGAACATTATGTCAACATCCCGGCCTATGTTATACTTACAGTCAGTTCACCTTTCAGTCCGACTGACCCGTATATTATGTCAACCTCCCGGCCACTGTTATACTTACAGTATGTACAGCTTTCAGTCTGACTCAAATGCACATTATATCAACTTCAAGGCTTCTGTTATACTTACAGTATATATAGCTCTCAGTCTGATTTTCCCGAACATTATGTCAAAACTGGCCTCTGTAATACTTACAGTTTGTACTGCTTTCAATCCGACTCACCGTAACATTTTGTCCACATTCTGGCCTCTGTAATACTTACAGAATGCCCAGCTTTCAGTCCGACTGATCGGTACATTAAGTCATCCTCCTGGCCTCTCTTATACTTACAGTATTTACAGCTTTCAGTCAGATTTACTCGTACATTATGTCAACCTCTCGGCAATTGTTATACTTACAGTATGAACAGCTTTCAGTTTGACTGACCCGTACATTATGTCAACATCCCGGCCTGTGTTATACCTACAGTATGTACAGCTTTCAGTCCAACTTACTCGTACATTATGTCAACCTCCCGACCGCTTTTACACTTACAGTATGTACAGCTTTCAGTCCTACTGACAGGAACATTATGTCAACATCCCGGCCTCTGTTATACCTAGTATGTACAGCTTTCAGTCTGATTTTCCCGTTCATTATGTCAACCCTGGCCTCTGTTATACTTACAGTATGTACCGCTTTCAGACCGCCTGACACGAACATTATACAAACATCGTGGCCACTGTTATACTTACAGTATGTACAGCTTTCAGTTTGACTGACCCGTACATTATGTCAACATCACGGCCTCTGTTATACCTACAGTATGTACAGCTTTCAGTCCGACTTACTCGTACATTATGTCAACCTCCCGGAATCTAACACACTTACAGTATGTACAGCTTTCAGTCCTAGTGACCCGTACATTTTGCTAAATTCCCGGTCCCTGTTATACTTACAGTATGTACAGCTATCAGTCTGATTTTCCCGTACGTTATGTCAAAACTGGCCCCTGTAATACTTACAGTTTGTACTGCTTTCAATCCGACTGACCGTTACATTTTGTCAACATTCTGGCCTCTGTTATACTTACAGAATTCACAACTTTCAGTCCGACTGATCGGTACATTAAGTCATCCTCCTGGCCTCTCTTATACTTACAGTATTTACAGATTTCAGTCAGATTTACTCGTACATTATGTCAACCCCCCCGGCCGTTGTTATACTTACAGTATGTACAGCTTTCAGTTTGACTGACCCGTACATTATGTCAACATCCCGGCCTCTGTTATACCTACAGTATGTACAGCTTTCAGTTCGACTTACTCGTACATCATGTCAACCTCCCGGCCGCTTTACACTTACAGTATGTACAGCTTTCAGTCCTACTGACAGGAACATTATGTCAACATCCCGGCCTATGTTATACTTACAGTCAGTTCAGCTTTCAGTCCGACTGACCCGTACATTATGTCAACCTCCCTGCCACTGTTATACTAACAGTATGTACAGCTTTCAGTCTGACTCAAATGCATATTATATCAACTTCAAGGCTTCTGTTATACTTACAGTATATATAGCTCTCAGTCTGATTTTCCCGTACATTATGTCAAAACTGGCCTCTGTAATTCTTACAGTTTGTACTGCTTTCAATCCGACTGACCGTAACATTTTGTCAACATTCTGGCCTCTGTTATACTTACAGAATGCACAGCTTTCAGTCCGACTGATCGGGACATTAAGTCATCCTCCTGGCCATTGTTATACTTACAGTATGTACAGCTTTCAGTTAGACTGACCCGTACATTATGTCAACATCCCGGCCTCTGTTATACCTACAGTATGTTCAGCTTTCAGTCCGACTTACTCGTACATTATGTCAACCTCCCGGCCGCTTTTACACTTACAGTATGTACAGCTTTCAGTCCTACTGACAGGAACATTATGTCAACATCCCGGCCTATCTTATACTTACAGTCAGTTCAGCTTTCAGTCCGACTGACCCGTACATTATGTCAACCTCCCGGCCACTGTTATACTTACAGTATGTACAGCTTTCAGTCTGACTCAAATGCACATTATATCAACTTCAAGGCTTCTGTTATACTTACAGTATATATAGCTCTCAGTCTGATTTTAACGTACATTATGTCAAAACTGGCCTCTGTAATACTTACAGTTTGTACTGCTTTCAATCCGACTGACCGTAACATTCTGTCAACATTCTGGCCTCTGTTATACTTACAGAATGCACAGCTTTCAGTCCGACTGATCGGGACATTAAGTCATCCTCCTGGCCATTGTTATACTTACAGTATGTACAGCTTTCAGTTAGACTGACCCGTACATTATGTCAACATCCCGGCCTCTGTTATACCTACAGTATGTACAGCTTTCAGTCCGACTTACTCGTACATTATGTCAACCTCCCGGCCGCTTTTACACTTACAGTATGTACAGCTTTCAGTCCTACTGACAGGAACATTATGTCAACATCCCGGCCTATGTTATACTTACAGTCAATTCAGCTTTCAGTCCGACTGACTCGTACGTTATGTCAACCTCCCGGCCACTGTTATACTTACAGTATGTACAGCTTTCAGTCTGACTCAAATGCACATTAGATCAACTTCAAGGCTTCTGTTATACTTACAGTATATATAGCTCTCAGTCTGATTTTCCCGTACATTATGTCAAAACTGGCCTCTGTAATACTTACAGTTTGTACTCCTTTCAATCCGACTGACAGTAACATTTTGTCAACATTCTGGAATCTGTTATACTTACAGAATGCAGAGCTTTCAGTCCGACTGATCGGTACATTAAGTCATCCTCCTGGCCTCTCTTATACTTACAGTATTTACAGCTTTCAGTCAGATTTACTCGTACATTATGTCAACTTCCCGGCCATTGTTATACTTACAGTATGTACAGCTTTCAGTTTGACTGACCCGTACATTATGTCAACATCCCGGCCTCTGTTATACCTACAGTATGTACAGCTTTCAGTCCGACTTACTCGTACATTATGTCAACCTCCCGGCCGCTTTTACACTTACAGTATGTACAGCTTTCAGTCCTACTGACAGGAACATTATGTCAACATCCCGGCCTATGTTATACTTACAGTCAGTTCACCTTTCAGTCCGACTGACCCGTATATTATGTCAACCTCCCGGCCACTGTTATACTTACAGTATGTACAGCTTTCAGTCTGACTCAAATGCACATTATATCAACTTCAAGGCTTCTGTTATACTTACAGTATATATAGCTCTCAGTCTGATTTTCCCGAACATTATGTCAAAACTGGCCTCTGTAATACTTACAGTTTGTACTGCTTTCAATCCGACTCACCGTAACATTTTGTCCACATTCTGGCCTCTGTAATACTTACAGAATGCACAGCTTTCAGTCCGACTGATCGGTACATTAAGTCATCCTCCTGGCCTCTCTTATACTTACAGTATTTACAGCTTTCAGTCAGATTTACTCGTACATTATGTCAACCTCTCGGCAATTGTTATACTTACAGTATGAACAGCTTTCAGTTTGACTGACCCGTACATTATGTCAACATCCCGGCCTGTGTTATACCTACAGTATGTACAGCTTTCAGTCCAACTTACTCGTACATTATGTCAACCTCCCGGCCGCTTTTACACTTACAGTATGTACAGCTTTCAGTCCTACTGACAGGAACATTATGTCAACATCCCGGCCTATGTTATACTTACAGTCAGTTCACCTTTCAGTCCGACTGACCCGTATATTATGTCAACCTCCCGGCCACTGTTATACTTACAGTATGTACAGCTTTCAGTCTGACTCAAATGCACATTATATCAACTTCAAGGCTTCTGTTATACTTACAGTATATATAGCTCTCAGTCTGATTTTCCCGAACATTATGTCAAAACTGGCCTCAGTAATACTTACAGTTTGTACTGCTTTCAATCCGACTCACCGTAACATTTTGTCCACATTCTGGCCTCTGTAATACTTACAGAATGCACAGCTTTCAGTCCGACTGATCGGTACATTAAGTCATCCTCCTGGCCTCTCTTATACTTACAGTATTTACAGCTTTCAGTCAGATTTACTCGTACATTATGTCAACCTCCAGGCAATTGTTATACTTACAGTATGAACAGCTTTCAGTTTGACTGACCCGTACATTATGTCAACATCCCGGCCTCTGTTATACCTACAGTATGTACAGCTTTCAGTCCAACTTACTCGTACATTATGTCAACCTCCCGGCCGCTTTTACACTTACAGTATGTACAGCTTTCAGTCCTACTGACAGGAACATTATGTCAACATCGCGGCCTATGTTATACTTACAGTCCGTTCAGCTTTCAGTCCGACTGACCCGTACATTATGTCAACCTCCCGGCCACTGTTATTCTTACAGTATGTACAGCTTTCAGTCTGACTCAAATGCACATTATATCAACTTCAAGGCTTCTGTTATACTTACAGTATATATAGCTCACAGTCTGATTTTCCCGTACATTATGTCAAAACTGGCCTCTGTAATACTTACAGTTTGTACTGCTTTCAATCCGGCTGATCGGTACATTAAGTCATCCTCCTGGCCTCTCTTATACTTACAGTATTTACAGGTTTCAGTCAGATTTACTCGTACATTATATCAACCTCCCGGCCATTGTTATACTTACAGTATGTACAGCTTTCAGTTTGACTGACCCGTACATTATGTCAACATCCCGGCCTCTGTTATACCTACAATATGTACAGCTTTCAGTCCGACTTACTCGTACATTATGTCAACCTCCCGGCCGCTTTTACACTTGCAGTATGTACAGCTTTCAGTCCTACTGACAGGAACATTATGTCAACATCCCGGCCTATGTTATACTTACAGTCAGTTCAGCTTTCAGTCCGACTGACCCGTACATTATGTCAACCTCCCGGCCACTGTTATACTTACAGTATGTACAGCTGTCAGTCTGACTCAAATGCACATTATATCAACTTCAAGGCTTCTATTATACTTACAGTATATATAGCTCCCAGTCTGATTTTCCCGTACATTATGTCAAAACTGGCCTCTGTAATACTTACAGTTTGTACTGCTTTCAATCCGACTGACCGTAACATTTTGTCAACATTCTGGCCTCTGTTATACTTACAGAATGCACAGCTTTCAGTCCGACTGATCGGTACATTAAGTCATCCTCCTGGCATCTCTTATACTTACAGTATTGACAGCTTTCAGTCCGACTTGCTCGTACATTATGTCAACCTCGCGCCACTGTTATACTTACAGTATGTACAGCCTTCAGTTTGACTGACCCGTACATTATGTCAACATCCCGATCTCTGTTATACCTAGTATGTACAGCTGTCAGTCTGATTTTCCCGTACATTATGTCAACCCTGGCCTCTGTAATACTTACAGTATGTACTGCTTTCAATACGACTGACCGTTACATTTTGTCGACATTCTGGCCTCTGTTATACTTACAGAATGCACAGCTTTCAGTCCGTCTGATCGGTACATTAATTCAACCACCAAGGCCTCATTTATACTTACAGTATTGACAGCTTTCAGTCAGATTTAATCGTACATTATGTCAACGTCCCAGCCATTTTTATACTTACAGTATGTACAGCTTTCAGTTTGACTGACCCGTACATTATGTCAACATTCCATCCTCTGTTATACCTACAGTATGTACAGCTTTCAGTCCGACTTACTCGTACATTATGTCAAACTCCCGGCCGCTTTTACACTTACAGTATGTACAGCTTTCAGTCCTACTGACAGGAACATTATGTCAACATCCCGGCCTCTGTTATACCTAGTATGTACAGCTTTCAGTCTGATTTTCCCGTTCATTATGTCATCCCTGGCCTCTGTTATACTTACAGTATGTACCGCTTTCAGACCGCCTGACACGAACATTATACAAACATCGTGGCCACTGTTATACTTACAGTATGTACAGCTTTCAGTTTGACTGACCCGTACATTATGTCAACATCACGGCCTCTGTTATACCTACAGTATGTACAGCTTTCAGTCCGACTTACTCGTACATTATGTCAACCTCCCGGAATCTAACACACTTGCAGTATGTACATCTTTCAGTCCTAGTGACCGGTACATTTTGCAAACTTCCCGGTCTCTGTTATACTTACAGTATGTACAGCTCTCAGTCTGATTTTCCTCTACATTATGTCAAAACTGGCCCCTGTAATACTTATAGTTTGTACTGCTTTCAATCCGACTGACCGTTACATTTTGTCAACATTATGGCCTCTGTTATACTTACAGAATGCACAGCTTTCAGTCCGACTGATCGGTAGATTAAGTCATCCTCCTGGCCTCTCTTATACTTACAGTATTTAAAGCTTTCAGTCAGATTTACTCGTACATTATGTCAACCTCCCGGCCATTGTTATACTTACAGTATTTACAGCTTTCAGTCAGATTTACTCGTACATTATGTCAACTTCCCGGCCATTGTTATACTTACAGTATGTACAGCTTTCAGTTTGACTGACCCGTACATTATGTCAACATCCCGGCCTCTGTTATACCTACAGTATGTACAGCTTTCAGTCCGACTTACTCGTACATTATGTCAACCTCCCGGCCGCTTTTACACTTACAGTATGTACAGCTTTCAGTCCTACTGACAGGAACATTATGTCAACATCCCGGCCTATGTTATACTTACAGTCAGTTCACCTTTCAGTCCGACTGACCCGTACATTATGTCAACCTCCCGGCCACTGTTATACTTACAGTATGTACAGCTTTCAGTCTGACTCAAATGCACATTATATCAACTTCAAGGCTTCTGTTATACTTACAGTATATATAGCTCTCAGTCTGATTTTCCCGAACATTATGTCAAAACTGGCCTCTGTAATACTTACAGTTTGTACTGCTTTCAATCCGAATCACCGTAACATTTTGTCCACATTCTGGCCTCTGTAATACTTACAGAATGCACAGCTTTCAGTCCGACTGATTGGTACATTAAGTCATCCTCCTGGCCTCTCTTATACTTACAGTATTTACAGCTTTCAGTCAGATTTACTCGTACATTATGTCAACCTCCCGGCAATTGCTATACTTACAGTATGAACAGCTTTCAGTTTGACTGACCCGTACATTATGTCAACATCCCGGCCCCTGTTATACCTACAGTATGTACAGCTTGCAGTCCAACTTACTCGTACATTATGTCAACCTCCCGGCCGCTTTTGCAGTTACAGTATGTACAGCTTTCAGTCCTACTGACAGGAACATTATGTCAACATCCCGGCCTATGTTATTTTACAGTCAGTTCAGCTTTCAGTCCGACTGACCCGTACATTATGTCAACCTCCCGGCCACTGTTATACTTACAGTATGTACAGCTTTCAGTCTGACTCAAATTCACATTATATAAACTTCAAGGCTTCTGTTATACTTACAGTATATATAGCTCTCAGTCTGATTTTCCCGTACATTATGTCAAAACTGGCCTCTGTAATACTTACAGTTTGTACTGCTTTCAATCCGACTCACCGTAACATTTTGTCCACATTCTGGCCTCTGTAATACTTACAGAATGCACAGCTTTCAGTCCGACTGATCGGTACATTAAGTCATCCTCCTGGCCTCTCTTATACTTACAGTATTTACAGGTTTCAGTCAGATTTACTCGTACATTATATCAACCTCCCGGCCATTGTTACAGTATGTACAGCTTTCAGTTTGACTGACCTGTACATTATGTCAACATCCCGGCCTCTGTTATACTTACAGTATGTACAGCTTTCAGTCCGACTTACTCGTACATTATGTCAACCTCCCGGCCGCTTTTACACTTACAGTATGTACAGCTTTCAGTCCTACTGACAGGAACATTATGTCAACATCCCGGCCTATGTTATACTTACAGTCAGTTCACCTTTCAGTCCGACTGACCCGTACATTATGTCAACCTCCCGGCCACTGTTATACTTACAGTATGTACAGCTTTCAGTCTGACTCAAATGCACATTATATCAACTTCAAGGCTTCTGTTATACTTACAGTATATATAGCTCTCAGTCTGATTTTCCCGAACATTATGTCAAAACTGGCCTCTGTAATACTTACAGTTTGCACTGCTTTCAATCCGACTCACCGTAACATTTTGTCCACATTCTGGCCTCTGTAATACTTACAGAATGCACAGCTTTCAGTCCGACTGATCGGTACATTAAGTCATCCTCCTGGCCTCTCTTATACTTACAGTATTTACAGCTTTCAGTCAGATTTACTCGTACATTATGTCAACTTCCCGGCCATTGTTATACTTACAGTATGTACAGCTTTCAGTTTGACTGACCCGTACATTATGTCAACATCCCGGCCTCTGTTATACCTACAGTATGTACAGCTTTCAGTCCGACTTACTCGTACATTATGTCAACCTCCCGGCCGCTTTTACACTTACAGTATGTACAGCTTTCAGTCCTACTGACAGGAACATTATGTCAACATCCCGGCCTATGTTATACTTACAGTCAGTTCACCTTTCAGTCCGACTGACCCGTACATTATGTCAACCTTCCGGCCACTGTTATACTTACAGTATGTACAGCTTTCAGTCTGACTCAAATGCACATTATATCAACTTCAAGGCTTCTGTTATACTTACAGTATATATAGCTCTCAGTCTGATTTTCCCGAACATTATGTCAAAACTGGCCTCTGTAATACTTACAGTTTGTACTGCTTTCAATCCGACTCACCGTAACATTTTGTCCACATTCTGTCCTCTGTAATACTTACAGAATGCACAGCTTTCAGTCCGACTGATCGGTACATTAAGTCATCCTCCTGGCCTCTCTTATACTTACAGTATTTACAGCTTTCAGTCAGATTTACTCGTACATTATGTCAACCTCCCGGCAATTGCTATACTTACAGTATGAACAGCTTTCAGTTTGACTGACCCGTACATTATGTCAACATCCCGGCCCCTGTTATACCTACAGTATGTACAGCTTGCAGTCCAACTTACTCGTACATTATGTCAACCTCCCGGCCGCTTTTGCAGTTACAGTATGTACAGCTTTCAGTCCTACTGACAGGAACATTATGTCAACATCCCGGCCTATGTTATTTTACAGTCAGTTCAGCTTTCAGTCCGACTGACCCGTACATTATGTCAACCTCCCGGCCACTGTTATACTTACAGTATGTACAGCTTTCAGTCTGACTCAAATGCACATTATATAAACTTCAAGGCTTCTGTTATACTTACAGTATATATAGCTCTCAGTCTGATTTTCCCGTACATTATGTCAAAACTGGCCTCTGTAATACTTACAGTTTGTACTGCTTTCAATCCGACTCACCGTAACATTTTGTCCACATTCTGGCCTCTGTAATACTTACAGAATGCACAGCTTTCAGTCCAACTGATCGGTACATTAAGTCATCCTTCTGGCCTCTCTTATACTTACAGTACTTACAGGTTTCAGTCAGATTTACTCGTACATTATATCAACCTCCCGGCCATTGTTATACTTACAGTATGTACAGCTTTCAGTTTGACTGACCCGTACATTATGTCAACATCCCGGCCTCTGTTATACTTACAGTATGTACAGCTTTCAGTCCGACTTACTCGTACATTATGTCAACCTCCCGGCCGCTTTTACACTTACAGTATGTACAGCTTTCAGTCCTACTGACAGGAACATTATGTCAACATCCCGGCCTATATTATACTTACAGTCAGTTCACCTTTCAGTCCGACTGACCAGTACATTATGTCAACCTCCCGGCCACTGTTATACTTACAGTATGTACAGCTTTCAGTCTGACTCAAATGTACATTATATCAACTTCAAGGCTTCTGTTATACTTACAGTATAAATAGCTCTCAGTCTGATTTTCCCGAACATTATGTCAAAACTGGCCTCTGTAATACTTACAGTTTGTACTGCTTTCAATCCGACTCACCGTAACATTTTGTCCACATTCTGGCCTCTGTAATACTTACAGAATGCACAGCTTTCAGTCCGACTGATCGGTACATTAAGTCATCCTCCTGGCCTCTCTTATACTTACAGTATTTACAGCTTTCAGTCAGATTTACTCGTACATTATGTCAACCTCCCGGCAATTGCTATACTTACAGTATGAACAGCTTTCAGTTTGACTGACCCGTACATTATGTCAACATCCCGGCCCCTGTTATACCTACAGTATGTACATCTTGCAGTCCAACTTACTCGTACATTATGTCAACCTCCCGGCCGCTTTTGCAGTTACAGTATGTACAGCTTTCAGTCCTACTGACAGGAACATTATGTCAACATCCCGGCCTATGTTATTTTACAGTCAGTTCAGCTTTCAGTCCGACTGACCCGTACATTATGTCAACCTCCCGGCCACTGTTATACTTACAGTATGTACAGCTTTCAGTCTGACTCAAATGCAAATTATATAAACTTCAAGGCTTCTGTTATACTTACAGTATATATAGCTCTCAGTCTGATTTTCCCGTACATTATGTCAAAACTGGCCTCTGTAATACTTACAGTTTGTACTGCTTTCAATCCGACTCACCGTAACATTTTGTCCACATTCTGGCCTCTGTAATACTTACAGAATGCACAGCTTTCAGTCCGACTGATCGGTACATTAAGTCATCCTCCTAGCCTCTCTTATACTTACAGTATTTACAGGTTTCAGTCAGATTTACTCGTACATTATATCAACCTCCCGGCCATTGTTATACTTACAGTATGTACAGCTTTCAGTTTGACTGACCCGTACATTATGTCAACATCCCGGCCTCTGTTATACTTACAGTATGTACAGCTTTCAGTCCGACTTACTCGTACATTATGTCAACCTCCCGGCCGCTTTTACACTTACAGTATGTACAGCTTTCAGTCCTACTGACAGGAACACTATGTCAACATCCCGGCCTATATTATACTTACAGTCAGTTCACCTTTCAGTCCGACTGACCCGTACATTATGTCAACCTCCCGGCCACTGTTATACTTACAGTATGTACAGCTTTCAGTCTGACTCAAATGTACATTATATCAACTTCAAGGCTTCTGTTATACTTACAGTATAAATAGCTCTCAGTCTGATTTTCCGGAACATTATGTCAAAACTGGCCTCTGTAATACTTACAGTTTGTACTGCTTTCAATCCGACTCACCGTAACATTTTGTCCACATTCTGGCCTCTGTAATACTTACAGAATGCACAGCTTTCAGTCCGACTGATCGGTACATTAAGTCATCCTCCTGGCCTCTCTTATACTTACAGTATTTACAGCTTTCAGTCAGATTTACTCGTACATTATGTCAACCTCCCGGCAATTGCTATACTTACAGTATGAACAGCTTTCAGTTTGACTGACCCGTACATTATGTCAACATCCCGGCCCCTGTTATACCTACAGTATGTACAGCTTGCAGTCCAACTTACTCGTACATTATGTCAACCTCCCGGCCGCTTTTGCAGTTACAGTATGTACAGCTTTCAGTCCTACTGACAGGAACATTATGTCAACATCCCGGCCTATGTTATTTTACAGTCAGTTCAGCTTTCAGTCCGACTGACCCGTACATTATGTCAACCTCCCGGCCACTGTTATACTTACAGTATGTACAGCTTTCAGTCTGACTCAAATGCACATTATATAAACTTCAAGGCTTCTGTTATACTTACAGTATATATAGCTCTCAGTCTGATTTTCCCGTACATTATGTCAAAACTGGCCTCTGTAATACTTACAGTTTGTACTGCTTTCAATCCGACTCACCGTAACATTTTGTCCACATTCTGGCCTCTGTAATACTTACAGAATGCACAGCTTTCAGTCCGACTGATCGGTACATTAAGTCATCCTCCTGGCCTCTCTTATACTTACAGTATTTACAGGTTTCAGTCAGATTTACTCGTACATTATATCAACCTCCCGGCCATTGTTATACTTACAGTATGTACAGCTTTCAGTTTGACTGACCCGTACATTATGTCAACATCCCGGCCTCTGTTATACCTACAGTATGTACAGCTTTCAGTCCGACTTACTCGTACATTATGTCAACCTCCCGGCCGCTTTTACACTTACAGTATGTACAGCTTTCAGTCCTACTGACAGGAACATTATGTCAACATCCCGGCCTATGTTATACTTACAGTCAGTTCACCTTTCAGTCCGACTGACCCGTACATTATGTCAACCTTCCGGCCACTGTTATACTTACAGTATGTACAGCTTTCAGTCTGACTCAAATGCACATTATATCAACTTCAAGGCTTCTGTTATACTTACAGTATATATAGCTCTCAGTCTGATTTTCCCGAACATTATGTCAAAACTGGCCTCTGTAATACTTACAGTTTGTACTGCTTTCAATCCGACTCACCGTAACATTTTGTCCACATTCTGTCCTCTGTAATACTTACAGAATGCACAGCTTTCAGTCCGACTGATCGGTACATTAAGTCATCCTCCTGGCCTCTCTTATACTTACAGTATTTACAGCTTTCAGTCAGATTTACTCGTACATTATGTCAACCTCCCGGCAATTGCTATACTTACAGTATGAACAGCTTTCAGTTTGACTGACCCGTACATTATGTCAACATCCCGGCCCCTGTTATACCTACAGTATGTACAGCTTGCAGTCCAACTTACTCGTACATTATGTCAACCTCCCGGCCGCTTTTGCAGTTACAGTATGTACAGCTTTCAGTCCTACTGACAGGAACATTATGTCAACATCCCGGCCTATGTTATTTTACAGTCAGTTCAGCTTTCAGTCCGACTGACCCGTACATTATGTCAACCTCCCGACCACTGTTATACTTACAGTATGTACAGCTTTCAGTCTGACTCAAATGCACATTATATAAACTTCAAGGCTTCTGTTATACTTACAGTATATATAGCTCTCAGTCTGATTTTCCCGTACATTATGTCAAAACTGGCCTCTGTAATACTTACAGTTTGTACTGCTTTCAATCCGACTCACCGTAACATTTTGTCCACATTCTGGCCTCTGTAATACTTACAGAATGCACAGCTTTCAGTCCGACTGATCGGTACATTAAGTCATCCTTCTGGCCTCTCTTATACTTACAGTACTTACAGGTTTCAGTCAGATTTACTCGTACATTATATCAACCTCCCGGCCATTGTTATACTTACAGTATGTACAGCTTTCAGTTTGACTGACCCGTACATTATGTCAACATCCCGGCCTCTGTTATACTTACAGTATGTACAGCTTTCAGTCCGACTTACTCGTACATTATGTCAACCTCCCGGCCGCTTTTACACTTACAGTATGTACAGCTTTCAGTCCTACTGACAGGAACATTATGTCAACATCCCGGCCTATATTATACTTACAGTCAGTTCACCTTTCAGTCCGACTGACCAGTACATTATGTCAACCTCCCGGCCACTGTTATACTTACAGTATGTACAGCTTTCAGTCTCACTCAAATGTACATTATATCAACTTCAAGGCTTCTGTTATACTTACAGTATAAATAGCTCTCAGTCTGATTTTCCCGAACATTATGTCAAAACTGGCCTCTGTAATACTTACAGTTTGTACTGCTTTCAATCCGACTCACCGTAACATTTTGTCCACATTCTGGCCTCTGTAATACTTACAGAATGCACAGCTTTCAGTCCGACTGATCGGTACATTAAGTCATCCTCCTGGCCTCTCTTGTACTTACAGTATTTACAGCTTTCAGTCAGATTTACTCGTACATTATGTCAACCTCCCGGCAATTGCTATACTTACAGTATGAACAGCTTTCAGTTTGACTGACCCGTACATTATGTCAACATCCCGGCCTCTGTTATACCTACAGTATGTACATCTTGCAGTCCAACTTACTCGTACATTATGTCAACCTCCCGGCCGCTTTTGCAGTTACAGTATGTACAGCTTTCAGTCCTACTGACAGGAACATTATGTCAACATCCCGGCCTATGTTATTTTACAGTCAGTTCAGCTTTCAGTCCGACTGACCCGTACATTATGTCAACCTCCCGGCCACTGTTATACTTACAGTATGTACAGCTTTCAGTCTGACTCAAATGCAAATTATATAAACTTCAAGGCTTCTGTTATACTTACAGTATATATAGCTCTCAGTCTGATTTTCCCGTACATTATGTCAAAACTGGCCTCTGTAATACTTACAGTTTGTACTGCTTTCAATCCGACTCACCGTAACATTTTGTCCACATTCTGGCCTCTGTAATACTTACAGAATGCACAGCTTTCAGTCCGACTGATCGGTACATTAAGTCATCCTCCTAGCCTCTCTTATACTTACAGTATTTACAGGTTTCAGTCAGATTTACTCGTACATTATATCAACCTCCCGGCCATTGTTATACTTACAGTATGTACAGCTTTCAGTTTGACTGACCCGTACATTATGTCAACATCCCGGCCTCTGTTATACTTACAGTATGTACAGCTTTCAGTCCGACTTACTCGTACATTATGTCAACCTCCCGGCCGCTTTTACACTTACAGTATGTACAGCTTTCAGTCCTACTGACAGGAACATTATGTCAACATCCCGGCCTATATTATACTTACAGTCAGTTCACCTTTCAGTCCGACTGACCCGTACATTATGTCAACCTCCCGGCCACTGTTATACTTACAGTATGTACAGCTTTCAGTCTGACTCAAATGTACATTATATCAACTTCAAGGCTTCTGTTATACTTACAGTATAAATAGCTCTCAGTCTGATTTTCCCGAACATTATGTCAAAACTGGCCTCTGTAATACTTACAGTTTGTACTGCTTTCAATCCGACTCACCGTAACATTTTGTCCACATTCTGGCCTCTGTAATACTTACAGAATGCACAGCTTTCAGTCCGACTGATCGGTACATTAAGTCATCCTCCTGGCCTCTCTTATACTTACAGTATTTACAGCTTTCAGTCAGATTTACTCGTACATTATGTCAACCTCCCAGCAATTGCTATACTTACAGTATGAACAGCTTTCAGTTTGACTGACCCGTACATTATGTCAACATCCCGGCCCCTGTTATACCTACAGTATGTACAGCTTGCAGTCCAACTTACTCGTACATTATGTCAACCTCCCGGCCGCTTTTGCAGTTACAGTATGTACAGCTTTCAGTCCTACTGACAGGAACATTATGTCAACATCCCGGCCTATGTTATTTTACAGTCAGTTCAGCTTTCAGTCCGACTGACCCGTACATTATGTCAACCTCCCGGCCACTGTTATACTTACAGTATGTACAGCTTTCAGTCTGACTCAAATGCACATTATATAAACTTCAAGGCTTCTGTTATACTTACAGTATATATAGCTCTCAGTCTGATTTTCCCGTACATTATGTCAAAACTGGCCTCTGTAATACTTACAGTTTGTACTGCTTTCAATCCGACTCACCGTAACATTTTGTCCACATTCTGGCCTCTGTAATACTTACAGAATGCACAGCTTTCAGTCCGACTGATCGGTACATTAAGTCATCCTCCTGGCCTCTCTTATACTTACAGTATTTACAGGTTTCAGTCAGATTTACTCGTACATTATATCAACCTCCCGGCCATTGTTATACTTACAGTATGTACAGCTTTCAGTTTGACTGACCCGTACATTATGTCAAAATCCCGGCCTCTGTTATACCTACAGTATGTACAGCTTTCAGTCCGACTTACTCGTACATTATGTCAACCTCCCGGCCGCTTTTACACTTACAGTATGTACAGCTTTCAGTCCTACTGACAGGAACATTATGTCAACATCCCGGCCTATGTTATACTTACAGTCAGTTCACCTTTCAGTCCGACTGACCCGTACATTATGTCAACCTTCCGGCCACTGTTATACTTACAGTATGTACAGCTTTCAGTCTGACTCAAATGCACATTATATCAACTTCAAGGCTTCTGTTATACTTACAGTATATATAGCTCTCAGTCTGATTTTCCCGAACATTATGTCAAAACTGGCCTCTGTAATACTTACAGTTTGTACTGCTTTCAATCCGACTCACCGTAACATTTTGTCCACATTCTGTCCTCTGTAATACTTACAGAATGCACAGCTTTCAGTCCGACTGATCGGTACATTAAGTCATCCTCCTGGCCTCTCTTATACTTACAGTATTTACAGCTTTCAGTCAGATTTACTCGTACATTATGTCAACCTCCCGGCAATTGCTATACTTACAGTATGAACAGCTTTCAGTTTGACTGACCCGTACATTATGTCAACATCCCGGCCCCTGTTATACCTACAGTATGTACAGCTTGCAGTCCAACTTACTCGTACATTATGTCAACCTCCCGGCCGCTTTTGCAGTTACAGTATGTACAGCTTTCAGTCCTACTGACAGGAACATTATGTCAACATCCCGGCCTATGTTATTTTACAGTCAGTTCAGCTTTCAGTCCGACTGACCCGTACATTATGTCAACCTCCCGGCCACTGTTATACTTACAGTATGTACAGCTTTCAGTCTGACTCAAATGCACATTATATAAACTTCAAGGCTTCTGTTATACTTACAGTATATATAGCTCTCAGTCTGATTTTCCCGTACATTATGTCAAAACTGGCCTCTGTAATACTTACAGTTTGTACTGCTTTCAATCCGACTCACCGTAACATTTTGTCCACATTCTGGCCTCTGTAATACTTACAGAATGCACAGCTTTCAGTCCGACTGATCGGTACATTAAGTCATCCTTCTGGCCTCTCTTATACTTACAGTACTTACAGGTTTCAGTCAGATTTACTCGTACATTATATCAACCTCCCGGCCATTGTTATACTTACAGTATGTACAGCTTTCAGTTTGACTGACCCGTACATTATGTCAACATCCCGGCCTCTGTTATACTTACAGTATGTACAGCTTTCAGTCCGACTTACTCGTACATTATGTCAACCTCCCGGCCGCTTTTACACTTACAGTATGTACAGCTTTCAGTCCTACTGACAGGAACATTATGTCAACATCCCGGCCTATATTATACTTACAGTCAGTTCACCTTTCAGTCCGACTGACCAGTACATTATGTCAACCTCCCGGCCACTGTTATACTTACAGTATGTACAGCTTTCAGTCTCACTCAAATGTACATTATATCAACTTCAAGGCTTCTGTTATACTTACAGTATAAATAGCTCTCAGTCTGATTTTCCCGAACATTATGTCAAAACTGGCCTCTGTAATACTTACAGTTTGTACTGCTTTCAATCCGACTCACCGTAACATTTTGTCCACATTCTGGCCTCTGTAATACTTACAGAATGCACAGCTTTCAGTCCGACTGATCGGTACATTAAGTCATCCTCCTGGCCTCTCTTATACTTACAGTATTTACAGCTTTCAGTCAGATTTACTCGTACATTATGTCAACCTCCCGGCAATTGCTATACTTACAGTATGAACAGCTTTCAGTTTGACTGACCCGTACATTATGTCAACATCCCGGCCCCTGTTATACCTACAGTATGTACATCTTGCAGTCCAACTTACTCTTACATTATGTCAACCTCCCGGCCGCTTTTGCAGTTACAGTATGTACAGCTTTCAGTCCTACTGACAGGAACATTATGTCAACATCCCGGCCTATGTTATTTTACAGTCAGTTCAGCTTTCAGTCCGACTGACCCGTACATTATGTCAACCTCCCGGCCACTGTTATACTTACAGTATGTACAGCTTTCAGTCTGACTCAAATGCAAATTATATAAACTTCAAGGCTTCTGTTATACTTACAGTATATACAGCTCCCAGTCTGATTTTCCCGTACATTATGTCAAAACTGGCCTCTGTAATACTTACAGTTTGTACTGCTTTCAATCCGACTCACCGTAACATTTTGTCCACATTCTGGCCTCTGTAATACTTACAGAATGCACAGCTTTCAGTCCGACTGATCGGTACATTAAGTCATCCTCCTAGCCTCTCTTATACTTACAGTATTTACAGGTTTCAGTCAGATTTACTCGTACATTATATCAACCTCCCGGCCATTGTTATACTTACAGTATGTACAGCTTTCAGTTTGACTGACCCGTACATTATGTCAACATCCCGGCCTCTGTTATACTTACAGTATGTACAGCTTTCAGTCCGACTTACTCGTACATTATGTCAACCTCCCGGCCGCTTTTACACTTACAGTATGTACAGCTTTCAGTCCTACTGACAGGAACATTATGTCAACATCCCGGCCTATATTATACTTACAGTAAGTTCACCTTTCAGTCCGACTGACCCGTAAATTATGTCAACCTCCCGGCCACTGTTATACTTACAGTATGTACAGCTTTCAGTCTGACTCAAATGTACATTATATCAACTTCAAGGCTTCTGTTATACTTACAGTATAAATAGCTCTCAGTCTGATTTTCCCGAACATTATGTCAAAACTGGCCTCTGTAATACTTACAGTTTGTACTGCTTTCAATCCGACTCACCGTAACATTTTGTCCACATTCTGGCCTCTGTAATACTTACAGAATGCACAGCTTTCAGTCCGACTGATCGGTACATTAAGCCATCCTCCTGGCCTCTCTTATACTTACAGTATTTACAGCTTTCAGTCAGATTTACTCGTACATTATGTCAACCTCCCGGCAATTGCTATACTTACAGTATGAACAGCTTTCAGTTTGACTGACCCGTACATTATGTCAACATCCCGGCCCCTGTTATACCTACAGTATGTACAGCTTGCAGTCCAACTTACTCGTACATTATGTCAACCTCCCGGCCGCTTTTGCAGTTACAGTATGTACAGCTTTCAGTCCTACTGACAGGAACATTATGTCAACATCCCGGCCTATGTTATTTTACAGTCAGTTCAGCTTTCAGTCCGACTGACCCGTCCATTATGTCAACCTCCCGGCCACTGTTATACTTACAGTATGTACAGCTTTCAGTCTGACTCAAATGCACATTATATAAACTTCAAGGCTTCTGTTATACTTACAGTATATATAGCTCTCAGTCTGATTTTCCCGTACATTATGTCAAAACTGGCCTCTGTAATACTTACAGTTTGTACTGCTTTCAATCCGACTCACCGTAACATTTTGTCCACATTCTGGCCTCTGTAGTACTTACAGAATGCACAGCTTTCAGTCCGACTGATCGGTACATTAAGTCATCCTCCTGGCCTCTCTTATACTTACAGTATTTACAGGTTTCAGTCAGATTTACTCGTACATTATATCAACCTCCCGGCCATTGTTATACTTACAGTATGTACAGCTTTCAGTTTGACTGACCCGTACATTATGTCAACATCCCGGCCTCTGTTATACCTACAGTATGTACAGCTTTCAGTCCGACTTACTCGTACATTATGTCAACCTCCCGGCCGCTTTTACACTTACAGTATGTACAGCTTTCAGTCCTTCTGACAGGACCATTATGTCAACATCCCGGCCTATGTTATACTTACAGTCAGTTCAGCTTTCAGTCCGACTGACCCGTACATTATGTCAACCTCCCGGCCACTGTTATACTTACAGTATGTACAGCTGTCATTCTGACTCAAATGCACATTATATCAACTTCAAGGCTTCTGTTATACTTACAGTATATATAGCTCTCAGTCTGATTTTCCCGTACATTATGTCAAAACTGGCCTCTGTAATACTTACAGTTTGTACTGCTTTCAATCCGACTGACCGTAACATTTTGTCAACATTCTGGCCTCTGTTATACTTACAGAATGCACAGCTTTCAGTCCGACTGATCGGTACATTAAGTCATCCTCCTGGCCTCTCTTATACTTACAGTATTGACAGCTTTCATTCCGACTTGCTCGTACATTATGTCAACCTCCCGGCCACTCTTATACTTACAGTATGTACAGCCTTCAGTTTGACTGACCCGTACATTATGTCAACATCCCGATCTCTGTTATACCTAGTATGTACAGCTTTCAGTCTGATTTTCCCGTACATTATGTCAACCCTGGCCTCTGTAATACTTACATTATGTACTGCTTTCAATACGACTGACCGTTACATTTTGTCGACATTCTGGCCTCTGTTATACTTACAGAATGCACAGCTTTCAGTCCGTATGATCGGTACATTAATTCAACCACCAAGGCCTCATTTATACTTACAGTATTGACAGCTTTCAGTCAGATTTAATCGTACATTATGTCAACGTCCCGGCCATTTTTATACTTACAGTGTGTACAGCTTTCAGTTTGACTGACCCGTACATTATGTCAACATCCCATCCTCTGTTATACCTACAGTATGTACAGCTTTCAGTCCGACTTACTCGTACATTATGTCAACCCCCCGGCCGCTTTTACACTTACAGTATGTACAGCTTTCAGTCCTACTGACAGGAACATTATGTCAACATCCCGGCCTCTGTTATACCTAGTATGTACAGCTTTCAGTCTGATTTTCCCGTTCATTATGTCAACCCTGGCCTCTGTTATACTTACAGTATGTACCGCTTTCAGACCGCCTGACACGAACATTATACAAACATCGTGGCCACTGTTATACTTACAGTATGTACAGCTTTCAGTTTGACTGACCCGTACATTATGTCAACATCACGGTCTCTGTTATACCTACAGTATGTACAGCTTTCAGTCCGACTTACTCGTACATTATGTCAACCTCCCGGAATCTAACACACTTACAGTATGTACATCTTTCAGTCCTAGTGACCCGTACATTTTGCAAACTTCCCGGTCTCTGTTATACTTACAGTATGTACAGCTCTCAGTCTGATTTTCCTCTACATTATGTCAAAACTGGCCCCTGTAATACTTAGAGTTTGTACTGCTTTCAATCCGACTGACCGTTACATTTTGTCAACATTCTGGCCTCTGTTATACTTACAGAATGCACAGCTTTCAGTCCGACTGATCGGTAGATTAAGTCATCCTCCTGGCCTCTCTTATACTTACAGTATTTAAAGCTTTCAGTCAGATTTACTCGTACATTATGTCAACCTCCCGGCCATTGTTATACTTACAGTATGTACAGCTTTCAGTTTGACTGACCCGTACATTATGTCAACATTCCGGCCTCTGTAATACCTACAGTATGTACAGCTTTCAGTCCGACTTACTCGTACATTATGTCAACCTCCCGGCCGCTTTTACACTTACAGTATGTACAGCTTTCAGTCCTACTGACAGGAACATTATGTCAACATCCCGGCCTATGTTATACTTACAGTCAGTTCAGCTTTCAGTCCGACTGACCCGTACATTATGTCAACCTCCCGGCCACTGTTATACTTACAGTATGTACAGCTTTCAGTCTGACTCAAATGCACATTATATCAACTTCAAGGCTTCTGTTATACTTACAGTATATATAGCTCTCGGTCTGATTTTCCCGTACATTATGTCAAAACTGGCCTCTGTAATAATTACAGTTTGTACTGCTTTCAATCCGACTGACCGTAACATTTTGTCAACATTCTGGCCTCTGTTATACTTACAGAATGCACAGCTTTCAGTCCGACTGATCGGTACATTAAGTCATCCTCCTGGCCTCTCTTATACTTACAGTATTGACAGCTTTCAGTCCGACTTGCTCGTACATTATGTCAACCTCCCGGCCACTGTTATACTTACAGTATGTACAGCCTTCAGTTTGACTGACCCGTACATTATGTCAACATCCCGATCTCTGTTATACCTAGTATGTACATCTGTCAGTCTGATTTTCTCGTACATTATGTCAACCCTGGCCTCTGTAATACTTACAGTATGTACTGCTTTCAATACGACTGACCGTTACATTTTGTCGACATTCTGGCCTCTGTTATACTTACAGAATGCACAGCTTTCAGTCCGTCTGATCGGTACATTAATTCAACCACCAAGGCCTCATTTATACTTACAGTATTGACAGCTTTCATTCAGATTTAATCGTACATTATATCAACCTCCCGGCCATTGTTATACTTACAGTATGTACAGCTTTCAGTTTGACTGACCCGTACATTATGTCAACATTCCATCCTCTGTTATACCTACAGTATGTACAGCTTTCAGTCCGACTTACTCGTACATTATGTCAACCTCCCGGCCGCTTTTACACTTACAGTATGTACAGCTTTCAGTCCTACTGACAGGAACATTATGTCAACATCCCGGCCTCTGTTATACCTAGTATGTACAGCTTTCAGTCTGATTTTCCCGTTCATTATGTCAACCCTGGCCTCTGTTATACTTACAGTATTACCGCTTTCAGACCGCCTGACACGAACATTATACAAACATCGTGGCCACTGTTATACTTACAGTATGTACAGCTTTCAGTTTGACTGACCCGTACATTATGTCAACATCACGGCCTCTGTTATACCTACAGTATGTACAGCTTTCAGTCCGACTTACTCGTACATTATGTCAACCTCCCGGAATCTAACACACTTACAGTATGTACATCTTTCAGTCCTAGTGACCGGTACATTTTGCAAACTTCCCGGTCTCTGTTATACTTACAGTATGTACAGCTCTCAGTCTGATTTTCCTCTACATTATGTCAAAACTGGCCCCTGTAATACTTAGAGTTTGTACTGCTTTCAATCCGACTGACCGTTACATTTTGTCAACATTCTGGCCTCTGTTATACTTACAGAATGCACAGCTTTCAGTCCGACTGATCGGTAGATTAAGTCATCCTCCTGGCCTCTCTTATACTTACAGTATTTAAAGCTTTCAGTCAGATTTACTCGTACATTATGTCAACCTCCCGGCCATTGTTATACTTACAGTATGTACAGCTTTCAGTTTGACTGACCCGTACATTATGTCAACATTCCGGCCTCTGTAATACCTACAGTATGTACAGCTTTCAGTCCGACTTACTCGTACATTATGTCAACCTCCCGGCCGCTTTTACACTTACAGTATGTACAGCTTTCAGTCCTACTGACAGGAACATTATGTCAACATCCCGGCCTATGTTATACTTACAGTCAGTTCAGCTTTCAGTCCGACTGACCCGTACATTATGTCAACCTCCCGGCCACTGTTATACTTACAGTATGTACAGCTTTCAGTCTGACTCAAATGCACATTATATCAACTTCAAGGCTTCTGTTATACTTACAGTATATATAGCTCTCGGTCTGATTTTCCCGTACATTATGTCAAAACTGGCCTCTGTAATAATTACAGTTTGTACTGCTTTCAATCCGACTGACCGTAACATTTTGTCAACATTCTGGCCTCTGTTATACTTACAGAATGCACAGCTTTCAGTCCGACTGATCGGTACATTAAGTCATCCTCCTGGCCTCTCTTATACTTACAGTATTGACAGCTTTCAGTCCGACTTGCTCGTACATTATGTCAACCTCCCGGCCACTGTTATACTTACAGTATGTACAGCCTTCAGTTTGACTGACCCGTACATTATGTCAACATCCCGATCTCTGTTATACCTAGTATGTACAGCTGTCAGTCTGATTTTCTCGTACATTATGTCAACCCTGGCCTCTGTAATACTTACAGTATGTACTGCTTTCAATACGACTGACCGTTACATTTTGTCGACATTCTGGCCTCTGTTATACTTACAGAATGCACAGCTTTCAGTCCGTCTGATCGGTACATTAATTCAACCACCAAGGCCTCATTTATACTTACAGTATTGACAGCTTTCATTCAGATTTAATCGTACATTATATCAACCTCCCGGCCATTGTTATACTTACAGTATGTACAGCTTTCAGTTTGACTGACCCGTACATTATGTCAACATTCCATCCTCTGTTATACCTACAGTATGTACAGCTTTCAGTCCGACTTACTCGTACATTATGTCAACCTCCCGGCCGCTTTTACACTTACAGTATGTACAGCTTTCAGTCCTACTGACAGGAACATTATGTCAACATCCCGGCCTCTGTTATACCTAGTATGTACAGCTTTCAGTCTGATTTTCCCGTTCATTATGTCAACCCTGGCCTCTGTTATACTTACAGTATTACCGCTTTCAGACCGCCTGACACGAACATTATACAAACATCGTGGCCACTGTTATACTTACAGTATGTACAGCTTTCAGTTTGACTGACCCGTACATTATGTCAACATCACGGCCTCTGTTATACCTACAGTATGTACAGCTTTCAGTCCGACTTACTCGTACATTATGTCAACCTCCCGGAATCTAACACACTTACAGTATGTACATCTTTCAGTCCTAGTGACCGGTACATTTTGCAAACTTCCCGGTCTCTGTTATACTTACAGTATGTACAGCTCTCAGTCTGATTTTCCTCTACATTATGTCAAAACTGGCCCCTGTAATACTTAGAGTTTGTACTGCTTTCAATCCGACTGACCGTTACATTTTGTCAACATTCTGGCCTCTGTTATACTTACAGAATGCACAGCTTTCAGTCCGACTGATCGGTAGATTAAGTCATCCTCCTGGCCTCTCTTATACTTACAGTATTTACAGCTTTCAGTCAGATTTACTCGTACATTATGTCAACTTCCCGGCCATTGTTATACTTACAGTATGTACAGCTTTCAGTTTGACTGACCCGTACATTATGTCAACATCCCGGCCTCTGTTATACCTACAGTATGTACAGCTTTCAGTCCGACTTACTCGTACATTATGTCAACCTCCCGGCCGCTTTTACACTTACAGTATGTACAGCTTTCAGTCCTACTGACAGGAACATTATGTCAACATCCCGGCCTATGTTATACTTACAGTCAGTTCACCTTTCAGTCCGACTGACCCGTACATTATGTCAACCTCCCGGCCACTGTTATACTTACAGTATGTACAGCTTTCAGTCTGACTCAAATGCACATTATATCAACTTCAAGGCTTCTGTTATACTTACAGTATGTATAGCTCTCAGTCTGATTTTCCCGAACATTATGTCAAAACTGGCCTCTGTAATACTTACAGTTTGTACTGCTTTCAATCCGACTCACCGTAACATTTTGTCCACATTCTGGCCTCTGTAATACTTACAGAATGCACAGCTTTCAGTCCGACTGATCGGTACATTAAGTCATCCTCCTGGCCTCTCTTATACTTACAGTATTTACAGCTTTCAGTCAGATTTACTCGTACATTATGTCAACCTCCCGGCAATTGCTATACTTACAGTATGAACAGCTTTCAGTTTGACTGACCCGTACATTATGTCAACATCCCGGCCCCTGTTATACCTACAGTATGTACAGCTTGCAGTCCAACTTACTCGTACATTATGTCAACCTCCCGGCCGCTTTTGCAGTTACAGTATGTACAGCTTTCAGTCCTACTGACAGGAACATTATGTCAACATCCCGGCATATGTTATTTTACAGTCAGTTCAGCTTTCAGTCCGACTGACCCGTACATTATGTCAACCTCCCGGCCACTGTTATACTTACAGTATGTACAGCTTTCAGTCTGACTCAAATGCACATTATATAAACTTCAAGGCTTCTGTTATACTTACAGTATATATAGCTCTCAGTCTGATTTTCCCGTACATTATGTCAACCCTGGCCTCTGTAATACTTGCATTATGTACTGCTTTCAATACGACTGACCGTTACATTTTGTCAACATTCTGGCCTCTGTTATACTTACAGAATGCACAGCTTTCAGTCCGACTGATCGGTAGATTAAGTCATCCTCCTGGCCTCTCTTATACTTACAGTATTTAAAGCTTTCAGTCAGATTTACTCGTACATTATGTCAACCTCCCGGCCATTGTTATACTTACAGTATGTACAGCTTTCAGTTTGACTGACCCGTACATTATGTCAACATTCCGGCCTCTGTAATACCTACAGTATGTACAGCTTTCAGTCCGACTTACTCGTACATTATGTCAACCTCCCGGCCGCTTTTACACTTACAGTATGTACAGCTTTCAGTCCTACTGACAGGAACATTATGTCAACATCCCGGCCTATGTTATACTTACAGTCAGTTCAGCTTTCAGTCCGACTGACCCGTACATTATGTCAACCTCCCGGCCACTGTTATACGTACAGTATGTACAGCTTTCAGTCTGACTCAAATGCACATTATATCAACTTCAAGGCTTCTGTTATAGTTACAGTATATATAGCTCTCGGTCTGATTTTCCCGTACATTATGTCAAAACTGGCCTATGTAATACTTACAGTTTGTACTGCTTTCAATACGACTGACCGTAACATTTTGTCAACATTCTGGCCTCTGTTATACTTACAGAATGCACAGCTTTCAGTCCGACTGATCGGTACATTAAGTCATCCTCCTGGCCTCTCTTATACTTACAGTATTGACAGCTTTCAGTCCGACTTGCTCGTACATTATGTCAACCTCCCGGCCACTGTTATACTTACAGTATGTACAGCCTTCAGTTTGACTGACCCGTACATTATGTCAACATCCCGACCTCTGTTATACCTAGTCTGTACAGCTTTCAGTCTGATTTTCCCGTACATTATGTCAACCCTGGCCTCTGTAATACTTACAGTATGTACCGCTTTCAGACCGCCTGACACGTACATTATGCAAACATCCTGGCCACTGTTATACTTACAGTATGTACAGCTTTCAGTCCGACTTACTCTTACATTATGTCAACCTACCGGCATCAAACACACTTACAGTATGTACAAGCTTTCAGTCCTAGTGACCCGTACATTTTGCAAAACTTCCCGGTCTCTGTTATACTTACAGTATGTACAGCTCTCAGTCTGATTTTCCCGTTTATTATGTCAACCCTGGCCTCTGTAATACTTACAGTATGTACTGCTTTCAATACTACTGACCGTTACGTTTTGTCGACATTCTGGCCTCTGTTATACTTACAGAAAGCACAGCTTTCAGTCCGACTGATCGGTACATTAAGTCATCCTACTGGCCTCTCTTATACTTACAGTATTGACAGCTTTCAGTCAGATTGACTCGTACATTATGTCAACCTCCCGGCCATTGTTATACTTACAGTATATACAGCTTTCAGTTTGACTTACCCGTACATTTTGTCAACATCCCTGCCTCTGTTATACCTACAGTATGTACAGCTTTCAGTCCGACTTACTCGTACATTATGTCAACCTCCCGACCGCTTTTACACTTACGGTATGTACAGCTTTCAGTCCGACTTACTCGTACATTATGTCAACCTCCCGGCATCTAACACACTTACAGTATGTACAGCTTTCAGCCCTAGTGACCCGTACATTTTGCAAACTTCCCGGTCTTTGTTATACTTACAGTATGTACAGCTCTCAGTCTGATTTTCCCGTACATTATGTCAAAACTGGCCTCTGTAATACTTACAGTTTGTACTGCTTTCAATCCGACTGACCGTTACATTTTGTCAACATTCTGGCCTCTGTTATACTTACAGAATGTACAGCCTTCAGTCCTACTGACAGGAACATTATGTCAACATTCCTGATTATGTTATACTTACAGTCAGTTCAGCTTTCAGTCCGACTGACCCGTACATTATGTCAAACTCCCGGCCACTGTTATACTTACAGTATGTACAGCTTTCAGTCCGACTCACATGCACATTATATCAACCTCAAGGCTTCTGTTATACTTACAGTATGTACTACTTTCAATACGACTGACCGTTACATTTTGTCGACATTCTGGCCTCTGTTATACATACAGAACGCACAGCTTTCAGTCCGTCTGATCGGTACATTAATTCAACCACCAAGGCCTCATTTATACTTACAGTATAGACAGCTTTCAGTCAGATTTACTCGTACATTATGTCAACCTCCCGGCCATTTTTATACTTACAGTTTGTACAGCTTTCAGTTTGACTGACCCGTAAATTATGTCAACATCCCGGCCTCTGTTATACCTACAGTATGTACAGCTTTCAGTCGACTTACTCGTACATTATGTCAACTTCCCGGCCCTTTTACACTTACAGTATGTACAACTTTCAGTCCTACTGACAGGAACATTATGTCAACATCCCGGCCTATCTTATACTTACAGTCAGTTCAGCTTTCAGTCCGACTGACCCGTACATTATGTCAACCTCCCGGCAACTGTTATACTTACAGTATGTACAGCTTTCAGTCTGACTCAAATGCACATTATATCAACTTCAAGGCTTCTGTTATACTTACAGTATATATAGCTCTCAGTCTGATTTTCCCGTACATTATGTCAAAACTGTCCTCTGTAATACTTACAGTTTATACTGCTTTCAATCCGACTGACCGTAACATTTTGTCAACATTCTGGCCTCTGTTATACTTACAGTATTGACAGCTTTCAGTCCGACTTGCTCGTACATTATGTCAACATCCCGGCCACTGTTATACTTACAGTATGTACAGCTTTCAGTCTGACTCAAATGCACATTATATCAACTTCAAGGCTTCTGTTATACTTACAGTATATATAGCTCTCAGTCTGATTTTCCCGAACATTATGTCAAAACTGGCCTCTGTAATATTTACAGTTTGTACTGCTTTCAATCCGACTCACCGTAACATTTTGTCCACATTCTGGCCTCTGTAATACTTACAGAAAGCACAGCTTTCAGTCCGACTGATCGGTACATTAAGTAATCCTTCTGGCCTCTCTTATACTTACAGTATTTAAAGCTTTCAGTCAGATTTACTCGTACATTATGTCAACCTCCCGGCCATTGTTATACTTACAGTATGTACAGCTTTCAGTTTGACTGACCCGTACATTATGTCAACATTCCGGCCTCTGTAATACCTACAGTATGTACAGCTTTCAGTCCGACTTACTCGTACATTATGTCAACCTCCCGGTCGCTTTTACACTTACAGTATGTACAGCTTTCAGTCCTACTGACAGGAACATTATGTCAACATCCCGGCCTATGTTATACTTACAGTATTGACAGCTTTCAGTCAGATTGACTCGTACATTATGTCAACCTCCCGGCCATTGTTATACTTACAGTATATACAGCTTTCAGTTTGACTTACCCGTACATTTTGTCAACATCCCTGCCTCTGTTATACCTACAGTATGTACAGCTTTCAGTCCGACTTACTCGTACATTATGTCAACCTCCCGGCCGCTTTTACACTTACAGTATGTACAGCTTTCAGTCCGACTTACTCGTACATTATGTCAACCTCCCGGCATCTAACACACTTACAGTATGTACAGCTTTCAGCCCTAGTGACCCGTACATTTTGCAAACTTCCCGGTCTTTGTTATACTTACAGTATGTACAGCTCTCAGTCTGATTTTCCCGTACATTATGTCAAAACTGGCCTCTGTAATACTTACAGTTTGTACTGCTTTCAATCCGACTGACCGTTACATTTTGTCAACATTCTGGCCTCTGTTATACTTACAGAATGTACAGCCTTCAGTCCTACTGACAGGAACATTATGTCAACATTCCTGATTATGTTATACTTACAGTCAGTTCAGCTTTCAGTCCGACTGACCCGTACATTATGTCAAACTCCCGGCCACTGTTATACTTACAGTATGTACAGCTTTCAGTCCGACTCACATGCACATTATATCAACTTCAAGGCTTCTGTTATACTTACAGTATGTACTACTTTCAATACGACTGACCGTTACATTTTGTCGACATTCTGGCCTCTGTTATACATACAGAACGCACAGCTTTCAGTCCGTCTGATCGGTACATTAATTCAACCACCAAGGCCTCATTTATACTTACAGTATAGACAGCTTTCAGTCAGATTTACTCGTACATTATATCAACCTCCCGGCCATTTTTATACTTACAGTTTGTACAGCTTTCAGTTTGACTGACCCGTAAATTATGTCAACATCCCGGCCTCTGTTATACCTACAGTATGTACAGCTTTCAGTCGACTTCCTCGTACATTATGTCAACTTCCCGGCCCTTTTACACTTACAGTATGTACAACTTTCAGTCCTACTGACAGGAACATTATGTCAACATCCCGGCCTATCTTATACTTACAGTCAGTTCAGCTTTCAGTCCGACTGACCCGTACATTATGTCAACCTCCCGGCAACTGTTATACTTACAGTATGTACAGCTTTCAGTCTGACTCAAATGCACATTATATCAACTTCAAGGCTTCTGTTATACTTACAGTATATATAGCTCTCAGTCTGATTTTCCCGTACATTATGTCAAAACTGTCCTCTGTAATACTTACAGTTTATACTGCTTTCAATCCGACTGACCGTAACATTTTGTCAACCTTCTGGCCTCTGTTATACTTACAGTATTGACAGCTTTCAGTCCGACTTGCTCGTACATTATGTCAACATCCCGGCCACTGTTATACTTACAGTATGTACAGCTTTCAGTCTGACTCAAATGCACATTATATCAACTTCAAGGCTTCTGTTATACTTACAGTATATATAGCTCTCAGTCTGATTTTCCCGAACATTATGTCAAAACTGGCCTCTGTAATACTTACAGTTTGTACTGCTTTCAATCCGACTCACCGTAACATTTTGTCCACATTCTGGCCTCTGTAATACTTACAGAATGCACAGCTTTCAGTCCGACTGATCGGTACATTAAGTAATCCTTCTGGCCTCTCTTATACTTACAGTATTTAAAGCTTTCAGTCAGATTTACTCGTACATTATGTCAACCTCCCGGCCATTGTTATACTTACAGTATGTACAGCTTTCAGTTTGACTGACCCGTACATTATGTCAACATTCCGGCCTCTGTAATACCTACAGTATGTACAGCTTTCAGTCCGACTTACTCGTACATTATGTCAACCTCCCGGTCGCTTTTACACTTACAGTATGTACAGCTTTCAGTCCTACTGACAGGAACATTATGTCAACATCCCGGCCTATGTTATACTTACAGTCAGTTCAGCTTTCAGTCCGACTGACCCGTACATTATGTCAACCTCCCGGCCACTGTTATACTTACAGTATGTACAGCTTTCAGTCTGACTCAAATGTACATTATATCAACTTCAAGGCTTCTGTTATACTTACAGTATATATAGCTCTCGGTCTGATTTTCCCGTACATTATGTCAAAACTGCCCTCTGTAAAACTTACAGTTTGTACTGCTTTCAATCCGACTGACCGTAACATTTTTTCAACATTCTGGCCTCTGTTATACTTACAGAATGCACAGCTTTCAGTCCGACTGATCGGTACATTAAGTCATCCTCCTGGCCTCTCTTATACTTACAGTATTTACAGCTTTCAGTCAGATTTACTCGTACATTATGTCAACTTCCCGGCCATTGTTATACTTACAGTATGTACAGCTTTCAGTTTGACTGACCCGTACATTATGTCAACATCCCGGCCTCTGTTATACCTACAGTATGTACAGCTTTCAGTCCGACTTACTCGTACATTATGTCAACCTCCCGGCCGCTTTTACACTTACAGTATGTACAGCTTTCAGTCCTACTGACAGGAACATTATGTCAACATCCCGGCCTATGTTATACTTACAGTCAGTTCACCTTTCAGTCCGACTGACCCGTACATTATGTCAACCTCCCGGCCACTGTTATACTTACAGTATGTACAGCTTTCAGTCTGACTCAAATGCACATTATATCAACTTCAAGGCTTCTGTTATACTTACAGTATATATAGCTCTCAGTCTGATTTTCCCGAACATTATGTCAAAACTGGCCTCTGTAATACTTACAGTTTGTACTGCTTTCAATCCGACTCACCGTAACATTTTGTCCACATTCTGGCCTCTGTAATACTTACAGAATGCACAGCTTTCAGTCCGACTGATCGGTACATAAAGTCATCCTCCTGGCCTCTCTTATACTTACAGTATTTACAGCTTTCAGTCAGATTTACTCGTACATTATGTCAACCTCCCGGCAATTGCTATACTTACAGTATGAACAGCTTTCAGTTTGACTGACACGTACATTATGTCAACATCCCGGCCCCTGTTATACCTACAGTATGTACAGCTTGCAGTCCAACTTACTCGTACATTATGTCAACCTCCCGGCCGCTTTTGCAGTTACAGTATGTACAGCTTTCAGTCCTACTGACAGGAACATTATGTCAACATCCCGGCATATGTTATTTTACAGTCAGTTCAGCTTTCAGTCCGACTGACCCGTACATTATGTCAACCTCCCGGCCACTGTTATACTTACAGTATGTACAGCTTTCAGTCTGACTCAAATGCACATTATATAAACTTCAAGGCTTCTGTTATACTTACAGTATATATAGCTCTCAGTCTGATTTTCCCGTACATTATGTCAACCCTGGCCTCTGTAATACTTACATTATGTACTGCTTTCAATACGACTGACCGTTACATTTTGTCAACATTCTGGCCTCTGTTATACTTACAGAATGCACAGCTTTCAGTCCGACTGATCGGTAGATTAAGTCATCCTCCTGGCCTCTCTTATACTTACAGTATTTAAAGCTTTCAGTCAGATTTACTCGTACATTATGTCAACCTCCCGGCCATTGTTATACTTACAGTATGTACAGCTTTCAGTTTGACTGACCCGTACATTATGTCAACATTCCGGCCTCTGTAATACCTACAGTATGTACAGCTTTCAGTCCGACTTACTCGTACATTATGTCAACCTCCCGGCCGCTTTTACACTTACAGTATGTACAGCTTTCAGTCCGACTTACTCGTACATTATGTCAACCTCCCGGCCGCTTTTACACTTACAGTATGTACAGCTTTCAGTCCTACTGACAGGAACATTATGTCAACATCCCGGCCTATGTTATACTTACAGTCAGTTCACCTTTCAGTCCGACTGACCCGTACATTATGTCAACCTCCCGGCCACTGTTATACTTACAGTATGTACAGCTTTCAGTCTGACTCAAATGCACATTATATCAACTTCAAGGCTTCTGTTATACTTACAGTATATATAGCTCTCAGTCTGATTTTCCCGAACATTATGTCAAAACTGGCCTCTGTAATACTTACAGTTTGTACTGCTTTCAATCCGACTCACCGTAACATTTTGTCCACATTCTGGCCTCTGTAATACTTACAGAATGCACAGCTTTCAGTCCGACTGATCGGTACATTAAGATATCCTCCTGGCCTCTCTTATACTTACAGTATTTAAAGCTTTCAGTCAGATTTACTCGTACATTATGTCAACCTCCCGGCCATTGTTATACTTACAGTATGTACAGCTTTCAGTTTGACTGACCCGTACATTATGTCAACATTCCGGCCTCTGTAATACCTACAGTATGTACAGCTTTCAGTCCGACTTACTCGTACATTATGTCAACCTCCCGGCCGCTTTTACACTTACAGTATGTACAGCTTTCAGTCCTACTGACAGGAACATTATGTCAACATCCCGGCCTATGTTATACTTACAGTCAGTTCAGCTTTCAGTCCGACTGACCCGTACATTATGTCAACCTCCCGGCCACTGTTATACTTACAGTATGTACAGCTTTCAGTCTGACTCAAATGCACATTATATCAACTTCAAGGCTTCTGTTATACTTACAGTATATATAGCTCTCGGTCTGATTTTCCCGTACATTATGTCAAAACTGGCCTCTGTAATAATTACAGTTTGTACTGCTTTCAATCCGACTGACCGTAACATTTTGTCAACATTCTGGCCTCTGTTATACTTACAGAATGCACAGCTTTCAGTCCGACTGATCGGTACATTAAGTCATCCTCCTGGCCTCTCTTATACTTACAGTATTGACAGCTTTCAGTCCGACTTGCTCGTACATTATGTCAACCTCCCGGCCACTGTTATACTTACAGTATGTACAGCCTTCAGTTTGACTGACCCGTACATTATGTCAACATCCCGATCTCTGTTATACCTAGTATGTACAGCTGTCAGTCTGATTTTCTCGTACATTATGTCAACCCTGGCCTCTGTAATACTTACAGTATGTACTGCTTTCAATACGACTGACCGTTACATTTTGTCGACATTCTGGCCTCTGTTATACTTACAGAATGCACAGCTTTCAGTCCGTCTGATCGGTACATTAATTCAACCACCAAGGCCTCATTTATACTTACAGTATTGACAGCTTTCATTCAGATTTAATCGTACATTATATCAACCTCCCGGCCATTGTTATACTTACAGTATGTACAGCTTTCAGTTTGACTGACCCGTACATTATGTCAACATTCCATTATCTGTTATACCTACAGTATGTACAGCTTTCAGTCCGACTTACTCGTACATTATGTCAACATCCCGGCCGCTTTTACACTTACAGTATGTACAGCTTTCGGTCCTACTGACAGGAACATTATGTCAACATCCCGGCCTCTGTTATACCTAGTATGTACAGCTTTCAGTCTGATTTTCCCGTTCATTATGTCAACCCTGGCCTCTGTTATACTTACAGTATTACCGCTTTCAGACCGCCTGACACGAACATTATACAAACATCGTGGCCACTGTTATACTTACAGTATGTACAGCTTTCAGTTTGACTGACCCGTACATTATGTCAACATCACGGCCTCTGTTATACCTACAGTATGTACAGCTTTCAGTCCGACTTACTCGTACATTATGTCAACCTCCCGGAATCTAACACACTTACAGTATGTACATCTTTCAGTCCTAGTGACCGGTACATTTTGCAAACTTCCCGGTCTCTGTTATACTTACAGTATGTACAGCTCTCAGTCTGATTTTCCTCTACATTATGTCAAAACTGGCCCCTGTAATACTTAGAGTTTGTACTGCTTTCAATCCGACTGACCGTTACATTTTGTCAACATTCTGGCCTCTGTTATACTTACAGAATGCACAGCTTTCAGTCCGACTGATCGGTAGATTAAGTCATCCTCCTGGCCTCTCTTATACTTACAGTATTTACAGCTTTCAGTCAGATTTACTCGTACATTATGTCAACTTCCCGGCCATTGTTATACTTACAGTATGTACAGCTTTCAGTTTGACTGACCCGTACATTATGTCAACATCCCGGCCTCTGTTATACCTACAGTATGTACAGCTTTCAGTCCGACTTACTCGTACATTATGTCAACCTCCCGGCCGCTTTTACACTTACAGTATGTACAGCTTTCAGTCCTACTGACAGGAACATTATGTCAACATCCCGGCCTATGTTATATTAACAGTCAGTTCACCATTCAGTCCGACTGACCCGTACATTATGTCAACCTCCAGGCCACTGTTATACTTACAGTATGTACAGCTTTCAGTCTGACTCAAATGCACATTATATCAACTTCAAGGCTTCTGTTATACTTACAGTATATATAGCTCTCAGTCTGATTTTCCCGAACATTATGTCAAAACTGGCCTCTGTAATACTTACAGTTTGTACTGCTTTCAATCCGACTCACCGTAACATTTTGTCCACATTCTGGCCTCTGTAATACTTACAGAATGCACAGCTTTCAGTCCGACTGATCGGTAGATTAAGTCATCCTCCTGGCCTCTCTTATACTTACAGTATTTAAAGCTTTCAGTCAGATTTACTCGTACATTATGTCAACCTCCCGGCCATTGTTATACTTACAGTATGTACAGCTTTCAGTTTGACTGACCCGTACATTATGTCAACATTCCGGCCTCTGTAATACCTACAGTATGTACAGCTTTCAGTCCGACTTACTCGTACATTATGTCAACCTCCCGGCCATTGTTATACTTACAGTATGTACAGCTTTCAGTCCGACTTACTCGTACATTATGTCAACCTCCCGGCCGCTTTTACACTTACAGTATGTACAGCTTTCAGTCCTACTGACAGGAACATTATGTCAACATCCCGGCCTATGTTATACTTACAGTCAGTTCACCTTTCAGTCCGACTGACCCGTACATTATGTCAACCTCCCGGCCACTGTTATACTTACAGTATGTACAGCTTTCAGTCTGACTCAAATGCACATTATATCAACTTCAAGGCTTCTGTTATACTTACAGTATATATAGCTCTCAGTCTGATTTTCCCGAACATTATGTCAAAACTGGCCTCTGTAATACTTACAGTTTGTACTGCTTTCAATCCGACTCACCGTAACATTTTGTCCACATTCTGGCCTCTGTAATACTTACAGAATGCACAGCTTTCAGTCCGACTGATCGGTACATTAAGATATCCTCCTGGCCTCTCTTATACTTACAGTATTTAAAGCTTTCAGTCAGATTTACTCGTACATTATGTCAACCTCCCGGCCATTGTTATACTTACAGTATGTACAGCTTTCAGTTTGACTGACCCGTACATTATGTCAACATTCCGGCCTCTGTAATACCTACAGTATGTACAGCTTTCAGTCCGACTTACTCGTACATTATGTCAACCTCCCGGCCGCTTTTACACTTACAGTATGTACAGCTTTCAGTCCTACTGACAGGAACATTATGTCAACATCCCGGCCTATGTTATACTTACAGTCAGTTCAGCTTTCAGTCCGACTGACCCGTACATTATGTCAACCTCCCGGCCACTGTTATACTTACAGTATGTACAGCTTTCAGTCTGACTCAAATGCACATTATATCAACTTCAAGGCTTCTGTTATACTTACAGTATATATAGCTCTCGGTCTGATTTTCCCGTACATTATGTCAAAACTGGCCTCTGTAATAATTACAGTTTGTACTGCTTTCAATCCGACTGACCGTAACATTTTGTCAACATTCTGGCCTCTGTTATACTTACAGAATGCACAGCTTTCAGTCCGACTGATCGGTACATTAAGTCATCCTCCTGGCCTCTCTTATACTTACAGTATTGACAGCTTTCAGTCCGACTTGCTCGTACATTATGTCAACCTCCCGGCCACTGTTATACTTACAGTATGTACAGCCTTCAGTTTGACTGACCCGTACATTATGTCAACATCCCGATCTCTGTTATACCTAGTATGTACAGCTGTCAGTCTGATTTTCTCGTACATTATGTCAACCCTGGCCTCTGTAATACTTACAGTATGTACTGCTTTCAATACGACTGACCGTTACATTTTGTCGACATTCTGGCCTCTGTTATACTTACAGAATGCACAGCTTTCAGTCCGTCTGATCGGTACATTAATTCAACCACCAAGGCCTCATTTATACTTACAGTATTGACAGCTTTCATTCAGATTTAATCGTACATTATATCAACCTCCCGGCCATTGTTATACTTACAGTATGTACAGCTTTCAGTTTGACTGACCCGTACATTATGTCAACATTCCATTATCTGTTATACCTACAGTATGTACAGCTTTCAGTCCGACTTACTCGTACATTATGTCAACATCCCGGCCGCTTTTACACTTACAGTATGTACAGCTTTCGGTCCTACTGACAGGAACATTATGTCAACATCCCGGCCTCTGTTATACCTAGTATGTACAGCTTTCAGTCTGATTTTCCCGTTCATTATGTCAACCCTGGCCTCTGTTATACTTACAGTATTACCGCTTTCAGACCGCCTGACACGAACATTATACAAACATCGTGGCCACTGTTATACTTACAGTATGTACAGCTTTCAGTTTGACTGACCCGTACATTATGTCAACATCACGGCCTCTGTTATACCTACAGTATGTACAGCTTTCAGTCCGACTTACTCGTACATTATGTCAACCTCCCGGAATCTAACACACTTACAGTATGTACATCTTTCAGTCCTAGTGACCGGTACATTTTGCAAACTTCCCGGTCTCTGTTATACTTACAGTATGTACAGCTCTCAGTCTGATTTTCCTCTACATTATGTCAAAACTGGCCCCTGTAATACTTAGAGTTTGTACTGCTTTCAATCCGACTGACCGTTACATTTTGTCAACATTCTGGCCTCTGTTATACTTACAGAATGCACAGCTTTCAGTCCGACTGATCGGTAGATTAAGTCATCCTCCTGGCCTCTCTTATACTTACAGTATTTACAGCTTTCAGTCAGATTTACTCGTACATTATGTCAACTTCCCGGCCATTGTTATACTTACAGTATGTACAGCTTTCAGTTTGACTGACCCGTACATTATGTCAACATCCCGGCCTCTGTTATACCTACAGTATGTACAGCTTTCAGTCCGACTTACTCGTACATTATGTCAACCTCCCGGCCGCTTTTACACTTACAGTATGTACAGCTTTCAGTCCTACTGACAGGAACATTATGTCAACATCCCGGCCTATGTTATATTAACAGTCAGTTCACCATTCAGTCCGACTGACCCGTACATTATGTCAACCTCCAGGCCACTGTTATACTTACAGTATGTACAGCTTTCAGTCTGACTCAAATGCACATTATATCAACTTCAAGGCTTCTGTTATACTTACAGTATATATAGCTCTCAGTCTGATTTTCCCGAACATTATGTCAAAACTGGCCTCTGTAATACTTACAGTTTGTACTGCTTTCAATCCGACTCACCGTAACATTTTGTCCACATTCTGGCCTCTGTAATACTTACAGAATGCACAGCTTTCAGTCCGACTGATCGGTACATTAAGTCATCCTCCTGGCCTCTCTTATACTTACAGTATTTACAGCTTTCAGTCAGATTTACTCGTACATTATGTCAACCTCCCGGCAATTGCTATACTTACAGTATGAACAGCTTTCAGTTTGACTGACCCGTACATTATGTCAACATCCCGGCCCCTGTTATACCTACAGTATGTACAGCTTGCAGTCCAACTTACTCGTACATTATGTCAACCTCCCGGCCGCTTTTGCAGTTACAGTATGTACAGCTTTCAGTCCTTCTGACAGGAACATTATGTCAACATCCCGGCATATGTTATTTTACAGTCAGTTCAGCTTTCAGTCCGACTGACCCGTACATTATGTCAACCTCCCGGCCACTGTTATACTTACAGTATGTACAGCTTTCAGTCTGACTCAAATGCACATTATATAAACTTCAAGGCTTCTGTTATACTTACAGTATATATAGCTCTCAGTCTGATTTTCCCGTACATTATGTCAACCCTGGCCTCTGTAATACTTACATTATGTACTGCTTTCAATACGACTGACCGTTACATTTTGTCAACATTCTGGCCTCTGTTATACTTACAGAATGCACAGCTTTCAGTCCGACTGATCGGTAGATTAAGTCATCCTCCTGGCCTCTCTTATACTTACAGTATTTAAAGCTTTCAGTCAGATTTACTCGTACATTATGTCAACCTCCCGGCCATTGTTATACTTACAGTATGTACAGCTTTCAGTTTGACTGACCCGTACATTATGTCAACATTCCGGCCTCTGTAATACCTACAGTATGTACAGCTTTCAGTCCGACTTACTCGTACATTATGTCAATCTCCCGGCCGCTTTTACACTTACAGTATGTACAGCTTTCAGTCCTACTGACAGGAACATTATGTCAACATCCCGGCCTATGTTATACTTACAGTCAGTTCAGCTTTCAGTCCGACTGACCCGTACATTATGTCAACCTCCCGGCCACTGTTATACGTACAGTATGTACAGCTTTCAGTTTGACTGACCCGTACATTATGTCAACATTCCGGCCTCTGTAATACCTACAGTATGTACAGCTTTCAGTCCTACTTACTCGTACATTATGTCAATCTCCCGGCCGCTTTTACACTTACAGTATGTACAGCTTTCAGTCCTACTGACAGGAACATTATGTCAACATCCCGGCCTATGTTATACTTACAGTCAGTTCAGCTTTCAGTCCGACTGACCCGTACATTATGTCAACCTCCCGGCCACTGTTATACGTACAGTATGTACAGCTTTCAGTCTGACTCAAATGCACATTATATCAACTTCAAGGCTTCTGTTATAGTTACAGTATATATAGCTCTCGGTCTGATTTTTCCGTATATTATGTCAAAACTGGCCTATGTAATACTTACAGTTTGTACTGCTTTCAATACGACTGACCGTAACATTTTGTCAACATTCTGGCCTCTGTTATACTTACAGAATGCACAGCTTTCAGTCCGACTGATCGGTACATTAAGTCATCCTCCTGGCCTCTCTTATACTTACAGTATTGACAGCTTTCAGTCCGACTTGCTCGTACATTATGTCAACCTACCGGCCACTGTTATACTTACAGTATGTACAGCCTTCAGTTTGACTGACCCGTACATTATGTCAACATCCCGACCTCTGTTATACCTAGTATGTACAGCTTTCAGTCTGATTTTCCCGTACATTATGTCAACCCTGGCCTCTGTAATACTTACAGTATGTACCGCTTTCAGACCGCCTGACACGTACATTATGCAAACATCCTGGCCACTGTTATACTTACAGTATGTACAGCTTTCAGTCCGACTTACTCTTACATTATGTCAACCTACCGGCATCAAACACACTTACAGTATGTACAGCTTTCAGTCCTAGTGACCCGTACATTTTGCAAAACTTCCCGGTCTCTGTTATACTTACAGTATGTACAGCTCTCAGTCTGATTTTCCCGTTTATTATGTCAACCCTGGCCTCTGTAATACTTACAGTATGTACTGCTTTCAATACTACTGACCGTTACGTTTTGTCGACATTCTGGCCTCTGTTATACTTACAGAAAGCACAGCTTTCAGTCCGACTGATCGGTACATTAAGTCATCCTACTGGCCTCTCTTATACTTACAGTATTGACAGCTTTCAGTCAGATTGACTCGTACATTATGTCAACCTCCCGGCCATTGTTATACTTACAGTATATACAGCTTTCAGTTTGACTTACCCGTACATTTTGTCAACATCCCTGCCTCTGTTATACCTACAGTATGTACAGCTTTCAGTCCGACTTACTCGTACATTATGTCAACCTCCCGGCCGCTTTTACACTTACAGTATGTACAGCTTTCAGTCCGACTTACTCGTACATTATGTCAACCTCCCGGCATCTAACACACTTACAGTATGTACAGCTTTCAGACCTAGTGACCCGTACATTTTGCAAACTTCCCGGTCTTTGTTATACTTACAGTATGTACAGCTCTCAGTCTGATTTTCCCGTACATTATGTCAAAACTGGCCTCTGTAATACTTACAGTTTGTACTGCTTTCAATCCGACTGACCGTTACATTTTGTCAACATTATGGCCTCTGTTATACTTACAGAATGTACAGCCTTCAGTCCTACTGACAGGAACATTATGTCAACATTCCTGATTATGTTATACTTACAGTCAGTTCAGCTTTCAGTCCGACTGACCCGTACATTATGTCAAACTCCCGGCCACTGTTATACTTACAGTATGTACAGCTTTCAGTCCGACTCACATGCACATTATATCAACTTCAAGGCTTCTGTTATACTTACAGTATGTACTACTTTCAATACGACTGACCGTTACATTTTGTCGACATTCTGGCCTCTGTTATACATACAGAACGCACAGCTTTCAGTCCGTCTGATCGGTACATTAATTCAACCACCAAGGCCTCATTTATACTTACAGTATAGACAGCTTTCAGTCAGATTTACTCGTACATTATGTCAACCTCCCGGCCATTTTTATACTTACAGTTTGTACAGCTTTCAGTTTGACTGACCCGTAAATTATGTCAACATCCCGGCCTCTGTTATACCTACAGTATGTACAGCTTTCAGTCGACTTACTCGTACATTATGTCAACTTCCCGGCCCTTTTACACTTACAGTATGTACAACTTTCAGTCCTACTGACAGGAACATTATGTCAACATCCCGGCCTATCTTATACTTACAGTCAGTTCAGCTTTCAGTCCGACTGACCCGTACATTATGTCAACCTCCCGGCAACTGTTATACTTACAGTATGTACAGCTTTCAGTCTGACTCAAATGCACATTATATCAACTTCAAGGCTTCTGTTATACTTACAGTATATATAGCTCTCAGTCTGATTTTCCCGTACATTATGTCAAAACTGTCCTCTGTAATACTTACAGTTTATACTGCTTTCAATCCGACTGACCGTAACATTTTGTCAACATTCTGGCCTCTGTTATACTTACAGTATTGACAGCTTTCAGTCCGACTTGCTCGTACATTATGTCAACATCCCGGCCACTGTTATACTTACAGTATGTACAGCTTTCAGTCTGACTCAAATGCACATTATATCAACTTCAAGGCTTCTGTTATACTTACAGTATATATAGCTCTCAGTCTGATTTTCCCGAACATTATGTCAAAACTGGCCTCTGTAATACTTACAGTTTGTACTGCTTTCAATCCGACTCACCGTAACATTTTGTCCACATTCTGGCCTCTGTAATACTTACAGAATGCACAGCTTTCAGTCCGACTGATCGGTACATTAAGTAATCCTTCTGGCCTCTCTTATACTTACAGTATTTAAAGCTTTCAGTCAGATTTACTCGTACATTATGTCAACCTCCCGGCCATTGTTATACTTACAGTATGTACAGCTCTCAGTTTGACTGACCCGTACATTATGTCAACATTCCGGCCTCTGTAATACCTACAGTATGTACAGCTTTCAGTCCGACTTACTCGTACATTATGTCAACCTCCCGGTCGCTTTTACACTTACAGTATGTACAGCTTTCAGTCCTACTGACAGGAACATTATGTCAACATCCCGGCCTATGTTATACTTACAGTCAGTTCAGCTTTCAGTCCGACTGACCCGTACATTATGTCAACCTCCCGGCCACTGTTATACTTACAGTATGTACAGCTTTCAGTCTGACTCAAATGCACATTATATCAACTTCAAGGCTTCTGTTATACTTACAGTATATATAGCTCTCGGTCTGATTTTCCCGTACATTATGTCAAAACTGCCCTCTGTAATACTTACAGTTTGTACTGCTTTCAATCCGACTGACCGTAACATTTTGTCAACATTCTGGCCTCTGTTATACTTACAGAATGCACAGCTTTCAGTCCGACTGATCGGTACATTAAGTCATCCTCCTGGCCTCTCTTATACTTACAGTATTTACAGCTTTCAGTCAGATTTACTCGTACATTATGTCAACTTCCCGGCCATTGTTATACTTACAGTATGTACAGCTTTCAGTTTGACTGACCCGTACATTATGTCAACATCCCGGCCTCTGTTATACCTACAGTATGTGCAGCTTTCAGTCCGACTTACTCGTACATTATGTCAACCTCCCGGCCGCTTTTACACTTACAGTATGTACAGCTTTCAGTCCTACTGACAGGAACATTATGTCAACATCCCGGCCTATGTTATACTTACAGTCAGTTCACCTTTCAGTCCGACTGACCCGTACATTATGTCAACCTCCCGGCCACTGTTATACTTACAGTATGTACAGCTTTCAGTCTGACTCAAATGCACATTATATCAACTTCAAGGCTTCTGTTATACTTACAGTATATATAGCTCTCAGTCTGATTTTCCCGAACATTATGTCAAAACTGGCCTCTGTAATACTTACAGTTTGTACTGCTTTCAATCCGACTCACCGTAACATTTTGTCCACATTCTGGCCTCTGTAATACTTACAGAATGCACAGCTTTCAGTCCGACTGATCGGTACATTAAGTCATCCTACTGGCCTCTCTTATACTTACAGTATTTACAGCTTTCAGTCAGATTTACTCGTACATTATGTCAACCTCCCGGCAATTGCTATACTTACAGTATGAACAGCTTTCAGTTTGACTGACCCGTACATTATGTCAACATCCCGGCCCCTGTTATACCTACAGTATGTACAGCTTGCAGTCCAACTTACTCGTACATTATGTCAACCTCCCGGCCGCTTTTGCAGTTACAGTATGTACAGCTTTCAGTCCTACTGACAGGAACATTATGTCAACATCCCGGCATATGTTATTTTACAGTCAGTTCAGCTTTCAGTCCGACTGACCCGTACATTATGTCAACCTCCCGGCCAGTGTTATACTTACAGTATGTACAGCTTTCAGTCTGACTCAAATGCACATTATATAAACTTCAAGGCTTCTGTTATACTTACAGTATATATAGCTCTCAGTCTGATTTTCCCGTACATTATGTCAACCCTGGCCTCTGTAATACTTACATTATGTACTGCTTTCAATACGACTGACCGGTACATTATGTCAACATTCTGGCCTCTGTTATACTTACAGAATGCACAGCTTTCAGTCCGACTGATCGGTAGATTAAGTCATCCTCCTGGCCTCTCTTATACTTACAGTATTTAAAGCTTTCAGTCAGATTTACTCGTACATTATGTCAACCTCCCGGCCATTGTTATACTTACAGTATGTACAGCTTTCAGTTTGACTGACCCGTACATTATGTCAACATTCCGGCCTCTGTAATACCTACAGTATGTACAGCTTTCAGTCCGACTTACTCGTACATTATGTCAACCTCCCGGCCGCTTTTACACTTACAGTATGTACAGCTTTCAGTCCTACTGACAGGAACATTATGTCAACATCCCGGCCTATGTTATACTTACAGTCAGTTCAGCTTTCAGTCCGACTGACCCGTACATTATGTCAACCTCCCGGCCACTGTTATACGTACAGTATGTACAGCTTTCAGTCTGACTCAAATGCACATTATATCAACTTCAAGGCTTCTGTTATAGTTACAGTATATATAGCTCTCGGTCTGATTTTCCCGTACATTATGTCAAAACTGGCCTATGTAATACTTACAGTTTGTACTGCTTTCAATACGACTGACCGTAACATTTTGTCAACATTCTGGCCTCTGTTATACTTACAGAATGCACAGCTTTCAGTCCGACTGATCGGTACATTAAGTCATCATCCTGGCCTCTCTTATACTTACAGTATTGACAGCTTTCAGTCCGACTTGCTCGTACATTATGTCAACCTCCCGGCCACTGTTATACTTACAGTATGTACAGCCTTCAGTTTGACTGACCCGTACATTATGTCAACATCCCGACCTCTGTTATACCTAGTATGTACAGCTTTCAGTCTGATTTTCCCGTACATTATGTCAACCCTGGCCTCTGTAATACTTACAGTATGTACCGCTTTCAGACCGCCTGACACGTACATTATGCAAACATCCTGGCCACTGTTATACTTACAGTATGTACAGCTTTCAGTCCGACTTACTCTTACATTATGTCAACCTACCGGCATCAAACACACTTACAGTATGCACAGCTTTCAGTCCTAGTGACCCGTACATTTTGCAAAACTTCCCGGTCTCTGTTATACTTACAGTATGTACAGCTCTCAGTCTGATTTTCCCGTTTATTATGTCAACCCTGGCCTCTGTAATACTTACAGTATGTACTGCTTTCAATACTACTGACCGTTACGTTTTGTCGACATTCTGGCCTCTGTTATACTTACAGAAAGCACAGCTTTCAGTCCGACTGATCGGTACATTAAGTCATCCTACTGGCCTCTCTTATACTTACAGTATTGACAGCTTTCAGTCAGATTGACTCGTACATTATGTCAACCTCCCGGCCATTGTTATACTTACAGTATATACAGCTTTCAGTTTGACTTACCCGTACATTTTGTCAACATCCCTGCCTCTGTTATACCTACAGTATGTACAGCTTTCAGTCCGACTTACTCGTACATTATGTCAACCTCCCGGCCGCTTTTACACTTACAGTATGTACAGCTTTCAGTCCGATTTACTCGTACATTATGTCAACCTCCCGGCATCTAACACACTTACAGTATGTACAGCTTTCAGCCCTAGTGACCCGTACATTTTGCAAACTTCCCGGTCTTTGTTATACTTACAGTATGTACAGCTCTCAGTCTGATTTTCCCGTACATTATGTCAAAACTGGCCTCTGTAATACTTACAGTTTGTACTGCTTTCAATCCGACTGACCGTTACATTTTGTCAACATTCTGGCCTCTGTTATACTTACAGAATGTACAGCCTTCAGTCCTACTGACAGGAACATTATGTCAACATTCCTGATTATGTTATACTTACAGTCAGTTCAGCTTTCAGTCCGACTGACCCGTACATTATGTCAAACTCCCGGCCACTGTTATACTTACAGTATGTACAGCTTTCAGTCCGACTCACATGCACATTATATCAACTTCAAGGCTTCTGTTATACTTACAGTATGTACTACTTTCAATACGACTGACCGTTACATTTTGTCGACATTCTGGCCTCTGTTATACATACAGAATGCACAGCTTTCAGTCCGTCTGATCGGTACATTAATTCAACCACCAAGGCCTCATTTATACTTACAGTATAGACAGCTTTCAGTCAGATTTACTCGTACATTATGTCAACCTCCCGGCCATTTTTATACTTACAGTTTGTACAGCTTTCAGTTTGACTGACCCGTAAATTATGTCAACATCCCGGCCTCTGTTATACCTACAGTATGTACAGCTTTCAGTCGACTTACTCGTACATTATGTCAACTTCCCGGCACTTTTACACTTACAGTATGTACAACTTTCAGTCCTACTGACAGGAACATTATGTCAACATCCCGGCCTATCTTATACTTACAGTCAGTTCAGCTTTCAGTCCGACTGACCCGTACATTATGTCAACCTCCCGGCAACTGTTATACTTACAGTATGTACAGCTTTCAGTCTGACTCAAATGCACATTATATCAACTTCAAGGCTTCTGTTATACTTACAGTATATATAGCTCTCAGTCTGATTTTCCCGTACATTATGTCAAAACTGTCCTCTGTAATACTTACAGTTTATACTGCTTTCAATCCGACTGACCGTAACATTTTGTCAACATTCTGGCCTCTGTTATACTTACAGTATTGACAGCTTTCAGTCCGACTTGCTCGTACATTATGTCAACATCCCGGCCACTGTTATACTTACAGTATGTACAGCTTTCAGTCTGACTCAAATGCACATTATATCAACTTCAAGGCTTCTGTTATACTTACAGTATATATAGCTCTCAGTCTGATTTTCCCGAACATTATGTCAAAACTGGCCTCTGTAATACTTACAGTTTGTACTGCTTTCAATCCGACTCACCGTAACATTTTGTCCACATTCTGGCCTCTGTAATACTTACAGAATGCACAGCTTTCAGTCCGACTGATCGGTACATTAAGTAATCCTTCTGGCCTCTCTTATACTTACAGTATTTAAAGCTTTCAGTCAGATTTACTCGTACATTATGTCAACCTCCCGGCCATTGTTATACTTACAGTATGTACAGCTTTCAGTTTGACTGACCCGTACATTATGTCAACATTCCGGCCTCTGTAATACCTACAGTATGTACAGCTTTCAGTCCGACTTACTCGTACATTATGTCAACCTCCCGGTCGCTTTTACACTTACAGTATCTACAGCTTTCAGTCCTACTGACAGGAACATTATGTCAACATCCCGGCCTATGTTATACTTACAGTCAGTTCAGCTTTCAGTCCGACTGACCCGTACATTATGTCAACCTCCCGGCCACTGTTATACTTACAGTATGTACAGCTTTCAGTCTGACTCAAATGCACATTATATCAACTTCAAGGCTTCTGTTATACTTACAGTATATATAGCTCTCGGTCTGATTTTCCCGTACATTATGTCAAAACTGCCCTCTGTAATACTTACAGTTTGTACTGCTTTCAATCCGACTGACCGTAACATTTTGTCAACATTCTGGCCTCTGTTATACTTACAGAATGCACAGCTTTCAGTCCGACTGATCGGTACATTAAGTCATCCTCCTGGCCTCTCTTATACTTACAGTATTGACAGCTTTCAGTCCGACTTGCTCGTACATTATGTCAACCTCCCGGCCACTGTTATACTTACAGTATGTACAGCCTTCAGTTTGACTGACCCGTACATTATGTCAACATTCCGATCTCTGTTATACTTAGTATGTACAGCTGTCAGTCTGATTTTCCCGTACATTATGTCAACCCTGGCCTCTGTAATACTTACAGTATGTACTGCTTTCAATACGACTGACCGTTACATTTTGTCGACATTCTGGCCTCTGTTATACTTACAGAATGCACAGCTTTCAGTCCGTCTGATCGGTACATTAATTCAACCACCAAGGCCTCATTTATACTTACAGTATTGACAGCTTTCATTCAGATTTAATCGTACATTATATCAACCTCCCGGCCATTGTTATACTTACAGTATGTACAGCTTTCAGTTTGACTGACCCGTACATTACGTCAACATTCCATCCTCTGTTATACCTACAGTATGTACAGCTTTCAGTCCGACTTACTCGTACATTATGTCAACCTCCCGGCCGCTTTTACACTTACAGTATGTACAGCTTTCAGTCCTACTGACAGGAACATTATGTCAACATCCCGGCCTCTGTTATACCTAGTATGTACAGCTTTCAGTCTGATTTTCCCGTTCATTATGTCAACACTGGCCTCTGTTATACTTACAGTATTACCGCTTTCAGACCGCCTGACACGAACATTATACAAACATCGTGGCCACTGTTATACTTACAGTATGTACAGCTTTCAGTTTGACTGACCCGTACATTATGTCAACATCACGGCCTCTGTTATACCTACAGTATGTACAGCTTTCAGTCCGACTTACTCGTACATTATGTCAACCTCCCGGAATCTAACACACTTACAGTATGTACATCTTTCAGTCCTAGTGACCGGTACATTTTGCAAACTTCCCGGTCTCTGTTATACTTACAGTATGTACAGCTCTCAGTCTGATTTTCCTCTACATTATGTCAAAACTGGCCCCTGTAATACTTAGAGTTTGTACTGCTTTCAATCCGACTGACCGTTACATTTTGTCATCCTCCTGGCCTCTCTTATACTTACAGTATTTAAAGCTTTCAGTCAGATTTACTCGTACATTATGTCAACCTCCCGGCCATTGTTATACTTACAGTATGTACAGCTTTCAGTTTGACTGACCCGTACATTATGTCAACATTCCGGCCTCTGTAATACCTACAGTATGTACAGCTTTCAGTCCGACTTACTCGTACATTATGTCAACCTCCCGGCCGCTTTTACACTTACAGTATGTACAGCTTTCAGTCCTACTGACAGGAACATTATGTCAACATCCCGGCCTATGTTATACTTACAGTCAGTTCAGCTTTCAGTCCGACTGACCCGTACATTATGTCAACCTCCCGGCCACTGTTATACGTACAGTATGTACAGCTTTCAGTCTGACTCAAATGCACATTATATCAACTTCAAGGCTTCTGTTATAGTTACAGTATATATAGCTCTCGGTCTGATTTTCCCGTACATTATGTCAAAACTGGCCTATGTAATACTTACAGTTTGTACTGCTTTCAATACGACTGACCGTAACATTTTGTCAACATTCTGGCCTCTGTTATACTTACAGAATGCACAGCTTTCAGTCCGACTGATCGGTACATTAAGTCATCATCCTGGCCTCTCTTATACTTACAGTATTGACAGCTTTCAGTCCGACTTGCTCGTACATTATGTCAACCTCCCGGCCACTGTTATACTTACAGTATGTACAGCCTTCAGTTTGACTGACCCGTACATTATGTCAACATCCCGACCTCTGTTATACCTAGTATGTACAGCTTTCAGTCTGATTTTCCCGTACATTATGTCAACCCTGGCCTCTGTAATACTTACAGTATGTACCGCTTTCAGACCGCCTGACACGTACATTATGCAAACATCCTGGCCACTGTTATACTTACAGTATGTACAGCTTTCAGTCCGACTTACTCTTACATTATGTCAACCTACCGGCATCAAACACACTTACAGTATGCACAGCTTTCAGTCCTAGTGACCCGTACATTTTGCAAAACTTCCCGGTCTCTGTTATACTTACAGTATGTACAGCTCTCAGTCTGATTTTCCCGTTTATTATGTCAACCCTGGCCTCTGTAATACTTACAGTATGTACTGCTTTCAATACTACTGACCGTTACGTTTTGTCGACATTCTGGCCTCTGTTATACTTACAGAAAGCACAGCTTTCAGTCCGACTGATCGGTACATTAAGTCATCCTACTGGCCTCTCTTATACTTACAGTATTGACAGCTTTCAGTCAGATTGACTCGTACATTATGTCAACCTCCCGGCCATTGTTATACTTACAGTATATACAGCTTTCAGTTTGACTTACCCGTACATTTTGTCAACATCCCTGCCTCTGTTATACCTACAGTATGTACAGCTTTCAGTCCGACTTACTCGTACATTATGTCAACCTCCCGGCCGCTTTTACACTTACAGTATGTACAGCTTTCAGTCCGATTTACTCGTACATTATGTCAACCTCCCGGCATCTAACACACTTACAGTATGTACAGCTTTCAGCCCTAGTGACCCGTACATTTTGCAAACTTCCCGGTCTTTGTTATACTTACAGTATGTACAGCTCTCAGTCTGATTTTCCCGTACATTATGTCAAAACTGGCCTCTGTAATACTTACAGTTTGTACTGCTTTCAATCCGACTGACCGTTACATTTTGTCAACATTCTGGCCTCTGTTATACTTACAGAATGTACAGCCTTCAGTCCTACTGACAGGAACATTATGTCAACATTCCTGATTATGTTATACTTACAGTCAGTTCAGCTTTCAGTCCGACTGACCCGTACATTATGTCAAACTCCCGGCCACTGTTATACTTACAGTATGTACAGCTTTCAGTCCGACTCACATGCACATTATATCAACTTCAAGGCTTCTGTTATACTTACAGTATGTACTACTTTCAATACGACTGACCGTTACATTTTGTCGACATTCTGGCCTCTGTTATACATACAGAATGCACAGCTTTCAGTCCGTCTGATCGGTACATTAATTCAACCACCAAGGCCTCATTTATACTTACAGTATAGACAGCTTTCAGTCAGATTTACTCGTACATTATGTCAACCTCCCGGCCATTTTTATACTTACAGTTTGTACAGCTTTCAGTTTGACTGACCCGTAAATTATGTCAACATCCCGGCCTCTGTTATACCTACAGTATGTACAGCTTTCAGTCGACTTACTCGTACATTATGTCAACTTCCCGGCACTTTTACACTTACAGTATGTACAACTTTCAGTCCTACTGACAGGAACATTATGTCAACATCCCGGCCTATCTTATACTTACAGTCAGTTCAGCTTTCAGTCCGACTGACCCGTACATTATGTCAACCTCCCGGCAACTGTTATACTTACAGTATGTACAGCTTTCAGTCTGACTCAAATGCACATTATATCAACTTCAAGGCTTCTGTTATACTTACAGTATATATAGCTCTCAGTCTGATTTTCCCGTACATTATGTCAAAACTGTCCTCTGTAATACTTACAGTTTATACTGCTTTCAATCCGACTGACCGTAACATTTTGTCAACATTCTGGCCTCTGTTATACTTACAGTATTGACAGCTTTCAGTCCGACTTGCTCGTACATTATGTCAACATCCCGGCCACTGTTATACTTACAGTATGTACAGCTTTCAGTCTGACTCAAATGCACATTATATCAACTTCAAGGCTTCTGTTATACTTACAGTATATATAGCTCTCAGTCTGATTTTCCCGAACATTATGTCAAAACTGGCCTCTGTAATACTTACAGTTTGTACTGCTTTCAATCCGACTCACCGTAACATTTTGTCCACATTCTGGCCTCTGTAATACTTACAGAATGCACAGCTTTCAGTCCGACTGATCGGTACATTAAGTAATCCTTCTGGCCTCTCTTATACTTACAGTATTTAAAGCTTTCAGTCAGATTTACTCGTACATTATGTCAACCTCCCGGCCATTGTTATACTTACAGTATGTACAGCTTTCAGTTTGACTGACCCGTACATTATGTCAACATTCCGGCCTCTGTAATACCTACAGTATGTACAGCTTTCAGTCCGACTTACTCGTACATTATGTCAACCTCCCGGTCGCTTTTACACTTACAGTATCTACAGCTTTCAGTCCTACTGACAGGAACATTATGTCAACATCCCGGCCTATGTTATACTTACAGTCAGTTCAGCTTTCAGTCCGACTGACCCGTACATTATGTCAACCTCCCGGCCACTGTTATACTTACAGTATGTACAGCTTTCAGTCTGACTCAAATGCACATTATATCAACTTCAAGGCTTCTGTTATACTTACAGTATATATAGCTCTCGGTCTGATTTTCCCGTACATTATGTCAAAACTGCCCTCTGTAATACTTACAGTTTGTACTGCTTTCAATCCGACTGACCGTAACATTTTGTCAACATTCTGGCCTCTGTTATACTTACAGAATGCACAGCTTTCAGTCCGACTGATCGGTACATTAAGTCATCCTCCTGGCCTCTCTTATACTTACAGTATTGACAGCTTTCAGTCCGACTTGCTCGTACATTATGTCAACCTCCCGGCCACTGTTATACTTACAGTATGTACAGCCTTCAGTTTGACTGACCCGTACATTATGTCAACATTCCGATCTCTGTTATACTTAGTATGTACAGCTGTCAGTCTGATTTTCCCGTACATTATGTCAACCCTGGCCTCTGTAATACTTACAGTATGTACTGCTTTCAATACGACTGACCGTTACATTTTGTCGACATTCTGGCCTCTGTTATACTTACAGAATGCACAGCTTTCAGTCCGTCTGATCGGTACATTAATTCAACCACCAAGGCCTCATTTATACTTACAGTATTGACAGCTTTCATTCAGATTTAATCGTACATTATATCAACCTCCCGGCCATTGTTATACTTACAGTATGTACAGCTTTCAGTTTGACTGACCCGTACATTACGTCAACATTCCATCCTCTGTTATACCTACAGTATGTACAGCTTTCAGTCCGACTTACTCGTACATTATGTCAACCTCCCGGCCGCTTTTACACTTACAGTATGTACAGCTTTCAGTCCTACTGACAGGAACATTATGTCAACATCCCGGCCTCTGTTATACCTAGTATGTACAGCTTTCAGTCTGATTTTCCCGTTCATTATGTCAACACTGGCCTCTGTTATACTTACAGTATTACCGCTTTCAGACCGCCTGACACGAACATTATACAAACATCGTGGCCACTGTTATACTTACAGTATGTACAGCTTTCAGTTTGACTGACCCGTACATTATGTCAACATCACGGCCTCTGTTATACCTACAGTATGTACAGCTTTCAGTCCGACTTACTCGTACATTATGTCAACCTCCCGGAATCTAACACACTTACAGTATGTACATCTTTCAGTCCTAGTGACCGGTACATTTTGCAAACTTCCCGGTCTCTGTTATACTTACAGTATGTACAGCTCTCAGTCTGATTTTCCTCTACATTATGTCAAAACTGGCCCCTGTAATACTTAGAGTTTGTACTGCTTTCAATCCGACTGACCGTTACATTTTGTCATCCTCCTGGCCTCTCTTATACTTACAGTATTTACAGCTTTCAGTCAGATTTACTCGTACATTATGTCAACTTCCCGGCCATTGTTATACTTACAGTATGTACAGCTTTCAGTTTGACTGACCCGTACATTATGTCAACATCCCGGCCTCTGTTATACCTACAGTATGTACAGCTTTCAGTCCGACTTACTCGTACATTATGTCAACCTCCCGGCCGCTTTTACACTTACAGTATGTACAGCTTTCAGTCCTACCGACAGGACCATTATGTCAACATCCCGGCCTATGTTATACTTACAGTCAGTTCACCTTTCAGTCCGACTGACCCGTACATTATGTCAACCTCCCGGCCACTGTTATACTTACAGTATGTACAGCTTTCAGTCTGACTCAAATGCACATTATATCAACTTCAAGGCTTCTGTTATACTTACAGTATATATAGCTCTCAGTCTGATTTTCCCGAACATTATGTCAAAACTGGCCTCTGTAATACTTACAGTTTGTACTGCTTTCAATCCGACTCACCGTAACATTTTGTCCACATTCTGGCGTCTGTAATACTTACAGAATGCACAGCTTTCAGTCCGACTGATCGGTACATTAAGTCATCCTCCTGGCCTCTCTTATACTTACAGTATTTACAGCTTTCAGTCAGATTTACTCGTACATTATGTCAACCTCCCGGCAATTGCTATACTTACAGTATGAACAGCTTTCAGTTTGACTGACCCGTACATTATGTCAACATCCCGGCCCCTGTTATACCTACAGTATGTACAGCTTGCAGTCCAACTTACTCGTACATTATGTCAACCTCCCGGCCGCTTTTGCAGTTACAGTATGTACAGCTTTCAGTCCTACTGACAGGAACATTATGTCAACATCCCGGCCTATGTTATTTTACAGTCAGTTCAGCTTTCAGTCCGACTGACCCGTACATTATGTCAACCTCCCGGCCACTGTTATACTTACAGTATGTACAGCTTTCAGTCTGACTCAAATGCACATTATATCAACTTCAAGGCTTCTGTTATACTTACAGTATATATAGCTCTCAGTCTGATTTTCCCGTACATTATGTCAAAACTGGCCTCTGTAATACTTACAGTTTGTACTGCTTTCGATCCGACTCACCGTAACATTTTGTCCACATTCAGGCCTCTGTAATACTTACAGAATGCACAGCTTTCAGTCCGACTGATCGGTACATTAAGTCATCCTCCTGGCCTCTCTTATACTTACAGTATTTACAGGTTTCAGTCAGATTTACTCGTACATTATATCAACCTCCCGGCCATTGTTATACTTACAGTATGTACAGCTTTCAGTTTGACTGACACGTACATTATGTCAACATCCCGGCCTCTGTTATACCTACAGTATGTACAGCTTTCAGTCCGACTTACTCGTACATTATGTCAACCTCCCGGCCGCTTTTACACTTACAGTATGTACAGCTTTCAGTCCTACTGACAGGACCATTATGTCAACATCCGGCCTATGTTATTCTTACAGTCAGTTCAGCTTTCAGTCCGACTGACCCGTACATTATGTCAACCTCCCGGCCACTGTTATACTTACAGTATGTACAGCTGTCAGTCTGACTCAAATGCACATTATATCAACTTCAAGGCTTCTGTTATACTTACAGTATATATAGCTCTCAGTCTGATTTTCCCGTACATTATGTCAAAACTGGCCTCTGTAATACTTACAGTTTGTACTGCTTTCAATCCGACTGACCGTAACATTTTGTCAACATTCTGGCCTCTGTTATACTTACAGAATGCACAGCTTTCAGTCCGACTGATCGGTACATTAAGTCATCCTCCTGGCCTCTCTTATACTTACAGTATGTACAGCTTTCAGTCCGACTTGCTCGTACATTATGTCAACCTCCCGGCCACTCTTATACTTACAGTATGTACAGCCTTCAGTTTGACTGACCCGTACATTATGTCAACATCCCGATCTCTGTTATACCTAGTATGTACAGCTTTCAGTCTGATTTTCCCGTACATTATGTCAACCCTGGCCTCTGTAATACTTACATTATGTACTGCTTTCAATACGACTGACCGTTACATTTTGTCGACATTCTGGCCTCTGTTATACTTACAGAATGCACAGCTTTCAGTCCGTCTGATCGGTACATTAATTCAACCACCAAGGCCTCATTTATACTTACAGTATTGACAGCTTTCAGTCAGATTTAATCGTACATTATGTCAACGTCCCGGCCATTTTTATACTTACAGTATGTACAGCTTTCAGTTTGACTGACCCGTACATTATGTCAACATCCCATCCTCTGTTATACCTAAAGTATGTACAGCTTTCAGTCCGACTTACTCGTACATTATGTCAACCTCCCGGCCGCTTTTACACTTAAAGTATGTACAGCTTTCAGTCCTACTGACAGGAACATTATGTCAACATCCCGGCCTCTGTTATACCTAGTATGTACAGCTTTCAGTCTGATTTTCCCGTTCATTATGTCAACCCTGGCCTCTGTTATACTTACAGTATGTACCGCTTTCAGACCGCCTGACACGAACATTATACAAACATCGTGGCCACTGTTATACTTACAGTATGTACAGCTTTCAGTTTGACCGAACCGTACATTATGTCAACATCACGGCCTCTGTTATACCTACAGTATGTACAGCTTTCAGTCCGACTTACTCGTACATTATGTCAACCTCCCGGAATCTAACACACTTACAGTATGTACATCTTTCAGTCCTAGTGACCCGTACATTTTGCAAACTTCCCGGTCTCTGTTATACTTACAGTATGTACAGCTCTCAGTCTGATTTTCCTCTACATTATGTCAAAACTGGCCCCTGTAATACTTAGAGTTTGTACTGCTTTCAATCCGACTGACCGTTACATTTTGTCAACATTCTGGCCTCTGTTATACTTACAGAATGCACAGCTTTCAGTCCGACTGATCGGTAGATTAAGTCATCCTCCTGGCCTCTCTTATACTTACAGTATTTAAAGCTTTCAGTCAGATTTACTCGTACATTATGTCAACCTCCCGGCCATTGTTATACTTACAGTATGTACAGCTTTCAGTTTGACTGACCCGTACATTATGTCAACATTCCGGCCTCTGTAATACCTACAGTATGTACAGCTTTCAGTCCGACTTACTCGTACATTATGTCAACCTCCCGGCCGCTTTTACACTTACAGTATGTACAGCTTTCAGTCCTACTGACAGGAACATTATGTCAACATCCCGGCCTATGTTATACTTACAGTCAGTTCAGCTTTCAGTCCGACTGACCCGTACATTATGTCAACCTCCCGGCCACCGTTTCACTTACAGCATGTACAGCTTTCAGTCTGACTCAAATGCACATTATATCAACTTCAAGGCTTCTGTTATAGTTACAGTATATATAGCTCTCGGTCTGATTTTCCCGTACATTATGTCAAAACTGGCCTATGTAATACTTACAGTTTGTACTGCTTTCAATACGACTGACCGTAACATTTTGTCAACATTCTGGCCTCTGTTATACTTACAGAATGCACAGCTTTCAGTCCGACTGATCGGTACATTAAGTCATCCTCCTGGCCTCTCTTATACTTACAGTATTGACAGCTTTCAGTCCGACTTGCTCGTACATTATGTCAACCTCCCGGCCACTGTTATACTTACAGTATGTACAGCCTTCAGTTTGACTGACCCGTACATTATGTCAACATCCCGACCTCTGTTATACCTAGTATGTACAGCTTTCAGTCTGATTTTCCCGTACATTATGTCAACCCTGGCCTCTGTAATACTTACAGTATGTACCGCTTTCAGACCGCATGACACGTACATTATGCAAACATCCTGGCCACTGTTATACTTACAGTATGTACAGCTTTCAGTCCGACTTACTCTTACATTATGTCAACCTACCGGCATCAAACACACTTACAGTATGTACAGCTTTCAGTCCTAGTGACCCGTACATTTTGCAAAACTTCCCGGTCTCTGTTATACTTACAGTATGTACAGCTCTCAGTCTGATTTTCCCGTTTATTATGTCAACCCTGGCCTCTGTAATACTTACAGTATGTACTGCTTTCAATACTACTGACCGTTACGTTTTGTCGACATTCTGGCCTCTGTTATACTTACAGAAAGCACAGCTTTCAGTCCGACTGATCGGTACATTAAGTCATCCTACTGGCCTCTCTTATACTTACAGTATTGACAGCTTTCAGTCAGATTGACTCGTACATTATGTCAACCTCCCGGCCATTGTTATACTTACAGTATATACAGCTTTCAGTTTGACTTACCCGTACATTTTGTCAACATCCCTGCCTCTGTTATACCTACAGTATGTACAGCTTTCAGTCCGACTTACTCGTACATTATGTCAACCTCCCGGCCGCTTTTACACTTACAGTATGTACAGCTTTCAGTCCGACTTACTCGTACATTATGTCAACCTCCCGGAATCTAACACACTTACAGTATGTACAGCTTTCAGCCCTAGTGACCCGTACATTTTGCAAACTTCCCGGTCTTTGTTATACTTACAGTATGTACAGCTCTCAGTCTGATTTTCCCGTACATTATGTCAAAACTGGCCTCTGTAATACTTACAGTTTGTACTGCTTTCAATCCGACTGACCGTTACATTTTGTCAACATTCTGGCCTCTGTTATACTTACAGAATGTACAGCCTTCAGTCCTACTGACAGGAACATTATGTCAACATCCCTGATTATGTTATACTTACAGTCAGTTCAGCTTTCAGTCCGACTGACCCGTACATTATGTCAAACTCCCGGCCACTGTTATGCTTACAGTATGTACAGCTTTCAGTCCGACTCACATGCACATTATATCAACTTCAAGGCTTCTGTTATACTTACAGTATGTACTACTTTCAATACGACTGACCGTTACATTTTGTCGACATTCTGGCCTCTGTTATACATACAGAACGCACAGCTTTCAGTCAGTCTGATCGGTACATTAATTCAACCACCAAGGCCTCATTTATACTTACAGTATAGACAGCTTTCAGTCAGATTTACTCGTACATTATGTCAACCTCCCGGCCATTTTTATACTTACAGTTTGTACAGCTTTCAGTTTGACTGACCCGTAAATTATGTCAACATCCCGGCCTCTGTTATACCTACAGTATGTACAGCTTTCAGTCGACTTACTCGTACATTATGTCAACTTCCCGGCCCTTTTACACTTACAGTATGTACAACTTGCAGTCCTACTGACAGGAACATAATGTCAACATCCCGGCCTATCTTATACTTACAGTCAGTTCAGCTTTCAGTCCGACTGACCCGTACATTATGTCAACCTCCCGGCAACTGTTATACTTACAGTATATACAGCTTTCAGTCTGACTCAAATGCACATTATATCAACTTCAAGGCTTCTGTTATACTTACAGTATATATAGCTCTCAGTCTGATTTTCCCATACATTATGTCAAAACTGTCCTCTGTAATACTTACAGTTTATACTGCTTTCAATCCGACTGACCGTAACATTTTGTCAACATTCTGGCCTCTGTTATACTTACAGTATTGACAGCTTTCAGTCCGACTTGCTCGTACATTATGTCAACATCCCGGCCACTGTTATACTTACAGTATGTACAGCTTTCAGTTTGACTGGCCCGTAAATTATGTCAACATCCCGGCCTCTGTTATACCTAGTATGTACAGCTTTCAGTCTGATTTTCCCGTACATTATGTCAACCCTTGCCTCTGTAATACTTAGAGTATGTACCGCTTTCAGACCGCCTGACACGTACATTATGCAAACATCCTGGCCACTGTTATACTTACAGTATGTACAGCTTTCAGTCCGACTTACTCGTACATTATGTCAACCTCCCGGCATCTAACACACTTACAGTATGTACAGCTTTCAGTCCTAGTGACCCGTACATTTTGCAAACTTCCCGGTCTCTGCTATACTTACAGTATGTACAGCTCTCAGTCTGATTTTCCCGTACATTATGTCAACCCTTGCCTCTGTAATACTTACAGTATGTACCGCTTTCAGACCTCCTGACACGTACATTATGCAAACATCCTGGCCCCTGTTATACTTACAGTATGTACAGCTTTCAGTCCGACTTACTCGTACATTATGTCAACCTCCCGGCATCGAACACACTTACAGTATGTACAACTTTCAGTCCTAGTGACCCGTACATTTTGCAAACTTCCCGGCCTCTGTTATACCTACAGTATGTACAGCTCTCAGTCTTATTTTCCCGTACATTATGTCAAAACTGGTCTCTGTAATACTTACAGTTTGTACTGCTTTCAGTCCGACTGACCGTTACATTTTGTCAACATTCTGGCCTCTGTTATACTTACAGAATGCACAGCTTTCAGTCCGACTGATCCGTACATTAAGTCATACTACTGGCCAATCTTATACTTATAGTATTGACAGCTTTCAGTCAGATTGACTCGTACATTATGTCAACCTCCCGGCCATTGTTATACTTACAGTATGTACAGCTTTCAGTCTGACTCAAATGCACATTATATCAACTTCAAGGCTTCTGTTATACTTACAGTATATATAGCTCTCAGTCTGATTTTCCCGTACATTATGTCAAAACTGTCCTCTGTAATACTTACAGTTTGTACTGCTTTCAATCCGACTGACCGTAACATTTTGTCAACATTCTGGCCTCTGTTATACTTACAGTATTGACAGCTTTCAGTCCGACTTGCTCGTACATTATGTCAACATCCCGGTCACTGTTATACTTACAGTATGTACAGCTTTCAGTTTGACTGACCCGTAAATTATGTCAACATCCCGGCCTCTGTTATACCTAGTATGTACAGCTTTCAGTCTGATTTTCCCGTACATTATGTCAACCCTTGCCTCTGTAATACTTACAGTATGTCCCGCTTTCAGACCGCCTGACACGTACATTATGCAAACATCCTGGCCACTGTTATACTTACAGTATGTACAGCTTTCAGTCCGACTTACTCGTACATTATGTCAACCTCCCGGCATCTAACACACTTACAGTATGTACAGCTTTCAGTCCTAGTGACCCGTACATTTTGCAAACTTCCCGGTCTCTGCTATACTTACAGTATGTACAGCTCTCAGTCTGATTTTCCCGTACATTATGTCAAAACTGGTCTCTGTAATACTTACAGTTTGTACTGCCTTCAATCCGACTGACCGTTACATTTTGTCAACATTCTGGCCTCTGTTATACTTACAGAATGCACAGCTTTCAGTCCGACTGATCGGTACATTAAGTCATCCTACTGGCCAATCTTATACTTATAGTATTGACAGCTTTCAGTCTGATTGACTCGTACATTATGTCAACCTCCCGGCCAATGTTATACTTACAGTATGTACAGATTTCAGTTTGACTGACCCATACATTATGTCAAGATCCCTGCCTCAGTTATACCTACAGTATGTACAGCTTTCAGTCCGACTTACTCGTACATTATGTCAACCTACTGGCCTCTCTTATACTTACATTATTGACAGCTTTCAGTCAGATTGACCCGTACATTATGTCAACCTCCCGTACACTGTTATACTACAGTATGTACAGCTTTAAGTCTGACTCACATGCACATTATATCAACTTCAAGGCTTCTGTTATACTTACAGTATATAGAGCTCTCAGTCTTATTTTCCTGTACATTATGTCAAAACTGGCCTCTGTTATACTTACAGTTTGTACTGCTTTCAGTCCGACTGACCGTTACATTTTGTCAACATTCTGGCCTCTGTTATACTTACAGAATGCACAGCTTTCAGTCCGACTGATCGGTACATTAATTCAACCACCAAGGCCTCATTTATACTTACAGTATTGACAGCTTTCAGTCAGATTTACTCGTACATTATGTCAACCTCCCGGCCGCTTTTACACTTACAGTATGTACAGCTTTCAGTCCGACTTACTCGTACATTATGTCAACCTCCCGGCATCTAACACACTTACAGTATGTACAGCTTTCAGCCCTAGTGACCCGTACATTTTGCAAACTTCCCGGTCTGTGTTATACTTACAGTATGTACAGCTCTCAGTCTGATTTTCCCGCACATTATGTCAAAACTGGCCTCTGTAATACTTACAGTTTGTACTGCTTTCAATCCGACGGACCGTTACATTTTGTCAACATTCTGGTCTCTGTTATACTTTCAAAATGTACAGCTTTCAGTCCTACTGACAAGAACATTATGTCAACATCCCGGCCTATCTTATACTTACAGTCTTTTCAGCTTTCAATCCGACTGACTCGTACATTATGTCAAACTCCCGGCCACTGTTATACTTGCAGTATGTACAGCTTTCAGTCCGACTCACATGCACATTATATCAACTTCAAGGCTTCTGTTATACTTACAGTATGTACAGCTCTCAGTCTGATTTTCCCGTTTATTATTTGAACCCTGTCCTCTGTAATACTTACAGTATGTACTGCTTTCAAAACGACTGACCGTTACATTTTGTCGACATTCTGGCCTCTGTTATACTTACAGAATGCACAGTTTTCAGTCCGACTGATCGGTACATTAATTCAACCACCAAGGCCACATTTATACTTTCAGTATTGGCAGCTTTCAGTCAGATTTACTCGTACATTATGTCAACCTCCCGGCCGCTTTTACACTTACAGTATGTACACCTTTCAGTCCTACTGACAGGAACATTATGTCAACATCCCGGCCTCTGTTATACCTAGTATGTACAGCTTTCAGTCTGATTTTTCCGTTCATTATGTCAACCCTGGCCTCTGTAATACTTACACTATGTACCGCTTTCAGACCGCCTGACACGAACATTATGCAAACATCCTGGCCATTGTTATACTTACAGTATGTACAGCTTTCAGTCCGACTCACATGCACATTATATCAACTTCAAGGCTTCTGCTATACTTACAGTATGTACTGCTTTCAATACGACTCACATGCACATTATTATACTTACAGTATGTACTGCTTTTAATACGACTGACCGTTACATTTTGTCGACATTCTGGACTCTGTTATACTTACAGAATGCACAGCTTTCAGTCCGTCTGATCGGTACATTAATTCAACCACCAAGGCCTCATTTATACTTACAGTATTGACAGCTTTCAGTCAGATTTACTCGTACATTATGTCAACCTCCCGGCAATTTTTATACTTACAGTATGTACAGCTTTCAGTCTGACTGACCCGTACATTATGTCAACATCCCGGCCTCTGTTATACCTACAGTATATACAGCTTTCAGTCCGACTTACTCGTATATTATGTCAACCTCCCGGCCGCTTTTACACTTACAGTATGAACAGCTTTCAGTCCTACTGACAGGAACATTATGTCAACATCCCGGCCTATGTTATACTTACAGTCAGTTCAGCTTTCAGTCCGACTGACCCGTACATTATGTCAACCTCCCGGCCACTGTTATACTTACAGTATGTACAGCTTTCAGTCTGACTCACATGCACATTATATCAACTTCAAGGCAACTGTTATACTTACAGTATATATAGCTCTCAGTCTGATTTTCCCGTACATTATGTCAAAACTGGCCTCTGTAACACTTACAGTTTGTATTGCTTTCAGTCCGACTGACCGTTACATTTTGTCAACATTCTGGCCTCTGTTATACTTACAGAATGCACAGCTTTCAGTCCGACTGATCGGTACATTAATTCAACAACCAAGGCCTCATTTATACTTACAGTATTGACAGCTTTCAGTCAGATTTACTCGTACATTATGTCAACCTCCCGGCCATTGTTATACGTACAGTATGTACAGCTTTCAGTTTGACTGACCCGTACATTATGTCAACATCCCGGACTCTGTTATACCTACAGTATGTACAGCTTTCAGTCCGACTTACTCGTACATTATGTCAACCTCCCGGCCGCTTTTACACTTACAGTATGTACAGTTTTGAGTCCGACTTACTCGTACATTATGTCAACCTCCCGGCATCTAACACACTTACAGTATGTACAGCTTTCAGCCCTAGTGAACCGTACATTTTGCAAACTTCCCGGTCTCTGTTATACTTGCAGTATGTACAGCTCTCAGTCTGATTTTCCCGTACATTATGTCAAAACTGGCCTCTGTAATACTTACAGTTTGTACTGCTTTCAATCCGACTGACCGTTACATTTTGTCAACATTCTAGCCTCTGTTATACTTTCTGAATGTACAACTTTCAGTCCTACTGACAGGAACATTATGTCAACATCACGGCCTATGTTATACTTACAGTCAGTTCAGCTTTCAGTCCGACTGACCCGTACATTATGTCAAACTCCCGGCCACTGTTATACTTACAGTATGTACAGCTTTCAGTCCGACTCACATGCACATTATATCAACTTCAAGGCTTCTGTTATACTTACAGTATGTACAGCTCTCAGTCTGATTTTCCCGTTTATTATGTCAACCCTGGCCTCTGTAATACTTACAGTATGTACTGCTTTCAATACGACTGATCGGTACATTAATTCAACCACCAAGGCCTCATTTATACTTACAGTATTGACAGCTTTCAGTCAGATTTACTCGTACATTATGTCAACCTCCCGGCCATTTGTATACTTACAGTATGTACAGCTTTCAGTTTGGCTGACCCGTACATTATGTCAACCTCCCGGCCGCTTTTACACTTACAGTATGTACAGCTTTCAGTCCTACTGACAGGAACATTATGTCAACATCCCGGCCTCTGTTATACCTAGTATGTACAGCTTTCAGTCTGATTTTCCCGTTCATTATGTCACCCCTGGCCTCTGTAATACTTACATTATGTACCGCTTTCAGACCGCTTGACACGAACATTATGCAAACATCCTATCCACTGTTATACTTACAGTATGTACAGCTTTCAGTCCGAATTACTCGTACATTATGTCAACCTCCGGGCGTCTAACACACTTACAGTATGTACAGCTTTCAGCCCTAGTGGCCCGTACATTTTGCAAACTTCCCGGTCTCTGTTATACTTACAGTATGTACAGCTCTCAGTCTGATTTTCCCGTACATTATGTCAAAACTGGCCTCTGTAATACTTACAGTTTGTACTGCTTTCAATCCGACTGACCGTTACATTTTGTCAATATTCTGGCCTCTGTTGTACTTACAGAATGCACAGCTTTCAGTCCGACTGATCGGTACATTAAGTCATCCTCCTGGCCTCTCTTATACTTACAGTATTGACAGCTTTCAGTCAGATTTACTCGTACATTAAGTCAACCTCCCGGCCATTGTTATACTTACAATATGAACAGCTTTTAGTTTGACTGACCCGTACATTATGTCAACATCCCGGCCTCTGTTATACCTACAGTATGTACAGCTTTCAGTCCGACTTACTCGTACATTATGTCAACCTCCCGGCCGCTTTTACACTTACAGTATGTACAGCTTTCTGTCCTACTGACAGGAACATTATGTCAACATCCCGGCCTATGTTATACTTACAGTCAGTTCAGCTTTCAGTCCGACTGACCAGTACATTATGTCAACCTCCCGACCAATGTTATACTTACAGTATGTACAGCTTTCAGTCTGACTCAAATGCACATTATATCAACTTCAAGGCTTCTGTTATACTTACATTATATATAGCTCTCAGTCCGATTTTCCCGTACATTATGTCAAAACTGGCCTCGGTAATACTTGCAGTTTGTACTGCTTTCAATCCGGCTGACCGTAACATTTTGTCAACATTCTGGCCTCTGTTATACTTACAGAATGCACAGCTTTCAGTCCGACTGATCGGTACATTAAGTCATCCTCCTGGCCTCTCTAATACTTACAGTATTGACAGCTTTCAGTCCGACTTGCTCGTACATTATGTCAACCTCCCGGCCATTGTTATACGTAGTATGTACAGCTTTCAGTCTGATTTTCCCGTACATTATGTCAACCCTGGCCTCTGTAATACTTACAGTATGTACCGCTTTCAGACCGCCTGACACGTACATTATGCAAACATCCTGGCCACTGTTATACTTACAGTATTGACAGCTTTCAGTCAGATTGACTCGTACATTATGTCAACCTTCCGGCCATTGTTATACTTACAGTATGTACAGCTTTCAGTTTCACTAACCCGTACATTCTGTTAACATCCCTGCCTCTGTTATACATACAGTATGTACAGCTTTCAGTCCGACTTACTCGTACATTATGTCAACCTCCCGGCCGCTTTTACACTTACAGTATGTACAGCTTTCAGTCCGACTGATCGGTACATTAAGTCATCCTACTGGCCTCTCTTTTACTTACAGTATTGACAGCTTTTAGTCAGATTGACTCGTACATCATGTCAACCTCCCGGCCATTGTTATACTTACAGTATGTACAGCTTTCAGTTTGACTGACCCGTACATTATGTCAATATCCCGGCCTATGTTATACTTACAGTCAGTTCAGCTTTCAGTCCGACTGACCCGTACATTATGCCAACCTCCCGGACACTGTTATACTTACAGTATGTACAGCTTTCAGTCTGACTCACATGCACATTATATCAACTTCAAGGCTTCTGTTATACTTACAGTATATATAGCTCTCAGTCAGATTTTCCCGTACATTATGTCAAAACTGGCCTCTGTAATACTTGCAGTTTGTTCTGCTTTCAGTCCGACTGACCGTTACATTTTGTCAACATTCTGGCCTCTGTTATACTTACAGAATGCACAGCTTTCAGTCCGACTGATCGGTACATTAATTCAACCACCAAGGCCTCATTTATACTTACAGTATGTACAGCTTTCAGTTTGACTGACACGTACATTATGTCAACATCCCGGCCTCTGTTATACCTACAGTATGTACAGCTTTCAGTCCGACTTACTCGTACATTATGTCAACCTCCCGGCATCTAACACACTTACAGTATGTACAGCTTTCAGCCCTAGTGACCCGTACATTTTGCAAACTTCCGGGTCTCTGTTATACTTACAGTATGTACAGCTCTCAGTCTGATTTTCCCGTACATTATGTCAAAAATGGCCTCTGTAATACTTACAGTTTGTACTGCTTTCAATCCGACTGACCGTTACATTTTGTCAACATTCTGGCCTCTGTTATACTTACAGAATGTACAGATTTCAGTCCTACTGACAGGAACATTATGTCAACATCCCGGCCTATGTTATACTTACAGTCAGTTCAGCTTTCAGTCCGATTGACCCATACATTATGTCAACCTCCCTACCACTGTTATACTTACAGTATGAACAGCTTTCAGTCCGACTCACATGCACATTATATCAACTTCAAGGCGTCTGTTATACTTACAGTATGTGCAGCTCTCAGTCTGATTTTCCCGTTTATTATGTCAACCCTGGCCTCTGTAATACTTACAGTATGTACTGCTTTCAATACGACTGACCGTTACATTTTGTCGACATTCTGGCCTCTGTTATACTTACAGAATGCACAGCTTTCAGTCCGACTGATCGGTACATTAAATCAACCACCAAGGCCTCATTTATACTTACAGTATTTACAGCTTTCAGTCCGCCTTGCTCGTACAATATGTCAACCTCCCGGCCACTGTTATACTTACAATATGTACAGCTTTCAGTTTGACTGACCCGTACATTATGTCAACATCCCGGCCTCTGTTATTCCTACTGTATGTACAGCTTTCAGTCTGATTTTCGCCTACATTATGTCAACCCTGGCCTCTGTAATACTTACAGTATGTACCGCTTTCAGACCGACTGACACGTACATTATTCAAACATATTAGCCAGTTATAATTACAGTATGTACAGCTTTCAGTCCGACTTACTCGTACATTATGTCAACCTCCCGGCATCTAACACACTTACAGCATGTACAGCTTTCAGTCCTAGTGACCCGTACATTTTGCAAACTTCCCTGTCTCTGTTATACTTACAGTATATATAGCTCGCAGTCTGATTTACCCGTACATTATGTCAAAACTGGCCTCTGTAATACTTACAGTTTGTACTGCTTTCAATCCGACTGACCGTAACATTTTGTCAACATTCTGGCCTCTGTTATACTTACAGAATGCACAGCTTTCAGTCCGACTGATCGGTACATTAAGTCATCCTACTGGCCTCTCTTATACTTACAGTATTGACAGCTTTCAGTCAGATTGACTCGTACATTATGTCAACCTCCCGGCCATTGTTATACTTACAGTATGTACAGCTTTCAGTTTGACTAACCCGTACATTATGTCAACATCCCGGCCTATGTTATACTTACAGTCAGTTCAGCTTTCAGTCCGACTGACCCGTACATTATGTCAACCTTCCGGACACTGTTATACTTACAGTATGTACAGCTTTCAGTCTGACTCACATGCACATTATATCAACTTCAAGTTTTCTGTTATACTTACAGTATATATAGCTCTCAGTCTGATTTTCCCGTACATTATGTCAACCCTGGCCTCTGTAATACTTGCAGCTTGTACTGCTTTCAGTCCGACTGACCGTTACATTATGTCAACATTCTGGCCTCTGTTATACTTACAGAATGCACAGCTTTCAGTCCGACTGATCGGTACATTAATTCAACCACCAAGGCCTCATTTATACTTACAGTATTGACAGCTTTCAGTCAGATTTACTCGTACATTATGTCAACCTCCCGGCCATTGTTATACTTACATTATGTACAGCTTTCAGTTTGACTGACCCGTACATTATGTCAACATCCCGGCCTCTGTTATTCCTACAGTATGTACAGCTTTCAGTCTTATTTTCCCCTACGTTATGTCAACCCTGGCCTCTGTAATACTTACAGTATGTACCGCTTTCAGGCCGACTGACACGTACATTATTCAAACATATTAGCCAGTTATAATTACAGTATGTACAGCTTTCAGTCCGACTTACTCGTACATTATGTCAACCTCCCGGCATCTAACACACTTACAGCATGTACAGCTTTCAGTCCTAGTGACCCGTACATTTTGCAAACTTCCTGGTCTCTGTTATACTTACAGTATATATAGCTCTCAGTCTGATTTTCCCGTACATTATGTCAAAACTTGCCTCTGTAATACTTACAGTTTGTACTGCTTTCAATCCGACTGACCGTTACATTTTGTCAACATTCTGGCCTCTGTTATACTTACAGAATGCACAGCTTTCAGTCCGACTGATCGGTACATTAAGTCATCCTCCTGGCCTCTCTTATACTTACAGTATTGACAGCTTTCAGTCCGACTTGCTCGTACATTATGTCATCCTCCCGGCCACTGTTATACTTACAGTATGTACAGCTTTCTGTTTGACTGACCCGTACATTATGTCAACATCCCGGCCTCTGTTATACCTAGTATGTACAGCTTTCAGTCTGATTTTCCCGTACATTATATCAACCCTGGCCTCTGTAATACTTACAGTATGTACCGCTTTCAGACCGCCTGACACGTACATTATGCAAACATCCTGGCCACTGTTATACTTACAGTATTGACAGCTTTCAGTCAGATTGACTCGTACATTATGTCAACCTCCCGGCCATTGTTATACTTACAGTATGTACAGCTTTCAGTTTGACTGACCCGCACATTATGTCAACATCCCTGCCTCTGTTATACCTACAGTATGTACAGCTTTCAGTCCGACTTACTCGTACATTATGTCAACCTCCCCGCCGCTTTTACACTTACGGTATGTACAGCTTTCAGTCCGACTGATCGGTACATAAAGTTATCCTACTGGCCTCTCTTATACTTACAGTATTGACAGCTTTCAGTCAGATTGACTCGTACATTATGTCAACCTCCCGGCCATTGTTATACTTACAGTATGTACAGCTTTCAGTTTGACTAACCCGTACATTATGTCAACATCCCGGCCTATGTTATACTTACAGTCAGTTCAGCTTTCAGTCCGACTGACCCGTACATAATGTCAACCTTCCGGACACTGTTATACTTACAGTATGTACAGCTTTCAGTCTGACTCACATGCACATTATATCAACTTCAAGTCTTTGTTATACTTACAGTATATATAGCTCTCAGTCTGATTTTCCCGTACATTATGTCAAAACTGGCCTCTGTAATACTTGCAGTTTGTACTGCTTTCAGTCCGACTGACCGTTACATTATGTCAACATTCTGGCCTCTGTTATACTTACAGAATGCACAGCTTTCAGTCCTACTGATCGGTACATTAATTCAACCACCAAGGCCTCATTTATACTTACAGTATTGACAGCTTTCAGTCAGATTTACTCGTACATTATGTCAACCTCCCGGCCATTGTTATACTTACAGTATGTACAGCTTTCTGTTTGACTGACCCGTACATTATGTCAACATCCCGCCCTCTGTTATACCTACAGTACGTACAGCTTTCAGTCCGACTTACTCGTACATTATGTCAACCTCCCGGCCGCTTTTACACTTACAGTATGTACACCTTTCAGTCCGACTTACTCGTACATTATGTCAACCTCCCGGCGTCTAACACACTTACAGTATGTACAGCTTTCAGCCCTAGTGACCCGTACATTTTGCAAACTTCCCGGTCTCTGTTATACTTACAGTATTGACAGCTTTCAGTCAGATTGACTCGTACATTATGTCAACCTCCCGGCCATTGTTATACTTACAGTATGTACAGCTTTCAGTTTGACTAACCCGTACATTATGTCAACATCCCGGCCTATGTTATACTTACAGTCAGTTCAGCTTTCAGTCCGACTGACCCGTACATAATGTCAACCTTCCGGACACTGTTATACTTACAGTATGTACAGCTTTCAGTCTGACTCACATGCACATTATATCAACTTCAAGTCTTCTGTTATACTTACAGTATATATATCTCTCAGTCTGATTTTCCAGTACATTATGTCAAAACTGGCCTCTGTAATACTTGCAGTTTGTACAGCTTTCAGTCCGACTGACCGTTACATTATGTCAACATTCTGGCCTCTGTTATACTTACAGAATGCACAGCTTTCAGTCCGACTGATCGGTACATTAATTCAACCACCAAGGCTTCATTTATACTTACAGTATTGACAGCTTTCAGTCAGATTGACTCGTACATTATGTCAACCTCCCGGCCATTGTTATACTTACAGTATGTACAGCTTTCAGTTTGACTAACCCGTACATTATGTCAACATCCCGGCCTATGTTATACTTACAGTCAGTTCAGCTTTCAGTCCGACTGACCCGTACATAATGTCAACCTTCCGGACACTGTTATACTTACAGTATGTACAGCTTTCAGTCTGACTCACATGCACATTATATCAACTTCAAGTCTTTGTTATACTTACAGTATATATAGCTCTCAGTCTGATTTTCCCGTACATTATGTCAAAACTGGCCTCTGTAATACTTGCAGTTTGTACTGCTTTCAGTCCGACTGACCGTTACATTATGTCAACATTCTGGCCTCTGTTATACTTACAGAATGCACAGCTTTCAGTCCTACTGATCGGTACATTAATTCAACCACCAAGGCCTCATTTATACTTACAGTATTGACAGCTTTCAGTCAGATTTACTCGTACATTATGTCAACCTCCCGGCCATTGTTATACTTACAGTATGTACAGCTTTCTGTTTGACTGACCCGTACATTATGTCAACATCCCGCCCTCTGTTATACCTACAGTACGTACAGCTTTCAGTCCGACTTACTCGTACATTATGTCAACCTCCCGGCCGCTTTTACACTTACAGTATGTACACCTTTCAGTCCGACTTACTCGTACATTATGTCAACCTCCCGGCGTCTAACACACTTACAGTATGTACAGCTTTCAGCCCTAGTGACCCGTACATTTTGCAAACTTCCCGGTCTCTGTTATACTTACAGTATTGACAGCTTTCAGTCAGATTGACTCGTACATTATGTCAACCTCCCGGCCATTGTTATACTTACAGTATGTACAGCTTTCAGTTTGACTAACCCGTACATTATGTCAACATCCCGGCCTATGTTATACTTACAGTCAGTTCAGCTTTCAGTCCGACTGACCCGTACATAATGTCAACCTTCCGGACACTGTTATACTTACAGTATGTACAGCTTTCAGTCTGACTCACATGCACATTATATCAACTTCAAGTCTTCTGTTATACTTACAGTATATATATCTCTCAGTCTGATTTTCCAGTACATTATGTCAAAACTGGCCTCTGTAATACTTGCAGTTTGTACAGCTTTCAGTCCGACTGACCGTTACATTATGTCAACATTCTGGCCTCTGTTATACTTACAGAATGCACAGCTTTCAGTCCGACTGATCGGTACATTAATTCAACCACCAAGGCTTCATTTATACTTACAGTATTGACAGCTTTCAGTCAGATTTACTCGTACATTATGTCAACCTCCAGGCCATTGTTATACTTACAGTATGTACAGCTTTCAGTTTGACTGACCCGTACATTATGTCAACATCCCGGCCTCTGTTATACCTACAGTATGTACAGCTTTAAGTCCGACTTACTCGTACATTATGTCAACCTCCCGGCCGCTTTTACACTTACAGTATGTACAGCTTTCAGTCCTACTGACAAGAACATTATGTCAACATCCCGGTTATGTTATACTTACAGTCAGTTCAGCTTTCAGTCCGACTGACCCGTACATTATGTCAACCTCCCGGCCACTGTTATACTTACAGTATGTACAGCTTTCAGTCCGACTCACATGCACATTATATCAACTTCAAGTCTTCTGTTATACTTACAGTATGTACAACTCTCAGTCTAATTTTTCCGTTTATTATGTCAAACCTGGCCTCTGTAATACTTACAGTTTGTACTGCTTTCAATGCGACTGATCGTTACATTTTGTCGACATTCTGGCATCTGTTATACTTACAGAATGCCCAGCTTTCAGTCCGACTGATCGGTACATTAATACAACCTCTAAGGCCTCATGTATACTTACAGTATTGACAGCTTTCAGTCAGATTTAATCGTACATTATGTCAACCTCCCGGCCACTGGTATACTTACAGTATGTACAGCTTTCAGTTTTACTGACCCGTACATTATGTCAACATTCCGGCCTCTGTTATACCTACAGTGTGTACAGCTTTAAGTCCGACTTACTAGTACATTATGTCAACATCCCGGCCGCTTTTACACTTACAGTATATACAGCTTTCAGTCCTACTGACAGAAACATTATGTCAACATCCCGGCATATGTTATACTTACAGTCAGTTCAGCTTTCAGTCCGACTGACCCGTACATTATGTCAACCCCCCAGGCCACTGTTATACTTACAGTATGTACAGCTTTCAGTCCGACTCACATGCACATTATATCAACTTCAAGGCTTCTGTTATACTTACAGTATGTACAGCTCTCAGTCTGATTTTTCGGTTTATTATGTCAACCCTGGCCTCTGTAATACTTACAGTATGTGCTGCTTTCAATACGACTGATCGTTACATTTTGTCGACATTCTGGGCTCTGTTATACTTACAAATGCACAGCTTTCAGTCCGACTGATCGGTACATTAAGTCATCCTCCTGGCCTCTCTTATACTTACAGTATTGACAGCTTTCAGTCAGATTTACTCGTACATTATGTCAACCTCCCGGTCATTGTTATACTTACAGTATGTACAGCTTTCAATTTGACTGACCCTTTCATTATGTCAACATCCCGGCCTCTGTTATACCTAGTATGTACAGCTTTCAGTCTGATTTTCCCGTACATTATGTCAACCCTTGCCTCTGTAATACTTACAGTATGTACCGCTTTCAGACCGCCTGACACGTACATTATGCAAACATCCTGGCCTCATTTATACTTACAGTATTGACAGGTCAGATTTACTCGTACATTATGTCAACCTCCCGGCTATTGTTATACTTACTGTATGTACAGCTTTCAGTTTGACTGACCCGTACATTATGTCAACATCCCTGCCACTGTTATACCTACAGTATGTACAGCTTTCAGTCCGACTCACATGCACATTATATCAACTTCAAGGCGTCTGTTATACTTACAGCATGTGCAGCTCTCAGTCTGATTTTCCCGTTTATTATGTCAACCCTGGCCTCTGTAATACTTACAGTATGTACTGCTTTCAATACGACTGACCGTTACATTTTGTCGACATTCTGGCCTCTGTTATACTTTCATAATGCACAGCTTTCAGTACGACTGATCGGTACATTAATTCAACCACCAAGGCCTCATTTATACTTACAATATTGACAGCTTTCAGTCCGACTTGCTCGTACATTATGTCAACCTCCCGGCCACTGTTATACTTACAGTATGTACAGCTTTCAGTCCTAGTGACCCGTACATTTTGCAAACTTCCCGGTCTCTGTTATACTTACAGTATATATAGCTCTAAGTCTTATTTTCCCGTACATTATGTCAAAACTGGCCTCTGTAATACTTACAGTTTGTACTGCTTTCAATCCGACTGACCGTTACATTTTGTCAACATTCTGGCCTCTGTTATACTTACAGAATGCACAGCTTTCAGTCCGACTGATCGGTACATTAAGTCATCCTCCTGGTCTCACTTATACTTACAGTATTGACAGCTTTCAGTCAGATTTACTCGTACATTATGTCAACCTCCCGGTCATTGTTATACTTACAATATGTACAGCTTTCAGTTTGACTGACCCGTACATTATGTCAACATCCCGGGCTCTGTTATACCTACAGTATGTACAGCTTTCAGTCCGACTTACTCGTACATTATGTCAACCTCCCGGCCGCTTTTACACTTACAGTATTACAGGTTTCAGCCCTACTGACAGGAACATTATGTCAACCTCCCGACCACTGTTATACTTACGGTATGTACAGCTTTCAGTCAGACTCACATGCACATTATAGCAACTTCAATTATTCCGTTATACTTACAGTATGTACAGCTCTCAGTCTGATTTTCCCGTTTATTATGTCAACCCTGGCCTCTGTAATAATTACAGTATATACTGCTTTCAATACGACTGACCGTTACATTTTGTCGACATTCTGGCCTCTGCTATACTTACAGAATGCACAGCTTTCAGTCCGACTGATCGGTATATTAATTCAACCACCAAGGCCTCATTTATACTTACAGTATTTACAGCTTTCAGTCCGACTTGCTCGTACATTATGTCAACCTCCCGGCCACTGTTATACTTACTGTATGTACAGCTTTCAGTTTGACTGACCCGTACATTATGTCAACATCCCGGACTCTGTTATACCTAGTATGTACAGCTTTCATTCTGATTTTCCCGTACATTATGTCAACCCTGGCCTCTGTAATACTTACAGTATGTACTGCTTTCAGACCGCCTGACACGTACATTATGCAAACATATTGGCCACTGTTATACTTACAGTATGTACAGCTTTCAGTCCGACTTATTCGTACATTATGTCAACCTCCCGGCATCTAACACACTTACAGTATATACAGCTTTCAGTCCTAGTGACCCGTACATTTTGCAAACTTCCCGGTCTCGGTTATACTTACAGTATGTACAGCTCTCAGTCTGATTTTCCCGTACATTATGTCAAAACTGGCCTCTGTAATACTTACAGTTTGTACTGCTTTCAATCCGACTGACCGTTACATTTTGTCAACATTCTGGCCTCTGTTATACTTACAGAATGCATAGCTTTCAGTCCGACTGATCCATATATTAAGTCATCCTTCTGGCCTCTGTTATACTTACAGTATTTACAGCTTTCAGTCAGATTTACTCGTACATTATGTCAACCTCCCGGCCATTGTTATACTTACAGTCTGTTCAGCTTTCAGTCCGACATACTCGTACATTGTCAACCTCCCGACCACTGTTATACTTACAGTATGTACAGCTTTCAGTTTGACTGACCCGTACATTATGTCAACATCCCGGCCTCTGTTATACCTACAGTATGTACAGCTTTCAGTCCGACTTACTCGTACATTATGTCAACCTCCCGGCCGCTTTTACACTTACAGTATGTACAGGTTTCAGCCCTACTGACAGGAACATTATGTCAACATCCCGGCCTATGTTATACTTACGGTCGGTTCAGCTTTCAGTCCGACATACTCGTACATTGTCAACCTCCCGACCACTGTTATACTTACAGTATGTACAGCTTTCAGTTTGACTGACCCGTACATTATGTCAACATCCCGGCCTCTGTTATACCTAGTATGTACAGCTTTCAGTCTGATTTTCCCGTACATTATGTCAACCCTGGCCTCTGTAATACTTACAGTATGTACCGCTTTCAGACCGCCTGACACGTACATTATGCAAACATCCTGGCCACTGTTATACTTACAGTATTGACAGCTTTCAGTCAGATTGACTCGTACATTATGTCAACCTCCCGGCCATTGTTATACTTACAGTATGTACAGCTTTCAGTTTGACTAACCCGTACATTATGTCAACATCCCTGCCTCTGTTATACATACAGTATGTACAGCTTTCAGTCCGACTTACTCGTACATTATGTCAACCTCCCGGCCGCTTTTACACTTACAGTATGTACAGCTTTCAGTCCGACTGATCGGTACATTAAGTCATCCTACTGGCCTCTCTTATACTTACAGTATTGACAGCTTTCAGTCAGATTGACTCGTACATCATGTCAACCTCCCGGCCATTGTTATACTTACAGTATGTACAGCTTTCTGTTTGACTGACCCGTACATTATGTCAACATCCCGGCCTCTGTTATACCTAGTATGTACAGCTTTCAGTCTGATTTTCCCGTACATTATATCAACCCTGGCCTCTGTAATACTTACAGTATGTACCGCTTTCAGACCGCCTGACACGTACATTATGCAAACATCCTGGCCACTGTTATACTTACAGTATTGACAGCTTTCAGTCAGATTGACTCGTACATTATGTCAACCTCCCGGCCATTGTTATACTTACAGTATGTACAGCTTTCAGTTTGACTGACCCGCACATTATGTCAACATCCCTGCCTCTGTTATACCTACAGTATGTACAGCTTTCAGTCCGACTTACTCGTACATTATGTCAACCTCCCCGCCGCTTTTACACTTACGGTATGTACAGCTTTCAGTCCGACTGATCGGTACATAAAGTTATCCTACTGGCCTCTCTTATACTTACAGTATTGACAGCTTTCAGTCAGATTGACTCGTACATTATGTCAACCTCCCGGCCATTGTTATACTTACAGTATGTACAGCTTTCAGTTTGACTAACCCGTACATTATGTCAACATCCCGGCCTATGTTATACTTACAGTCAGTTCAGCTTTCAGTCCGACTGACCCGTACATAATGTCAACCTTCCGGACACTGTTATACTTACAGTATGTACAGCTTTCAGTCTGACTCACATGCACATTATATCAACTTCAAGTCTTTGTTATACTTACAGTATATATAGCTCTCAGTCTGATTTTCCCGTACATTATGTCAAAACTGGCCTCTGTAATACTTGCAGTTTGTACTGCTTTCAGTCCGACTGACCGTTACATTATGTCAACATTCTGGCCTCTGTTATACTTACAGAATGCACAGCTTTCAGTCCTACTGATCGGTACATTAATTCAACCACCAAGGCCTCATTTATACTTACAGTATTGACAGCTTTCAGTCAGATTTACTCGTACATTATGTCAACCTCCCGGCCATTGTTATACTTACAGTATGTACAGCTTTCTGTTTGACTGACCCGTACATTATGTCAACATCCCGCCCTCTGTTATACCTACAGTACGTACAGCTTTCAGTCCGACTTACTCGTACATTATGTCAACCTCCCGGCCGCTTTTACACTTACAGTATGTACACCTTTCAGTCCGACTTACTCGTACATTATGTCAACCTCCCGGCGTCTAACACACTTACAGTATGTACAGCTTTCAGCCCTAGTGACCCGTACATTTTGCAAACTTCCCGGTCTCTGTTATACTTACAGTATTGACAGCTTTCAGTCAGATTGACTCGTACATTATGTCAACCTCCCGGCCATTGTTATACTTACAGTATGTACAGCTTTCAGTTTGACTAACCCGTACATTATGTCAACATCCCGGCCTATGTTATACTTACAGTCAGTTCAGCTTTCAGTCCGACTGACCCGTACATAATGTCAACCTTCCGGACACTGTTATACTTACAGTATGTACAGCTTTCAGTCTGACTCACATGCACATTATATCAACTTCAAGTCTTCTGTTATACTTACAGTATATATATCTCTCAGTCTGATTTTCCAGTACATTATGTCAAAACTGGCCTCTGTAATACTTGCAGTTTGTACAGCTTTCAGTCCGACTGACCGTTACATTATGTCAACATTCTGGCCTCTGTTATACTTACAGAATGCACAGCTTTCAGTCCGACTGATCGGTACATTAATTCAACCACCAAGGCTTCATTTATACTTACAGTATTGACAGCTTTCAGTCAGATTTACTCGTACATTATGTCAACCTCCAGGCCATTGTTATACTTACAGTATGTACAGCTTTCAGTTTGACTGACCCGTACATTATGTCAACATCCCGGCCTCTGTTATACCTACAGTATGTACAGCTTTAAGTCCGACTTACTCGTACATTATGTCAACCTCCCGGCCGCTTTTACACTTACAGTATGTACAGCTTTCAGTCCTACTGACAAGAACATTATGTCAACATCCCGGTTATGTTATACTTACAGTCAGTTCAGCTTTCAGTCCGACTGACCCGTACATTATGTCAACCTCCCGGCCACTGTTATACTTACAGTATGTACAGCTTTCAGTCCGACTCACATGCACATTATATCAACTTCAAGTCTTCTGTTATACTTACAGTATGTACAACTCTCAGTCTAATTTTTCCGTTTATTATGTCAAACCTGGCCTCTGTAATACTTACAGTTTGTACTGCTTTCAATGCGACTGATCGTTACATTTTGTCGACATTCTGGCATCTGTTATACTTACAGAATGCCCAGCTTTCAGTCCGACTGATCGGTACATTAATACAACCTCTAAGGCCTCATGTATACTTACAGTATTGACAGCTTTCAGTCAGATTTAATCGTACATTATGTCAACCTCCCGGCCACTGGTATACTTACAGTATGTACAGCTTTCAGTTTTACTGACCCGTACATTATGTCAACATTCCGGCCTCTGTTATACCTACAGTGTGTACAGCTTTAAGTCCGACTTACTAGTACATTATGTCAACATCCCGGCCGCTTTTACACTTACAGTATATACAGCTTTCAGTCCTACTGACAGAAACATTATGTCAACATCCCGGCATATGTTATACTTACAGTCAGTTCAGCTTTCAGTCCGACTGACCCGTACATTATGTCAACCCCCCAGGCCACTGTTATACTTACAGTATGTACAGCTTTCAGTCCGACTCACATGCACATTATATCAACTTCAAGGCTTCTGTTATACTTACAGTATGTACAGCTCTCAGTCTGATTTTTCGGTTTATTATGTCAACCCTGGCCTCTGTAATACTTACAGTATGTGCTGCTTTCAATACGACTGATCGTTACATTTTGTCGACATTCTGGGCTCTGTTATACTTACAAATGCACAGCTTTCAGTCCGACTGATCGGTACATTAAGTCATCCTCCTGGCCTCTCTTATACTTACAGTATTGACAGCTTTCAGTCAGATTTACTCGTACATTATGTCAACCTCCCGGTCATTGTTATACTTACAGTATGTACAGCTTTCAATTTGACTGACCCTTTCATTATGTCAACATCCCGGCCTCTGTTATACCTAGTATGTACAGCTTTCAGTCTGATTTTCCCGTACATTATGTCAACCCTTGCCTCTGTAATACTTACAGTATGTACCGCTTTCAGACCGCCTGACACGTACATTATGCAAACATCCTGGCCTCATTTATACTTACAGTATTGACAGGTCAGATTTACTCGTACATTATGTCAACCTCCCGGCTATTGTTATACTTACTGTATGTACAGCTTTCAGTTTGACTGACCCGTACATTATGTCAACATCCCTGCCACTGTTATACCTACAGTATGTACAGCTTTCAGTCCGACTCACATGCACATTATATCAACTTCAAGGCGTCTGTTATACTTACAGCATGTGCAGCTCTCAGTCTGATTTTCCCGTTTATTATGTCAACCCTGGCCTCTGTAATACTTACAGTATGTACTGCTTTCAATACGACTGACCGTTACATTTTGTCGACATTCTGGCCTCTGTTATACTTTCATAATGCACAGCTTTCAGTACGACTGATCGGTACATTAATTCAACCACCAAGGCCTCATTTATACTTACAATATTGACAGCTTTCAGTCCGACTTGCTCGTACATTATGTCAACCTCCCGGCCACTGTTATACTTACAGTATGTACAGCTTTCAGTCCTAGTGACCCGTACATTTTGCAAACTTCCCGGTCTCTGTTATACTTACAGTATATATAGCTCTAAGTCTTATTTTCCCGTACATTATGTCAAAACTGGCCTCTGTAATACTTACAGTTTGTACTGCTTTCAATCCGACTGACCGTTACATTTTGTCAACATTCTGGCCTCTGTTATACTTACAGAATGCACAGCTTTCAGTCCGACTGATCGGTACATTAAGTCATCCTCCTGGTCTCACTTATACTTACAGTATTGACAGCTTTCAGTCAGATTTACTCGTACATTATGTCAACCTCCCGGTCATTGTTATACTTACAATATGTACAGCTTTCAGTTTGACTGACCCGTACATTATGTCAACATCCCGGGCTCTGTTATACCTACAGTATGTACAGCTTTCAGTCCGACTTACTCGTACATTATGTCAACCTCCCGGCCGCTTTTACACTTACAGTATTACAGGTTTCAGCCCTACTGACAGGAACATTATGTCAACCTCCCGACCACTGTTATACTTACGGTATGTACAGCTTTCAGTCAGACTCACATGCACATTATAGCAACTTCAATTATTCCGTTATACTTACAGTATGTACAGCTCTCAGTCTGATTTTCCCGTTTATTATGTCAACCCTGGCCTCTGTAATAATTACAGTATATACTGCTTTCAATACGACTGACCGTTACATTTTGTCGACATTCTGGCCTCTGCTATACTTACAGAATGCACAGCTTTCAGTCCGACTGATCGGTATATTAATTCAACCACCAAGGCCTCATTTATACTTACAGTATTTACAGCTTTCAGTCCGACTTGCTCGTACATTATGTCAACCTCCCGGCCACTGTTATACTTACTGTATGTACAGCTTTCAGTTTGACTGACCCGTACATTATGTCAACATCCCGGACTCTGTTATACCTAGTATGTACAGCTTTCATTCTGATTTTCCCGTACATTATGTCAACCCTGGCCTCTGTAATACTTACAGTATGTACTGCTTTCAGACCGCCTGACACGTACATTATGCAAACATATTGGCCACTGTTATACTTACAGTATGTACAGCTTTCAGTCCGACTTATTCGTACATTATGTCAACCTCCCGGCATCTAACACACTTACAGTATATACAGCTTTCAGTCCTAGTGACCCGTACATTTTGCAAACTTCCCGGTCTCGGTTATACTTACAGTATGTACAGCTCTCAGTCTGATTTTCCCGTACATTATGTCAAAACTGGCCTCTGTAATACTTACAGTTTGTACTGCTTTCAATCCGACTGACCGTTACATTTTGTCAACATTCTGGCCTCTGTTATACTTACAGAATGCATAGCTTTCAGTCCGACTGATCCATATATTAAGTCATCCTTCTGGCCTCTGTTATACTTACAGTATTTACAGCTTTCAGTCAGATTTACTCGTACATTATGTCAACCTCCCGGCCATTGTTATACTTACAGTCTGTTCAGCTTTCAGTCCGACATACTCGTACATTGTCAACCTCCCGACCACTGTTATACTTACAGTATGTACAGCTTTCAGTTTGACTGACCCGTACATTATGTCAACATCCCGGCCTCTGTTATACCTACAGTATGTACAGCTTTCAGTCCGACTTACTCGTACATTATGTCAACCTCCCGGCCGCTTTTACACTTACAGTATGTACAGGTTTCAGCCCTACTGACAGGAACATTATGTCAACATCCCGGCCTATGTTATACTTACGGTCGGTTCAGCTTTCAGTCCGACATACTCGTACATTGTCAACCTCCCGACCACTGTTATACTTACAGTATGTACAGCTTTCAGTTTGACTGACCCGTACATTATGTCAACATCCCGGCCTCTGTTATACCTAGTATGTACAGCTTTCAGTCTGATTTTCCCGTACATTATGTCAACCCTGGCCTCTGTAATACTTACAGTATGTACCGCTTTCAGACCGCCTGACACGTACATTATGCAAACATCCTGGCCACTGTTATACTTACAGTATTGACAGCTTTCAGTCAGATTGACTCGTACATTATGTCAACCTCCCGGCAATTGTTATACTTACAGTATGTACAGCTTTCAGTTTGACTAACCCGTACATTATGTCAACATCCCTGCCTCTGTTATACATACAGTATGTACAGCTTTCAGTCCGACTTACTCGTACATTATGTCAACCTCCCGGCCGCTTTTACACTTACAGTATGTACAGCTTTCAGTCCGACTGATCGGTACATTAAGTCATCCTACTGGCCTCTCTTATACTTACAGTATTGACAGCTTTCAGTCAGATTGACTCGTACATCATGTCAACCTCCCGGCCATTGTTATACTTACAGTATGTACAGCTTTCAGTTTGACTGACCCGTACATTATGTCAACATCCCGGCCTATGTTATACTTACAGTCAGTTCAGCTTTCAGTCCGACTGACCCGTACATTATGTCAACCTCCCGGACACTGTTATACTTACAGTATGTACAGCTTTCAGTCTGACTCACATGCACATTATATCAACTTCAAGGCTTCTGTTATACTTACAGTATATATAGCTCTCAGTCTGATTTTCCCGTACTTTATGTCAAAACTGGCCTCTGTAATACTTGCAGTTTGTTCTGCTTTCAGTCCGACTGACCGTTACATTTTGTCAACATTCTGGCCTCTGTTATACTTACAGAATGCACAGCTTTCAGTCCGACTGATCGGTACATTAATTCAACCACCAAGGCCTCATTTATACTTACAGTATTGACAGCTTTCAGTCAGATTTACTCGTACATTATGTCAAACTCCCGGCTATTGTTATACTTACAGTATGTACATCTTTCAGTTTGACTGACCCGTACATTATGTCAACATCCCGGCCTCTGTTATACCTACAGTATGTACAGCTTTCAGTCCGACTCACATGCACATTATATCAACTTCAAGGCGTCTGTTATACTTACAGCATGTGCAGCTCTCAGTCTGATTTTCCCGTTTATTATGTCAACCCTGGCCTCTGCAATACTTACAGTATGTACTGCTTTCAATACGACTGACCGTTACATTTTGTCGACATTCTGGCCTCTGTTATACCTTCATAATGCACAGCTTTCAGTCCGACTGATCGGTACATTCATTCAACCACCAAGGCCTCATTTATACTTACAGTATTTACAGCTTTCAGTCCGACTTGCTCGTATAATATGTCAACCTCCCGGCCACTGTTATACTTACAATATGTACAGCTTTCAGTTTGACTGACCCGTACATTATGTCAACATCCCGGCCTCTGTTATTCCTACAGTATGTACAGCTTTCAGTCTGATTTTCCCCTACATTATGTCAACCCTGGCCTCTGTAATACTTACAGTATGTACCGCTTTCAGACCGACTGACACGTACATTATGCAAACATATTGGCCACTGTTATAATTACAGTATGTACAGCTTTCAGTCCGACTTACTCGTACATTATGTCAACCTCCCGGCCACTGTTATACTTACAGTATGTACAGCTTTCAGTTTGACTGACCCGTACATTATGTCAACATCCCGGCCTCTGTTATACCTAGTATGTACAGCTTTCAGTCTGATTTTCCCGTACATTATGTCAACCCTGGCCTCTGTAATACTGACAGTATGTACCGCTTTCAGACCGCCTGACACGTACATTATGCAAACATCCTGGCCACTGTTATACTTACAGTATTGACAGCTTTCAGTCAGATTGACTCGTACATTAGGTCAACCTCCCGGCCATTGTTATACTTACAGTATGTACAGCTTTCAGTTTGACTGACCCGTACATTATGTCAACATCCCGGCCTATGTTATACTTACAGTCAGTTCAGCTTTCAGTCCGACTGACCCGTACATTATGTCAACCTCCCGGACACTGTTATACTTACAGTATGTACAGCTTTCAGTCTGACTCACATGCACATTATATCAACTTCAAGGCTTCTGTTATACTTACAGTATATATAGCTCTCAGTCTGATTTTCCCGTACTTTATGTCAAAACTGGCCTCTGTAATACTTACAGTATGTACATCTTTCAGTTTGACTGACCCGTACATTATGTCAACATCCCGGCCTCTGTTATACCTACAGTGTGTACAGCTTTCAGTCCGACTCACATGCACATTATATCAACTTCAAGGCGTCTGTTATACTTACAGCATGTGCAGCTCTCAGTCTGATTTTCCCGTTTATTATGTCAACCATGGCCTCTGCAATACTTACAGTATGTACTGCTTTCAATACGACTGACCGTTACATTTTGTCGACATTCTGGCCTCTGTTATACTTTCATAATGCACAGCTTTCAGTCCGACTGATCGGTACATTCATTCAACCACCAAGGCCTCATTTATACTTACAGTATTTACAGCTTTCAGTCCGACTTGCTCGTATAATATGTCAACCTCCCGGCCACTGTTATACTTACAATATGTACAGCTTTCAGTTTGACTGACCCGTACATTATGTCAACATCCCGGCCTCTGTTATTCCTACAGTATGTACAGCTTTCAGTCTGATTTTCCCCTACATTATGTCAACCCTGGCCTCTGTAATACTTACAGTATGTACCGCTTTCAGACCGACTGACACGTACATTATGCAAACATCCTGGCCACTGTTATACTTACAGTATTGACAGCTTTCAGTCAGATTGACTCGAACATTAGGTCAACCTCCCGGCCATTGTTATACTTACAGTATGTACAGCTTTCAGTTTGACTGACCCGTACATTATGTCAACATCCCTGCCTCTGTTATACCTACAGTATGTAAAGCTTTCAGTCCGACTTACTCGTACATTATGTCAACCTCCCGGCCATTGTTATACTTACAGTATGTACAGCTTTCTGTTTGACTGACCCGTACATTATGTCAACATCCCGGCCTCTGTTATACCTACATTATGTACAGCTTTCAGTCCGACTTACTCGTACATTATGTCAACCTCCCGGCCGCTTTTACACTTACAGTATGTACAGGTTTCAGCCCTACTGACAGGAACATTATGTCAACATCCCGGCCTATGTTATACTTACAGTCAGTTCAGCTTTCAGTCCGACATACTCGTACATTATGTCAACCTCCCGGCCATTGTTATACTTACAGTATGTACAGCTTTCAGTTTGACTGACCCGTACATTATGTCAACATCCCGGCCTCTGTTATACCTACAGTATGTACAGCTTTCAGTCCGACTCACATGCACATTATATCAACTTCAAGGCGTCTGTTATACTTACAGCATGTGCAGCTCTCAGTCTGATTTTCCCGTTTATTATGTCAACCCTGGCCTTTGTAATACTTACAGTATGTACTGCTTTCAATACGACTGACCGTTACATTTTGTCGACATTCTGGCCTCTGTTATACTTTCATAATGCACAGCTTTCAGTCCGACTGATCGGTACATTCATTCAACCACCAAGGCCTCATTTATACTTACAGTATTTACCGCTTTCAGTCCGACTTGCTCGTACAATATGTCAACCTCCCGGCCACTGTTATACTTACAATATGTACAGCTTTCAGTTTGACTGACCCGTACATTATGTCAACATCCCGGCCTCTGTTATTCCTACAGTATGTACAGCTTTCAGTCTGATTTTCCCCTACATTATGTCAACCCTGGCCTCTGTAATACTTACAGTATGTACCGCTTTCAGACCGACTGACACGTACATTATGCAAACATATTGGCCACTGTTATAATTACAGTATGTACAGCTTTCAGTCCGACTTACTCGTACATTATGTCAACCTCCCGGCCACTGTTATACTTACAGTATGTACAGCTTTCAGTTTGACTGACCCGTACATTATGTCAACCTCCCGGCCTCTGTTATACCTAGTATGTACAGCTTTCAGTCTGATTTTCCCGTACATTATGTCAACCCTGGCCTCTGTAATACTTACAGTATGTACCGCTTTCAGACCGCCTGACACGTACATTATGCAAACATCCTGGCCACTGTTATACTTACAGTATTGACAGCTTTCAGTCAGATTGACTCGTACATTAGGTCAACCTCCCGGCCATTTTTATACTTACAGTATGTACAGCTTTCAGTTTGACTGACCCGTACATTATGTCAACATCCCTGCCTCTGTTATACCTACAGTATGTACAGCTTTCAGTCCGACTTACTCGTACATTATGTCAACCTCCCGGCCATTGTTATACTTACAGTATGTACAGCTTTCTGTTTGACTGACCCGTACATTATGTCAACATCCCGGCCTCTGTTATACCTACAGTATGTACAGCTTTCAGTCCGACTTACTCGTACATTATGTCAACCTCCCGGCCGCTTTTACACTTACAGTATGTACAGGTTTCAGCCCTACTGACAGGAACATTATGTCAACATCCCGGCCTATGTTATACTTACAGTCAGTTCAGATTTCAGTCCGACATACTCGTACATTATGTCAACCTCCCGGCATCTAACACACTTACAGTATGTACAGCTTTCAGACCTAGTGACCCGTACATTTTGCAAACTTCCCGGTCTCTGTTATACTTACAGTATGTACAGCTCTCAGTCTGATTTTCCCGTACATTATGTCAAAAATGTCCTCTGTAATACTTACAGTTTGTACTACTTTCAATCCGACTGACCGTTACATTTTGTTAACATTCTGGCCTATGTTATACTTACAGAATGTACAGCTTTCAGTCCTACTGACAGGAACATTATGTCAACATCCCGGCCTATGTTATACTTACAGTCAGTTCAGCTTTCAGTCCGACTGACCCGTACATTATGTCAAACTCTCGGACACTGTTATACTTAATGTATGTACAGCTTTCAGTCCAACTCTCATGCACATTATATCAACTTCAAGGCTTCTGTTATACTTACAGTATGTACAGCTCTCAGTCTGATCTTCCCATTTATTATGTCAACCCTTGCCTCTGTAATACTTACAGTATGTACTGCTTTCAATAAGACTGACCGTTACATTTTGTCGACATTCTGGCCTCTGTTATACTTACAGAATGCACAGCTTTCTGTCCGACTGATCGGTACATTAATTCAACCACCAAGGCCTCATTTATACTTACAGTATTGACAGCTTTCAGTCAGATTTACTCGTACATTATGTCAACCTCCCGGCATTTTTATACCTACAGTATTTACAGCTTTCAGTCCGACTTACTCGTACATTATGTCAACCTCCTGGCCGCTTTTACACTTACAGTATGTACAGCTTTCAGTCCTACTGACAGGAACATTATGTCAACATCCCGGCCTCTGTTATACCTACTATGTACAGCTTTCAGTCTGATTTTTCCTTTCATTATGTCAACCCTAGCCTCTGTAATACTTACAGTATGTACCGCTTTCAGACCGCCTGACACGAACATTATGCAAACATCCTGGCCACTGTTATACTTACAGTATGTACAGCTTTCAGTCCGACTTACTCGTACATTATGTCAACCTCCCGGCGTCTAACACACTTACCGTATGTAAAGCTTTCAGCCCTAGTGACCCGTACATTTTGCAAACTTCCCGGTGTCTGTTATACTTACAGCATGTACAGCTCTCTGTCTGATTTTCCCGTACATTATGTCAAAACTGGCCTCTGTAATACTTACAGTTTGTACTGCTTTCAATCCGACTGACCGTTACATTTTGTCAACATTCTGGCCTCTGTTATACTTACAGAATGCACAGCTTTCAGTCCGACTGATCGGTGCATTAAGTCATCCTCCTGGTCTCACTTATACTTACAGTATTGACAGCTTTCAGTCAGATTTACTCGTACATTATGTCAACCTCCCGGCCATTGTTATACTTACAATATGTACAGCTTTCAGTTTGACTGACCCGTACATTATGTCAACATCCCGGGCTCTGTTATACCTACAGTATGTACAGCTTTAAGTCCGACTTACTCGTACGTTATGTCAACCTCCCGGCCGCTTTTACACTTACAGTATGTACAGGTTTCAGCCCTACTGACAGGAACATTATGTCAACCTCCCGACCACTGTTATACTTACAGTATGTACAGCTTTCAGTCAGACTCACATGCACATTATAGCAACTTCAATTCTTCCGTTATACTTACAGTATGTACAGCTCTCAGTCTGATTTTCCCGTTTATTATGTCAACCCTGGCCTCTGTAATAATTACAGTATATACTGCTTTCAATACGACTGACCGTTACATTTTGTCGACATTCTGGCCTCTGCTATACTTACAGAATGCACAGCTTTCAGTCCGACTGATCGGTACATTAATTCAGCCACCAAGGCCTCATTTATACTTACAGTATTTACAGCTTTCAGTCCGACTTGCTCGTACATTATGTCAACCTCCCGGCCACTGTTATACTTACAGTATGTACAGCTTTCAGTTTGACTGACCCGTACATTATGTCAACATCCCGGACTCTGTTATACCTAGTATGTACAGCTTTCATTCTGATTTTCCCGTATATTATGTCAACCCTGGCCTCTGTAATACTTACAGTATGTACCGCTTTCAGACCGCCTGACACGTACATTATGCAAACATATTGGCCACTGTTATACTTACAGTATGTACAGCTTTCAGTCCGACTTATTCGTACATTATGTCAACCTCCCGGCATCTAACACACTTACAGTATATACAGCTTTCAGTCCTAGTGACCCGTACATTTTGCAAACTTCCCGGTCTCGGTTATACTTACAGTATGTACAGCTCTCAGTCTGATTTTCCCGTACATTATGTCAAAACTGGCCTCTGTAATACTTACAGTTTGTACTGCTTTCAATCCGACTGACCGTTACATTTTGTCAACATTCTGGCCTCTGTTATACTTACAGAATGCATAGCTTTCAGTCCGACTGATCGGTACATTAAGTCATCCTTCTGGCCTCTGTTATACTTACAGTATTTACAGCTTTCAGTCAGATTTACTCGTACATTATGTCAACCTCCCGGCCATTGTTATACTTACAGTCAGTTCAGCTTTCAGTCCGACTGACCCGTACATTATGTCAACCTCCCGGCCACTGTTATACTTACAGTATGTACAGCTTTCAGTCCGACTCACATGCACATTATATCAACTTCAAATCTTCTGTTATACTTACAGTATTGACAGCTTTCAGTCAGATTGACTCGTACATCATGTCAACCTCCCGGCCATTGTTATACTTACAGTATGTACAGCTTTCAGTTTGACTGACCCGTACATTATGTCAACATCCCGGCCTATATTATACTTACAGTCAGTTCAGCTTTCAGTCCGACTGACCCGTACATTATGTCAACCTCCCGGACACTGTTATACTTACAGTATGTACAGCTTTCAGTCTGACTCACATGCACATTATATCAACTTCAAGGCTTCTGTTATACTTACAGTATATATAGCTCTCAGTCTGATTTTCCCGTACATTATGTCAAAACTGGCCTCTGTAATACTTGCAGTTTGTTCTGCTTTCAGTCCGACTGACCGTTACATTTTGTCAACATTCTGGCCTCTGTTATACTTACAGAATGCACAGCTTTCAGTCCGACTGATCGATACATTAATTCAACCACCAAGGCCTCATTTATACTTACAGTATTGACAGCTTTCAGTCAGATTTACTCGTACATTATGTCAACCTCCCGGCCATTGTTATACTTACAGTATGTACAGCTTTCAGTTTGACTGACCCGTACATTATGTCAACATCCCGGCCTCTGTTATACCTACAGTATGTACAGCTTTCAGTCCGACTCACATGCACATTATATCAACTTCAAGGCGTCTGTTATACTTACAGCACGTGCAGCTCTCAGTCTGATTTTCCCGTTTATTATGTCAACCCTGGCCTCTGTTATACTTTCATAATGCACAGCTTTCAGTCCGACTGATCGGTACATTCATTCAACCACCAAGGCCTCATTTATACTTACAGTATTTACAGCTTTCAGTCCGACTTGCTCGTACAATATGTCAACCTCCCGGCCACTGTTATACTTACAATATGTACAGCTTTCAGTTTGACTGACCCGTACATTATGTCAACATCCCGGCCTGTGTTATTCCTACAGTATGTACAGCTTTCAGTCTGATTTTCCCCTACATTATGTCAACCCTGGCCTCTGTAATACTTACAGTATGTACCGCTTTCAGACCGACTGACACGTACATTTTGCAAACATATTGGCCACTGTTATAATTACAGTATGTACAGCTTTCAGTCCGACTTACTCGTACATTATGTCAACCTCCCGGCCACTGTTATACTTACAGTATGTACAGCTTTCAGTTTGACTGACCCGTACATTATGTCAACATCCCGGCCTCTGTTATACCTAGTATGTACAGCTTTCAGTCTGATTTTCCCGTACATTATGTCAACCCTGGCCTCTGTAATACTTACAGTATGTACCGCTTTCAGACCGCCTGACACGTACATTATGCAAACATCCTGGCCACTGTTATACTTACAGAATGCACAGCTTTCAGTCCGACTGATCGGTGCATTAAGTCATCCTCCTGGTCTCACTTATACTTACAGTATTGACAGCTTTCAGTCAGATTTACTCGTACATTATGTCAACCTCCCGGCCATTGTTATACTTACAATATGTACAGCTTTCAGTTTGACTGACCCGTACATTATGTCAACATCCCGGGCTCTGTTATACCTACAGTATGTACAGCTTTAAGTCCGACTTACTCGTACGTTATGTCAACCTCCCGGCCGCTTTTACACTTACAGTATGTACAGGTTTCAGCCCTACTGACAGGAACATTATGTCAACCTCCCGACCACTGTTATACTTACAGTATGTACAGCTTTCAGTCAGACTCACATGCACATTATAGCAACTTCAATTCTTCCGTTATACTTACAGTATGTACAGCTCTCAGTCTGATTTTCCCGTTTATTATGTCAACCCTGGCCTCTGTAATAATTACAGTATATACTGCTTTCAATACGACTGACCGTTACATTTTGTCGACATTCTGGCCTCTGCTATACTTACAGAATGCACAGCTTTCAGTCCGACTGACCCGTACATTATGTCAACATCCCGGACTCTGTTATACCTAGTATGTACAGCTTTCATTCTGATTTTCCCGTATATTATGTCAACCCTGGCCTCTGTAATACTTACAGTATGTACCGCTTTCAGACCGCCTGACACGTACATTATGCAAACATATTGGCCACTGTTATACTTACAGTATGTACAGCTTTCAGTCCGACTTATTCGTACATTATGTCAACCTCCCGGCATCTAACACACTTACAGTATATACAGCTTTCAGTCCTAGTGACCCGTACATTTTGCAAACTTCCCGGTCTCGGTTATACTTACAGTATGTACAGCTCTCAGTCTGATTTTCCCGTACATTATGTCAAAACTGGCCTCTGTAATACTTACAGTTTGTACTGCTTTCAATCCGACTGACCGTTACATTTTGTCAACATTCTGGCCTCTGTTATACTTACAGAATGCATAGCTTTCAGTCCGACTGATCGGTACATTAAGTCATCCTTCTGGCCTCTGTTATACTTACAGTATTTACAGCTTTCAGTCAGATTTACTCGTACATTATGTCAACCTCCCGGCCATTGTTATACTTACAGTCAGTTCAGCTTTCAGTCCGACTGACCCGTACATTATGTCAACCTCCCGCCACTGTTATACTTACAGTATGTACAGCTTTCAGTCCGACTCACATGCACATTATATCAACTTCAAATCTTCTGTTATACTTACAGTATTGACAGCTTTCAGTCAGATTGACTCGTACATCATGTCAACCTCCCGGCCATTGTTATACTTACAGTATGTACAGCTTTCAGTTTGACTGACCCGTACATTATGTCAACATCCCGGCCTATATTATACTTACAGTCAGTTCAGCTTTCAGTCCGACTGACCCGTACATTATGTCAACCTCCCGGACACTGTTATACTTACAGTATGTACAGCTTTCAGTCTGACTCACATGCACATTATATCAACTTCAAGGCTTCTGTTATACTTACAGTATATATAGCTCTCAGTCTGATTTTCCCGTACATTATGTCAAAACTGGCCTCTGTAATACTTGCAGTTTGTTCTGCTTTCAGTCCGACTGACCGTTACATTTTGTCAACATTCTGGCCTCTGTTATACTTACAGAATGCACAGCTTTCAGTCCGACTGATCGATACATTAATTCAACCACCAAGGCCTCATTTATACTTACAGTATTGACAGCTTTCAGTCAGATTTACTCGTACATTATGTCAACCTCCCGGCCACTGTTATACTTACAGTATGTACAGCTTTCAGTTTGACTGACCCGTACATTATGTCAACATCCCGGCCTCTGTTATACCTACAGTATGTACAGCTTTTAGTCCGACTCACATGCACATTATATCAACTTCAAGGCGTCTGTTATACTTACAGCACGTGCAGCTCTCAGTCTGATTTTCCCGTTTATTATGTCAACCCTGGCCTCTGTTATACTTTCATAATGCACAGCTTTCAGTCCGACTGATCGGTACATTCATTCAACCACCAAGGCCTCATTTATACTTACAGTATTTACAGCTTTCAGTCCGACTTGCTCGTACAATATGTCAACCTCCCGGCCACTGTTATACTTACAATATGTACAGCTTTCAGTTTGACTGACCCGTACATTATGTCAACATCCCGGCCTGTGTTATTCCTACAGTATGTACAGCTTTCAGTCTGATTTTCCCCTACATTATGTCAACCCTGGCCTCTGTAATACTTACAGTATGTACCGCTTTCAGACCGACTGACACGTACATTATGCAAACATATTGGCCACTGTTATAATTACAGTATGTACAGCTTTCAGTCCGACTTACTCGTACATTATGTCAACATCCCGGCCACTGTTATACTTACAGTATGTACAGCTTTCAGTTTGACTGACCCGTACATTATGTCAACATCCCGGCCTCTGTTATACCTAGTATGTACAGCTTTCAGTCTGATTTTCCCGTACATTATGTCAACCCTGGCCTCTGTAATACTTACAGTATGTACCGCTTTCAGACCGCCTGACACGTACATTATGCAAACATCCTGGCCACTGTTATACTTACAGTATTGACAGCTTTCAGTCAGATTGACTCGTACATTAGGTCAACCTCCCGGCCATTGTTATACTTACAGTATGTACAGCTTTCAGTTTGACTGACCCGTACATTATGTCAACATCCCTGCCTCTGTTATACCTACAGTATGTACAGCTTTCAGTCCGACTTACTCGTACATTATGTCAACCTCCCGGCCATTGTTATACTTACAGTATGTACAGCTTTCTGTTTGACTGACCCGTACATTATGTCAACATCCCGGCCTCTGTTATACCTACAGTATGTACAGCTTTCAGTCCGACTTACTCGTACATTATGTCAACCTCCCGGCCGCTTTTACACTTACAGTATGTACAGGTTTCAGCCCTACTGACAGGAACATTATGTCAACATCCCGGCCTATGTTATACTTACAGTCAGTTCAGCTTTCAGTCCGACTGACCCGTACATTATGTCAAACTCTCGGCCACTGTTATACTTACTGTATGTACAGCTTTCAGTCCAACTCACATGCACATTATATCAACTTCAAGGCTTCTGTTATACTTACAGTATGTACAGCTCTCAGTCTGATCTTCCCGTTTATTATGTCAACCCTTGCCTCTGTAATACTTACAGTATGTACTGCTTTCAATAAGACTGACCGTTACATTTTGTCGACATTCTGGCCTCTGTTATACTTACAGAATGCACATCTTTCAGTCCGACTGATCACTAATTCAACCACCAAGGCCTCATTTATTCTTACAGTATTGACAGCTTTCAGTCAGATTTACTCGTACATTATGTCAACCTCCCGGCCATTTTTATACTTACAGTATGTACAGCTTCCAGTTTGACTGACCCATACATTATGTCAACATCCAGGCCTCTGTTATACCTACAGTATTTACAGCTTTCAGTCCGACTTACTCGTACATTATGTCAACCTCCTGGCCGCTTTTACACTTACAGTAGGTACAGCTTTCAGTCCTACTGACAGGAACATTATGTCAACATCCCGGCCTCTGTTATACCTAGTATGTACAGCTTTCAGTCTGATTTTTCCGTTCATTATGTCAACCCTAGCCTCTGTAATACTTACAGTATGTACCGCTTTCAGACCGCCTGACACGAACATTATGCAAACATCCTGGCCACTGTTATACTTACAGTATGTACAGCTTTCAGTCCGACTTACTCGTACATTATGTCAACCTCCCGGCATCTAACACACTTACAGTATGTACAGCTTTCAGCCCTAGTGACCCGTACATTTTGCAAACTTCCCGGTCTCTGTTATACTTACAGCATGTACAGCTCTCTGTCTGATTTTCCCGTACATTATGCCAAAACTGGCCTCTGTAATACTTACAGTTTGTACTGCTTTCAATCCGACTGACCGTTACATTTTGTCAACATTCTGGCCTCTGTTATACTTACATAATGCACAGCTTTCAGTCCGACTGATCGGTACATTAAGTCATCCTCCTGGTCTCACTGATACTTACAGTATTGACAGCTTTCAGTCAGATTTACTCGTACATTATGTCAACCTCCCGACCATTGTTATACTTACAATATGTACAGCTTTCAGTTTGACTGACCCGTACATTATGTCAACATCCCGGGCTCTGTTATACCTACAGTATGTACAGCTTTAAGTCCGACTTACTCGTACGTTATGTCAACCTCCCGGCCGCTTTTACACTTACAGTATGTACAGGTTTCAGCCCTACTGACAGGAACATTATGTCAACCTCCCGACCACTGTTATACTTACAGTATGTACAGCTTTCAGTCAGACTCACATGCACATTATAGCAACTTCAATTCTTCCGTTATACTTACAGTATGTACAGCTCTCAGTCTGATTTTCCCGTTTATTATGTCAACCCTGGCCTCTGTAATAATTACAGTATATACTGCTTTCAATACGACTGACCGTTACATTTTGTCGACATTCTGGCCTCTGCTATACTTACAGAATGCACAGCTTTCAGTCCGACTGATCGGTACATTAAGTCATCCTCCTGGTCTCACTGATACTTACAGTATTGACAGCTTTCAGTCAGATTTACTCGTACATTATGTCAACCTCCCGGCCATTGTTATACTTACAATATGTACAGCTTTCAGTTTGACTGACCCGTACATTATGTCAACATCCCGGGCTCTGTTATACCTACAGTATGTACAGCTTTAAGTCCGACTTACTCGTACGTTATGTCAACCTCCCGGCCGCTTTTACACTTACAGTATGTACAGGTTTCAGCCCTACTGACAGGAACATTATGTCAACCTCTCGACCACTGTTATACTTACAGTATGTACAGCTTTCAGTCAGACTCACATGCACATTATAGCAACTTCAATTCTTCCGTTATACTTACAGTATGTACAGCTCTCAGTCTGATTTTCCCGTTTATTATGTCAACCCTGGCCTCTGTAATAATTACAGTATATACTGCTTTCAATACGACTGACCGTTACATTTTGTCGACATTCTGTCCTCTGCTATACTTACAGAATGCACAGCTTTCAGTCCGACTGATCGGTACATTAATTCAACCACCAAGGCCTCATTTATACTTACAGTATTTACAGCTTTCAGTTTGACTGACCCGTACATTATGTCAACATCCCGGACTCTGTTATACCTAGTATGTACAGCATTCATTCTGATTTTCCCGTACATTATGTCAACCCTGGCCTCTGTAATACTTACAGTATGTACCACTTTCAGACCGCCTGACACGTACATTATGCAAACATATTGGCCACTGTTATACTTACAGTATGTACAGCTTTCAGTCCGACTTATTCGTACATTATGTCAACCTCCCGGCATCTAACACACTTACAGTATATACAGCTTTCAGTCCTAGTGACCCGTACATTTTGCAAACTTCCCGGTCTCGGTTATACTTACAGTATGTACAGCTCTCAGTCTGATTTTCCCGTACATTATGTCAAAACTGGCCTCTGTAATACTTACAGTTTGTACTGCTTTCAATCCGACTGACCGTTACATTTTGTCAACATTCTGGCCTCTGTTATACTTACAGAATGCATAGCTTTCAGTCCGACTGATCGGTACATTAAGTCATCCTTCTGGCCTCTGTTATACTTACAGTATTTACAGCTTTCAGTCAGATTTACTCGTACATTATGTCAACCTCGCGGCCATTGTTATACTTACAGTCAGTTCAGCTTTCAGTCCGACTGACCCGTACATTATGTCAACCTCCCGGCCACTGTTATACTTACAGTATGTACAGCTTTCAGTCCGACTCACATGCACATTATATCAACTTCAAATCTTCTGTTATACTTACAGTATTGACAGCTTTCAGTCAGATTGACTCGTACATCATGTCAACCTCCCGGCCATTGTTATACTTACAGTATGTACAGCTTTCAGTTTGACTGACCCGTACGTTATGTCAACATCCCGGCCTATATTATACTTACAGTCAGTTCAGCTTTCAGTCCGACTGACCCGTACATTATGTCAACCTCCCGGACACTGTTATACTTACAGTATGTACAGCTTCAATCTGACTCACATGCACATTATATCAACTTCAAGGCTTCTGTTATACTTACAGTATATATAGCTCTCAGTCTGATTTTCCCGTACATTATGTCAAAACTGGCCTCTGTAATACTTACAGTTTGTACTGCTTTCAATACGACTGATCGTTACATTTTGTCGACATTCTGGCATATGTTATACTTACAGAATGCACAGCTTTCAGTCCGACTGATCGGTACATTAATACAACCTCCAAGGCCTCATTTATACTTACAGTATTGACAGCTTTCAGTCAGATTTAATCGTACATTATGTCAACCTCCCGGCCACTGGTATACTTACAGTATGTACAGCTTTCAGTTTGACTGACCCGTACATTATGTCAACATTCCGGCCTCTGTTATACCTACAGTATGTGCAGCTTTAAGTCCGACTTACTAGTACATTATGTCAACCTCCCGGCCGCTTTTACACTTACAGTATATACAGCTTTCAGTCCTACTGACAGAAACATTATGTCAACATCCCGGCATATGTTATACTTACAGTCAGTTCAGCTTTCAGTCCGACTGACCCGTACATTATGTCAACCCCCCGGCCACTGTTATACTTACAGAATGTACAGCTTTCAGTCCGACTCACATGCACATTATATCAACTTCAAATCTTCTGTTATACTTACAGTATGTACAGATCTCAGTCTGATTTTCCCGTACATTATTTCAAAACTGGCCTCTGTAATACTTACAGTTTGTACTGCTTTCAATCCGACTGACCGTTACATTTTGTCAACATTCTGGCCTCTGTTATACTTACAGAATGCACAGCTTTCAGTCCGACTGATCGGTACATTAAGTCATCCTTCTGGCCTCTGTTATACTTACAGTATATACAGCTTTCAGTCAGATTTACTCGTACATTATGTCAACCTGCCGGCCATTGTTATACTTACAGTATGTACAGCTTTCAGTTTGACTGACCCGTACATTATGTCCACATCCCGGCCTCTGTTATACCTACAGTATGTACAGCTTTCAGTACGACTTACTCGTACATTATGTCAACCTCCCGGCCGGTTTTACACTTACAGTATGTACAGCTTTCAGTCCTACGGACAAGAACATTATGTCAACATCCCGGCTTATGTAATATTTACAGTCAGTTCAGCTTTCAGTCCGACTGACCCGTACATTATGTCAACCTCCCGGCCACTGTTATACTTACAGTATGTACAGCTTTCAGTCCGACTCACATGCACATTATATCAACTTCAAGGCTTCTGTTATACTTACAGTATGTACAACTCTCAGTCTGATTTTCCCGTTTATTATGTCAACCATGGCCTCTGTAATACTTACAGTTTGTACTGCTTACAATACGACTGATCGTTACAATTTGTCGACATTCTGGCCTCTGTTATACTTACAGAATGCACAGCTTTCAGTCCGACTGATCGGTACATTAATACAACCTCCAAGGCCTCATTTATACTTACAGTATTGACAGCTTTCAGTCAGATTTAATCGTACATTATGTCAACCTCCCGGCCATTGTTATACTTACAGTATGTACAGCTTTCAGTTTGACTGACCCATACATTATGTCAACATTCCGGCCTCTGTTATACCTACAGTATGTACAGCTTTAAGTCCGATTTACTCGTACATTATGTCAACCTCCCGGCCGCTTTTACACTTACATTATGTACAGCTTTCAGTCCTACTGACAGAAACATTATGTCAACACCCCGGCCTATGTTATACTTACAGTCAGTTCAGCTTTCAGTCCTACTGACCCGTACATTATGTCAACCCCCCGGCCACTGTTATACTTACAGTATGTACAGCTTTCAGTCCGACTCACATGCACATTATATCAACTTCAAGGCTTCTGTTATACTTACAGTATGTACAGCTCTCAGTCTGATTTTCCGGTTTATTATGTCAACCCTGGCCTCTGTAATACTTACAGTATGTACTGCTTTCAATGCGACTGATCGTTACATTTTGTCGACATTCTGGCCGCGGTTATACTTGCAGAATGCACAGCTTTCAGTAATACAACCTCCAAGGCCTCATTTATACTTACTGCATTGACAGCTTTCAGTCAGATTTACTCGTACATTATGTCAACCTCCCGGCCATTGTTATACCTACTGTATGTACAGCTTTAAGTCCGACTTACTCGTACATTATGTCAACCTCCCGGCATCTAACACACTTAAAGTATGTACAGCTTTCAGTCCTAGTGACCCGTACATTTTGCAAACTTTCCGGTCTCGGTTATACTTTCAGTATGTACAGCTCTCAGTCTGATTTTCCCGTACATTATGTCAAAACTGGCCTCTGTAATACTTACAGTTTGTACTGCTTTCAATCCGACTGATCGGTACTTTAAGTCATCCTTCTGGCCTCTGTTATACTTACAGTATTTACAGCTTTCAGTCAGATTTACTCGTACATTATGTCAACCTCCCGGCCATTGTTATACTTACAGTATGTACTGCTTTCAGTTTGACGGACCCGTACATTATGTCAACATTCCGGTCTCTGTTATACCTACTGTATGTACAGCTTTAAGTCCGACTTACTCGAACATTATGTCAACCTCCCGGCCGCTTTTACACTTACAGTATATACAGCTTTCAGTCCTACTGACAGAAACATTATGTCAACATCCCGGCCTATGTTATACTTACAGTCAGTTCAGCTTTCAGTCCGACTGACCCGTACATTATGTCAACCTCCAGGCCACTGTTATACTTACAGTATGTACATCTTTCAGTCCGACTCACATGCACATTATATCAACTTCAAGGCTTCTGTTATACTTACAGTATGTACAGCTCTCAGTCTGATTTTCCGGTTTATTATGTCAATCCTGGCCTCTGTAATACTTACAGCATGTACTGCTTTCAATACGACTGATCGTTACATTTTGTCGACATTCTGGCCTCTGTTATACTTACAGAATGCACAGCTTTCAGTCCGACTGATCGGTACATTAATACAACCTCCAAGGCCTCATTTATACTTACTGTAGTGACAGCTTTCAGTCAGATTTACTCGTACATTATGTCAACCTCCCGGCCATTGTTATACTTAAAGTATGTACAGCTTTCAGTTTGACTGACCCGTACATTATGTCAACTTTCCGTCCTCTGTTATACCTACAGTATGTACAGCTTTCAGTCCGACTTACTCGTACATTATGTCAACCTCCCGGCATCTAACACACTTACAGTATGTACAGCTTTCAGTCCTAGTGATCCGTACATTTTGCAAACTTCCCGGTCTCTGTTATACTTACAGTATGTACAGCTCTCAGTCTGATTTTCCCGTACATTATGTCAAAACTGGCCTCTGTAATACTTACAGTTTGTACTGCTTTCAATCCGACTGATCGGTACATTAATACAACCTCCAAGGCCTCATTTATACTTACAGCATTGACAGCTTTCAGTCAGATTTAATCGTACATTATGTCAACCTCCCGGCCACTGGTATACTTACAGTATGTACATCTTTCAGTTTGACTGACCCGTACATTATGTCAACATTCCGGCCTCTGTTATACCTACAGTATGTACAGCTTTAAGTCCGACTTACTAGTACATTATGTCAACCTCCCGGCCGCTTTTACACTTACAGTATATACAGCTTTCAGTCCTACTGACAGAAACATTATGTCAACATCCCGGCATATGTTATACTTACAGCCAGTTCAGCTTTCAGTCCGACTGACCCGTACATTATGTCAACCCCCCGGCCACTGTTATACTTACAGAATGTACAGCTTTCAGTCCGACTCACATGCACATTATATCAACTTCAAGGCTTCTGTTATACTTACAGTATGTACAGCTCTCAGTCTGATTTTCCCGTACATTATTTCAAAACTGGCCTCTGTAATACTTACAGTTTGTACTGCTTTCAATCCGACTGACCGTTACATTTTGTCAACATTCTGGCCTCTGTTATACTTACAGAATGCACAGCTTTCAGTCCGACTGATCGGTACATTAAGTCATCCTTCTGGCCTCTGTTATACTTACAGTATATACAGCTTTCAGTCAGATTTACTCGTACATTATGTCAACCTGCCGGCCATTGTTATACTTACAGTATGTACAGCTTTCAGTTTGACTGACCCGTACATTATGTCAACATCCCGGCCTCTGTTATACCTACAGTATGTACAGCTTTCAGTACGACTTACTCGTACATTATGTCAACCTCCCGGCCGGTTTTACACTTACAGTATGTACAGCTTTCAGTCCTACGGACAAGAACATTATGTCAACATCCCGGCTTATGTAATATTTACAGTCAGTTCAGCTTTCAGTCCGACTGACCCGTACATTATGTCAACCTCCCGGCCACTGTTATACTTACAGTATGTACAGCTTTCTGTCCGACTCACATGCACATAATATCAACTTCAAGGCTTCTGTTATACTTACAGTATGTACAACTCTCAGTCTGATTTTCCCGTTTATTATGTCAACCCTGGCCTCTGTAATACTTACAGTTTGTACTGCTTTCAATACGACTGATCGTTACATTTTGTCGACATTCTGGCCTCTGTTATACTTACAGAATGCACAGCTTTCAGTCCGACTGATCGGTACATTAATACAACCTCCAAGGCCTCATTTATACTTACTGTAGTGACAGCTTTCAGTCAGATTTACTCGTACATTATGTCAACCTCCCGGCCATTGTTATACTTAAAGTATGTATAGCTTTCAGTTTGACTGACCCGTACATTATGTCAACTTTCCGTCCTCTGTTATACCTACAGTATGTACAGCTTTCAGTCCGACTTACTCGTACATTATGTCAACCTCCCGGCATCTAACACACTTACAGTATGTACAGCTTTCAGTCCTAGTGATCCGTACATTTTGCAAACTTCCCGGTCTCTGTTATACTTACAGTATGTACAGCTCTCAGTCTGATTTTCCCGTACATTATGTCAAAACTGGCCTCTGTAATACTTACAGTTTGTACTGCTTTCAATCCGACTGACCGTTAAATTTTGTCAACATTCTGGCCTTTGTTATACTTACAGAATGCACAGCTTTCAGTCCGACTGATCGGTACATTAATTCAACCACCAAGGCCTCATTTATACTTACAGTATTGACAGCTTTCAGTCAGATTTACTCGTACATTATATCAACCTCCCGGCCATTGTTATACTTACAGTATGTACAGCTTTCAGTTTGACTGACCCGTACATTATGTCAACATCCCTGCCTCTGTTATACCTACAGTATGTACAGCTTTCAGTCCAACTTACTCGTTTATTATGTCAACCTCCCGGCCGCTTTTACACTTACAGTATGTACAGCTTTCAGTCCTACTGACAGGAACATTATGTCAACATCCCGGCCTATGTTATACTTACAGTCAGTTCAGCTTTCAGTCCGACTGACCCGTACATTATGTCAACCTCCCGGCCACTGTTATACTTACAGTATGTACAGCTCTCAGTCTGATTTTCCCGTTTATTATGTCAACCCTGGCCTCTGTAATACTTACAGTATGTACTGCTTTCAATACGACTGACCGTTACATTTTGTCGACATTCTGGCCTCTGTTATACTTACAGAATGCACAGCTTTCAGTCCGACTGATCGGTACATTAATTCATCCACCAAGGACTCATTTATACTTAGAGTATTTACAGCTTTCAGTCCGAATTGCTCGTACATTATGTCAAACCTCCCGGCCACTGTTATACTTACAGTATGTACAGCATTCAATTTGACTGACCCGTACATTATGTCAACATCCCGGCATCTGTTATACCTAGTATGTTAAGCTTTCAGTCTGATTTTCCCGTACATTATGTCAACCCTGGCCTCTGTAATACTTACAGTATGTACCGCTTTCAGACCGCCTGACACGTACATTATGCAAACATCTTGGCCACTGTTATACTTACAGTATGTACAGCTTTCAGTCCGACTTACTCGTACATAATGTCAACCTCCCGGCATCTAACACACTTACGGTATGTACAGATTTCAGTCCTAGTGACCCGTAAATTTTGCAAACTTCCCGGTCTCTGTTATACTTACAGTATGTACAGCTCTCAGTCTGATTTTCCCGCACATTATTTCAAAACTGGCCTCTGTAATATTTACAGTTTGTACTGCTTTCAATCCGACTGACCGTAACATTTTGTCGATATTCTGGCCTCTGTTATACGTACAGAATGCACAGCTTTCAGTCCGACTGATCGGTACATTAAGTCATCCTCCTGCCTCTGTTATACTTACAATATTTACAGCTTTCAGTCAGATTTACTCGTACATTATGTCAACCTCCCGGCCATTGTTATACTTACAGTATGTACAGCTTTCAGTTTGACTGACCCGTACATTATGTCAACATCCCGTCCTCTGTTATACAATTGACGGATTCGGAACGATTTGACTGATCTGACGAATCGATTTGGATTGATCGCTCCAATCCGTCCATTCAACTTCCGGTTAGTGAAATCAATATTTCGAAATTTGAAAATTCGTTTCACTCGCAAATATTAGAAATATATACAATTGTCAACTGTATGTCCTCATGTAATGCTCGTTTAACCTAATAATAAGGCTAAAACATGTCTAAAGTTATAAATAATACGAATGGAAATTCCCCCAATCTATTACTAGTTATATATGCATCTATGACGAAATATAAACATCACATAGTGTCATTCTATTAACAAAATAATTATAAAAAAAACTCACAAAATGACTTATAACAAATTGATCTCACGTGCCAATGCGTACGTCCCGTATTTGTCTTCGAATTTTGTATGGCGGAAAAAGTCGAGTCTATAGTTATTAATCATAAATGGAAATTCCCCCTATATATAACTAATGCATCTGCGACGGAATATAAACATAACATAGCGCAATTTTATTTAAAAAAAAGAAATGGAAAAAACACACACACACACAATGAATTAAAAAAATATTTGACCTCCAGTGACAAGGCGTACATCTCGTATTTGGCTTCGAAATTTTTTAATGCGGAAAAAGCGAGAAAGACGAAGGCGGAATAGTAACATTTTTGTCACGTCGCGCTTTCGCGTTAGCATTCTTTGTATGTAGAATTGAAGTTAGTGTTACACTATTTTCAAACATTAGTCTATTTAATATGGCGTCGAGTGTTGATAAGGAAGAGCTACAGTACCCAACGAAACAGCAGACCTTCGACAAGAAAACTGGGGGAGACCCTAATCTGCGGAAGGGTGGAAAAACCGGAAGGGTTTTTTGGTATATTTCTGCCTATAACTTTCGAACGGATAAACATATCGATGTAATTTAAACGGATTCTGAAAGATAATAACAATTTCTACATAAGAAATATAAAATAATTTAAATTATCTTGATTTAAATTATTTAAAACTTGACCGGAAGGGTTTTTCTCTACTAAAATTGTATATGATTTTTCAACTTTGGACTAAATTTGTAAAAACATACAAAACTCCGGTCAAAATTGATTAATATATTCCTCTAGTAAATTTTATAGCAAATCCATTGATATATAACTCAATTTTATTCATGAAAGGGAAGGTTGTCAAAAGTTGACCGGAAGGGTGGTCCGTTGGAGTATTGCGTACAGTGAAATTTCAAATTTGGACTTAATTTTTCAAATCATGCAATACTCCGGTCAAAATTGGTTAATGTATTCCTCTAGTACATTTTATAGCGAATCCATTGATATATAACTCAATTTTATTTATGAAAGGAAAAGTTGTCAAAAAGTGACCGGAAGGGTGGTCCGTTGGAGTATTGCGTACAGTGAAATTTCAACTTTGGACTTAATTTGTAAAATCATGCAATACTCCGGTCAAAATTGGTTAATATATTCCTCTAGTAAATTTTGTAGCAAATCCATTGATATATAACTCAATTTTATTCATGAAAGGGAAAATTGTCAAAAGTTGACCGGAAGGGTGGTCCGTTGGAGTATTGCCTTTAGTGAAATTTCAACTTTGGACTCAATTTGTAAAAACATGCAATACACCGGTTTAAATTAGTTATAAGATTCCTCTAGTAAATTTAATAGCGAATCTATTGATATATAACTCATTTTTTTTCATGAAAAGAAAAATATTCAAAAGTTGACAGGAAGGGTGGTCCGTTGGAGTATTGCGTAGGCGATTGTTATGTTTCTCCCGTTGTTTTATTTGAGGAATCTCCTTTAATACCTTTTTTAATTCATGAGAGAAAACATGCTAAATGGCAGGAGAGTTTGTTTACTTTTCTTAAATTAAAAAATACCTAGGCTTTACAAAAAGAAAATTCCTTTCGTTCTTGTTTCCCAAATTGTCCAATTATGTTTTGTTGGAATCATTTAAAAGAAGACTTCAAATTTTGGCTGAAAGAACGAGTGGTGTCCGACAACATAAAAGTCTTCATGTACCATTTAGATAAAATGCTTCACTCCGAGAGCGAAGAAATTTTTCTAATTTAAGGATTAAATATACCTCAAAGTGCCCCCCCCCCCGCGATGTTTTAGAACATTATGACAAACAAATATCCCAGGCTATAATTAATCACTCAGGTTGATGGCTTATTGAAAAATATCCTCGCTTGTATGATCCTTATTCGGAAATAACTAATAATCTTTCAGAAAGTATGAACTGCTGTTTTAAAAAGAGAAAACGATTGGAAGGAACTTCCTGTAGATCTTTTAGCCTTATGACTTTATTACATACAAAACCTTTAAAATTTTGAAATATTAAGAGGCCGGTCTGGAGTTGGTAACTATCACTTGAAAAAAAAGTTTAACAGGGCTTTTATCGAACCATCCGATTGTATTTTCCCTAAAAGAATAGTTTGTCCGGACGAAATAATTGAATATATCAAAAGTGAGAAGCCTGTGTCATCAAAAGGAGAAGTTGACTATTAATTAATTATGACGAAAATTAACGAAACAACAGTAAGCCAACAAGTAATTAACAAACTGCCAGATGACACGGTATTTGACGAGCCTAATCAACACTGTAATCAACCAGTATTTATATATATATAACTTTATTTCCTCTATTACAGAGATTTTACAAATTACAAAGATATATTTCATATTAAATGAAAAGCAAGAAAAACAATGAACACAAATTTAAAGTAAAAGGTCAAATGTCGGTAAGTACAAATTGTGGACTGTATTAGCGGTAGAGTTGATACAAGGCACCACGTCAATGAAGACTAAAATGACTACATATTGATGCTGTGTGATACACACAATATTTAGAGAAAAAGATTAGTTCGTCGGCTTCCAGGTGGTAGGAAGTATCGCATGAAAGAACGGTTGCTGTGAATTCGGCCGGGGATAAACTGTCCATATAAACGGAGAAGTCAATAGGGTTGATACTGATTATATCCCGCCAGAAATCATCTCGTTTCTCCTTAGTAAAGTAGCACGAGTACAGTAAGTGTTCGATAATGTTCCGGTAAAATAAGCCACATCTTTCACACAATAGTTTCGTGTCTTCATATTTCATTAAGCAACACAAGTCAATTATGTACTTGGAATTTTCCTAAGTTCTGGAAATTGTCTAGCAATTTTCCATGCATTATGCACTTTAATGCGAGCGTGTATTCTTTTCAAAATTTCAAAATCGTAATCGGTAAATATTCTTGTGTTCCAGAAGTTTTCTTCAGTTTTAAATACATTATTTTTCACTTCTTTTGACCATGCTGATTTTGAAGGTAATATTCCGGTATCCAGAAAAGATGTAACATGTGACAGAAGGCCATATAGAGTTATTAATCGTATCAAGTCCGGAATAAACCCAATTTGTTCTGCAACACATCTATATTTGTAGGCCAAAAGTCGGGTTATCATAATTTGCTTCGGCAAAGTACTGTTTTTTAAGCGACACAGTCTTCCAAAAAATAAAAGTTTAGAAATATTGATACGCGTCTCTATTGAGTGCCATCCAATGAGACTAGTGCACTAATCGGACCTCGTTCTGACAGGTAATCCTTGTATTGTTTTACATACAACACGATGTGCTCTTTCCAATAGCAAAATTTCGTTCTTGGTAAGATTGTTCCAAAGTTCGCATCCATACAGACATTTACTGTAACACATAGTTTCCACAATTTTAGCGCATGATATTGGGTTTAAAATTTGTGGATGAACGCCGGATTTTAAGACAGATAGCACGCATGTCCGCAACACTCTACATGCATTTAACGTCTGTTCCATAGTATCGAAATTACTGTTCAAAATTATTCCTACATGTTTTGCAGCGGTTACTACTGTAATTAATTCAGCGTATAATGTGAGTTCACTGGAATTGCAGTAAGTACGTTTGGAAAATTTTAACACATTGCTTTTGGTCGGGGAAAAAGTAAATGCCCATTTCCTGCTGTATTGTTCACAAATACGTATCATAGATTGCATGTTTTGCTCTGTCGTTGATATAAGTGCTATATCGTCAGCCTGAACAGAAGAGCTCATATCGATATCAACCAATACACACCCAAGTCGGCTTTGGGTCAAGTTACGCAATAAATCGTTAATATAAATTAAATATAGAACGGCAGATAGAACACCGCCCTGTCGCACTCCACGCATGAGTTTGAACCAACGAGATTTACTATTGTTGAATGACACACAACTATTCTTGTACATTTCGTCCAACATTAACCATAGATCTCCTGCGATTCCGTACTCGAAACATTTCAACAAGAGAGCGTCGTGCCAGACTGTATCGAAAGCTTTGATGCTATCCAATAAAACAAGAATCACATCGCTGTTTCTCTCTCGGTAATGTCGAATTGTTTCTTGTAAATTGAAAGATGCGTGTATACTATTAAGCTGTTTTTGATACGCCATTTGAGCTGGGTGGGGAAAGTCGTTCTTGAGAGATGACATTCTAGTGGACAAAGCTTTTTCAAACACTTTTTCAATGCAACACGACAAGGAAATCCCACGATATGAGTTGGGATCCGATTTGTCTTTTGTACCTCCTTTAAACAACGGAATTATAACGCTTCTGCTCCAGTCATGAGGAACGTATTGTGTTTTTATAACAAGATTAAACAGTTTACATAGATGTTGTTGTAAACATCTGCCACCATACTTAATGTGTTCATATGCAACATTATCTATTCCACTAGATTTGTTATTTTTCAAGGTTGTACATATCAGGAGGATTTCATCATGCGAAAAAGGAGGAATTTTCTTTTTATCTATGTTTTGCGCCTTGCGAATAGCGTCTACTTCCTCAGCCACTTTAACAGAGCGTTCCCTTGCTATAAGCGAATGATCGAATTGAAATATTGATTCGAAATGATCGGCCCAAGCATTGCATATATCATTATTATCGCTGTATGTTTTACAATTTACTTTCAATTCACGACACCAAGGTTTAGGTTTCTGACGACTTTTGAGAACACTCCAGACATATTTTTGATCCATTTCAACAGAATTATCCATCCTAATAGCAACATCGTTTAAATAATTATTATAAGCTTTCTCCAGCTCATGTCTGAATTTACGTTTTGAATTCTTGTATTCGCGAAAGTATGTATCGTTTGAGTTGTGAACCCTACCATTTTGAATCCACGCTGCACGCTTAAATCTCATATCAGCATGGGACGAGGCAACAATCCTAGTCCAGTAAGGTTTTAAATGTTTTATAAAGCGTTTCTTGGGAAGAGTATCGTTTTCGGCGTTTTTAATAGCTTCTACGATCGCCAGGTAGTATGATTCGATTTCGTCATTTGTAGCGCAATCGCTGGGAACTTATAGGCTCCATAGATTTTGAGAAACAGCGAAGGTGTAGTAAGATACCGCATTTGTTTCTATAGCTTTACGCCATGATACCTTTTCGGCAGGTACTACATCATTAAGTGGATATACAGACGTAGGTGCAAGTTTGATAGTGCAGATCAAAGGTTTGTGATCAGACACATTTAGAGGGCTATCGCCTACCACAGAGACGTCCATAATATCATTCAAAATGTCTCTACTAGTAACTATATGGTCTATAACAGATCTGGGCCCACCTTCATATGAATGAAAAGTCCAAATGGACCCTTTGGCAAAGGTCTGAAGATGAAGCGACGTGCTATTTGAAGCATCCACCAAACGTTTTAGAAAACTTGATCTTCGGTCGTGATTAAAACTATACTTAGGACCTTCAATTTTGCAATTAAAGTCGCCCAATATGAAAACATGACTGTTTTGTGAATAAGAGTTGTACAAGTCAAATAGATATTCTGTTTCATAAGTGAATTTATCAAAGGACTGTGTTACAGCCGGAAGGTACACACATAGAAGAATTATACTAGGTGAGTTTGGAAAATTTATTTCTATTCCACATATTCGGCTACTGTTAATTTCAATTTCAGTTATGTAAGGTACTAGTGCATATGACACAATAAAAGCTACACCTCCTCGAGAGTTTATTTTATAATGTTCGGGACAGTCCTCGTCAACTCCTTTTCCAATACAACTGTAGCCGTATTCAATAGAGTCTAGAAAGTTTAACTGAAAGCTACGAAGCCAATGTTCAGATAAACAAAGTACGTCAATTTTAAAGTCGCGCAATAGATGTGCCATGTAAGGCGCTGCGGTCATGGCACCGCGGCAGTTCCAACAAGATAAGTTTAAGTTCATCTTAAGTTTTGATCTAATTTTTGAGATTGAAACACTGACCAAGGTAACCACTCTTTGACAAAAATGCCATCTGGCCAGAAGGACGGTTGATTAAGTAATGGTTCAGATTCAACATCAATGTTTAATTGTGCAGAAGCTGTCCTTCTATCTCTTCTCTCAAAATATCGTAAGAATGTTATTCTAACTCCTTTTTCAGTCAAGTAATTGATAACAAATCCTGTAGGAAACATCCAAGATTTAATGATAACGAAATTGAATTCAAACCCTTCCGGTCAACTTTTGACAACTTTCTCTTTCATGAATAAAATTGAGTTATATATCAATGGATTTGCTATAAAATTTACTAGAGGAATATATTTACCAATTTTGACCGGAGTATTGCATGTTTTAACAAATTGAGTCCAAAGTTTAAAAATCGTATTCAATTTTAGTAGAGAAAAAACCCTTCCGGTCAAGTTTTAAATAATTTAAATCAATATAATTTAAATTATTTTATATTTCTTATGTAGAAATTGTTATTATCTTTCAGAATCCTTTTAAATTACATCGATATGTTTATCCGTTCGAAAGTTTTAGGCAAAAATATACCAAAAAACCCTTCAGGTTTTTCCACCCTTCCGCAGATTAGGGTCTCCCGACATCTGGTGCTCTTTGCAAATTTAGGGATGAGTCGAGCACACCCTCTCGCTGTAATGGTCGAACAGACAACGCGATGATCAATACTAGATTACTTCTACCTTAACCTCCGCGGTCGAGGTTTTTTATTATAAACGCGTTAAAAGATCATTTGTCGTGGTTTTCTTTCTGTGCCACAAATCCTAAGAATTCCGGTGTATAAAACTGAGAAAGATATACGACAAAAGCGAATACATCTATTTATATATTTTATTCACTATCTTATTGTGTCACATGAATTTACAGGTAATTAAATGTCAAATAAAGAATAAACGCGTTTGTATATAGAAGCTTTCGAGTTAAACTTACATGTAATCATAATTTTAAAATCAATTGTGCTTTCGCATTTTAGCCGTCACAATTTGTTTATTTTACGATGTCTGTTAAAGTCATTTGATATTTAATGATATATAAGTATAAATTGTTTCCTTTAAATTCGGAAGTGTGAAATTAGTTACTAGGTATCACGTTTTTTTTTGGAAGGGGGGATGGTTCATGACATAATAGAATTGCCGCAAACCATAGTGACGTGTTTAGAGAGTACTTGCACGCTAAGGATTTCTTTTGTAAATTTCGAAAAGGAGAAGGCTTAAAATTTTCCGCCCATACCCATACCACTTATTTTTCAGTTGAATTCAAAATGTTTGCCCTTTTTTCCATCTTTCTCTAATTGATTTAGGGGGACTCGGTGGCCGAGTTGTTATGGTAGTCTACTATTGATCAAGTTATCTGTCAACACTGAAGTTGCGGGTTCGAATCTCAAGGCGGGCAGGGTGCACTCGACTTAATTAACAAGGATTGCCACTTTTCCTACCGAAGGACCGGGGTTTTCTCCGGGTACTCCGGCTTCCTCCTCCAATAAAAACTGGACGCCATGATATAGAGGCAATATTGCTGAAAGTGGCTTTAAACAATATTTAAACAAACAAACAAATCTAATTGATATTTAGCTTATTCTCGTCATGAATAACGCTGGATCCCTCTCGCTGAAAGAAAAGCAAGCATCCAATCAATCAATCATTGAAATAAGTTATTCAAATTGAATGATAATCTTTTAAAGGGTACGTTTTGAAAAGGTTCTGTTTTATCGATATGACTGTAATGACAATGTTCAAACCGCTTTATTATATAATATAAAGAACATAGTTTTTTTTCTTTAAATATGTTTACTTATATTATTTTTAAGAACGAGACATTGTATTAGCTATTCTTTTTAATACTTGCATTTATTTTATTATAAATTTTATTATAAATGCATATATAATATACATATCACGCAGCATTCGTTTTATCTTTAAATTATTAATGTACGCTTATCCGTCAATAAACTGATTGATTTATGCATATAATTAAATGACGGATTCTGGATCGCACTGAATGAACTGATCGCTGACGGTTACAAAGGTAACGACGGATTCATAATTTTGGACGGATGTATTCATCATCAATCAGTCAGCGATCCGTCAGCGTTCCAAAATCCGTCACCAATCAGTTATCACTCAGTCAAAGTGTTGCGTTTACGGGTGCAAGTACTGTACGCTCAATAAACCTGCACATTTTTGCAAACCTCCCGACCTCAGTTATACCCACAGTATGCACAGCTTTCAGTCCGTGTGACCGGAACATTATGTCAATCTCCCGGCAGTTGTTACACTTACAGTATATACAGCTTTCAGTCCGATTCACCGACACATTATGTCAACATCCCGGTGTCTTATTTCTACAGGATGTTACGTTTTATTATGCCTGACCCGTACATGATGTCAACCTTCCAAAGCTATGCACGTTTTTATAAAAAAAAAAACTACTTCGGCTCAAACGCATTGTTGATCTGTAATCGTCCTTGATGTCAATTCTGTGGTATACAGTACATACATGTAACGTCAATCCTGTAGTATTTAGTGCAATCACGTGAGGCCAATCCTGTTGCATCTTATACATACATGCGATGTCATATGTCTTTTTTTAATTTGTGGAAAATCCTGTAATGTCTTATAGAAAATATGGGTGTACAGCCTTGTAGTATCTAAGATATATATGTATGGAAAATCTGATTGGTATCAATGACATGTTAGTCAATCCTGTAGAATGTACTAGATACACGTATGGACAGTACATGGTTATCTCGCCCCGGCCTCTGTTATTCTTACAGTAAGTACAGCTTTCAGTACGAGTGACACGTGCATTATGTCAACATCCTGGCCTCTGTTATACAGTATGTACAACGTTATGTCTGACTTACAGTTACGATAAGTCAACATCCCCGCCACTGACACTTACAGTATGTACAGATTTCGGCCCTAGTAACCCGTACATCTTATACTTACAGGATGTGAAGTTTCAGTCCACATGAGCCGTACATTATATAAACCTCACTGCCGCTGTTATGCTTACAGTATGCGCATCTTTCAGTCCTATTTACCAATACATTAAGGAAAACATCCAATGTTAAAGTGGATTGTTCAGATTTCAGTCCAACTGACCCGTACATTATGTAAACCTCCAAACCTCTGTTATACTTACAGTATGTTCAGCTTTCAGTCCGACTGACACGTACCAAATGTCAACTTGCCGGCCCTGTTATATTTACAGCATGTACAAATTTCAGTAAGACTGACCAGCACATTATGTCAACCTCCTGACCTATATTACACTTACAGTATGCACAACTTTCAGTCCAACTGACCGTAACATTATGTAAACCTCCGGACATCCTATATTTACAGGATGTGAAGTGTGAGTCCAAATTACCCGTTCATTATGTCAACCTCACGGTCTCTGTTTCACTTACAGTATGTACATCTTTCAGTCAGACTTACTCTTACATTATGTCAACCCTGGCCTTTGTTATACTTAATGAATGTACAGATTTCAGCCCGACGGACCAATCCATTATATGAACCTCCAGGCCTCTCTTATACTTACAGTAAGTTCAGATTTCAGTCCGATTGCCCCATACAATATGTCGTTCTAACTGCTTTTGCTTTACTTACAGTATGTACAGCTTTAAGTTCAACAAACCTGCACACTTTGCCAACCATCCGGCCTCTCTAGTGACCAGTACATTATGTCAACCCCCCGGCAGCTTATACTTACAGAATGTGAAGTTTTAGTATACCTGACCAATACACGATGTCAGCCTCCCGGCGGCTGTTATACTTACAGTATGCACATCTTTCAGCCCGCCTTAGCCGGACATTATGTCAACCTCCCGGCAGCTGTTATATTTTCAGTATGTACAGCTTTCTGTCCGACCCACCGGTACATTATGTAAACCTCTCGGCATCTTATACGTACAGGATATTAAGTTTCAGTAGACCTGACCCATACATTTTGTCAACCTCGAGGCCGCTGTTATACTTACAATATGCACATCTTTCAGTCCGACTGATCCATACACTATGACACCTTCGAGGCCATTGTAATACTTAATGATTGTACAGCTTTCAGTCCGAGTGACCTGTTTATTATGTGAACCTACCGGCCTCAGTAATACTTACAATAATCACATCTTTCAGTCCGACGGACCGGAACATTGCGTCAAAGTCCCGGCCGCTGTTATATTTTCTGTATGTACAGCTTTTAGTCCAACTCACCGGTACATTATGTCAACCTCTCGGATTATTTTACTGACAGGATGTGAAGTTTCAGTCCATCTGACCCGTACATTATGTCAACCTGCCGGTCTCTGTTATAGTTACTGTATGTACAGCTTTCAGTCGGACTGACCCGTACATTATGTAAACCTCCAGGCCTCTGTTATACTTACAGTAAGCTCAGCTTTCAGTCCGATTGTCTCGTACAAAATTTCGTTCTAACCGCTTCTGCTTTACTTACAGTATGTACAGCTTTAAGTCCAACAAACCTGCACATTTTGCCAACCTCCCGGCCTCTCTAATACTTACAGTATGTACAACTTTCTTTCCGACCGATTCGTACATTATGTCAACCTCCCGGACGCTGTTATACTTACAGTATGTATAGCTTTCAGTCCGACTCACCGGCACATTAGGTCAACTTGCCGGAAGCTTATACTTACAGGATGTGAAGTTTTAGTATACCTGACCATACATGATGTCAAACTCCCAGCCGCGGTTATATTTTTAGTATGTACAGCGTTCAGTCCGACCCACCGGTAGATTATGTCAATCTCCCGGCCGCTGTTATACTAACAGTATGAACAGCTTTCAGTCCGACTTACCGTCACATTATGTCAACCTCCCGGCATCTTATACTTACATGATTTTAAGTTTCAGTCCACCTGACCCGTACATTATGTCAAGCTCCCGGCCGCTGTTATACTTACAGTATGCACATCCCTAAGTCCAACTTACCCGTACATTATGACAACCTCCCGGCTACTGTTATACTGAATGATTGCACAGCTTTCAATCCGAGTGACTGGCACATTATGTGAACCTACCGCCCTCTGTTATACTTACAGTATGTACACCTTTATGTCCGAGTGATCAGTGCATTATGTCAACTTCCCGGCCTCTTTTATTCTTACAGTATGATCAACTTTTAAGTAAGACTGATTCGTACATTATATCAACCGCCAGGTATCTGTTATACTTACGATATGCACATCTTTCATTCCGACTGACCAGAACATTATGTCAACTAGCCGGCCGTTAATATATTTTTTAGTATGTCCAGCTTCCAGTCCGTCTCACTGGCATATTATGTCAACCACCAGACATCTTTTCCTTTCATGATGTGAAGTATCAGTCCACCTGACCGGAACATTATGTCAACCTCCCGGACACTGTTATACTCACAGTATATGCATTTTTCAGTCCGTCTTACCCGTGCATTATGTCAACCCTGGCTTCAGTTATATTTACTGTATGTACAGCCTTAAGGCCGACTGACCCGTACATTATGTAAACCTCCCGTCCTCTGTTATACTTACAATAAGTTCAGCTTTCAGTCCGAGTGTCATGTACAATATATCGTTCTCCTGGCTTCTGATTTACCAACAGTATGAAGAGCTTTAAGCCCAACAAACCTGCATATATTTGCCAACTTCCAGGTCTCTGATTTACCCACAGTATGCACACCTTTCAGTCCAACTGACCGGAACAGTATGTCAACCTCCCGGCCACTGTTATATTTTTAGTATGCACAGGATATGAAGTTTCAGTCCAGGTTATACTTACAGTATACTTACAGTATGTACATCTTTAAGTCTATCTTACACTTACCGTGGCCTCTGTTATACTTAGAGTAAGTTCATCTTTCAGTCGACTGACCCGTCCAATATGTTATTATCCCGGATTTGCTTTACTGTTTGTAGATCTTTTAGTCCGACTGACCGGAACATTATGTCAAACTCCTGGACGCCGTTATACTCGCACTATGTACAGCTTTCATTCCGACTCACTTGCACATTATGTCAACCTCTCGGCATCTTATACTTACAGGATGTGAAGTTTCAGTAGACCTGACTCGTACATAATGTCAACCTCCAGGCGGCTGTTATACTTACAATATGCACATCTTTCAGTCCCACTTATCCTTACATTATGCCAACTTCCAGGCCATTGTAATACTTAAGGATTGTACAGCTTTCAGTCGTAGTGACTGGTTCATTATGTGAATCTGCCGGACTCTATACTTACAATATGCACATCATTCAGTCCGACGGAAAGGAACATTTTGACAACGTCCCGGCCGCTGTTGTATTTTCATTATGCACATCTTTCAGTCCGACTTACCCGTACATTATGTCAATGTCCGAGGAACTTTTATAATTAAGGTTTTTAAAGCCGACAGTCCGACTGACTGGTACATTATGTAAAAATCTAAGCCTATGTTATACTTACAGTATGTTCAGCTTTCAGTCCGATTGACTTGTACATTATGTAAAAACTAAGCCTATATTATACTTACAGTATGTTCATCTTTCAGTCCGACTGACCCGTACATTATGTCAACCTGACAGAGTCTGTTATATTTACAGTATGTACAACTTTCAGATAGACTGACCCGCACATTATGTCAACGTCCGGGCCTCTGTTATACTTACAATATGCACATCTTTCAGTCCACCTGACCGGAACATTATGTCAACCTCCCGGACACTGTTATACTCACAGTATATGCATTTTTCAGTCCGTCTTACCCGTGCATTATGTCAACACCGGCCTCAGTTATATTTACTGAATGCACACCGACAGACCCGTACATTATGTAAACCTCCCGTCCTCTGTTATATTTTCAGTATGCACAGCGTTCAGTCCGACACACCGGTACATTATGTCAACCACCAGGCATCTTTTCCTTTCATGATGTTAAGTTTCAGTCCACCTGACCCGTACATTATGTCAACCTGGCGGTCTCTGTTAATTTTACAGTATGTACATCTTTAAGTACGTCTTACCCGTACATTATGTCAACCTGCCGGTCTCTGTTATACTTACTGCATGTACAGCTTTCAGTCGGACTGACGAGTACATTATGTAAACCTCCAGGCTTCTGTTTTACTTACAGTAAGGTCAGCTTTCAGCCGATTGCCCCGTACAATATGTCGTTCTAACGGCTTCTCCTTACAGTATGTGCAGCGTTAAGTCCAACAAACCTGGATATTTTGCAAACCTTCCGGCCTCTCTAATACTTGCATTATGCTCAGCTTTCATTCCGAGTGACAAGTACATTATGTCAACCTCCCGGCCTCTGTTATACTTACAGTATGTACAACTTTCTATCCGACCGACCCGTACATTATGTCAACATCCAGGCCGATGTTATACTTACGTTATGCACATCTTTCAGTCCGAATTATCCATACATTATGCCAACTTCCAGGCCATTGTAATACTTAAGGATTGTACAGCTTTCAGTCCGAGTGACTGGTTCATTATGTGAACCTGCCGGCCTCTGTTATATTTTCAGTATGTACAGATTTTAGTCCGACACACCGGTACATTATGTTAACCTCTCGGATTCTTTTACTTACAGGATGTGAAGTTTCAGTCCATCTAACCGTACATTATGTCAACCTGCCAGTCTATGTTATACTTACAATATGTACAGCTTTATTTCCAAGTGATCCGTGCATTATGTCAACCTACCGGCCTCTTTTATTCCAACAGTATGAACAATTATTAAGTAAGACTGATCCGTACATTACATCAACCTCCTGGCCTCTGTTATACTTACAATATGCACATCTTTCAGTCCGACTGACCTGAACATTATGTCAAACACCCGGAAGCTGTTCTACTCGCATTATGTACAGCTTTCAGTCCGACTCACTGGCACATTAGGTCAACCTCCCGGCTACTTATTCCTAGAAGATGTGAAGTTTCAGTCAATGTTATACTTACAGTATGTACATCATTAAGTCCGTCTTACACGTACATTATGTCATTATCCCGGCTTTTGCTTTACAGTATGTAGATCTTTCAGTCCGACTGTACGGAACATTATGTCAAACTCACGGCCGCTGTTATACTTGCACTATGTACAGTTTTCAGTTTGACTTACTGGCACATTATGTCAACCTGCCAGCATCTTATACTTACAAGAACTTAAGTTTTAGTATACCAACGTCGAGGCCTCTGTTATAATTATAGTATGCACATCTTTCAGTCCGACTTACCCGTATATTATGTCAACCGTGGCCTCTGCTATACTTTATGTATGTACAGCTTTCTGTCGGACTGACCCGTACAATACGTAAACCTCCAGGCCTCTGTCATACTTACAGTATTAACCTCGCAGGTTTGTATTTGATACTATAGGATTGACCTCACTTGTATGTACCAGACATTACATGATTGAAAGCACATGTATGTGGTCGATACTGCAGGATTTACCTCAGATGCGTGTACTAGATACTACAATATTGCCCTCACATGTATGTAGTAGATACTAAGGGATTGTCCATAATGTATATACAATATAATACAGGATTGAACTCATATGAAATACCAGATACTACATCATTGTCCAATTATATATGTACTTCATACTACAGGATAGACCTCACATATATGTGCTTGACCTCGTATGTATGCACCAGATTCCACTAAATTGACATGTTCTTATACTTCTTTATTGACCTCACATGTAAGTACCAGATACCAGAGGATTGACCACACATGTATTTACTAGATAGTACAGTATTGACATCACACGTATTTACTATATACCAAATGATTAACCACACATGTAAGTACCAGGTATTACAGAATTGACCTCATATGTATGTACTGGAAACTATAGATATTCCCTCACATGTATGAACTAGATCCTACAGGGTGACCACACATGTATGTACTTGATGCCAGGATTAACCTAGCATGCATGTACTAGATACTACAGGTTTTTCCTAACTTGTATGTACTAGAAACTGCAGGATTAACCTCGCATGCTTGTACTGGATAATACAGCATTGACATAACATGTATATACTAGACACTACAGGAATGAAATGACACGTATGTGCTTGATATTACAGGATTAAGCTTACATGTATGTACTAGGTATTACATGATTGACCTCACATGTGTGTACTATATACTACAGACATGACCTCACAGGTATTTATTAGATACTACTGCTTTAACATCACTTTTAAGTATTATTTACTATTGTATTGACCTTACATGTAAGTACCAGATACTACAGGATTGTCCACACATATATGTACTAGATGATACAGGATTGTCGTTACATGATCTTAAATGTATGTATTAGATACAACTTGTTTGACGTAAAATGTATGTAATAGATAATACATGATTGTCCAAATATGTATGTAAAAGATACTACATGATTGACCTTAAGTGAATATACTAGATACTACAGTATTGAAAGCAAATCAATATACTTCATACTTCATACTAAAGGATTAACCTCGCATGTATGTTATTAATATTACAGGATTGACCGCACATTTATGTATATGACACTATAGGGTTTCACCCACATGTACGCAATAGATATTACAGGATTGACCTCACATGTATGTACAAGCTACTAAACTATTGAAAACACAAGAAATGTTTGCTACTACAGGATTGACCTCGCATGTATGTACTACTAATACTACTGGATTGACCTCACATTTAAGTTTTAGGTACTGCACAAATGACCTCACATGTATGTACTTCATACTAGTTGATTGACCTTAACTGTATGTACTAGATACTAAATGATTGTCCTCGCAAGTATGGAGTAGATACTAAAAGATTTTCGACACATGTAAGAACAATATACCTCTGGATTGACCTTAAATTTATGTGGCTGATACTACAGGTTTGACCTCACATTTATGTACTAAACACTTAAGGATTGAAATCACAGGAATGTGCTTCCTACTACAAGTTTGACCTCGCATGTATGTAATAGATACTACAACATTGAGCTCACATGCATGTTCTAGGTACGTTTGGATTAACCTAAAGTGTACATACCAGATACTAAACTGTATGTGCTTGATACTCCAAGATAGACCTCGCATGTATGTACTAGAAACTACAAGATTCCCCACACATGTGTGTAGAAGGTACTACAGAATTGACCTCACATGTACGTACTAGATAGTAGAGGATTTTTAACAGATGTATGTGCTAGATACTACAGGATTGTCGTAACATGTATGTAGTATGTAGTAGATACTAAAGAATTTTATACACATGCATGCACCATATAGCACATGATTGACCTCAAATTTATGGTCTTGATACTACAGGATTAGCCTCGCATGTATGTACTAGATACTACATGATTTACATCACATGTATGTACTTTATATTACAGGATTGACTTCACATGTATATACTATACACTACAGGATTGAAAGCACATTTATGAATATCTCAAATATCGTTTTCATTTTAATTAGAGGATCCACAATCCAGTGACAAATTTAGTTTACATGATCATTTTAACATGTGATTACATGTTCGACAACGTGACTATTTGCATATCATTAGCTACAAATGTGCTGTTATTTATTTAATGCTTTTTGGTTTCAAGCGAAGACAGTGAAAATGTATCGTGACCGCAAAATGCTGCTTCGCAGTCGGTTATTGCTTCAATCATCTTCATTACACAAAGATTTTAAATTTATATAGACTGAATTCAGAACAATAAACATATTTTGCAGGGTACTTTGCACCCAATACACTTGCTTGAGTGATAAATTATTTGCTAAACGTACACTTAACAACAATCTGTCATAGTTTGGCGAAAAATAATATATATTCTCTTCAAATAATCCAGTTCCGTTTGTTCTTCTGTTCTTGTTCGATTCTTGCGTTTTGTAATATTGTTTTTCCACATTCATATATGAAGACAACGGCGTACAATCTAAAATACGGATAATGAAAACCAGGAATTGAACAACTTGGTACCTTAACATATAGCTTTACCAAGGACTTGTCGGCAGTAATTGATAGCCATGCGAGAAATTTACAAATGCATGTCCCTTACCAATTGGTTTACACGAGAATGTCATCAACAAGGGTAGTGTAGTCAACAAAAGGACAATTATAATCAGTATCTCAACATGTAGGATAACCAATGACTTATTGCCAGAAAAAAATAACAAGAACAATGGACATTAAAATCAGTTTGATATTAATCTAAGACTAGCAGTCTGTCCATGGGTACGAAGAAAACAATGCGCTCATATGTTGTCGGCTTTATCCCTACGTAAACGATTGATTTCCAATTTCAACGAAAGATAGTCAAAAGAATTAGCATGCATATATGTATCTATCGTATGAAACGAGGACTACCATTATATGTTTATACGTTCTTGTAAAACATCTTCATATCGTAATTGTACATTTCCTTGACATTTTTCTTGTAAACCCTTTGTTCGTTCTGCTTTATCGGTTTATCTTGCACTCGAATTTCCATTTGGTATGGTTCTTGTCTATCCGCCGTTATATATTTGTCTGACATATCCGTTTGGTATTCATCTTGATTACCGCTTATATCGTTCTTGTGTACTACCTGATATCTTTCTTGTTTACCGGTTTTATATATTTCGTCTATACCCGCTCATTTCTATCCATTTAATGTTTTTTACTGTTCGTTTACTTCGCATTAATCGTTATTTTCCTCTATACCGTTCAAGTATATACTCTATGAAGCTTAATTTTATTGTCGATCTATATCATTCACTTACATTTTTGTGTATAACGGTTGATATCGTTCTGGTACATCGCTTAAGCTCATTGTGTTTACACGCTTTCTATATCGTTATCACATAACGTCTTAATATTTCTCGTATATTATTGCTTATATCGTTCCCATAAACCTTCTTATATCGTTCATGGAACGTGTAAACCCTGTTTTATAATTCGTACATACGCGATATCGACTTCGAATACCTGATCCGTATGGCCGTGCTGACATTCTATACATCGTTCTTGTATATTAAAGTTATAACGTCCGTGCTTTATACTGTCTCTGATTGCATGTTGTATATCGTTCTTTTCATATCAGCTTCAGATTGCGTTTGAATACGATCATTCTAAACTATTTTTGTCTTGTATACCCAATAAATAACGTCCGTTTTTAATCCTCTCAGAACGTTTTTGTCTCTCAGATAATTATTGTTTGTGTATGCCTGCTCGTTTATACTCGCTTCAGATATTGCTTGTGTTCGCCCATATTATCTTTCTTCTCTAACCGCTTTACATCATTCAGGTATACCCGCCTGATATTATTCTTGTATTCCCGCCTGATATCATTCTTGTATACCCGCTTTCCATCACTCTTGGTCACCTGCTTGATATCACTCTTGTATAGTCCTTTTTATCGCTCGTGTAGACCAGCATGTTATCGTTTTGGTATACAAGTTTTACATCGTTCCTGTATGTCGTTTTGAAATAGTTCGTGTACACTCCTTTGATATCGTTCTTGTACACCGGCTTTGTAGCGCTCTTGTATCGTAAATGTAAATCTCGAACAAAGCATGATGTCTGACGATTAAGTTTAGTTCGAATTTTTACACAGAATTTATGCGATTTCATCACAATTCTTGGACTATTCATTTAATAGATTAAACATGTTATATTAATTGCATTCGATAATATTTCAGTACATTTTTAATACACGCAAAATAGTTTGTAAAGATAATCAAAAGACCCCGAGTGATGTGATACACTTTCAAAAAAGGCAAATACACATTTTCATTTCAGTTCTTTATATCACTTTTAAAATCTGTTCTCTCTGTTAAATTTACAATAATCGAACAAAACGTGTCTCCAGATGAACTAGATAATGATTGTTAATTATTTTCGTTTCAATAACCTAAGTGAATAGTTTATTTGCGTATTACTTTGAAGTGTATTGTCTTATTTCTTGTGAACGTATTAATGGTGCACACTTTCAAAATAGCCAGTTCGTAACAATGTTATAAATAAATCAAACACTCCTGATGGCTGTGTCTGTATTGATAGTCCGTATTACTGACCAGTCTAACAATACTGGCACTAAATACACTCCAATAACTGAACGATGTTAACACATTTTGTTTAACTTTGTTTACCGAAATATTATTGTATTTATGTTGGGATATCTCATATATCGTTTTTTTTTTATTTTAATATTATCAATAATCAAGTGATAAGTTGAGTAAGTGTGATCATTTAAACATATGAAAACATGTTCAGCCGTCTTCATTGCCGAGGGTTAATTTTTTGAAACAGATATATTTAAACATATATTTATGTCTATAACGAGACTATTTGCACATCACTTAACTACAAATTTTCTGTTATTTATTTAATGTTATTTGGTATAATGCGAACACATCGAAACTTAACCGTGACAACAAAATGGCGGTTTTCAGCAGGTTATCGCTTCAAACATGTTTATTCCTCAAAGATTTTCAATTTATATAGACACCTAGTTTTTTTTTATAGTGTACTATGCACCCAATTCGCTTGCTTCAGTGATAAATTAGTTGCTAAACGTACATTATACAACAATCTGTAATAGTTTAACGAACAATATTAGAATTCACTTGAAATAATCCACTTCCGTTTGTTCTTCTTTTCTTGTTCGATTCTTACGTTTTCTTGCGTTTTTGTAGTATCGTTCAGCCACCTTCTTTTGTTCTTGTATTTTTAATGCGACGTATTTATTACATTAGTAGGAAGATGTCTAGCTCTTTCTCGATCTTTAATAGTGTGTGTTGTAAAATAACATACGACAATACCTGTACATGTAAGTAATTATTATGTACCGGTATAGTTGAGAGAATTTTGGTCAATAACAGCGCGGCGTTAACATAGCTTGTGGTAGGAAACTTCGTTAATTTATAATCGTTAAGGTTCATGTTAATATTGTTGAGTTGTCTTTGAAAGTTTGGATCACTGCAATACTAATAGCTTTTGGTTATTTTTATCAAAATAATGCATTTTGTTGATGTGGTCCAGGGATTTACCCAAACGGGTGACAATTCCGTATTTATGTCTGAAAATATGTAGATAATCCGATATTTATTCACAAAATGGAAGTTGCTGAAATGCTAAACGGGACTTTCCAATATAACGTTTTGACGTTTAATGTATTTCGGTTGGTCGGCTATCTGCTAAATAGTTATGTGATTGGTCAGTTCCTATAACAAAAACTAAAACGAACCTCTACGAGTAGCAGTTTGTAGAAATGGGTGACAGTAAACAATCGGGGTGACGGTGAAATTTTTCATTTGGGTGACGGTGATGTGAGTTATATTTGGTGACGGTGATGGTACCTATGGTTGAAGGTGGAGTTCACAATACTCTTAAATAAAGTTGGTTATAAATAATAAAGTGAAAGTTATTGACTATTAGTGTAAGTATATTATATTAGTAATGTTGGGGGATAGTCACAAGTCGGTATAACCTGTTTTAAGTGATTCGTCTTGCTTGGAAGTAAATGTGTACAAAGATGTGTTACTTCCTTGTTGTGTTAAAATATTGTGTTACAGGTGTATATAAGTCCATCTATAGCAGAACTAACAAAATATGGCGTGTTTAATGGTATGTTTTATAAAATGTTTATTGACTGTTTTTAATGTCGTTACTACGTAAAAGCAAATTAATGCAGGAGACTACGTTGGCGAGTTGTTAAGGCAGTCAGTCTCTATTGATCATGTTTTTTTTAAACAATAAGAATGCGGAATCGAGTCTCACTGCAGTTTACTCCGGATTGCGGTTTTCTATCAAATGATGATAGACGCCGTGATATAGTTAAAACGATGCCGAAACTGACCTTAAGTAGCATTCAAACAGAAAACAAATCTATTGTTTCATGCAGGTAATAAATAAGAACAATTCCTGATAAAGATTCATATTGGCAGAATATATTATATAACAGTTTGCACAAATAATGTACAACAATCCAACCAAGTGTAACTGCAATAACCTTTATTAGTGCATTTCAGATCCTGATGTAACTATAATTTTTATCTCAAAAATACATACCTTCATCAATCACCAAGGAAAACTACTGCAATTACGTGTTTGTTGATAAATGAATATATTATTGGTTGCACATAATCCCACATTAAATATATTTACAAATCTAAGGAATGAAATATTCGCACAAGTACAATTATATCTTCTTGATATGCACACTGTCAATCTATCGCAGTTGCCAATTGTTACTATCAAAAGTATGAATATTAGACTTTCCATTGTCTGTACAACGTTGTCATGGGAATCACTATTCTGGAAATCGATATTCCTGTTTGTCTTAATTTGTAAACCTGCAAAAAGCTAATTGCATCAATGACCAAATCGCCGTTTAAAATAATCGTAACGTGTGTCGTTCGTAAAGGACGACCGGAGCAAGCACATTATAATACACAATTTAGAAACATAAAACTTGTTTGTGTATATATTCCCCGGAGATTACTACAGCACGTGTGGAGCACATGTATTCTTCGTTAGCGATTGCATTCGGGGAAGAAGTGCTATAATGTTTAACTAGCAGTTTTCAGTTTCGTTCCCATGTGTTGTGTTTTCTTTGGATACTTTGACTCCATTTCTTGTTTATCAGTGGTACAGCAAAAAATACTGCGGAAGGTAAATAAACAAAAACGAATGATTTTTAGTCTTGGATATAATATTACATTACTATCTCTTAATAATTCAAAGTAATATTAACGTGTATGTATTTTCGCCGATATGAGACAGCTTCTTGAAACGATGCAGTGAGTGTATATATACACTTTAATAACAATGATATTCATAGGTCCGCTTGTGTGTTTTTAGCTTTTCGTGAGCAAAAGAGCAAGCGTGTGATTAGAGCCGATAGAACTCTCTTTGAACAAAGAACTGACATCTACGAATACAAAACAGACTAAAACAAATAGCAAAAAAATCGACCGAACAACAAGAGACAAAAGTCAGGGGGCAGTTACATATTCGGATATAGAACACAAAACACAAAAACACAAAAACACAGACACTAAAACTTTCACGACTGATAATGAATCAATATGTAACTGCAATTTAGTTTATATTTTTATTTATAATCCCAATCGATGCCCCGAACAGCTAACAAAATAAGGACAAACAGTTTGTTGTCGTGGAGTGCATTTTGTATAACAACATCGAAACTTAAAAGGTATTTCTCTAATTGATGATCAGTGTAAACACGTTTACATTAACCTACAACTCACTGTAGAACCAAAAGCAATAAAATAGATCTAAGAATGTTGTGTAACTAGGTAGTCAAATAATTCCTTTTCAAACACAGATAAACCGGAAAAAGCTAGTGTTTTACGAGCTTGGATAGCAATGCAAATGGGTCATTATAACTGACATCAAATCAAAATATAACTGTTATTCTCAAAATCAGCTTCAAGTTTGTACGTAATAAATATTTAAAGTCAGTCGTTATGTTAAAAGAGCAAAAGGCCCGAAAACTATCAAAAGCGGAAGGTCTAGGGGCAATTACACATTACACACTCATACAAGCTGAAACGAATACTAAAGATATAAAAAACAAAAACGTAAAGTGTGTTATATGAACCCAATGAAAACATAGGCGAACTTAGGTTCTGAAAACTGCAGTCGAGCTACTAACTCTCATGTCAATCAAAAAGTCGAATTCATGAATAGAAAAGAAATCCAAACTCTACATTTACTGGCACATCTTGTGAAAATAAAAACCGTTTTTAAGACTTAATCATGTACGCCTTGTCTAAATTTTTGCAACAATATATTTGTTTTATACATACACGGACAATACATATGTCACTGATCACAGAACTTTACATCATCCGGTGTTTTTCTGCCTTTTCTTGAAACTGGATTCATATTGGGTAACACACTAATGTAAAAAATGCATTTATACATTTATGGGTAATATCTTGTAAAATACCTTTCACTCCCCAATCCCCTGTCGTAAGTGTGCAACTTTCCACATAAAAACACATAATTGTAAAGGTATAAGTTTATAATTGTCTACAGTGACACTTGATGTCTTACGCATTATTTATGCGATTTCATTACTATTGTATTGGCTATTCATTTAAGGTAGCTATTTCGTAACAATTTTATAGATAAATCAAATAACCATTATGACTGTGTCTGTGTGAATAGTCCGTATTGCTAGCCAGTCTAACAATAGCATGTAATAATGTCACTTAATACAATACAATAACCTAACTTAGAAAACTGAAACGAGGTCATCACATTTTGTTTAACTTTGCCTCGAATAACATTGTTGTTTTAATTAGAGGATCAATAATGCTATAGTAAATTGAGTAAGTATTATCATTTTGACACAAAATTACATGTTAAACTGTTTTTATTGCCGAGGCTAATTTTTAGAAACGAATATATATATATATATATATATATATATATAAACATACATTTATGTCCGTAAAGAGACTATTTCCATATCACTTGTAAAGTGCTTACGTACAACGCATAGATATTTTTGTGTTTGATTCCGAACGTTTTCACAAAATACAAATATCTGTTAACAGTGGTACAAAAATAAAAATGTGTGTTTGAATATTGTTTAACGCCACTTTCAGCAATTTTTCAGCTCTATCATGGTGTCCAGTTTTTATGGGGGAAGCCTAAGTAGACGGAGAAAACCCCCGACTTTCGGTAGGAAACTGGCAATCCTTGTGAACACTTGACTTGAGTACACCCTGCCTGCAGAGAGAATCGAACCCGCTATCTCGGTGTTGACAGAACACGTGATTTATAAATACAAGAAATAATTCTAATGCGTTGTGGCAGTCGCATTTTGCCTGGTAGAACGGAGAAAAAGTCCCTGAGAGAAATTATTTGAGTGATACAACAGCAATGCCTTTGTAACAAACCAATTTTAACTGAGTTAACGGAAACAATGTCTGTAACAAATAAAATATGTCTGTGACCAACTTGTTGTATGACGGAATGTTTGCAGTGTTTTGCAGACATTTTTGAATTCATTTGCAGTCAATAAAGGGCAGTGACTAACGAATAAAATGCAACAGGTTTCGGCAGTCGTTTTTACAGGCAATAGTGCAAACTGTTATAAAATCTTTCCTAAGATCATATTTGATGTTATAACAAAATAATCGTGACGACAAAATGCTGGCTCGTAGCAGGTTATCTTTTCTAACATGTTTATTCGAAAAAAGATTTTAAATTTATCTAACGGAATTCGGATTTGCTAACATTATTTTAGGTACTTGATTGAATGCTTAATTAGTTGCTAAACGTACACTAGACATTAATCTGCCATATTTAAACGAAAAATGGAATTATGTAAATGTGCACACAGATGTGAGGTTTCCTCGTTGCGTTTCGTTGTATTTAAAACAGATATTGTGTTACAAGCATGTACAAGTCTCTATTGCAGACCCTACAAAACATGGCAAATGCAATGATATGTTTTGTAAAATGCATATTAACAGTTTTTAATCACGTTATAATCTAAAAGCAAATTTATTCAGGGTACTCGTTGGCCGAGTAGTAGTTAAGGCAGTTAGTCTACTACGGATCACGTTGCCTGAAACACCGAGTGGGCGGAATCGAGTATCATTGTTGTCAGGGTGTATTTGACTCCAATCTCAATTGACACTGATAGCCAGTTTTCTTACCAATGATAAGGGTTTACTCCGACGGCGGATTTCTAACTGTTAATGCTGGATGCCTCAATATGCCTAAAAAGGCTGAAAGTGATCGCAAGGAGCATTAAAAACAATTTTTCCATGAATGTAATAAATAAGAATACTTTCGGATAAAACTGATGGACTTAGATGTAGGCGGAATGGATTATATAACAGTTTGCACACATAATTACAAATCAAGACTGAAACGAAGCGGCATTACTATGAAAGTGTGATTCCTTCATTAATATTTAGATGCAGCAAATCAATTTCAAATCTTAAAATCATTTGTGTCTATTATCTGACATTAGGCACCTGGCAGATTTTGTTGTGTAACTGTGATAACATTTATTAGTGTCTTTTAGATCCTGATGTAACTATATTTTTTTCTTAAAAATACATACCTTCAATATCATAAAGGTAAACTACAAGTATTTGCATGTTTGTTGCTAAATCCATATATTATTGGTTGCACATTATTCCGCATAAAATATATTTACAATCTAAGGAATGAAATTTTCACTCAGCACAATTATATCCTCTTTATAAGTACACTGCCAATCTATCGCAGTTGCCAGTTGATATCATCAAAAATATCCATATTAAATTTCCATTGTATGTATAGAGTTGTCATGGGAATCACTATTATGGAAGATACTATTCACTTTCTTCTAAATTTGTTAACCTGAAAAATGCAGCCCTTTATATACAACTCAAGTGGCATAATACATTATATTATGTAATTGTATCAATGACCATATCGCCGTTTAAAATAATCATAACGCGTGTCGTTAGTAAATGACAATATCTGCGAGTGCATCGTAATACACAAATTTGGCAAAATAAAACTTAGAGTAGTAGCAGGCTGATATATTCACCCGAGATTGTTACAGCTCCAGTGGAGAACTTGTATTATTAGTTAGCGACTGCCCTCTGGCGATTGGGGGGGGGGGGGTTAGACTGTTAAACTAGGAGTTTCCAGTTTCTATCCCATGTGGGGTGTTTTCTTTGGATACTTTGACTGCCTTCCTGATTTAGCAGTGATACAGCTAGAAATATTGCGAAAAGTAGTGTAAAACTTCATTTAAATGAAAACGAAATAAATCAATATTTTAATCTTGGTTATAATGTAACAATACTGTCTCTACATAATTTAAAATAATATTATCGTGTATGCATTTCGATTGTATTAGACAGCTACTTGAAATGACATAACACATGAATGCAGGTGCGAAACTAGGTATAATTCATGCAACATATTTTGGACAGGCTTACACTTTCACGACTTATAATAAATTAATATATAACTCCACTTAGTTCACATTTGTATTTAAAACCCCTAATCGATAAACAAAACAGCTGACAGCATCAGGACAAGCAGTTTGTTTTCGAGGGGGGCATTTTTTAAAACAACATCGAAACGTATTTTTCTAATTGATGCTCATTGTAAATACGTTTAAAACAACCTATAACTCGCAGTAGAAACAAAAGCAATAAAAACGATTTTTTTCTTGCAATGACATAACGAACAAACTAAATACAGTTGTTCAGGGGAAGTACAAATAATTAGCATGCCTCCAGGAATAGCAGATTTCAATTAATGTTCGACGTATTTAAACATTTGGAAATGCCAAACAATGCCTCTGACAGATTATGTTGACCAAATGTAATGTATCTTTTGGCAAAATATACGTTTCGAAAACAACATATACACATTAAATATTAAATTTTCATTTATTAATATCACGATTTAAAAATTACGTGTATTCATTGAGTGTTCTGGTATAGTCATCGAAGCGAAAATTTAACTGGACTAACAATCAAAATCAAGGTCAATGACTCACTGCGATAACAAAATTTAAATATTTGTTCCATAAGATAAAAATAGACCTAATAATGTTCTGTATCTAGGCAGTTCAATAATTCCTTTCAAACTGACTGAAGCCATGAGAAAAATAATAATATTCCACGAGTTTGGATAGCCAAGAAAATGGGTTATAATAAGTGACATCAAACCAAAATATGACTGTTATGTACACAATCAGCTTCGGGTTTGTATGTAATAAATACTAAAAGTTATTCGTTGATTTCAAGGGGCATAGGGCCCGAAAGATAAGTGAGAGCGGAAGGTCTATGGGTAATTACATTCAAAAGAGAAAAAACACCCGAATTCTCAAAATAAATGTCTGATGTAATTTGAGAGATGAATTTTTGATAAATATTAAGTCATTGTCACGACCAACTAATACACTTGTATTTAAGACTCCATGCTTTAGCAATTGAATACGTAATTGTATCCCTGTTTTTTTTCCATCTACCTCAGAATATGTTTTGTTTATCGATCGAAACATTGAGTACATTATGATCTGGCTCAGACACATTGTCCTGTCCTATATTTCGTGTTTGAACTATTCAATTGCTGTAGTTAAACAACACGTTCAGTTCTAAATAGAATTTGTAAAATACTTACTTTGATATGGTGATGTTAAAAGCAGTTCTTACATTATTGACCTGAAATATAAAGAGCTCTCTGATATCCAAAATCTGGTGTGAAACCATTAAGCAGTCAAATAGGTGACGTGAAAGTTGATTGTTTGATGGTGTTTAATGCCACTTTCATCAATTTTTCATCTATATCATGACGTCCAGTTTTTATTGGGCAGGAAGGCGGAGTACCTGGAGAAAACCTACGACCTGCGGTAGGAAAACTGGCAATCCTTGTCAATTAAGATTGAAGTCGAGTACACCCTGCCTGCAGTGAGAATCGAACCCGCAATCTCAGTGTTGACAGACCACGTGATCAATAGTAGACGAACTACCTTGACCACTCGGCCACCGGGGCCCCAGCATGCAAGTTGAGCTCCAAATATGAATTTGAATATATAATATAGCATCACTCACAAACTCTTCACTAGCAGTATTGATAAGAATAAAGTAGACTTCATAACATGTGCAGACATATAAGACAATTCACAGTTGGTTCAGTTTGAGCAAATTCACAACAGCCTATTCACATGACTGTACATACCAGCTGCAGTATTTTTCTGGTTGACAATTGAGACTAATAGCCAATGACTGCAATGATGTGATTAAAACATGATGCGTCAGACATCAATCAATCATCAATCAATCTTTTCTCTGACACTGATTTTATGTAGGTAAAGTACATATTTTGTCTTTCATAGACATATTTTCGGTTGAATTAATCGAAATGTGTCTGTCAAAAAATGTCTGTCAGAGACATTTTATCATTGTATTAGACAAAATGCGACGGTCAGAACGCCTGGTAATTATAAATTTTATGTATTAATTCTGATCAATACAAATTTTTGGTATATTTTGATGAAAATGTTCCGAATAAAACCCCAAAATATCTATTTGTATATTGTACGTACGCGCACTTGACGAACACAAACGCACTTTTATGTTTAAAAGATATATGTGTTACTAAAAAATAACTTTCATCCACGCCGAATCGGGAAAATGTTAGAATTTTCTTTAAATGTGATAATTATGTAATAGAATTTGCAAATGGCTTATTTACACATCTGATAAAAAGTACAAGACATAATACCAGCGTTTCTTTTCTACTATACACTCACCAATCAAAAACATTGGACATCACCATCCGGTGTTTTCCTCGATTATCCATTTGACGTCACCATCCTGTGTTTTCCTCAATTATCTAGAAATTGTTATTAGATAATATAACAATGTAATACATACATTTAAATTTTTGGAGTTATAGATCTCGCCTTGTTATATAACTTGCCCACACCGACTACCACTTCGTAACTTTGGAACGTTCTACAGACAAAACACGCATATGTAAAGGTGTATTTTCTAATTGTTTACACGCTATATAGATAATTAAAAGTAGTTCAGATAAAAGCTTTTTTAAAAGATCTGCCTGTTTGAAGCTAGGAACCGGTTTCCTTCAATCGCATGTAACTCGCGTGTGCCGTTTGCTCTTAATCGTACAATAGCAAGTCAAGAAAGAAACATAATAAGCATGTGAAGTAAATGACTCCCCTTGAAGAGTAACTATAACTTAAGTAGAATATAATTAAAGCGTCTTGAAATATCACAATATCTATCGACAAAAATGAACTTTTCAACAAATTTCACAAGTTGGTAATGAGACTATTTCTACTTTGTTTTTTTCACTGGCGTCTCTCATCAGTCGATGTTATTGATTTGTTAAAAGAGGAATCGGTTATTTGCTAATTAATTTCATTATTTGCAACAAATTTGTGTCTACATCATATCTTCATTTTTTATTTGGGAAGTCAAGTAGAAAACGGTAAAAGTCAAACACAGCATGATATGCGATTCCGTAACAACACTTGAACTATTAGGGAGCATCGCAGATGCGATCTATACGATTACATGCGTGTGTGAAAATAGTCACGTGATCCATATTGAACAAATCCATTTCAGATGGTAGCTGAGCTATCCGAAGAAAATATTGTAGACGAACGGAAAAAAATATAATATAAAATTAGACAAAAATAATTTGAAGTGTTTATTTTTTAAATTACTACGAAGTGCATGACAATTTTTTTTCAATCTGAAACGCTGTATTTGAAATTGAGTTTTGTGACGTCACCAACACATTATAACGTCACGTCATCAACGGCGCGTAGAGCCACTGTTAGGGGTCTCTGAAGTAACGACATAAACAATGTGCGATGCTCGCATTTAGGCTGCGCCTACAATCATATTAATTTAGTAAACGAAAACCGTAATATAAATTGTACTCGATAGTCTTACGTTTTATTAGAATATTTTAATGCACCCTCAATATTTTCTAAAGATAACCAAAAGACCACGTGCACAGTGATACATATTGGTAAAACTACGCAAATACATTTGTATTTCAGTTCTCAGCAGCGCTTTATCAATCTGTTCTCTATTTTAAGGGTTTAAAATGTGTTCACATATGAACAAGACAATGATTGTGAAATTTATTAATTCAATTGATCCAGGTCAATAAATTATTACGCATTCCCTTGAACTGTATGTTTTACTCGTGAACATTCGTCGTGTCCAATTTAGAATTAGCCAGTTCGTAACAATTTTGTCAATAATTTATGTTCGATGTGATGTCTCATTCCCGGTGTACATTTTAACTAGAAGAATTAGTAAGGTAGGGAAAATTCACTTAATATCAGTATTTTTACATATGATTAAATCTCCAGCTGCCTTTAACGACCGGGGTTAATTTCTCGCAGCATATATATTTTAACATACATTTATATCTGTAACTTACTATTTGCTCAACATGTGTAATCGTAAAGTGAGCGTACGAACAAGTTACAGATTTGTATTCGCTTAATTCCGCACGTATTCATAAAACATATTCAGAAACTGATAATATGAATTAGTCGGCTTAAAAAACGTACATAATAATAATAATGCGCTGAGATACAACGGGGGCCACGTCTGTGACAGATATTGTTTGAAAGGTGAAACGCTACCGTGTCAGCTGTAACAATGGTTTTGACTGGCAAAATATGACCGTGAAAGACATCAAAAATAATGTCGCAACACAAATTATTATACGACAGAATCTTTGCAGTCTCTGCAGACATTTTCGTAGTCAATTGCAGTCAATCTCAGTCAGTGACTTACGAAAAACGAATGCAAAATGTATCAAAAGTCTATTTATATTCAGTAGTGCAAATTGTTTGGACAAGCTTTCCTGACATCATATTTGATTTTATTTCACTAGATGTTCAATGTATTACTTCTTCGTTGCCATTGTCAGGTGCATTAATTTTATTTTTTTAGCTGTTATTATGCTTTGTTTTAGAATTCAACAACAAATTTGCCACGATTTATTTTTACGTTTTATCGTCTCATGCGAATTCAGCAAAAACAACGACAAAGTGCTGAATCACATTAAGTTGTCCTTTCATGTTTACTCTACAAACATTTTTAATTTATATAAAATTAAGTATGTATTTAGTCAAAATCTTAAAAATATAGATTGATGCAAGCGGTGTGATACAAAACCTTGTATCATCTTTATATGTGATACTAGATGTAGCCGTATACATAAAGCATACTTTTATCCCGTATGGGGCCCCTGGGAAAACAAATCATCATGGCCGCCTTCGTCCGCTTCGATTGAAAAAGTAACAAAATGAAGCAATGCCTAACCCGAACATGTTTTAAACGACGTAAATAAAATGATATGTAATATATTTGTTTTAATAACATAAGGGAAGTAAATTAAGAAACAAATCTACTTAAATATCAGCGACAGAAGGCACGGAAAAAGTGGGGTAGTTCTGGGTCAATAATGTCAGTCTCAGGTCACAAATCCTGTATGATTTTTGTGTCCTCTATAAAAGTGTGTCAATGCACAAACCAACAAACGAGAAACTTGATCTCAAGCGCACTAAAAGTTAATAAATATGTACCTACACTGTATCATCATGCACTCTTCAGTCAAGACATCGTCGAAATCCGTTGATATTCATTTTGATTTCCATCGTCCAAAATCAAATGGTATTCATTTTAATGGCATCAAAGTGACATTACCGTCAATAACTAGTTTTCTTATTTTAATTCACTAATCAACGTCGACATCCACTCATCAATCAAAACCAATACAGGCTCCACCGATATTGAATTTGGTGCTTCGCAAACTTTTACCTTGACACTTCCCAGTTTAAGGTTACAATTGGGTTATTTGTTGACCAGAAGACGATTAATATTTAAAAAAGATAAATTTTCGCTGTTATTTAATAAATAATAATATTTTCTTATTTTTATTAATTTAATGTTCAACAAAAATATAGTTTGTTTTTATATAAACTATAGTTATACATCCCGAATGGGCCTCGATCGTCTAAGCGTCATAAAAGTAATGATGGGGTGCCATAAGGGACAATATTTATTGAATATATTTGGATTTTATCAATAATAACGTGATTTGCCCAATTCCAGAGTGTAATTTTGTGTTATAAAAACTATTAATAAAGATATATTTTTTTAAATATTATGCGTTTTTTTAAATATTATGCGTTCACTTAAAACGAATATTTTCCAAACAAATACGGATAACTTGATCACGTATCCAAAAAACTTTCGCTACATGGACCTAATTATTTCTGTTTTTCCCGTAAAATATTCCTAATTTAAGATGTGAGCTATAATATAATAGTTATTCCGGTCTTAGACAGGGTATATAATGTCACATTCACGGCTTAGGACGTATATTCCATTCGCCTTCGGCTCATGGAATATAAATCATAAGCCGTGAATGTGACATTATATACCCTGTCTAAGACCGGAATAACATATAATGTCTATTATCTGACAGACACATGTTATATGTATTTGAATGAAATGCAGCGTAGGATTCACTACTAACAACTCTACATATTTCTGATCAAGTGTGCATGTAAGATTTGTACACCTTGATTAGTGCATTGTAGATGCTGCTGCGACTATTATTTGTATCTTAAAAATACATACCTTCAATATTTATCAAGAAAAACTGAAGTTTATTGATATGTCCAAAGATTATTGTTTGCGCATTATTCCACATCGAATATATATACATATTGGAGGAATACAATATTCACTCAAACACATTAGCTTCCTCCTTATAAGTGTGTAGTTTATTCTATCACAATTGTCAATTGCCATTATCGAAGGTATCCGTATTAAAGATTCCACTGTATGTACATGTATACCGTTGTCATAAGAAATAATATTCTGGCAATATCTTTACCTTTTCTGCTAAAATTGTAAGCCTGAAAAATATAGCACCTAATAAAATACACAGGAAGCATAGTGCATGTTATAGTATGATTTTCCTATTGACGAAATTGCCGTTTAAAACACTCGTAATATTGCAATTAATCATTTATTACGTTTTTTTTATCAAATTAAAACGAGTGTAGTTAATAAATACAATAGGTGCGTAAAAATCATGATACACAAAATTGACACAGAAAACGAAGAGGAGCAGTTTGTGTATATATTCAACCATGATCTACAGCTTCCGTTGTCAACGCTTGTATTCTTAGAGTCAGGAGTGTAAGACTGTTTAATTAGGACTTTCAAGTTTCATTCAGATGTGAGGTATTTTCTTTGGAAACTTTGACTCCCTTCCTGTTAACAGTGATACAGCTAAAATATTGCCGAAAGTAGTGTGAGGCTTCAAGCAAGCAATAACAATAGAAGCACATCTTTTCGTCATGGGTATTATATTACATTACTATCTCTTAATAATTTAATATGTTTAACGTGTTTGTTTTTGTGAAGATCTGAGACACTTTCTTGGAATGACATTACGTTGTAAGTTGACATCTATGATCAAACACAACTTTGCGGACTACGTCAGTGTAACAGTCCTCTTTGATACGCAATCTCGCACAACTTGATAGATGATTTAATTATTATAAAATTGTATCATGTTGTAATCTATTTAAATATTCAAACACTTTAATAACACTGATTTTCTTAGTTCCTGTTGTTTTTTTTTTTTGGTTTGTTTTTCATTTTGCAGGAGAAGGAAACATATACTCTGTCCCGGCTGAACTCTCGGTAACAGTTTAAAGCTATATAATGTAAATACGAAAAACCGCCATTAGTGGGTGTCACTCTAAAACTGATGTACAAACCTTGACATTAGATCAATTAAAAACAATGATAGCAAAATGAATGCGAGTGCAAAAAACAATAATGTAGTGAGACCAAACTTTGGACGGTCTTACCACTTTGTGTTTGCGGCTTATAATGGTTAATATATAACTGTAATTTGATTATATTGTTATTGATAGTTTCAAATCGATGTACCAGACAACAAATGCCGGAAATGCAAATATTGTTTTTTGTGGCGCGCATGTTTTGAAACAAAAATAACACTTAAAACGTACTTCTACGATTCATATTCAGTGCAAATACGTTTAATGCAGACTTCAACTCAGAGTAGAAACAAAAGCAATGCAAACGATTTCTTCTTGTTATGAAACAATTACACACTAAATGCGGTTACTGTTTTACATTATAGGTAATTAGAATTCATCTAGCAGATGTCAGATTTCCTATAATGTTCTACCACGTATGCTAAATATTGAGAAATTCCCCGTCCTGCCTCCGACAGATTATGCTCACCAAATTTAAGCTATCTTTTGCAAAAGTTATGTTTTGAAAACAATACATGCACACTAAATTTTAAATTCCTATTGATTAATATCACGATTTTTAAAATAATGTCTATACATCGATTGTTCTGCTGTAGTCATTTAAGCGCGAATTTAACTGGACTATAAATCAAAATCTAGATCAGATTGACTGACTGCAATAACAAAATTTAAATATCTTGTCCACCGTGATAAAAATAGACATATCAATGTATTATATCTTGGCAGTATAATACTTCATTTTCACACTGAATGAAGCTACGAGAAAAAACATACTGTTCTACCAATTTGGATATCCAAGTAAATGGGTAATGGTAACTGACATCAAATCAAAATATGGCTTTATTCATGCAATCAGCTTCTAGTTTGTATGTAATAAATATTAAAAGAAAAAAAAATTGTCAATTTAAAAAGCAGAGCCCGAAAGTTAAGCAAAATATGAAGTTCTTGGGCAATTACAAAACCAAATTCAGAAAAATACACACAAACTGAAACGAATACTAACGAAATAAACCGCATAATCGGAAAATGGTGTAAGTCGAGTTATTAACTCTTGAGAAGTCAAATTCATCAAGAGACAAGACATCCAAGTTCTAAATTTACATGTCCGATGTTGACTCAATTTAGGCAACAGCAAAACTGCCTGATCAAAATGACTGTTAATGAAATCTGCTGTCGTTTTTCGTCTGTTTGTGACTATGATTGAAGGCACATGACTGCAGAAATGTTTATAAAAAACTGCATACACTATGTTTTAATGTGAGGGCAATTCTAGGTCAGCCAAGGATACATTTGTTCTGTCATGGACATATTTTACCTTTGAGCATGTTTAACGTAAACATATATGCCATAGATGTATTTTCCATTGTAAGAGACTTACTGCGACTGTCACAACGACAGGTAATCACCAAGTGTGTTTCTAACCGTGGTTATTGAATACTGTTGGGGTCTGATTATTGTACAAAAATGTTCGGACTTTAATAAAAAAACTATCTTTTTGCAAATTACACTACACACACACAGAGAAGCGTTACAGTGATAAATTTATGTTTAAATATATCGTTGTTTTTAAATCAAGCCTCGTGAATGAAGACTAATGAAATCATATTTTCTTGTTTTATAGTTTTATTTCAGATTAATGCATGAGGGGTGTGATGTTGTACCTATTTACACATGAGCTGGCCTTTATACTCGAGATTATTTTTACCGAATGTTAGTGAGGTACAACATATTAATGTAAAGTCCCATTCCATGTGTAAATGATTAATACATTATACCCCGAATGATGTATTATGTAAAAATCTAGGCCTATGTTATACTTACAGTATGTTCAGCTTTCAGTCCGATTGACTTGTGCATTATGTAAAATCTAAGCCTATGTTATACTTACAGTATGTTCATCGTTCAGTCCGACTGACCCGTACATTACGTCAACCTCACAGAGTCGGTTATACTTACAGTATGTTCAGCTTTCATTTCGACTGACCCGTACATTATGTTAACCTCCCAGAGTCTGTTATTTTTACAGTATGTACAACTTTCAGATAGACTGTCCCGCACATTATGTCAACGTCCGGGCCTCTGTTATACTTACAATATGCACATCTTTCAGTCCGACTGACCGGCACATTATGTCAACCTGCAGGACACTGTTATACTCACAGTATATGCATTTTTCAGTCCGTCTTACCCGTGCATTATGTCAACCCTGGCATCAGTTATATTTACTGTATGTACAGCCTTAAGTCCGACTGACCCGTACATTATGTAAACCTCCCGTCCTCTGTTATACTTACAGTAAGTTCAGCTTTCTGTCCGAGTGTCATGTACAATATATTATTCTCCTTGCTTCTGATTTACCTACAGTATGAAGAGCTTAAGCCCAAACAAACCTGCACATATTTGCCAACTTCCCTGCCTCTGATTTACCAACAGTATGCACAGCTTTCATTCCGACTCACCGGAACATTAGGTCAACTTACCGGCAGCTTATACTTACAGGATGTGAAGTTTTAGTATACCTCACCCGTACATGATGTCAACCTCCTGGCCGCTGTTATATTTTCAGTATGCACAGCGTTCAGTCCGACACACCGGTACATTATGTCAACCACCAGGCATCTTTTTCTTTCATGATGCGAAGTTTCAGTCCACCTGACCCGTACATTATGTCAACCTGCCGGTCTCTGTTAATTTTACAGTAAGTACATCTTTAAGTCCTTCTTACCCGTACATTATGTCCACCGTGGCCTCTGTTATACTTACTGTTTGTACAGTTTTCAGTCGGACTGACGAGTACATTATGTAAACCTCCAGGCCTCTCTTTTACTTACAGTAAGTTCAGCTTTCAGCCGATTGCCCCGTACAATATGTCGTTCTAACGGCTTCTGCTTACAGTATGTGCAGCAGTAAGTCCAAAAAACCTGGACATTTTGCCAACCTCCCGGCCTCTCTAATACTTGCACTATGTTCAGCTTTCATTCCGAGTGACCAGTACATTATGTCAACCTCCCGGCCTCTGTTATTTTTACAGTATGTACAACTTTCTATCCGACCGACCCGTACATTATGTCAACCTCCCAGCAGCTGTTATACTTACAGTACGTACAGCCTTCAGTCCGACTCACCGGCACATTAGGTCAACCTCCCGGCAGCTTATACTTACTGAAAGTGACTGAGTGACTGGTTCATTATGTGAACCTGCCGGCCTCTGTTAGACTTACAATATGCACATCTTTCAGTCCGACGACCGGAACATTATGTCGACGTCCCGGCCGCTGTTATATTTTCAGTATGTACAGATTTTAGTCCGACACACCGGTACATCATGTTAACCTCTCGGATTCTTTTACTTACAGGATGGGAAGTTTCAGTCTATCTAACCCGTACATTATGTCAACCTGCCAGTCTCTGTTATACTTACAATATGTACATCTTTATGTCCAAGTGATATGTGCATTATGTCAACCTCCCGGCCTCTTTTATTCCAACAGTATGAACAATTATTAAGTAAGAGTGATCCGTACATTATATCAACTTCCTGGCCTCTGTTATACTTACAATATGCACATCTTTCAGTCCGACTGACCTGAACATTATGTCAAACATCCGGACTTTGTTATACTCGCATTATGTACAGCTTTTAGTCCGACTCATTGGCACATTAGGTCAACCTCCCGGCAACTTATTCTTAGAAGATGTGAAGTTTCAGTCAATGTTATACTTACAGTATGTACATCATTAAGTCCGTCTTACACGTACATTATGTCATTATCCCGGCTTTTGCTTTACAGTATGTAGATCTTTCAGTCCGACTGTACGGAACATTATGTCAAACTCCCAGCCGCTGTTATACTTGCACTATGTACAGTTTTCAGTTTGGCTTACTGGCACATTATGTCAACCTGCCAGCATCTTATACTTACAAGAACTTAAGTTTTAGTATACCATACCCGTACATGATGTCAACGTCGTGGCCTCTGTTATAATTATAGTATGCACATCTTTCAGTCCGACTTACCCGTATATTATGTCAACGTGGCCTCTGCTATACTTTATGTATGTACAGCTTTCTGTCGGAATGACCCGTACAATACGTAAACCTCCAGGCCTCTGTCATACTTAAAGTATTAACCTCGCAGGATTGTATTTGATACTATAGGATTGACCTCACTTGTATGTACCCGATATTACATGATTGAAAGCACATGTATGTATGTGGTCGATACTGCAGGATTTACCTCAGATGCGTGTACTAGATACTACAATATTGCCCTCACATGTATTTAGTAGATACTAAGGGATTGTCAATAATGTATATACAATATAATACAGGATTGAACTCATATGAAATACCAGATACTACATCATTGTCCAGTTATATATGTACTTCATACTACAGGATAGACCTCACATATATGTGCTTGACCTCGTATGTATGCACCAGATTCCACTAAATTGACATGTTCTTATACTTCTTGATTGACCTCACATGTAAGTACCAGATACCAGAGGATTGACCACACATGTATATACTAGATAGTACAGTATTGACTTCACACGTATTTACTATATACCAAATGATTAACCACACATGTAAGTACCAGTTATTACAGAATTGACCTCATATGTATGTACTAGATCTTACAGGTTGACCACACATGCATGTACTTGATGCCAGGATTAACCTAGCATGCATGTACTAGATACTACAGGTTTTTCCTAACTTGTATGTACTAGAAACTGCAGGATTAACCTCGCATGCTTGTACTGGATAATACAGCATTGACATAACATGTATATACTAGACACTACAGGAATGAAATGACACGTATGTGCTTGATATTACAGGATTAAACTTACATGTATGTACTAGGTATTACATGATTGACCTCACATGTGTGTACTATATACTACAGACATGACTTCACAGGTATTTATTAGATACTACTGCTTTAACATCACTTTTAAGTATTATTTACTATTGTATTGACCTTACATGTAAGTACCAGATACTACAGGATTGTCCACACATATATGTACTAGATGATACAGGATTGTCGTTACATATATGTAGTAGATACTACATGAATGATCTCAAATGTATGTATTAGATACAACTTGTTTGACGTAAAATGTATGTAATAGATAATACATGATTGTCCAAATATGTATGTAAAAGATACTACATGATTGACCTTAAGTGAATGTGCTAGATACTACAGTATTGAAAGCAAATCAATATACTTCATACTAAAGGATTAACCTCGCATGTATGTTAGTGGTATTACAGCATTGACCGCACATTTATGTATATGACACTATAGGGTTTCACTCACATGTACGCAATAGATACTACAGGATTGACCTCACATGTATGTACAAGCTACTAAACTATTGAAAGCACAAGAAATGCTTGCTGCTACAGGATTGTCCTCGCATGTATGTACTAGATACTACTGGATTGACCTCACATTTAAGTTTTAGGTACTGCATAAATGACCTCACATGTATGTACTTCATACTAGTTGATTGACCTTAACTGTATGTACTAGATACTAAATGATTGTACTCGCAAGTATAGAGTAGATACTAAAGGATTTTCGACACATGTAAGCACAATATACCTCTGGATTGACCTTAAATTTATGTGGCTGATACTACAGGTTTGACCTCACATTTATGTACTAAACACTTAAGGATTGAAATCACAGGAATGTGCTTCCTACTACAAGTTTGACGTCGCATGTATGTAATAGATACTACAACATTGAGCTCACATGCATGTTCTAGGTACGTTTGGATTGACCTAAAGTGTACATACCAGATACTAAACTGTATGTGCTTGATACTCCAAGATAGACCTCGCATGTATGTACTAGAAACTACAAGATTACCCACACATGTGTGTAGAAGATACTATAGAATTGACCTCAAATGTACGTACTAGATAGTAGAGGATTTTTAACAGATGTATGTGCTAGATACTACAGTCTTGTCCTAAGATGTATGTAGTATGTAGTAGATACTAAAGAAGTTTATACACATGCATGCACCATATAGCACATGATTGACCTCAAATTTATGTTCTTGATACTACAGGATTAGCCTCGCATGTATGTACTAGATACTACATGATTTACATCACATGTATGTACTTTATATTACAGGATTGACTTCACATGTATATACTACACTACAGGATTGAAAGCACATGTTTGAAAATCTCAAATATCGTTTTTATTTTAATTAGAGGATCAACAATCCAGTGATCAATTTAGTTTGCATGATCATTTTAACATGTGATTACATGTTCGACAACGAGACTATTTGCATATCATTAGCTACAAATGTGCTGTTATTTATTTACTGCTTTTTGGTTTCAAGCGAAGACCGTGAAAATGTATCGTGACCGCAAAATGATGCTTCGCAGTCGGTTATTGCTTCAAACATCTTCATTACACAAAGATTTTAAATTTATATAGACTGAATTCAGAACAATAAACATATTTTGCAAGGGTACTTTGCACCCAATACACTTGCTTGAGTGATAAATTATTTGCTAAACGTACACTTAACAACAATCTGTCATAGTTTGGAGAAATATATATATATATATATATATTCTCTTGAAATAATCCAGTTCCGCTTGTTCTTCTGTTCTTGTTCGATTCTTGCGTTTTGTAATATTGTTTTTCCACCCCCATTTCTGTTCGTGTATATTTAATGCGATGTATGCATTGCATTAGTAAGTAGGAGGTCTAGCCCGTTCACGATCTTTAATACTGTGCGTTGTAAAATAACATAAAACAATGCCTGCAAATGTAAGTAATTATTATGACCTTATTGTGATATTGTAATGCCACCCTAAACAAGACAATTTTGATATCATTTAACTACACATTTGCTGTTTTTTATTTAATGCTATTTGGTTTCATGCAGCTGGTTATCTCTTCAAACCATTGTATTTGTGTCTATGTTATGTTTGTATTATGTTATTGAGGTCTCTAACCTAAAATTGACCTTTTATCGTATCGCACTTGTTGACAAAACAAATACGTCTTTGATCTTTACAAGATGAGAATTTGTCCCTCTATTTTAAAACACACCTGTCCTTATTAATAAGAGTTCATGTCTGTCTGATCCTGAGAAATAGAGGATCACTTTACATCACGAATTCTTTAAGATTGTTGTGTTTAAATCCAGACAGTTAAGTTTACAAATGTACTCGTATATAACCTTTTTGGAACAAAAGATTAACACGCCCTTCCTTTCATCCCTTTGAAACGTGCTCAAATACGATACGTTTAGGCTCTTTTTGTCAATTTCGTCCTAAGTTCATGTCGTACTTTTGTACGCAAACATCACAATGACCTGTATTTATTTATTTTAGTACAGATTTCATTTTGTGTCAATTTTGAATTTGAACATAGCCAAATGAGTTTTTTAAACACGATTTTCAATATGGCCAAGTCAGAACTATCGATATGTAAGCGACACAGTTTTATCTTTTTTCTTCTAACTATTATCGATTTAAAATTCTAAGTACATAGCCTTGTCCAAAAATAACGATAATGGATTGACCGTAACAATGAACACTGCAATCAAATACAACTTTGCAAACTGGTTAATCGAAGACAGACATTGTGAAGGTTAGACAACATAATATACGTACATTTTAACATCTTAACATATATGAAGACAACGGCGTACAATCTAAAAATACGGATAATGAAAACCAGGAATTGAACAACTTGATACCTTAACATATAGCTTTACCGAGGACTTATCGGCAGTAATTGATAGTCATGCGATAAATTTACAAATGCATGTCCCTTACCAATTGGTTTACACGAGAATGTCATTACGAAGGGTAGTGTAGTCAACAAAAGGACAATTATAATCAGTATCTCAACATGTAGGATAACCAATGACTTATTGCCAGAAAAAATAACAAGAACAATGGACATTAAAATCAGTTTGATATTAATCTTAGACTAGCAGTCTGACCATGGGTACGAAGAAAACAATGCGCTCATATGTTGTCGGCTTTATCCCTACGTAAACGATTGATTTCCAATTTCAACGGGAGATAGTCAAAAGAATTAGCTTGCATATATGTATCAATCCTATGAAACGAGGACTACCATTATCTGTTTATACGTTCTTGTAAAACATCTTCATATCGTAATTGTACATTTCCTTGACATTTTTCTTGTAAACCCTTTGTTCGTTCTGCTTTATCGGTTTATCTTGCATTCGAATTTCCATTTGGTATGGTTCTTGTCTATCCGCCGTTATATATTTGTCTGACATATCCGTTTGGTATTCATCTTGATTACCGCTTATATCGTTCTTGTGTACTACCTGATATCTTTCTTGTTTACCGGTTTTATATATTTCGTCTATACCCGCTCATTTCTCTCTATTTAATGTTTTTTACTGTTCGTTTACTTCGCATTAATCGTTATTTTCATCTATACCGTTCGAGTATATACTCTATGAAGCTTAACTTTATTGTCGATCTATATCATTTACTTACATTTTTGTGTATACCGGTTGATATCGTTCTGGTAGATCGCTTAAGCTCATTGTGTTTACACGCTTTCTATATCGTTATCACATAACGTCTTAATATTTCTCGTATATTATTGCTTATATCGTTCACATAAACCTTCTTATATCGTTCATGGAACGTGTAAACCCTGTTTTATAATTCGTACATACGCGATATCGATTTCAAATACCTGATCCATATGGCCGTGCTGACATTCTATACATCGTTCTTGTATATTAAACTTATAACGTCCGTGCTTTATACTGTCTCTGATTTTATGTTGTATATCGTTCTTTTCATATCAGCTTCAGATTGCGTTTGAATACGATCATTCTAAACTATTTTTGTCTTGTATACCCAATAAATAACGTCCGTTGTTAATCCTATCAGAACGTTTTTGTCTCTCAGATAATTATTGTTTGGGTATGCCTGCTCGTTTATACTCGCTTCGCCCATATTATCTTTCTTCTCTAACCGCTTTACATCATTCAGGTATACCCGCCTGATATTATTCTTGTATTCCCGCCTTATATCATTCTTGTATACCCGCTTTGCATCACTCTTGGTCACCTGCTTGATATCACTCTTGTATAGTCCTTTTTATCGCTCGTGTAGACCAGCATGTTATCGTTTTGGTATACAAGTTGTACATCGTTCCTGTATGTCGTTTTGAAATAGTTCGTGTACACTCCTTTGATATCGTTCTTGTACACCGGCTTTGTAGCGCTCTTGTATCGTCAATGTAAATCTCGAACAAAGCATGATGTCTTACGATTAAGTTTAGTTCGAATTTTTACACAGTATTTAATATGCGATTTCATCACAATTCTTGGACTACTCATTTAATAGATTAAACATGTTATATTAATTGCATTCGATAATATTTCAGTACATTTTTTAATACACGCAAAATAGTTTGTAAAGATAATCAAAAGACCCCGAGTGATGTGATACACTTTCAAAAAAGGCAAATACACATTTTCATTTCAGTTCTTTATATCACTTTTAAAATCTGTTCTCTCTGTTAAATTTACAATAATCGAACAAAGCGTGTCTCCAGATGAACTACATAATGATTGTTAATTATTTTCGTTTCAATAACCTAAGTGAATAGTTTATTTGCGTATTCCTTTGAAGTGTATTTATTTCTCGTGAACGTATTAATGGTGCACACTTTCAAAATAGGCAGTTCGTAACAATGTTATAAATAAATCAAACACTCCTGATGGCTGTGTCTGTATTGATAGTCCGTATTACTGACCAGTCTAACAATACTGGCACTAAATACACTTCAAAAACTGAACGATTTTAACACATTTTGTTTAACTTTGTTTACCGAAATATTATTGTATTTATGTTGGGATATCTCATATATCGTTTTTTTCTTATTTTAATATTATCAATAATCAAGTGATAAGTTGAGTAACTGTGATCATTTAAACATATGAAAACATGTTCAGCCGTCTTCATTGCCGAGGGTTAAATTTTTGAAACAGATATATTTAAACATATATTTATGTCTATAACGAGACTATTTGCACATCACTTAACTACAAATTTTCTGTTATTTATTTAATGTTATTTGGTATAATGGGAACACATCGAAACTTAATCGTGACAACAAAATGGCGGTTTTCAGCAGGTTATCACTTCAAACATGTTTATTCCACAAAGATTTTCAATTTATATAGACACCTAGTATTTTTTTATAATGTACTATGCACCCAATACGCTTGCTTCAGTGATAAATTAGTTGCTAAACGTACATTATACAACAATCTGTAATAGTTTAACGAAAAATATTAGAATTCACTTGAAATAATCCACCTCCGTTTGTTCTTCTTTTCTTGTTCGATTCTTACGTTTTCTTGCGTTTTTGTAGTATCGTTAAGCCACCTTCTTTTGTTCTTGTATTTTTAATGCGATGTATGTATTACATTAGTAGGAGGATGTCTAGCTCTTTCTCGATCTTTAATAGTGTGTGTTGTAAAATAACATACGACAATACCTGTACATGTAAGTAATTATTATGTACCGGTATAGTTGAGAGAATTTTGGTCAATAACAGCGCGGCGTTAACATAGCTTGTGGTAGGAAACTTCGTTAATTTATAATCGTTAAGGTTCATGTTAATATTGTTGAGTTGTCTTTGAAAGTTTGGATCACTGCAATACTAATAGCTTTTGGTTATTTTGATCAAAATAATGCATTTTGTTGCGGTGGTCCAGGGATTTACCCAAACGGGTGACAATTCCGTATTTATGTCTGGAAATATGTTGATAATCCGATATTTATTCACAAAATGGAAGTTGCTGAAATGCTAAACGGGACTTTCCAATATAACGTTTTGACGTTCAATGTATTTCGGTTGGTCGGCTATCTGCTAAATAGTTATGTGATTGGTCAGTTCCTATAACAAAAAATAAAACGAACCTCTACGAGTAGCAGTTTGTAGAAATGGGTGACAGTAAACAATCGGGGTGATGGTGAAATTTTTCATTTGGGTGACGGTGATGTGAGTTATATTTGGTGACGTTGATGGTACCTATGGTTGAAGGTGGAGTTCACAATACTCTTAAATAAAGTTGGTTATAAATAATAAAGTGAAAGTTATTGACTATTAGTATAGTATATTATATTAGTAATGTTGGGGGACAGTCACAAGTCGGTATAACCAGTTTTAAGTGATTCGTCTTGATTGGAAGTAAATGTGTACAAAGATGTGTTACTTCCTTGTTGTGTTACAGGCGTATAGAAGTCCTTCTATAGCAGAACTAACAAAATATGGCGTGTTTAATGGTATGTTTTATAAAATGTTTATTGACTGTTTTTAATGTCGTTACTACGTAAAAGAAAATTAATGCAGGAGACTACGCTGGCGAGTTGTTAAGGCAGTCAGTCTCTATTGATCATGTTTTTTCTAAACAATAAGAATGCGGAACCGAGTCTCACTGCAGTTTATTCCGGATTGCGGTTTTCTATCCAATGATGATAGACGCCGTGATATAGTTAAAACGATGCCGAAACTGACCTTAAGCAGCATTCAAACAGAAAACAAATCTATTGTTTCATGCAGGTAATAAATAAGAACAATTCCTGATAAAGATTCATATTGGCAGAATAGATTATATTACAGTTTGCACAAATAATGTACAACAATCCAAAAAAAGTGTAACAGCAATAACCTTTATTAGTGCATTTCAGAAGGAAAACTACTGCAATTACATGTTTGTTGATAAATGAATATATTATTGGTTGCACATAATCCCACATTAAATATATTTACACATCAAAGGAATGAAATATTCACACAAGTACAATTATATCTTCTTTATATGCACACTGTCAATCTATCGCAGTTGCCAATTGTTACTATCAAAAGTATTCGTATTAGACTTTCCATTGTGGGAATCACTATTCAGGAAATCGATATTCCTGTTTGTCTTAATTTGTAAACCTGCAAAAAGCTAATTGCATCAATTACCAAATCGCCGTTTAAAATAATCGTAACGTGTGTCGTTCGAAAAGGACGACCGGAGCAAGTGCATTATAATACACAATTTAGAAACATAAAACTTAGGATTGTTTGTGTATATATTCCCCGGAGATTACTACAGCACGTGTGGAGCACATGTATTCTTCGTTAGCGATTGCATTCGGGGAAGAAGTGTTATAACGTTTAACTAGCAGTTTTCAGTTTCGTTTCCATGTGTTGTGTTTTCTTTGGATACTTTGACTCCATTTCTTGTTTATCAGTGATACAGCAAAAAATATTGCGGAAGGTAATGAAACAAAAACGAATGATTTTTAGTCTTGGATATAATATTACATTACTATCTCTTAATAATTCAAAGTAATATTAACGTGTATGTATTTTCGCCGATATGAGACAGCTTCTTGAAACGATGCAGTGAGTGTATATATACACTTTAATAACAATGATATTCATAGGTCCGCTTGTGTGTTTGTTAGCTTTTCGTGAGCCAAAGAGCAAGCGTGTGATTATAGCCGATAGAACTATCTTTGAACAAAGAGCTGACATCTACATTATATAATGTATTTGTATCAATGACCATATCGCCGTTTAAAATAATCATAACGCGTGTCGTTAGTAAATGACAATGTCTGCGAGTGCATCGTAATACACAAATTTGTCAAAATAAAACTTAGAGTAGTAGCAGGCTGATATATTCACCCGAGATTGTTACAGCTCCAGTGGAGAACGTATTATTAGTTAGCGACTGCCCTCTGGCGATTGGGGGGGTTAGACTGTTAAACTAGGAGTTTCCAGTTTCTCTCCCATGTGGGGTGTTTTTTTTTATACTTTGACTGCCTTCCTGATTTAGCAGTGATACAGCTACAAATATTGCGAAAAGTAGTGTAAAACTTCATTTAAATGAAAACAAAATAAATCAATATTTTAGTCTTGGTTATAATGTAACAATACTGTCTCTACATAATTTAAAATAATATTATCGTGTATGCATTTTCGATTGTATAAGACAGCTACTTGAAATGACATAACACATGAATGCAGGTGCGAAACTAGGTATAATTCATAGAACATATTTTGGACAGGCTTACACTTTTACGACTTATAATGAATTAATATCTAACTCCACTTAGTTCACATTTGTATTTATATCCCCTAATCGATAAACAAAACAGCTGACAGAATAAGGACAAGCAGTTTGTTTTCGAGGGGAGCATTTTTAAAACAACATCGAAACGTATTTTTCTAATTGATGCTCATTGTAAATACGTTTAAAATAACCTATAACTCGCAGTAGAAACAAAAGCTATAAAAACGATTTTTTTTCTTGCAATGACATAACGAACAAACTAAATACAGTTGTTCTGGGGAAGTACAAATAATTAGCATGCCTCCAGCAATAGCAGATTTCAATTAATGTTCGACGTATTTAAACATTTGGAAATGCCAAACAATGCCTCTGACACATTATGTTGACCAAATGTAATGTATTTTTGGCAAAATATACGTTTCGAAAACAACATATACACATTAAATATTAAATTTTCATTTATTAATATCACGATTTAAACATTACGTGTATTCATTGAGTGTTCTGGTATAGTCATCGAAGCGAAAATTTAACTGGACTAACAATTAAAATCAAGGTCAATGACTCACTGCGATAACAAAATTTAAATATTTGTTCCATAAGATAAAAATAGACCTAATAATGTTCTGTATCTAGGCAGTTCAATAATTCCTTTCAAACTGACTGAAGCCATGATAAAAATAATAATCTTCCACGAGTTTGGATAGCCAAGAAAATGGGTTATAATAACTGACATCAAACCAAAATATGACTGTTATGTACACAATCAGCTTCGGGTTTGTATGTAATAAATACTAAAAGTTATTCGTTGATTTCAAGGGGCATAGGGCCCGAAAGATAAGTGAGAGCGGAAGGTCTATGGGTAATTACATTCAAAAGAGAAAAAACACTCGAATTCTCAAAATACATGTCTGATGTAATTTGAGAGATGAATTTTTGATAAATTTTAAGTCATTGTCACGACCAACTAATACACTTGTATTTAAGACTCCATACTTTAGCAATTGAGTACGTAATTGTATCTCTGTTTTTTCCATCTACCTCAGAATATGTTTTGTTTATCGATCGAAACATTGAGTACATTATGATCTGGCTCAGACACATTGTTCTGTCCTAGATTTCGTGTTTGAACTATTCAATTGCTGTAGTTAAACAACACGTTCAGTTCTAAATAGAATTTTTAAAATACTTACTTTGAGATGGTGATGTTAAAAGCAGTTCTTACATTATTGACCTGAAATATAAAGAGCTCTCTGATATCCAAATCTGGTGTGAAACCATTAAGCAGTCAAATAGGTGACGTGAAAGTTGATAGTTTGATGGTGTTTAACGCCACTTTCATCAATTTTTCATCTATATCATTACGTCCAGTTTTTATTGGGCAGGAAGCCGGAGTACCTGGAGAAAACCCACGACCTGCGGTAGGAAAACTGGCAATCCTTGTCAATTAAGATTGAAGTCGAGTACACCCTGCCTGCAGTGAGAATCGAACCCGCAATCTCAGTGTTAACAGACTACGTGATCAATAGTAGACGAACTACCTTGACCACTCGGCCACCGAGGCCCCAGCGTGAAAGTTGAGCTCCAAATATGAATTTGATTATATAATATAGCATCGCTCACAAACTCTTCACTAGCAGTATTGATACGAATAAAGTAGACTGCATAACATGTGCAGACATATAAGACAATTCACAGTTGGTTCAGTTTGAGCAAATTCACAACAGCCTATTCACATGACTGTACATACCAGCTGCTGTATTTTTCTGGTTGACAATTGAGACTAATAGCCAATGACTGCAATAATGTGATTAAAACATGATGCGTCAGACATCAATCAATCATCAATCAATCTTTTCTCTGACACTGATTTTATGTAGGTCACGTAATATTTTGTCTTTCATAGAAATATTTTCTGTTGAATTAGTCGAAATGTGTCTGTCAAAAAATGTCTGTCAGAGACATTTTATCATTCTATTAGACAAAATGCGACGGTCAGAACGCCTGGTAATTATAAATTTTATGTATTAATTCTGATCAATACAAATTTTTGGTATATTGTTTTGTTGATGAAAATGTTCCGAATAAAACCCCAAAATATCTATTTGTATATTGTGCGTACGCGCACTTGACGTATACAAACACACTTTTATGTTTAAAAGATATATGTGTTACTAAAAAAAATTACTTTCATCCACGACGAATCCTGAAAATGTTAGAATTTTCTTTAAATGTGATAATTATGTAATAGAATTTGCAAATGGTTTATTTACACATCTTATGAAAAAAGTACAAGACATAATACCAGCGTTTCTTTTCTACTATACACTCACCGATCAAAAACATTGGACATCACCATCCGGTGTTTTCCTCGATTATCCATTGGACGTCACCATCCTGTGTTTTCCTCAATTATCTAGAAATTGCTATTAGATAATATAACAATGTAATACATACATTTAAAGTTTTGGAGTTATAGATCTCGTCTTGTTATATAACTTGCCCACACCGACTACCACTTCGTAACTTTGGAACTTTCTACAGACAAAACACGCATATGTAAAGGTTATTTTCTAATTGTTTACACGCTATATAGATAATTAAAAGTAGTTCAGATAAAAGCTTTTTTAAATGATCTGCCTGTTTGAAGCTAGGAACCGGTATCCTTCAATCGCATGGAACTCGCGTTTGCCGTTTGCTCTTAATCGTACAATAGCAAGTCAAGAAAGAAACATAATTATCATGTGAAGTAAATGACTCGCCTTGAAGAGTAACTATAACTTAAGTAGAATATGATTAAAGCGTCTTGAAATATCACAATATCTATCGACAAAAATGAACTTTTCAACAAATTTCACAAGTTGGTAATGAGACTATTTCTACTTTGTTTTTTTCACTGGCGTCTCTCATCAGTCGATGTTATTGATTTGTTAAAAGAGGAATCGGTTATTTGCTAATTAATTTCATTATTTGCAACAAATTTGTGTCTACATCATATCTTCATTTTTTATTTTGGGAAGTCAAGTAGAAAACGGTGCATCGCAGATGCGATCTATACGGTTACATGCGTGTGTGAAAATAGTCACGTGATCCATATGAACAAATCCATTTCAGATGGTAGCTGAGCTATCCGAAGAAAATATTGTAGACCAACGAAAAAAAATATAATATAAAATTAGACAAAAATAATTTGAAGTGTTTATTTTTTAAATTACTACAAAAGTGCATGACAATTTTTTTTCAATCTGAAACGCTGTATTTGAAATTGAGTTTTGTGACGTCACCAACACATTATAACGTCACGTCATCAACGGCACGTAGAGCCACTGTTAGGGGTCTCTGAAGTAACGACATAAACAATGTGCGATGCTCGCATTTAGGCTGCGCCTACAATCATATTAATTTAGTAAACGAAAACGTAATATAAATTGTACTCGATAGTCTTACGTTTTATTAGAATATTTTAATGCACCCTCAATATTTTCTAAAGATAACCAAAAGACCACGTGCACAGTGATACATATTGGTAAAACTACGCAAATACATTTGTATTTCAGTTCTCAGCAGCGCTTTATCAATCTGTTCTCTATTTTAAGAGTTTAAAATGTGTTCACATATGAACAAGTCAATGATTGTGAAATTTATTAATTCAATTGTTCCAGGTCAATAAATTATTACGCATTCCCTTGAAGTGTATGTTTTACTCGTGAACATTCGTCGTGTCCAATTTAGAATTAGCCAGTTCGTAACAATTTTGTCAATAATTTAAATAGATGGTATGACTGGGTCTCTATGAAAAGTCCGTATGTCTAGACAGTCTAACAAGACGATAGAGTTCGATGTGATGTCTCATTCCCGGTGTACATTTTAACTAGAAGAATTAGTAAGGTAGGGAAAATTCACTTAATATCAGTATTTTTACATATGATTAAATCTCCAGCTGCCTTTAACGACCGGGCTTAATTTCTAGCAGCATATATATTTTAACATACATTTATATCTGTAACTTACTATTTGCTTAACATGTGTAATCGTAAAGTGAGCGTACGTACAAGTTACAGATTTGTATTCGCTTAATTCCGCACGTATTCATAAACATATTCAGAAACTGATAATATGTATTAGTCGGCTTAAAAAAACGTACATAATAATAATAATGCGCTGAGATACAACGGGGGCCACGTCTGTGACAGATTATTGTTTGAAAGGTGAAACGCTACCGTGTCAGCTGTAACAATGTTTTTGACTGGCAAAATATGACCGTGAAAGACATCAAAAATAATGTCGCAACACAAATTATTATACGACAGAATCTTTGCAGTCTTTGCAGACATTTCGTAGTCAATTGCAGTCAATCTCAGTCAGTGACTTACGAAAAACGAATGCAAAATGTATCAACAGTCTATTTATATTCAGTAGTGCAAATTGTTTGGACAAGCTTTCCTGACATCATATTTGATTTTATTTCACTAGATGTTCAAGGTATTACTTCTTCATTGCCATTGTCAGGTGCATTAATTTTATGTTTTTAGCTGTTATTATGCTTTATTTTAGAATTCAACAACAAATTTGCCACGATTTATTTTTACGTTTTATCGTCTCATGCGAATTCAGCAAAAACTACGACAAAGTGCTGAATCACATTAAGTTGTCGTTTCATGTTTACTCTACAAATATTTTTAATTTGTATAAAATTAAGTATGTTTTTAGTCAAAATCTGAAAAAATATCGATTGATGCAAGCGGTGTGATACAAAACCTTGTATCATCTTTATATGTGATACTAGATGTTCTTTTCTCGGAACTACTTCTTGACGTCACAATGAATAGTGTAACTAATGATTCGTTGAATGACTTTTATTATATGAATGAAATATGACGTCATAAAGCGTGTGACGTTAGAAGCTATAATTTATAAACAAATGCTTCGTTGATCGTTAAATTGTAAATTGTTCTGCTCATTGTGTACTTCTTAAATTTAGATAAACTTATTACATACATTTAAGTGCACGTCTCGTAGTGATACGAATGTACATAACTGTCTCGACGTGATACAGGTGGTTGTACCTACACATAATTCATGTAATGTATATGTATCTAAATTCAGACTTACAAACATGAAATAACCCAATTCCCATTTGATCTTCTTTTCTTGTTTGATTCTTGCTCCCTGTAATATTTCGCTTGTCTGTTTACCTAGTTTTCGCTGATTCGTCACAAGTAAACGTGTACAAAGATGCGTGGTTTCCATTTTGTGTTGCTTTTTCGAAACATAGTGTGTTACCGGCATATACAAATCTTTCTATTGCAGATCTCAGAAAACATGTCATATGTAATGCTATCTTTTTTTTCTAAAATGCGTATTGACTGTTTTAAATCACATTATGAAAAACGGCCTCAGTAGCCTAGTAGTTACTATCGACCAGGTGGTCTGAAACACTACGAATGCGTGATTGAGTCTCCCGGCGGTCAAGAGCACTCGACTGCAAAATTGAGAAGGATTGCCAGTTTTCTTACATAGAAGCTTTTTAACAGACTGCCGTTATCTAGCCAATAAAGCTTGACGCCGTGATATACGTGAACATTGAATGATGATTAATGCCACATCAATCATCATTAAAAAAACAGAACCAATTTATTTATGGAGATAATAAACAAGACCATTTTCGAATAAAAACTGAGAGTCTTATGTAGGGGAAATTGTTTATATAATATATTGCACATATATACCAATCTACCCTGCAGCGGATGTGCACAAAGGCAACACTTTTCTTCCTCCCAATGGTATTTAAATGCATTAAATCAATTTCAAATTTGAATAATCATATATGTCTATTATCTGACAGACACATGTTATATGTATTTGAATGAAATGCAGCGTAGGATTCACTACTAACAACTCTACATATTTCTGATCAAGTGTGCATGTAAGATTTGTACACCTTGATTAGTGCATTGTAGATGCTGCTGCGACTATTATTTGTATCTTAAAAATACATACCTTCAATATTTATCAAGAAAAACTGAAGTTTATTGATATGTCCAAAGATTATTGTTTGCGCATTATTCCACATCGAATATATATACATATTGGAGGAATGCAATATTCACTCAAACACATTAGCTTCCTCTTTATAAGTGTGTAGTTTATTCTATCACAATTGGCAATTGCTATTATCGAAAGTATCCGTATTAAAGATTCCACTGTATGTACATGTATACCGTTGTCATAAGAAACAATATTCTGGCAATTTCTTTACCTTTTCTGCTAAAATTGTAAACCTGAAAAATATAGCACCTAATAAAATACACAAGAAGCACAGTGCATGTTATAGCATGATTTTCCTATTGACGAAATTGCCGTTTAAAACACTCGTAATATTGCAATTAATCATTTATTACGTTTTTTTATCAAATTAAAACGAGTGTAGTTAATAAATACAATAGGTGCGTAAAAATCATGATACACAAAATTGACACAGAAAACGAAGAGGAGCAGTTTGTGTATATATTCAACCGAGATCTACAGCTTCCGTTGTCAACGCTTGTATTCTTAGGGTCAGGAGTGTAAGACTGTTTAATTAGGACTTTCAAGTTTCATTCAGATCTGAGGTATTTTCTTTGGAAACTTTGACTCCCTTCCTGTTTTAACAGTGGTACAGCTAAAATATTGCCGAAAGTAGTGTGAGGCTTCATGCAAGCGATAACAACAGAAGCACATCTTTTCGTCATGGGTATTATATTACATTACTATCTCTGAATAATTTAATATGTTTAACGTGTTTGTTTTTGTGAAGATCTGAGACACTTTCTTGGAATGACATAACGTTGTAAGTTGACATCTATGATCAAACACAACTTTGCGGACTACGTCAGTGTAACAGTCCTCTTTGATACGCAATCTCGCACAACTTGATAGATGATTTAATTATTATAAAATTGTATCATGTTGTAATCTATTTAAATATTCAAACACTTTAATAACACTGATTTTCTTAGTTCCTGTTGTTTTTTTTTTGGTTTGTTTTTCATTTTGCAGGAGAAGGAAACATATACTCTGTCCCGGCTGAACTCTCGGTAACAGTTTAAAGCTATATAATGTAAATACGAAAAACCGCCATTAGTGTGTGTCACTCTAAAACTGATGTACAAACCTTGACATTAGATCAATTAAGAACAATGATAGCAAAATGAATGCGAGTGCAAAAAAAAATAATGTAGTGAGACCAACTTTGAACGGTCTAACCACTTTGTGGTTGCGGCTTATAATGGTTAATGTATAACTGTAATTTGATTATAGTGTTATTGATAGTTTCAAATCAATGTACCAGACAACACATGCCATAAATGCAAATATTGTTTTTGTGGCGCGCATGTTTTGAAACAAAAATAACACTTAAAAGGTACTTCTACGATTCATATTCAGTGCAAATACGTTTAATGCAGACTTCAACTCAGAGTAGAAACAAAAGCAATGCAAACGATTTCTTCTTGTTATGAAACAATTACACACTAAATGCGGTTACTGTTTTACATTATAGGTAATTCGAATTCATCTAGCAGATGTCAGATTTCCTATAATGTTCTACCACGTATGTTAATATTGAGAAATTCCCCGTCCTGCCTCCGACAGATTATGCTCACCAAATTTAAGCTATCTTTTGCAAAAGTTATGTTTTGAAAACAATACATGCACACTAAATTTTAAATTCCTATTGATTAATATCACGATTTTTAAAATAATGTCTATACATCGATTGTTCTGCTGTAGTCATTTAAGCGCGAATTTAACTGGACTATAAATCAAAATCTATATCAGATTGACTGACTGCAATAACAAAATTTAAATATCTTGTCCACCGTGATAAAAATAGACATATCAATGTATTATATCTAGGCAGTATAATACTTCATTTTCACAATAAATGAAGCTACGAGAAAAAACATACTGTTCTACCAATTTGGATATCAAAGTAAATGGGTAATGTTAACTGACATCAAATCAAAATATGGCTTTATTCATGCAATCAGCTTCTAGTTTGTATGTAATAAATATTAAAAGTAAAAAAAACATTGTTAATTTAAAAAGCAGAGCCCGAAAGTTAAGCAAAATATGAAGTTCTTAGGCAATTACAAAACCCAATTCAGAAAAATACACACAAACTGAAACGAATACTAACGAAATAAACCGCATAATCGGAAAGTGTGCAATATGAACCCAATGAAAACTTATGTGACCACAGGTTCTCAAAACGTCATCAATGGCTGATTCTAGTCTGGTGTCAGTCGAGTTATTAACTCTTGAGAAGTCAAATTCATCAAAAGACAAGACATACAAGTTCTAAATTTACATGTCCGATTTAATTTGAGGGATGAATTTCTCATCAATATCAAGCAAGATATTGTTAGCGCTCATACTATACTCATGCATTTAAGACTGCATTCTTTAGTAGGTTCATATGTATTGGTATCTAGTTTTTCTCTGTTTTGTTTCAACCACGTTCTGATTATCGATAGAGCCACTGGGTACATTCTAATCATGCACGACTTGGAATCGAGCTGCATGAGTTCCTTTCAAATCAGCAATGACGTGAAAGTAAAATTTTATACTTACTAAACTGAACCAGTACGAAAAGAAATGATAATGAATAACAAGAACTAAAATCAAAGACAACGCTTCAAAAAAGTTGATCAAACTTGAACCAGAAAGAGAAAACTGTTAAATAGTATTATGCAAATATATGAACTGACGTCCGAACTTTGGGTTAGTCAAACCAAGTGAATTGTTTTCTACAATAAAATAAAACATCTTTCACAAACTGTTTACTTGCAGTATTATTTCGCTATAATATGGTGTGAAATCTCGTTTAGTGTATATTACTTTAAGATATGTCGGCATAATTAACAACACACCGTTGACTCAATCTAGGCAACAGCAAAACTGCCTGATCAAAATGACTGTTAATGAAATCTGCAGTCGTTTTTCGTCTGTTTGTGACTATGATTGAAGGCACATGACTGCAGAAATGTTTATAAAAAACTGCATACACTATGTTTTAATGTGAGGGAAATTCTAGGTCTGCCAAGGATACATTTGTTCTGTCATGGACATATTTTACGTTTGAGCATGTTTAACTTAAACATATATGCCATAGATGTATTTTCCATTGTAAGAGACTTACTGCGACTGTCACAACGACAGGTAATCATTAAGTGTGTTTCTAACCGTGGTTATTGAATACTGTTGGAGTCTGATTATTGTACAAAAATGTTCGGACTTTAATCAAAAAAATTTCTTTTTGCAAATTACACTACACACACACACACAGAAGCGTTACAGTGATAAATTTATGTTTAAATATATCGTTGTTTTTAAATCAAGCCTCGTGAATGAAGACTAATGAAATCATATTTTCTTGTTTTATAGTTTTATTTCAGATTAATGCATGAGGGGTGTGATGTTGTACGTATTTACACATGAGCTGGCCTTTATACTCGAGATTATTTTTACCGAATGTTAGTGAGGTACAACATATAAATGTAAAGTCCCATTCCATGTGTAAATGATTAATACATTATACCCCGAATGAATTATTACAATTTTAATATGACGACAACCTGTGTTTTTCGATTCAATCGAGACCTATAGTCAATAATTTTCTAGCCGCCATTTTTATGATGAACAATTTTTGGAAAAGAAATCTTCGTTGCAATATACGGTGGACGAAATACACTTTGCCAAAACATTTATTGAATATTTTACCATAACGTGCCCTCAATATGTCATTTGTTGAATTGTTTGTAGTATTAACTCAAAAATTCAGCCAATGTTATTGTGACGTCGTTCAACATCTTGTGCCTTTACATAACACTACACGTGTGCAAAGTTACCATATATATCGATCAATATATCGCTTGACGTTGTAACGACTTCATATTAGAATTTATAATTATGAATCTGAAGTAAGTGCTGACAAATCGTTTGAAAAAAAAGGATTTAGGACATAACACCGTATTCCTGTGCTACATTTCCAAAATATTTTTCTGCAAAGTTAGACACGCCTTACTAGTAAAAAAGACTGAGCGACACCAACTGGTGTTATCCGCTATTATACAGAAAAGGATTGATAAGGAGTAATATAATAATGTAGTAAATAATTTACCGTTACTGATTTATGGGTGATATCTTATTTAATTACACCTCATATGAAAATGCTGGCTTTTGATTGGTCAATAGACAGTGTATTTTTCGCAAACTTCCTCATTTTGCATCGATTTTGTCATCACCGGGGTATTCAGCAAAAAATTACCCTCTGTGCCGTGGTATTTGCTTAAAAATAACCCTCGCATATTATTATGCTGGAAATATTCATTCGGAAGTTTTGACTTTTACCTCAAAGTAAACGTAACATGAGTAATCGATTTTAAAAACCAGAAACGTTCCGATAGTACAGAGTCAACAAACAGCACGCAAGTGGTCTAGTATTCACCGCTCTTTGAAATCATGATATTCGGTGTAATTAAACAGATATATCATGTCTTGGAGGGGTATTTGTGAAAAATACCCCTCCCAGACATGATATATCTGTTTAAAATACATTTCCCACCACAGTCGCCGTCGTAATTGTGGAACTTTCTACAGACAAAAACAATTGTAAAAGTCCCCGTCGTAACTGTAGAACTATATACAGACGAAAACGAGTGTAAAGGTCTATTTTTCTAATTGTCTACATTGACACGCTATAGATATCATTAAAATTATGCCAGAGAAAGGCGACATGCCACAGAAAGACCGGCTAATGTTGAACAAGAAACCGTTAATCTTTATGGACTCTTCTTTGTGAATAGCTAGCGAATAGGTATAATTAATTTTCAACAAATTTTCTTCTATGTCATATTTTGTAGTTTGTAGTTTTGGGAGGTCACAGAAGAACCGGGTCAAACCCTTTTACCCTCGTCTGAAATAGAAGTCCGTGTTCACTAAGGTAAAAAGACAAACACTGCCTTATATAGAGCATGAATTTCGCAGCCTTGCGAACTTAATACAATTTCTGTGTATTTCGCTTATATTTAAGTACAATAACGTTTAGTTTTAATTCTTAAACATTATGTATGCGATCTCATTACTACACTTGGCTATTAATTTAATAAATAAACACCGTAATACAAATTTGATTCGATAAGCTTATGTGAAAAAAAAATTATTTTAATGTACGGAAATATCTTTTTAAAGATAATCATAAAGATAATCAGAGCTTGTGCACAGCAATATACTTTGGTAAAAATACGCAAATGCATTTGTTTTTCAGTTCTCACTACTCGCTAAAAAAATACTGTAACTATACGTTGCAGTGGTTTTTCGGTTGTCACTGACTCAGATGACTGGTTGCAAATGATTGCAAAATTGTCTGTGAAAGACTACAAACGTTGTGTCAGGCAATATTTTTTTTACTATGACAGTCATTCTATGCCTGTCACAGAGATATGTTGTCCGTCACAGACATTATCTTCCGTTGGTTGGCGCAGTCAAAATATGTCTGTTACAACGGCGTATTCGTTGTATCAGTCAAAAATGTCTGTCGCAGTCATTTTTTTCAGTTGACTTAGTCGAAAATTGGTTGTAACGACTGCGTTACCGTTGTATCAGTCAAAAAATGTATGTCACAGCAGACATTTTATCTGTTGTATCTGATAAAGTACGACTGTCACAACGCCTGGTAATTATTGTTGTTAATATATTATTATATATTAACAGCTATTGATTAATATTTTTTATTTTAAATTGTTTTGTAAAAATGTTCGGAATTAAACAAAAACATCTATTTGGTACAAATGTAATTCAAATAGTAATGTTAGAGATAAATGTATGAATAAATATAACTGTTTCAACAAAATGAATTCTGCCTAAAATGTTAGCATTTGTCCTGTCTTTATTTCATAATTATTAAACTGAATTTATCAATGGTTTACTTACAAATGGTGAACATAATCTGCATTTAAGCCTTAATAACGATCGCCTTTTATGCATGTGTACAATGTTTTCTTCAAACATGGAGGAAGTTAAAAAAAATACATATAATAAAATCGCCAATTTCTTTAACCATGTCGGAAACTTAGTGTTTTATTTAGTTCGTCTACATGCATTACATTTTGACATTTTTGTTGCTTTATTTTTTTTTTGGTCTTTCAATTAAAATATTTAAAAAAAACGCCAAGAAAGTAATGTCTGCTTTCTTATCTGCATCTGCATTTCATATTTTGCATGCATATATTACTTTTGATTTAAACATACATACCTTGAACAGACATATAGAAAACTAATTGAACGTCCGTTGATAAATCCATCTAAAACTGGTATCATATTATTCCGCTTCGAACAGAATTACAAATAAAAACAATATTTCATTCACTCGAGACCAAATACGATCCTTAAAACACTGAAAATCGTATCTCTGCTGTTGCTCAAAAAACCCCAAAACTAACCAAATTAAATTTCCATTTTATAACTTTGTCACAGTAATTTTCATGCTAAACATAACTTATTCCTTTTCTTCTTCCTTTGTAAACCTGCAAAAATTACAGGAATTAATAAAACAAATAAATAAGAACAGTGTACGTTATACTCTTAGTAAGTTTAAAGACAACTGAGTTATTCTAAAAACCGCAATATCCCTAATTACAAACAAAACTATGCCGCTTGTAGTTTATGTTATCATACTAACACTTATGCGTGCGTCCACATTAATGGACGATATACGTGTGAACTGCACATTACGCAATTTCGAATCAGAAAACTACAATCAGAATTGGGATGTTTTTACGAACAATATTCAACCTAGACTATCAAAACTGTTGCTGTCATCTCAGTAGTTTTTTTGTTACACCCTGTTTTTCGGCGACTTTCGTGGAAAGATCCATTCGATTATCGTGGATACTAAAATGTTTGTTTTGTTTTCTTCGAAGAAATGTTAATGTAAACCAGCGAACACTTGTTTGTCTTTAAAAGTTCTACAGATGTAGGTTTTTTGCAGATTTGTGCACTATTTCCCTATTTCGGACCTGACTCACCCGAGATTGACTACCGAAGACAAGATGAATGTGTTTAGACTTATTGATTGCGTTCTATTATCCTTACGTGTTTTTTGCTAATGGAATCGTTTTGTGGAATTACAGTGTCGTATAATGTTACAATTACACAGTGTCCCAATTTCTGAGACCTTAATGGAAGTGTTCTCAATGCTCGTCCCGAGATTTTCTCGTTAGCAGTTACCGGATCATTATAGGGAAAGAGTAACCGCAGATCTAGTGTGTGGCGTGTTTGCAGTGCCATGCTTCTTGTACGATAAATCCCGGTTGTTTTAGATTTCGACGAAAAGAAAGCACTTTGTTTGTTAACTAGTTTGAATCTTAAATACAATCAATCAACCAACTGCATCATTCTGTGACCCTATGACAATTTGAAGGCACGATATTAAGGCCAGGAAAACTGCCATTACTGCGACATTAAAACTGATGTGCGAATTATGTCATCAGATGGACAAAAGAAGAAATTATATTGATATAAATGCGCGTGTTATTTATATAAATGCGAGTATAAATACAAAATTAATTCAAACTGAACTATAACACAGTTTGTGAACATTTTTCGTCACGGTATTACATTGTTATAATTATAATTGTTTTAATGATCGTTGGATACAACTATTAGTAACAAGTGGTATATGATATCTATCTATTTTAATCAACTAACCAACTCGCATTCTGTAGTAATGGAGGCGAGAGGATAGACATGTCATAAAACATGGATTAACCCAACATTTCGTTAGAAATCCTTGTACTTAGTCAGGAACATTGCTTGCGCTGCTGTATTTTTTGGTTGTTGGTTCCGTTTTCCAATCACTATCCCTTTGTTTCTTAATTTGTTAACCTGAAAAATTGAGCACTTAATAAACTACTAAAGTGGCATATTGCATGCTATAATCCAATTGCATCAATGACCAAATCGCCGTTTAAAACAATCGTAACGTGTGTCGATCGTAAATGACAATAGGTGCAAGTGCCTTAGAATACACAATTTAGAAACATAAAACTGTGGAGCACCTGTATTCGTAGTTAGCGATTGCTTTCGGGCAAAAGGTGTTAGACTGTTGAACTAGGAGTGTTCACTTTCGTTCCCATGTTTTCTCTTGAAACTTCCTGATTTAGCAGTGATAGAGCTAGAAATATTGCGGAAAGTAGTGTGAAGTTTCGTTTAAACAAAACTGTCACCTTCTTAAATTCGTTACAAAATCGCGTACAATTTTCCAGAAAATAAAAGGAGAAGAAAATTGTGTCATGTTATATTCTTAGTGATTATTCAAACACTTTCGTAACAATGAGATTCGTAGTTCCTCTTGTTTGTTTGTTAGCTTTTCTTGTCGCAAAAGAGTGTAATTAGAGCCGGTAGAACTCTTGCAAAGAGTTTATATCTACGAATACAAAACAGACTAAAACAAATTGCAAAGACAAACCGAGCGAACAACAAGACACAAAAGTCAAGGGACACTTACAAATTCGAATATCGACAAACGCAACACAAAACCCCAAAACACAAAAGGAACTAAAAATTTCAACGACTTATAATGAATCAATATGTAACTGAATTTTAGTTTACATTTTAGTTATATTCGATAATCGATGTCACAGACATCTGACCTTATAAGTAAAAAAAGTTTCTTGTCATGGAATACATTTGTTAAAACAACATTAAAACTTAAAACGTATTTCTCTAGTTGATGAACATTGTAAATACCTTTAAAATAACCTACAGTATAAACAATAGCAATTAAAATAGAACTAAGAATGTTTTGTATCTAGGTAGTTAAATAATTCCTTTTCAAACAGAGAGAAACCGGAAAAAAGTTAGTGTTCTTCGAGCTTTGATATCCAAGTAATTGGGTCATTATAACTGACATCAAATCAAAATGTGACTGTTATTCTCAAGCATCACGTTTGTATGTAATAAATACTAAAGGTCAATCGTTATGTTAAAGGAGCAAAAGGCCCGAAAACTATCGAAAGCGGAATGTTAATTGGCAATTACACATTACAATTCAGACAAACTCACATACAAGCTGAAACGAATACCAAAAATATAATAAAGGACAACTGAAAGTGTGTTATATGACCCCAATTAAATCATAGGCGAACTTAGGTTCTGAAAACTGGAATGCAATGCCTTGTTTTTGTTAGACGGCAGTTGAGTAACAAACTCTCATGTCAATCTAAATGTGTAATTCAAAAATAGAAAAGACATCCACACTCTACATTTACTGACACATCTTGTGGAAAAAAACCGTTTTTAAGACTTAATCCTGTACGCCGTTTGCAACACTATATATGTTAAATGCATACGCGGACAAAACATGTTTCACTGATCACAGAACATTTAACTACATCATCCGGTGTTTTCTGCAGGTATCTAGAAACTTGATTGACATTGGGTAACATAATAATGTAAAAAATACATTTATCCATTTATGGGTAATGTCTTGTTAAATACCTTTCACTCCACCAATCCACTGTCTTAAATGTGCAACTTTCTACATAAAAACACTTAATTGTAAAGGTATATGCTTATAATTGTCTACATTGATACACTATGAAGATTACTACAATTGTTCCAGAGGTATTCGAAATGTCACGGAAAATCTGGCTTTTTTGGAACAAGCAACCGGTACACTAAATCTCAATTTCACTTAATAAAGTCCGGGGTATTCTATTGTTTGTACAAAACAAGCATGAAACATACTAAGCAATAACAAGAACAGTAAATGAAAGTCCTTGGTGAATTACAGGCAGATCGGTAGAATTTTTAAAATTAAAAAATGAAGAAACGTATTTTAAATAATGCAAAAACAATCATACAAAAAGTACTTTTAAACTAATTGTATACAATGTTGATTCAACTATTTTTACTTTTTTTTTTCACCGCAATGTTTCAGTAGTCGATGTTATTGATTTTGAAAAACAAAATGATTCTGTTATTTGCTGAAGTAATTTCTCCATTTTCAACAAAAGTTCGTCTTAATCATATCTTCTAGCACCTTAGTCCACCCATGGTTTTTATTGGGTTTTGGTTACTCTCTTTCTGTGTTTTATGTTTTTGGTTTTTGTGTCGTGTTTGTCTATACCCAGAGTTGGAACTGTCCATTTGCTTTTGGCTCTTGTTGTTCGGTCGGTTTTCTTTGATAATTTCTAGCTTTGTTTTATGAGATGACAGGAAAACCCAGTTTTCTCTGCGGAAATTCTATGGTCGTAACCATTAGTTGTTGGATCGTTAGGAGGAATTAATCTTTTAAAACAGATCGGACATTGTCGCTAAGTTATAGGACTGATTAACGAGGATTTTTATTGTGTTCGGGTTACTCTTTTCCTGTTTTGTGTTTTTGGTTTTTGTTTTGCGCTGTGTATGTTTGTCCATATTCGGATTGGTAATGTCTCTTGGCTTTTGGCTGCTGTTGTTTGGTCAGTTTAGTTTTCTATTTTTCCTGTAATTTACTTAATAATTCAAACAATATAATAACACTGATATTGTTAGTTCCGCTTACTTGTATGTTTTTTCCAATTGGCAGAAACGGAAAGGCTGAACTTTCGCTAACAGATTGTATTTACGAATAACAAATTAACTTCTACAACATTGTGTTGTATAAAGCTATATAATGTATGCAAGGAAAATCTGCATTGTGAGGGCCAAACTGAAACTGACATGCAAACCATTACACCAATTCAATCAAGAACAAACAATGGCAATATGAATGCGAGTGCAAAACAAGTTAATAATTCAGACTACATGTATACAGTTATAGAACTTTGCAGTAATCACTTGTAATAGTTATTATACATGCAATTAGATTACATTCGTATTTATAACCCCAAATTGATGTCACAGACAGCAAACATCTTAACCACACATCGTTTGATTTCCTGGCAGGATTTTTGTGAAACCTCAATGACACTATACAAACATTTTTCACTGATTCCTACATAGTTTAAATACTTTTAAAACAAATTTTAATTCAGAGTAGGAACAAAAGCAATTAAACTATTTCTTCGTTCTTGCTATGACATAACGAAAAAGCTAAATTTAGTTCCTCTTTTTGGGTAAGTACAGATAATTAGCTTGCCTCCAGCAATACAATTTTTCAAATAAAAACGATAGAGAAAGAAAACCAAAAGAACAACAAGAGTCAAAAGTCAAATATCAGTTCCAAATCGGGATATAGACAAACACAACACAAAAATAAAAAGAACAAAAAAACAGACAGATCTAGAATAACTCAAACCAACAAAATGCATGGGTGTTCTACCACGTATTATAAACTGTGAGAAAAGTCCCACCCTGCTTATGACAGATTATGTTGACCATATTTAAGATATCTGTGGCAAAGTATACGTTTCGATAACAACATATACACATTAATTATTAAATTTTCATTTATTACCATTACGATTTAAAAAATCACGTTTATTCGTTGGTTGTTCTGTTATAGTCATCGAAGGGCATATTAAACTGGACTCACAATAAAAATCAAGGTCAATGACTGACTGCGATAACAAAATTTAAATTTGTGTTTCCATTAAGATAACAATAGACCTAAGAATGTTCTGTATCTAGGCAGTTCAATAATTCCTATTTAATCTGATCGGAGCCAGGAAAAAAGTGTTCTGCGAGTTTGGATAGCCAATAAAATGGATCATATTAGCGGGCATCAAACCAAAATATGACTGTTATGAACATAATCAGCTTCGGGTTTGTATGTAATAAAACCAGAGCTACTCGTTAAGTTAAAGGGGCATATTACCGTAAAGATAAGCAAGAGCGAAAGGTCTATGGGTAATAACACATTACAATGCAGACAAACACACGTAAGCTAAAACATATTCTGATTGTATAACAAACAAAAACTAACAATGTGTTACAATAACCAATGAAAACATAAGCGAACAGAGGTGCGCAAGATGAGTAAGCGAATGCCTGATTCTCGTCAGGTCAGACGACAGTCGAGATAATAACTCATAAAGAGAATAGACATCCGAGTTCTCAAAATACACGCCTGGTGTAATTTGAGATATGTATTTCTGATAAATAGTAAGTAAGTCATGGTCGCTACCAAAAAAATACTCTTGCATTTAAGACTGCATACTTTAGTAAGTGCATGCGTAATGATATTTAAGTTTTTTCTGTTTTATTTCAGCAACCTGATTATTTGTTCTGTTTATCGATCGACTTGACAAGCGGGAAATGGGAATCCTCTTAGTCCTAGATTGCGTGTTTGAACTTTATCATAGACTATCGATTAATCTATGTATGTGTACTCGACAAGTATACATTAATAAATGTGTTTCTGTTGTTTTTTAATAATATGTATTTTTGTTAATAATCAAGCCGTATCGGGTTGATTTAATTTCTATATAAATGATTGCTTCAATCGCTCCAGTAAAACAACACGTATAGTTCTAAATAGAATTTGTTAAGATACTTACTTTGTGATGGTTATGTTAAAAGCAGTCCTTATATTATTGACCTGAAATATAAAGAGCTCTCTGATATCCAGATCTAGTATGAAACAATTTATCTGTCAAATCAGTAAGTGAAAGTTGAACTTAACTAGTAGTATTGAGAAGTATTAACGTGGACTGTATTAGCTGTGCAGGCACATAAGACAATTCTCTACACAACAACATAGATACATGACTGTAAATACCAGCTGCAGTTGTTTTCTGGTGGATGATTGAGACTGACTGCCAATGACTGCAAATGACTGATAAAACACTGCAAACGATATGTCAGACAACAATCTTTACTCTGACACTGATTTGTTGTAGGTCACGTAATTTTTGTCTGTTACATACATATTTTCAGTCGAAATGTGTCTGTCTACAAAATGTCTGTCAGAAACATATTGGATCTATCACTGAATGACACAGAGTTTGGAACTGGCTTACTTACACAAAGTATAAGACATAATACCAGCGTTTCTTTTCTACATTCTACACTATTTGTTGTCTGAAAACACGGACAACACGGCATGCCTTATTGATAAAAAACATCGGACATCACCATCTGGTGTTTTCTCGATTATCAAGAAATATTAGATAATATAACAATGTAATACATTAATAGTTATGGATTTATGGATAACGTCTTGTTAAATACCATGCCAACACCAACTGCCCAATCGTAACTGTGGAACCTTCTACAGACAACACTCAATTTTGAAGGTGTATTTTCAAAGTGTCTACATTAACACGCTAAAGAGATCATTACAACTAGTCTAGACAAATAACCTTAAAAGACAGGCCTATCTGGAACAAGCAACAAGTACACTTTAATTGCATGTAACTCGAGTGTACTCTTAATCTTACAATATCAAGTCAAGAACGAAACATAATAAGCTAGAAAAGTAAATGACTCCCATTGAAGAATAACTATAACTTAATTAGAATATGACAAAAACGTCTTGCAATATCACAATTACTATCATACAAAATGAACTTTTTAGCAAATTTTACAAGTTGTTGATACGACTATTTCTTTGTTTTTTTTCATTAGCGTCTTTCATCGTTCGATGTTATTAGTTTGTTAAAAATGGAATCAGTTCCTTGCTAAAGTCATTTCATCATTTTCGACAAATTTTCGTCTATATAATATTTTCTAGTTTTTATTTTAGGATGTCACAGGAGAAAACGGTAAATGTCAAACACAGCATGAATTCGGGCTCGAATATACGAGCCCTATCAAATTAAAAAAAATGTCTATCCATTTCGGTTACAGTTAGGTACAATAACTTTTAGTTTAAACGTTTACACATTATTTCTTCGATCCGTTACTACCCTCAGACTGTCAACTTAGTAAATAAAAACTGTAACATAAATTGTATTCGATAATCTTATTAGAATATTCAAATACATCCTCAATATTTTTAAAAGATAATTAAAAGACAGCGTCCACAGTAATATGCAATGGTCAAAAATACGCAAATACATTTGTATATCAGTTCTCAGCATCGCTTTATCAATCTGTTCTTTATTTTAAGCGTTTAAAATGTGTCTACAGATGAACAAGTGCATGATTGTTAAATTTATAAATTACATTGACCTAGTCAATCAGTAAGGTAGTAAAAATTCACTTAATATCAGTATTTTTAAATATGCTTAAATCTCTAGCTGCCTTCAACGAAAAGGGCTAATTTTTAATAACATACACATTTAAACGAGGATTTATATCTGTAACTTACTATTAGCTTAACATGTGCAATCGTGAAGTGTGCATACGTTCAAATTACATATTTTCATTTGTTTAAATCCGCACGTGTTCATAAAATATCAATAATTTTACATATGATTTAATCTCCAGCTGCCTTTATCTAAAAGTTTTTTTTTAATAACATATACATTTAAAAATGCATTTATATCTGTTACTTGCTATTAGCTAAACATTTGTAATTGTGAAGTGTGCATAGGTACAAATTATAGATTTTCATTCGCTTAAATCCGCACGTGTTCATAAAATATTTCGAAAATAATATACAATTACTGCACTTGAACGAGATCAATATGAGATTTTAAGGAGCAGGGTGAAATAATATTAAACAAGGCGAAGCATAGTTCAATATTATTCTACCCTGCTCCATGAAACCTCATGTTGATCAAGTTCAAGTGTAGTAATTGTTTTATTACATAATTTATTGAGTCATGAAATGGAATATACAAAGTTTTTTTTATTTCGGAAACTGACTGTCTTTTATAAAATTTATTTCTCAAAAATCGGTAAAATATCGACATAATCCATGACTAAATGTTTCCATTGTTTATTTCTTGTATAATTTCCCATCCTCAGTCCATGGTTCTGCATAAAATTTACAAAGATGTGAGTTTAATGCCTGGGGTACGCCGTTTCCAAACTAACATATCCGTTTCACGTAAATATTTGGACAAAAAATAATCGCTTGCTCTTTCGATTTGCGAGTGTTGACAGCATCTCTTTTGTTTATGATTTTATTAATTTCCAAGTTAGTAATATCTGCACATCTTCGCTTATTAGCACCAGAACTATCCGCATTACGTTCACTCGATGACGTTACAACGTTACCGTGTTTACAAACAACAATATAATCCGAACATCAGTCAGAACGATAATTTTGATTGGTTTAGGGGATTAAAGAAAGCAGATTTGATTTGCTATCGTATTTCCGTTGGGGGAAACATCACGTGTTAGGTATTTTCATTCATAAATTTCTCACGAGAGTGCAATATGGTTTTTTATTGAGAAGAATTAGTTTTTTTGCAAACCAATGTGATATTAAATGGAAAGTCACGTGTATTGGTTTAGGCCAATAGGAAATAGGCAACAATATATATTATGTAATAATAATATTTATAAGTCGGCGTAAAAAATACATAACAATAATAATGCGTTGTGACAGTCGCATCTGATACAACACCGCTGAACACTGCTGAAAGTTGCATTAATCATCATTCAAACAAAACAGAACTAATTTATTTATGGAGGTAATAAAAAAGAGCACTTCCGGCTAAAAAAACTGATTGACATATGTAGGCGAAATTGTTTATATAATAGTGTGTACATATTATATATAAATCTAGCCTGAAACGACGGGGCAGTACGGCAACTCAGTTCTTCCTTCCAATGGCATTTCAATGCATTAAATCAATTTCAAAATTGAATAATCATATATGTTTATTACCTGACAGGCACATGTTATATGTATTTGAAAGAGATGCAGGGTGGGATTCACTATTAACGACTGTACAAATGTCTGACCAAGTGAACATGTAAGATTTGTACACCTTGATTAGTGCATTTCAATGCTGATGCAACTGTTATTTTTGTCTTAAAAATACATACCTTCAACATCCACAAGGGAATTGATTGCATGTTTGTTGATAAATCCATATTTCATTATTGCACATTATTCCACTTCAAATATATTTACATATTTGAGGAATAAATAATTCACTAAAGCACAATTATATCCGTTTTATAAGCGCACAGTTAATATTATTAATAGCAGTTACCATTATCGAAAGTATCCTTATTAAACATTCCACATTCCACATTAATATTCTGGAAATGTCTTTACCTTTTCTGCTGAAATTGTAAATCTGAAAAATATAGCACCGAATAAAATATTCAAGAAGCAAAGTGCACGTTATAGTCTAATTGTCCTAATGACGAAATTGCAGTTTAAAACAATCGTAAGATGCCAATAAATCATATATTATGTTTTTATCATGCCCAAATTAAAACGAGTGTAGTAAATGACGATAGGTGCGTATATATCTTAATACAAAATTTTGAAACGGAAAACGAAGAGGTGTATTTTGTGTATATATTCAACCGAAATGATTGCAACCCCTGTTGTCAACACTGTTATTCGTATGACAAGCATTGTCAGAGTTTTCATTTTGCCTTAAAGGAAACATATACTCAGTGCTGAACTTTCATGAACAGTTTGCCTCTACGAATATTTAACTCCTACAGCTATAAACTGCAATTACGGAAAACCACCATCAGTGAGTGCAACTCTAAAACTTACGTGCAAACCCTCACCTCAAATCAATCAAGAACAACTATTGCAATATTAATGCAAATGGAAAACAAATTCATTAAATCAGACCAATCTAGGGCAGTCTAACCACTTAGTGGTCACGAATTATAATGATTAATATATAACTGCAATTAGATTATATTTTCATTTTTAATCCCAAATCTATGCACTAGACAACAAATATCATAAGGGCAAAGAGCGTTTTTGTGACGTGCACTTTTTTAAAACAATAACGACACTTAAAAGATACTTCTATGATTCATACTCAGTCTAATTACATTTAAAGCAAACTTCAACTCAGAGCAGAAACAAAAGCGTTCCTTCCAAGCGGGAAATGTAAATCCTGCTCACTCACAATGTCTTATTTCTGTACAAGATTTCATATTTGTTTCCATTGAGGTTTGAATCATAGACCTTTGTCCCTCAATCTATATATGTGTTCTTGACACATTTATCTTAGTCATTTACATTTGAATGTGTGCCTCAGATTCTTTTAAATAATGATATGTTTTATTGTTATTTAACTAGCCGTAAGTGATTGATTCAATTGCTATACTTATACGACATGTTCAGTTCTAAACAGAATTTTAAAATACTTACTTTGAGATGGTAATGTCAACAGCAGTCCTTAAGTTATTGACCCGAAATATAAATAACTCTGTAATAACCAAATCTAGTATGAAACCTCTTATTCGTAAATTGGTGACGTGAAAGCAAAATTCCATATTTATTAAAATGAACCAGAACAAAAATCAAGCATAAATTTAAATTAGATTTCTCAATATTTAATCATTATATATTGTATGTGAAAATTAAATAGTTTAATGTACGATTAATATTTTTTTAAAGATAATCATAAAGATAATAAAAAGAGCGTTTGTACATTAATGGCGTTAAACAACATCAAAACAAACACACATTCATATTGTCGAATTTAAATATTTCTAGACTTGACAATGAGTAACTGCAATGGTGTCGTATTAGAGGCAGGCAGTACAACCTGTCCATAATACTTGAGTGCACCCGTTGTTTTCGTTGGTTTGAACTACTTACTTTTTGTTTTTTTTTGTGCTTTTTCTTTTTGTTTCGTGATGTATATGTATGGCCAAAAAAAATTAAATTTTACGCACATATTTTATCTGATGATTAAAATACTAACTTCAGATAAGTTATTTCACTAATTTACTAATGATGTCTTAGTTGTAGCCAAATTTGATAAGTTTGAATCAATTTAGTATCTCTAACCCTGCACTACCCACAAATGGGTACACAATGATGCTCCGAGAAAGCAGTGTCTGCTTCGAATTACTCATGAGCAGGTCTGGAAAACTATTTGATCCTATTTTAGCAATTTATTTCTCATGACGATTAATAAAGACCGACCATCTCGGATTAATGCCAACAGACAAAGCCTATTGATAATCACACTGTCAGCAGCTTCTTAATCAATATCGCCCATTTTTAAATTATAGGATGTTAATAAATACATAATTCGCTGGTTATCCTACTATATGGAAATTTCAAATTAGGAAAATTAATGTAACTTTTAGTTCTAGTTCAACGAAATAAATATATAGTAATTAGTTGAGAAATGTTTTGGTAATTTGGTAGCAAAATACAATTCATATGAGGAACGAATCAATCATACCGACCAATATTCAGGAAACAATAAAAGAATGAAGGACATACTACAGCATCGTGGTTAATCGAAAGGGACCAGAGAAACACTAATATAATAAACGAAAGGGTTAGAAAGGGTGCTCAAAAAGTGTCCGCAAATCCTGCTTCATGCGTTTCATTCGTTATGTTAATCAGGCGCATATCCAGTAATAAGGCATAGACCGCGAAATCATTATCTTTAGTAGAAAAAAAGTGGCTACGAAAAATGAATAAGTCAATTGTCATGTGTGATATAAATATGTGTAGCGGTCAACTTAATCACGATAACAACGTAAAATTTTCCAAATGATGACTTTAATATTCCCATTATGAACCCTGGTAAAGTTGATTTTCTGCCACAACAATTTAGAAGCCATAAATGGCCATCAATGGGGATCAATTGTTAACTATTGTAAATTCTAAAACGTATGACACAAACATGAACTGAGTGTCAATTCTACAACTATTTTCAAGTAAAGAAGTATTAGTTTGATGTATAACGAAATGAAAACAACAGACGATTGATTAATACAAATTACGTTAAAACACCATCAACATAAGCACGTCTTAACAGTACTGTAACAATGAAACGTCGAAACATTGTCATGTCATGCGATTAAATAAATACTGTATATTATTCAGTTCACTTAAACATTTAAATCTTGCGCCATGTCTGACGAAATACAGTGACACTTCATATTATATATTATGATGTCATCTTTCTTAATATGAATATATTGAATGTTTAGACAAATTTACAAATATTTTAGAACATTTCGCGTAATATCTTCTTTTGTGAATCGAATTCATTCCCTAAAGTAATAGCTAAAAAAATGGATAACGTGAAAGATCAAGGATGATTACACAAGCCAACCCCAATGTTCATATATTATATAGCACTTGAATTATAGCATGATACCGTTACTGCCTTTCGCTTTCGTTCTTTTATTCCGATTTTATACCGTTCTTGTATACTCGTTTTATACCATTCTTCCATACCTGTTTGATATCGTTACAGTATGCAGGTCTATAGGCTACCAGAGCTTCTTAAACAATATCGACCCTTTATAAATTATAGGATTACACAATGCGCTGGATATGCTATTATATGAAAATTTCAAAATTGGAAAATCAATGTACATGTTAGCTCTAGTTCAACTAAATAAATATATAATAATTAGTTGAGAATGTTTGGGGTAATTTGGTTGCAAAATATAATTTGATATGAGTAAAGAACAATGATAACGACTAATATTCAGGAAACAACAAAGAATGAAGCATACGACAGCACCATAGTTAATCGAAAGGGACCAAAGAAACACACAGCACGAAAACTAAACACGCCACAAACTAAACTTTAGAAGCAAAAGGGTTAAAACGGGTGCTCAAAAAGTGTTAGCAAACCCCTGCTTCACGCGTATCATTAGTTAAGTCGATCAGGCTAATGCACAGTAACTAGGCATATACCAGGTAGTCATTGGCTACGAAAAATGAACAAGTAAATTGCCATGTGTGATATAGATATGTGTAGCGGTCAACTTAATCCCGATAACAACCTTAAGATGTCCTAAATGATGACTTTTATCTTCCAATTGTGAACCCTGGTAAATTTCCTTTTCTATCAACAGTTTTTTTTAAATTGTTTCTCCATTACTGCTACAAACATTTAGAGTGCATAAATGGTCATTAATGGAGATTAATGTTCCGTGTGTTGTAAATTCTAAAATTATTACACAAACATGTACTTAGTATCAAGTCTAACACTATTTTGACATAAAGAAGTATTAGTTTGATGTATAATGAAATGATAACAATAGAAGATTGATTAATACAACTTACCTTAATACACCACTAACATAACCACGTCTTAACAGTACAACGAAACGTCGACAAATGGTCATGCGATTAAATAAATACTATATGTTATTCAGTTCACTTAAACATTTAAATCTTTAGCCATGTCTAACGAAATACATATTATATATTATGAGGCCTGTCAGAATATTTATATATTTCAGGTTTTGACAAGTTTACAAATATTTTAGAACATTTCGCGAAATATATTCTTTTGTGATGCGAACTCATTCGTTACAATAATAACAGCGAAACATTGGAAAACGTGAAAGATCACTAATGATTACATGAGCCAACGCCAGTGTTTTTAATTTTTCTATTAACATGGCTTAGATCGCTCTTGAATTCCCGCTTATATCGTTCTGGAATACCTACCTGATATCGTTCTTGTGTACTCATATATATCATTATGTCATACCCACATTATATAGCACTTGAATTATCGCATGATATCGTTACTGCGTTTCGTTTTGTGTTTCGTTCTTTAATACCGATTTTATATCGTTCTTGTATACTCGTTTTATATCATTTTTCAATACCGGTTTTATATCTTATATACCCTTTTTATATCGTTCTTGCATATCCAATTTGTATTGTTCTCCTATACCCATTTTATATCGCTCTTGAAATCACACTTTATATTGTTTTTGTATACCCGTTTTATATATTTCTTATATAACCGTGTTATATCGATCTTGAATTCCGCTTGATATCGATGTTTTATATCTGTTTTATACTGTTTTTTGTATACTTACCTGACATCTTAATATCGTTCTTGTGTACTTCTTTTATTTCATTTAAATACCAGTATTATATCGCACTTTAATTACCGTTTGATACCGTTCCTGTATAACAGTGGTATATACTTCATTTTTATCGTTTAGTCACTTGTTTTATATCGCATATGTATACAGTTCTTTATTTGCTCTTAAATTTCCGCTTGATATGGTTCTTCTTTACCTTGATAACCATTATTTATAGTTATCGCATACCCTTTTTATATTGTGTTGTATACCCGTTTTGTGTTGTTCTTGAATTCCCACTTGATATCGTTCTAGTATAGCCATGTTCTATCGTTCTTATATACTGGTCTTAAATAATTCTTTTGTACCGGTCTTGCATTGCTTCTTTATTTCCTCTTGATATCGTACTTTTATGCACGTTCTATACGGTTCTGCATACACGTTTTATTTTGATCATTTATACCGGTTTTGTATCGATCTTGAATTAAAATTTATAGTGCCCCAGCATTACAATGTTCTATGCAGCCACTTAACGTCTCTTTCTCGACTTAGTCTATAACCGCCTGACGCGGTTCTTGTATATCAATTTCATTTTGTGTATACATGATTGTCTACACATATATGTACCATATACTACAGAATTATCAATACAAGTATGCACTAAAAACTGCTGGAATATCCACAGATGTATGTAATAGGCTTTGCGACGCATTGATCATTACATTGGTGTTACTGACATTGCAGGATTATCTGCACATTTATGATTATCCCCGTACCGCAGAGTTGTCCTGACATGCCTGTAGCATTGACTCAACTTGCTGTCTGTATCGGTTACTGAAGGCGGACCAAATAACAGTAAATTAAATTCCGACCTGAATAGAGGATATGCATAAAATATCATCAAAGAATATGCGAATGATTCCCGCAATTATTTGCAGATTCGAAGAAATTAAAAATAAAATTCATTCATTGTTAAAAAAAAACATACAAAACATGTCATTTCAAATTTAATTTCATTTAATCAATTTACCACGGCAATATGTGCTGTTTTGCGTTAATTAAGTTTAAATTATATTAACGGACATCATTATGGTTGCATTTCACCATTATAAATGTAATAAGTACAAAACATGTTTCAAGGTAATATGTTCGAAATTCCGTTCCAGCATGATAAAAAAGATGTCAAAATAAATCTGTTTATGGAAAAATGCCGAACTGTATAAAGTTCTTGTTTATTTGTTCTCCCGAACTCGTGCTTGCCGCTTACGTCGGCAAACTAAATGTTGACAAATAATACGCATTTAATGAGTAATATAAAAGACAATACCTCCAGAGGTGTTCAAAAAACAAATTGCTTATTGATGGCTCGCCTAGAGTACATTAAATTTTCATTTTGAACTGTCTAGACGTGAAAAGGAATGATATCATTTTTTAATTTGTTATACCGAACTCGACGGATGCACACTTGTTATTTTACGGTGACCTAGAAAAATCGTCTATTGATAAGACTATTGACTTTTAACAACAAAGCCGAAATTCAGTACATTTTACGAATCTCCCTTGAACTAGTTTTCTACAGAATATGAACTATTTTTATTTACAATGATTCTGTATTATTGTTGACATTAAATAAATTTTAAAAACACCAGAAGACAATAATATATCAATAAAAGCATAACGTAGGGCAAGTTCATAAAGTGTATCTTAATATTATAACGTGATATGCAAATACCAGAGCTCAACGTTACCTCCTGACATTTTAATATAATTCAACCTAAACATACACATAGCATATGCTTTGGAATACCTCATTTTTGCCATATACCAATGTGTTACGATAGCAAGAAATGATTTAAATATGAGATACGCAAACTGAATTCAACAGCCCAAATAGATAATACAGGTTTATACTACACGGCGATCCGCACGTGTATGTTCCAATGTAACAATATGTAAAGTAAACCATACGAATATCCTATGAGTGACGTAACTGAGAATGCAGGATTATCCTCACATTATTACCGGATAGTACAATATTTTCCAGACATATCTGTACCAAATATTACACGATTATCCACTCTTTTTTACCAGTTACTACAGAATTATATACACGTATATGTAACAGATGCTTCTGGACTGTCCACAAATATATGTTCCAAGCACTACATGAATGTTCTTACATTGAAGTAACTAACACTACAGGTTTATACAGGCATGTATGTACAAGATACTACAGACTGTCCGCACTTGTTTGTATACGATACTAGATGATTGCCCACACTTCAGATGTATCCATGTTAAGTACAATATACTACAGATTATTAACATTTGTTAGTGTACCATATGATTATCTAGACATTTGTGTACCAGATACTACATGGATGTCCATACATTCCCTTTCTAGACGCTAATGCTTGTCCTTACATTGGTGTAACTTAACATGGTAGATTAAATTCATATGTATATAAAAATACTACTGGAATACACATACATGTAAGTAGCAGATTATGCAGTGTTATCCATACATTTATGTATCAGACACTGCATGCAATAATAATCCTGTAGTATCAAGTACTTACATTTGAGGTCAATCCTATAGTATCTAGTATATACATGTGAAGAAAATTATTTGGTATCTTGTGCATTCATATGTGGACAATTATGTGGTATATAGTTCATACAATTGAGGACAATCATATAGTATATAGCGCATACATGTGTGGACATACCTCTAGCTTCTATAACATATATGAAATTATATGCAATGGTACATACATGTGCAGACAATACTGTAGTATCTAGTATAGATATGTGAGGTCATTAGTGTAGTTTCTGTTACATACATGTAAAGTCAATAATGTAGTATCCAGTACATACATATGTCGATAATCCTGTAGTATCTAGTATATACAGTCCAGGTCAATCATGTAGTATTTGCTAAATACATGTGATGTCAATCATGTAGTATCAAGCAAATACATGCGAGACCAAACCTATAGAATCAGATACATTCATTTGCGTATATTCCTATAGTAATTATTGCATACGTGTGTAGCATATAGTACATTCATGTGTGGAAAAACCCTGTCGAACATACATGTGAGGTGAACCTGTAGTATCTATGACACACATGTGAGGTTATTCATGTAATGTATGGCACATACATGTGGAGATTATGGTATATTATCTGGTATCCAAACGTGTTGACAATCATGTAGTATCTAGTGCATACATGTCTGGACAATCTGTATTATCAAGTGCATACACGAGTGGGCAATACTGTATCACCCAGCGTAGTAGTATCAAGTAAATACATTACATACATGTCTCGACAATCCTGTAGTATCGGATACATACACGTGAGGCCAATCCTGTCTCACCCAGCGCATGCATGTGTGTAAAATTCTGCAGTTTCATGCATGTCATGTTAATCCTGCAGTATCTGGTATATACATGTGAGCTCAATCCTGCAGTATCTAGCACATACGTGTATTCCAATCCTGTAGTATCAGGTAAATACATGTAAGGTTAATAATGTAGTATCTGGTACATACATGTAAGGCAATTTTTGGAGTATTCAGTACATACATGTAAGGCAATTATTGGAGTATTCAGTACATACATGTTGGGTCAAAATCACGTAGTAACTAGTACAAACATGTGAAGTCAATCATGTACTATCTGGTACATACATGCGCGAAAAATCATGTATTATGTGCTGTATACATTTGAGCTCAATTCTGTAGTATCTAGTAGATACAGTTGAGGTCAATCCTGTTGAAGCTGGTACAAACGTGTGAGATAAATCCTTTAGAATCAAGCACATCCATATGACATCAATCCTGTAGTATATGCTATAGTCATTTTCGGACAATCATATAGTATTATATAGTATTATATAGTATTATATAGAGTGTACTCGACTCCAATCTTAATTGACAAGGATTGCCAGTTTTCCTACCGCCGGTCGGGGGTTTTCTCCGGGTACTCCGGCTTCCTCCCCCAATAAAAACTGGACGCCATGATATAGCTGAAAAATTGCTGAAATTGGCGTTAAACACCATCAAACAAAACTACTGAACCGTACATTATGGCACCTCCCGGAGTCTGTTATACTTACAGTATCTTATAGTATGCACATCTTTCAGTCCGAATTACCCGTGCATTATGTCAACCTCCCGGCCTCTGTTATACTTAAGGATTGTACAACGTTTCGTCCGAGTGACTGGTACATTATATGAACATACCGGCATTCAGTCTGACTGACTTGCACGTTATGTAATCCTCAAAGCCTATGTTATACTTACAGAATGTTAAGCTTTCAGTCCGACTTACTCGTACAGTATGTCAACCTCTCAGAGTCTGTTATACTTACAGTATGTTCAGCTTTCATTCCGACTGACCCGCATATTAGGTCAACCTCCATGAGTCTGTTATACTGACAGTATGTATAACTTATGTAACAGTATGTATTACCGTACATTATGTCAAACCTGGCCTCATTTATACTTACTGTATGTACAGCTTTAAGTCCTACTGACCCGTACACTATGTAAACTTCCAGGCCACTGTTATACTTACATTATGTACAGCTTTCAGTCCGAGTGATCCGCACATTATGTCAAACTATCGGCCTCTGTTATACATACAGTGTGTGCAGCTTTCAGTCCTACTGACTTGTACATTATTCAAACCTAAAAGCCTCTGTTACACTATGTTCAGCTTTCATTCGGACTGACCCGTACACTATGTCAACCTCCCAGGCTCTGTTATACTTACAGTATGCACAACTTTCAGTTCGACCAACTGGAACGTTATGTCAACTTCCCGCCCGCTTTTATATTTTAATATGTACAGCTTTAAGTCCGACTCAATGGTTTATTTTGTCAACCTCTTTGCATTTTATGCTTACATGATGTGAAGTTTCGGTCCACTTGACCGGTACATTATGTCAACTTATCACCCTGCGGTTATACTTGCAGTATACACATCTTTCAGTACGAATTACCCGTACATTTTGTCAACTTCCCGGCCACTGTTATACTTACGGATTGTACAATGTTCAGTCCGAGTGACTGGTACATTATTTTAACCTATCGACCTCTGTTATACATTTTGTCAACCTCTCAGAGTCTTTTATACTTACAGTATGTTAAACTTTCATTCCGACTGACTCGCATATTATGTTAACCACCATGATTCTGTTATACTTACAGTATGTACAACTTTCAGGCCGTCTTGCAAGTACATTATGTCAAACCTGGCCTCAGTTATTCTTACAGTAAGTTCAGCTTTCAGTCATGTACAATATGCCTCTGTATTACTTGCAGTATGTAGAACTTTAAGCCCAAAAAACCTGCACATTTTTGCCAACCCACCCGGCCTCAGTTATACCCACAGTATGCACAGCTTTCGGTCCGACTGACCGTAACATTATGTCAATTTCCCGGCAGTTGTTGCACGTTCAGTATATAAGTATTTTAGTCCGATTCAACGGGACATTATGTCCACATCCCGGTATCTTATTTCTACAGGATGTTAAGTTTTATTATACCTGACCCATACATGATGTCAACCTCCCATTCTTTATTATACTTATAGTGTGCACATCGTTCAGACCCATTTACCCGTACTTTATGTCAACCCTGGCCTCTGTTATACTTACATGATGTACATCTTTCAGTCCGAGTAATCAGTATATTATGTCAACCTCCGGGCCGCTGTAATACTTACAATTTATTCAGCTTTAAGTCCGACTAATCAGTACATTATGTCACCCTCCCTTCCTCTGTTATACATACAGTATGTTCAGCTTTCATTCCGACTGACCCTTACATTATGTCATCCTATCGTCCTCTGTTATATTTAAAATATGTGCAGCTTTCAGCCCGAGTGTCCCGTACATCATGTAAACCTCCCAGCTTCTGTCATACTTACAGTATGTACAACTTGAGACCGAGTGACTGGTACAATGTGTCATTCTCCTAGCTTCTGCTTTACGTACATTATGTACAGCTTTAAGTCCAACAAACCTGCACATTATGTCAACCTCCCGGCCTCTCTTATATTTTAATATGTACAACTTTCAGTCCGACTCACTCGTACATTATGTCAACCTCTCGGCATCTTATACTTAGAGGATGCGAAGTTTCAGTCCACCTGACCAGTACATTATGTCAACATCTCGGCCTGTGTTATATTTACAGTATGCAAATCTATGACAGATATCAATCCGAGTGACTCTTATATTATGTCAACCTCCTTGCCTATGTTTTATTTACTGTATGTACAACTTTCAGTCCGAGTAACCTGTACAAAATGTCATTCTCCCGGCTTCTGCTTGACTAACAGTATGTACAGCTTTAAGTCAAACAAACCTGCACAATGTCTACCTTCGGGCCTTTATAATACTTACAGTATAAACAGCTTTAAGTCTGTCTCACCGGCACATTAGGTCAATTACCCGGCCTCTTATATTTACAAGATGTGAAGTTTCAGTTCACCTGTCGCGTACATTATGTCAACCTCCCTGTCTCTGTTATACCTACAGTGTGCACATCTTGCAGTCCGACTTTCCAGTACATTATGTCAACCCTGGCTTTTCTTTTACTATCAGTATGTACACCTTTCAGTCCGACTGACCCGTACATTATGTCCACCTCCCGGCCTCTTTTATACTTTCAGTCAGTGTGTACTTTTAGTCCGACTAACCCGTACATTATTTGAACCTCCCGGACACTGACCGGAACATTATGTAAATATTCAGACATCTGTTATACTTACAGTAATTTCAGCTATCAGTCCGAGTGTCATGTACAATATGTCGCTCTCCCGGCTTCTCAATTACTTACATTATGTAGAGCTTAAGCTCAACAAACCTGCACCTTTTTGCCAACTTCCGGGCCTCTGTTATACCCACAGTATGCACAGCTTTCAGCTCGACTGAACGGAACATTATGTCAACCTCCCGGTATCTTACACCTACAGGATGATAAGTTTTATTATACCTTACCCGTACATGATGTCATCCTCCCAACCTCTGTTATAATTATAGTAGGCACATTGTTTTAGTCCGACTTACCCCAACATAATGTCAACCTACCGGGAAATGTTATACTTAAGGTTGGTACAGCATGTCAGTCCGACTGACTGGTACTTATATTAACCTCAAGGCCTCTGTTATACTTATAGTATGCACACATTTTAGTCGGAATAATCCGCTACATTATGACAACGTATCGTCAACTGTTATACTTACCGTAAGCTCAGCTTTCAGTTTAACTGACCCGTACATTATGTCAACCTCCCGGACTCTATTATATTTACAGTGTGTTCATGTTTTAATCAAACTGACCCGGACATTTTGTCAAGCTCCCTGCCAATGTTATACTTACAGTAAGTACAGCTATCAATCTGAGTGACCCTTACATTATGTCTAACTTCTGGCCTATGATATACTTACAGTATATACAGCTTTCAGTCCGAGTGATCAGTACAACATGTCATTCTCCCATCCTCTGTTATACATACAGTATGTACATCTTTCAGTCCGACTGACCGTACATTATGCCACCCTATCGTCCTCTGTTATATTTTAAGTATGTGCAGCTTTCAGCCCGATTGCCCCGTACATTATGTAAACCTCCCAGCTTCTGTTATACTTACAGTATATACTGCTTTCAGACCGAGTGACCTGTACAATGTGCCATTCTGCTGGCTTCTGCTTTACGTACATTATGTACAGCTTTAAGTCTAACAAACCTGCACATTATGTCAACCTCCCGGCCTCTGTTATAGTTACAGTATGCATAAATTTCAGTCCGACTGACCGGAACATTATGCCAACCTCCCTGTCGCTGTTATATTTTAATATGTACACATTTCAGTCCTACTCACTGGTACATAATGTCAACCTCTCGACTCTTATATTATGTCAACCTCCTGACCTATTTTATATTTACAGAATGTACAACTTTCAGTCCGAGTAACCCGGACAATGTCATTCTCCCGGCTTCTGCTTAACTTACAGTATGTACAGCTTTAAGTCAAAGAAAACTGAACAGTATGCTTAACTCCGGGCCGTTTTAATATTTAAAATACATACAGATTTCAGCCCGTCTCACCGGCACATTAAGTCAAACAAACCTGCACATTATGTTTAACTCCGGGCCTCTATAATATTTACAGTATGTACAGCTTTCAATCCGTATCACTGAGGCATTATGTCAACCACCCGGCATCTTATACTTAGAGGATGTGAAGTCTCAGTTCACCTGTAGCGTACATTATGTCAACCTACCTTTCTCTGTTATACCTACAGTGTGTTCATCTTGTAGTCAGACTTACCGGCACATTATGTTAACCCTGGCCTCTGTTATACTTGTGTACATCTTTCAGGCCGACCAACCCGTACATTATTTGAACCTCCCGGCTTCTGTTTTTACTTACAATATGCACATCTTTCAGTCCGACTGACCGGAACGTTATGTCGACAATACGGTATCTTACACTTACAGGATGTCAAGTTTCAGTCCACCGGACCCGTACATTATATCAACATCCCGGTCTCTGTTATACTTACAATGTGTACATCTTTCAGCCCCATTTAACCGTACATTAAATAAACCTTGGCCTCTGTCTTATTTACAGTATGTACAGCTTTCAGTCCGATTGTCCCGTACATTATGTTAACCTCCCAGATTCTGTTATACTTACAGTATGTACAGCTTTCAGACCGAGTGACCCGTACAATGTGCCATTCTACTGGCTTCTTCTTTACGTACATTATGTGCAGCTTTAAGTCCAACAACCCTGCACATTATGTCAACTTCCCGACCTCTGTTATAGTTACAGTATGCATAACTTTCAGTCCGACTGAGCGGAACATTATGCCAACCTCCCAGCCTCTGTTATACTTACAGGATGTGAATACTCAGTCCACCGGACCCGTACAGTATGTAAACTTCCGGGTCTCTATTATACTTATAGTGTTCATCTTTCAGTCCGACTTACCCGTAGATTATAAAAGCATCCCGGCCTATATTTTACTTTCAATATGTTCAGGTTTTAGTCCGATTGCCCCGTACATGATGTCAAGCTCCCGGCCTATGTTATACTTACAGTAAGTACAGATATCAATCCGACTGACCCTTACATTATGTCAACCTCCTTGCTACTGTTATACTTACAGTATGTGAAGCTTTCAGTTAGAGTGACCCGTTCAATATGTCACTCTCCCGGCTTCTACTTTACTCACAGTATGTACAGATTTAAGTTAAACAAACTTGCACATTATGTCTTACTCCGGGCCTCTATAATACTTATAGTATATATAGCTTTCAATCCGTCTCACCGACACATTATGCGAACCACCAGGCATCTTATACTTAGAGGATTTGAAGTTTCAGTCGTCCTGACCCGTACATTATATCAACATCCCGGTCTCTGTTATACTTACAGTGTGTACATCTTCCAGTCCCACTTACCCGAACATTATGTCAACCTTGGCCTCTGTTATACTTACATTATGTATAGTTTTCAGTCCGAGTGACCCGTACATTATTAGAACCTACCGGCTTCTGCCATACTTACAGTACCTACAGGTTTCAGTCCGACTAACCCGTACATTATGTCAACCTCCCAGCCTCTGTTTTGCTTACAGTAAGCACAGCTTTCAGTCCGACTGACTCGTACATTATATTCACTTCTCGGACTTTGTTATACTTGCAGCATGAACAGCTTTCAGTCCGAGTGTCCCGTACAATATAGCGTTCTTCCGGCTTCTGCTTTACTTACAGTATGTAGAGCTTTTAGTCCAACAAACCTGCACATTATGTCATCTTCCCGGCCTCTTTAATACATACAATATGTATTGCTTACAGTCCATCCCCCAGCACATTATCTCAGCCATCAGGAATGTTATACTTACAGGATATGAAGTTTAAGTCCACCTGACCCATACATTATGTCCCATTCTCTGTAAACTTACAGTGTGTACATCTTTCAGTTCCATTTACCCGTACTTTATGTCAGCTGTACTTACTGTAAGTATAACAGAGGCCAGGCGGTTGACATAATGTACGAATGAGGTATGATGAAACTTCACATCCTGTAAGTATAAGATTTCGAGAGGTTGGCATAATGTTCCGGTGAGTCGGACTGAACACTGATCATACTGTGAGAATGACAGCGGCCTGGATTTTAACATAATGTTCAGGTCAGTCGGACTGAAAGCCGAACATACTGTAAGTATAACAGAGACCTGGAAGTTTACATAATGTACCAGTCAGTCATACTGAAAGCTGTACAAACCTTACGTATAACAGTTGCCGGGAGTTTGACATAATGTACGGGTCAGGTGGACTGAAACTTCACATCCTGTAAGTATAAAATGGCGAGTGGTTGACATAGTGTATGGTCAGTCGGACTGAGAGTTGCACATACTGTAAGTATAACAAAGGCTTAAAGGTTGACATAATGAACCAGTCAGCCGGACTGAAAGTTGTACGTAATGTAGGTAAAACAGAGGCCGGGAGATTGACATAATGTATTGGTAAGTCGAACTGAAACATGTACAAACCTTAAGTATAACAGTGGCCGCGAAATTGTACATTATATCAATCTCAGGGTCTTTGTTATACTTACAGTGTGTACATCTTTCAGACCGACTTACCCGTACATTATGTCAACCCTGGCTCCTCTTATACTTACACTATGTACATCTCTCAGTCCGACTGACCCGTACATAATGTAAACCTCCAAAACTGTTATACTTACAGCATGTTCAGCTTTCAATCCGACTTACCCATACATTATGTCAACTTCCCGTCCTCTGTTATTCTTACAGTATGTACAACTATCAGTAAGAAAGACTTGTACATTATGTAAACCTCCAAGCCTCTTTTACACTTACAGAATGTTCAGCATTCAGTCCGACTAACCCGTACATTATGTCAACCTAACGGCCGCTGTTATATTTTCAGCATGTACAGCTTTCAGCCCGACCTCCGTTACATTATGCCAACCTCTCGACATCTTATACTTGCAGGATGTGAAGTTTCAGTCCACCTGACCAATAGATTATGTCAACCTCCCCGCCGCTGTTATACTTACATTATTCGCATCTTTCAGTCCGACTTACCCATACATTAAGTCAACCTCCCGTCCACTGTTAAACTTAAGGATTGTTGAGCTTTCACTCCGCCTAACCGGTATATTATGTAAACCTCTGTTTTACCTACAGAATGTTCAGCTTTCAGTACGACTGAGCGTACATTATGTCAATCTCCCGGAGTCTGTTATACTTACAGTACGTTCAGCTTTCAGTCCGACTGACATGTACCATAAGTCAACCGTCCGGTCGCTGTTATACTTACACTATGTACAACTTTCAGTAAGACTGACCAGCACATTATTTCAACTTCCTCGCCTATGTTATACTTTTAGTATGCACAACTTTCAGTCCGACTGACCTGCACATTAAGTCAATCTCCCGGCCGCTGTTATATTTTTAGTATGTACAGCTTTCAGTGTGTCTCACCAGCACATTATGTCAACCACCCACCATCTTATACTTACAGGATGCGAAGTTTCAGTCCACCCTACCCGTACATTATGTCAACCTCCCGGTCTATTGCACTTACAGTATGTCCATCTTTCAGTCCGACTTACCCATACATTATGTCAACCCTGGCCTCTGTTATACTTACTGTATGTACAGCATTCCGTCCGACTGACCCCTACATTATGTAAACCACCAGAGGCCGGTTGTTCAACGTGTGGTTATATTTAATGTCGTGGTTAAATTTTTTAACCCTGTGGTTAAACATCGGAAGATGGCTGCTAGACAATTTTTATTGATGATGCCTCAAGTGCAGTATAGAAAAGAAAGGAGGTTTAGAGGATGTAACTTACAAGGATTGAGTGATGCACAACTGAGGGCTCGATACAGGTTTGGACGAAACTCCATTGGTTACTTGGTGGAACTTTTAAAAGAGGATTTACAACGTGGAACAGAGAAAAAAACAGCCTTGACGGTGGAACAGCAGGTGATGATTGCGCTTCGATTTTACGCAAGTGGATCATTCCTCCAAGTGATAGGAGACACACTCGGATTCGACAAGGGGACAGTTTCCAGAGTTGTAGAAGATGTTACCAATGCTCTATTGGCACGAAAAAATGATTTTATCAAGTGGCCGTTGGAAGCAGAAAAGAAGCAGGACATCAAGTATGGCTTCTATGACCAAGCTCATTTTCCTAATGTAATTGGATGCATAGACTGTACGCATGTGAAGATACAAGCCCCATCTGAAGATGAGCCTGCCTTTGTCAACAGGAAAGGATACCACAGTATCAACGTTCAAGCAGTATGTGATCACGAAGGTGGGTAGAACTTATTATTCAATTATAAGAGCGGTAATTTCCGGTTTTCTTAATCAGCTGTTGTCAAAAACTAGATGACAACTCTAATTGACTCGTATTTGAAACGCGATCTACTTATTAATGGATGGAGATCCTATGGTGTTATTTATTTTTTCAAATGCATTTGACTTTATGTAAAATTGAAAAGGAGCAACAAAGTATCGGATACCGCATACATATGCATATGACAGGACGTAGAAGGCTCTGCGGTCCATGGTTTAATACAGATAAGTATTTTTTTTTAAATTGTAAACACCTTCAGTTCAACCCATTCATGAACATGAAACACAACCCATAATGCACGGATCTAAGTAGGCTTTAAACTTATTTCAGCTCACTATCCCACCTGGCTCCCCATTAAAATGAAAAAAAAATACACACAATAAGTAGAATGTACAATGAAAATGCACCTGCCCAAGAAATTTAACAACTTTTCTGTAAGAGGAAAAGTTTTGTTATTTTAAGTTTTGTAGAGAAAAAAATAACATTCCATTCAGTATGATTGACAAAATTTTTTATTAAAAAGGTGATTGCTTTTTGTCCTGTTTACAAATTTGGTTTCAAATAAAAATATTGGTTGATGTATGTTATTGTATTGTCATTATTTATATTTTATTGATACAAATGTAGGTGGTAAAACATAACAAGACATGTATGACATAAGGTCTGGATGCTAGTAGCTTTAAAAACACAGTGCGACACATATTGGATGTACTTGTCATTAATTATTTATCCATGTATATATATGTATTATGTTTATTCTCAATTAAACTTTAATGGCATAAGAATAACTACTAAAATAGAAAGGGTGATAAAAAGACACAAGGGATTTTATCCAGGATTCAAACATTCCATCCACATTTTACCGACAGAATAAAACCTAAACACAAGTACAATTTAGTTCACAAAGTTACAAGCATGTATTCTATGTAAGATTCCATTCACCGGTTCAGTGATATTTTTATATGGCTGTTCAAAGCAAGAATTTTTTTTATTACAGCAACTGTTAGTCTTTAAAATATGCCATTATAAAAAATTCAATGGCTTGTACTAGTATATAGAAACTAAAAAAAGCATCAGTATTCAGTAGCCCTTTGTGTTTAAACAATTAATGTAACCTTTTTATGTACATTTGTATTTCCTGAAATAAGAAATACAGTAACATTTTCAATGGTGAAATGTATCCCCCCACACCCATTGATATAAATTCTTATTTTTCCAATTATGGAGCCTTTTTTGGTATGATGACAGTAAAAAACATAAATGACTTTAAAATATTAAGTAGATTGGCATATATAGTTGCTGTTTGTTTGAAGTGGTTTAATGCTACTTTCATCAATGATACAACTACCTTTAATTGGGTCCCTGAAATAAGTACATTTGTTACTATGGTCATCATGGTCATGCATAAAGCTGCAGTATGTACATGTAATTTTCAGCTAATTGCAGGGACAAATTTGGATGAGCATGACCTTAGGGTTAAAATTAGGGACTTTTATTCCTGTCTGAACAAAGCTTACAGTACATTTATGGAAATTCTATATATACATTGTACAAATGATGATACATTCAATAAAACATATTTAGGTGTAAAGTGTTTTATCAAGAATTTTGTTTTGTAGGAAAATTCACAAATATCAGTGCAAACTGGCCAGGATCCACACATGATTCACACATATTTACAACCTCAGCTCTATGCTGGTACCTGGAAAATAATCACAGAGGACTTTCAGATGGTGTCTTACTTGGGGATAGTGGGTATGCATGTCGACCTTTCTTACTGACTCCATTTCATAATGCAGTGGAAGCTCATCAAGATATAACAGGTGTCATGGATCAACCAGATCAACAATAGAGAGAACATTTGGGATTTGGAAAAGGATATTTCATGTCTTGCACTCTGAGGTATGTTAATACAGATTTGTTAGATACTGACAAAGCTACATAGATACATGGGATGACTAGATACTGTGCTTGCACTTCATTTATTACAATTTTTTTATTATTTATTAATTTAAATCTGTGAAATATATTTGTAACAATATCTTTGCATAATCATTGTCAGAGAATATTTTGTTTATCTCTATGAGTCATAGAAATAGACCAAATTGCAAGTACAAATAAACTTGACTTTTTCTGACCATTTATAATGTTTTATACTGTATTGTAATAATAAAATAATAAAGAGCAATTTGGGGAGAAAATTTTAGCAGCATAATGTAATAATGTATTATGTAAACAAAGAAACAGATAAATAAATAACAATTTTAATTACTAGTATTATATCTCTACAGTGCACAAGCACAAACATGCAACGCTGCACACCATTTTTCAGTTAAACATTGGTTGGGGCAAGATATAAATATTTAGGTGTAAAACTGGTGGTGAGTTGTAATTAGGAGATAGCTGTATTTTATTTGAAGATTTGTCAGCATCAATTGATGATTTGATGGTCAAAAATTGAGTTTACCTGTGACAAGTAAATCAAATCCCCTATTAATGCCCGGGTTATAGTATGGTGAAGTCGGCGGATGGGTGGGCAGGCAAGCAGGCAGTTGGATGGGCGAGGAAAATATTATATGAATTTTGTGTAATCAAGTCCTCATACAGTTTTCAACCCAGATCTCTGAAACTTCACAGAAAGATTGTACATGTATAGAAGTTGTACACTTGCTATTATTGGAGTGTTTTATAATTCTGTTCCAAATTTTTCAGACTTGGGAGCTTAGTCATTTTTCAGAACTTTTACAGAAGACTGAACCTATTTTGTGTAATCAACTCCTCCTACAGTTTTCATCCAAGATCTCTGAAACTTAACAGAAATTTCGGTTGAACATATATTGAAGTTGTGCACCAGCTATTATGGATGTGTTCCAGGATTTATTTTCCTAACTTTCCAGACTTGGTAACGTCATCTTCGAGAACATTTGCAAAAGTTGGGGACTATTTTTATGTAATCAACTCCTAAATTTTTTTTTACACAAACCCAAACCTACTTCCAACAAATTGTTAATCATTCTCAGTTATTGAGGTACTTGCTTTGCAACCAGGCCAATAAGACTTTTGTGATTTTTTAAATCAGTAAATTTGCAAAATCAAATACAAATTCTTCCAAACCCAATTTTATGGTCATTACTACATATAATTGTTTTTTGGTTAATGAAAATTGTGTTGTTTCTTTAGTATTTAATTTTTGTTGAATCAAACATCATGATATAGACAAAAGTTGTTGTAAGTGTTATTAAAGCACATTCATGCAAACATTTTATTTGTGCATTTAAACTATTATTGAATGCATACAATGCTGTACAATTTTCTTTTTGATGTGCTGAGGTTTTATCACATGCATCTGTTATTTCAGTGTATGCAATATCCAGGTGAGTACAGGGTCATAGACCTATATATTTTGAAAGACCAGATTTCTAGAAGTATTTGATATTCAGTTTTTACTTTAAATTTGTTTGTTTCTGATTAAATTTGTACATATTTGTGTCCATACTTTGTCACATTGTCACATTCAAGTGAGTATCTATGTATATAAAGGCTTTTTGTTTGATTTGAAAGAAGGTTTTGAATTGAATCATGCTCAGTAGCCTTAATGATTTATTGCATTTTTACCTTTTTTCTCTTGTATTTCTGTGTTTCTTTCCTGCAGTGGTTTCGAAATAATAATAACTTCAGGTTCTAAGACCACTGCATTATTGGTGGTGGTTTCATCCTGACTGAACAGAGATGGAGACTGATGAGTAGATGGTGAAGACATTGCTGACTGGAATACATCCTCACTGGCATCTTCTTCTGGCAATGTTGCTTCCTGTTCAATCACTGTAACATATATTTACAGATTTTTTTAAACAAAAAAGAACTTAGTACATGAAAAATAACTAACTCATTTTTTATCTGTACAGAATAGTGTCTTTTGCTACATCAAAATACTATGCTTATTTTATTTGTTAAAATTAAATACTGTGAAGATTTTTATATGTGTCTATGATCTAAAGGATGTGGTGATACTTGTAACAAAATACATTTATATTGAAGTTTTCTTGTGTTAATTTCCTTTGGTGTCCCATAATTTATAATTTTTAAAATACAAAAATAATGAACAATGACATTAATATAATGCAATACATTTTGATAATATAGAGATAGAGGGTGTACTTAACTATTTTAAAGCAAGCAGGTGATTTGGAAAAATAACATTGTTTTTAGCCCTATCTAGAGCCCCATATAAATAATCTTTAAAATTATTTAACCTCAATAATTATAATAAAAACGCCAATTGATTTTTTTTATAACTTGAAACATGCTAGTTTTCTAAATTTTTAGTTGTTTTTGATATATTTTTGTAACTTTTGTTATAATTCCTTCAAATTTTAGAGATTACAGTTTCGAGCACCTGTTGTCGCTGCACAGTGAGTTGTTTACCCAGGTGTTTTTTAAAGGGATCAAGCTTATTATCAACAAAGCCTGAACAGTGTGCTTTGGCATGTTTCAATTTCTTGCAAACTGTTAACAAGTAGCAAAAACAATGTATTAAACACTTTACAATACAAAAATACACTGGATTAGATTGACGACTCGAGATCGACGAAGGTGAAGGTCGCGAACAAAAAAATGAAAACAATGCAGACGACACAGAGCTTAACGGGAAGAAGTCGAGTTCGCATTCTGTATTATTATTGTTCAAACTTTCTACAATTTACAAGTTAAATAAATAAAATATTTTATGATAAATGGGACACCTGTGTTGACTTTGTAAGCAACCTACCATCTGTCTCAACTCCGTGCTTTCCCTTGAATGACGCACTGTCTTGACACATATTCAAGACTCGCTCAACAGCGGCACTCAAAGGCTTGGAAGGTGGCCCTCCACCAGTCTTGTTGATGCTCCGTTTCCTCTCTGTATAGGCTTTTTTGGCAGCTTTTTTTGTATTAAACCATTTGTCCTTAACTTCTTTTGCCGTTCTCAAAGTACCCAAGGAACTTGTCTTTTCGGCAATGTTTTGCCATACCTCCTGCTTTTTTTGTGGGTAACTGTATTGGACACTTTTTCTGTTATCAATTTATAAAATTTCTCTACCTCTTTCTGAATAACGTGCTCTTCTTCAGCGGTAAAATTAGCTTTTTTGACCGTTTTTTGATAGGAATGTCGTCTGCCATGGTTGTTATGTAAACAGGATATGCATGTTCAGGGCCTCCCCAGTGCATTGTGGGATACAAGGAGGCACCTGTTAAAATTTAACCTTTGGTTAAATATTAAACCACAGGTTATGTAACCATATGGTTAAACATTGTTCAACAACATAATTTAACCCTTGGGTTACATAACCACATGTTAAAAATTTAACCATGGGTTAAATTTAACTAATGGGTTTATTTAACCACACGTTGAACAACCGGCCCCAGGCCTCACTTATGCATACAGTAAGTTCAGGTTTCAGTCCGAGTGTCCCGCACAATATGTCGTTCTAATGGCTTCTCCTTTGCTTTCAGTATGCACAACTTTAAGTCCAACAAACCTGCACATTTTGCCAACCTACAACCTCTCTGATACCTACAGTATGCACAGCTTTCAGTTCGACTGACCGTATCATTATGTCAACCTCCCTGCCGCTGTTATATTTACAGTATGTACAGCTTTCAGTCCGACTCACCGGCACATTAGGTCAACCTCCCGGCATCTTATACTTGCATGATGTGAAGTTTTAGTATATGTGACCCGTACATGATGACAACGTCCCGGCCGCTGTTGTATTTTCAGTATGTACAGCTTTCAGTCCGACTCACCGGTACATTATATCAACCTCTCGGATTCTTATACTTACAGGATGTGAAGTTTACCTACCTGTCGCTGTTATGCTTACAGTATGCACATCTTTAGGTCCGACTTACTCGTACATTATGTCAACCTCCAGGCCACTGTTATACTTAATGATTGTACAACTTTCAGTCCGAGTGACTGGTACATAATGTGAGCCTACAGGCCGCTGTTATACTTACAGTATGTACAGCTTCATGTCAGAGTAATCTGTACATTATGTCAACCTTCCGTCTTCTTTTATACTTACAATATGCACATCGTTCAGTCCGACTGACCTGAACATTATGCTAACCTTCCGGCCGCTGTTATGTTTTAGTATGTACATCATACTGTCCGTCTCACCGGAATATTATGTCAACTAGTCATCTTATTCTTACATGATGTGAAGTTTCAGTCCACCTGTCCGGTACATTATGTCAACCTCTCGGCATCATATACTTGCAGGATGTGAAGTTTCAGTCCACCTGACCCATACATTATGTCAACCTCCCCGCCACTGTTATACTTACAGTATTCGCATCTTTCAGTCCGACTTACCCATACATTAAGTCAACATCCCTTCATTGTTAAACTTAAGGATTGTTGAGCTTTCACTCCGCCTGACCCGTGTATTACATGTATGTAAACCTCTGTTATACCTACAGAATGGTCAGCTTTCAGTACGACTGAGCGTACATTATGTCAACCTGCCGGAGTCTGTTATATTTACAGTATGTTCAGCTTTCAGTCCGACTGACATGTACCATAAGTCAACTTTCCGGTCTCAGTTATACTTACACTATGTACAACTTTCAGTAAGACTGACCAGCACATTATGTCAACCTCCTCGCCTATGTTATACTTATAGTATGCACAACTTTCAGTCCGACTGACCTGCACATTATGTCAATCTCCCGGCCGCTGTTATATTTTTAGTATGTACCGCTTTCAGTCTGTCTCACCAGCACATTATGTCAACCACCCACCATCTTATACTTACAGGATGCGAAGTTTCAGTCCACCCTACCCGTACATTATGTCAACCTCCCGGTCTTTTGCACTTACAGTATGTTCATCTTTCAGTCCGACTTACCCGTACATTATGTCAACCCTGGCCTCTGTTATACTTACTGTATGTACAGCATTCCGTCCGACTGACCCCTACATTATGTAAACCACCAGGCCTATCTTATACTTCCAGTAAGTTCTGCTTTCAGTCCGAGTGTCCCTCACAATATGTCAATCTAATGGCTCCTCCTTTACTTTCAGTATGCACAACTTTAAGTCCAACAAACCTGCACATTTTGCCAACCTACCAAGTCTCTTATACTTACAGTATGCACATCTTTCAGTCCGACTGACCGTAACATTATGTCAACCTCCCTGTCGCTGTTAGATTTACAGTATGTACAACTTTCAGTCCGACTCACCGGCACATTAAGTCAACCTCCTGGCATCTTATACTTACATGATGTGAAGTTTTAGTATACGTGACCCGTACATGATGACAACGTCCCAGCTGTTGTTATATTTTCAGTATGTACAGCTTTCAGTCCGACTCACCGGTACATTATATCAACATCTCGGATTCTTATACTTACAGGATGTGAAGATTACTTACCTGTCGCTGTTATGCTTACAGTATGCACATCTTTAGGTCCGAATTACTCACACATTATGTCAACATCCAGGCCACTGTTATACTTAAGGATTGTACAACTTTCAGTCCGAGTGACTGGTACATAATGTGAGCCTACCGGCCGCTGTTATACTTACAGTATGTACATCTTCATGTCAGAGTAATCTGTACATTATGTCAACCTTCCATCTTTCAGTCCGACTGACATGAACATTATGTTAACTTCTCGGCCGCTGTTATGTTTTAGCATGTACAGCATACTGACCGTCTCATCGGAATATTATGTCAACCAGTCATCTTATTCTTACAGGATGTGAAGTTTCAGTCCACCTGACCGGTACATTAAATCAATCTGCCTGTCTCTGTTATACTTACATATTTCTTTTGTAAATTTCGAAAAGGAGAAGGCTTGAAATTTTCCGCACATACCCATACCACTTATTTTTCAGTTGAATTCAAAAAGTTTGTCCTTTTTTCCATTTTTCTCTAATTGATTGAGGGGGACATGACGGCCGAGTGGTTATGGTAGTCTACTATTGATCAAGTTGTTTGTCAACACTGAAGTTGCGGTTTCGAGTCTCAAGGCCGGCAGGGCGCACTCGACTTAATTGAAAAGGATTGCCACTTTTACTACCAAATGACCGCGGTTTTCTACGGGTACTCCGGCTTCCTCCTCCAATAAAAACTGGACGCCATGATATAGCTGCAATATTGCTCAAAGTGGAGTTAAACAATATTTAAACAAACAAACAAACAAATCTTACTGATATTTAACTTATTCTCGTCATGAATAAAGCTGGACACCCTCGCTGAAAGAAAAGCAGCATCCAATTAATCAATCATTGAAATAAGTTATTCAAATTGAATGACAATCTTTTAAAGGGTACGTTTGAAAAGGTTCTGTTTTATCGATATGACTGTAATGACAATGTTCAAACCGCTTTATTATATAATATAAAGAACATAGTTTTTTCCTTTAAATATGTTTACTTATGTTATTTTTAAGAACGAGACATTGTATTTACTATTCTTTTGAATACTTGCATTTATTTTATTATAAATTTTATTATAAATGCATATATAATATACATATCACACAGCATTCGTTTTATCTTTAAATTATTAATGTATGCGTATCCGTCAATAAACTGATTGATTTATGCATATAATTAAATGACGGATTCTGGATCGCACTGGTTGAACTGATCGCTGACGGTTACAAAAGTAATGACGGATTCATAATTTTGTTCGGATGTATTCATCATCAATCAGTCAGCGTTCCAAAATCCGTCACCAATCAGTTATCAATCAGTCCAATTTTTGCGTTTACGGGTGCAATTACTGTAAGCCCAACAAACCTGCACATTTTTGCCAACCTCCCGCCTCAATTATACCCACAGTATGCACAGCTTTCAGTCCGACTGACCGGAACATTATGTGAATCTCCCGGCAGTTGTTACACTTACAGTATATACAGCTTTCAGTCCGATTCACCGGCACATTATGTCAACATCCCGGTATCTTATTTCTACAGGATGTTAAGTTTTATTATACCTGACCCGTACATGATGTCAATCTTCCATTCTTTGTTATACTTACATTGTGTACATCGTTCATACCCATTTACCCGTACTTTATGTCAACCCTGGCCTCTGTTATACTTACATGATGTACATCTTTCAGTCCGAGTGATCAGTACATTATGTCAACCTCCCGGCCGCTGTTATACTTACAATATACCTCTCGGCATCTTTTACTTACAGGATGTGAAGTTTTAGTCCACCTGACCAGTACATTATGTCAACATCTCGGCCGGTGTTATATTTACAGTATGCGCATCTATGACAGATATCAATCCGAGTGACTCTTATATTATGTCAACCTCCTGGCCTATGTTTTATTTACTGTATGTACAACTTTCAGTCCGAGTGACCCGTACAATATATCATTCTCCCGGATACTGCTTTACTTACAGTATGTACAGCTTTAAGTCAAAAAAACCTGCACAATGTCTACCTCAGGCCTTTATAATACTTACAGTATAAACAGCTTTAAGTCCGTCTTACCGGCACATTATGTCAATTACCCGGCCTCTTATACTTACAAGATGTGAAGTTTCAGTTCACCTATCGCGTACATTATGTCAACCTCCCTGTCTCTATTATACCTACAGTGTGCACATCTTGCAGTCCGACTTACCAGTAGATATGTCAACCCTGGCTTCTGTTATACTATCAGTATGAACACATTTCAGTCCGACTGTTCCGTACATTATGTGAATCTCCCGGCCTCTTTTATACTTACAGTGTGTACAACTTTCAGACCGACTAACCCGTACATTATTTGAACCTCATGGACACTGTTATAGTTACAGTATATACATCTTTCAGTCCGACTGACCTGAACATTATGTAAACCTTCAGGCATCTGTTATACTTACAGTAAGTTCAGCTATCAGTCCGAGTGTCATGTACAATATGTCGTTCACCCGGCTTTTCATTACTTACTGTATGTAGAGCTTTAAGCCCAACAAACCTGCACCTTTTTGCCAACTGCCTGGCCTCTGTTATACCCACAGTATACACAGCTTTGAGCTAGACTGACCGGAACATTATGTCAACCTCCAGGTATCTTACACCTACAGGATAAGTTTTTTGATACCCTACCCGTACATCGTACATGATGTCAACCTCTCGGCCTCTATTATAATTATAATATGCACATTTTTTAGTCCGACTTACACCTGCATTATGTCAACCTCCCGGGAACTGTTATACTTAAAGTTTGTACAGCATGTCAGTCCGACTGACTGGTACTTATGTTAACCTCAAGGCCTCTGTTATACTTACAGTATGCACACATTTTAGTCGGAATAACCCGGTACATTATGACGATATATCGGCAACTGTTATACTTACAGTAAGCCCAGCTTTCAGTCCAACTGGCCCGTTCATTATGTCAACCTCCCGGCCTCTATTATACTTACAGTTTGTTCAGGTTTTAATCCAACTGACCCGGACATTAGATCAAGCTCCCTGCCGATGTTATACTTACAGTAAGTACAGCTGTCAATTCGAGTGACCCTTACATTATGTCTACCTTCTGGCCTATGATATACTTACGGCATATACACTTTTCAGTCTGAGTGACCCAAACAATTTGTCATTCACTCATCCTCTGTTATACGTACAGTATTTATAGCTTTCAGTCCAACTGACCCGTACATTATGTGACCCTGTCGTCCTCTTTTATATTTAAAGTATATGCAGCTTTCAGCCCGAGTGTCCCGTACATTGTGTAAACCTTCCAGCTTCTGTTATACTTACAGTATATACAGCTTTCAGACCGAGTGACCCGTACAATGTGTGTCATTCTCCTGGCTTTTGCTTTACGTACATTATGTACAGCTTTAAGTCCAATAAACCTGCACATTATGTCAACATCCCGGCCTTTGTTATACTTACAGTATGCATAACTTTCAGTCCGACTGACCGGAACATTATGCCAACCTCCCGGTTGATGTTATATTTTAATATGTACAAATTTCAATCCGACTCACTGGTACATAATGTCAACCTCTCGACTCTTATATTATGTCAACCTCTTGGCCTATGTTATATTTACAGTATGTATAACTTTCAGTCTGAGTAACCAGGACAATGTCATTCTCTCGGCTTCTGCTTTACTTACAGTATGTACATCTTTAAGTCAAACAAACTTGCACATTATGTCTAGCTATGGACCTTTATTAAACTTACAGTATAAACAGCTTTAAGTCCGTCTCACCGACACATTATGTCAATTACCCGGCCTCTTATACTTAAAAGATGTGAAATTTCAGTTCACCTGTCGCGTACATTTTGTCAACCTCCCTGTCTCTGCTATACCTACAGTGTGCTCATCTTGCAGTCCGACTTACCAGTACATTATGTCTACCCTGGCTCCTGTTATTCTTTGAGTATGTACACCTTTCAGTCCGACTGACCGTAACATTATGTCAACCTCCCTGCCGCTGTTATATTTACAGTATGTACAGCTTTCAGTCCGACTCACCGGCACATTAGGTCAACCTCCCGGTATTTTATACTTACATGATGTGAAGTTTTAGTATACGTGACCCGTACATGATGACAACGTCCCGTCCGCTGTTATATTTTCAGAACGTACAGCTTTCAGTCCGACTCACCGGTATATTATATCAACCTCTCGGATTCTTATACTTACATGATGTGAAGTTACATACCTGTCGCTGTTATACTTACAGTATGCTCATCTTTAGGTCCGACTTACTCGTACATTATGTCAACCTCCAGGCCACTGTTAAACTTAAGGATTTTACAGCTTTCAATCCGAGTGACTGGTACATTATGTGAGCCTACCGGCCGCTGTTAAACTTACAGTATGTACAGCTTCATGTCAGAGTAATCTGTACATTATGTCAACCTTCCGTCTTCTGTTATACTTACAATATGCACATCTTTCAGTCCGACTGACCTGAACATGATGTTAACCTCCCGGCCGCTGCTATGTTTTAGTATGTACAGCAAACTGTCCGTCTCACCGGAATATTATGTCAACCAGTCATCTTATTCTTACAGGATGTGAAGTTTCAGTCCACCTGACCGGTACATTATGTCAACCTCTCGGCATCTTATAATTGCAGGATGTGAAGTTTCAGTCCACCTGACCCATACATTATGTCAACCTCCCCGCCGCTGTTATACTTACAGTATTCGCATCTTTCAGTCCGAGTTACCCATACATTAAGTCAACCTCCAGTCCACTGTTAAACTTAAAGATTGTTGAGCTTTCACTCCGCCTGACCTGTATATTATGTAATCCTCTGTTATACCTACAGAATGTTCAGCTTTTAATACGACGGAGCGTACATTATGTCAACCTCCCGGAGTCTGTTATACTTACAGTACGTTCAGCTTTCAGTCCGACTGACATGTACCATATGTCAACCTTCCGGCCTCTGTTATACTTACACTATGTACAACTTTCAGTAAGACTGACCAGCACATTATTTCAACCTCCACACCTATGTTATACTTATAGTATGCACAACTTTCATTCCGACTGACCTGCACATTATGTCAATCTCCCGGCCGCTGTTATATTTTTAGTATGTACAGCTTTCAGTCTGTCTCACCAGCACATTATGTCAACCCCCCACCATCTTATACTTACAGGATGCGAAGTTTCAGTCCACCCTACACGTACATTATGTCAACCTCCCGATTTTTTGCACTTACAGTATGTTCATCTGTCAGTCCGACTTACCCGTACATTATTGTTAATCCTGGCCTCTGTTATACTTACTGTATGTACAGCATTCTGTCCGACTGACCCCTACATAATGTAAACCACCAGGCCTCTCTTATACTTACAGCAAGATCAGCTTTAAGTCCGAGTGTCCTGCACAATATGTCGTTCTAATGGCTTTTCCTTTATTTTCAGTATGAACAACTTTAAGTCCAAAAAACTTGCACATTTTGCCAACCTACCACCTCTCTGATACTTACAGTATGCACAGCTTTCAGTCCGAATGACCGTAACATTTTGTCAACCTAGTATACGTGACCCGTACATGATGACAACGTCCCGGCCGCTGTTATATTTTCAGAATGTACAGCGTTCAGTCCGACTCAGCGGTACATTATATCAACCTCTCGTATTCTTATACTTACATGATATGAAGTTTACCTACCTGTCGCTGTTATACTTACAGTATGCACATCTTTTTGTCCGACTTACTCGTACATTATGTCATCCTCCAGGCCACTGTTAAACTTAAGGATTTTACAGTTTTCAATCCGAGTGACTTGTACATTATGTGAGCCTACCGGCTGCTGTTAAACTTACAGTATGTACAGCTTCATGTCAGAGTAATCTGTACATTATGTCAACCTTCCGTCTTCTGTTATACTTACAATATGCACATCTTTCAGTCCGACTGACCTGAACATGATGTTAACCTCCCGGCCGCTGCTATGTTTTAGTATGTACAGCAAACTGTCCGTCTCACCGGAATATTATGTCAACCAGTCATCTTATTCTTACAGGATGTGAAGTTTCAGTCCACCTGACCGGTACATTATGTCAACCTCTCGGCATCTTATAATTGCAGGATGTGAAGTTTCAGTCCACCTGACCCATACATTATGTCAACCTCCCCGCCGCTGTTATACTTACAGTATTCGCATCTTTCAGTCCGAGTTACCCATACATTAAGTCAACCTCCAGTCCACTGTTAAACTTAAAGATTGTTGAGCTTTCACTCCGCCTGACCTGTATATTATGTAATCCTCTGTTATACCTACAGAATGTTCAGCTTTTAATACGACGGAGCGTACATTATGTCAACCTCCCGGAGTCTGTTATACTTACAGTACGTTCAGCTTTCAGTCCGACTGACATGTACCATATGTCAACCTTCCGGCCTCTGTTATACTTACACTATGTACAACTTTCAGTAAGACTGACCAGCACATTATTTCAACCTCCACACCTATGTTATACTTATAGTATGCACAACTTTCATTCCGACTGACCTGCACATTATGTCAATCTCCCGGCCGCTGTTATATTTTTAGTATGTACAGCTTTCAGTCTGTCTCACCAGCACATTATGTCAACCCCCCACCATCTTATACTTACAGGATGCGAAGTTTCAGTCCACCCTACACGTACATTATGTCAACCTCCCGATTTTTTGCACTTACAGTATGTTCATCTGTCAGTCCGACTTACCCGTACATTATTGTTAATCCTGGCCTCTGTTATACTTACTGTATGTACAGCATTCTGTCCGACTGACCCCTACATAATGTAAACCACCAGGCCTCTCTTATACTTACAGCAAGATCAGCTTTAAGTCCGAGTGTCCTGCACAATATGTCGTTCTAATGGCTTTTCCTTTATTTTCAGTATGAACAACTTTAAGTCCAAAAAACTTGCACATTTTGCCAACCTACCACCTCTCTGATACTTACAGTATGCACAGCTTTCAGTCCGAATGACCGTAACATTTTGTCAACCTAGTATACGTGACCCGTACATGATGACAACGTCCCGGCCGCTGTTATATTTTCAGAATGTACAGCGTTCAGTCCGACTCAGCGGTACATTATATCAACCTCTCGTATTCTTATACTTACATGATATGAAGTTTACCTACCTGTCGCTGTTATACTTACAGTATGCACATCTTTTTGTCCGACTTACTCGTACATTATGTCATCCTCCAGGCCACTGTTAAACTTAAGGATTTTACAGTTTTCAATCCGAGTGACTTGTACATTATGTGAGCCTACCGGCTGCTGTTAAACTTACAGTATGTACAGCTTCATGTCAGAGTAATCTGTACATTATGTCAACCTTCCGTCTTCTGTTATACTTACATTATGCACATCTTTCAGTATGACTGACCTGAACATTATGTTAACTTCCCGGCCGCTGTTATGTTTTAGTATGTACAGCATACTGTCCGTCTCACCGGAATATTATGTCAACCAGTCATCTTATTCTTACAGGATGTGAAGTTTCAGTCCACCTAACCGGTACATTATGTCAACCTCTCGGCATCTTATACTTGCAGGATGTGAAGTTTCAGTCCACCTGACCCATACATTATGTCAACCTCCCCGCCGCTGTTATACTTACAGTATTTGCATCTTTCAGTCCGACTTACCCATACATTAATTCAACCTCCCGTCCACTGTTAAACTTAAAGATTGTTGAGCTTTCACTCCGCCTGACCCGTATATTATGTAAACCTCTGTTATACCTACATAATGTTCAGCTTTCAGTACGACTGAGCGTACATTATGTCAACCTCCCGGAGTCTGTTATATTTACAGTATGAACAGCTTTCAGTCCGACTCACCGGCACATTAGGTCAACCTCCCGGCATCTTATACTTACATGATGTGAAGTTTTAGTATACGTGACCCGTACATGATGACAACGTCCCGGCCGCTGTTATTTTTTTCAGTATGTACATCTTTCAGTCCGACTCACCGGTACATTATATCAACCTCTCGGATTCTTAAACTTACAGGATGTGAAGTTTCAGTCCACCTGACCCATACATTAAGTCAACCTCCCGTCCACTGTTAAACTTAAAGATTGTTGAGCTTTCACTCCGCCTGACCCGTATATTATGTAAACCTCTGTTATACCTACATAATGTTCAGCTTTCAGTACGACTGAGCGTACATTATGTCAACCTCCCGGAGTCTGTTATACTTACAGTACGTTCAGCTTTCAGTCCGACTGACATGTACCATATGTCAACCTTCCCGTCTCTGTTATACTTACACTATGTACAACTTTCAGTAAGACTGTCCAGCACATTATTTCAACCTCCTCACCTATGTTATACTTATAGTATGCACAACTTTCAGTCCGACTGACCTGCACATTATGTCAATCTCCCGGCCGCTGTTATATTTTTAGTATGTACAGCTTTCAGTCTGTCTCACCAGCACATTATGTCAACCACCCACCATCTTATACTTAAAGGATGCGAAGTTTGAGTCCACCCTACCCGTGCATTATGTCAACCTCCCGGTCTTTTGCACTTACAGTATGTTCATCTTTCAGTCCGACTCACAGGGACATTAGGTCAACCTCCTGGCATCTTATACTTACATGATGTGAAGTTTTAGTATACGTGACCCATACATGATGACAACGTCCCGGCCGCTGTTATATTTTCAGAAAGTACAGCTTTCAGTCCGACTCACCGGTACATTATATCAACCTCTCGTATTCTTATACTTACAGGATATGAAGTTTACCTACCTGTCGCTGTTGTACTTACAGTATGCTCATCTTTAGGTCCGACTTACTCGTACATTATGTCAACCTCCAGGCCACTGTTATACTTAAGGATTGTACAACTTTCAGTCCGAGTGACTGGTACATTATGTGAGCCTACCGGCCGCTGTTATACTAACAGTATGTACGGTTTCATGTCTTTTGCACTTACAGTATGTTCATCTTTCAGTCCGACTTACCCGTACATTATGTCAACCCTGGCCTCTGTTATACTTACTGCATGTACAGCATTCTGTCAGACTGACCCCTACATTATGTAAACTACCAGGCCTCTCTTATACTTACAGCAAGTTCAGCTTTAAGTCCGAGTGTCCTGCACAATATGTCGTTCTAATGGCTTCTCCTTTATTTTCAGTATGAACAACTTTAGGTCCAACAAACCTGCACATTTGCCAACCTACCACCTCTCTGATACTTACAGTATGCACAGCTTTCAGTCCGAATGACCGTAACATTATGTCAACCTTCCGGCATCTTATACTTACATGATGCGAAGTTTTAGTATACGTGACCCGTATATGATGACAACGTCCCGTCCGCTGTTATATTTTCAGAATGTACAGCTTTCCGTCCGACTCACCGGTACATTATATCAACCTCTCGGATTCTTATACTTACATGATGTGAAGTTTACCTACCTGTCGCTGTTATACTTACAGTATGCACATCTTTAGGTCCGACTTACTCGTACATTATGTTAACCTCCAGGCCACTGTTAAACTTAAGGATTTTACAGCTTTCAATCCGAGTGACTGGTACATTATGTGAGCCTACCGGCCGCTGTTAAACTTACAGTATGTACAGCTTCATGTCAGAGTAATCTGTACATTATATCAACCTTCCGTCTTCTGTTATACTTACAATATGCACATCTTTCGGTCTGACTGACCTGAACATGATGTTAACCTCCCGTCCGCTGTTATGTTTTAGTATGTACAGCAAACTGTCCGTCTCACCGGAATATTATGTCAACCAGTCATCTTATTCTTACAGGATGTGAAGTTTCAGTCCACCTGACCGGTACATTATGTCAACCTCTCGGCATCTTATAATTGCAGGATGTGAAGTTTAAGTCCACCTGACCCATACATTATGTCAACCTCCCCGCCGCTGTTATACTTACAGTATTCGCATCTTTCAGTCCGACTTACCCACACATTAAGTCAACCTCCCGTCCACTGTTAAACTTAAAGATTGTTGAGCTTTCACTCCGCCTGACCTGTATATTATGTAATCCTCTGTTATACCTACAGAATGTTCAGCTTTCAGTACGACTGTACGTACATTATGTCAACCTCCCGGAGTCTGTTATACTTACAGTACGTTCAACTTTCAGTCCGACTGACATGTACCATATGTCAACCTTCCGGCCTCTGTTATACTTACACTATGTACAACTTTCAGTAAGACTGACCAGCACATTATTTCAACCTCCACACCTATGTTATACTTATAGTATGCACAACTTTCAGTCCGACTGACCTGCACATTATGTCAATCTCCCGGCCGCTGTTATATTTTTAGTATGTACAGCTTTCAGTCTGTCTCACCAGCACATTATGTCAACCACCCACCATCTTATACTTACAGGATGCGAAGTTTCAGTCCACCCTACACGTACATTATGTCAACCTCCCGGTCTTTTGCACTTACAGTATGTTCATCTGTCAGTCCGACTTACCCGTACATTATGTCAATCCTGGCCTCTGTTATACTTACTGTATGTACAGCATTCCGCCCGACTGACCCCTACATTATGTAAACCACTAAGCCTCTCTTATACTTACAGCAAGTTATGAACAACTTTAAGTCCAACAAACCTGCACATTTTGCCAACCTACCACCTCTCTGATACTTACAGTATGCACAGCTTTCAGTCCGAATGACCGTAACATTATGTCAACCTAGTATACGTGACCCGTACATGATGACAACGTCCCGGCCGCTGTTATATTTTCAGAATGTACAGCTTTCAGTCCGACTCAGCGGTACATTATATCAACCTCTCGTATTCTTATACTTACAGGACTGACTGGTACATTATGTGAGCCTACCGGCTGCTGTTAAACTTACAGTATGTACAGCTTCATGTCAGAGTAATCTGTACATTATGTCAACCTTCCGTCTTCTGTTATACTTACATTATGCACATCTTTCAGTCTGACTGACCTGAACATTTTGTTAACCTCCCGGCCGCTGGTATGTTTTAGTATGTACAGCATACTGTCCGTCTCACCGGAATATTATGTGAACCAGTCATCTTATTCTTACAGGATGTGAAGTTTCAGTCCACCTAACCGGTACATTATGTCAACCTCTCGGCATCTTATACTTGCAGGATGTGAAGTTTCAGTCCACCTGACCCATACCTTATGTCAACCTCCCCGCCGCTGTTATACTTACAGTATTTGCATCTTTCAGTCCGACTTACCCATACATTAAGTCAACCTCCCGTCCACTGTTAAACTTAAAGATTGTTGAGCTTTCACTCCGCCTGACCCGTATATAATGCAAACCTCTGTTATACCTACATAATGTTCAGCTTTCAGTACGAATGAGCGTACATTATGTCAACCTCCCGAAGTATAGGTGACCCGCACATGATGACAACGTCCCGGCCGCTGTTATATTTTCAGTATGTACAGCTTTCAGTCCGACTCACCGGTACATTATATCAACCTCTCGGATTCTTAAACTTACAGGATGTGAAGTTTACCTACCTGTCGCTGTTATACTAACAGTATGCACATCTTTAAGTCCGACTTACTCGTACATTACGTCAACCTCCAGGACACTGTTATACTTAAGGATTGTACAACTTTCAGTCCGAGTGATTGGTACATTATGTGAGACTACCGGCCGCTGTTATACTTACAGTACGTTCAGCTTTCAGTCCGACTGACATGTACCATATGTCAACCTTCCGGCCTCTGTTATACTTACACTATGTACAACTTTCAGTAAGACTGATAAGCACATTATGTCAACTTCCTCGCCTATGTTATACTTATCGTATGCACAACTTTCAGTCCGACTGACGTGCACATTATGTCAATCTCCCGGCCGCTGTTATATTTACAGTATGTACAGCTTTCAGTCCGACTCACCGGTACATTATATCAACCTCTCGGATTCTTAAACTTACAGGATGTGAAGTTTACCTACCTGTCGCTGTTATACTTACAGTATGCACATCTTTAGGTCCGACTTACTCGTACATTACGTCAACCTCCAGGCCACTGTTATACTTAAGGATTGTACAACTTTCAGTCCGAGTGACTGGTACATTATGTGAGCCTACCTGCCGCTGTTATACTTACAGTATGTACAGCTTCGTGGCAGAGTAATCTGTACATTATGTCAACCTTCCGTCTTCTGTTATACTTACAATATGCACATCTTCCAGTCCGACTGACCTGAACATTATGTTAACCTCCCGGCCGCTCTAATGTTTTAGTATGTGCAGCATGCTGTCCGTCTCACCGGCATATTATGTCAACCAGTCATCCTATTCTTACAGGATGTGAAGTTTCAGTCCACCTGACCGGTACATTAAATCAATCTGCCTGTCTCTGTTATACTTACATATTTCTTTTGTAAATTTCGAAAAGGAGAAGGCTTAAAATTTTCCGCACATACCCATACCACTTATTTTTCAGTTGAATTCAAAATGTTTGTCCTTTTTTCCATCTTTCTCTAATTGATTGAGCGGGACTTGACGGCCGAGTGGTTATGGTAGTCTGCTATTGATCAAGTTGTCTGTCAACACTGAAGTTTCGGGTTCGAGCCTCAAGGCGGGCAGGGCGCACTCGACATTATGTGAATCTCCCGGCCTCTTTTATACTTTCAGTCTATTATACCTACAGTGTGTACAACTTTCAGTCCGACTAACCCGTACATTATTTGAACCTCACGGACACTGTTATAATTACAGTATATACATCTTTCAGTCCGACTGACCTGAACATTATGTAAACCTTCAGGCATCTGTTCTACTTACAGTAAGTTCAGCTATCAGTCCGAGTGTCATGTACAATATGTCGTTCTCCCGGCTTCTCATTACTTACTGTATGTAGAGCTTTAAGCCCAACAAACCTGCACCTTTTTGCCAACTTCCTGGCCTCTGTTATACCCACAGTATGCACAGCTTTGAGCTCGACTGACCGGAACATTATGTCAACCTCCCGGTATCTTACACCTACAGGATAAGTTTTTTGATACCTTACCCGTACATGATGTCAACCTCCCGGCCTCTATTATAATTATAATATGCACATTTTTTAGTCCGACTTACACCTGCATTATGTCAACCTCCCGGGAACTGTTATACTTTAAGTTGGTACAGCATGTCAGTCCGACTGACTGGTACTTATGTCAACCTTAAGGCCACTGTTATACTTACAGTATGCACAAATTTTAGTCGGAATAACCCGGTACATATTTTTGTACGAGATACTACAGGATTGTCCTCACGTGTATGTAATAAATACTACAGGATAAACCACACATGTATATACTAGATATTACAGGATTTAGCTCACATGTATATATAAAGTATTGCAAGATTAACCTCACATGCATATACTAGATACAACATAATTATCTATACAAGCATGTACTAGATACTTCAGTATTGGCCTCACATGTAAATACTTGATATTACAGGATTGTCAACACATGTATGAATTAGATACTCATTGACTGATCTTACATGTAATTGCTTGTCACCACAGGTTTGGCCTCATATGTATGTAACAGATACTACAGGATTGACCTCACATGTATGTACTAGATAATACATGATTGACAACAGATGAATGTGCTTTTAAATACAGGATTATCCTCATATGTATGTAAAATATACTACAGTGTTGACCTCACATGTATGTACTAGATACTACATGATTGACCTCAAGTGCATGTGCTTGCTACCACAGGATTGTCATCATATGTATGTAACATATACTACAGTATTGACCTCACATGTACTAGATACTACAGGATTGTTCACACACTTACGTACAGTAGGCAGAACGATAAAAAGCAGTTATCCAAGAACGATGTAAGGAGGGTATACAAGACAGATATCGGGTAAATATAAAAGAACGATGAAACATAGGTATACAACAACGATATAAAGAGAGAATTAAGGAGCGATTTAATATACTAGAACGATATAATGCAAGTATACAATAAGAATGTAAGGCGGGTATGCAAGAACAATATCAGGTTGGCACCAACTCAATAATGAGATATTTCAGTTATTGTGTTCCAGCTTTATCCTTTTTGGATCTCCTGTACTTGACGATCACAATACATGTATACATGTATTGTGAACAATACTTGTATTTAAATTTTGTACAAGTATTTCTCTATGTATTGTCCATGTATTGTTACCTGTATATATCTAATTAGTGGTAAATAGTTTTTTATTGTATTGTCACAATGTATTGTCACTATATACATGAATTGTTTATTTTATGTTTATTTTATGTTTATGGCTTCGTTAATTAAAGAAGGAAAAAAAAACAGAGAAAAAATGGCTTTGTCTGGAGATAATTAGAGTTGGTGCTATTTTTTTAATTGACATAATTTGTGCATTTCAGAATGGTATATGTTATCTACTGTAGATCTGATCAATCCATTTTAAGAATTTCTAGGACAAAAAAAAACAACAGATATCAAAATGTTAACAATACAGCACTTTATTTATATTAATAAAATACATTAAACAAAACAACATCAAACATTGTCAAATATTATAAATTTAAATGTTCATACACAGCATAAGTAATCAAGGCAAGTTTTAAGTCTTCTGTAGTTTTAGTCCTTATTTGGCCATGACCAGACTGCTTGAGTTTTTCAACTGTCTCTGATTTTTCTGCAAGTTTGTCTTTCATTTCATCTTTCTTTAAGTTGAGGATATACCTAACACTTGTAGCAACAGATAAGGCAATCCCAGCTGTTTCTTTTTGAATGACAACAAAAAAGTTATTTCTCATCATCCATTACACAAACAAAAATGAAATTAAGCCATAAAGCTGTCACATTAATCCTTTTCATAAACACAAGTTAATTCACAGCAAGCTTAATTGGTAATTAATTTAAAACCCTACAGAAGCAATTTATGTCATGTTTAATTACCTAGACAGCAAGCTTGGTAATTAATTTAAAACCCTACAGAAGCAATTTATATCATGTTTAATTACCTAGCCCTCGTTATATTGAGAAATGAAATATCTGAAAACTCATAAAGAACAAAAACTATTCTAATGAAGATATATTTATTGTCCGAAATACAGTATATAACAATCTATGTTTTAATGTAAAAAACTACAATAGTTGTACACAATTCATATACAAGTATTGTTTACAATACATGTATACATGTATTGTTATCGTCAAGTACAGGAGATCCTCCTTTTTATATCGAAGCTTAACATCTCTTCACGTTTCGTTCTTGTATTGTTGTTTGATATCGTTCTTGAATGAAATTGCTCTTGAATTCCCTTTTGTTATCTTTCGTGTATAGCTGTTATATATTTTTATTCTAAACCCGTTTTTAATGCTCTTGAATTACCGATTAAATTGTTCTTATATACCCTCCTGATATAGTTTCTTTACACACATTTGATGTCGTTTTTCTGTACTCATGTATATCATTCGATTACACCATTATTATATAACACTTAAATTCACTCTAGATATCGTTCCTGTATATCGATAGTACATCTTTGTTTATTTATACCGATTTTATATCGCTCTTGTATACCAGTCTTGAATTGCTCTGGAATCCCCGCTTGATATGGTTCTTCTATTCCTGCTACATATTGTTCTTATATATGAGTTTCATATCGTTCTTGAATAGCCGTTTTGGATCTCTCTTCAGTTATTGCTTTATATCGTTCTGGTATACCCGTTTTCTATCGTTCCTCTAGACCGATCTTACATCGTTCTTGTCTTGCTTGGCTTTTGAATTCCTTCTCTTCATATCGTTCTTATATCTTGGGTTCGTGGTTTAGGGAGACTCGTAAGTGATTAAAATATGGCTTTTAGATGTTTATTTGACCTTTTTGCCCTACTATAACACCTGACATGAAACACTGTAATATGTACTATATGCGTTTTGTTCCTCTGTCTATTGGTATGTTTATAGAGTTCACTGCTGGCGTTTTCCGGTAAATCTCAAAGGATCAAACTTTGGGTAGCCTTAAATAATTTAACATGCAAGTTTAATGTTACCATATATATAATACTCTGGTATATATAAACTTTCTACGTTGTGTTGTAGGAACATTTGATTGAGCTTTAATACCAACAGATATTTACAAATCGTGCTATGGAAATTGAATGTTTTAACCTTAAGTGGTTAGAATCAACATTTTGATAATTACAAAATCTGCTCCAGATATTTGGACTTGATCTTTTCTATATTGACATAAAAAATGTGTACTTTAATACAGAGATTTGTGCCATTTCTGTATCTAAAGTATGGCCCGAATTTAGGTCAAAACTAACAGAGGAAAGGCTTTGCATGCCTGACCTTGCCTATCTTGTGTTTCATGGGTTATATTTGAGTGTATTTGTAATTTAAACTCTTTTTTTGGTTTTTGTAAATACTACATTCTTAAAGATTTTACGATGTAACGTTATATCCTACTTATCAGAATCAGGCGGACTTGAACCCTTCACGTTAGTAATGTATTCAATGGCAAATTTGCAATAAAAATAAACGGTAAATTTCACATCAAAGGATGAAATTGCGTGTCAGAAAGTACGACGCGATTGAAGATTAATGTTGGCATTTAAATAAAGGCCCGATAAAATCATACAAACAAACATGAACGTAAACGTGTTTCTTTAAATCCCCAATATTTTACAAATATTTAAACTAGTAAAAGATCAAACAGCGACCTTTTTCAAAATTTTATTTCAGACAGCATGCAAATAAATGTTATTGAAACAAATAACTACAGTTATTTGTGGTGTTTTCGTATCAAAAGTCAATCCAAAATTAATGATAATTAAGGATCTGTCAACCTGGTCATAAAAGCTATGCACGTTTTTATAAAAAAAACTACGTCGGCTCAAATGCATTGTTGATCTGTAATCGTTCTTGATGTCAATTCTGTGGTATCCAGTACATACATGTTACGTCAATCCAGTAGTATTTAGTGCATACACGTGAGGTCAATCCTGTAGCATCTGATACATACATGCGATGTCATATGTCTTTTTTTAATTTGTGGAAAAACCTGTAATGTCTAATAGAAAATATGGGTGGACAGTTTTGTAGTATCTAAGATATATATGTAAGGAAAATCTGATTGGTATCAATGACATGTTAGTCAGTCCTGTAGAATGTACTAGATACATGTATGGACAGTCCTTTATTATCTCGCCCCCGGCCTCTGTTATACTTACAGTAAGTACAGCTTTCAGTACGAGTGACACGTGCATTATGTCAACCTCCCGGCCTCTGTTATACTTACAGTATGTACAACGTTATGTCTGACTTACAGTTACGATAAGTCAACATCCCGGCCACTGACACTTACAGTATGTACAGCTTTCGGCCCTAGTAACCCGTACATCTTATACTTACAGGATGTGAAGTTTCAGTCCACATGAGTCGTACATTATATAAACCTCACTGCCGCTGTTATGCTTACAGTATGCACATCTTTCAGTCCTATTTACCAATACATTAAGTAAACATCCAATGTTAAAGTGGATTGTTCAGATTTCAGTCCAACTGACCCCTACATTATGTAAACCTCCAAACCTCTGTTATACTTACAGTATGTTCAGATTTCAGTCCGACTGACACGTACCATATGTCAACTTCCCGGCCCTGTTATACTTACAGTATGTACAAATTTCAGTAAGACTGACCAGCACATTATGTCAACCTCCTGACCTATATTACACTTACAGTATGCACAACTTTCAGTCCGACTGACCGTAACATTATGTAAACCTCCGGACATCCTATATTTACAGGATGTGAAGTTTCAGTCCAAATTACCCGTTCATTATGTCAACCCTGGCCTGTGTTATACTTAATGAATGTACAGATTTCAGTCCGACGAACCAATCCATTATATGAACCTCCAGGCCTCTCTTATACTTACAGTAAGTTCAGATTTCAGTCCGATTGTCCCATACAGTATGTCGTTCTATGTCTGCTTTACTTACAGTATGTACAGCTTTAAGTTCAACAAACCTGCACACTTTGCCAACCATCCGGCCTCTCTAATACTTACAGTATGTTTAGCTTTCAGTCCGAGTGACTAGTACATTATGTCAACCCCCCGGCAGCTTATACTTACAGAATGTGAAGTTTTGGTATACCTGACCAATACATGATGTCAGCCTCCCGGCGGCTGTTATACTTACAGTATGCACATCTTTCAGCCCGCCTTAGCCGGACATTATGTCAACCTCCCGGCAGCTGTTATATTTTCAGTATGCACAGCTTTCAGTCCGACCCACCTGTACATTATGTCAACCTCCCGGCAGCTGTTATATTTTCAGTATGTACAGCTTTCTGTCCGACACTCCGGTACATCATGTCAACCTCTCGGCATCTTATTCGTACAGGATATTATGTTTCAGTAGACCTGACCGATACATTTTGTCAACCTCAAGGCCGCTGTTATACTTACAATATGCACATCTTTCAGTCCGACTGATCCATACACTATGCCAACTTCGAGGCCATTGTAATACTTAAGGATTGTACAGCTTTCAGTCCGAGTGACTGGTTTATTATGTCAACCTACCGGCCTCTGTTATACTTACTATAATCACATCTTTCAGTCCGACGGACCGGAACATTATGTCAAAGTCCCGGCCGCTGTTATATTTTCAGTATGTACAGCTTTTAGTCCGACTCACCGGTACATTATGTCAACCTCTCGGATTATTTTACTGACAGGATGTGAAGTTTCAGTCCATCTGACACGTACATTATGTCAACCTGCCGGTCTCTGTTATAGTTACTGTATGTACAGCTTTCAGTCGGACTGACCCGTACATTATGTAAACCTCCAGGCCTCTGTTATACTTACAGTAAGCTCAGCTTTCAGTCCGATTGTCTCGTACAAAATGTGGTTCTAACCGCTTCTGCTTTACTTACAGTATGTACAGCTTTAAGTCCAACAAACCTGCACATTTCGCCAACCTCCCGGCATCTCTAATACTTACAGTATGTACAACTTTCGGTCCGACGGACTCGTACATTATGTCAACCTCCCGTACGCTGTTATACTTACAGTATGTACAGCTTTCAGTCCGACTCACCGGCACATTAGGTCAACTTGCCGGCAGATTATACTTACAGGATGTGAAGTTTTAGTATACCTGACCCGTACATGATGTCAACCTCCCAGCGGCTGTTATATTTTTACTATGTACAGCGTTCAGTCCGACCCACCGTCACATTAGGTCAACCTCCCGGCATCTTATACTTACATGATTTTAAGTTTCAGTCCACCTGACCCGTACATTATGTCAAGCTCCCGGCCGCTGTTATACTTACAGTATCCACATCCCTAAGTCCAACTTACCCGTACATTATGACAACCTCCCGGACCCTGTTATACTGAATGATTGCACAGCTTTCAGTCCGAGTGACTGGCACATTATGTGAACCTACCGCCCTCTGTTATACTTACAGTATGTACAGCTTTATGTCCGAGTGATCATTGCATTATGTCAACCTCCCGGCCTCTTTTATTCTTACAGTATGCTCAACTTTTAAGTAAGACTGATCCGTGCATTATTTCAGCCGCCTGGTATCTGATATACTTACGATATGCACATCTTTCATTCCGACTGACCGGAACATTATGTCAACCAGCCGGCCGCTAATATATTTTTAGTATGTCCAGCTTCCAGTCCGTCTCACTGGCATATTACGTCAACCACCAGGCATCTTTTCCTTTCATGATGTGAAGTTTCAGTCCACCTGACCGGAACATTATGTCAACCTCCCGGACACTGTTATACTCACAATATATACATTTTTCAGTCCGTCTTACCCGTGCATTATGTCAACCCTGGCTTCAGTTATATTTACTGTATGTACAGCCTTAAGGCCGACTGACCCGTACATTATGTAAACCTCCCGTCCTCTGTTATACTTACAATAAGTTCAGCTTTCAGTCCGAGTGTCATGTACAATATATCGTTCTCCTGGCTTCTGATTTACCTACAGTATGAATAGATTTAAGCCCAACAAACCTGCACATATTTGCCAACTTCCCGGCCTCTGATTTACCCACAGTATGCACAACTTTCAGTCCAACTGACCGGAACAGTATGTCAACCACCCGTCCACTGTTATATTTTTAGTATGTACAGGATATGAAGTTTCAGTCCAGGTTATACTTACAGTATGTACATCTTTAAGTCTATCTTACACGTACATTATGTCATGATGGCCCCTGTTTTACTTAGAGTAATTTCATCTTTCAGTCGACTGACCCGTCCAATATGTTATTATCCCGGATTTGCTTTACTGTTTGTAGATCTTTTAGTCCGACTGACCGGAACATTATGTCAAACTCCTGGACGCCGTTATACTCGCACTATGAACAGCTTTCATTCCGACTCACTTGCACATTATGTCAACCTCTCGGCATCTTATACTTACAGGATGTAAAGTTTCAGTAGACCTGACTCGTACATAATGTCAACCTCCAGGCGGCTGTTATGCTTACAATATGCACATTTTTCAGTCCCACTATCCTTACATTATGCCAACTTCCAGGCCATTGTAATACTTAAGGATTGTACAGCTTTAAGTCCGAGTGACTGGTTCATTATGTGAACCTGCCGGACTCTATACTTACAACATGCACATATTTCAGTCCGACGGACCGGAACATTTTGACAACGTCCCGGCCGCTGTTGTATTTTCAGTATGCACATCTTTCAGTCCGACTTACCCGTACATTATGTCAATGTCCGAGGAACTTTTATACTTAAGGTTTTTAAAGCTGACAGTCCGACTGACTGGTACATTATGTAAAAATATAATCCTATGTTATACTTACAGTATGTTCAGCTTTCAGTCCAATTGACTTGTACATAATGTAAAAACTAAGCCTATGTTATACTTACAGTATGTTCATCTTTCAGTCCGACTGACCCGTACATTATGTCAACCTCACAGAGTCTGTTATATTTACAGTATGTAAAACTTTCAGATAGACTGACCCGCACGTTATATCAACGTCCCGGCCTCTGTTATACTTACAATATGCACATCTTTCAGTCCACCTGACCAGAACACTATGTCAACCTCCCGGACACTGTTATACTCACAGTATATGCATTTTTCAGTCCGTCTTACCCGTGCATTATGTCAACCCTGGCCTCAGTTATATTTACTGAATGCACAGCCTTAAGTCCGACTGACCCGTACATTATGTAAACCTCCCGTCCTCTGTTATATTTTCAGTATGCACAGCGTTCAGTCCGACACGCCGGTACATTATGTCAACCACCAGGCATCTTTTCCTTTCATGATGTGAAATTTCAGTCCACCTGACCCGTACATTATGTCAACCTGGCGGTCTCTGTTAATTTTACAGTATGTACATCTTTAAGTACGTCTTACCCGTACATTATGTCCACCTGTTATGGCCTCTGTTATACTTACTCTATGTACATTTTTCAGTCGGACTGACGAGTACATTATGTAAACCTCCAGGCCTCTGTTATACTTACAGTTTGTTCAGATTTCAGTCCGATTGCCTTGTACAATATGTCGTTCTAACGGCTTCTGCTTTACTAACAGTATGTGCAGCTTTAAGTAAAAAAAACCTGGACATTTTGCCAACCTCCCGGCCTCTCCAATACTTGCAGTATGTTCAGCTTTCATTCCGAGTGACGAGTACATTATGCCAACCTCCCGGCCTCGGTTATACTTAAAGTATGTACAACTTTCTGTCCGACCGACACGTACATTATGTCAACATCCAGGCCGCTGTTATACTTACATTATGCACATCTTTCAGTCCCACTTATCCTTACATTATGCCAACTTCCAGGCCATTGTAATACTTAAGGATTGTACAGCTTTCAGTCCGAGTGACTGGTTCATTATGTGAACCTGCCGGCCTCTGTTATACTTACAATATGCACATCTTTCAGTCCGACGGACCGGAAAATTATGTCGACGTCCCGGCGTCTGTTATATTTTCAGTATGTACAGCTTTTAGTCCGACACACCGGTACATTATCTTAACCTCTCGGATTCTTTTACTTACATGATGTGAAGTTTCAGTCGATCTGACCCGTACATTATGTCAACCTGCCAGTCTCTGTTATACTTACAATGTGTACAGCTTTATGTCCGAGTGATCCGTGCATTTTGTCAACCTCCCGGCCTCTTTTATTCTAACAGTATGAACAAATTTTAAGTAAGACTGACCCGTACATTAAATCAGCCTCCTGGCCTCTGTTATACTTACAATATGCACATCTTTCAGCCCGACTGACCGGAACATTATGTCAACCAGTCGGCCGCTAATATATTTTTAGTATGTACAGCTTCCAGTCCGTCTCACTGGCATATTATGTCAACCACCAGACATCTTTTCCTTTCATGATGTGAAGTTTCAGTCCACCTGACCGAAACATTATGTCAACCTCCCGGACACTGTTATACACTGTATATGCATTTTTCAGTCCGTCTTACCGGTGCATTATGTCAACCCTGGCCTCAGTTATATTTACTGTATGTACAGCCTTAAGTGCGACTGACCCGTACATTATGAAAACCTCCCGTCCTCTGTTATACTTACAGTAAGTTCAGCTTTCAGTCCGAGTGTCATGTACAATATATCGTTCTCCTGGCTTCTGATTTACCTACAGTATGAATAGATTTAAGCCCAATAAACCTGCACATGTTTGCCAACTTCCCGGCCTCTGATTTACCCACTGTATGCTCATCTTTCAGTCCGACTGACCGGAACAGTATGTCAGCCTCCCGGCCGCTGTTATATTTTTAGTATGTACAGCTTTCAGTCGGTCTCACCGGCATATTTCGTCAACCACCAGGCATCTTATTTTAACAGGATGTGAAGTTTCAGTCCAGGTTATACTTACATAATGTACATCTTTAAGTCTATCTTACACGTACATTATGTCAACGGTGGCCTCTGTTATACTTAGAGTAAGTTCATCTTTTAGTCGACTGACCCGTCCAATATGTCATTATCCCGGATTTGCTTTACTGTTTGTAGATCTTTCAGTCCGACTGACCGGAACATTATGTCAAACTCCTGGACCCTGTTATACTCGCACTATGTACAGCTTTCATTCCGACTCACTGGCACATTAGGTCAACCTGCCGGCAGCTTTTACTTACATGATGTGAAGTTTTAGTATACCTGACCCGTACATGATTTCAACATCCAGGTCGCTGTTATATGTTCAGTATGTACAACTTTCAGTCCGACCCACCGGTACATAATGTCAACCTCCAGGCGGCTGTTATACTTACGTTATGCACATCTTTCAGTCCGAATTATCCTTACATTATGCCATCTTCCATGCCATTGTAATACTTAAGGATTGTACAGCTTTCAGTCCGAGTGACTGGTTCATTATGTGAACCTGCCGGCCTCTGTTATACTTACAATATGCACATCTTTCAGTCCGATGGACCGGAAAATTATGTCGACGTCCCGGTCGCTGTTATATTTTCAGTATGTACAGCTTTTAGTCCGACACACCGTTACATTATCTTAACCTCTCGGATTCTTTTACTTACATGATGTGAAGTTTCAGTCCATCTGACCCGTACATTATGTCAACCTGCCAGTCTCTGCTATACTTACAATATGCACAGCTTTATGTCCGAGTGATCCGTGCATTTTGTCAACCTCCCGGCCTCTTTTATTCTAACAGTATGAACAAATTTTAAGTAAGACTGATCCGTACATTATATCAGCCTCCTGGCCTCTGTTATACTTACAATATGCACATCTTTCAGTCCGACTGACCGGAACATTATGTCAACCAGTCGGCCGCTAATATATTTTTAGTATGTACAGCTTCCAGTCCGTCTCACTGGCATATTATGTCAACCACCAGGCATCTTTTCCTTTCATGATGTGAAGTTTCAGTCCACCTGACCGGAACATTATGTCAACCTCCCGGACACTGTTATACACTGCATATGCATTTTTCAGTCCATCTTTGCGGTGCATTATGTCAACCCTGGCCTCAGTTATATTTACTGTATGTACAGCCTTAAGTCCGACTCACCCGTACATTATGCAAACCTCCCGTCCTCTGTTATACTTACAGTAAGTTCAGCTTTCAGTCCGAGTGTCATGTACAATATATCGTTTTCCTGGCTTCTGATTTACCTACAGTATGAATAGATTTAAGCCCAACAAACCTGCACATATTTGCCAACTTCCCGGCCTCTGATTTACCCACAGTACGCTCATCTTTCAGTTCGACTGACTGGAACAGTATGTCAGCCTCCCGGCCGCTGTTATATTTTTAGTATGTACAGCTTTCAGTCGGTCTCACCGGCATATTTCGTCAACCACCAGGCATCTTATTTTAACAGGATGTGAAGTTTCAGTCCAGGTTATACTTACAGAATGTACATCTTTAAGTCTATCTTACACGTACATTATGTCAACGGTGGCCTCTGTTATACTTAGAGTAAGTTCATCTTTTAGTCGACTGACCCGTCCAATATGTCATTATCCCGGATTTGCTTTACTGTTTGTAGATCTTTCAGTCCGACTGACCGGAACATTATGTCAAACTCCTGGACCCTGTTTTACTCGCACTATGTACAGCTTTCATTCCGACTCACTGGCACATTAGGTCAACCTGCCGGCAGCTTTTACTTACATGATGTGAAGTTTTAGTATACCTGACCCGTACATGATGTCAACATCCAGGTCGCTGTTATATGTTCAGTATGTACAGCTTTCAGTCCGACCCACCGGTACATAATGTCAACCTCCAGGCGGCTGTTATACTTACGCTATGCACATCTTTCAGTCCGACTAATCCTTACATTATGCCATCTTCCATGCCATTGTAATACTTAAGGATTGTATAGCTTTCAGTCCGAGTGACTGGTTCATTATGTGTACCTGCCGGACTCTGTTATACTTACGTTATGCACATCTTTCAGTCTGACTTATCCATACATTATGTCAACCTCACGGCCTCTGTTATACTTAAAGTATGTACAACTTTCTGTCCGACTGACCCGTACATTATGTCAACATCCAGGCCGCTGTTATACTTACATTATGCACATCTTTCAGTCCTACTTATCCATACATTATGCAATCTTCCAGGCCATTGTAATACTTAAGGATTGTACAGCTTTCAGTCCGACCCACCGGTACATAATGTCAACCTCCAGGCGGCTGTTATACTTCCGTTATGCACATCTTTCAGTCCGACTTATCCTTACATTATGCCATCTTCCAGGCCATTGTAATACTTAAGGATTGTACAGCTTTCAGTCCGAGTGACTGGTTCATTATGTGAACCTGCCGGACTCTGTTATACTTACAATATGCACATCTTTCAGTCCGACGGACGGAAAATTATGTCAACGTCCCGGCCGCTGTTATATTTTCAGTATGCACATCTTTCAGTCCGACTTACCCGTGCATTATGTCAATGTCCGAGGAACTTTTATACTTAAGGTTTTTACATCTGTCAGTCCGACTGACTGGTACATTATGTAAAAATCTAGGCCTATGTTATACTTACAGTATTTTCAGCTTTCAGTCCGATTGACTTGTACATTATGTAAAATCTAAGCCTATGTTATACTTACAGTATGTTCATCGTTCAGTCCGACTGACCCGTACACTACGTCAACCTCACAGAGTCGGTTATACTTACAGTATGTTCAGCTTTCATTTCGACTGACCCGTACATTATGTTAACCTCACAGAGTCTGTTATTTTTACAGTATGTACAACTTTCAGATAGACTGACCCGCACATTATGTCAACGTCCGGGCCTCTGTTATACTTACAATATGCACATCTTTCAGTCCGACTGACCGGCACATTATGTCAACCTGCCGGACACTTATATACTCACAGTATATGCATTTTTCAGTCCGTCTTTCCCGTGCATTATGTCAACCCTGGCATCAGTTATATTTACTGTATGTACAGCCTTAAGTCCGAATGACCCGTACATTATGTAAACCTCCCGTCCTCTGTTATACTTACAGTAAGTTTAGCTTTCTGTCCGAGTGTCATGTACAATATATCATTCTCCTGGCTTCTGATTTACCTACAGTATGAAGAGCTTAAGCCCAAACAAACCTGCACATAATTGCCAACTTCCCGGCCTCTGATTTACCCGCAGTATGCACAGCTTTCATTCCGACTCACCGGAACATTAGGTCAACTTACCGGCAGCTTATACTTACAGGATATGAAGTTTTAGTATACCTCACCCGTACATGATGTCAACCTCCCGGCCGCTGTTATATTTTCAGTATGCACAGCGTTCAGTCCGACACACCGGTACATTATGTCAACCACCAGGCATCTTTTCCTTTCATGATGTGAAGTTTCAGTCCACCTGACCCGTACATTATGTCAACCTGCCGGTCTCTGTTAATTTTACAGTATGTACATCTTTAAGTCCTTCTTACCCGTACATTATGTCCACCGTGGCCTCTGTTATACTTACTGTATGTACAGTTTTCAGTCGGACTGACGAGTACATTATGTAAACCTCCAGGCCTCTCTTTTACTTACAGTAAGTTCAGCTTTCAGCCGACTGCCCCGTACAATATGTCGTTCTAACGGCTTCTGCTTACAGTATGTGCAGCTTTAAGTCCAACAAACCTGGACATTTTGCCAACCTCCCGGCCTCTCTAATACTTGCACTATGTTCAGCTTTCATTCCGAGTGAGCAGTACATTATGTCAACCTCCCGGCCTCTGTTATTTTTACAGTATGTACAACTTTCTATCCGACCGACCCGTACATTATGTCAACCTCCCAGCAGCTGTTATACTTACAGTACGTACAGCTTTCAGTCCGACTCACCGGCACATTAGGTCAACCTCCCGGCAACTTATACTTACAGGATATTAAGTTTCAGTAGACCTGACCCGTACATTATGTCAACATCCAGGCCGCTGTTATACTTACGTTATGCACCTCTTTCAGTCCCACTTATCCTTACATTATGCCAACTTCCAGGCCATTGTAATACTTAAGGATTGTACAGCTTTCAGTCCGAGTGACTGGTTGATTATGTGAACCTGCCGGCCTCTGTTAGACTTACAATATGCACATCTTTCAGTCCGACGGACCGGAACATTATGTCGACGTCCCGGCCGCTGTTATATTTTCAGTATGTACAGATTTCAGTCCGACACACCGGTACATCATGTTAACCTCTCGGATTCTTTTACTTACAGGATGTGAAGTTTCAGTCTATCTAACCCGTACATTATGTCAACCTGCCAGTCTCTGTTATACTTACAATATGTACAGCTTTATGTCCAAGTGATCTGTGCATTATGTCAACCTCCCGGCCTCTTTTATTCCAACAGTATGAACAATTATTAAGTAAGACTGATCCGTACATTATATCAACCTCCTGGCCTCTGTTATACTTACAATATGCACATCTTTCAGTCCGACTGACCTGAACATTATGTCAAACATCCGGACGCTGTTATACTCGCACTATGTACAGCTTTTAGTCCGACTCATTGGCACATTAGGTCAACCTCCCGGCAACTTTATCTTAGAAGATGTGAAGTTTCAGTCAATGTTATACTTACAGTATGTACATCATTAAGTCCGTCTTACACGTGCATTATGTCATTATCCCGGCTTTTGCTTTACAGTATGTAGATCTTTCAGTCCGACTGTACGGAGCATTATGTCAAACTCCCAGCCGCTGTTATACTTGCACTATGTACAGTTTTCAGTTTGGCTTACTGGCACATTATGTCAACCTGCCAGCATCTTATACTTACAAGAACTTAAGTTTTAGTATACTATACCCGTACATGATGTCAACGTCGTGGCCTCTGTTATAATTATAGTATGCACATCTTTCAGTCCGACTTACCCGTATATTATGTCAACCGTGGCCTCTGCTATACTTTATGTATGTACAGCTTTCTGTCGGACTGACCCGTACAATACGTAAACCTCCAGGCCTCTGTCATATTTACAGTATTAACCTCGCAGGTTTGTATTTGATACTATAGCATTGACCTCACTTGTATGTACCAGATATTACATGATTGAAAGCACATGTATGTGGTCGATACTGCAGGATTTACCTCAGATGCGTGTACTAGATACTACAATATTGCCCTCACATGTATTTAGTAGATACTAAGGGATTGTCCATACTGTATATACAATATAATACAGGATTGAACTCATATGAAATACCAGATACTACATCATTGTCCAATTATATATGTACTTCATACTACAGGATAGACCTCACATATATGTGCTTGACCTCGTATGTATGCACCAGATTCCACTAAATTGACATGTTCTTATACTTCTTGATTGACCTCACATGAAGGTACCAGATACCAGAGGATTGACCACACATGTATATACTAGATAGTACAGTATTGACTTCACACGTATTTACTATATACCAAATGATTAACCACACATGTAAGTACCAGTTATTACAGAATTGACCTCATATGTATGTACTAGAAACTATAGATTTTTCCTCACATGTATGAAGTAGATTTTACAGGTTGACCACACATGTATGTACTTGATGCCAGGATTAACCTAGCATGCATGTACTAGATACTACAGGTTTTTCCTAACTTGTATGTACTAGAAACTGCAGGATTAACCTCGCATGCTTGTACTGGATAATACAGCATTGACATAACATGTATATACTAGACACTACAGGAATGAAATGACACGTATGTGCTTGATATTACAGGATTAAGCTTACATGTATGTACTAGGTATTACATGATTGACCTCACATGTGTGTACTATACACTACAGAATGACCTCACAGGTATTTATTAGATACTACTGCTTTAACATCACTTTTAAGTATTATTTACTATTGTATTGACCTTACATGTAAGTACCAGATACTACAGGATTGTCCACACATATATTTACTAGATGATACAGGATTGTCGTTTCATATATGTAGTAGATACTACATGAATGATCTCAAATGTATGTATTAGATACAACTTGTTTGACGTAAAATGTATGTAATAGATAATACATGATTGTCCAAATATATATGTAAAAGATACTACATGATTGACCTTAAGTGAATGTACTAGATACTACAGTATTTAAAGCAAATCAATATACTTCATACTAAAGGATTAACCTCGCATGTATGTTATTGATATTACAGGATTGACCGCACATTTATGTATATGACACTATAGGGTTTCACTCACATGTACGCAATAGATATTACAGGATTGACCTCACATGTATGTACAAGCTACTAAACTATTGAAAGCACAAGAAATGCTTGCTACTACAGGATTGTCCTCGCATGTATGTACTAGATACTACTGGATTGACCTCACATTTAAGTTTTAGGTACTGCATAAATGACCTCACATGTATGTACTTCATACTAGTTGATTGACCTTAACTGTATGTACTAGATACTAAATGATTGTACTCGCAAATATGGAGTAGATACTAGAGGATTTTCGACACATGTAAGCACAATATACCTCTGGATTGACTTTAAATTTATGTGGCTGATACTACAGGTTTGACCTCACATTTATGTACTAAACACTTAAGGATTGAAATCACAGGAATGTGCTTCCTACTACAAGTTTGACGTCGCATGTATGTAATAGATACTACAACATTGAGCTCACATGCATGTTCTAGGTACGTTTGGATTGACCTAAAGTGTACATACCAGATACTAAACTGTATGTGCTTGATACTCCAAGATAGACCTCGCATGTATGTACTAGAAACTACAAGATTACCCACACATGTGTGTAGAAGATACTATAGAATTGACCTCACATATACGTACTAGATAGCAGAGGATTTTTAACAGATGTATGTGCTAGATACTACAGTCTTGTCCTAACATGTATGTATGTAGTAGATACTAAAGAAGTTTATACACATGCATGCACCATATAGCACATGATTGACCTCAAATTTATGTTCGTGATACTACAGGATTAGCCTCGCATGTATGTACTAGATGCTACATGATTTATATTTTATGTATGTACTTTATATTACAGGATTGACTTCACATGTATATACTATACACTACAGGATTGAAAGCACATGTTTGAATATCTCAAATATCGTTTTTATTTTAATTAGAGGATCAACAATCCAGTGATCAATTTAGTTTGCATGATCATTTTAACATGTGATTACATGTTCGACAACGAGACTATTTGCATATCATTAGCTACAAATGTGCTGTTATTTATTTACTGCTTTTTGGTTTAAAGCGAAGACAGTGAAAATGTATCGTGACCGCAAAATGCTGCTTCGCAGTCGGTTATTTTCTTCAAACATCTTCATTACACACAGATTTTAAATTTATATAGACTGAATTCAGAACAATAAACATATTTTGCAGGGTACTTTGCACCCAATACACTTGCTTGAGTGATAAATTATTTGCTAAACGTACACTTAACAACAATCTGTCATAGTTTGGAGAAAAGTATATATATATATTCTCTTGAAATAATCCAGTTCCGTTTGTTCTTCTGTTCTTGTTCGATTCTTGCGTTTTGTAATATTGTTTTTCCACCCCCATTTCTGTTCGTGTATATTTAATGCGATGTATGCATTGCATTAGTAAGTAGGAGGTCTAGCCCGTTCACGATCTTTAATACTGTGCGTTGTAAAATAACATAAAACAATGCCTGCAAATGTAAGTAATTATTATGACCTTATTGTGATATTGTAATGCCACCTTAAACAAGACAATTTTGATATCATTTAACTACACATTTGCTGTTTTTTATTTAATGCTATTTGGTTTCATGCAGCTGGTTATCTCTTCAAACCATTGTATTTGTGTCTATGTTATGTTTGTATTATGTTATTGAGGTCTCTAACCTAAAATTGACCTTTTATCGTATCGCACTTGTTGACAAAACAAATACGTCTTTGATCTTTACAAGATGAGAATTTGTCCCTCTATTTTAAAACACACCTGTCCTTATTATTAAGAGTTCATGTCTGTCTGATCCTGAGAAATAGAGGATCACTTTACATCACGAATTCTTTAAGATTGTTGTGTTTAAATCCAGACAGTTAAGTTTACAAATGCACTCGTATATAACCTTTTGGAACAAAAGATTAACACGCCCTTCCTTTCATCCCTTTGAAACGTGCTCAAATACGATACGTTTAGGCTCTTTTTGTCAATTTCGTCCTAAGTTCATGTCGTTCTTTTGTACGCAAACATCACAATGACCTGTATTTATTTATTTTAGTACAGATTTCATTTTGTGTCAATTTTGAATTTGAACAGAGCCAAATGAGTTTTTTAAACACGATTTACAATATGGCCAAGTCAGAACTATCGATATGTAAGCGGCACAGTTTTATCTTTTTTCTTCTAACTATTATAGATTTAAAATTCTAAGTACATAGCCTTGTCCAAAAATAACGATAATGGATTGACCGTAACAATGAACACTGCAATCAAATACAACTTACAATGCAAACTGGTTAATCGAAGACAGACATTGTGAAGGTTAGACAAAATAATATACGTACATTTTAACATCTTAACATATATGAAGACAACGGCGTACAATCTAAAAATACGGATAATGAAAACCAGGAATTGAACAACTTGATACCTTAACATATAGCTTTACCGAGGACTTATCGGCAGTAATTGATAGTCATGCGATAAATTTACAAATGCATGTCCCTTACCAATTGGTTTACACGAGAATGTCATTAAGAAGGGTAGTGTAGTCAACAAAAGGACAATTATAATCAGTATCTCAACATGTAGGATAACCAATGACTTATTGCCAGAAAAAAATAACAAGAACAATGGACATTAAAATCAGTTTGATATTAATCTTAGACTAGCAGTCTGACCATGGGTACGAAGAAAACAATGCGCTCATATGTTGTCGGCTTTATCCCTACGTAAACGATTGATTTCCAATTTCAACGGAAGATAGTCAAAATAAATAGCTTGCATATATGTATCAATCCTATGAAACGAGGACTACCATTATCTGTTTATACGTTCTTGTAAAACATCTACATATCGTAATTGTATATTTCCTTGACATTTTTCTTGTAAACCCTTTGTTCGTTCTGCTTTATCGGTTTATCTTGCACTCGAATTTCCATTTGGTATGGTTCTTGTCTATCCGCCGTTATATATTTGTCTGACATATCCGTTTGGTATTCATCTTGATTACCGCTTATATCGTTCTTGTGTACTACCTGATATCTTTCTTGTTTACCGGTTTTATATATTTCGTCTATACCCGCTCATTTCTCTCCATTTAATGTTTTTTACTGTTCGTTTACTTCGCATTAATCGTTATTTTCCTCTATACCGTTCGAGTATATACTCTATGAAGCTTAACTTTATTGTCGATCTATATCATTTACTTACATTTTTGTGTATACTGGTTGATATCGTTCTGGTAGATCGCTTAAGCTCATTGTGTTTACACGCTTTCTATATCGTTATCGCATAACGTCTTAATATTTCTCGTATATTATTGCTTATATCGTTCACATAAACCTTCTTATATCGTTCATGGAACGTGTAAACCCTGTTTTATAATTCGTACATACGCGATATCGATTTCGAATACCTGATCCATATGGCCGTCCTGACATTCTATACATCGTTCTTGTATATTGAACTTATAACGTCCGTGCTTTATACTGTCTCTGATTTTATGTTGTATATCGTTCTTTTCATATCAGCTTCAGATTGCGTTTGAATACGATCATTCTAAACTATTTTTGTCTTGTATACCCAATAAATAACGTTCGTTGTTAATCCTCTCAGAACGTTTTTGTCTCTCAGATAATTATTGTTTGGGTATGCCTGCTCGTTTATACTCGCTTCAGATATTGCTTGTGTTCGCCCATATTATCTTTCTTCTCTAACCGCTTTACATCATTCAGGTATACCCGCCTGATATTATTCTTGTATTCCCGCCTTATATCATTCTTGTATACCCGCTTTGCATCACTCTTGGTCACCTGCTTGATATCACTCTTGCATAGTCCTTTTTATCGCTCGTGTAGGCCAGCATGTTATCGTTTTGGTATACAAGTTTTACATCGTTCCTGTATGTCGTTTTGAAATAGTTCGTGTACACTCCTTTGATATCGTTCTTGTACACCGGCTTTGTAGCGCTCTTGTATCGTCAATGTAAATCTCGAACAAAGCATGATGTCTTACGATTAAGTTAAGTTCGAATTTTTACACAGTATTTATGCGATTTCATCACAATTCTTGGACTATTCATTTAATAGATTAAACATGTTATATTAACTGCATTCGATAATATTTCAGTACATTTTTTAATACACGCAAAATAGTTTGTAAAGATAATCAAAAGACCCCGAGTGTTGTGATACACTTTCAAAAAAGGCAAATACACATTTTCATTTCAGTTCTTTATATCACTTTTAAAATCTGTTCTCTGTTAAATTTACAATAATCGAACAAAACGTGTCTCAAGATGAACTACGTAATGATTGTTAATTATTTTCGTTTCAATAACCTAAGTGAATAGTTTATTTGCGTATTCCTTTGAAGTGTATTTATTTCTCGTGTACGTATTAATGGTGCACATTTTCGAAATAGCCAGTTCGTAACAATGTTATAAATAAATCAAACACTCCTGATGGCTGTGTCTGTATTGATAGTCCGTATTACTGACCAGTCTAACAATACTGGCACTAAATACACTCCAATAACTGAACGATTTTAACACATTTTGTTTAACTTTGTTTACCGAAATATTATTGTATTTATGTTGGGATATCTCATATAGCGTTTTTTTTTATTTTAATATTATCAATAATCAAGTGATAAGTTGAGTAAGTGTGATCATTTAAACATATGAAAACATGTTCAGCCGTCTTCATTGCCGAAGGTTAAATTTTTGAAACAGATATATTTAAACATATATTTATGTCTATAACGAGACTATTTGCACATCACTTAACTACAAATTTTCTGTTATTTATTTAAGGTTATTTGGTATAATGCGAACACATCGAAACTTAATCGTGACAACAAAATGGCGGTTTTCCGCAGGTTATCACTTCAAACATGTTTATTCCACAAAGATTTTCAATTTATATAGACACCTAGTTTTTTTTATAACGTACTATGCATCAAATACGCTTGCTTCAGTGATAAATTAGTTGATAAACGTACATTATACAACAATCTGTGATAGTTTAACAAAAAATATTAGAATTCACTTGAAATAATCCACATCCGTTTGTTCTTCTTTTCTTGTTCAATTGTTACGTTTTCTTGCGTTTTTGTAGTATCGTTCACCACCTTCTTTTGTTCTTGTATTTTTAATGCGATGTATGTATTACATAAGTAGGAGGATGTCTAGCTCTTTCTAGATCTTTAATAGTGTGTGTTGTAAAATAACATACGACAATACCTGTACATGTAAGTAGTTATTATGTACCGGTATAGGTGAGAGAATTTTGGTCACTAACAGCGCAGCGTTAACATAGCTTGTGGTAGGAAACTTCGTTAATTTATAATCGTTAAGGTTCATGTTAATATTGTTGAGTTGTCTTTGAAAGTTTGGATCACTGCAATACTAATAGCTTTTGGTTATTTTGATCAAAATAATGCATTTTGTTGCTGTGGTCCAGGGATTTACCCAAACGGGTGACAATTCGTATTTATGTCTGGAAATATGTAGATAATCCGATATTAATTCACAAAATGGAAGTTGCTGAAATGCTAAACGGGACTTTCCAATATAACGTTTTGACGTTTAATGTATTTCGGTTGGTCGGCTATCTGCTAAATAGTTATGTGATTGATCAGTTCCTATAACAAAAACTAAAACGAACCTCTACGAGTAGCAGTTTGTAGAAATGAGTGACAGTAAACAATCGGGGTGACGGTGAAATTTTTAATTTGGGTGACGGTGATGTGAGTTATATTTGGTGACGGTGATGGTACCTATGGTTGAAGGTGGAGTTCACAATACTCTAAAATAAAGTTGGTTATAAATAATAAAGCGAAAGTTATTGACTATTAGTGTAAGTATATTATATTAGTAATGTTGGGGGACAGTCACAAGTCGGTATAACCTGTTTTAAGTGATTCGTCTTGCTTGGAAGTAAATGTGTACAAAGATGTGTTACTTCCTTGGTGTGTTACAATATTGTGTTACAGGCGTATAGAAGTCCTTCTATAGCAGAACTAACAAAATATGGCGTGTTTAATGGTATGTTTTATAAAATGTTTATTGACTGTTTTTAATGTCGTTACTACGTAAAAGAAAATTAATGCAGGAGACTACGTTGGCGAGTTGTTAAGGCAGTCAGTCTCTATTGATCATGTTTTTTTTAAACAATAAGAATGCGGAATCGAGTCTCACTGCAGTACACTCCGAATTGCGGTTTTCTATCCAATGATGATAGACGCCGTGATATAGTTAAAACGATGCCGAAACTGACCTTGAGCAGCATTCAAACAGAAAACAAATCTATTGTTTCATGCAGGTAATAAATAAGAACAATTCCTGATAAAGATTCATATTGGCAGAATAGATTATATAACAGTTTGCACAAATAATGTACAACAATCCAAAAAAAGTGTAACAACAAAACCTTTATTAGTGCATTTCAGATCCTGATGTAACTATAATTTTTATCTCAAAAATACATACCTTCATCAATCACCAAGGAAAACTACTGCTATTACATGTTTGTTGATAAATGAATATATTATTGGTTGCACATAATCCCACATTAAATATATTTACACATCAAAGGAATGAAATATTCACACAAGTACAATTATATCTTCTTTATATGCACACTGTCAATCTATCGCAGTTGCCAATTGTTACTATCAAAAGTATTCGTATTAGACTTTCCATTGTCTGTACAACGTTGTCATGGGAATCACTATTCTGGAAATCGATATTCCTGTTTGTCTTAATTTGTAAACCTGCAAAAAGCTAATTGCATCAATGACCAAATCGCCGTTTAAAATAATCGTAACGTGTGTCGTTCGTAAAGGACGACCGGAGCAAGTGCATTATAATACACAATTTAGAAACATAAAACTTAGGATTGTTTGTGTATATATTCCCCGGAGATTACTACAGCACGTGTGGAGCACATGTATTCTTCGTTAGCGATTGCATTCGGGGAAGAAGTGTTATAATGTTTAACTAGCAGTTTTCAGTTTCGTTCCCATGTGTTGTGTTTTCTTTGGATACTTTGACTCCATTTCTTGTTTATCAGTGATACAGCAAAAAATATTGCGGAAGGTAATGAAACAAAAACGAATGATTTTTAGTCTTGGTTATAAAATTATATTACTATCTCTTAATAATTCAAAGTAATATTAACGTGTATGTATTTTCGCCGATATGAGACAGCTTCTTGAAACGATGCAGTGAGTGTATATATACACTTTAATAACAATGATATTCATAGGTCCGCTTGTGTGTTTGTTAGCTTTTCGTGAGCCAAAGAGCAAGCGTGTGATTATAGCCGATAGAACTATCTTTGAACAAAGAGCTGACATCTACGAATACAAAACAGACTAAAACAAATAGCAAAAAAATCGATCGAACAACAAGAGACAAAAGTCAAGGGGCAGTTACATATTCGGATATAGAAAAACGCAACACAAAACACAAAAACACAAAAACACAGACACTAAAACTTTCACGACTGATAATGAATCAATATGTAACTGCAATTTAGTTTATATTTTTATTTATAATCCCAAATCGATGCCCCGAACAGCTAACAAAATAAGGACAAACAGTTTGTTGTCGTGGAGTGCATTTTGTGTAACAACATTGAAACTTAAAAGGTATTTCTCTAATTGATGATCAGTGTAAACACGTTTACATTAACCTACAACTCACTGTAGAACCAAAAGCAATAAAATAGACCCAAGAATGTTGTGTAACTAGGTAGTTAAATTATTCCTTTTCAAAAACAGAGAAACCGGAAACAAGCTAGTGTTTTACGAGCTTGGATAGCCATGCAAATGGGTCATTATAACTGACATCAAATCAAAATATAACTGTTATTCTCAAAATCAGCTTCAAGTTTGTACGTAATAAATATTTAAAATCAGTCGTTATGTTAAAGGAGCAAAAGGCCCGAAAACTATCAAAAGCGGAAGGTGTAGGGGCAATTACACATTACACACTCACATACAAGCTGAACGGATACCAAAGATATAAAAAACAAAAACGTAAAGTGTGTTATATGAACCCAATGAAAACATAGGCGAACTTAGGTTCTGAAAACTGCAGTCGAGCTACTAACTCTCATGTCAATCAAAAAAAAATAGAAAAGAAATCAAAACTCTACATTTACTGGCACATCTTGTGAAAATAAAAACCGTTTTTAAGACTTAATCATGTACGCCTTGTCTAAATTTTTGCAACAATATATTTGTTTTATACATACACGGACAATACATGTGTCACTGATCACAGAACTTTACATCATCCGGTGTTTTTCTGCCTTTTCTTGAGACTTGATTTATATTGGGTAACACACTAATGTAAAAAATGCATTTATACATTTATGGGTAATGTCTTGTAAAATACCTTTCACTCTCCAATCCCCTGTCGTAAGTGTGCAACTTTCCACATAAAAACACATAACTGTAAAGGTATATGTTTATAATTGTCTACAGTGATACTTGATGTCTTACGCATTATTTATGCGATTTCATTCCTATTGTATTGGCTATTCATTTAAGGCAGCTATTTCGTAACAATTTTATAGATAAATCAAATAACCATTATGACTGTGTCTGTGTGAATAGTCCGTATTGCTAGCCAGTCTAACAATAGCATGTAATAATGTCACTAAATACAATACAATAACCTAACTTGGAAAACTGAAACGATGTTATCACATTTTGTTTAACTTTGCCTCGAATAATATTATTGTTTTAATTAGAGGATCAATAATGCTATAGTAAATTGAGTAAGTATTATCATTTTGACACACAATTACATGTTAAACTGTTTTTATTGCCGAGTTTAATTTTCAGAAAACGAATATATATATAAACATACATGTATGTCCGTATCACTTGTAAAGTGCTTACGTACAACGCATAGATACTTTTGTGTTTGATTCCGAACGTTTTCACAAAATACAAATATCTGTTAACAGACGTACAAAAATAAAAATGTGTGTTTGAATATTGTTTAACGCCACTTTTAGCAATTTTTCAGCTCTATCATGGTGTCCAGTTTTTATGGGGGGGGGAAGCCGAAGTAGACGGACAAAACCCCCGACTTTCGGTAGGAAACTGGCAATCCTTGTCAACACTTGACTTGAGTACACCCTGCCTGCAGAGAGAATCGAACCCGCTATCTCGGTGTTGACAGAACACGTGATTTATAAATAAAAGAAATAATTGTAATGCGTTGTGGCAGTCACATTTTGCATGGTAGAACGGAGAAAAAGTCCCTGAGAGAAATTATTTGAGTGATACAACAGCAATGCCTTTGTAAGAAACAAATTTTAACTGAGTTAACGGAAACAATGTCTGTAACAAATAAAATATGTCTGTGACCAACTTGTTGTATGACGGAATGTTTGCAATCTTTTGCAGACATTTTTGAATTTATTTGCAGTCGATCAAGGGCAGTGACTGACGAATAAAATGCAACATGTTTCGGCAGTCGTTTTTACAGGCAATAGTGCAAACTGTTATAAAATATTTCCTAAGATCATATTTAATTTTATTACAAAATAATCGTGACGACAAACTGCTGGCTCGTAGCAGGTTATCTTTTCTAACATGTTTATTCGAAAAAATATTTTAAATTTATCTAACGGAATTCGGATTTGCTAACATTATTTTAAGTACTTGATTGAATGCTTAATTAGTTGCTAAACGCACACTAGACATTAATCTGCCATATTTGAACGAAAACTGGAATTATGTACATGTTTCGGCAGTCGTTTTTACAGGCAATAGTGCAAACTGTTATAAAATATTTCCTAAGATCATATTTAATTTTATTACAAAATAATCGTGACGACAAACTGCTGGCTCGTAGCAGGTTATCTTTTCTAACATGTTTATTCGAAAAAATATTTTAAATTTATCTAACGGAATTCGGATTTGCTAACATTATTTTAAGTACTTGATTGAATGCTTAATTAGTTGCTAAACGCACACTAGACATTAATCTGCCATATTTGAACGAAAACTGGAATTATGTAAATGTGCACACAGATGTGAGGTTTCCTCGTTGTGTTTCGTTGTATTTAAAACAGATATTGTGTTACAAGCATGTACAAGTCTCTATTGAATACCCTACAAAACATGGCAAATGCAATGATATGTTTTGTAAAATGCATATTAACAGTTTTTAATCACGTTATAATCTAAAGGCAAATTTATTCAGGGTACTCGTTGGCCGAGTAGTAGTTAAGGCAGTTAGTCTACTACGGATCACGTTGCCTGAAACACCGAGTGGGCGGAATCGAGTATCATTGTTGTCAGGGTGTATTTGGCTCCAATCTCAATTGACACTGATAGCCAGTTTTCTTACCAATGATAAGGGTTTACGCCGACGGCGGATTTCTAACTGTTAATGCTGGATGCCTCAATATGCCTAAAAAAATGAAAGTGATCGCAAGGAGCATTAAAAACAATTTTTCCATGAATGTAATAAATAAGAATACTTTGGGATAAAACTGATAGACTTAGATGTAGGCGGAATGGATTATATAACAGTTTGCACACATAATTACAAATCTAGACTGAAACGAAGCGGCATTACTATGAAAGTGTGATTCCTTCATTAATATTTAGATGCAGCAAATCAATTTCAAATCTTAAAATCATTTGTGTCTATTATCTGACATTAGGCACCTGGCAGATTGTTTTGTGTAACTGTGATAACATTTATTAGTGTCTTTTAGATCCTGATGTAACTATATTTTTTCTTAAAAATACATACCTTCAATATCATCAAGGTAAACTACAAGTAATTACATGTTTGTTGCTAAATCCATATATTATTATATCCTCTTTATAAGTACACTGCCAATCTATCGCAGTTGCCAGTTGATATCATCAAAAATATCCATATTAGACTTTCCATTGTATGTATAGCGTTGTCATGGGAATCACTATTATGGAAGATACTATTCCCTTTCTTCTAAATTTGTTAACCTGAAAAATGCAGCCCTTTATATACTACTCAAGATGCATACTACATTATATAATGTATTTGTATCAATGACCATATCGCCGTTTTAAATAATCATAACGCGTGTCGTTAGTAAATGACAATATCTGCGAGTGCATCGTAATACACAAATTTGTCAAAATAAAACTTATAGTAGTAGCAGGCTGATATATTCACCCGAGATTGTTACAGCTCCAGTGGAGAACTTGTATTATTAGTTAGCGACTGCCCTCTGGCGATTGGGGGGTTAGACTGTTAAACTAGGAGTTTCCAGTTTCTATCCCATGTGGGGTGTTTTCTTTGGATACTTTGACTGCCTTCCTGATATAGCAGTGATACAGCTACAAATATTGCGAAAAGTAGTGTAAAACTTCATTTAAATGAAAACGAAATAAATCAATATTTTAGTCTTGGTTATAATGTAACAATACCGCCTCTACATAATTTAAAATAATATTATCGTGTATGCATTTTCGATTGTATTAGACAGCTACTTGAAATGACAAAACACATGAATGCAGGTTCGAAACTAGGTATAATTCATACAACATATTTTGGACAGGCTTACACTTTCACGACTTATAATGAATTAATATATAACTCCACTTAGTTCACATTTGTATTTAAAACCCCTAATCGATAAACAAAACAGCTGACAGCATAAGGACAAGCAGTTTGATTTCGAGGGGAGCATTTTTTAAAACAACATCGAAACGTATTTTTCTAATTGATGCTCATTGTAAATACGTTTAAAATAACCTATAACTCGCAGTAGAAACAAAAGCAATAAAAACGATTTTATTCTTGCAATGACATAACGAACAAACTAAATACAGTTGTTCTGGGGAAGCACAAATAATTAGCATGCCTCCAGCAATAGCAGATTTCAATTAATGTTCGACGTATTTAAACATTTGGAAATGCCAAACAATGCCTCTGACAGATTATGTTGACCAAATGTAAGGTATCTTTGGCAAAATATACGTTTCGAAAACAACATATACACATTAAATATTAAATTTTCATTGATTAATATCACGATTTAAAAATTACGTGTATTCATTGAGTGTTCTGGTATAGTCATCGAAGCGAAAATTTAACTGGACTAACAATCAAAATCAAGGTCAATGACTCACTGCAATAACAAAATTTAAATATTTGTTCCACAAGATAAAAATAGACCTAATAATGTTCTGTATCTAGGCAGTTCAATAATTCCTTTCAAACTGACTGACGCCATGAGAAAAATAATAATCTTCCACGAGTTTGGGTAGCCAAGAAAATGGGTTATAATAACTGACATCAAACCAAAATATGACTGTTATGTACACAATCAGCTTCGGGTTTGTATGTAATAAATACTAAAAGTTATTCGTTGATTTCAAGGGGCATAGGGCCCGAAAGATAAGTGAAAGCGGAAGGTATATGGGTAATTACATTCAAAAGAGAAAAAACACCCGAATTCTCAAAATACATGTCTGATGTAATTTGAGAGATGAATTTTTGATAAATATTAAGTCATTGTCACGACCAACTAATACACTTGTATTTAAGACTCCATACTTTAGCAATTGAATACGTAATTGTATCTCTGTTTTTTTCCATCTACCTCAGAATATGTTTTGTTTATCGATCGAAACATTGAGTACATTATGATCTGGCTCAGACACATTGTCCTGTCCTAGATTTCGTGTTTGAACTATTCAATTGCTGTAGTTAAACAACACGTTCAGTTCTAAATAGAATATGTAAAATACTTACTTTGAGATGGTGATGTTAAAAGCAGTTCTTACATTATTGACCTGAAATATAAAGAGCTCTCTGATATCCAAATCTGGTGTGAAACCATTAAGCAGTCAAATAGGTGACGTGAAAGTTGATTGTTTAATGGTGTTTAACGCCACTTTCATCAATTTTTCATCTATATCATGACGTCCAGTTTTTATTGGGCAGGAAGCCGGAGTACCTGGAGAAACCCCACGACCTGCGGAAGGAAAACTGGCAATCCTTGTCAATTAAGATTGAAGTCGAGTACACCCTGCCTGCAGTGAGAATCGAACCCGCAATCTCAGTGTTGACATACCACGTGATCAATAGTAGACGAACTACCTTGACCACTCGGCCACCGAGGCCCCAGCGTGAAAGTTGAGCTTCAAATATGAATTTGAATATATAATATAACATCACTCACAAACTCTTCACTAGCAGTATTGATAAGAATAAAGTAGACTGCATAACATGTGCAGACATATAAGACAATTCACAGTTGGTTCAGTTTGAGCAAATTCACAACAGCCTATTCACATGACTGTACATACCAACTGCAGTATTTTTCTGGTTGACAATTGAGACTAATAGCCAATGACTGCAATGATGTGATTAAAACATGATGCGTCAGACATCAATCAATCATCAATCAATCTTTTCTATGACACTGATTTTATGTAGGTCACGTACATATTTTGTCTTTCATAGAAATATTTTCTGTTGAATTAGTCGAAATGTGTCTGTCAATAAATGTCTGTCAGAGACATTTTATCATTGTATTAGACAAAATGCGACTGTCAGAACGCCTGGTAATTATAAATTTTATGTATTAATTCTGATCAATACAAATTTCTGGTATATTGTTTTCTTGATGAAAATGTTCCGAATAAAACCCCAAAATATCTGTTTATATATTGTACGTACGCGCACTTGACGAATACAAACGCATTTTTATGTTTAAAAGATATATGTGTTACTAAAAAATAACTTTCATCCACGACGAATCCTGAAAATGTTAGAATTTTCTTTAAATGTGATAATTATGTAATAGAATTTGCAAATGGCTTATTTACACATCTTATGAAAAAAGTACAGCGTTTCTTTTCTACTATACACTTACCGATCAAAAACATTGGACATCACCATCCGGTGTTTTCCTCGATTATCCATTGGACGTCACCATCCTGTGTTTTCCTCAATTATCTAGAAATTGTTATTAGATAATATTACAATGTAATACATACATTTAAAGTTTTGGAGTTATAGATCTCGTCTTGTTATATAACTTGCCCACACCGACTACCACTTCGTAACTTTGGAACTTTCTACAGACAAAACACGCGTATGTAAAGGTGTATTTTCTATTTGTTTACACGCTATATAGATAATTAAAAGTAGTTCAGATAAAAGCTTTTTTAAAAGATCTGCCTGTTTGAAGCTAGGAACCGGTATCCTTCAATCGCATGTAACTCGCGTGTCCCGTTTGCTCTTAATCGTACACTAGCAAGTCAAGAAAGAAACATAATAAGAATGTGAAGTAAATGACTCCCCTTGAAGAGTAACTATAACTTAAGTAGAATATGGTTAAAGCGTCTTGAAATATCACAATATCTATCGACAAAAATGAACTTTTCAACAAATTTCACAAGTTGGTAATGAGACTATTTCTACTTTGTTTTTTTCACTGGCGTCTCTCATCAGTCGATGTTATTGATTTGTTAAAAGAGGAATCGGTTATTTGCTAATTAATTTCATTATTTGCAACAAATTTGTGTCTACATCATATCTTCATTTTTTTATTTTGGGAAGTCAAGTAGAAAACGGTAAAAGTCAAACACAGCATGATATGCGATTCCGTAACAACACTTGGACTATTAGGGAGCATCAGAGATGCGATCTATGCGGTTACATGCGTGTGTGAAAATAGTCACGTGATCCATATGAACAAATCCATTTCAGATGGTAGTTGAGCTATCCGAAGAAAATATTGTAGACGAACGAAAAAAAATATAATATAAAATTAGACAAAAATAATTTGAAGTGTTTATTTTTTAAATTACTACAAAAGTGCATGACAATTTTTTTTCAATCTGAAACGCTGTATTTGAAATTGAGGTTTGTGACGTCACCAACACATTATAACGTCACGTCATCAACGGCACGTAGAGCCACTGTTAGGGGTCTCTGAAGTAACGAAATAAACAATGTGCGATGCTCGCGTTTAGGCTGCGCCTACTATCATATTAATTTAGTAAACGAAAACCGTAATATAAATTGTACTCGATAGTCTTACGTTTTATTAGAATATTTTAATACACCCTCAATATTTTCTAAAGATAACCAAAAGACCACGTGCACAGTGACACATATTGGTAAAACTACGCAATTACATTTGTATTTCAGTTCTCAGCAGCGCTTTATCAATCTGTTCTCTATTTTAAGCGTTTAAAATGTGTTCACATATGAACAAGACAATGATTGTGAAATTTATTAATTCAATTGATCCAGGTCAATAAATTATTACGCATTCCCTTGAAGTGTATGTTTTACTCGTGAACATTCGTCGTGTCCAATTTAGAATTAGCCAGTTCGTAACAATTTTGTCAATAATTTAAATAGATGGTATTACTGGGTCTCTATGAAAAGTCCGTATGTCTAGCCAGTCTAACAAGACGATGGAGTTCGATGTGATGTCTCATTCCCGGTGTACATTTGAACTAGAAGAATTAGTAAGGTAGGGAAAATTCACTTAATATCAGTATTTTTACATATGATTAAATCTCCAGCTGCCTTTAACGACCGGGGTTAATTTCTCGCAGCATATATATTTTAACATACATTTATATCTGTAACTTACTATTTGCTTAACATGTGTAATCGTAAAGTGAGCGTACGTACAAGTTACAGATTTGTATTCGCTTAATTCCGCACGTATTCATAAAACATATTCAGAAACTGATAATATGTATTAGTCGGCTTAAAAAACGTACATAATAATAATAATGCGCTGAGATACAACGGGGGCCACGTCTGTGACAGATATTGTTTGAAAGGTGAAACGCTACCGTGTCAGCTGTAACAATGTTTTTGACAGGCAAAATATGACCGTGAAAGACATCAAAAATAATGTCGCAACACAAATTATTATACGACAGAATCTTTGCAGTCTTTGCAGACATTTTCGTAGTCAATTGCAGTCAATCTCAGTCAGTGACTTACGAAAAACGAATGCAAAATGTATCAACAGTCTATTTATATTCAGTAGTGCAAATTGTTTGGACAAGCTTTCCTGACATCATATTTGATTTTATTTCACTAGATGTTCAAGGTATTACTTCTTCCTTGCCATTGTCAGGTGCATTAATTTTATTTTTTAGCTGTTATTATGCTTTATTTTAGAATTCAACAACAAATTTGCCACGATTTATTTTTACGTTTTATCGTCTCATGCGAATTCAGCAAAAACTACGACAAAGTGCTGAATCACATTAAGTTGTCGTTTCATGTTTACTCTACAAACATTTTTAATTTGTATAAAATTAAGTATGTATTTAGTCAAAATCTGGAAAAAATATCGATTGATGCAAGCGGTGTGATACAAAACCTTGTATCATCTTTATATGTGATACTAGATGTTCTTTTCTCGGAACTACTTCTTGACGTCACAATGAATAGTGTAACTAATGATTCGTTGAATGACTTTTATTATATGAATGAAATATAACGTCATAAGGCGTGTGACGTTAGAAGCTATAATTTATAAACAAATGCTTCGTTGATCGTTAAATTTTAAATTGTTCTGCTCATTGTGTACTTCTTAAATTTAGATAAACTTATTACATACATTTAAGTGCACGTCTCGTAGTGGTACGAATGTACATAACTGTCTCGACGTGATACAGGTGGTTGTACCTACACATAATGTATGTAATGTATATGTATCTAAATTCAGACTTACCAACATGAAATAACCAATTCCCATTTGATCTTCCTTTCTTGTTTGATTCTTGCTCCCTGTAGTATTTCGCTTGTCTGTTTACCTAGTTTTCGCTGATTCGTCACAAGTAAACGTGTACAAAGATGCGTGGTTTCCATTTTGTGTTGCTTTTTCGAAACATAGTGTGTTACCGACATATACAAATCTTTCTATTGCAGATCTCAGAAAACATGTCATATGTAATGCTATCTTTTTTTTTCTAAAATGCGTATTGACTGTTTTAAATCACATTATGTAAAACGGCCTCAGTAGCCTAGTAGTTACTATTGACCAGGTGGTCTGAAACACTGCGAATGCGTGATTGAGTCTCCCTGCGGTCAAGAGCACTCGACTGCAAAATTGAGAAGGATTGCCAGTTTTCTTACATAGAAGATTTTTAACAGACTGCCGTTATCTAGCCAATAAAGCTTGACGCCGCGATATACGTGAACATTGAATGATGATTAATGCCACATTAATCATCATTAAAAAAAAACAATTTATTTATGGAGGTAATAAACAAGACCATTTCCTAAATAAAAACTGATAGTCTTATTTTGGCGAAATTGTTTATATAATATATTGCACATATTATATACCAATCTACCATGCAACGGATGTGCACCAAGGCAACACTTTTCTTCCTCCCAATGGTATTTAAATGCATTAACTCAATTTCAAATATGAATAATCATACATGTCTAGTATCTGACAGACACATGTTATATGTATTTGAATGAAATGCAGCGTAGGATTCACTACTAACAACTCTACATATTTCTGATCAAGTGTGCATGTAAGATTTGTACACCTTGATTAGTGCATTGTAGATGCTGCTGCGACTATTATTTGTATCTTAAAAATACATACCTTTAATATTTATCAAGAAAAACTGAAGTTTATTGATATGTCCAAAGATTATTGTTTGCGCATTATTACACATCGAATATATATACATATTGGAGGAATACAATATTCACTCAAACACATTAGCTTCCTCTTTATAAATGTGTAGTTTATTCTATCACAATTGTCAATTGCTATTATCGAAAGTATCCGTATTAAAGATTCCACTGTATGTACATGTATACCGTTGTCATAAGAAATAATATTCTGGCAATTTCTTTTCCTTTTCTGCTAAAATTGTAAACCTGAAAAATATAGCACCTAATAAAATACACAAGAAGCATAGTGCATGTTATAGTATGATTTTCCTATTGACGAAATTGCCGTTTAAAACACTCGTAATATTGCAATTAATCATTTATTACGTTTTTTTTATCAAATTAAAACGAGTGTAGTTAATAAATACAATAGGTGCGTAAAAATCATGATACACAAAATTGACACAGAAAACGAAGAGGAGCAGTTTGTGTATATATTCAACCGAGATCTACAGCTTCCGTTGTCAACGCTTGTATTCTTAGGGTCAGGAGTGTAAGACTGTTTAATTAGGACTTTCAAGTTTCATTCATATGTGAGGTATTTTCTTTGGAAACTTTGACTCCCTTCCTGTTTTAACAGTGATACAGCTAAAATATTGCTCAAAGTAGTGTGAGGCTTCATGCAAGCGATAACAACAGAAGCACATCTTTTCGTCATGGGTATTATATTACATTACTATCTCTTAATAATTTAATATGTTTAACGTGTTTGCTTTTGTGAAGATCTGAGACACTTTCTTGGAATGACATAACGTTGACATCTATGATCAAACACAACTTTGCGGACTACGTCAGTGTAACAGTCCTCTTTGATACGCAATCTCGAACAACTTGATAGATGATTTAATTATTGTAAAATTGTATCATGTTGTAATCTATTTAAATATTCAAACACTTTAATAACACTGATTTTCTTAGTTCCTGTTGTTTTTTTTGGTTTGTTTTTCATTTTGCAGGAGAAGGAAACATATACTCTGTCCCGGCTGAACTCTCGGTAACAGTTTAAAGCTATATAATGTAAATACGAAAAACCGCCATTAGTGTGTGTCACTCTAAAACTGATGTACAAACCTTGACATTAGATCAATTAAGAACAATCATAGCACAATGAATGCGAGTGCGAAAAAAATAATGTAGTGAGACCAACTTTGGACGGTCTAACCAATTTGTGGTTGCGGCTTATAATGGTTAATATATAACTGTAATTTGATTATATTGTCATTGATAGTTTCAAATCGATGTACCAGACAACAAATGCCATAAATGCAAATATTGTTTTTGTGACGCGCATGTTTTGAAACAAAAATAACACTTAAAGGGTACTTCTACGATTCATATTCAGTGCAAATACGTTTAATGCAGACTTCAACTGTTACTGTTTTACATTATAGGTAATTAGAATTCATCTAGCAGATGTCAGATTTCCTATAATGTTCTACCACGTATGCTAAATATTGAGAAATTCCCCGTCCTGCCTCCGAGAGATTATGCTCACCAAAATTAAGCTATCTTTTGCAAAAGCTATGTTTTGAAAACAATACATGCACACTAAATTTTAAATTCCTATTGATTAATATGAATTATACCCCGAATGAATTATTACAATTTTAATATGACGACAACCTGTGTTTTTCGATTCAATCGAGACCTATAATCAATAATTTTCTAGCCGCCATTTTTATGATCAACAATTTTTGGAAAAGAAATCTTCGTTGCAATATACGGTGGACGAAATACACTTTGCCAAAACATTTATTGAATATTTTACCATAACGTGCCCTCAATATGTCATTTGTTGAATTGTTTGTAGTATTAAATCAAAAATTCAGCCAATGTTATTGTGACGTCGTTCAACATCTTGTGCCTTTACATAACACTACACGTGTGCAAAGTTACCATATATATTGATCAATATATCTCTTGTCGTTGTAACGACTTCATATTAGAATTTATAATTATGAATCTGAAGTAAGTGCTGACACATCGTTTGAAAAAAAAGTATTTAGGACATAACACCGTATTCCTGTGCTACATTTCCAAAATATTTTTCTGCAAAGTTAGTCACGCCTCACTAGTAAAAAAAGAGTGAGCGACACCAACTGGTGTTATCCGCTATTATACAGAAAAGGATTGATAAGCAGTAATATAATAATGTAGTAAATAATTTACCGTTACTGATTTATGGGTGATATCTTATTTAATTACACCTCATATAAAAGTGCTGGCTTTTCATTGGTCAATAGACAATGTATTTTTCGCAAATTTCCTCATTTTGCATCGATTTCGTCATCACCGGGGTATTCAGCAAAAAATTACCCACTGTGCCCTGGTATTTGCTTAAAAATAACCATCGCATATTATTATGCTGGAAATATTCATTCGGAAGTTTTGACTTTTACCTCAAAGTAAACGTAACATGAGTAATCGATTTTGAAAGCCAGAAACGTTCCGATAGTACAGAGTCAACAAACAGCACTCAAGTGGTCTAGTATTCACCGCTCTTTGAAATCATGATATTCTGTGTAATTAAACAGATAAAGCATGTCTTGGAGGGGTATTTGTGAAAAATACCCCTCCCAGACATGATATATGTGTTTAAAATACATTTCCCACCACAGTCGCCGTCGTAATTGTGGAACTTTCTACAGACAAAAACAATTGTAAAAGTCCCCGTCGTAACTGTAGAACTATCTACAGACGAAAACGAGTGTAACGGTCTATTTTTCTGATTGTCTACATTTACACGCTATAGATATTATTAAAATTATGCCAGAGAAAGGCGACGTGCCACATAAAGACCTGCTAATGTTGAACAAGAAACCGTTAATCTTTATGGACTCTTCTTTGTGAATAGCTAGCGAATAGGTATAATTAATTTTCAACAAATTTTCTTGTAGTTTGTAGTTTTGGGAGGTCACAGAAGAACCGGGTCGAACCCTCTTACCCTCGTCTGAAATAGAAGTCCGTGTTCACTAAGGTAAAAAGACAAACACTGCCTTATATAGAGCATGAATTTCGCAGCCTTGCGAACTTAATAAAATTTCTGTGTATTTCGCTTATATTTAAGTACAATAACGTTTAATTTTAATTCTTAAACATTATGTAAGCGATCCCATTACTACACTTGGCTATTAATTTAATAAATAAACACCGTAATACAAATTTGATTCGATAAGCTTATGTGAAAATAAATTATTTTAATGTACGGTAAATATCTTTTTAAAGATAATCATAAAGATAATCAGAGCTTGTGCACAGCAATATACTTTGGTAAAAATACGCAAATGCATTTGTTTTTCAGTTCTCACTACTCGCTAAAAAATACTGTAACTATACGTTGCAGTGGTTTTTCGGTTGTCACTGACTCAGATGACTGGTTGCAAATGATTGCAAAATTGTCTGTGAAAGACTACAAACGTTGTGTCAGGCAATATTTTTTTTTACTATGACAGTCATTCTATGCCTGTCACAGAGATATGTTGTCCGTAACAGACATTATTTTCCGTTGGTTGGCGCAGTCAAAATATCTGTTACAACGGCGTATCCGTTGTATCAGTCAAAAATGTCTGTCGCAGTCATTTTTTTCAGTTGACTTAGTCGAAAATTGGTTGTAACTAATACTAATACTAATACTTTATTCTCATAAACATACAAGTTACAGAGAAATTATCAAAACAATATTAATATAATAGTACATGTGTAAGCAAATAACAATAAATAGTTAACTAACCAGGAGGGACGACCTTTGATAACACAATTCTTATAAATTTCGATAATTTTTCTAGTACACTAACATCTCTTGTACAAAATAGTTGATTAAATTTTAACGTATTTGCATTTTTATGGCAATAATTTGGTAAAAGTTTTTTCCTATCGATACTAAAAAAGTTACATACTAAAATGTAATGGTATTCATCACCAATTTCATTAAGATTACATAAACTGCACAGTCGTTCATTTCTCGGTATTTTGCGCCACCTACCCGTTTCAATGGGCAAACGGTGGGATCCACATCTAAATTTACAAATATTATACAATAAATATGCAGGTAATAGTGATAAATAATTTTCAAAACCAAAGCTATTTTTAAACATTCTATAACATGTTGTTTTTGGCGAGTTGAAAATGTCGGAAGACCAGTCTTGGATAAATTGGTCTTTTAGTCTTAATTCTACACATTTTTCTATCCATTCCGGAGAATAATAATTTTGGAGTACCCAAACGTTTGATAAACCACAGTTATCAAATATATTCTTTATAAACATTAACCATTTGCATTCAATGCCGTTATTAACAAAATTCGCAAAAAGTAATTTATAAAGTATTGATGAAATTTTATTCTCATCTCCATTCACTAATCGACACCAGAACTTTACCATTCGTACTTTTACTGTTAATGATATGGGAAACCTTCCTAGTTCGCCATAAATAATACTATTTGGTGTTGTCTGTCTCAAGTTTCAAATAATTTTACAGAACCTTAAATGTACTCTTTCTAGTATATCAAGACTTTCAAAACCCCAGATTTCTGAGCCATAGAGTAATATTGGCGTGATAACACTATCAAACAAATCTAACTGACATTCGATAGATAAATTGTGCCTTCTACATTTCTGCAATAAACTATATATTGCTTTTGTACCCTGTTCTTTTAAAAATTTTATAGTGGTTAAAAAGGACCCACTTTTTGCAAAAAATACTCCTAGATATTTGTAATCTTTGACAATTTCAATTTCTGCATTATTTAAATAATATTTTTCATTTCTTGATATTTTACCTCTAGAAAATATTAGGATTTTTGTTTTTTCGATATTAACGTTAAGTTTCCAATCTTCACAATATTGTCCAAATGTGTTTAACATACGCTGCAAATCTTCGCTAGACTCTGACAATAATATTGTATCGTCTGCATATAGAAACAACAAAATTTTAACAAAGATCATTAATTCATTTTCTGCATCATAACTAATAGATTCTACACCCTTTACATAATTGTGTTCCAGATACGATTGTAAGTCATTTAAATACAAAGAAAATAATACGGGGGAGAGGTTTTCTCCTTGTCTAACTCCGATTTCACATTTAAAATATCCAGAACATTCATTATTATGTTTAATGTATGATTTCACTTCTTCATACATATTTTGCAAAATTCTTAAAAATCGACCATTTATATTATTTTCAAAAAGTTTAAAAAACAGTGAATTTCTGTGGACTGAGTCAAACGCTTTTTCAAAATCGATAAAAGCACAGTGAAGTTTTTTCTTTTTGACCCGTAATAACTCAACTAAAGTATACAATGAAAAGATATGATCATTCGTGGAATAACCACTTCTAAAGCCTGCTTGATTTTGATGTAACAACAAAGATTCCTCTATAAAAGTGTTAAGTCTACTGTTCAATACCGAGGTAAAAATTTTACCTAAACAAGACAACAATGTAATCGGCCTATAGTTTTTCGGCTCTAATTTATCACCTTTATTCTTATAAATCGGTCCAATAATACCAGTAAGCCATGCTTCAGGCAAAATACCCGTTTCAAATACTAAATTGAACAAAAGTACAAATAGTTCACTCATTACATTAAACGATGAAGATATGTATTCATTAATAATATCGTCATCTCCGGGTGATTTGTTGTTTTTTGCAGTTTGTATAGCTCTTCTAATTTCTTCTATTGTTATTGCACCATTTAACCCTTCATTTTGTTCATTATTGACATTATTTTGTATATCAAAATCATTGCCACTATCAAATTTATTTCTATTCAAATCTTTGAAAAAATCAAACAAAACATTAATTGCAATATTTGGATTTACTCTTTTTCTATCAGTATTCAAAATTTTCCAGAATTCTTTTGGGTTTCTAAATCTCATTTTTTTCATTTTTATTCGCATTTGCCTATTAAACTTAATAATATTTTTATCCATAGTTTTTTTATAGTTCGTTTCGGTGAGTTTTAATCTACTCTTAAACAGATTTGAACCATACTTTTTGAATAATCGCTTCGCTTTTCTATACTCTTTTCTAGATTTTTTACAGTCTTCATTAAACCACAATTGTTTTCTTTTACAATCGATAGTATTATTCTCTACATTCCTTTTTACGTTTGATTTGCCAAGTGTTTTTTCAGCGGATAGTAATAAAATATCAGTAATTTCTTGTACATATTTATTTATATCATCTTTGGTCACAACCCCTTTATCGTGAGAAGCATTCAGCAGACTCGAATGTAAAACTACAACTCTGTCTCGGTCTAGATTATGTTCAAATATATTTTTCTTATCTGGTTTCCATTTCCTGATATTTGTAGCTAAATGTACACGTTCTTTATTTTTCGACTTAGAAAGGTTTTCATTTACAGCTAAAGAGAGCGCAATTGGTGAATGTATATCGGAAAAAAGCTTACTAAAATTAATAACCTCAAAATCATTTACACAATATAAGAATAATGCAGTACTAATTACGTAATCAATAACACTACAGTTTTTACTTGTGAGTTTACCGATGATATCTTTACCGACTCTACCATTAAAAATAAACATATTGTTATTCTTACAAAATTCTATTAATTTTCTACCGTACCCATTTACAAAAGAATCTGGACTGTTTCTCACTCGAGACAAATTGAGTTCATCTAAAACTGTGACATCACTGAACTCATTAATATCTACAACATTACGTACAAAAAAGTCATCGTTTAAATTTGTTTCAATAAAGTCGGGTAAATTTCCTGTCCGGGCATTCATATCTCCCAACAGACAAATAAAATCAAAATTTCTATTTAATCTTTGATATTCTAGTTCAATTTCAGAAAATGCGTTACCGTTGTATCAGTCAAAAAATGTATGTCACAGCAGACATTTTATCTGTTGTATCTGATAAAGTACGACTGTCACAACGCCTGGTAATTATTGTTGTTAATATATTATTATATATTAACAGCTATTGATTAATATTTTTTATTTTAAATTGTTTTGTAAAAATGTTCGGAATTGAACAAAAACATCTATTTGGTACAAATGTAATTCAAATAGTAATGTTAGAGATAAATGTATGAATAAATATAACTGTTTCAACAAAATGAATTCTGCCTAAAATGTTAGCATTTGTCCTGTCTTTATTTCATAATTATTAAACTGAATTTATCAATGGTTTACTTACAAATGGTGAACATAATCTGCATTTAAGCCTTAATAACGATCGCCTTTTATGCATGTGTACAATGTTTTCTTCAAACATGGAGGAAGTTAAAAAAATACATATAATAAAATCGCCAATTTCTTTAATCATGTCGGAAACTTAGTGTTTTATTTAGTTTTTATTTATGCATTACATTTTGACATTTTTGTTGCTTTATTTTTTTTTTTGGTCTTTCAATTAAAATATTTAAAAAAAACGCCACTAAAGTAATGTCTGCTTTCTTATCTGCATCTGCATTTCATATTTTGCATGCATATATTACTTTTGATTTAAACATACATACCTTGAACAGACATATAGAAAACTAATTGAACGTCCGTTGATAAATCCATCTAAAACTGGTCTCATATTATTCCGCTTCGAACAGAATTACAAATAAAAACAATATTTCATTCACTCGAGACCAAATACGATCCTTAAAACACTGAAAATCGTATCTCTGCTGTTGCTCAAAAAAACCCCAAAACTAACCAAATTAAATTTCCATTTTATAACGTTGTCACAGTAATTTTCATGCTAAAAATAACTTATTACGTTTCTTCTTCCTTTGTAAACCTGCAAAAATTACAGCAATTAATAAAACAAATAAATAAGAACAGTGTACGTTATACTCTTAGTAAGTTTAAAGACAACTGAGTCATTCTAAAAACCGCAATATCCCTAATTACAAACAAAACTATGCCGCTTGTAGTTTATGTTATCATACTAACACTTACGCGTGCGTCAACATCAATGGACGATATACGTGTGAACTGCACATTACACAATTTCGACTCAGAAAACTACAACCAGAATTGGGATGTTTGTACGAACAATATTCAACCTAGACTATCAAAACTGTTGATGTCATCTCAGTAGTTTTTTGTTACACCCTGTTTTTCGGCGACTTTCGTGGAAAGATCCATTCGATTATCGTGGATACTCAAATGTTTGTTTTCTTTCCTTCGAAGAAATGTTAATGTAAACCGGCGTACACTTGTTTGTCTCTAAAAGTTCTACAGATGAAGGTTTTTTTTCAGATTTGTGCACTATTTCCCTATTTCGGACCTGACTCACCCGAGATTGACTACCGAAGACAAGATGAGTGTGTTTAGACTTTATTGATTGCGTTCTATTATCCTTACGTGTTTTTTGCAAATGGAATCGTTTTGTGGAATTACAATGCACAGTGTCCCAATTTCTGAGACCTTAATGGAAGTGTTCTCAATGCTCGTCCCGAGATTCTCTCGTTAGCAGTTACCGGATCATTATAGGGAAAGCGTGACCGCAGATCTAGTGTGTGGCGTGTTTGGAGTGCCGTGCTTCTTGTACGATAAATCCCGGTTGTTTGAGATTTCGACGAAAAGAAGGCACTTTGTTTGTTAACTAGTTTGAGTCTTAAATACAGCTGAAATTCTTCTCGCTGGACGTAACGCATATATCCAATCAATCAATCAATCAACTGCATCATTCTAACTGTTCCTTTTTAATGAAATAAACAATGTCATAAAATCTAATAACAAATTAAAAAGGGAAGAAAACATCTCGTTTGCTTATTCTTACTAAATTCTAATAAAACTTACATTGTCAGTGCTTTATATTTGTTTGGTTTGTTTTCGATTAACATGAAAATCGAGATGCCCGTTATAATCCCAATATAAATCTGTGTTTACAAATAGAAAATTCTTACGACCCTATGACAATTTGAAGGCACGATATTAAGGCCAGGAAAACTGCCATTACTGCGACATTAAAACTGATGTGCGAATTATGTCATCAGATCGACAAAAGAAGAAATTATATTGATATAAATGCGCGTGTTATTTATATAAATGCGAGTATAAATACAAAATTAATTCAAACTGAACTATAACACAGTTTGTGAACATTTTTCGTCACTGTATTACATTAGTTATAATTATAATTGTTTTAATGATCGTTGGATACAACTATTAGTGACAAGTGGTATATGATATCTATCTATTTTAATCAACTAACCAACTCGCGTTCTGTAGTAATGGAGGCGAGAGGGTAGACATCTCATAAAACATGGATTAACCCAACATTTCGTTAGAAATCCTTGTACTTAGTCTGGAACATTGCTTGCGCTGCTGTATTTTTTGGTTGTTGGTTCCGTTTTCCAATCACTATCCCTTTGTTTCTTAATTTGTAAACCTGAAAAATTGAGCACTTAATAAACTACTAAAGTGGCATATTGCATGCTATAATCCAATTGCATCAATGACCAAATCGCCGTTTAAAACAATCGTAACATGTGTCGATCGTAAATGACGATAGGTGCAAGTGCCTTAGAATACACAATTTAGAAACATAAAACTGTGGAGCACTTGTATTCGTAGTTAGCGATTGCTTTCGGGCAAAAGGTGTTAGACTGTTGAACTAGGAGTGTTCACTTTCGTTCCCATGTTTTCTCTTGAAACATTGGCTCCCTTCCTGATTTAGCAGTGATAGAGCTAGAAATATTGCGGAAAGTAGTGTGAAGTTTCGTTTAAACAAAACTGTCACCTTCTTAAATTCGTTACAAAATCGCGTACAATTTTCCAGAAAATAAAACGAGAAGAAAATTGTGTCATGTTATATTCTTAGTAATTATTCAAACATTTTCATAACAATGAGATTCGTAGTTCCTCTTGTTTGTTTGTTATCTTTTCTTGTCCCAAAAGAGTGTAATCAGAGCCGGTAGAACTCTTGCAAAGAGTTTATATCTACGAATAAAAAACAGACTAAAACAAATTCCAAAGAAAAACCGAGCGAACAACAAGACACAAAAGTCAAGGGACAGTTACACATTCGAATATCGACAAACGCAACACAAAACCCCAAAACACAAAAGGAACTAAAAATTTCACGACTTATAATGAATCAATATGTAACTGAATTTTAGTTTACATTTTATTTATATTCGATAATCGATATCACAGACAGCTGACCTTATAAGTAAAAAAAGATTGTTGTCATGGAATACATTTGTTGAAACAACATTAAAACTTAAAACGTATTTCTCTAGTTGATGAAAATTGTAAATACGTTTAAAATCACCTACAGTATAAACAATAGCAATTAAAATAGACCTAAGAATGTTTTGTATCTAGGTAGTTAAATAATTCCTTTTCAAACAGAGAGAAACCGGAAAAAAGCTAGTGTTATTCGAGCTTGGATATCCAAGTAATTGGGTCATTATAACTGACATCAAATCAAAATGTGACTGTTATTCTCAAGCATCGCGTTTGTATGTAATAAATACTAAAGGTCAATCGTAATGTTAAAGGAGCAAAAGGCCCGAAAACTATCAAAAGCGGAAGGTTAATTGGCAATTACACATTACAATTCAGACAAACTCACATACAAGCTGAAACGAATACCGAAGATATAATAAACGCAAACGGAAAGTGTGTTATATGACCCCAATTAAATCATAGGCGAACTTAGGTTCTGAAAACTGGAATGCAATGCCTTGTTTTTGTCAGACGGCAGTTGAGTAACAAACTCTCATATTTGTTAAATGCATACGCGGACAAAACATGTTTCACTGATCACAGAACATTTAACTACATCATCCGGTGTTTTCTGCAGGTATCTAGGAACTTGATTGACATTGGGTAACATAATAATGTAAAAAATACATTTATCCATTTATGGGTAATGTCTTGTTAAATACCTTTCACTCCACCAATCCCCTGTCTTAACTGTGCAACTTTCTACATAAAAACACTTAATTGTAAAGGTATATGCTTATAATTGTCTACATTGATACACTATGAAGATTACTACAATTGTTCCAGAGGTATTCGAAATGTCACAGAAAATCTGGCTTTTTTGGAACAAGCAACCGGTACACTAAATCTCAATTTCACTTAATAAAGTCCGGGGTATTCTATTGTTTGTACAAAACAAGCATGAAACATACTAAGCAATAACAAGAACAGTAAATGAAATTCCTTGGTGAATTACAGCCAAATCGGTAGAATTTTTAAAATTAAAAAATGAAGAAACGCATTTAAAATAATGCAAAAACAATCATACAAAAAGTACTTTTAAACTAATTGTATACAATGTTGATTCAACTATTTTTACTTTTTTTTTCACCGCAATGTTTCAGTAGTCGATGTTATTGATTTTGAAAAACAAAATGATTCTGTTATTTGCTGAAGTAATTTCTCCATTTTCAACAAAAGTTTGTCTTAATCATATCTTCTAGCACCTTAGTCCACCCATGGTTTTTATTGGGTTTTGGTTACTCTCTTTCTGTGTTTTATGTTTTTGGTTTTTGTGTCGTGTTTGTCTATACCCAGAGTTGGAACTGTCCATTTGCTTTTGGCTCTTGTTGTTCGGTCGGTTTTCTTAGATACTTTCTAGCTTTTTTATGAGATGACAGGAAAACCCAGTTTTCTCTGCGGAAATTCTATGGTCGTAACCATTAGTTGTTGGATCGTTAGGAATAATTAATCTCTTAAAACAGATCGGACATTGTCGCTGAGTTATAGGACTGATTAACGAGGATTTTTATTGTGTTCGGGTTACTCTTTTCCTGTTTTGTGTTTTTGGTTTTTGTTTTGCGCTGTGTATGTTTGTCCATATCCGGATTGGTAATGTCTCTTGGCTTTTGGCTGCTGTTGTTTGGTCAGTTTAGTTTTCTATTTTTCCTGTAATTTACTTAATAATTCAAACAATATAATAACACTGATATTGTTAGTTCCGCTTATTTGTATGTTTTTTTCCAATTGGCAGATACGGAAAGGCTGAACTTTCGCTAACAGATTGCATTAACGAATAACAAATTAACTTCTACAACATTGTGTTGAATAAAGCTATATAATGTTTGCAAGGAAAACCTGCATTTTAAGGGCCAAACTGAAACTGACATGCAAACCCTTACATCAATTCAATCAAGAACAAAATATGGCAATATGAATGCGAGTGCAAAACAAGTTAATAATTCAGACTACATGTATACAGTTATAGAACTTTGCAGTAATCACTTGTAATAGTTATTATACATGCAATTAGATTACATTCGTATTTATAACCCCAAATTGATGTCACAGACAGCAAACATCTTAACCACACATCGTTTGATTTCCTGGCGGGATTTTTGTGAAACCTCAATGACACTATACAAACATTTTTCACTGATTCCTACATAGTTTAAATACTTTTAAAACAAATTTTAATTCAGAGTAGAAACAAAAGCAATTAAACTATTTCTTCGTGCTTGCTATGACATAACGAAAAAGCTAAATTTAGTTCCTCTTTTTGCGTAAGTACAGATAATTAGCTTGCCTCGAGCAAAACAATTTTTCAAATAAAAACGATAGAGAAAGAAAACCGAAAGAACAACAAGAGTCAAAAGTCAAAGATCAGTTCCAAATCGGGATATAGACAAACACAACACAAAAATAAAAAAACAAAACAAAACAAAAAAACAGACAGATCTAGAGTAAATCAAACCAACAAAATGCATGGGTGTTCTACCACGTATTATAAACTGTGAGAAAAGTCCCACCCTGCTTATGACAGGTTATGTTGACCATATTTAAGATATATTTGGCAAAGTATACGTTTTGATAACAACATATACACATTATTTATTAAATTTCCATTTATTAACATTACTATTTAAATATCAAGTTTATTTGTTGATTGTTCTGTTATAGTCATCGAAGGGCATATTAAACTGGACTCACAATCAAAATCAAGGTCAATGACTGACTGCGATAACAAAATTGAAATATTTGTTTCCATTAAGATAAAAATAGACATAAGCATGTTCTGTATCTAGGCAGTTCAATAATTCCTATTTAAACTGATCGGAGCCAGGAAAAAAGTGTTCTACGAGTTTGAATAGCCAATACAATGGGTCATATTAGCGGACATCAAACCAAAATATGACTGCTATGAACACAATCAGCTTCGGGTTTGCATGTAATAAAACCAGGGTTATTCGCTAAGTTCAAGGGGCATATTACCGGAAAGATAAGCAAGAGCGAAAGGTCTATGGGTAATAACACATCACAATGCAGACAAACACACGTCAGCTAAAACATATTCTGATTGTATAACAAAAAAACTAACAGTGTGTTACAATAACCAATGAAAACATAAGCGAACACAGGTGCGCAAGATGAGTAAGCGAATGCCTGATTCTCGTCAGACGACAGTCGAGATACTAACTCATAACGAGAAGAGACATCCGAATTCTCAAAATACATGCCTGGAGTAATTTGAGATATGTATTTCTTATGAATATTAAGTAGGTCATGGTCGCTATCAAAATAATACTCTTGCATTTAAGACTGCATACTTTAGTAAGTGCATGCGTAATGATATTTAATTTTTTTTGTTTTATTTCAGCAACCTGATTATTTGTTCTGTTTATCGATCGACTTGACAAGCGGGAAATGGGAATCCTATTAATGCGCATTGTCATATTTCTGTCCTAGATTTCGTGTTTGAACTTTATCATAGACTATCGATTAATCTATGTGTACTCGACAAGTATGAATTAATAAATGTGGTTCTTTTTTTAAATAATATGTATTTTTGTTATTAATCAAGCCGTATCAGATTGATTTAATTTCTATAGTAAATGATTGATTGAATCGCTCCAGTAAAATGACACGTTTAGTTCTAAATAGAATTTGTTAATATACTTACTGTGTGATGGTTATGTTAAAAGCAGTTCTTATATTATTTACCTCAAATATAAAGACCTCTCTGATATCCAGATCTAGTATGAAACAATTTATCTGTCAAATCAGTAAGTGAAAGTTGAACTTAACTAGTGGTATTGAGAAGTATTAACGTGGACTGTATTAGATGTGCTGGCACATAAGACAATTCTCTGTTGGTTCAAATTAAGCAACTACACAACAACATAGAAACATGACTGTAAATACCAGCTGCAGTTGTTTTCTGGTGGATGATTGAGACTGATTGCCAATGACTGCAAATGACTGATAAAACACTGCAAACGATATGTCAGAGAACAATCTTTACTCTGACACTGATTTGTTGTAGGTCACGTAATATTTTGTCTGTTACATACATATTTTCTGTCGACTTAGTCGAAATGTGTCTGTCTACAAAATGTTTGTCAGAAACATATTGGATCTAACACTGAATGACACAGAGTTTGGGAGTGGGTTACTTACACAAAGTATAAGACATAATACCAGCGTTTCTTTTCTACATTCTACACTATTTGTTGTCTGAAAACGCGGACAACACGGCATGTCTCATTGTTAAAAAACATTGGACATCACCATCTGGTGTTTTCTCGATTATCCAGAAATATTAGAAAATATAACAATGTAATACATTAGTAGTTATGGATTATGGATAACGTCTTGTTAAATACCATGCCAACACCGACTACCCGGTCGTAACTGTGGAAATTTCTACAGACGACACACGCAATTCTAAAGGTGTATTTTCAAATTGTCTACATTAACACGCTATAGAGATCATTACAACTAGTCTAGACAAATTACCTTAAAAGACAGGCCTATCTGGAACAAGCAACCGGTACACTTTAATCGCATGTAACTCGAGTGCACCGTTTACTCTTAATTGTACAATATCAAGTCAAGAACGAAACATAATAAGCTAGAGAAGTAAATGACTCCATTTGAAGAATAACTATAATTTAATAAGAATATGACAAAAACGTATTCCAATATCACAATTACTATCATACAAAATGAACTTTTTAGCAAATTTTACAAGTTGTTGATACGACTATTTCTTTGGTTTTTTTTTCACTAGCGTCTTTCATCATTCGATGTTATTGGTTTGTTAAAAATGGAATCAGTTCCTTGCTAAAGTAATTTCATCATTTTCAACAAATTTTCGTCAAAATAATATTTTCTAATTTTTTATTTTGGAACGGCACAGGAGAAAACGGTAAATGTCAAACAAAGCATGATTTCGGGCTCGAATTTACGAGCCCTATCAAATTAATAAAATGTTTATCCATTTCGATTGCAGTTAGGTACAATTACTTTTAGTTTAAATGTTTACACATTATGTATTCGATCCGTTACTACACTTAGACTGTCAACTTAGTAGATAAAAACTGTAACATAAATTGTATTCGATAAGGGAATATTCAACTACATCCTCAATACTTTTAAAAGATAATTAAACGACAGCGTCCACAGTAATATGCATTGCTCAAAAATACGCAAATACATATGTATATCAGATCTCAGCATCGCTTTATCAATCTGTTCTCTATTTTAAGCGTTTAAAATGTGTCTACAGATGAACAAGAGAATGATTGTTAAATTTGTAAATTACATTGACCTAGCTCAATAGAGTTTCACGTATTCCTTTGAATTGTATGTATAACTCGTAAAAAATGGAAAAAACATGGCATGACTTTGTCTGTATGAATAGTTCGTTTGACCAGCCAGTATAACAAGACAATGGAGTTCGATGTGATGTCTCAAATCCGGTATTTGCATTAGAAGAATCAGTAAGGTAGTAAAAATTCACTTAATATCAGTACTTTTACATATGCTTAAAACTCTAGCTGCCTTCAACGAAAAGGGCTAATTTTTAATAACATACACATTTAAACATGCATTTATATCTGTAACTTACTATTAGATTAACAGGTGCAATCGTGAAGTGCGCATACGTACAAATTACAGTTTTTCATTCGCTTAAATCCGCACGTGTTCATAAAATATTTCGAAAATAATATACAATTACTGCACTTGAACGAGATCAATATGAGGTTTTATGGAGCAGGGTGAAATAATATTGAACGAGGCAAAATCGAGTTCAATATTATTCTACCCTGCCCCATAAAACCTCATATTGATCAAGTTCAAGTGTAGTAATTGTTTTATTACATAATTTAGAGTCATGAAATGGAAATAATACAAAGTTTTTTTTTATTCCCGACACTGACTGTCTTTCATAATATTTTTTTCTCAAAAATCGGTTAAATATCGACATAATCCATGACCAAATGTTTCCATTGTTTATTTCGTTTATAATGTCCTATCCTCAGTCCTTGCTTCTGCATAAAATTTACAAAGATTTGAGTCTAATGCCTGTGGGTACGCCGTTTCCAAGCTAACTGACTTATCCGTTTCAGGTAAATATTTGGAAAAAATATAATCGCTTGCTCTTTCGGTTTGCGAGTGTTGACAGCATCTCTTTTGTTAATGATTTCATTAGTTTCCAAGTTACTAATATCTGCACATCTTCGCTTATTAGCACCAGAACTATCCACATTACGTTCACTCGATGACGTTACAACATTACCATGTTTACAAACAACAATATAATCCGATCATCAGTCAGAACGATAATTTTGATTGGTTTAGGGGATTAACGAAAGCAGAATTGATTTGCTATCGAATTTCTTTTAGGGAAACATCACGTGCTAGGTATTTTCATTCATAAATTTCTCACGAGAGTGCAATATGGTTTTTTATTGAGAAGAATGAGTTTTTTGGCAAACCAATATGATGGGAAATGGAAAGTCACGTGTATTGGTTTAGGCCAATAGGAAATAGGCAACAATATATATTTTGTAATAATAATATTTATTAGTCGGCGTAAAAAATACATAATAATAATAATGCGTTGTGACAGTCGCGTGTATCTGATACAACACCGCTGAACACTGCTGAAAGTTGCATTTATCATCATTCAAACAAAACAGAACTAATAAAAAAGAGCACTTCCGGTAAAAAAAAACTGATTGACATATGTAGGCGAAATTGTTTATGTAATAGTGTGTATATATTACATATAAATCTAGCCTGAAACGACGGGGCAGTACGGCAACACATTTCTTCCTTCCAATGGCATTTCAATACATTGAATCAATTTCAAAATTGAATAATCATATATGTTTATTACCTGACACGCACATGTTATATGTATTTGAATGAAATGCAGGTTATGATTCACTATTAACGACTGTACAAATGTCTAAGTGTACATGTAAGATTTGTACACCTTGACTAGTGCATTTCAGATGCTGATGCAACTGTTATTTTTGTCTTAAAAATAATGCCTTCAACATCCACAGGGGAATTGATTGCATGTTTGTTGATAAATCCATATTTCATTGCACATTATTCCACTTCGAATATATTTACCTATTTGAGGAATAAATAATTCACTAAAGCACAATAATATCCGTTTTATAAGTGCACAGCTAATATTATAGCAGTTACTATTATCGAAAGTATCCTTATTAAACATTCCACTGTATGTATAACGTTGTCATTAAGAATTAATATTCTGGAAATGTCTTTACCTTTTGTGCTGAAATTGTAAATCTGAAAAATATAGCACCGAATAAAATATTCAAGAAGCAAAGTGCACGTTATATTCTAATTGTCTTAATGACGAAATTGCCGTTAACAATCGTAAGATGCCAATAAATCATATATTATGTTTTTATCATGCCCAAATTAAAACGAGTGTAGCAAATGACGATAGGTGCGTATAGATCTTAATACACAATCTTGTAACGGAAAACGAAGAGGTGTAGTTTGTGTATATATTCAACCGAAATGATTGCAGCCCCTGTTGTCAACACTGTTATTCGTATGACAAGTATTGTCAGAGTTTTCATTTTGCCTAAAAGGAAACATATACTCAGTGCCGGCTGAACTTTCATGAACAGTTTGCCTCTACGAATATTAAACTCCTACAGCTATAAACTGCAATTACGGAAAACCGCCATCAGTGAGTGCCACTCTTAAACTTACGTGCAAACCCTCACGTCAAATCAAACAAGAACAACTATTGCAATATTAATGCGAGTGGAAAACAAATTCACTAAATAAGACCAATCTAGGGCAGTCTAACCACTTAGTGGTCACGACTTATAATGATTAAGATATAAATGCAATTAGATTATATTTTCATTTTTAATCCCAAATCTATGCACCAGACAACAAATATCATAAGGGCAAACAGCGTTTTTTGTGACGTGCATTTTTTTAAACAATAACGACACTTAAAACATACTTCTATGATTCATACTCAGTCTAATTACGTTTAAAGCAAACTTCAACTCAGAGCATAAACAAAAGTGTTCCTTTCCAAGAGGGAAATGTACATCCTGCTCACTCACAATGTCTTATTTCTGTACAAGATTTCATATTTTTTCCATTGAGGTTTGAATCATGGATCTTTGTCCCTCAATCTATATATGTGTTCTTGACACATTTATCTTAATCATTTGCATTTATGAATGTGTGCCTCAGATTGTTTTAAATAATGATATGTTTTATTGTTATTTAACTAGCCGTAAGTGATTGATTCAATTGCTATACTTATAAGACATGTTCAGTTCTAAATAGAATTTTTAAATACTTACTTTGAGATGGTAATGTCAAAAGCAGTCTTTAAATTATTGACCTGAAACATAAATAACTCTGTGATATTCCAATCTAGTATGAAACCTCTTATTCATTAATTGGTGACGTGAAAGCAAAATTCCATATTTATTAAAATGAACCAGAACAAAAATAAAGGATAAATATAAATTAGATTTCTCAATGCTGAATCATTATATGAAAAAAAAAGAGTTAAATGTACGATAAATATTTTTTTAAAGATAATCATAAAGTTAATAAAAAGAGCGTTTGCACAGTAATTGCGTTAAACAACATTAAAACAAACACACAATCATATTGTCGAATTTGAATATTTCTAGACTTGACGATGAGTAACTCGACTGGTGTCGTATTAGAGGCAGGCAGTAAAACCTGTCCATAACACTTAAGTGCACCCGTTGTTTTCGTTGGTTTGAACAAATTACCTTTTGTTTTTTTGTGCTTTTGCTTTTTGTTTCGTGATGTATATGTATGGATAAAAAAAAATTAAATTTTAAGCACATATTTTATCTGATGATTAATATACTAACTTCAGATAAGTTATTTCACTAATTTACTAAAGATGTCTGAGTTGTATCCAAACTTGCTAATTCTGAATCAATTTAGTATCTCTAACCCTGCACTACCCACACATGGGTACACAATGATGCTCCGAGAAAGCAGTGTCTGCTTCGAATTACTCATGAGCAGGTCTGGAAAACTATTTGCTCCTATTTTAGCAATTTATTTCTCATGACGATCAATAAAGACCGACCATCTCGGATTAATGCCAACAAACGAAGCATATTGATAATCACACTGTCAGCAGCTTCTTAATAAATATCGCCCATTTTTAAATTGTAGGATGCTAAGAAATACATAATAATTCGCTGGTTATCCTACTATATGAACATTTCAAAACAGGAGAATTAATGTACCTTTTAGTTATAGTTCAACGAAATAAATATAGAGTAATTAGTTGAGAATGTTTGGGGTAATTTGGTAGCAAAATACAATTTTATATGAGGAAAGAATAAATCATACCGACCAATATTCAGGAAACAATAAAAAATGAAGGACATACGACAGCACGTGGTTAATCGAAAGGGACCAGAGAAACACTAATATAAGAAGCGAAAGGGTTAGAAAGGGTGCTCAAAAAGTGTCCGCAAATCCTGCTTCATGCGTTTCATCCGTTATGTCAATCAGGCGCATATCCAGTAATTAGACATAGACCGGGAAGTCATTATCTTTAGTAAAAAGAAAAGTGGCTACGAAAAATGAATAAGTCAATTGTCATGTGTGATATACATATGTGTAGCGGTCAACTTAATCACAATAACAACGCAAAATTTTCTAAATGATGACTTTAATCGTCCCATTATGAACCCTGGTAAAGTTGATTTTCTGCCACAACAATTTAGAAGGCATAAATGGCCATCAATGGAGATTTATTGTTAACTATTGTAAATTCTAAAACGTATGACACAAACATGAACTGAGTGTCAAGACTACCACTATTTTCAAATACAGAAGTATAAGTTTGATGTATAACGAAATGAAAACAACAGACGATTGATTAATACAACTTACGTTAAAACACCATCAACATAACCACATCTTAACAGTACAATGAAACATCGACACATTTTCATGTCGTGCAATAAAATAAATACTATATATTATTCAGTACACTTAAACATTTAAATCTTTCGCCATGTCTGACGAAATACAGTTGAGACATTTTCAGTGACACTATATATTATATATTATGATGTCATCTTTCATAATATGAATATATCGAATGTTTAGACAAGTTTACAAATATTTTAGAACATTTAGCGTAATATCTTCTCTTGTGAATCGAACTCATTCCCTAAAGTAATAGCTAAAAAACTGGATAACGTGACAGATCAAGGATGATTACACAAGCCAAGCCAAATGTTTATATATTATATAGCACTTGAATTATAGCATGATACCGTTACTGCCTTTCGCTTTCGTTCTTTTAATCCGATTTTATACCGTTCTTGTATACTCGTTTTATATCATTCTTCCATACCGGTTTGATATCGTTACAGTATGCAGGTCTATAGGCTACCAGAGCTTCTTAATCATTATCAACCCTTTATAAATTATAGGATTACACAATGCGCTGGTTATGCTACTATATGAATATTTCAAAATTGGAAAATCAATGTACATGTTAGCTCTAGTTCAACTAAATAAATATATAATAATTAGTTGAGAATGTTTGGGGTAATTTGGTTGCAAAATATAATTTGATATGAGTAAAGAACGATCATAACGACCAATATTCAGGAAACAACAAAAGAATGAAGCATACGACAGCACCATAGTTAATCGAAAGGGACCAAAGAAACACACAACACGAAAACTAAACACGACACAAACTAAACTTAAGAAGCAAAAGGGTTAGAGCGGGTGCTCAAAAAGTGTTAGCAAACCCCTGCTTCACGCGTGTCATTAGTTATGTCGATCAGGCTAATGCACTGTAACTAGGCATATACCAGGTAGTCATTATTTAGTAAAACGAAACGTGGCGACGAAAAATGAACAAGTAAATTGTCATGTGTGATATAGATATGTGTAGCGGTCAACTTAATCCCGATAACAACCTTAAGATGTCCTAAATGATGACTTTTATCTTCCAATTGTGAACCCTTGTAAAGTTCATTTTCTATCAACAGTTTATTTTTTTATTTTAAAAATTGTTTCTCCATTACTGCTACAAAAATTATGGAGTGCATAAATGGTCATTAATGGAGATTAATGTTCAGTATGGTATTTTCTAAATTTTATTACACAAACATGTGCTTAGTATCAAGTCTAACATTATTTTGACATAAAGAAGTATTAGTTTAATGTATAACGAAATGATAACAATAGAAGATTGATTAATACAACTTACCTTAATACACCACTAACATAACCACGTCTTAACAGTACAACGAAACGTCGAAAAATGGTCATGCGATCAAATAAATACTTTATGTTATTCAGTTCACTTAAACATTTAAATCTTCTTAATCATTATCGACCCTTTATAAATTATAGGATTACACAATGCGCTGGTTATGCTACTATATGAATATTTCAAAATTGGAAAATCAATGTACATGTTAGCTCTAGTTCAACTAAATAAATATATAATAATTAGCTGAGAATGTTTGGGGTAATTTGGTTGCAAAATATAATTTGATATGAGTAAAGAACAATCATAACGACCAATATTCAGGAAACAACAAAAGAATGAAGCATACGACAGCACCATAGTTAATCGAAAGGGACCAAAGAAACACACAACACGAAAACTAAACACGACACAAACTAAACTTAAGAAGCAAAAGGGTTAGAGCGGGTGCTCAAAAAGTGTTAGCAAACCCCTGCTTCACGCGTGTCATTAGTTATGTCGATCAGGCTAATGCACTGTAACTAGGCATATACCAGGTAGTCATTATTTAGTAAAACGAAACGTGGCTACGAAAAATGAACAAGTAAATTGTCATGTGTGATATAGATATGTGTAGCGGTCAACATAATCCCGATAACAACCTTAAGATGTCCTAAATGATGACTTTTATCTTCCAATTGTGAACCCTGGTAAAGTTCATTTTCTATCAACAGTTTATTTTTTTATTTTAAAAATTGTTTCTCCATTACTGCTACAAAAATTATGGAGTGCATAAATGGTCATTAATGGAGATTAATGTTCAGTATGGTATTTTCTAAATTTTATTACACAAACATGTGCTTAGTATCAAGTCTAACATTATTTTGACATAAAGAAGTATTAGTTTAATATATAATGAAATGATAACAATAGAAGATTGATTAATACAACTTACCTTAATACACCACTAACATAACCACGTCTTAACAGTACAACGAAACGTCGAAAAATGGTCATGCGATCAAATAAATACTTTATGTTATTCAGTTCACTTAAACATTTAAATCTTTAGCCATGTTTAACGAAATACAGAATATTAATATATTTCAGGTTTTGACAAGTTTACAAATATTTTAGAACATTTCGCGAAATATATTCTTTTGTGATGCGAACTCATTCGTTAGAGTAATAACAGCAAACGATTGGAAAACGTGAAAGATCACTAATGATTATATAAGAAAAGGCCAATGTTTTTAATTTTTCTTTTTAACAGCTTAGTTCGCTCTTGAATTCCCGCTTATATCGTTCTGGAATACCTACCTGATATCGTTCTTGTGTACTCATATATATCATTATGTCATACCCACATTATATAGCACTTGAATTATCGCATGATATCGTTACTGCGTTTCGTTTTGTGTTTCGTTCTTTAATACCGATTTTATATCGTTGTTGTATACTCGTTTCAAATCATTTTTCAATACCGGTTCTATATCGCTCGTGTATACCAGACGTGCATTGCTCCTTAATTCCCACTTGATATGGTTCTTCTGTACCTGCTGTTTTCGTTCTTATATACCCTTTTTATATCGTTCTTGCATATCCAATTTGTATTGTTCTTCTATACCCATTTTATATCGCTCGTGAAATCACACTTTATATTGTTTTTGTATACCCGTTTTATATAGTTCGTATATAACCGTGTTATATCGATCTTGAATTCCGCTTGATATCGATGTTTTATATCTGTTTTATATTGCTTTTGTATACTTACCTGACATCTTAATATCGTTCTTGTGTACTTCTTTTATTTCATTTTAATACCAGTATTATATCGCACTTTAATTACCGTTTGATATCGTTCCTGTATAACAGTTGTATATACTTCTTTTTTATCGTTTCTGTACTCTTGTTTTATATCGCATGTGTATACAGTTCTTTGTTTGCTCTTAAATTTCCGCTTGATATTGTTCTTCTTTACCTTTATAACCATTATTTATTATTATCGCATACCCTTTTTATATTGTGCTGTATACCCGTTTTGTGTTGTTCTTGAATTCCCACTTTATATCGTTCTAGTATAGCCTTGTTCTATCGTTCTTATATACTGGTCTTAAATAATTCTCATGTACCGGTCTTGCATTGCTTCTTTAATCACTCTTTATATCGTTCTTTTATGCACGTTCTTTACGGTTCTGCATACCCGTTTTATTTTCATCATTTATACCGGTTTTGTATCGATCTTGAATTAAAATTTATAGTGCACCAGCATTACAATGTTTTATGCAGCCACTAAACGTCTCTTTCTCGACTTAGTGTATAACCGCCTGACATGGTTCTTGAATATCCATTTCATTTTGTGTATACCCGTTCCATATATTACCCTTGTATTAACACCTGATATCATCCCTGTTTACCAGTTTTATACAAGGTGTATATCGATCTTGAATTGTCGCACTATATCGCACCGCTATACACAGTTTATACTGTTGTTGTACACCATATTCCTATCGTCCTGTTACACCAGACACTATACGATAGTCCACACAGGTATGTAATCGATAGTACAAGATTATACACATATGAGTGTACCAGACCCTACACAATTATCCAGACATGTATTTAGACAGATTCTACAGGAATGTTGACACATGTGTGTAGAAGATTATACAGGATTGTCCTTACATTGATGTTACTGACACCACAGGATTATCTACACTATTGTATCTGATGCAATACGGTCATGTTATACGATATGTGCTGTTAGTTACAACTGAATTGTCCACACACATGTATTAACCAGAGTCTACAGCGATCCAGACATTATTACCACATAGTACAATACTCCCCACACATGTCTGTACTAGATATGACAATGTTTTCCACAGATGCATACTCGAGACACACACGCATTTTCCGAATCCTACACGATTACCACTCATGTCTCGCAAGTTATTACATAATGGGTCTACAGACATCTGTACCAGACTCTTTTGGACTGTCTACTCATATATGTTCCAAGCATTACAAGACTTTTTTACGTTGATGTAACAGTCACTACAGGTTTATCCACACATGTGTGTATGTTCAAAATACTACAGAGTATCCACACCTGCTTTTATCAGATACTGAACGGTTGCCCACACCTGTAGTACCGAATACTACAGTATTAACCATCCATTCCCATAGCAGACATTGCATGATACTTATTGCATCGATGTAACTTACACCGGGATTATTCACACGTGTATACCATATATTACGGTGGTTCACACATGTATGTAAAGATACGATAAGGTTGTCCACACTTGTATGTAGCATACACTACGGGATTTTCTCCTCACTAGTCCTCCAGATACGACAAGATTACACTAAACTACGCTTTAAATACGTATGTCATATATTTTGTAAAATACACCACATGTGTATTTCAGGTGCAACATAAATGATCAGACATGTATGCAAAAGATACTACAAATTGTATGCATCATATACTACAGGACTATACACACAATGCATGTCAGATGTTATAGGATTATCCAGACATGTCTGTACAAGATACTAAATGGATGTCCCCACACCTATGTGGCAGATTCTGCAGAATTACCCATTCATTTACCAGACACTGCAAGATTGTACTACTGCTGGATTGCTCTTCACTACGTTCCACGCAATGTATGTGCTAAATACGAAGGCTTATCCACACATGATTGTTTTACATTGACGTAACTGACACCGAAGGATTGTCTATAAATGTATGTCTCACATACCAAAAGATTGTCCACACTTTGTGCACAAGATACAGTATTATTCGTACATGTATTACAAGTCACAAAACGATTGGCCCGATTGGCCTCACAGGTATCTACCAGCTACTACCACTATGTACCAAAATAAGGCCTGACATTACCATGCATAGTAACTGAAACTACAGTATTACATTATTTATATACCTGGTACTGCACAATAGTCCTTGCATTGATGTAAATCATACTACAATATTACCCTCATATGCATGTACCTGATACTACAGGATTGCCCACTAATGTACGTACCAAATACTACAAATTTCACCACAAACGTATGTTAAAGATACTACAATATTGTAGACTATTCACGTATGCATGTACCAGAGACTACAAGAATGTCCACACTGGATCGATTGTACATGTTTGCAAAAGATACTATCAGATTATCAGACAAGGATGTACAACATTCTATAGGATTATTCAGACATGTGTCTACCTGATACTACTGAATTGTACACGCATTTATGTACCATACACTACACGATTGGCCTTACATTGGTATACTGACACTACAGTATTTCTAACAAATTTATGTACAGGATTTTACATTCCTGTCTACACATATATGTACCATATACTACAGAATTATCAATGCAAGTATGCACTGAAAACTGCTGAAATGCCCACAGATGTATGTAATAGGCTCTGCGATGCATTGATCATTAGTGTTACTAACATTGCAGGTTTATCTGCACATTTATGATTATCCCCTTACTGCAGACTTGTCCTGACATGCCTGTAGCATGGACTCAACTTGCTGACTGTATCGGTTACTGAAGGCGGACCAAATAACTTAAATTCCGACCTGAATAGAGGATATGCATAAAATATCATCAAAGAATATGTGAGTGATTCCCGCAATTATTTGCAGATTCGAAGAAATACAATTCATTCATTGTTAAAAAAAACATACAAAACATGTTATTTCAAATTTAATTTCATTTAATTAATTTACCACTGTAATATTTGCTGTTTTGCGGTAATTAAGTTTAAATTATATTAACGGACATCATTATGGTTGAATTTTACCGATTATTAATGTAATAACTACAAAACATGCTTCAAGGTAATATTTTCGAAATTCAGTTCCAACATGATAAAAAAGATGTCAAAATAAATCTGTTTATGGAAAAATGCCGAACTTTATAAAGTTCTTCTTTCCTTGTTCTCCCGAACTCGTGCTTGCCGCTTACGTCGGCAAACTAAATATTGACAAATAATACGCATTTAATGAATAATATAAAAGACAATACCTCCAGAGGTGCTCAAAAGACAAATTGCTTATTTATGGCTCGTCTAGAGTATATTAAATTTATATTTTGAACTGTCTAGACCTGAAATGGAATGATATCATTTTTAATTTGTTATACCGAACTCGACGGATGCACACTTGTTATTTTAAGTTGACCTAAAAAATCGTCTATTTATAAGACTATTGACTTTTAACAATAAAGCCGAAATTCAATACATTTTACGAATCTCCCTTGAATTAGTTTTCTACAGAATATGAACTGTTTTTTATTTACAGTGATTCTGTATTATTGTTAACATTAAATAAATTTTAAAAACACCAGAAGACAATAATATATCAATAAAAGCATAACGGAGGGCAAGTTCATAAGTGTATCTTAATATTATAACGTGATATGCAAATAGAAGACCTCAACGTTTCCATCCTGACATTTTAATACAATTCAACCTAAACATACACATAGCATATGCTTTTGGAATACCTCATTTTTGCCATATACCAATGTGTTACGATAGCAAGAAATGATTTAGATATGAGATACGCAAACTGAATTCAAGAGCCCAAATAGATATTACAGGTTTATACTACACGGCGATCCGCACGTGTATGTTCCAATGTAACACATATGTAAAGTAAACCATACGAATTTCCTATGATTGACGTAACTGAGAATGCAGGATTATCGACACATTATTACCGGATAGTACACTATTTTCCACACATATCTGTACCAAATATTACACGATTATCCACTCATTTCTACCAGTTACTACAGAATTGTATACACGTATATGTAACAGATGCTTCTGGACTGTCTACAAATATATGTTCCAATCACTACATGAATGTTCTTACGTTGAAGTAACTGACACTACAGGTTTATGCACGAATGTATGTACAAGATACTACAGACTGTCCGCACTTGTTTGTATACGATACTAGATTGCCCACACTCCAGATGTATCCATGTAAGTACAATATACTACAGATTATTAACACTTGTTGGGGTACCATTTGATCATCTAGACATGTTTGTACCAGATATTCCATGGATGTCCATACATGCATGTTCTAGTCGCTAAATGATTGTCCTTACATTGGTGTAACTTAACATGCTAGATTAAATTCATATGTATATAAAAATACTACTGGAATACACATACATGTAAGTAGCAGATTATGCGGTGTTATCCATACAATTATGTATCAGACACTGCATGGCAATAACAATACTGTAGTATCTAGTACTTACATTTGAGGTCAATCCTATCGTCTAGTATATACATGTTAAGAAAATTATTTAGTATCTAGTGCATTCATATGTGGACAATTATGTAGTATATAGCTGATACAGGTGAGGACAATCATGTAGTATCTGGCGCATGCATCTGTGGACATACCTGTGGCTTCTATAACATGTAAGAAATTATATGCAGTAGTAAATGGTACATACATGTGTAGACAATACTGTAGTATCTAGTATAGATAAGTGAGGTCAGTACTGTAGTTTCTGTTACATACATGTAAAGTCAATAATGTAGTACCCAGTACATACATATGTCGACAATCCTGTAGTATCCAGTATATACAGTCGATGTCAATCTTGGAGTATTTGCTAAAATACATGTGAGGTCAATCATGTAGTATCAAGCAAATACATGCGAGACCAAACCTATAGAATCTGATACATTCATTTGCGGATATTCCTATAGTAATTATTGCATACGTGTGAGGTCAATACTGCAGCCTGTAGTGTCTAGATAATCTATGACACACATGTTAGGTTATTCATGTAATGTAAGGCACATACATGTGTAGATTATCGTATATTATCTGGTACCCAAACGTGTTGACAATCATGTAGTATCTAGTGCATACATGTCTGGACAATCCTGTATTATCTAGTGCATACACGAGTGGGCAATCATGTAGATTCTAGTACATATATGGGAAGACAATACGATAATATCTAGTACAATCATCTAGTATCTGGAAAGTCCTGCATTGTCTAATACATTCATCCGAGGACAATCCTGAGGTATCCAATACATACAGGTGTCGTCCGTTATATACAATCTGGTACATACATTTCATCATGTAGTATTTAATACATTTACTTGAATACAACCAAGTAGTATCAAGTAAATACATTGAATACATGTCTCGACAATCCTGTAGTATCAGATACATACACGTGAGGTCAATCCTGTATCACCCAGCGAATGCATGTGTGTTAAACTCTGCAGTTACATGCATGTCATGTTCATCCTGCAGTATCTGGTATATACATGTGAGCTCAATCCTGCAGTATCTAGCACATACGTGTATTCCAATCATGTAGTATCAGGTAAATACTTGTAAAGTTAAAAATGTATTATCTGGTACATACATGTAAGGCAATTATTGGAGTATTCAGTACATACATGTTGGGTCAATTACTTAGTAACTAGTACAAACATGTGAGGTCAATAATGTACCATCTGGTACATACATGTGCGAAAAATCCTGTATTACGTGTTATATACATTTGAGTTCAATTCTGTAGTATCTAGTACATCCTGTTGAAGCTGGTACAAACGTGTGAGATAAATCCTGTAGAATCAAGCACATACATATGCAATCAATCCTGTAGTATATGCTATAGTCATTTTTTGGACAATCCTATAGTATTAGGTACATACATATGAGACAATCATGTAGTATCAAGTACATACATATTAGACAAATCCTGTAGTATCTGCTACATTGATCTGCGGATATTCCTATAGTGTTTAGTACATACATTTGAGGTCAATCCTGTAGGATCTTGTACATAAATTCGAGGTCAATCCTGTAGCATCTAGTACATGCATGTGAGATTAATCATATAGTTTCTATATCATACGTGTGGGACGATTCTGTGTTTCTAGAACGTACACGTGTGGCAAATCCTGCAGTATCTAATACATACATGTGGGGAAACATCATGTAATATCTAGAACATGTTTGTGAGGTGAACCTGCAGTATCTAGTACACAAATGTGACGATATTCACGTAATGTATGGTACATACATGTGTAGAATATCGTGTAGTATCTGGTACACAGCAGTGTTGACACTGATGTAGTATATAGTACATACATGTATGGACAATCTTGTAGTATCTGGTGCATACACGAGTGGTCCATCCTGTAGTATTTCATACATATATGTGAAGTCAATACTAGTACACAATCTAATATCAGGAAAGTCCTGCAGTGTATAGTACATTCATCTGAGAACTTTTATCCAGTACAAACAGGTGTGGTCCATTATATAACATCTGGTACATACGTGTGAGTTTTATCCTGTAGTATTCATTACATATACGTGATGAGAACAATGCAGCATCTAGTTCATACATGTGTCGACAATCCTGTACATACTTTATGCCATTCCTATAGTGTCTAGTAAATAAATGTGAGGTTAACCATGTAGTATCAAGTACATGCATGTGATGTTAATCCTGCAGTATTTGGTATATATATGTGAGCTCAATCCTGTAGTATCTATTGCTTACTTGTATGCCAGTCCTGTAGTATCTGGTAGATAAATGTTGGGTTAATCATGTAGTATCTAGTACTTATAAATGAGGCCAGTATTTAAATATCTAGTACATACATGTGAGATTAATCATATACTGTCTGCTACATACAAGTGAGGAAAATCCTGAAGTATTATTGTATATATTTGACCTCAATTAAGTAGTATATAGTGCTAACTTGTGAGGCTAACCCTGTAGTAGCTGTTACAACATGTTAGTTTGCATGTATATGTTTGGTCAATCTTGTAGTCGCTTCTACGTTGAATTGCGGACAATCCTTTAATACTAAGTTTACGCATATGAGGTGAATCCTGTACTAATTATTACACACATGTGAGGTTATTCCTGTAGTGTATGTTACATACATCTAACGACTATCATGTAGTATCTAAGACATATATGTGTAGATTATCTTTGTGCATCTGGTACACAAAAGTGTTGACAATTATGAAGTATCTAGTGCATACAAGTATGTACAATTCTGTAGTATACGATGCATACACGTGTAGTACATACATGATCAGACAGTCCTGTAGTATCTGGAAAATTATGTGGCTAGTACTTTCATCCTCGGACAATCCTGAGGTATCTAGTACATACAGATGTGGTTCATCATATAGTATTTGATATATATTTGTGAGGTTCATCCTATAGTATTCATTACACGGGAGGACAATCATGTAGTATATTGTATATGCATGTATCGACGATCGTGGGACATCTGGTCTATACCTGTAATATCATCATGAAGTAACTGGTACAAACATGTTAGGTCAATCATGTAGTGAGAACATATACATGTGAGGTCAAATCTGGAGTCTCTTCTACATTCGTGTTCGGACATATGGGGACACTAATGTAGTATATAGAACATACATGTGTGGTCAATCTTGTAGAATTAGTCACATTAATGTGCGGACAATCATATAGTATTTAGTTTTAATCCTGTAGTACCCAGTACATACATGTGAAGTCAGTCCTGTAATATCTAGAACATACATGTGAGGTTAATCTTGTTTTGTCTAGTACCTACGTATGGATACAATCCTGTTTTGTCTAGTACATACGTTTGTGTACAATCATGTTTTTTCTAGTACAGGTGTGGTCAGTCCTGTAGTATATAATACTGTGGTATCTAGAACATACAGGTGAGGTGGATCGTAGTGTATAACACATATATGTGAGATTAATCATATTGTATCTAAGACATATATGTGGGGGTCAATACTACAATCTAGCATCTAGAACATATGTCTAGTACATACATCAGAGGACAATCCTGTAGTATCGGATACATACATTTGAGGACAATCATGTAGTATCTAGAACATTCATGCATGGTCAGTCCTGTAGTAACTAGCTTATATATGTGAGGTGGATCCAGCTGTATCTAGCAAACACATGTGAGGTTATTCCTGTAGTGTATGGTACATACAGTGACGGATGTCATGTAGCATCTAATACATACATGTTTAGATATCCTATAGTATCTCATACATATATGTGAAGTCAATACGATAGTATTTAGTGCATACATTTGCAGAAAATCCTGTAGTATCTGGTAAATTCTGTAGTGTACAATAATACTGAAGTTTCTATCACATACATGTGTAGACAGTCATGTAGTATCAAGTACATACATGTGAGGCCAATTTTGTAATATCTGTTATATACATGTGATATCAATCATAAAGCATCTAGTACTATTTGTTTGGCCAATCCTGTGGCATCTGGTAAATAAATATGAGGTCAATAGTGCAGTATCTGGTACATACATGAGAGGTCAATTCTGACGGATCGTGTACACACATGTCAAACATGTATTATTATTATCGCGCTTATTAGGTGAATCAATTGAGCTCTATTCTGTAGTATCTAGTGCATAAATGTACGTCTTGTACAAATATATTAGGTCATTACTGTGGTGTAACGCACATACATGTAAGATTAATCCTGTTGTATCCCCTACATTCATGGTCGGGGTGCATTCATATGAGGACAATCCTGTAGTATCTAAAATATACATGTGAGGTAAATACTGTAGTATCTGCTACATTCGTGTAGTGACAATTATATTGTATATATTACATATAGATGAGGTCAATACTGTAGTATCTAGTACATTCATGTAAGGTTAATCCTGTAGTGTCTAGTATATTCGTGTGGGGGACAATCCTGTAGTTTATAGTACATACAGGTGTGGAAAAATTCTGTAGTTTGTAGAACATACATGTGAGGTTAATAATGTAGTATCATCACATATACGTGACGTCAATAATCTAGTGTTTAGTACATACCTAATGGACCTCTAATGTAAGTACAAGATTCTACAGAATTGTCCACAAATATATGTTCAAGATACTATAGATCTGACCTCACATGTATGTACGACATACTTAAGGATTGATTGACCTCACATGCATGTGCCAGATACAACAGCATTGTTATCTATGTATGTACTAAATAATATAGAATTGTCCGCACACTGATGCAACTGATACTACAGGTTTGACCTCACGTTCATGTTATAGATACTACAGGATTAACCTCAAATGCATGTAATAAATACTATAGGATTGTTCGCACATGAATACTGAAGGAATAACCTCACATGTATATATCAAATACTGTACGGATAATCTGACATTTATGAACCAGGCCCTACAGTATTGTCCTCCCAGGTATGTACTAAATACTACCGGAATTTCCCCACATGTATGCACGAGCAACTACTTGATTCACTAGTCATAAATTTATTAGATACTACAAGATTGACCTTACATGTATGTACTAGATACTACATGATTTACATGATATTTACGTACGAGATACTACCGGATTTTCCTCACGTGTATGTAATAAATACTACAGGATAAACCACACATGTAAATACTAGATATTACAGGATTCAGCTCACATGTATATACCAGATATTGCAGGGTTAACCTCACATGCATATAATATACACAACAGAATTATCCACACAAGCATGTACTAGATACTTCAGTATTGGCCTCACATGTAAATACTTGATATTACAGGATTGTCAACACATGTATGAATAAACACTAAATGACTGATCTTACATGTAATTGCTTGTTACCACAGGCTTGGCCTCATATGTATGTAACAGATACTACAGGATTGACCTCACATGTATGTACTAGAAACTACATGATTGACCACAGGTGAATGTGCTTGTTAATACAGGATTATCCTCATATGTATGTTACATATACTACAGTGTTGACCTCACATGTATGTACTAGATAATACAGGATTGACATCAAGTGCATGTGCTTGTTACCACATGATTGTACTCAGTTATATATACCTGGCCTCTATTATTGTTACATTATGGACAGCTTTCGGTCCGACTTACCAGCACCTACTGTCATCCTCTCAGTTTTTGTTACACTTACAGTATGTACATCTTTCAGTACCACTTAACTGTACATTGTGTCAACCTCCGGGCTTTAGTTATTCTTAGATTATGTACAGCTGTTAGTACGACTGGTTCGTACATAATGTCAACCGCCCGACTTTTAATACTTACAATATTTTCAGCTTTCAGTTCGAGTGACCAGCACACTACGTCAACTTCCCGCCCTCTGCTATAATTAAAGTATGTTCTGCTTTCGGTCAGCCTGATCCGTACATTATGTCAACCCACGAGTCTCTGTTATACTTACACCATGTACAGTTCTCAGTCCGACTGACCCGTGCCTTATGTCTACCTCCCGCCCTCAGTTATGCTTACTGTATGTACAGCTTTTAGTCCGATCGATCAATACATTATGTCATGCTCCCGGTCTCTGTTATACTTATAGTATGTACAACTTTAAGTTTGAGGGACCGGTTAACAATGTCAACATCAACGCTTCTTTTGTACAGTACGTTCAGCTTTCAGTCCATCTGACCAGTACATCATGTCAGCCTTCCTGCCACTGTTATGCATACATCATGTACAGTTTTCAGTCCGACTGACCCGCACATTATGTAAACTTACAGGCCTCTGTTATACTTACAGTATGGTCATCCTACCTTCCGACTGACCCGTACATTATGTCAACATCCCAGTCTATGTTATACTTACAGTGTGTACAACTTTCAGTCCGACTGACCCTCACATTACGTCAACCTTCCGGCCTCTGTTATACTTACAACATGCACAACATTAATAATGTGTTTTCATAATTCACCGGTCAGTTGTACTGAAAGCTTTGCATTTTGTAAGTAAAATAGAGGTCGAGAGGTTGACATAATGTACTACCACTGAAAGCTGTACATACTGCAAGTATAACAGCAGCCAGGAGTTTGACATAATGCATAATGTTCAGGTCAGTCCGACTAAAAGCCAAACATACTGTAAGTATAACAGAGACCTGGAAGTTTACATAATGTACCGGTCAGTCGGACTGAAAGCTGTACAAACCTTAATTAAAACAGTTGCCGGGAGTTTGACATAATGTACGGGACAGGTGGACTGAAACTTCACATCCTTTAAGTATAAAATTGCGAGAGGTTGACATAGTGTACGGTCAGTCGACTGAAAGTTGCACATACTGTAAGTATAACAGAGGCTTAAAGGTTGACATAATGAACCATTCAGCCGGATAGAAAGTTGTTCGTAATGTAGGTAAAACAGAGGCCCGGAGATTGACATAATGTACTGGTAAGTCGAACTGAAAGCTGTACAAACCTTAGGTATAACAGTGGCCGCAAGATTGTACATTATATCAACCTCAGGGTCTTTGTTATACTTATAGTGTGTACATCTTTCAGACCGACTGACCCGTACATAATGTAAATCTCCAATACTCTGTTATACTTACAGTATGTTCAGCTTTCAGTCCGATTGACCCGTACATTATGTCAACCTAACGGCAGCTGTTATATTTTCAGAATGTACAGCTTTCAGTCCGACCCCCGTTACATTATGCTAACCTCTTGGTATCTTATACTTGTAGGATGTGAAGTTTCAGTCCACCTGACACATACATTATGTCAACCTCCCGTCCACTGTTAAACTTCACTCCGCCTAATCCGTATATTATGTAAACCTTGGTTATACCTACAGTATGTTCAGCTGTCAGTACGACTGAGCGTACATTATGTCAACCTCCCGCAGTCTGTTATACTTGCAGTATGTTTAGTTTTCAGTCCGACTGACACGTACCATATGTCAACCTTCCGGCCTCTGTTATACTTACAGTATGTACAATTTTCAGTAAGACTGACCAGCACATTATGGCAACCTCCTTGCCTATGTTATACTTATAGTATGAACAACTTTCAGTCCGACTGACCTGCACATTATTTTAATCTTCCGGCCGATGTTATATTTTTAGTATGTACAGCTTTCAGTCTGTCTCACCCGCAAATTATGTCAACCACCCGCCATCTTATACTTACAGGATGCGATGTTTCAGTCCACCCTACCCGTACATTATGTCAACCTCCCGGTCTGTTGCACTTACAGTAAGTACATCTTTCAGTCCGACTTACCAGTACATTATGTCAACCCTGGCCTCTGTTATACTTACTGTATGTACAGCTTTCAGCCCGACTGACCCCTACGTTATGTACACCACCAGAACTCTCCTATACTTACAGTTAGTTCAGCTTTCAGTCCGAGTGTCCCGTACAATATGTCGTTCCAATGGCTTCTCCTTTACTTTCAGTATATACAACTTTAAGTCCAACAAACCTGCACAATATTTTCCAACCTACCACCTCTCTGATACTTACAGTATGTTCAGCTTTCAGTCCAAGTGACCAGTGCATTATGTAAACCTCCCGGCTTCTGTTATACTTACAGTATGCACAGCTTTTAGTCCGACTGACCGTAACATTATGTCAACCTCCCTGCCGCTGTTATATTTACAATATGTACAGCTTTCAGTCCGACTCACCGGCACATTATGTCAACCTCCGGGCAGCTTATACTTATATGATGTGAAGTTTTAGAATACGTGACCCGTACATGATGTCAACGTCCCGGCCGCAGTTATATGTTCAGTATGTACAGCTTTCACTCCGACTCACCGGTATATTATATCAACCTCTCGGATTCTTATACTTACAGGATGTGAACTTTACCTACCTGTCGCTGTTATACTTACAGTATGCACATCTTTAGGTCCGACTTACTCGTACAATATGTCAACCTCCAGGCCACTGTTATACTTAAGGATTGTACAGCTTTCAGTCCGAGTGACTGGTACATGATGTGAGCCTACCGGCCGCTGTTATACTTACAGTATGTACAACTTTATGTCAGAGTTATCTGTACATTATGTCAACCTCCCGACCTCTGTTATACTTACAATATGCACATCTTTCAGTTCGACTGACCTGAACATTATGTTGACCTACCGGCCGCTGTTATGTTTTTAGTATGTACAGCATACTGTCCGTCTTACCTGCATATTATGTCAACCAGTCATCTTATTCTTACAGGATGTGAAGTTTCAGTCCACCTGAGCGGTACATTATGTCAACCTGCCTGTCTCTGTTATACTTACATATGTACATCTTTCAGTCCGTCTTACCGTACATTATGTAAAAAGCGGCCTCTGTCATACTTACTGTATGTACAGCTTTCAGTCGGAGTGTCCCGTACAATATGTCATTATCCCGGCTTTTGATTTACTATATGTACATCTTTCAGTGCCACTGACCGGAACATTATGTCAAACTATCGGCCGCTGTTATACTTACACTATGTACAATCTTTCAATCCTCTGTTATACTTACAGTATGTTCAGTTTTCAGTCCGAGTGAACCTTACATTATGCCAACCTTCCGGAGTCTGTTATACTTACAGTGTCAACCTCCCTGCCACTGTTATATTTAAGGATTGTCCAACGTTCAGTCCGACTGACTGGTACATTATGTGAACCTACCGTCATTCAGTCTGACTGACTTGTACGTTATGTAATCCTCAAAGCCTATGTTATACTTACAGTATGTTCAGCTTTCATTTCGACTGACCCGCATATTAGGTCAACCTCCATGAGTCTGTTATACTTACAGTATGTATAACTTTAAGTCCGTCTTACCCGTACATTATGTCAAAACTGGCCTCAGTTATACTTACTGTATGAACGGCTTTAAGTCCGACTTACCCGTACATTATGTAAACCTCCGGGCCTCTGTAATACTTAATTATGTACAGCTTTCAGTCCGAGTGATCCGCACATTATGTCAAACTCCCGGCCTCTGTTATACATACAGTACGTTCAGCTTTCAGTCCGACTGACCCGTACATTATGAAAACCTTAAAGCCTCTGTAATACTAACATTATGTTCAGCTTTCAGTCCGACTGAACCGTACATTATGTAAACATCTAGGAGTCTGTTATACTTACAGTATGTGCAGCTTTCAGTCCGACCGACCCGTACATTATGTCAACCTCCCAGGCTCTGTTATACTTACAGTATGCACTACTTTCAGTCCGACTGACTGGAACATTATGTCAACATCCCGGCCGCAGTTATATTGCAATATGTACAGCTTTAAGTACGACTCATTGGTTTATTATGTAAACCTCTTGGCATTTTATGCTTACATGATGTGAAGTTTCAGTCCACTGACCAGTACATTATGTCCACCTATCGGCCGCTGTTATACTTACAGTATGCACATCTTTCAGTCCGAATTACCCGTACATTTTGTCAACTTCCCAGCCACTGCTATACTTAAGGAATGTTCAACGTTCAGTCCGAGTGACTGGTACATTATTTTAATCTACCGACCCCTGCTATACTTACAGTATGTACAGCTTTCAGTCCGAGTGATCCGTACATTAAGTCAACCTCCCTGCTTCTGTTATACATACAGTATGTTCAGCTTTCAGTCCGACTGACTTGTACATTATGTAAACCTCTAATCCTATGTTATACTTACAGTATATTCAGCTTTCAGTCCGACTGACCCGCATATTATGTAAACCTCCATGATTCTGTTATACTTACTGTATGTACAAATTTCTGTTTGTTTGTTTGATGGTGTTTAACGCCACTTTCAGCAATTTTCCAGCTATATCATGGCGTCCAGTTTTTATTGGGGGAGGAAGCCGGAACACCCGGAGAAAATCCCCGACCTGCGGTAGGAAAACTGACAATTCTTGTTAATTAAGATTGCAGTCGAGTACACCTCCCTGCAGTGAGTATCGAACCCGGAATCTCAGTGTTGACAGACCACGTGATCAATAGTAGACGAACTACCTTGCCACTCGGCCACCGAGGACCCCTGTACAAATTTCAGTCCGTCTTACAAGTACATTATGTCAAACCTGGCCTCAGTTATACTTACAGTAAGTTCAGCTATCAGTCCGAATGTCATGTACAATATGTCGTTCCCTCGGCCTCTACTTTACTTACAGTATGTAGAGCTTAACAGTACTTGAGATTGAAAACGCAACACTTTTATCAATCCGTCAGCGATCCGTCAGCGTTTCAAAATCCGTCAGCGATCAGTTATCAATCAGTCAGATCAGTCAAGTCGTTCCCAATCCATAAGATCGTTCCCAATCCGTCCATCCGTCCATTGACGGATTCGGAACGATTTGACTGATCTGACGGATCTATTAGAACTGATCGCTCCAATACGTCCATTCAACTTCCGGTTATTGAAATCAATATTTCGAAATGTGAAAATTCGTTTCACTCGCAAATATTAGAAATATTAGATATATATACAAATGTCAACTGTATGTCCTCATTTATTTCTCGTTTAACCTAATTATAATGTTAAAACAGGTCTAAAGTTATAAATAATACGAATGGAAATTCCCCCCAATCTATTACTAGTTATATATGCATCTGTGACGAAATATAAACATCACATAGTGTCATTTTGTTAACAAAATAATTATTAAAAAAAACACACAAAATGACTTATAACAAATTGATCTCACGTGCCAAGGCGTACGTATCGTATTTGTCTTTTTTTAAAGCGGAAAAAGTCGAGTCTAAAGTTATAAATCATAAATGGAAATTCTCCCTATATATAACTAATGCATCTGCGACGGAATATAAACATAACATAGTGCAATTTTATCAACAAAAAAAAAGAAATGGAAAAAACACACACACAATGAATTAAAAAACTATTTGACCTCGCGTGACAAGGCGTACATCTCGTATTTGACTTCGAAATTGTTTAAAGCGGAAAAAAGCGAGAAAGACGAAGGCGGAATAGTAACATTTTTGTCACGTCGCGCTTCCGCGTTAGATTTATTTGTATGTTTAATTGAAGTTAGTTTTACAGTACCCAACGAAACAGCAGACCTTCGACAAGAAAACTGGTTCTCTTTGCAAATTTAGGGATGAGTCGAGCACACCCTCTCGTTGAAATGGTCCAACAGACAACGCGCTGATCAATACTAGATTACTGCTACCTTAACCACCGCGGTCGAGGTCTTTTATTATAAACGCGAAAAAAGATCATTTGTCGTGGTTTGAACAGTTTTCTTTCTGTGCCACAAATCCTAAGAATTCCGGTGTATAAAACTGAGAAAGATTTACGACAAAAGGCAATACATCTATTTATATATTTTATTCACGATCTAATTGTGACACATGAATTTACAAAGAATTAAATATCAAATAAAGAATAAACGCGTTTGTATATAGAAGCTTACGATTAAGCTTACATGTAATCATAATTTTAAAATCAATTGTGCTTCCGCATTTTAGCCGTCACAATTTGTTTATTTTACGATGTCTGTTATAGTCATTTGATATTTAATGATATATAAGTATAAATGGTTTTCTTTAAATTCGGAAGTGTGAAATTAGTTACTAGGTATCACGTTTTTTGGAAGGGGGATGGTTCAGGACATAATAGAATTGCCGCAAACCATAGTGACGTGTTTAGAGAGTACTTGCAAGCTAAGGATTTCTTTTGAAAATTTCGAAAAGGAGAAGGCTTAAAATTTGCCGCCCATACCCATACCACTTAGTTTTCAGTTGAATTCAAAATGTTTGCCCTTTTTTCCATCTTTCTCTAATTGATTGAGGGGGACTCGGTGGCCGAGTGGTTATGGTAGTCAACTATTGATGAAGATGTCTGTCAACACTGAAGTTACGGGTTCGAGTCTCAAGGCGGGCAGGGTGCACTCGACTTAATTGACAAGGATTGCCACTTTTCCTACCGAAGGACCGGGGTTTTCTCAGGTACTCCGGCTTCCTCCTCCAATAAAAACTGGACGCCTTGATTTAGCTGCAATATTGCAGAAAGTGGCGTTAAACAATATTGAAACAAACAAACAAACAAACAAACACATGTAATTGATATTTAACTTATTTTAATAAAGCTGGACACCTCGCTGAACGAAAATCAAGCATCCAATCAATCAATCATTGAAATAAGTTATTCAAATTGAAAGACAATCTTTTAAAGGGTACGTTTTGAAAAGGTTCTGTTTTATCGATATGACTGTAATGACAATATTCAAACCGCTTTATTATATAATATAAAGAACATAGTTTTTTTCTTTAAATATGTTTACTTATGTTATTTTTAAGAACGAGACATTGTATTTACTATTCTTTTAAATACTTGCATTTATTTTATTATAAATTTTATAATAAATGCATATATATTATACATATCACGCAGCATTCGTTTTATCTTTAAATTATTAATTTATGCGTATCCGTCAATAAACTGATTGATTTATGCATATAATTAAATGACAAATTCTGGATCGCACTGATTGAACTGATCGCTGACGGTTACAAAGGTAATGACGGATTCATAATTTTGGACGGATGTATTCATCATCAATCAGTCAGCGATCCGTCAGCGTTCCAAAATCCGTCACCAATCAGTTATCAATCAGTCAAAGTGTTGCGTTTACGGGTGCAAGTACTAATATGGGGTAATATGCAAATCTTTCAGTCCGACTGACGGGAATATTATGTCAACCATCCGGTATCATACACTACTTACCGGATGTGAATTTTCCGTCCACATGACCCGTGCATTATTTTAAACTTCCGGTCTCTGTTATACTTACAGTGTGTACATCTTTCAGTTCCACTTAACCGTACATTAGTTCAACCCTGGCCTCTGTTAAACTTACATTAGTTACAGCTTTCAGTCCGACTGACACGTACATTATGTGAACATACCGGACTCTGTCTTACAGTATGAACAGCTTTCAGTCCGACTAAACCGTATATCATGTCAACATCCCAGCCTCTGTTATACTTACAGGATGTGAATACTCAGTCCACCTGACCCGTACAATATGTCAACTTCCAGGTCTCTGCTATACTTAAAGTAAGAACATTTTTCAGTCCCACCTAACCGTACATAATGTCAACCCTGGCCTCTGTTATACTTTCATTATATACAGCTTTCAGTCCGACTGACCCGTACATCATGTTAACCTCCCAGCCTCTGTTATACTTACAGGATGTGAATACTCAGTCCACCTGACCAGTACATTATGTCAACTTCCAGGTCTCTATTATACTTACAGTGTGTTCATCTTTCACTCCGACTAACCCGTAGATTATGAAACCTCCCGGCCTATATTTTACAAATAGTATGTTCAGGTTTTAGTCGGACTGACCCTTACATTATGTCAAGCTCCTGGCAACTGTTATACTTACAGTATGTACATCTTTCAGTTAGAGTGACCCGTACAATATGTCACTCTCCCGGCTTCTGCTTTATTTACAGTATTTACAGCTTTAAGTCAAACAAACCTGCACATTATGTCTAACTACGGGCCTCTATAATACTTATAGTATGTACAGCTTTCAATCCGTATCACCGACACATTATGTCAACCACCCGGCATCTTATATTTTGAGGATGTGAAGTTTCAGTCTACCTGTCCCGCACATTATGTCAACCTCTCTGTCTCTGTTATACCTACAGTATGTACATCTTACAATCCGGCTTATCCGTACATTATGTCAAACCTGGTCTCTGATATACTTACAGTATGTACAGCTTTCAGTCCGAGTAACCCGTACATTACGTCAACTTCCCAGCCTCTGTTATTCATAGAGTATGTTCAGCTTTCAGTCCGACTGACCTGTACATTATGTGAACCTATAGGCCTCTATTATACTGACAGTATGTGCAGCTTTCAGTCCGAGTGACCAGTACATTATGGTAACCTCCCAGCTTCTGTTTAACTTACAGTATGTGCAGCTTTCAGTCCTATTTACAAGTACATTATATCAACCTCCCGGCCTCTGTTATACTTACAGTATGAACAGCTTTCAGACCGAGTGACCGGTACAATGTGTCATTCTCATGGCTTCTGCTTTACGCACATTATGTACAGCTTTAAGTCCAACAAACCTGCACATTATGTCAACCTCCCGGCCTCTGTTATACTTACAGTATGCACAACTTTCAGTACGACTGACCGGAAAATTATGTCAACATCCCGCCGCTATTATATTTTAATATGTACAACTTTCAGTCCGACACACTGGTACATTATATCAACCTCTCGGCATCTTATACTTACAGGATGTGAAGTTTCAGTCCACCTGACCAGTACATTATGTCAACATCTCGGCCGCTTTGATATTTACAGTATGCACATCTATGACAGATATCAATATGAGTGACTATTATATTATATTACATATGATGTGTTAAGTCCTAATTTTGATTGGTTCGTGTTGACAATGTCCCCCAAAATATACTGTGTATATATTCTATTTCTAAACATATTTTAAGGCTTGTTCCTATTCTTAAAGCATATTTTAGGCATGTTACTATGTATAAAACATATTTAAGGCTTGTTTCTAAAATTAGATCCGGATATACTCTTCCGACTCCGCTCGTGCCGTTTTAATGTTGTGTTGTAAGAAATAGTGTTCTATTTGTTCGAATGCTTCTATAAATAATATCAATGAGTCAATATTGTATGATGCAATTTATTATTCTAAATTTAAATAAATAAAGAAAAAAGCATATGTACTATAACAATTAATGACTTTTTACTCTGTCAACGTAGTTATATGGACCTGTAGAAAAATATTGACCTCGGACTTCGTCCTCGGTCAATATTTTCCTCTACGTTCCATATAACTACGTATTGACCTCGTAAAAAGACCTTATTTGATAAATGTCAACCTCATGGCCTATGTTTTATTTATTGTAGGTACAACTTCAGTCCGAGTAACCCGTACAATATGTCATTCTCCCGGCTTCTGCTTTACTTACAGTATTTACATCTTTAAGTCAAACAAACCTGCACAATGTCTACCTCCGGGCCTTTATAATACTAATAGTATAAACAGCTTTAAGTCGTCTAACCGGCACATTATGTCAAATACCCGGCGTCTTATACTTACAAGATGTGAAGTTTCAGTTCACCTATCGCGTACATTATGTAAACCTCCCTCTCTCTGTTATACTTACAGTGTGCACATCTTGCAGTCCGACTTACCAGTACATTATGTCAACCCTGGCTTCTGTTATACTATCAGAATGTACACCTTTCAGTCCGACTGATCCGTACATTATGTGACCTTACCGGCTTCTTTTGTACTTACAGTGTGTACAAATTTCAGTCCGACTAACCCGAACATTATTTGAACCTTACGGACACTGTTGTAATTACAGTATATACATCTTTCATTCCGACTGACCGGAACATTATTTAAACCTTCAGGCATCTGTTATACTTACAGTAAGTTCAGATATCAGTCCGAGTGTCATGTACAATATGTCGTTCTCCCGGCTTCTCATTACTTACAGTATGTAGACCTTTAAGCCCAACAAACCTGCACCTTTTTGCCAACTTCCCGGCCTCTGTTATACCCAAAGTATGCACAGTTTTCAGCTCGACTGACCGGAACATTGTGTCAATTTCCCGGTATCTTACACCTACAGGATGATAAGCTTTATTATACTTTACCCGTACATGATGTCAAACTCCCGGCCTCTGTTATAATTATAATATGCACATTTTTTTAGTCAGACGTACCCCTGCAGTATGTCAACCTACCGGGAACTGTCATACTTAAGGTTGGTACAGCATGTCAGTCCGACTGATTGATACTTATGTTAACCTCAAGGCCTCTGATATACCTAGAGCACAAATTTTAGTCGGAATAACCCGGTACATTATGACAATATATCGGCCACTGTTATACTTACAGTAAGCACAGCTTTCAGTCCAACTGACCCGTTCATTATGTCAACCTCCCGGCCTCTATTATACTTCCAGTTTGTTCAGGTTTTAATTCAACTGACCGGGACATTATGTCAAGCTCCCTGCCAATGTTATGCTTACAGTAAGTACAGCTATCAATCCGAGTGACCCTTACATTATGTCTACCTTCTGGTGGCCTATGATATACATACAGTATATACAGCTTTCAGTCAGAGTGACCCGTACAATATGTCATTCGCCCGGTTTCTGCTTTACTTACAGTGTGTACAACTTTTACTTACAGTGTGTACAACTTTCAGTCAAACAAACCTGCACATTATGTTAACCTCCTAGCCTCTTTAATACTTAGATTATATACAGCTTTCAGCCCGTCTCACCGGCACATTATGTCAATCACACGTCATCTTATGCTTACTGGACGTGAAGTTTCAGTTCACCTATCGCGTACATTATGTCATCCTCCCTGTCTCTGTTATACCAACAGTGTGTACATCTTGCAGTCTGACTTACCTGTACATTATGTAAACCCTGGCCTCTGTTAAACTTACACTATGTACACCGTTCAGTCCGAACGACACGTACATTATGTGAACCTCCAGGCCTCTGTTATACTTACAGTGTGTACATCTTTCAGTCCGACTAACACGTCTATTGTGTGAACCTCGCGGCCTCTGTTATACTTACAATATGCAAATCTTTCAGTCCGACTGACGGGAATATTATGCAACCATCCGGTATCATACACTACTTACCGGATGTGAATTTCCCGTCCACCTGACCCGTGCATTATATCAAACTTCCGGTCTCTGTTATACTTACAGTGTGTACATCTTTCAGTCCCACTTAACCGTACATTAGTTCAACCCTGGCCTCTGTTAAACGTACATTAGTTACAGCTTTCAGTCCGACTGACACGTACATTATGTGAACATACCGGACTCTGTCTTACAGTATGACCAGCTTTCAGTCCGACGAAACCGTATATCATGTCAACATCTCAGCCTCTGTTACACTTACAGGATGTGAATACTCAGTCCACCTGACCCGTACATTATGTCAACTTCCTGGTCTCTGTTATACTTAAAGTAAGAACATCTTTCAGTCCCACCTAACCGTACATAATGTCAACCCTGGCCTCTGTTATACTTACATTATATACAGCTTTCAGTCCGACTGACCCGTACATCATGTCAACCTCCCAGCCTCTGATATACTTACAGGATGTGAATACTCAGTCCACCTGACCAGTACATTATGTCAACTTCCAGGTCTCTATTATACTTACAGTGTGTTCATCTTTCAGTCCGACTAACCCGTAGATTATGAAACCTCCCGAACTATATTTTACTAATAGTATGTTCAGGTTTCAGTCGGACTGACCCTTACATTATGTCAAGCTCATGGCAAGTGTTATACTTACAGTATGTACATCTTTCAGTTAGAGTGACACGTACAATATGTCACTCTCCCGCCTTCTGCTTTATTTACAGAATGTAAAGCTTTAAGTCAAACAAACCTTCACATTATGTCAAACTCCGGGCCTCAATAATAATTGTAGTATGTACAGCTTTCAATCCGTATCACCGACACATTATGTCAACCACCCGTCATCTCATACTTTGAGGATGTGAAGTTTCAGTCTACCTGTCCCGCACATTATGTCAACCTCCCTGTCTCTGTTATACCTTGAGTATGTATATCTTACAATCCGGCTTACCCTTTCATGATGTCAATCCTGGCCTCTGTTATACTTACAGTATGTACAGATTTCAGTCCGAGTAACCCGTACATTACGTCAACTCCCCAGCCTCTGTTATTCATAGAGTACGTTCAGCTTTCAGTCCGACTGACTTGTACATTATGTGAACCTATAGGCCTATATTATACTGACAGTATGTGCAGCGTTCAGTCCGAGTGACCAGTACATTATGTAAACCTCCCAGCTTCTGTTTAACTTACATTATGTGCAGCTTTTAGTCCTATTGACAAGTCCATTATATCAACCTCCCGGCCTCTGTTGTACTTACAGCATGTACAGCTTTCAATTCGAGTGACCCGTACAATATGTCATTCTCCCGGCTTCTGCTTTACTTACAGTATGTACTGCTTTAAGTCAAACAAAACTGAACAGTATGTTTAAATCTGGGTCGTTTTAATATTTAGATTATATACAGATTTCAGCCTATCTCACCGGCACATTATTTCAATCACCCGTCATGTTATGCCTACAGGATGTGAAGTTTCAGTTCACCTGTCGCGTACATTATGTCAACCTCCCTGTCTCTGTTATACCTATAGTGTGTACATCTTGTAGTCCGACTTACCCGTACATTATGTTAACCCTGGCCTCTGTTATACTTACAGTGTGTACAGCTTTCAGTTCGACCAACCCGTACATTATGTAAACCTCACGGCCTCTTTTATACTTACAATATGCACATCTTTCAGTCCGACTGACTGGAACATTATGTAAACCATCCGGTATCTTACACTTGCAGGATGCGAAGTTTCAGTCCACCTGACCCATACCTTATATCAACATCCCGGTCTATGTTATACTTACAATCTGTACATCTTTCAGTCCGACTGACCAGTACATTATGTGAACATACCGGACTCTGTCTTACTTACCGTATGTACAGCTTTCAGTCCGACTAACCGGTGCATCATGTCAACCTCCCAGCTTCTGTTATACTTACAGGATGTGAATACTTAGACCACCAGACCCGTACAGCATGTCAACTTCCAGGTCTCTTTTATACTTACAGTGTGTGCATCTTTCAGTCCGACTTACCCGTATATTATACAATCCTCCCGGCCTATATTTTACTTACAGTATATTCAGGTTTTAGTCCGACTGACTCGTACATTATGTCAAGCTCCCGGCCTATGTTATACTTACAGTAAGTACAGCTATCAATCCGACTGACCCTTACATTATGTCAACCTACTGGCTATTGTTATACTTACAGCATGTATAGCTTTCAGTTAGAGTGACCCGTTCAATATGTCACTCTTCCGGCTTCTACTTTACACACAGTGTGTACAGATTTAAGTCAAACAAACCTGCACATTGTGTCTAACTCCGGGCCTCTATAATACTTATAGTACGTACAGCTTTCAATCCGTCTCACCGACACATTGTGCCAAGCACTAGGCATCTTATACTTAGAGGATTTGAAGTTTTCGTCCACCTGATCCGTGCATTATATCAACCTTCCGGTCTCTGTTATACTTACAGTGTGTACATCTTTCAGTCCCACTTAACCGTACATTAGTTCAACCCTGGCCTCTCTTAAACTTACATTAGGTACAGCTTTCAATCCGACTGACATGTACATTATGGGAACATACCGGACCCTGTCTTACTTACAGTATGTACAGCTTTCAGTCTGACTAACCCGTACATCATGTCAACATCCCAGACTCTGTTATACTTACAGGATGTGAATACTCAGTCAACAGGACCCGTACATTATGTCAACTTCCATGATTCTGTTATACTTACAGTATGTACATCTTTCGGTCCCACTAAACCGTATATAATGTCAAACCTGGCCTACTTACATTATATACAGCTTTCAGTCCGACTGACCCGTACATTATGTGAACATACCGGACTCTGTCTTACTAACAGTATGTACAGCTTTCAGTCCAACTAACCCGTGCATCATGTCAACATCCCAGCCTCTGTTATAATTACAGGATGTGAATACTCAGACCACCGGACCCGTAGAGTATGTCAACTTCCAGGTCTCTTTTACACTTACGTGTGTGCATCTTTCAGTCCGACTAACCCGTGGATTATGAAAACCTCCCGGCCTATATTTTACTAACAGTATGTTCAGTGTTTAGTCGGACTGACCCTTACATTATGTCAACCTCCTGGCCACTGTTATACTTACAGTATGTACAGCTTTCAGTTAGAGTGACCCGCACAATGTGTCACTCTACCGGCCTCTGCTTTATTTACAGTATGTACAGCTTTAAGTCAAACAAACCTGCACATTATGTCTAACTCCGGGCCTCTATAATACTTATAGTATGCACAGCTTTCAATCCGACAAATTATGTCAACCATCCGGCATGTTATACTTAGAGTATGTGAAGTTTCAGTCTACCTGTCCCGTACATTATTTCAACCTCCCTGTCTTTGTTATACATGTAATGTACTGGAAAATCAGACTGAGAGCTGCACATACTGTAAGTGTAAAAGAAGCCTTGAAGTTGATATAATGTGCATGTGAGTCGGACTGAAAGCTGTACATACTGCAAGTATAACAGTGGATGGGAGGTTGGCATAATGTACGGGTCAGTCGGACTGGAAGCTGAACTGACTGTAAGTATAACATAGGCCGGGATGTTGACATAATAGTCCTGTCAGTCAAACTGAAAGCTGTACATACTCTAAGTATGTTAGTGGCCGGGAGGTTGACATAATGTACGTATAAATCGGACTGAAAGCTGTTAACACTGTAGGTATAACAGTGGCCGAGATGTTGACATAATGTTCGGTCAGTCGGAATGAAAGCTGTACATTCTATAAGTATAGCAGAGGGCAGGAGGTTGATATAATGGGCTGGTGAGTCGGACTGAAGGCTGAACATACTGTAAATATAACAGAGACAGGTAGGTTTGCAAAATGTACGGGTCACTAGGACTGAAAGCTGTACATTGTCTAAGTGTGTTAGATGCCGGGAGGTTGACATAATGTACGAGTAAGTCGGACTGAAAGCTCTACATACTGTAAGTATAACAGTGGCGAGGAGGTTGACATAATGTAAGTGTCAGACGGTCTGAAAGCGGTACATACTGTAAGTGTTACAGAGGCCATGATTGACATAATGTACGGGAACATCAGACTGAAAGCTGTACATACTAGGTATAACAGAGGCCGGGATGTTGACATAATGTACGGGTCAGTCAAACTGAAAGCTGTACATACTGTAAGTACAGTGCAGTCCTAACATAGCATGCCAGTTAACTTGTAAAGCAGAGATTCTGACTGTTTTAAGTTAACTTCGAGCAGAGAATTTGACTGTTTTGAGCTGAGATTTTGCCAACCCAAGTTAACTTTGGCTGTTCTTTTGACAAGTTTTTTTATACAATATATTTCTGTCCATTTGACAATCTGTTCACAATTTCTGTCCACTGGACATTTTTGTTCTTTTGACAATTTTTGTCCACTGGACTTTTTTTATTTAGACAATTTCTGTCCTCTGGACAATTTTTTTTTCTCCTGACAATTTTGTCACGTGACAAGTTTGTCGACAGGACATTTTTTGTTCTGACAATTTTGTCCACTGGACATTTTTTATTTTCTTGGAAATTTATGTCCACTTTGTCAACTTGATAACCTTTCGACTGCACTTTAAAACACTTTTAACTTTTACCTTTTTAATGTTTTTTGACAATTTTTTTTACGAAAGACCGACTGGTTGTACCGTACGTCCATTTATTTTATCTGCGCGTTGTCGGAATGAAAAGTATACGAAAGATGAAAATCAAATCCTTTCTTGTTTATTAAAATCCTAATACCAAAAAAAAAACAATCGATAAAATACAAAATTAGTTACTGAAAGAATTGAAGATTTGTTTGCTTTTGACGTGTTTCTGGAGGATATCAAACGTTTTAAATCTTACGGCTCGGAAACATATTACTTATTGCGCCGTTGTTTCCTTTATGAAATATTAATATATTGTCTAATAAAGTGAGACATATCTTTGTGATATAAATATCTATCATTCAAGCAATTCTTCGATATCTTAATATACATTACAACTCTTGAACTTAGCAATCATTCAAAATATAAATTAAGTCTACATGTATCCAATTGAAAGTACATTGCAATATCCAAAATGTGTGATAATAATAAAAAGGTTAAAAATCTATGAGAGTTCTGTATTTTAACAACTAAATCTTATTAAAGTACACAACAATTAAACAATAATGTAAAATATCATATATTTACAATGGTTAAACCCACATTTTGGTTGCATCTTTATGGTATCAGGAATAATTTTATATGTAAAATATGGTTTTAATCCCATCACTAATATCCCCAAAGTGATTTTATACATAAAAGTATGGTTTTTACTTTTATATATGTATCAACTTTCAGGCTTCTGTTATACTTACAGTATGTACAGCTCTCAGTGTGATTTTCCCGTACATTATGTCAACCCTGGCCTCTGTAATAATTACAGTATGTACTGCTTTCAATCCGACTGACCGTTACATTTTGTCAACATTCTTGCCTCTGATGCACTTATATAAAGCACAGATTTCAGTCCGGCTGATAGTTACATTAAGTCAACCTCCTGGCCTCTGTTATACTTACAGTATTTACAGATTTCAGTTTGACTGACCCGTACATTATGTCAACATCCCGGCCTCTGTTATACAAACAGAATGTATAGCTTTAAGTCTCATTTTCCGTACATTATGTCAACACTGGCCTCTGTAATACTTACATTATATACAGCTTTCAGTCCACCTTACACGTACATTATGTCAACACAGGCCTCTGTTATACTTACACTATGTACAGCTTTCAGTCGGACTCACCCGTACATTAAGTCAACCGTGGCCTCTGTAATACTTACAGTATGTACAGCTTTAAGACCGTCTGACACGTACAGTATGTCAACCTCCTGGTTTCTGTTATACTTACAGTATGTTCAGCCTTCAGTCCGACTCATCAGCGCATAATATATATCAACCTTCAGGCCTCTGTTATACTTACAGTATGTAAAGCTTTCAGTCCGACTGACTGATACATTATTTCAAGATCCCGGACTCTGTTATTCTTACAGTGAGTACATCTTTAAGTCCGAGTGACCGCTACATTATGTCAACCTCCCGGCCACTAACATACTTAGAGTATGTACAGCTTTCATTCCGATTGACAGGAATATAATGTCAACATCACGGCCTATGTTACACTTACAGTCAATTCAGCTTTCAGTCCGACTGGCCCGTACATTATGTCAACCTCCCGGCCACTGTTATACTTACAGTATGAACAGCTTTCAGTCTGATTTTCAATAACATTATGTCAACCCTGGCCTCTGTAATACTTACAGTATGTACTGCTTTCAATCCGACTGACCGTTACATTTTGTCAACATTCCTGCCTCTGTTACACTTACATAATGCACAGCTTTCAGTCCGACTGGTCGATACATTAAGTCAACCTCCTGGCCACTGTTATACTTACGGTATTTACAGATTTCAGTTTGACTGACCCGTACATTATGTCAACATCCCGGCCTCTGTTATTCATACAGTATGTATAGCTTTCAGTCTCATTTTCCCGTACATTATGTCAACCCTGGCCTCTGTTATACTTACATTATATATAGCTTTTAGTCCACCTTACACGTACATTATGTCAACACTGGCCTCTGTTATGCTTACACTATGTACAGTTTTCAGTCTGACTTACCCGTACATTCTGTCAACTGTGGCCTCTGTTATACTTACAGTATTTACAGCAATAAGTCCGACCTACCCACATTATGTCAACCTCCAAGCCACAGTTATACTTACAGTATGTACAGCTTTCAATCCGTCTTATACGTGCATTATGTAAACCTCCCGGCCTCTACTTACCTGATATACAGCTTTCATTCTTAATGACCCGTACAATATGTCATTCTCCGGTGTCTGCTTTACTATCATTATGCACAGCCCAACTCATCTGCATATTATGTCAACCTCCTGTCATCTAACACACTTACAGTATGTACAGTTTTCAGTCCTAGTGACCTGTACATTTTGCAAACCTCTAGGTATCTGTTATACTTACAGTATGTTCAGCCTTCAGTCCGAATCACCAGCAAATTACATCAACCTCCAGGACTCTGTTATACTTACAGTATTTACAGCTTCAGACCGACTTACTCCAACATTATGTCAACCTACAGGCCACTATTATACTTACAGTATGTACAGCTTTCAGTCTGACTGACCCGTACATTATGTCAACATCCCGGCCTCTGTTATACCCACAGTATGTACAGCTTTCAGTCTGATTTTCCCGTACATTATGTCAACCCTGGCCTCTGTAATACTTACATTATATACAGCTTTCAATCGGACTCACCCGTACATTACGTCAACCGTGGCCTCTGTAATACTTACAGTATGAACAGCTTTAAGACCGTCTGACACGTACATTATGTCAACCTCCTGGTCTATGTTATACTTACAGTATGTTCAGCCTTCAGTCCGACTCACCAGCAAATAATATATATCAACCGCCAGGCCTCTGTTATACTTACAGCTTTCAGTCCGACTGACTGGTACATTATTTCAAGATCCCGGACTCTGTTATTCTTACAGTAAGTACATCTTTCAGTCCGAGTGACTGGTTCATTATGTCAACCTCCCGGCCACTAACATACTTAGAGTATGTACAGCTTTCAGTCCGATTGACAGGATTATAATGTCAACATCCCGGCCTATATTACACTTAGTCAATTCAGCTTTCAGTCCGACTGACCCGTACATTATGTAAACCTACCAGGCCACTGTTATACTTACAGTAAGTACAGCTTTAAGTTCGCTTGTTTGTTAGTTGGATTGTATTTAACACCACTTTCAGCAATGTTTCATCTATATGATGGCGTCCAATTATTATTATTATTATTTAAGTCCGACTCACCTGCTCATTATATCAACCTCCAGGCCTCTGTTATGCGTGCAGTATCACTGCGACTGACCAATACATTTTGTCAACAAACTGCCCTCTGTTATACTTACAGTATGCACATCTTTTAGTCCAACTGATTGTCACATTATGTCAACCTCCCACCCGCTGTTATACTTACAGTATGTAAAGCGTTTAGTCCGACTGACTGGTACATTATTTCAAGATCCCGGACTATGTTATGTTTACAGTAAGTAAATCTTTCAGTCCGAGTGACCGGTACATTATGTCAACCTCCTGGCCTCTGTTATACTTACAGTATTTACAACTTTCAGTTTGACTGACTCGTACATTATGTCATCATCCCGGCCTCTGCTATACCAACAGTATGTACAGCTTTCAGTCTGATTTTCCCGTAGATTATATCAACCCTGGCCTCTGTAATACTTACATTATATACAGCTTTCAGTACGCCTTACATGTACATTATGGCAACACTGGACTCTGTTATACTTACACTATGTACAGCTTTCAGTCGGAATTACCCGTACATTATGTCAACTGTGTCCTCTGTTATACTTACAGTATGCACAGCTATAAGTCCGACTTACCCACATTATGTCAACCTCCCGGCCACAGTTTTACTTACAGTATGTACAGCTTTCAATCCGACTGATCCGTGCATTATGTAAACCTCCCGGCCTCTGTTATACTTACCGTATATGCAGCTTTCATTCCGAATGACCCGTACAATATGTCATTCTCCGGTGTCTGTTTTACTAACCTTATGCACAGCCTTAAGTCGAACTCACCTGCATACTATGTCAACCTCCCGGAATCTAACACACTTACAATATGTACAGTTTTCAGTCCTAGTGACCCATACATTTTGCAAACCTCCCGGTCTCTGTTATACTTACAATATGTTCAGCCTTCAGTCCGACTCACCAGCACATTATATCAACCTCCCGGCCACTGTTATACTTACAGTATGTACAGCTTTCAGTCTGACTGATTGGTACATTATATCAACCTCCCGCCCGCTGTTATACTTACTGCATGTAAAGCTTTTAGTCCGACTGACTGGTACATTATTTTAAGATCCCGGACTCTGTAATTCTTTCAGTAAGTAAATCTTTCAGTCCGAGTGAATGGTACATTATGTCAAATTCCCGGCCAGTAACATACTTAGAGTATGTACAGCTTTCAGTCCGACAGATCGGTACATTATGTCAACATCCCGGCCTCTGTTATACCCAAGTATGTACAGTTTTCAGTCTAATTTTCCCGTTCATTATGTCAACCTCCCGGCCACTGTTATACTTACAGTATGTACAGCTTTTAATCCGACTGATCAGTATATTAAGTAAACTTACCGGTCTCTGTTATTCTTTCAGTATATACAGCTTTCATTCTAAATGACCCGTACAATATGTCATGATATTGGTATCTGCTTTACTTACATTATGTACAGTCCTAAGTCCAACACACATGCATATTATGTCAACCCCCTGCATCTAACATACTTACAGTATGTACAGATTTCAGTCCTAGTGACCCGTACATTTTACAAAATTCTCGGCCTCTGTTATACTTACAGTATGTACAGCTTTCAGTCCATCTCAGCAGCACATTATGTCAACCCTGGCCTCTGTAATACTTACATTATATACAGCTTTTAGTCCGCCCTACACGTACATTATGTCAACACAGGCCTCTGTTATACTTACACTATGTACAGCTTTCAGACGGACTTACCCGTAAATTATGTCAACCGTGGCCTATGTAATACTTACAGTATGTACAATTTTCAGACGGTCTGACACGTACATTATGTCAACCACCTGGTCTCTGCTATACTCACAGTATGTTCAGCCTTCAGTCCGACTCACCAGCGTATTATATATCAACCTCCAGACCTCTGTTATACTTACAGTATGTAAAGCTTTCAGTCCGACTGACTGGTACATTATTTCAAGATCCCGGACTCTGTTATTCTTACAGTAAGTACATCTTTCAGTCTGAGTGACCGGACATTATGTCAACCTCCCGGCCAATAACATACTTACAGTATGTACAGCTTTCAGTCCGATTGACAGGAATATATTGTCAACATCACCGCCTATGTTATACTTAGAGTCAATTCGTCTTTCAGTCCGACTGACCCGTACATTATGTCAACCTAACAGGCCACTGTTATACTTACAGTATGTACAGCTTTATGTCCGCTTGCTTGTTTGTTTGATTGTGTTTAACGCCACTTTCAGCAATGTTTCATCTATACGATGGCGTCCAGTTATTATTATTATTTAAGTCCGACTCAACTGCACATTATATCAACCTCAAGGCCTCTGTTATACGTGAAGTATGAACAGCTTTCACTCAAACTGACCGATACATTTTGTCAACAAACTGGCCTCTGTTATACTTACAGTATGCACAGCTTTTAGTCTGAAGGATCGGTACATTATCTCAACCTCCCGCCCGCTGTTATACTTACAGTATGTAAAGCTTTTAGTCCGACAGACTGGTACATTATTTCAAGATCCCGCTGTTATTCTTTCAGTAAGTAAATCTTTCAGTCCGACGGACCGGTACATTATGTCAAATTCCCGGCCACTAACATACTTAGAGTATGTACAGCTTTCAGTCCGACTGATCGGTACATTAAGTCAACCTCCTGGCCTCTGTTATACTTACAGTATTTACAGATTTCAGTTTGACTGACCCGTACATTATGTCAACATCCAAGCCTCTGTTATACCTACAGTATGTTCAGCCTTCAGTCAGACTCACCAGCACATTATATCAACCTCCATGCCTCTGTTATACTTACAGTATTTTCAGCTTTCTTACCGACTCACTCGTACATTATGTCAACTTCCCGGCCACTGTTATACTTACAGTATGTACAGCTTTCAGTCTGACTGACCCGTACATTATGTCAACATCCCGGCACTGTAATACTTACATTATATACAGCTTTCAGTCCGCCTTACACGTACATTATGTCAACACTGGCCTCTGTTATTCTTACACTATGTACAGCTTTCAGTCGGACTTACCCGTACATTATGTCAACCGTGGCATCTGTAATTCTTACAGTATGTACAGCTTTCATACCGTCTGACACGTACATTATGCCAACCTTCTGGTCTCTGTTATAATAACAGTACGTTTAGCCGTCAGTCCGACTCACCAGCGCATTTTATATCAACCTCCAGGCCTTTGCTATACTTACAGTATGTAAAGCTTTCAGTCCGACTAACTGGTACATTATTTCAAGATCCCGCACTCTGTTATTCTTACAGTATGTACAGCGTTCAGTCCGACTGACAGGAATATTATGTCAACATCCCGGCCTATGTTATACTTACAGTCAGTTCAGCTTTCAGTCCGACTAACCCGTACATTATGTCAACCTCCCGGCCACTGTTTTACTTACAGTATGTACAGCTTTCAGTCCGACACACATGCATATTACATCAACTTCCAGGCTTCTGTTATATTACAGTATGTACAGCTCTCAGTCTGATTTTCCATTACATTATGTCAACCCTGGCCTCTGTAATACTTACAGTATTTACTGCTTTCAATCCGACTGACCGTTACATTTTGTCAACATTCCTGCCTCTGTTACACTTACATAATGCACAGCTTTCAGTCCGACTGATCGGTACATTAAGTCAACCTCCTGGCCGCTGTTATACTTACAGTATTTACATGTTTCAGTTTGACTGGCCCGTACATTATGTCAACATCCCGGCCTCTGTTATACATGCAGTATTTATATCTTTCAGTCTCATTTTCCCGTACATTATGTAAACCCTGACCTCTGTAATACTTACATTATATACAGCTTTCAGTCCACCTTACACGTACATTATGTCAACACTGGCACCTGTTATACTTACACTATGTACAGCTTTCAGTCGGACTTACCCGTACATTATGTCAACTGTGGCCTCTGTTATACTTATAGTATGTACAGCAATAAGTCCAACTCACCTGCATATTATGTCAACCTCCCGGCATCTAACACACTTACAGTATGTACAGTTTTCAGTCCTAGTGACCCGTACATTTTGCACACCTCCAGGCATCTGTTATACCTACAGAACGTACAGCTTTCAGTCCGATTTACCCGTTTTACCGTTTAACCTTCCGGCCTCTGTTAAACTTACAATATAGACAGCTTTAAGTCCGTGTGTTTGTTTGCTTGATGGTATTAAACGCCACTTTTAGCAGTGTTTCAGCTATATGATGGCGTCCAGTTATTGTTATTATTATTATTAAAGTCTGACTCACCTGCACATTATATCAACCTCCAGGCCTCTGTTATACGTGCAGTATGTACAGATTTCAGTCCGACTGACTGATACATTTTGTCAACAACCTGGCCTCTGTTATACCTACAGTATGCACAGCTTTTAGTACGACTGATCGGTACATTATGTCAACCTCCCGCCCGCTGTTATTCCTACAGTAAGTACATCTTTCAGTCCGAGTGTCCGGTACATTATGTCAACATCCAGGCCTCTGTTATACTTACATTATATACAGCTTTCAGTCCGCCTTACACGTAAATTATGTCAACACGGCCTCTGTTATACTTACACTATGTACAGCTATCAGTCCGACTTACGCACATTATGTCAACCTCCCTCCACAGTTATACTTACAGTATGTACAGCTTTCATTCCTAATGACCCATACAATATGTTATTCTCCCGGCGTCTGCTTTAATAACAGTATGCACAGCCATAAGTCCAACTCACCTGCATATTATGTCAACCTTCCGCATCTAAGACACTTACATAATGTACAGCTTTCAGTACACAGTATGTAAATCTTTCAGTCCGACTAACTGGTACCTTTTGTCAAGATCCAGGCCTCTGTTATACTTACAGTATGTTCAGCTTTCAGTCCGACTAAACCGTACATTATATCAACCTCCCGGTAATTGTTATACTTACAGTATGTACAGCTTTCAGTCTGACTGACCCGTACATAATGTCAACAACCCAGCTTCTGTTATACTTACAGTATACATAGCTTTCAGTCTGATTTAACCGTACATTATGTAAACCCTTGCATTTGTAATACTTTCAGTATGTACAGCTTTCAGTACGACTTACGCGTACATTATATCAACCTACCGGTCACTGTTATACTTACAGTATGTACAGCTTTCTGTCCGACTCAGCTGCACGTGATATCAACTTCTACGCCTATGTTTTCGTTATCTCTACGGTAAAGAGCCCATGTTAAGAATAGTCATTTCTCATTGTCGAGATTTCTTTGATTAGTCATTTGTTTCATAGTGAGAGATTCATTGGAATAAAGCACTGTACAGAATTTTGAAAACTGGCCAATTCAGTCCGAGTGTCCAGTACAATATGTCATTATCCCGGCTTTTCCTTTACTTACAGTATGTAGATCTTTCAGTCCGACTGACCGTAACATTATGTCAAACTCCCGGCAGCTGTTACACTATTTTCAGCTTTCAGTCCGACTCACTGTCACATTATGTCAACCTAACAGCACCTTATACTTACAGGATGTGAAGTTTTAGTATACCTGACCCGTAGATGATGTCAACCTCACGCCTTTGTTTTTCTTATAGTATGCACATCTTTCAGTCCGACTTACCCGTACATCATGTCAATGTCCAGGGAACTTTCATACTTAAGGTTTGTTCAGCTGTCAGTCAACCTCCCGGCCTCAGTTATACTTACAATATGCACATCTTTCAGTAAGACTGACCGGAACATTATGTCAACCTCCCGGACACTGTTATGCTTACAGTATATACATCTTTCGGTCCGTATAACCCGTATATTATGTCAACAATGGCCTCAGTTATACTTACTGCATGTACAGCTCTCAGTCCGACTCATCAGCACATTATGTCAACCTCCCAGTATCTTATACCTACAGGATGTTCAGTTTTATTATACTTGACCCGTACATGATGTTAACCTCCCGGCCTCTGTTATACTTATAGCATGCACATATTTCAGTCCGACTTACCCGTAAATTATGTCAACCTCACGGGAACTGTTATACTCAAGGTTCGTACATCATATTAATCCGACTGACTGGTACATTATGTCAACATGTCGGCCTCTGTTATACTTAGAGTAAGCACAGCTTTAAGTCCGACTGACTCGTACATTCTGTCAACTTCTCGGACTCTTTTATTCCACTCAGTATGAACAGCTTTCAGTCCGAGTGTCACGTACAATATGTCGTTCTCCCGGCTTCTGCTTTACTTACATTATGTAGAGCTTTAATCCCAACAGACCTGCACATTATGTCAACCTCCCGGCCTCTGTTATTCATACAGTATGATCAGCTTTCAGTCCTACTGATTTGAACATTATGCAAACCTTTAAGCCTCTTCTATACTTACAGTATGTACAGATTTCAGTCCGACTTACCCGTACATTATGTCAACCTCCCGGCCTGTGTTATACTTACAGTATGTACAACTTTCAGTAACACTGACCCTTACATTATGTCAACCTCCCGGCCTCTGTTATACTTACAGTATACACAACTTTCAGTCCCAATGACCTGTACATTATGTCAACCTCCTGGCCTCTGTTATACTTATAATATGCAGATCTTTCAGTTGGACTGACCGGAACATTATGTCAAACTCCCGGTATATTATACCTACAGGATGTAAAGTTTCAGTCCACCTGACCAGTACATTATGTCAACCTCTCGGCCACTGTTATACTTACAGTAAGCACATCTTTCAGTCCGACTTACCCGTACATTATGTCAACCTCCTGGCCACTGTTTTACTTGGGGATTGTACAGCTTTGAACGAGTACATTATGTGAACCTACCGGTCTCTGTTATACTTACAGTATGTTCAGCTTCAGTCCTACTGACTTGTAGATTATGCAAACCTCCAAGCCTCTGTTATACTTACAGTCGGTTCAGCTTTCAGTCCGATTGAACCGTACAATATGTCAACCTCCCGGCCTCTGTTATACACACAGTATGTTCAGCTTTCATTCTGACTGACCCGTGCGTTATGTCAACCTCCCAGAGTCTATTATACTTACAGTATGTAGAACTTTCAGTAAGACTGACCCGCACATTATGTCAACGTCCCGGCCTCTGTTATACTTACAATATGCACATCTTTCGGTAAGACTGACCGGAACATTATGTCAACCTTCCGGATACTGTTATACTTACAGTATATACATCTTTCAGTCCGTCTAACCTGTATATTATGTCAACAATGGCCTAAGTTATACTTTCTGCATGTACAGCTTTCAGTCCAACACACCAGCACATTATGTCAACTTCCCGGTATCTTATACCTACAGGATGTTTAGTTTCATTATACCTGACCCGTACATGATGTTAACCTCCAGGCCTCTGTTATACTTATAGTATGCACATATTTCAGTCCGACTTACCCGTAAATTATGTCAACCTCACGGGAACTGTTATACTCAAGGTTAATACAGCATGTCAGTCCGACTGACTGGTACATTATGGCAACATATCGGCCTCTGTTATACTTAGAGTAAGCACAGCTTTCAGTCCGACTGACTCGTACATTCTGTCAACTTCTCGGACTCTGTTATTCTTTCAGTATGAACAGCTTTTAGTCCGAGTGTCACGTACAATATGTCGTTCTCCCGGCTTCTGCTTTGCTTACAGTATGTACAGCTTTAAGCCCAACAAACCTCGGGGGCCTCGGTGGCCGAGTGGTCAAGGTAGTTCGTCTACTATAGATCACGTGGTCTGTCAACACTGAGATTGCGGGTTCGATTCTCAATGCAGGCAGGCAGTTTTCCTACCGCAGGTCGGGTGTTCTCTCCGGGTACTCCGGCTTCCTCCCTCAATAAAAACTGGACGCCATGAAATAGCTGAAAAATAGCTAAAAGTGGCGTTAAAACACCATTCAAACAAACAAACCAAGAAATCTGCACATTATACCTGCACATTATTTCGACCTCCCGGCCTCTTTAATACATACAGTATGTATTGCTTTATGTGAACCTACCGGCCTCTGTTATACTTACAGCATGTTCAGTTTCAGATTGGTATTGCTTTCAGTCTGTCTTACCAGCACATTATGTCAACCATCTGGCATGTTATCCTTACATGATGTAAAGTTTCAGTCCACCTGACCCGTACATTATGTCAACCTCCCATTCTCTGTTATACTTACAGTGTGTACATCGTTTAGTCTATCTTACCCGTACTTTACGTCAACCATGGTCTTTGTTATACTTACATTATGCATAGCTTTCAGTCCGAGTGATCAGTACATTATATCAACCTCCCGTCCTCTCTTATGCATACTGTATGTTCAGCTCTCAGTCCTACTGACTTGTACATTATGCAAACCTCCAAGCCTATGTTATAACTTCAGTCGGTTCAGCTTTCAGTCCGACTCACCTCCACATTATTTCAACCTCCGGACATCTTATTCTTACAGGATGTGAACTTTTAGTATACCTGACCAGTACATAATGTCAACCTCCTACCCCCTGTTATACTTACAATATGCACATCTTTCAGTCCGAGTGTCCCGTACTATATGTCGTTCTCCCGCGTTCTGCTTTACTTACAGTATGTACAACAAAACTGCACATTATGTCAACCTCCCGGCCTCTTTTATACATAGAGTATGTATTGCTTTCAGTGAGTCTCACCGGCACTTTATTTCAACCATCCGGCATCTTATACATACAGGATCTGAAGTTTCAGTCCACCTTACCCGTACATTATGTCAACCTCCCATTCTCTGTTATACTTACAGAGTGTACATCTTTCAGTCCAACTTACCCGTACATTATGTCAACACTGGCCTCTGTTATGCTTGCATTATGTACAGCTGTCAGTTCGAGTGATCCGTACATTATGTCAACCTCCAGGCCTCTGTTATACATAAAGTATGTTCAGTTTTCAGTCATACTGTCTTGTACATTATGCAAACCTCCAGGCCTCTGTTATACTTACAGTAAGTTCATCTTCCAGTCCGAGTGTCCCGTACAATATGTCATTATCCAGGATTTTGCTTTACTTACAGTCGGACTGACCAGAACATTATGTCAAACTCTTGGCCGCTGTTATACTCACACTATGTACAGCTTTCAGCCTCACGGCCTCTGTTATACATATAGTATGCACATATTTCAGTCCGACTTACCCGTACATTGTCAACTTCCCGGAAAATTTTATACTTAAGGTTTTAACAGCTGTCAGTCCGACTGACTGGTGCATTATGTTAACCTCAAGACCTCTGTTATACATACAGTATGTACAACTTCAGTCCGACCTACCCGTACATTATGTCAACCTAGTTGCCTCTGTTATACTTGCAGTATGCCCAACTTTCGATCCGACTGAATGAACATTATGTCAACCTCCCGGCTGCTGTTGTACTTACAGTATGTATAGTTTTCAGTCCGACTCACCGGCACATTATGTCAACCTCCGGGCATGTTATACTTACAGGATGTGAAGTTTTAGTATACCTGACCTGTACATAATGTCAACCTCCCGGGCCCTGTTATACTTACAGTATGAACATCTTTCAGTCCGAGTGTCCCGTACTATATGTCGTTCTCCCGGATTCTGCTTTACGTACAGTATGTACAGATTTAAGTCCAACAAACCTGCACATTATGTCAACCTCCCGGCCTATTTAATACATAGAGTATGTATTGCTTTCAGTCCGTCTCACCGGCACATTATGTCAACCATCCTGCATCTTATGCATACAGGATCTAAAGTTTCAGTCCACCTGACATGTACATTATGTCAACCATACATTCTCTGATATACTTACAGTGTGCACATCTTTCAGCCCCACTTACCCGTAAATTATGTCAGCTCTGGCCTCTGTTGTACTTAATTATGTACAGCTTTCCGTCCGAGTGATCCGTACATCATATCAACCTTCCGGCTTCTAGTATACATGCAGTGTGTTCAGCTTTTAGTCTTACTGACTTGTACATTATGCAAACTTCCAAGTCTCTGTTATAGTCAGAGTATGTTCAGCTTTCAGTCCGACTGAACCGTACATTATGTCAACCTCCCGGAGTCTATTATACTAACAGTATCTCCAGCTTTCAGCCCGACTGACCTGTACATTATGTCAACCTCCCAGCCTCTGTTATACTTATAATATGCACATCTTTAGGTCCGACCGACCGTAACATTATGTCAACCTCCCGGCCGCTGTTATATTTTAGTATGTACAGCTTTCAGTCCAACTCACTGGTACATTATGTCAACCTCTCAGCATCTTATACTTACATGATGTAAAGTTTCAGTCCACCTGACCAGTACATTATGTCAACATCTCGGCTGCTGTTATACTTACAGTATGCACATCTCTCAGTCCGACTTACCCGTACATTATGACAACCTCCCGGCCACTGCTATACTTACGGATTTTACAGCTTTGAATCCGAGTGACTGGTACATTATGTGAACCTACCGGCCTCTGTTATACTTACAGTATGTTCAGCTTTCAGACCGACTGACTTGTACATTATGTAAACCTCTAAGGCTATGTTACACTTACAGTATGTTTAGATTTCTGTACGACTGACTCGTACATTATATCAACTTCCCATAGTATGTTATAGTTACAGTATGTTCAGCTTTCATTCTGACCAGTACATTATGTCAACGTCCCGTCCTCTGTTATACTTACAATATGCACATCTTTCATTCGGACTGACCGGAAAATTATATCAATCTCCCGGATACTGTTATACTTACAGTATATACATCTTTCAGTCCGTTTTAAACGTACATTATGTAAACCCAGGCCTCAGTTTTACTTACTGTATGCACAGCTTTCAGTCCGACTCACCGACACATTATGTCAACATCCCAAATTAAGGTTGGTACAACATGTCAGTCCGACTGACTGGTACATTATGTAAACATATCGGCCTTTATTATACTTACAGTAAGCACAGCTTTCAGTCCGACTGACTCGTACATTATGTCAACTTCTCGGACTGTTATACATGCAGCATGTACATCTTTCAGTCAGAGAGTCACGTAAAATATGTGGTTCTCTCGGCTTCTGCTTTACTAACAGTATGTAGAGCTTTAAGCCCAACAAACCTGCACATTATGTCTATCTCCCGGTCTCTTTAATACATAGAGCATGTATTGCTTTCAGTACGTCTCACCGACACATTATGTCAACCATCCGGCATCTTATACATACAGGATCTGAAGTTTCAGCCCACATGACCCGTACATTATGTCAACCTCACATTCTCTGTTATACTTACAGTGTGTACATCTTTCAGTCCATCTTTCCCGTACATTATGTCAACCCTGGCCTCTGTTATACTTGCAGTATGCGCAACTTTCGGTCCAACTCACCGCCACATTATGTCAACCTCCGGGCATCTTATACCTACAGGATGTGAAGTTTTAGTATACCTGACCTTTACATGATGTCAAACTCCCGGCCATTCTATACTTACAGTATGCACATCATTCAGTCCGATTGTCCCGTAATGTATGTCGTTTTCCCGGGTTCTGCTTTACGTACGTACAGATTTAAGTCCAACAAACCTGCACATTATGTCAACCTCCCGGCCTCTTTAATACATAGAGTATGTATTGCTTTCAGTTCGTCTCACCGTCACATTATGTCAACCATCAGGCATCTTATACATACAGGATCTAAAGTTTCAGTCCACCTGACACGTACATTATGTCAAACTTCCATTCTCTGTTATACTTACAGTGTGCATATCTTTCAGTCCCACTTACCCGTACATTATGTCGACCTCCTGGCCTCTGTTTTACATACAGTATGTTCAGCTTTCAGTCTTAGTGACTTGTACATTATGCAAACCTCCAAGGCTCTGTTATACCTACAGTATGTTCAGCTTTCAGTCCGACTGCACCGTACATTATGTCAACCTCCCGGAGTCTGTAATACGTACAGAATGTTCAGCTTTCAGTCCGACTGACCCGTACATTATGTCAACCTCCCGCCCTCTGTTATACTTCAGTATGTACAACTTTGAGTAACACTGACCCGTACATTATGTCAACCTCCCGGCGTTTGTTTTACTTACAAGATGCACATCTTTCAGTCCGACTGACACGAACGTTATGTCAAGCTCCCGAATATTATTATACTTACTGTATATACATCTTTCATTCCATCTTACCCGTACATTGTGCCAACCCTGGACTCTGTTATTCTTACTGTATGTACAGCTTTAAGTCCGACTGACACATACATTATGTACACTTCCAGGCCTCTGTTATACTTACAGTAAAGTTCAGCTTTCCGTCCGAGTGTCATGTACAATATTTCATTCTCCCGGCTTCTGCTTTACGTGCAATATGTAGAGCGTTAAGCCCAACAAACCTGCACCGTTTTGCCAACCTCCTGGCCTTAGTTTTGTCCAAAGTATGCATAGCTTTCAGTCCGACTGACCGGAACATTATGTCAACATCCCGGTCGCTGTTACTCTTACAGTATATACAGCTTTGAGTCCGACTCACCATCACATTATGTCAACCTCCCGGTATCGTATGCGTATACTTACAATATGCACACCTTTCAGTCCGACTGACCGGAAAATTATGTCAACCTCCCGGCCACTATTATATTTTAGTATGTACAGCTTTCAGTCTGAATCACTGGTTCATTATGTCAACCTCTCGCGTCTTATACCTACAGGATGTAAAGTGTCAGTCCACCGGACGCTGTTATACTTATAGTATGCACATTTTTTAGTTCGACTTGTTATGAATAGGATTGTATAGCTTTCAGTCCGACTGACTTGTGCATTATGTGAACTTCTCGGACTCTGTTATACTTGCAGTATGTACAGCTTTCAGAGTGTCACGTACACTATGTCGTTTTGCGGTTTCTGATTTACTTACAGTATGCAGAGCTTTAAGCCCAGTAGACCTGCACATTATGTCAACATCCGGCCCCTGTAATACATACAGTATGTATTGCTTTCAGTCCGTCTCACCAGCAAATTATGTCAACCACCTGGCATGTTATACATACAGAATGTGAAATTTCAGTCCACCTGACCCGTACATTATGTCAACCTCCCATTCTCTATTATACTTACAGTGTGTACATCTTTCAGTCCCACTTACCCGTACTTTATGTCAATCATGGCCTCTCTTATACTTAAATTTTGTACAGTCGAGAGTGATCCGTACATTATGTCAACCTTCCGGCCTCTCTTATACGTACAGTATATCCAGCTTTCATTCCGAGTGACTTGTACTTTATGTAAACCTCTAAACCTATGTTATACTTACAGTATATATAGCTTTCAGTCCGACTGACTCGTACATTATGTCAATCTCCCAGAGTCTGTTATACTTGCAGTATGTATAGTTTTCATTCCGACTGACCCGCAAATTATGTGAACGTCCCGGCCTCTGTTATACTTACAATATGCGCATCTTATAGTCTGACTGACCGGAACATTATGTCAAACTCCCTGATACTGTTATACGTACAGTATATACATCTTTCAGTCCGTCTTACCCGTATATTATGTCAACCCTTGCCTCATTTATACTTACTGTATGTACAGCTTTCAGTCGGACTGACCCGTACGTTATGTAAACCTCCCGGGAACTGTTATATTTACAGTAAGTTCAGCTTTCATTCCGATTGTCAAGTACAATATGTCGTTCTCCCGGCTTATGTTATACTTAGAGTAAGTACAACTTTCAGTAACACTGACCGTACATTATGTCAACCTCCCAGCCTCTGTTATACTTACAATATGCACACCTTTCAGTCCGACTGACCGGAACATTATGTCAACCTCCCGGCCGCTGTTGCACTATGCTTTACATACTGTGAGTAAAGCAGAAGCCGTTAGAATGACATATTGTACGCGTCACTCGGACTGTCAAACAAACCTGAGCATTGTGTCAACCTCCCGGCCTCTCTAATAGTTACCGTATGTATATCTTTCCGTCCGTCTCATCGTCACATTATGTCACCACCCGGCATCTTGTACTAACGGGATGTGAAATTTCAGTCCACCTGACCAGTACATTATGTCAAGCTCCCGGCCTCTGTTATACTTACAGTATGTTTAGCTTTCAGTCCTATTGACCCGTACATTAGGTAAACATCCCGGCCTCTGTTATACTTACAGTATTGTAGCTTCTTAGTGACCAGTACCATATGCCATTCTCCCGGCGTTTGGTTTCCTTACAATATGTACATCTTTAAATCCAACAAACCTGCACATTTTGTCAACCTCCCGGCCACTCTAATACTCATGGTAAGTACAGCTTTCAGTCCGACTGTCCCGTTCATTATGTCAAACTCTCGGCCCGTTTTATACTTACAGTATGTTTAGCTTTTAGTCCGAGGGACAGTTACAATATGTCATTCTCCCAGCTTCTGCTTTACTTACAGTCTCTAGAATTTTAAGTAAAACAAACCTGTCATCTCTAATACTTATAGCATGTACAGCTTTCAGTTCGTCTCGACGGCACATTATGTCAACCACCCGCCATCTTAAACTTACGGGATGTAAAGTTTCAGTCCACCTGACCCGTACATTATGTCAACCTTCCGGTCTCTGGAATACATACATTGTGTACATCATTTTGTAAACATCCCTCCCTCTGTTATACTTACAGTATGTTCAACTTTTTGTCCGACTGACCGTTACATTATGTCAAGTTCCGGGTATGTGTTATACTTACAGTATGTTCTGCTTTCTGTCCGTCTCACAGCACAGTATGTAAAACACTCGCCATCTTATACTTACAGGATGGGAAGTCCACCCGTACATTATGTCAAAATGCCGGTCTCTGTTATACATACAATCTGTGTACATCTTTCAGTCCGACTGACCCGTACGTTATGTTAACCTCCCAGCCTCTGTTACACTAACAATATGTACAACTTTCCTTCCGACTGACCCGTACATTGTGTAAACCTTCAGGCCTCTGTTATACTTTCAGTATGTAGTGCTTTTATTCCGAGTGATCCGTACTATATGTCATTCTCCCGGCATCTGGTTTACTTACAGTATGTCCAACTCGCCTACACACTATGTCAACATCCGGGCCTCTCTAACACTGACAGTATGTACAGCTTTCAATCCGACTCACTGGCACATTTTGTCAACTTCCCGGCATCACACATTATTACAGGTTTGTTCCTAAATGTTTGCATCAGATCCAGCACAATAGTCCATACACTTATATACATGTAAGAGATATTACAGGTATCTTCATTTATGTACTAGACACTGCACGATTGCACATACACTTATATACCAGACATTACAGTTTTGTTGAAACATGCATGTATCAGACACAGCACGGCTGCACATGCGCTAATATATGAGATATTACAGGTGTCTTCATAAATTCATGCACCAGACACGGCACGAATGTCTATATATTTATATACAGATATTGCATGATTGTCAATATACTTATATATAAGATAGTAGAGGTTTGTTAATTAATTTATGTACTAGACACTGAAGGATTGTCTATTTAATGATTGTTTTCAATTTCTGTTTAGGATATTGGATATGAACGACTCTGGGCCGATTTACGCTTAATAAACTGCGAAGCGGTTTATGTTACGGCTTAAATCGATCCAACGACGTTTATATCCAATAATCTAACCAACAATTGAAAACAAATCTTATATTTTAAATTCTACAGTAAAAATGATGTAACAGGAACAATGTTTTACAAGTAAGTACATAATATTTGCAATTCACAATTTTAGTATTGTCACTTGTTGTTTGCGGATAAATTAATGTATAGTCAACGTCATCAATACATCTTATTATGACGTCAAAATCAGTCACTTGCTAAAAAACCAAGTTAAGTTATACGAAATAACAAACTTTGCTCAAGTATTGAGTATTTAAACGAAATTTAAATATTCAAATATATGCCAGATATTACAGGTTTGTTAATACGTTTACGTAGAAGACACTGCACGATTTTCCATTCACTTATATCCTGAATATAACTTGTTTGTTCATACATTTATGTTAGAAACTATGCGATATTGTCCAATAACTGATATGACATATTTTACAGGTTTGTTCACGCCTTTCGAACTATGCATACATTTGCATACATGCCATTAAAAGTTTGTCGATATATTTATGTCCATACACTTATATACCAGATATTACAGGATTGTTCATGCATTTATGTTCCGTACACATAAGGATTTTCTACGCATTTATACACATGATATTAGAGCGTTGTTTGTACATTGATGTTCTAGACACAGCACGATTGCCTCTACATTTATCTGCCAGATATTAAAGGATTGTCCAATACTTTATGTCCCAGAAACTGCACGTTTGTCCATACAATTATATACCAGATATTAAAGGATTGTTCATACTCTTATATAAGAGATAGCACAGGTTTCTTCATACATTTATGTAGCAGTCACTGCACTATTGCACATACACTGATATACCAGATATTACAGTATTGTTCATACATTTTTGCACGAGACACAGCACGATTGTCCATACACTTATTTACCAGATATTATATGGTTCTTCAGACATTTATGTTCCAGACACAGCACGATTGTCCAAACAATTTTATATAAGATATTAAAGGTTTCTTGATACATTTATTCCGCAGATAATGGGCCCATCTCCGTACACTTATGTACAAGATATTACAGGTTCGTTCATACATTTATGTTCCAGACACTGCAAAATTATCCATTCACGTATATACCATATATTACAGGATTGTAGACAAATTTATATTCCGGACACAACATGATTTTTAACCCATTTATATACACGATTTAAGCGCTGTGTTCATATATTTATGTTCCGGACACTGCACCAATGTCCATACACTTATATACTAGATGGTAAAGGGTTGCTCATGCCTTCATGTTCTAGACGCTGCACGATTGTACATTCACTTATATACCAGACATTACAGGTTTTTGCAGACACTGAAAGATTGTCCATACATTAATATACCAGATACTAAATGTTTGTTGATACATTTAGAGATTGAAAAGGGTTGTTTATACAATTATGTTTTAGACGCTGCACGATTGTCTATGCCCTTATCTACCAGCTAGTAAAGATTTGTCCAAACATTTATGTTCCAGACACACCACATTTGTCCATACAGTTATGTACCAGACATGATATGTTTCTTCATACATTTATGTGGCAGACACTGCATGATTGTTCATTCACCGATATACCAGATATGCAAGGTTGGTCTATATAGGTATGTTCCAGATAATGCACGATCGTCCAAACACTTATATACCAGATATGAAAGGTTTGTCCATACAGGTACTGCACGGTTGTCAATACACTTACATACAAGATATTAAAGGCTTTTTCATAGATTTATGTACCAGAAAGAAAAGGTTTATTTACACAATTATGTTCCGGACACTGCACGATTATATATGCCCTTATCTACCAGATAGTAGAGATATTACAGGTTTCTTCATACATGTATGTACCAGACAGTGCATAATTATCAATACACTTATATACCAGATATTTAAGGTTTGTTCATAAATTTTTGCACCGGACACAGCACGATTGTCCATATACTTATGTACTAGGTATTACACATTTTTTCATATATGTATGTAACAGTCGCTGCACGATTGTCCATACATTAATATACAAGCTATTAAAGGCTTTGTTCATACATTGATGTTCCAGACTGCACGATTGTCCAAACAATTATATATAAGATATTACAGTTGTGTTCATACATTTATTTTATAGACACTGCTAGATTGTACTATATTATGCACCATATATTACAGGTTTGTTCATACATTTATGTACTAGATACTGCACGATTGTCCATTCACATATATGCTAGATCTTACATATTCAAACATTTATGTTAGAAAGAATGCAAAGTTGTACAATCACAGATATATCATATGATACATGTTTGTTCATGCCTTTATCTTCCGGACACTGCACAAATGGCCATATATTTATATATATGATATTAAAAGTTTGTTCATATAATTATGTTCCGACATTGCAAGAATGCCCTTACACTTATATACCAGAGGCTTGTTCATACCTAAACACAATCAAACAAACAAAAAAACAAACAATACATTAATGTTCCAGACACTACACGATTGGCAATACACTTATGTACCAGATATTGCAGGTTTGCTCCTAAATTTATGTACTAGACACTGAACGAGTGTTCATTAACATATATGCTAGATACTGCACGTTTGTTCATACATTTATGTTAGAGAGAATGCAAAATTGTCCAATCACTGATATATCGTATATTACAGGTTTGTTCGTGCCTCTATGTTCCGAACTATGATCGATTGTCCATATATTTATATATATGCTATTAAAAGTTAATTTATATATTTATGTTCCGGACACTGCACGAATGTCCTTATACTTATATATCAGATAGTGAATAATGTTCATGCATTTATGTTTCAGACACTGCAAGTTATCCATTCACGTATATACCAGATATTACAGGATTGTAGACACATTTATATTCCGGACACAGCATGATTTTCAACCCATTTATATACACGATTTAAGCGCTGTGTTCATATATTTATGTTCCGACACTGCACAAATGTCCATACACGTATATACCAGATGGTAAAGGGTTGCTCATGCCTTCATTTTCTAGACACTGCACGATTGTACATTCACTTATATACCAGATATTACAGGTTTTTCATAGAATTATGTTGCAGACACTGAACGATTGTCCATACATTAATATACCAGATACTAAAGGTTTGTTCATACATTTACGTTCTGGACACTGTACGATCGTCTATACACTTAAATACAAGATAGAAAAGGGTTGTTTATACAATTATGTTCCAGACACTGAACGATTGTCTATGCATTTATCTACCAGCTAGTAAAGATTTGTCCAAACATTTATGTTCCAGAACATACCGCATTTGTCAATACAGTTATGTACTAAATATGACATGTTTCTTCATACATTTATGTTGCAGACACTGCACGATTATCCATTCACCTAATATATACCAAATATGCAAGGTTGGTCCATATAGGTATGTTCCAGATACTGCATGATGGTCCAAACACTTATATACCAGATATGAAAGGTTTGTCCATATAGGTACTGCACGATTGTCAATACACTTACATACCAGATATTAAAGGCTTTTTCATAGATTTATGTTCAAGACTCTGTACGATCGTTCATGTACCAGATAGAAAAGGTTTGTTTACAGAATTATGTTCCGGACACGGCACGATTATCTATGCCCTTATCTACCAGATAGTAGAGATATTGCAGGTTTCTTCATACGTGTATGTACCAGACAGTGCATAATTGTCAATATACTTCTATACATGATGTTAAAGGTTTGTTCATACACTAATAATATCATTCGTTTCGTGAAAAACTGATAAGAGCTAGATTTTCAATCGAGTAATTAAACACCTGCTTTGTTATGTATGTATGTCCGTAGTGTTTTCATGTTGATCGCGTGTATTCATGTAAATTCTCAAATAATTAAAGCGTATTATTAAGACAATGTTAATTTTATATAATATGTTTCGATTGATACATTTTTTGGCTTTGTGTATAAAGGTCAGTAGACAGGTGATATTAAAAAATGTCAGAATTCTCTTAAAATCGATTGAGATATCAATGTGTGATTGTAATTTGTAGGTGTAAATCTTAAGTGGTTACAATAAACATATCCATAATTGAAGAATTTGTTCTCTTCCACAATTTGCATCACATTAATGGAGTTTTTGAATTCTATATCGACACAAAACAATGAAATGTGTACTTTAATACATGCATTTATTGTTTTTTTTTTTTGTTTTAAACGTGTTAACTTAATTGATAGTGGAAAGACCTAAAAAGATCGTACGTTGGCGCGTTTTTTAATAGAAATCGGTTTGCTTTTGTGACCGTGTTAATCGTCTGTTTCTCGGGTCATATCCGAGTGCATTTGTAAATTTAAACACTCTGGTTTTTAAAACACCGCATTCTTAAAGTGTTTATAATGTAACATGATCTTCTGTTTATCTTAATCAGACGGACTTGAACCATCCTGTTCGTATTGTATTCAATGACAACCTCGTATTAAGATAAACGGCAAAGAAAACATCAAATGATGCATTTGCGTGTCAAAAAGTACCACGCAATTTAAATTTAACGTTGACATTTAGACTGGAGACCTGATGACTTCAAACAAACGAACCATAGGCGCAAACATATTTTTAAAAAGCATCCCTGGTATCTGACACCGATTTCGAACAGATAACAATTGAACACCGACCCCATGCATGATTTTGAATCTAAAAGAATGCAAATAACATTTATTGAAAACAACTAAATGGAGGTCTTACTTTTTTCAGCAAGTTTTCATCTCTATCATGGCGGCCAGTCTTTATTGTGTTAGTACCCAAAGAAAACCCGCACCTTCGGTAGGTCTTACGGGTGTTTGAATATAACAAGTACATAAAATCTTACACAATTATGGTTGGGCTAACATGAGTGTCGCGTTATTATATGGTTTATTACACCAATAATTATTATTATTATTATTATTATTATTATTATAATTATTATTATTTTATTTTTATTATTATTATCATTATTATTATTGTTATTATTATTATTATTATTTTTATTTTTATTATACCAAACTGTTCTCATATTTGTTAATAAAAGCTGTGTGGTCCGTCAACAATGAGACAGTACTAAAGAAATAATTCGGCTAAAATGCATTTTACTGAACATCAATAATTTTTAATCGTTATAGCTTAGCCACTTTATATTGTTACCGCTAGATACTACAGGTTTACCCTCGGATGTATGCACTTGATACTACAGGATTGACCTCACATGTATGTACTATACACTACATGATTAAACGCACATGTATGTGCTTGATACTACATGATTGACTCGCATGTATCAATTAGATACTACAAGATTTCCCACTTATGTATGTTGTAGATAATACATAATTGCCCCCACATGTATGTTCTAGATAATACATGATTTTCAACACATGTGTGTACTAGATACTACAGGATGAAACTCACATGCATGTACTAGATACTAGTTGATTAACCTAAACTGTATGTACTAGATACTAAATGATTGTCCTCACATGTACGTAGTGGATAGTAATGAAATTTCTACACATGTATGCACCGCATTCCACTGGATTGACCACACATTTATGTACACTACACTACATGATTGGATTGAAATCACATGTATGTGTTTGATGCTAAAGGATTGATATGTACTAGATACTAAAGGATTTCCTTCAAATGTATGTACTTGATACTACAGTATTTTCCACAAATGTATGTACTAGATAATACAGGGTTTTGAACAGATGTATGTACTATATACCACAGGTTCGACCTCACATATATGTACTAGATACTACTTGATTGAACTATAATATATGTACTAAATATTACATGATAGACTAGATACTACAGGAATGACTTAACATGTATGTATGAGATACTACAGGAAAAATCTCACATGTATGTATTAGATACTACAGAAATAACCTCGCATGTCTGTATTAGATACTACAGGATTAACCTCGCATGTCTGTACTAGATATTACAAGAATAACTTAACATGTATGTATTAGATACTACAGGAATAACCTCGCATGTCTGTACTAGATACTACAGGATTAACCTCGCATGTCTGTACTAGATACTACAGAAATGACTTAACATGTATGTATTAGATACTACAGGATTAACCTCGCATGTCTGTACTAGATACTACAGGAGTAACCTCGCATGTCTGTACTAGATACTAAAGGAATGACCTCACAGTTATGTATTGGATACTACTCGATTGACCAACCATTTACGTATTAGATACTACAGCATTGACTTCACGTGTAAGTACCAGATACAGAAGGATTGTCCACACATGTATGTACTATATACTAGTTGATTGACTCTATGTACAAGATACTAAATGATTGTCCTCAAAGAACCATAAACCACTGGATTGACCTCAAATTTATGTATTTGATACAACAGGATTGACCTCGCATGTATGTACTAGATGGCACAGGATTGACCACACATGTATGTACTAAACACTACAGGATTGAAAGCAGAGAATGTGCTTCATACTACAGGTTTGACCTCGCATGTAGATAAAAGATACTACATTATTGAACTCACATGAATGTTCTAGATACTATTGGATTGACCTAAAGTGTATGTACTAGATACTAAATGATTGTCATCACATGTATGAAGTAGATACTAAAGGATTGTCTACACATACATACGCCATATGCCTCTTTTTTCACCTCACATTTATGTACTAGACATTACACGATTAGAAGCACACGTATGTGCTAGATAATACTAGATTGATCTCACTTGTATGCAACAAATACTACAGGATTCAAAGCACATGAATGTGATAGATACTACATGATTAACCTCGCATGTATGTAATATATACTACATGATTGACATCACTTGTATGTAATACATACTACAGGATTGACCTCACACGTATGTACTAGATGTAACATGATTGACCTCACATGTAAATATCAGAAACTACATGATTGTCCAGACATGTGTGTGATATATATTACCCCACTTGTGTGTACTAGATACTGTTTGTTTGACCTACAACCAAGTATTTTCTGAAATGAGAAAGTCTTTTTTGGTGCCAATTTTCTCAAATGTGGGATTTTCTGGAATTTCGCTTGTTCTACTGTATTCTGGTGATAGCATGAGAGATCAGTAACTACACGATAGAAAACCATGGATATGTTTTAACATGATGTCCTACCATGCAACATTTATGATCCAACATATTGTCTCGGTAGTAACTCAAAAGATTAAATGAAATCTTCATGAGGTTTTATCTGAAACCAGGCAAAATCGTATCATTTAAAAATAGTGTCGTTAATGCTTACGGTATTCACAGATTAAAATTAATCACGTCAATTTCATTTAGAAATTTAAAACATTTTATGATTAAATTTAAGCTTACTTTTAAAAAAATTAGAATGGATTAAATATAATCCAGATACCATGAATTATTTGTGTCATGATTAAGTTTAATCAAAACGGTTCGTCTTGAATTGGAATGGATTAAATATAATCCAGATATATAACCCGAGACATTGTGTTATGATTAATTTCAATCAAGACGGTTCATGCTGAATTGGAATGAATTTAATATAATCCAGATAATCAATTGATTGATTATAAGTTTAATCAAGTAGCATTTGTGTTGATTAAAATTCTTTTTGGTGAAAATGTTTCATTTAAATCACAGTACATGTTACAGAATGTTACTTAATACTCAATTACAGGTATATTGAAAACATTAACATATACAGAATTGGTCGATGGTGATACATGTATGCAGGTTATAAATTTTGGACAATAAAGTGGTCACTTAATTTGATTTGCAGAAACAATGAGGTCGTATGATTTATTGTTTCGTCAATAATTTGAATTATTCAATTGTTTTTGTCATATACCAACGACGTCTTGGGACCCTTGATGTTTCTACTGTATGTGAACGATATCGGCGATGGCGTAAAATCAGAGGTGAAACTTTTCACGGATGATAGGGACCTAGTATATGTCTATGCTTTGAATATTTAAATATCAAGCTCATTTACTGAAGTCGAGCGACCACGTATGCATTCTGCCTTTCTTCCTACATGTAGCTATATAGCAAACTTCGTTTCTATTTTTATTTGAAAAAGATAAGGTAATAAAATGGGATTTTCAACCTTATCGTGTGACACAAACACATAATTTTAATAGCGTGATATAATCTTTAACCATTGTTAGGCAAGTTGTGTTCATATTATATCTTAGAAAACCTGACTTAAAACAAAACAATTTAAAATACAATGTATCGTAACAGAATACAATAGGTTACAATCAATCAGTCATTTTACATGGACATGTCCACCATGCGGAACAATAAACCTCAGCACAACATCAATAGAGGACAACGATATAGACACAAGTAACCCATATAGTAGTCGCAATGAGGAAGACACAGACAGTAGCAATGAAGATGAAACTTGCGAATCAACAATAAACACTTCCAGTGACAGTAACGATGAACAACTACATCCAAACAATAGACAGAGAAACATTAAATTGATGCTGGTAAACTGTAACAGCCTAGTCAGCAATAGAAAACAGGCTCTATTTAACCAAATTCTAGATGAACACAAGCCTGATATCATTTGTGGATGTGAGTCAAAATTAGATGGAACCATTAGAAGCGAGGAAGTCTTCCCAACAGACGAGTATGACATACACCGAAAGGACAAAAAGAAGGGAGAAGGAGGCGTTTTTATTGCAATCCATAGCAGCTTAATTGTAACACCAGAGGTAGACTTAAACACAAACAGCCAACTGATCTGGGTCAAGATACAAACCTGATCCTAGCAGGGGATTTCACCCTTCCAGACATAAACTGGACAATAATACTATCAGAGATCGACCACAATACTCAAACAACTTAATCAGAGAGCCATAGATATCTGCAAAGACAATTCTTCACCAAATGACAAACGAACCAACTAGAAATGATAATATTTTAGACCTGATATTATTGACCACTTCCCAGGACCTTATAGAGGACATCCAAGTAAAACCAGGAAAGAGTGACCATGAAGTAGTAAGTCATAGTCCTGTTTAATATAAAAGACTACTCATGAAGCTAAACTACTATAGAATCAGAGACTACACCAATGAATGAATTGAACACTGGCTAACAACACGAAGGCAAAGAGTTGTTCTCGACGATGAAGCCTCCACCGAAGTACACGTCGACTCAGGAGTTCCCCAAGGAACAGTCTTGGGACCCTTGATGTTTCTACTGTATGTGAACGATATCGGCGATGGCGTAAATTCAGAGGTGAAACTTTTCGCGGATGACTGTCTGCTTTATCGCATCATTGACTCAGAGAGAGAGATACACACCAACTGCAGGAAGATATCAGCAGAATGACGGAATGGTCGAAGAAATGGCTTATGAGATTCAACGCCAAGAAATGTTATGTCATGAAACTTAAGAGGTCAAGACAAAACATCACGTCCAACATCATCTACAACATCGATGACACAGCACTCGAGGAGGTAGACCACCATCCATACCTCAGAGTGGAACTGGGAAATGACCTCAACTGGAACCACCACATCGACCAAATTACCATCTTAGCTTTTTTCAGGAGAAATCTCAACAAGTGTAACCCAGAAGTTAAAGAAAAGGCATATGTGACACTGATCAGACCTAATCTTGAATATGCATCATCAGTGTGGGACCCATATCGCCAATACCAGATAGACTCCATCTAGAAAACGCAACGTATAGCTGCCCGCTTTGTAACCGGTCATTACATGCGCCACCAAAGTGTCACTGCCATGCTCCAGGATTTGAAATGAACATCCTTTCAGCAGAGGAGAAAAGAACAGCAACTGGTGAACCTTTACAAATGCGTCAACAACATCAGCGCTCTGAGGCTACCACCATACATAGCCAGACCTACAAGAACCACAAGAGAACAGAGCAGCAACAGTTTTATACCTATCAGGTGCAACTACGACAACTACAAGTACAGCTTTTTCCCGAAGACATTACTGGAATGGAACTGCCTACCAGAGAGGGTCGTAATCTGTAAATATGTAAATTTAGCGACCTTGCGTGGAAGCAACGCCACACAAGTTTTCCTGTGAGTTGATGCTGTTTGACGGCCCTTCACAGTATTCCAGTAAATGTAAATGTAGATGTAATCAGATGGTATATAGTTGTCAAATATATAGAAAATTAAGATTTCAAATAACTTTTATATTTTGATTAAAAGATTGAACATATCTTACACCAACATACAATATCTAAACAAATTTAATATGTGTAAACTTGATAAAAACAGTTTAACTTACATTAACAACAACAAAACTGTTGAACCGCATTTTTCCCTCCAATAACAAATCTTGGTTACCGGAGTGTTTTAGTAAATGCAAATAAAGTCAAAGCGTCTAAGTGACTAGTACAGAAATAATCAAGATCGTCCCAGCGTTTACCTAATTAAAGCGCCTTCGTAACAACAAAAATTGAAATTATTTTTTTTTATCAGATTATTCTTTTTTAAGGTTTTTAATGCTTTAAATAATTTCCGCAATAATAATAATAATATTTTGTCAGACGCGTTGCAAATTCTAGGTAATTTTCGCAACATATTTGATAAAACATTCAAAAGTTTCAACAGTAGACGATATCTAAATCCTTTTACTTTTCCTAAATTCTGTTCAGTATCCATTGTTTTCAATTAAAATTTGATATAAATTATAAAGCCTACGGTAATGCTTTGTTTTAAGAAATTCCATAACAAAACGCAGGATAGTTGAACTTCTTACCCTATTTCTTAAGCTGTTGTAAGAAAACACAGTGATAATATTACATTTTTGCGATAGAACATATTGATAATATAAGTAGTTTAGTTTGTATCCTCTCATTGAAAAGTGAGTGATTTGGTGTTTTACGCCCTTACAACACTATATATGTTATTAAAGGCGGCGAACATAAAAAGGATGATAAACTGAGATGAAATTTAACCATATTTTCAGACATAACATAATTTTCAAGTTTTCTGCGATTCCTACCGTATAATCATAGAGAATATACAGATAAGATTAGCAAACCCCTACAGTATTATCACAGAGAACATACAAATAAGATGAGCAGATTCCTACCGTATTATCACAAAGAACATACGGATAAGATTAATTAGCAGATTCCTACCTTATAATCACAAAGAACATACAGATATGATGAGCAGAATCCTATCGTATTATCACAGATAACATACAGATAAGATTAGCGGATTCCTACCGTATTATCACAGAGAACATATAGATAAGATTTATAGCAGATTCCTACCTTATAATCACAAATAACACACAGATAAGATGAGCAGAATCCTACCGTATTATCACAGAAAACAGAGAGATAAGTTTTAAGCAGATTCATATCGTATTATCACAGGAAACATATAGATAAGATTTAAAGCAGATTCCTATCGTATTATCACAGAAAACATACAGATATGATTAGCAGTATTATTATAGAATATAGATAAGATTAGCGCATTCCTATGGTATTATCACAGAGAACATTCAAATAAGATGAGCAGATTCCTACCGAATTAATCACAAAGAACATACAGATAAGATGAGCAGATTCCTACCGTATTATCACCATGATCACAGATAACATACGGATAAGATTAGCAGATTCCTACCGTATTATCAAAAAGAACATACAGATAAGATGAGCAGATTCCTACCGCATTATCACATAGGACATACAGATAAGATTAGCAGATTCCTATCGTATTATCATAGAGAGTATACAGATAAGGTTAGCAGATTCCTACCGTATTATTATTGAGAACATACAGATAAGATGACCTGATTCATACCGTATTATCACAGAGAAGATAGTGATAATATTAGCAGATTCCTACTGCATTATCGCAGAGAAGACAAAGATAATATTTAGCAGAGTCCTACCGCATTATCACAAAGAACATACATATAAGATTAGCAGATTCCTACCGTATTATCACAGAGAACATACAGACAAGAGGAGCAGATTCCTACCGTATTATCACAGAGAACATACAGATAAGATAGCAGATTCTTACCGTATTATCACATAGGACATACAGATAAAATTAGCAGATTCCTACCGTAGTATCACAGAAAACATGCAGATAAAATGAGCAGATTCCTACCGTATTAAAGAACATACAGATAATATTAGCAGATTCCTACCGCATTATAACAGAGGACATACAGATAAGATTAGCAGATTCATACCATATTATCACAGAGGACATACAGATAAGATGAACAGATTCTACCGCATTATCACAGAACATACAGATAAGATGAGCAGATTCTTACCGTATTATCACAGAGAACATACAGATAAGATTAGCAGATTCCTACCGTATTATCACAGAGGATATACAGATAATATTAGCAGATTCCTACCGTATTATCACAGAGCACATACAGAAAAGATGAGCTGATTCCTGCCGTATTAAAGAACATACAGGTAAGATTAGCAGATTCCTAACGTATTATCACAGAGAACATACAGATAAGATTAGCAGATTCCTACCGCATTATCACAGAGAACATACAGATAAGATGAGAAGAGACTCCTACCGTATTAGCACAGAGAAGATAGACATAATATTAGCAGATTCCTACCGCATTATCACAGAGAACATACAGATAAGATTACCAGATTCCTACCGTATTATCACAGAGAACATAAAAATATGATTAACAGTTTCCTACAGTGAACATTCAGATAACATTAGCAGATTCCTACCGTATTATCATAGAGAACATTCAGATAAGATTAGCGGATTCCTATCGTATTATCACAACGAACATACAGATAAGATTAGCGGATTCCTACCGCATTATCACAGAGGACTTACAGGTAAGATGAGCAGATTACTACCGTATTATCACAGAGATAATACAGATAAGTTGAGCAGATTCCTACCGCATTATCACAGAGAAAATACAGATCAGATGAGCAGATTCCTAACGTATTATCACAGAGAACATAAAAATAAGATAAGCAGATTCATACCGTATTGTCACAGAGAACATACAGATAAGATTAGCAGATTCCTACCGTATTATCATAGAGAACACACAGATCAGATAAGCGGATTCCTACTGTATTATCACAGAGAACATACAGATAAGATTAGCAGATTCCTACCTTGTTATCCCAAATAAGGTAAAAATCAGATTAGCAGATTCCTACCGTATTATCACAGAGGACATACAGTAAGGTGAGCAGATTATTATCGTATTATTCTAGGGAACATACAGATAAGATTAGCGGATTTCTATCGCATTATCACCGAGAACATACACATAAGATTAGCGGATTCCTTGTGTATTATCAGAGAGAACATATATACAGATAACATACAAAGATAAGCAGATTCCTACCGCATCATCACAGAGAACATACAGATAAGATTAGCAGATTCCTACCGTATTATCACAGAGGACATGCAGATTAGATTAGCAGATTCCTACCGTATTATCACAGAGAATATACAGATAAGATTAGTAGATTCCTAGTGTATTATCATAGAGAACATAAAATAAGATGAGCAGATTCCTATCGTATTATTACAGAGAACATACAGATAAGATTAGCAGATTCCTACCGTATTATCACAGAGGACATGCAGATTAGATTAGCAGATTCCTACCGTATTATCACAGAGAATATACAGATAAGATTAGTAGATTCCTAGTGTATTATCATAGAGAACATAAAATAAGATGAGCAGATTCCTATCGTATTATTACAGAGAACATACAGATAAGATGAGCAGATTCCTACCGTATCATCACAGAGAACATAATAAGATTAGCAGATTCTTACCGTATTATCACAGAGAACATACAGAAAATATTAGCAGATTCCTATTGCATTATCACAGAGAACATAGAGATAAGATTAGCAGATTCCAGATAACGTACAAATCAGATTAACAGATTCCTACCGCATTATCAGAGAATATGCAGATAAAATTAGCAGATTTCTACCGTATTATCACAGAGGACATACAGTAAGGTGAGCAGTTTATTATCGTATTATTCTAGGAAACATACAGATAAGATTAGCAGATTTCTATCGCATTATCACAGAGAACATACAGTTAAGATGAGCAGATTCATATCGCATTATCCAAGGGAACATACAGATAAGATTAGCGGATTCCTACCGTATTATCACAGAGGATATACAGATAATATTAGCAGATTCCTACCGTATTATCACAGAGAACATACAGAAAAGATGAGCTGATTCCTGCCGTATTAAAGAACATACAGGTAAGATTAGCAGATTCCTAATGTATTATCACAGAGAACATACAGATAAGATTAGCAGATTCCTACCGCATTATCACAGAGAACATACAGATAAGATGAGAAGAGACTCCTACCGTATTAGCACAGAGAAGATAGACATAATATTAGCAGATTCCTACCGCATTATCACAGAGAACATACAGATAAGATTACCAGATTCCTACCGTATTATCACAGAGAACATAAAAATATGATTAACAGTTTCCTACAGTGAACATTCAGATAACATTAGCAGATTCCTACCGTATTATCATAGAGAACATTCAGATAAGATTAGCGGATTCCTATCGTATTATCACAACGAACATACAGATAAGATTAGCGGATTCCTACCGCATTATCACAGAGGACTTACAGGTAAGATGAGCAGATTACTACCGTATTATCACAGAGATAATACAGATAAGTTGAGCAGATTCCTACCGCATTATCACAGAGAAAATACAGATCAGATGAGCAGATTCCTAACGTATTATCACAGAGAACATAAAAATAAGATAAGCAGATTCATACCGTATTGTCACAGAGAACATACAGATAAGATTAGCAGATTCCTACCGTATTATCATAGAGAACACACAGATCAGATAAGCGGATTCCTACTGTATTATCACAGAGAACATACAGATAAGATTAGCAGATTCCTACCTTGTTATCCCAAATAAGGTAAAAATCAGATTAGCAGATTCCTACCGTATTATCACAGAGGACATACAGTAAGGTGAGCAGATTATTATCGTATTATTCTAGGGAACATACAGATAAGATTAGCGGATTTCTATCGCATTATCACCGAGAACATACAGATAAGATTAGCGGATTCCTTGTGTATTATCAGAGAGAACATATATACAGATAACATACAAAGATAAGCAGATTCCTACCGCATCATCACAGAGAACATACAGATAAGATTAGCAGATTCCTACCGTATTATCACAGAGGACATGCAGATTAGATTAGCAGATTCCTAACGTATTATCACAGAGAATATACAGATAAGATTAGTAGATTCCTAGTGTATTATCATAGAGAACATAAAATAAGATGGGCAGATTCCTATAGTATTATTACAGAGAACATACAGATAAGATGAGCAGATTCCTACCGTATCATCACAGAGAACATAATAAGATTAGCAGATTCTTACCGTATTACCATAGAGAACTTACAGATAAGATTAGCAGATTCCTATTGTATTATCACAGAGAACACACGGATAAGATTAGCTAATTTCTAGTGTATTATCACAGACATTTGACTTATATATCATGTACCAAAGATTAGATATACTCTGGAACACACTAATTCAGCACATTAAGATATCCGAAAAAGATATTTATACTTTCTTACAGGATATTGTTAAGAGTTGCCATTCATTATTGCTGGTACTGTTTTTTTCTTCCATGAGCGCTTAATTGTGTCTATTTTCTTTACCAAGTTCGTAATTCTAGTTCAGATTTCTCTGTAAGTTTAGTGGTATTTGTTTCTTAGTGTTGCTTTCGTTTGTATCGACTTCACTCCTAGGAACAGTCAGAATTGAGCCAGGTAATTTTTACACTTTATATAGTCGAATTGAATCTAATGATTACTAACCAGTCATGAATTTTTCATATTCACTTTTTCTAACGGGCCGTTAATAATTGGTTATAAGAAGAATTATTTCACTCAATTTGCTTCTTACTAGTATAGAGATAATGCAGCGGATTATAAGAAAAATATTTATAAAAAATTACCTGGCTTGATTCGCAAGTCCCTTGGAGTGGACTAACTGTTTTTGCCTTTTCCAACATTTTTTTTTACATCTGGACACATGAAACCCATGGTAGACTGACAAATTTTTGACACATGCAGCCTTTGGTGAACTTTCCATTCACATTTCACAAGGAATTCAATTTTTTTTTCAAAAGAAGACCAAAATAAATTAAAGTTACAAAAATATTATATTTCTCATTGAAAAATCCTTGAGAAAAATGTAATCAAAACTGTTTTGTCCTTTTCTTAAACATAAAACAAACAACAATCAATCATTTTTCCAGTAATGTGCAACAGAACACGTCTTCTTATTTTTTCTTTTATTTGATATTTGCAAAATATTAAATACATGTATTTAAAAAAACAAGATTAAGATCGTAAAAGGTAAATAAATGCAAAGTACATAATAATTGTAGCCATATTGAAACATGTTTTTATTACACAACTATAGATCTCAAAGTATAAAAATATACATAACATTATTATAAATATTGAAATCTTTCTGACAATCACATTCTTTTACAGAAGGATTTTATCTGAGTTTTTTTTCTTTCTATTTCGAGGATTTCAAAAAATGTGAAATGATATATTTAATCTCATAAAACTTGATCATTAATGCTACTGAACAGGCTACCTGTTTTACCTTTTTTTGGTACAGTACTTTTCTTTGCCATTTTTCAGTTTGGCCTTACAATGCTTTGATTCAAATGCTACTGATGAGAGGCTACTCCTTGAAATATCAATATAAAGCATAACCAAATTGAACGCTTTATGGATACCACTTTGGTACAATATGTACTTTGTAGTTTGAAACCAATGGATTGATAACTGCCCCTGATGAACCAAAGGTCCCTGAGGGTAATCACAGCCATGTTTCTACATAAATTAAACCATTTGTTTTATTAAAACTCCTGTTTAAAACACCAGGTGTCTTTCCTTATATAGTGCACATGATATCATCAGTGCTGGTTTGACTGCTGAAAAGTTTTGGGTTGAGGACTTTTCTTTCGATAATTTTGGTTTTTGATATTCCATTTTTTTTTATTTAAATGCAGATAATGAGAGACCACTCCTTGAATATAGCTAGGACAATCAAATTAATACTGTTTTGATACTTTTTATAATGTTTCAGAAATTGCCAATCAGCCAGAAAAACTAAGGTCAAGATCTAAGAGATGGGACATTACTGTCCAAGGCTACAGGTGGGGCATATCTATACCACATTAAATAACTGTAAGCTTAACAGTTCCTAAGACATGAAGACTTCACAAGACTTGAACATGTAATTATAATTATTGACAATTGTCAGTCACAAAAACACAAATTAAAGTCTAGCTCAAGCGTTTGGAAGCTCTACTGGAGCAAGCAAAGATTCATCCATAAAATAAAAACTACTCAATATTAAATATAGAAGCTATGGTTACAACCACTCAGATCCTAAGCTTAATTAGATTTATTTTACACTTCATGGCAAAATGTATGTTGAGGTTAGGGTTATACCTACTGCACAATGACTATATAACATCAAATACAATATCTATATATCAAACTGAACTACTTAAACAGTCACCAAAGTTACTAAGTACAAGAAATTTGAAAAAGGACTGTCTTTTCTACTTGATCTTTATTCAGTTTTTGTTTTTTTCCAAGGGTCTTATGATGAACATTATCCATGCCATATGGTGAATGTTTTATTCATTCGTTACATTTTCCTTTTTCTTGATTTAACCTGCAAAACAAATGAATATAATAAAAAACAAAACTATCAATGGTAAAATGCATTCAGAAATTTCAAAAATGCTGGTTGTAAAAAAACAGGAGATAATAATGTTTTGATAGTAATATATACTGTTTCACTTCTTTGATTTTTTATAGGATAAACAGTATTTGTTTGACTATGCTTTTTAAATTACAAATCACAATTTCAAAAGTTCTTCCTTCAGTTTTATGACTAAATCAATATGATTAGTCAATAGAGAGCTATATTCACACCTAACTGCTATAATTACAGAAGGTATCAAACAAGAGGGTACGTCATGTAATGTGACGGTGTGCATTTGGATTTTGCTTCTTTTAGGACACAATTACAAAAAGTTCCCATACATATAAATATGAAACAATAACTTTTATTTAACACTTTCAATCTAGTTCATTTCTTCTTTTATTTGTATAATTCTAAAGTCTTAATATAAGTATCGATATAAAAAAGTACTTGAAATCTTTGTAATAAAAATGTTTTTTTTTATTAAAAAAGAATTTGTGCGAAAGACATAATGCTCCATCTTGCAACAATTGGGACGGACGGACAAACAGACCCGAACACTATATGCCCCCTACTTTTGTAGATAGGGCATCAAAACTCAAGTGTAGTAAGTTTAACAAGAGACTCCCATTGAATGCCGAAATTTTAGGCTATATAATGCAAAAACATTTTTTCCTATAAAGGGTTATTGAAAAACTTTCATTGAACATTGAACTGAATTTTTTGTAGGACCATAGCTTGCTAAGCAATATGTTTATTAAAAGGTTTTTTCTAGCTTTTACAGTTTGCAATACAATGAGGAAATGCAGTTAAAATGGTCAATTTTGGCATTTCAAGGTAACTCCTAAACAAGACAGTCCTACAACTTTGATCCTGTTACATGTATCATGATGTGCTAAACAATATGCAATTTAAATTTCTTAAATATCTTTTATAGTTTTCAAGATATTAAGCTTAAAATGTGCAAAAATAAATAAATCAGGAAAAGGGGCAATAACTCCTACATAGGTAGTTGGATCTTTTCCATAATTGCAGGGCAGGTAGATCTCAAGGTGCTCAACACTTTTAATTGGAATCAGAATTTTGATATATATCACCATTTTGAGTTATCAGCAAAAAACTACAATTTACCCTTTTGTTCTATTTTTAGCAACGGCAGCCATGTTTTTTTAACAAATCTGAAATCCGAACAATAGTTTTGTAGCACCCATGCCAATAAACGACTGTACTAAGTTTAATTACAATTAAACTTAAAGTGTTTGAGAAGTCAATGATTTTTATATCTTGAGGAAAGGCAGTTAAAATGACATTTTAAGGGGAATAAGTCCTAAAAGTAACAGACCTACAACTTAGATCCTGTTACAAATTTTGTAGATCTTGATGTGCTTACCAATATGCATTTTAAATTTCTCAAATATCATTTATACTTTCCAAGATTAGCTTAATAAGTGCAAAATTTGGGGAAAAAAATCACAAAAAGGGCATCAACTCCTACATGGGTCATTGGATCTTCTAAAAACTTTTGAGGCTGGTAGATCTTGAGCAGCTGATCACTTTCACCCTTGCCAGAATTTTGATATTTGTGACAGTTTTTGAGTTATTTGCAAAAAACTGCAATTTACCCCTATGTTCTATTTTTAGCCATGGTAGCCATGTCAAAAATCAAAATCAAAAATCCAAATGAGTTTTGTAGCACATATTCATTAAACAACTGTACCAAGCTTGGTTGCATTTGGACTTGTGCTGTCATAGGAGTTAACGTTTGTAGAAGTTAACAGACGGACTACAGACACCAAGTGATGGCAATAGCTCACGTGACCCTTCGGGTTAGGTGAACTAAAAAGCTGTTTAAGTGTGAAAGTATCTTTTTACTTACATATACATGTTGTACACATGTCAATAATTGCTATAAAAAGTCTTACCTTAGGTCGTTCTCGTTCTAACTCCAAGTCATCCTGAATTTGTGTTCCAATATTGACAGGCTGTTCAATTTGTTGAAATTTGTGAACTAGCCTCAGCAAAGATAATGGCCAAACAGTTCTTTTTGTGCTATGCTGGTGTGGATTCTCAAAAAAATCCTCCCAGCACTTATTCTCTTGGTTGTTCAAATGGTTTTTCACCTTTCGTATTACAACTTTTAAATTATCTAAAGTTTGTCAAAATTTGGTGCAACAATTTCTGGAATATCTAAAATGAAAAAAAAAACCTTCAAGATTATTAAATTTTTATTTGATATGAATTATTTCTGACTACTGCATTGATTGTGAACTAAATGATGTGGTTTATTATTACTGTGATGTGTACAGGAAGTTCAAAAAGTGAATACACTTAGTTTTATTGAGACACACTTTAATATTTTAGATCTATTTGTGTATTTTAAATATACATAGATATTTGTTACATGTGATTAAAAATGTACATTGCAAAAGCTCTAATGCATATTACCCTCTTTTAATATAGATATCCAACCACATAAGAATCTGGAATTTACCATGATTATATAGTATGTATGTTGTTCACCAAAAAAGACAATGCTTGAACAATTGAAAAAAGTGTGCTGTACAAAATAATCATAATTCAATTTGCAAACTATAGAATAACAAAAAGGTACTATATTTAAAAGATTCCATAAATTGAAATGACGTGTTCTTTTCTTATGTCTTTTCTTGCATTTTTCAAAATATTTATACTCATGACTAGATCTTATCCATGAGTCAACTCTCAAACTAACTATTTATTTACTGCATTACTTACCTCTGGGAAAACATTGGTTTTCATCTTCATCATAAAGCAACAATTCTATTTGGTCCTCATCAGCTGAGGGGTACCACTCATCAGTTGACCATAGTCTTGCTTTAAGAGTTACATGGTCTGGAGCATCAGAAGATATCCTTTTATAAAAAAAGGTCGTCTAGACAATTTTTTACTTCTGGAGCTAGAAACAAATTTACAACCTATTTTGAAGTAAGCAGTTTAAAACTTCATCCAACGTGTGTTTGTCTATGACAGATTTATCACTTGATTTCACTCTCGTTACGAATTGAGTCTGCGTTGTTGATTGCTTTTCAGTTGTTTTTTGTATTTTTGTGGGTTATGTTGTCTGTTTTTCCGTCCTATTCTCATTGGTGTTTACTGGTTTTGTCTCTGCCCTTTCAGACTTTTGACTTTCGAACGCCCCATTGGTACCTGTGCTTCTTACAGATTTATCAGACACTTAAACCAAAAGTGTTACCACAAGTTCACTGATTCTACTGAGCACACTCAGCAACAAATATACCAGGTATACATTAATTTGGTCATGTGATTTCAGAGAACATTTTTGAAAAGGTGGACTAATGGACGACAGGTGCCAAGTGATTACAAATTCTCAGTTGGCCAATACCCATCAGTGTGCCACAGCCTAGACAGGTGTTATTTAGCAATTATGCAAATGATCACGTGAAAACAATCATACATGTACACTTTTAAGTTTTATTAAAACTTCATTTGATAAGATTCGAAGACTTAAATCTTAGTTAACTAATTATGGGACTTACCAAAATTGGTGGGAAAAATGAATGATTTGTTATATTATTCAAGCTTTTAGCCATCCACTCCCTTACGTTCCATACTGTTCCAATTTCTTCAATATTAATAGGAACACTAAATGCTTTTGGTATTTCATTCATGAGATCTGGAATCGTAAAGGCATCAACACGACGAAGATGTTGCGAAATTTTGCTAAATCGCTGATCAATATCTTCATGTGTGTGGCCTTTCATCAGGAAAGATAAAAATATCTGAAAAATGTTTTCTTTTAAATTAACATTTTAAAATGGTTTCTACATCATGTGCATGATTATGTATTAATCCGATGCTATTTTTAAAATTGCTGATCATAACTTGTTTTAATTTTTTTTAAAACAGGTTATTAATAAATTTAAATAAAAAAAATTGAATAAATATTTCATTTTTTAACATACTTTTTGAATAAAAATATCTGAAAAATGTTTTCTTTTAAATTAACATTTTAAAATGGTTTCTACATCATGTGCATGATTATGTATTAATCCGATGCTATTTTTAAAATTGCTGATCATAACTTGTTTTAATTTTTTTAAAAACAGGTTATTAATAAATTTAAATAAAAAAAATTGAATAAATATTTCATTGTTTAACATACTTTTTTAATAAAAAAATTGTATTCAATGTATTTTGTTTGCATTTGTTTGTTTACTCTTGTATATAACCAGTTTATATGGATCATTACCAGTCATGCATATCTACCAATCAGATGATCATACCAATATATCAACAACCTACCTCTTTAACATATCCCCTCAGACAAAGGTAGCATAAAAATCCCAAAATAGTTTTGTTCTTGTTTTCCCTTCCACAATTATCACATTGCAGGTACAATATTGGAGGAAGACAACCATTGATTGCTCGGTCAACAAGAGCATTCAGCAAACAACTGCATGTCAAATTGGGATCATGTGGGTACTCGTTGAGGTCAAGATAAAAGATTGTTTTTTGTCCATGAACAATCAGACCTGTCACATGGGTTTTCAGGTATTGTTGTGCTTCCTGAAAAAACAACTATAAATTAACTTCCTGTATCAAAAACACAGTATGTGCAATATTTTTATTATTGTTGGCAAAAAAACTAAACATTGACATAGATATTGGTACAATTGATATTCTAATATGTAATTTGCAATACCACAAATGTGTTTTTGAAAACAAAATTATTAAAAAAAAGTTGCAACCCAATAATTTAGATTATGAATGACATGCAGTTTATCTATCAAAATTCTTCAGAGATATCTCAACGCAAAAAAAAAACAAACATCATAAAAATAAAGAACACAGCATTAAATCTGACTTGTGTTATGACTACAATCTACTGTCTGTATTGGGTACTCTGGAGAACAGAAATTCTTAACAATATTTCATTATATCACTGCTGGGGCCTTTCAAATGATTGCTATTTTTATCTTTGCAAAAAAACATAACTATATTTACAAAAAGAATGAAGAAAGTAGCTTACCTCCTAGATAAATGAAGCAAAGTCACTTTGCCCCGTCATTTCTCCATTTAAAAAGGCAGCCATTTTGTGGATGCCAAAATTTAAAAATCACTTTATTGTATATTTTGGAAATATCCTTTAGCCCACAGAGGTATTTTGCGATCATCTTTTTTTTGTTTACATCTGGGAGTGCTTTTTGACGTCATATGACATCACAATAGAAATTGGCATTTTTTTCCCACCATTTTTTTACAATGGGAATTTCCCATAGAAATGCAAGTATAAAAAGTTTCAGAAAATGAAACAAATATTATATAAAGTTGTAATATGTTTTGATTATGTCTTTTTGGTACTAATAGGATTATGTGAATAAAGTAAAGCTGAGTTATTTACGAAAAAATATTTTTGATCTTTCCATTCTCCAGACTACCCTTTACAGACAGTCAAGTTTATAACACTACATCATATGACATTAAGGTTACTACCAGATGTCGGCTGTTCCTCAGTCATTAAAACTGGTAGCACATGAGAACCATCTGCGACAGAACGATGTAGAACCCCAACACTCAAGCACATTTAATTATGTTCAAATATTTTCTTTTACATATGCAGAAAGAATTTTTAATTTTGCCAAAAATATAAAATTCTTAATCTATAGATATTTAGAATTAACAGGTCTCCAAGGGTAATCACAAGCCTGCCATGGTCATCAGAACTTGTCTGACATAAATGTACTTATATACAACATGTATTAATATTTGTAATGATTGAAATTTCCTATAATTCAAAATGGTTTAAACACCCAATTTCTTTTCTTGTACTGCATGCAAATATATATATATATATATATATATATATATCCTCAATGCTGAATTTGACTTTGATCCCTGTTTAAACTTTTTGGGTTTTCAGTACTTTAAGGTTTTGATCATCAAAATTGTTTTTAAAAAATTACACTTAATTAGGAAAAGAAACACTGGGAAATTCAATGATCACAATGACCCCGACTTGTGAAAGGAGTAGGAACAAGGTTTTATAGCGCCAAACCATTCCCTTCCATACTGATCATTAAGCTCTGTTAATATATAGAGTCACACATTTAACACAGCAAGGTTGTGAGACACAATAGGGATAGTGAGATCAACATCTGTGACAGTACAACAAACAGCAAAAATGAATATTTCTTTAATTCATCTGAACAATCCTATCAATTTAACTCTTTTATTAATTTGTCTGTACACAAATACATACTTTTGGTCTTGACCAGCCTCTAAAATGAGGCACACCAGTTTTGGATTGATCCATACCATCAATTATCAAGCTGAGGTATTGTTGGGGGGATCTGATGGCATTTTCTCGCTTATTGTAGTAATCTAATCTTTCTTTCCTTAAAATAAACATTATCAATTGTTTTTTTTCATAGAAATAGAACACACGTTAGTTCATAACAATAAATATACAATAGTGCATATATTTATCATTATTAATTATAATCGACGCTTTTACATCAACAGGACTTAAATTATTGTTTGGCTTAATGATACTGCCAATAGAAGATAAAATGAGAGGCTGAATAAGTGTATGTGACACAACCTACATAGGAAAATGGCAATTTAAAAAATAGCTCAAATGGAACTTTTGTCCAGGTTAGCTAAAATGGTACAATATACATAAGTTTGGGGAATCCGGAGAAAGTTCTTTAATATAATTATTTTTTCTGGGCATGACGACTTCAGGTGCAATAAAGAGAAATAAATCAAAATAAATATTGCTTTGTTGTTTATTAAAGATGGAATCTTCGATTTTGGCAATATTTCTACACATATAAGACTATTTTTTCATTCAATTGAAGTATTTACAGTTTATAGAGATATGTTTGTTTTCATGATCTCACAATCGCTTTTAAATAAGTCTACCAGGCAGCAAACCAGTTTGACTCACAATCTGGTCAAGTCACGTAATAATTTCTGTACAGGTGTATAATTAACAAATTTTTCTGGAAAAGCAATGAACTCGAAAGTCACATATATTCACAATAAAAACCTTTGCCTATCCAAGTGTTCTTGTAAATCTCTTTTAAGTGCAGCTTTAGCCTCTGGATCTTTGATGGCGTGTATGTTTCTGCCAGCAACTAAACATGTAGTGCAAGGATTAATGTGTTTTTGCTGAAAAAACATGAAGATCAAAATTAAAAGAAACAGTGTTGTCCTTTTAATTGTACATGTGCACACAAAGTACCAGAGTGGGTACAAATAAAAGAACTATATGTCATTAAATGGTAGAAAATCACTTGTAAGCATCAAGTACCCTAACCAAGATTTCAAAAATGATGTCATCTGGATCATATATAATACAAAGAAAGAAACTTGTTTCATATAGTTTCAAATCAAATCATTCAGAAAAAAGGTTATCACTAGAGTTTGTATAAAAATGCATATTTTTAACAATATCTGGTAAACAAGTGACAAGTATCAGGCATTAAGGTTTAAATAAAGGAAAAGGTGACTGTCAATTAAGACTAAAAAAGTTTCATGTTCCAATTTTAATAATTACATGATGTGTAGTACGTGTTGTATTGTGTTTGATGCAATTTACAAACCATTTTACATCTCATTAAAGATTAAAACACATAATGTTCAGTTGGTTCAAGAAATATTGAAGAATGTTAAACTTTGAAAGTTGTTTATTTTCAACATAAAAAAAAACATTTCAATGAAGCTAATATTTAACTCAAATTTGGCATAATTTGTCTTATTGTACAGCCTTCCTTCGCAGTTGACTACTTTCATCATAAATTCTAATGATGTTGGAGATCTGTAGATTCATAGATTATTATCTTATATTGGAACAAAAGTTTCGAAGATCTAGAATAAAGGTAACAACAACACTGCCAAACTGGGATGATCAATCTAGTCATATGTCCAAGAAGAAATGAAAAAACAAGGCAAAGACATACCAGAGAAATTGAAGATTGCAATGGTCCTGACTTGGTACAGGCATTTCAAAAGAAATGGCGAGTTAAACCAGGTTTAATGGCGCCAAACCTCCCTCTTCCATTGGTAACATAGGGTTGGTAACACAAAACAGTACAACATGGTTGTGAGACATCATAGGGATCATAATTAAAGCTGACAGATAAACACATTAAACTATTAAACAGCCAAAGAACTTACCCATAACTGTATTTATACTAACATAAAATCATAAAAAAAGAATGAGATAATGCTGAACATGGGATAACTTCTATATGTTATATAATTAATGATGAATCAGAACAAAGTTCATCAATTAATTACATATCTTTCTATAATACTGCTTTAATTAAAAAAATACCTTAGCAAATAAGACATCCTTAAAATAGTCTCCAAACAGTTTGTAGAAATAATGTTCAGTTACTGGCTTAACTTCTGTTTGGCCAGTTTTAGCTTCTATATATTCATCCCATAAAAACTTCTTTGTTACTACTGGTGGCAGGATTCTTTTCTCTAATACTGGGCTTAAATCAGCATATTTTTGGATTGTAGATTCTAAAAACCCTACAGCTGTTAGACCTAAAAATGGTAAAAGGCAATGTAGGAGTTTTACATTTTTTTACTAAAACTATACATAATGCTGCTAAAAATAACCTTTATAGATGAAAATAATAAGTACCGGTACGTTGTTACTTTATTTTACCACAATCTGAACTCAACTGACTTTATTTGCCTAAGCATGAATACAGTGCTATAGAAAAATGACAGGCAATTTTCTATTGTGACACTTCATACATTTATCACACATTTAGCATTTATATGTGTGAATTTGCCCGGATAAAACAGCCGGAAGTGTCCAAGCCATGTTTGATCAGGGACCTGATATGCCATTTCAAGGCCTTGGTGCACGCAAGAGGGCTTAATATGGATATTAACTGATCCCTATCAGGCCTTGTGTGCTAGTGTAACATCATAAGCTAAGGCCTTTAAACAAACATGAATTGTCAACAAACCACAAATTCAAGATCAATGTCAAAAGATGGGAATCCAACTGTGCTACGCTACTGCTGGGACATATGCATACCAGTTTTCAACAACCTTGGACTTGTAGTTCTTGAGATATGGAGGTGCTCATTAACCTTAACATTACTATCATATGTATTGAAAATTGTTAAAGTCATTCAACCTGAAAATCAAGGTCAAGGTCAAAAGATGGGGAAACAACTGTGTTAAGCTACTACTGGGGCATATGCATACTAAGTTTCATAAACCTAGGACTTATAGTTCTTGAAATATGGAGGTGATCATAAAACTCTTTAACACTGATTGCTTTGCAGGTGAGACAAAAATGAGATGTGTAATAGCAATCTATATAAAGCGGTTTAGGAGATATGAGATATGTGGACAAACGGATGAGAGCACTAACATTGTATGCAATAGGAATTTTGTTTATGTGACTTGGTGATTTTTATTATTACCTTTATTTAATTACATTTTTCATACTAATGCTGATAGATATAAATGTAAATAGAATTCTAATATAAATACTACCTTTATTGTGATCTGTTTCATTGTCACTGCTGTCAAATACTATGGTACGTGGCTTTATATTTGCTGCAAAAGATAGTTCATTGGTAAATTAATTTTTACTATTTTCATCAGACTAAATGTTAAGTGTGTGTGTGTGTGTTGGTATTTAACGCCCTTTATCGATGCACCTGGGCCATGTAGGGCGGTCAGTTTTCATCGTGGAGGAAACCGGAGTACTCGGAGGAAACCACCAACCTTGGGCAGGTAACTGACAAACCTAATCACATACAGTTGGGGAGTCCCTTTTTTTTTGTAAATTACAAACAGGACTTGTAAAGAGATGCATTACTAATTGTATATCATTTTAAAAATCCTTACAGTCTGCTGTCGTTTTCCATATTTACATTGATAGCATTGTATGATTGTCAATTAATCCTTATTAATTTGACTAAATAAATATAAATGATACCACAGCTATAATTCTTCATATACTTTTAGATTTTGATGTGCTTTTTAAAAACAATTGTCAATTTTAATTTCTCAAATATTTTAAATAGTTATCAAGATATTGAGTTTACTGTTTAGAACATGTATGTGCAAAATTGACAAAAAAAAATCAAGAAAAAGGGCAAAAATTTTACATGGGTAGATGGATCTTTTTTAAAATTTCAGGTAGAACTTGAGGTGCCGATCACTTTTACCCTTTGCAAGAATTTTGATATCTAAGACAGTTTTTGAGTTATTTCTATTGACACATTAACAGACTTGCATACCCATTTCAGGCAAAAATAGTAAGGCACTCCCCAAAAAAATCGTAATTTGAGGTGAAAAATAGTAAAGCATATAATTAAGTGTTGAAAAGGTTGTAATATAGCCAGATATATTGTAGAAACTGCACATTTTTGTTGTCTTTAATTCTAAACAAATAATAACCTAACGGACACATCAAATTCAATGTATTGACTTCTGGTTTAAAGATGTATATTTTAAACTTGCCCCTGAAGCTTCAATTTAAACACAAAATTTCAAAGAACACAATATCGACAGGAAAGTTAACATATTTGTTTGATATAACAGGAAGCGGAAATGCCAATGTAAAGATAATACACAGAGTCAAACTAAAAATGACGGAACGGAAATGACAAAAATCCCGATTTTTGAAAAATCGTAATATAGTAAAAATCGTAATGGCGTAATATAGCCTTAAAAATCGGGAGCCTTACGCCAAAATCGTAATGGTAGGCAAGTCTGCATTAAGCTGACAGAATTTATTGAGGAACACAATAAAAAACTAGAGTAAAAACACCTGTGAGCAATGCTCACCATTGATACCCCCCGCTTCACAATTACTTTGAAAATTCAGGTGTTCTTAATTATGAAATTGAAACTTTATCTAGTTAAACGTGAAGGCGAAATTGCAGATAATACATGTAACCCTCCCCAATCCCCCAAAGAATGGCATCCCCTATGTCAATGACAAAGTCCATGTTTTTCTATGGCAAACCTCCAATATTCTGATCAAAATGTTTAATATATAGTGCACAATGGCAATATGTGACCAAGATTCTTTATAAGTTTCAACAAATTCCATTCAGTCAGTGTAGGAGGAATTGCAAATAAAAGATGGGTATCCCATTATGTCCATTACAAACTCCATGTTTTTCTATGGGAAACCCCAAATATCATTCCGATCAAAATGTTAAATATCTCCTGCACAATGGCACTATGTGACATGGATTCTGTGTAAGTTTCAACAAATTCCATTCAGTGGTGTAGGAATGAGTTGCACATAAGAGATGGGTATCCCTTATGTCCATGACAAAGTCCATGTTTTTCTATGGGAAACCCCAAATATCATTCCAATCGAAATGTTATATATCTAGTGCACAATGGCAATATGTGACAACATTCTGTGTAAGTTTCATCAAATTCCATTTAGTGGTGTAGGAGGAGTCGCACATAAGAAATGGGTATCCCCTTATGTCAATGACAGTCCGTGTTGTTCTATGGGAAACCCCAAATATCATTCCGATCAAAATAATAAATATCTCCTGCACAATGGCACTATGTGACAAGGATTCTGTGTAAGTTTCAACAAATTCCATTCTGTTGTGTAGGAGGAGTTGCACATAAGACATGAGGACCCCCTTAGGTCAATGACAATGTCCATGTATTTCTATGGGAAACCCCAAATATCGATCAGATCAAAATGTTTAATATCTCCTGCACAATGGCACTATGTGACAAGGATGCTGTGTAAGTTTCTTTAAATTCCATTCAGTGGTGTAGGAGGAGTTGCACATAAGAGATGAGGACCCCCTTAGGTCAATGACAATGTCCATGTTTTTCTATGGGAAACCCCAAATATCGATCCGATCAAAATGTTTAATATCTCCTGCACAATGGCACTATGTGACAAGCATTCTGTGTAAGTTTCATTAAATTCCATTCTGTGGTGTAGGAGGAGTTGCACATAAGAGATAGGGACCCCCTTATGTCAATGACAAAGTCCATGTTTTTCTATGGGAAACCCCAAATATCATTCCGATCAAAATGTTAAATATCTCCTGCACAATGGCACTATGAGACAAAGATTCTGTGTAAGTTTCATCAAATTCCTTTCAGTGGTGTAGGAGGAGTTGCAAATAATAGAAAGTGTAACGGACGGACGGACGGACGGAAGGACGGACGGACACCATGAACACTATATACCCCCCGCTTGAAAAGCGGGGGGGTATATAGTGTTCAAGAATTGTCAAAATCTGATAAAAGATAAACATTCTACTGAAGTTTTGTCTATACACCTGTTTCAGCCCCTTTTGGTCCTTTTAATAAAACGGTATAGGCCACAAACACCAAATGCAACAGGAAGCATCCTTTAGTGGACAGAAACATCATGTTAAAATTTCATAATAATCAAAATAGTGGCCAGGGTTGAAGACAGTGCACGACCCGAAGGAAAGTGCACTATGTATTCAACCCTGGCCATGCATGGGTGAACATTTTCCTACATACTTAAAATGGAAATAAGTTAATTTGTTTTATAAATTCCTAATATTGAAGAATAAAGGTAGCTAAAAATGCCAGAAATGTAGGATTTTGAGTCAAATAGCCGGTAGTTTGGGGGGAGGTTCCTACATTCTGAGAAATAATCTTAATTTCTGGAAACAAAATACAAGCATCCAACAGACTCAAATATCTAATTACTGTATGTATGTAGTGATCCAAGGTAGGTAGTAACAATATCAAAACAAGACAATAACTTCTGAATTCATGCAAATTTGTACACATGATCATATTATTTATAGTTAAAACACACTTGCGCTGAAAAAAGTTGGGCCCCTAACTATATTGTTGGGCTCCTGGATTTTTCCAGGCTAGGGGCCCAGCTGGCTACTGCAGGAAAAAAGCTCTAATCCCTGCGGTGATTACATGCATGTGTGTAAAAAAAGTCACGTAATCCATATGAACAAATCCATTTCAGATGGTAGCTGAGCTATCCTAAGAAAATATTGTAGACAAACGAAAAAATATATAATATAAAAGTAGACAAAAATAATTATGACATCGATAAAATCAGTGTTTATTTTTTAAATTACTTTAAATTTTCAGACAATTTTTTTTCAATCTGAAAGGCTGTATTTGAAATTGAGTTTTGTGATGTCACCAACACATTAGATAAGACGTCACGTCATAAATGGAATGTAGAGGCACTGTTAGGGGGCCTCTGGAGTAACGACATGAACAATGTGCGATGCTCGCATTTACAGACGTGAAAACGTGTTTTTTTATATTACCCACTATATACCGTGGTCGTGGTTTTTTCATTAAGAAATTCACCACCATACGCCACGGTGGTATTCTGCGGTACATCGTGTTAAGTCCACTACATATCGGGACCCACCGTGTTGACCACGGTGGATTTTCAATTTCCTTTCATGCTTACACAGTGAAAAAATTAAAATGTTGCAATTTAATTTAGATATTTGTGTTAAAATATGCCGTTTTAATACGTTTGTTTGACAACAAAATTAATCTGCGTTCTTGCTAATCTATTCATTATACGAGAATACCTTAAAGTTTATTGTCACCTAATTGATTGACAATTATTCCCTTAGAACACCGCATTTTGCCCTTAAAATTGTCAAAATCTTTGCTATTCTATCGTCAAAATTTCCCTGTCAGCGCCTTTGATTAATGTTCCAACCGTTTGAACTTTTACCGGATGTAAATTGTGTCACACCTTAAATCGATCGATTATCTAAGTATTGTCCAGTCATCATTTTAGCAAGCACGTGCTCTCAAACATTTCAATAAACTTGTGTATTGTATAATTTTATAATTAACAGGTGAACACGCGGCTTCACATTTTTAACGTTAAAGAAAATAGCACATTACACAATAAATACGAGACTTGTAAAGAAATACACAATAAATGCGGGACTTGTAAAGAAATTCGTTTTAAAAACCGTCAAAATCAATATACGACTTAATATGCTACATTTTGATTTTTTCAAATTTTCGGAATTATTACTTAAAATAAATGTCGCAGAATATATCGTTCCACGAATTATTTTATACTCGATTCGTATTCGGTGTTGAACCACGTGTGTTAAAAAAATACAATCCTAATATATAATCAGCCATAATAGTCGTTTCAGTGTTAAAAGCCTGACACATCATCAACTTTTGTTGTAGAAAAGACTTTAGTAGCATCCTTATAATTTCTATTATGTTATGACAAGACCCTATGTCCGCAAACAGACGTTCGTATCGGCGCGCAAAAAAAACCCAACAACAACAAAAAACAAAAAAGAACAAAACAAAACAAACTAACATACTGTTGAGTAAATTCGGGCAATTATTTTATATTTATATGAGTGTGGACAAATCAGTTCTTTCGTATTCAAAAATATTTTTATTCCGATTTGTTTTGTTAATGTTATAACAGACGCAAGTAACTATGCATATTTTTATTGTTTGATCTATGTACCACAATACAACAAAATATTAAGAATAAGTATTTGTATTTAGAGAACTAAGGCAAGTGTAAAAGGGGTCTGATCTCGAGAATAGTTATCCCAATAAATGTCATGCAAAAACACCGAAACTGCGAGTTAATTTTAACGGGAACTTTATACAAATAACACGTCTGCCTCCATTTGAAAAATTGTCAGTTTTGTATATTTAGCTCAGAAGCACATCACTACTTTTTTTATATAAACCTGTTATATTAATTGTTATAGTTTAAAACGCCATTGTCCAAAGTAAATGTGTATTTAGAATTATGCGTACGTAAGACTTCATTCAACCTTGTGAAACAGGCGCCTGTGCCATATCGTAGTTAAAATATATTTTATGTGGCGATTCTAGTTTATAAACTTTTCACATATTTATTATTCTTGCTGCATGTTGGCTTCATTTTAGTAATTTATTTGTTGTATCCCATCCTGTTAACGAATTTTATATAACGATATATGTGATGTAAACTTTTGTCCGCGTTTGTTAAAACAACTCTGGTTTTAAATACCAAATAAAGAAAAAGATCGCCGCTCAACTGCCCGTTTTCTGTCGAAAAGGATTTATAATTGATTAAAGAGAGTTCGCGTAAAACTTCAGGACAATTCGTTATACGTTGTAATACACTAAAAACGTAATGTGACAATTCAAATCTGGATAATTTACCGAACTTGTTCAGGGTAATATTTAATGCATAACACATGCATCCGGTTTAACAAATATTCGATCTTCAAGTCTACCGGCACATTAAATCATTATTGATTATCAACAAATAAAATGCATGTACAAATTATTCTTATGCACTGTTTTAAAATGTTCTCTTTTCATTCGGGTAACGATGTTTAAACCCGCAATCAATTAAATGACAACGTTTATGTTGTCATGTACCACCGCGGAGATATCGTGGCCGGACCCCTGTAGCGACATGCCATGGTAGACTGAACTCCCTCATATGCATCCACCGTGGTAAGATTACCTGAGAAGATTCTTAACCACGTAGTAGGCGTGGATATACCATGGTGGGTGCTAGAGAAAAGGATTAACTTCCATGGTGGGTTAGTGTTTTTTATAAAAAAACACGTTGTTCCCTCTGTAGGCTGCGCGTACATTCATATTATACAGAGTAGTCCGGTGTTATCGTGCACCTAAGAAATGTTTGTTAATTTTTGTAGTTTCAGAAAAAATATTTAATCACAAAAATTGAATGTTTTTATCTTTGAATATATTATTTTTAAAACATACAACCCAATTTGTTAATGTTCGTCTGCAAAATATTTAATTTTGTCATTATGTTCAGCATGACCTGGTTATATGTAAACCATGGTATGACTATGTCTGGTGATATCGCCCATGTGCATAAAAAAATCAATACATGATTCAATTAAGAAAAGATTTTTATATGTAACAAATTTAAAGTTAAACATGGATGACACAGTTAAATTATTACAATAAAAGAAATCAAATAGTCATTGATGGCTAAAGATTGATTGAAGTTTGGAAGGTCGTGTGTTTTAGGTTAAGACAACAATTTGTCAATGGAAGGTTAAATTAAATATATATTTAAAAAAAAATACTGAAATTGGAAGATACGTAACATGCGCGGAATCACCGCGATAACCGATTCCTTGACTGTACTGACTGTCTTGACTTGGAAGATTATAACAAGAAGAAAAATACGGCATTAATGGAACATTAAATGATGCCACGTTGTGATGTAAAGTATTGCTTACGAAATGTATTGGGTTCGTCCTTCCCAAACCTGGGCATCTTCAGGCTTTCACGGCCGCTTTGTTTTGGTTTTTTTTGGCAGACGTTATAAGTTGATGACTAGGATAAAAATACCTTATTTAAAGCGCGGCAGTGATCAAGCATTGATTACAAGTTAACCCCGCCCATTCGCGTGAATGACAATTGATTGACGTCCAAATCAATAGTTTTCTTAGGCAGGGAGCACAATTCGTTTAGAAATATGTCAAAATAGTAAAATATTTCTATTAAAGACATTCTTACAGAAAGTATAATAATGAATAATAATATTGCAGTATGTTTTCAAATAAAGTAGACATACATGTAACTAAAAAAGTAGAAAATGTAGAAATACAGTAGTCAACTGAAATCAGTATTACGTACATGTAACCTGGGTTCGAGCTGTTTAGTCAGCTTCAACCTATTGTTTTCATGAATCAAGGCAAATAAATTAAATCAAATCATTACCAGCACTTTGATTAGTAGACTCTTCATCACTACTGTCAAAGACAAAATGTTTTCCTATTTTCTTATCTGAAAAGATAATTTTTTGAAAATAATGGTTTTTTCCTGCTCCATTCAAACATTTTTTAGAAGCATTTGACCATAAAACAGAATTTCATTTTTATAAATGACAATAGACTTAGATTTTGATTTTGTATATCAATCTACTCACATAGGTTCATAAGGAAGGTTATTGAGGGGTAATTCATGCTTTACGTGTATTTAAGGAACAACTTAAACGGAAAGAAAATACATGTAAATAGAGAAAACAACAAAAGTAATCTTATAAACATGCACATGATGCAAGATAAAATGATCTGTGAAATTTATATCTAGAGGCTGCTACGTGTATAAACCTTTATGAAATAATTCATGCATTAGTGTCCCTCAAATTAAAATTATTTTACTGAACATACATGTACAATGTACAACGATGTACATTTCTAACTTTTTCTTCCCGGTAGTAGTTTACTCATAAACTTGAGTGTTAATACTCCGCTCATGTCAGACTGTGACAGTTAAAAAGTTTGCTATTTACAATTAAAAATATCTTGAACATGAACATTAAGACTATTAAAATGAACGGAAAAAAATTATCACAATACACATGTATGATACATGTATTATTGCTTAACATGTATATTAATCTTATTATAAATTTAAAACCGTTATACAAATAAAGCCTGTGAATGAAGTTGATCCTGTATTAACAGACATGTATTTAAAATGTAGGTTCTTTATTGTGATCTGGCACCTTTGTTTTACTTTCAAAATTTCTGCTTACAATCTAGGTATCTTTTCATTCGGGGAATGAAACGGCTGGTTCGTGCACGTATGATGGTTTTAAATCCGGGGAAGGGGGGCTACTTTTTACTTTTTATGATTTAGGGTATACTTGTGCCGTTGGTCTGTTCTGAACCGGACCCTATTAGAAACTAGAAAATTGATGCCAAATTTTACGTGGATAACAGATACTCTCGAGGTGATATTGTTACCCCCACCTCCCTTTACACAAGCCACAGTAATATGTTATTGTATAGACCTGTATTTGTAAACCTATTGGTGACACCTGGGCTGAATTTATAACAATGTACTACACATCTGGTGCTTGTTTAGTGGGGGCCCTGCAATCAATATTTTTTTCATCAAAATATCCAGTATCCGAAAAAGTTTTTTTTCCAATATCCCATGGTCATATAAAATTGATTTAAATATCCCATATCCCAGTAAGTCTGTCCTCAAATACACCGTATCCCATGAAGAAAATGTGTGAATATCCCAAATTAGAATATATCCCAAAAAGCTAGTAACCTCTAACCTGAAAAAAACATACCCTACCTGTACCAGTTTGCAGCACACCCATACGGCCACTCATTACATTGATTACATAGGAAGATATAAAGTAGCCCCCCCTCCCAGGTTAAATGCACTATGAGTTGAAAAGAAAATATGGAATATTTAATTTTTGAATATTAATTATCTTTTAAAACCATTATAACTAGTTTATAAATCAGTCTTACATCTTAACCCAAATATTCGCATCAAAATGATGTTGGGGCTTATCAGTATCATTTGGTTACACGAGCTGTACGACCAATTAAACTGTCAGCCCAATTATAATTTGTGCTGGTGATAAATACCAGATGACTGTAAAACATTAGTTTCAAATTCTCAAACATTTGAATTAGATCTTGGTCATTTTAAACTTGAAGATGTTTATGGAATTCACTTGGTTATTATTGTTTGTTGTTTGTTAATGATAGCATATCAAGTGTTAGACAATGTCCAATTTTCATCGTTTTAATGTTTTAAGGGAAAATCATCTTTAACAAATCCATTATTTTTATGTGGGTTGCTTGAATTATTATTTTTTAAATTAGCTTCAGACTAGCATATAATATGATAGTTTCCACAAAAAACATGTTTCTGACATTGTGCCTGTTGAGACTTGTTGCTCTCTATAAAACATTAATAGCCCGGGAACATGCTCATAAACTTGGTTTTTTGTGGAAACTTAAATTATTTTGTTAGAAATTAATAGAACAAAGAACAGAATATAATTTAAGGCCTTCAAAGATTTTTTACAACAGAATACAAAAAGGGGGGTTTCTGTCCGCGAGTACCTGTGATATCTTGCACATTTAACAGTAACATTAGATAATTTCGTACCATATTAAAAATCTGGTATTTATCACCAGCAAAATTATAATTGGGCTGACAGTTTAATTGGTCATACAGCTCATGTAACCAAATAATACCGATAAGCCCCAACATCATTTTGATGCGGATTTTTGGGTTTAGATGCAAGACTGAAATGTTAATTCCACATAAAATCTATTAAGTGTACTTACCCATGTCGAATACTAATTATTTATGGCTGGCTCAAACAAGGATTATTCATCAATGAATCTTTATCACGATCACCGTAACCCTACGTGATTTCTGCACCTTTTGGTAAACCAGCTTGTTCTCATGATCATTACGTATTGTTTACAGTTAGGATAAGTCTTGGAGTGATTAAAGTATCGGGCTTCGTTTTCGACAAATTTGAATAAAATGTCATTTGGGCTTCGATTTTCATCTAAATAAAGTTTACCTGTTTTGTCAAACACAGCCACTTGTGGTAATTTTTCCTTTTCATACAATAAGTCTCGCGTTAAATACTCTTCCTCGGAAATCCATTCAGCTTTATATTCTACAATAGGATGATTTTCAGGTATATCAGTATTTGCGAACATTCCGTGTTTCTTGTCAATAAATTTTCTTTCAAATTTCAAATCATTATGAGCTGAATCATAGTCCAGCTCCTGAATCTTCTTGCGTGTTATTCTAGGCAAACATACATAATATCCCTAGGAGAAGTACATTCCCGTATGTTTTTATTAAATGCAATTTTTTAAAATGCACTTCGAAATCCAGATTTTCCTTGGGAAAACAGATTGTTTGAACTAGTTCTAATGTTAATATATTCTAAATAACTGTTTAATAATTCACAAGTCTTTGTTGGCTGATCAGGGGGTTGAAAAAGTTCAAAGAAACTGTCAAGATACGGAACAAGAGACCCAGTATCACGGGTGTGCGCTGACGTTTTCTTTAAATTAAAATTCCTTGGCATAATTAATATTAGTTAATAATAATAGAGCAAAATGCTGTGACTGGCTTTTAATATCATCCCAATTGTAACATACAAACCGCAATATCTGTTTTAAAAACTTATTTTTAGATAAGATGGATAAGCCTATAAATAAAAAAAACGCCTGATTACCTTAAAGACGTTGCAAATTAAACCAATCTAAACAGTTGCAATATTCATACGAAGTACCAAATCGGGTGTCATTGACGTTTTGTCGTATTGAGTAACCTCTGTTAAATCAGCAACATTAGAATCATTATATAACTTGGGAGACATAATATTAATTATAGCCGACGTTTAAATAAACTTTCAATAATTTTGACACACGTCGGCATTCGCTGTAAACACTTTTTGAAAAATTCTAAGTGAACGAACCCAAAACGCCCGACTAACTATCTACAACGCACGACAAACTTATTAATAACGTATCATTCTATATAGCGCATGCATGACAACGTTACGTTCTCTAAAACGTTTGTCCAGCGTATACTTGACGATTGCCTAACGCATGTTTGACGATTGTTGAACGCATACAAAGCGTTCGTCTATAACTTAGGCCAAGCACATGCGAGCAAAACTGACGTAGTGACCAGTTTACCTCTTTTTTCTAATGTAGACATCGACATTTAAGTTTTGAAATAGATCCGAACGCTTTCTGATAAAAGAATAGGACTGGATATATTTTCATAATCGTATTTTAATTCAGGCTTTTTTCTTTCATTATTTTATCGTTAGTTTGGTCACTAGCCTATATTGTATATCAAATGTAATCCGTTTTTGTGTTAATTTATACTTTTTTTTGTTTTAACGTTTGTTTATTTTTTGATGTGTGTGTTTTTCTTTTTCTTTGAAAGTCTTCTTTTCTGAATTATTCATCTTTTTTTCCCCGCAGCAATGTGGAGCCGGGTCCCGGACATAGAAGTGCCAGTCGTCCGTCACACTTTTTTCGTAATGATTTGATTTTTCAGCTACGTTTATTCGTAGGCTTTCGATATTTGGTATGCGGCTTCAGGTAAGGGTCTCTTATGACGGGATATGCGTTCGCATGTCTGTCGCTTATCTAGTTCCTGTTTAACGAATTAATTTAGAAATTTAAGGGCTTGGTGGCGACCCAGGAATTCTGTTCTTTTTATTTTAGTAGTATTATGCAGGAAGCTTAAATAGTTTGCGCCTTTGAATTCATGTACGTTATTTATTTAACGCTTGTGAGTAACACCATGATGCATATGACAGATAAGTGCTATCGTGCTTGTTAACAAATACTTAATACATTTTTATTGATATCAAATGAGTATAGGAGGTACCTGTCTGTCTTAGTGTTTGCCTAGCTTCTTTTTTACTAATCTTGACTAACCCTAAAATGAAGACCCACAACTTGACAGATCTTAAATGGGTTTACCCTTGTTGTATTCAATAATTCGCATTGTTGGCTTTGCTCATCGTGTATTGTAAAATAAAATATTTTTTATCTCTCGACTTTGAGTTCTTGTTCAAGTTTTATTACTTTTCCCTTTGTATTTCATTGCAACTTATAAAATTCGGGGGTTGATATTCTACTCGTTAGTAACAGTGACGTTCTGTTTCCATTTTGCTTGGCGTCCATCAAACACATTTCAGCGTGTGCAAAACTACTTCATAGTGTACATTAGCATGTGTATATATAATGTTTCTGACTTATGTCTATTTTTCGAATACCTAATTATCAACACATTGGGGAACGTCGGGAATTTAAAGCATGTCCAAAATATTGGTGACGCACTTGACGTTCACCAATGTACGCTTACGTTCTCTACCGTGTTTGGAGCGTGTTCGTGTAACTTAATATTTAAAACTTACGCAACGCGCACAGCGCGTTAAAAATATATTCTAACACATCTGCACACGTTAGCTAAATCATTATAGTGAGACAGGGCCTTAAAATGGAACCTAAATTGTTGGCAATGAAAGTTTGTTTTTATCAAAATGTATTGGACACATTTCGAACGTTAACAAGTGATACGAAAAGAAAATAAGTGTTTTTTTTCTATTTTTTTCTTACTCATTTTAACTTGATTTATCTATGTATATAGTGCAATGACGGTTTATCAGAAGGCAATTGACATAGACCTCCCATATTAGTTTAGATTTGGAAACAAGCCTTTATGCTTATGTGAATCCCTTTCCAGCTAGCAGTTTGCGAGTATTGCCGTTGTAGCGACTCCCATTGAGCATGGGGTATTGCATTCCACATACACATGACAACCTTCTTTCGTCCCTTTCGATTTGTTTGTTTTGTTTGAATAGTGTTTTAACGCCACTTTCTGCAATTTTTCAGCTATTTCATGGCGTCCAGTTTTTGTTGGGAGAGGAAGCCGGAGTACCCGGAGAGAACCCCCGACCTGCGGTAGGAAAACTGGCAATCCTTGTCAATTAAGATTGGGGTCGAGTACACCCTGCCTGCAGTGAGAATCGAACCCGCAATCTCAGTGTTGACAGACCACGTGATCAATAGTGAACGAACTACCTTGACCACTCGGTCACCGAGGCCACTCGTCCCTTCCGAAAGACTAGCATCGTTCCTTGAGACCATCCAGGGTATCAAGAGAGAGTCGGAAATTCGGTTCATGAAACTTTCACCCCTGACAAGGATCGAACCACGAACCTTGATGTTAGTAGCCCGACGCGTTAACAACTCAGTACACCAACGGTACCACCTTACCTCCCATACTCCTGACACTATGATTATAAACCTTAAAATTGTCTAAGTCGATAGGTCTAAGCCGATAGAAAAAATAACATTCTCTAAAGATCAAAATTATTGTCGTTGATTTGACCTTGGAGTTATAAATAACTCCATGTTTGGTTTGACAGAACAGTTTGAAATAGCGATTGGCAAAAAGCACGGTGTTTGCAAAGCCTCTGTGTACATTACGTATTGTAGCGTCTAAATTTTTTTCGAGATGAAATGGCAATCACAACAGTATTGGCAAGAGATGAAAATACCTGGAACTGAGAAATTTCTAGTTATATCCTAGAAAATATATTGTACATATGACACTATTGATCTTCCTACACGTCACATATTAAATCTTCAGTACGTGGCTGGTTGTTCTAGAATAAAGTATATACTTTAGACGGAAGAACGAACTGACGGACGAAGCTAAACCAGTATACGTCATTTTCTATGAAGCGTGTTCAAGTCGACAGACGGGAAGCAGATACGCGACAGTCTTAAATCTATAATCGCGATTCATGACCTTATAACGAAGATATTACATTTATAGTGGATGTGGTGAAAAGTTCTACAGGTCATTATATATTCTTAAAACGACCCATTTCAAGTAGATATAAATTCAACCTTGTAAGCGAACGGTTCCCGACAAAAAAGTTACCAAAGTATTATGTTGCTGACGGAAGGACGGAAATATAACCATTATAAGCGTGGGTAATATAAATAACTTCAAACTGGTTAAGCCGATATCAAAAGTTCATTACATAGTTCTCAAATAAAATTCTAGGCCACCTTGATGGAGTTGCCCAGACCTGTTACAAATAAAAACTACAAAATCATGAAAATTTTTCAGGCAATAAATTCAAGACTCACCAAAGGAGCATTGTCAGGGAGACTGAAAATATACCAAACACTTAATGAATATGGAAAGCATAGAACTGAAGATATAACCCAAATATGCCGAACTTGAACCTAAATTATGAACTTAAGAAAAACCTATACATGTATAAGTAAATGTTCCAAAAATATTGTAATAAAATCATACGAGTCCGTACCATCTTAATTGACCACTAGTATCTGGACAGTCTCATTTTGATATAGATACAATAATGGATTTTGTGTGTAACAAAAAATTGCTGTTTCGTCGTTTTATCAACGTCGCCGCGTATTCTTCACAAGCAGATCAAACCGTATTTTAAAATTATAATGCTTCTTCAATTCGGATCATCTGTCAAATGCCGAAATGGTAACACAAGTAGTTTTGGTTATTATGCTATATCAAATAAAAATAAAATTTTAGCTTAAAACAAACTTTTTAAAATAAAATGACACATTTATAACCTTAAAAAATAAAGGTTTGCAGTATCGCCTTTAGTATTTTCTCAAAATAGGCAGATATTTTTCCATACTGGTAGTTCTTTTTGCATATGACAGAATAATTCTACTTATTCATTTTGACAGACAGTTTTATATTCTTTGATTTTGTATTTTAAGCTTAGATATTAAGAAAAATATTAAATTTCTAGTAAATTATGGTCACTGTTATACCACGAGCTCGTTGCCTCCTCCTTCCACGAGCAGCTTTCAATATTTCCCGCAGTTGTCGATTCCTTCATCAGGCAAAAACTCGTGATACTCAATGACGGCCGTGATATTCGTTTGTTTTTCTATCGAATGTCAAAATCGGGGATAGATTTCGACTTGAGTTCACGATGTTCAGTGCAGTTTTGTTGTTTGTCCTCCATTTTCGTCTTGTATTAAACTTATGCCTGTACTGATTTTGGCTAAGACTGGTTTTTTGATGTTCGAATGCCCCACTGGTACTCCTTTGGTTTAGACTAAAAGTTGAACTAACGACCTCAATAATGAGCGTTGTGCGTAAATTTGGGGTTTACACCAACATAGGAGAAACTGCGTAGTTGTTCCCCAAGTTAGAAATTCCAAGGCGCCTCGATGGAAAAGACGGCAAAACAAATAGCATGATCTACGACCAGAAGAATATGCATATATGCTAGTGCCATACTTTCTCTATTTTGACATACGATGGATACAAAATACGAAAGTTTCAATATAGCGATAAGTTAACTCGAACTTTTTAAAAATCTCATTCAAGATTTATGGAAGTTAAATAAGCGAAAGTCATACAAATTTATGGGAACATTGGTTACGAACTATCAAGTTTAAAAGAAGCTGTCAATTTTGGTCGAACTTAAGATATGAAGAGGTGAATAGATGTTTGTACGGTGGCAATAGGATGCATACGGATACGAATTCATGATCAGCATAGGATGCATTTAAACGGGATGACGAAGACTTTACGTAAACAACTCAGTTCCAAGCAGGTCAAAGTCTTTGGCCTATAATTCCTTCCTTCTAGAATAATAGTTTTAAATTATGCCTGACGCGCTTTAGTCTATCAAAAACTCATCAGAGGTATCGAATACTATACTAAGTTAAGTCTGTGGAAGAATGCATAGGAATAAACAAAAATAAGGCTTTGAATACTAGTACATGTTTTTAGAGTTTTCTAATAAATTTAGATTTGATGTAAATGTTGTTGGTCGGAGCAAAAATCGAAATATTTAACTTACTCTCAGACGAGTGCAGATGTTGGTTTGTCGTAGTGTTTTGTTTTCCTTTATCGGATTTAACAAGCTGAATTGACCATTGGCAACGCGACGGGTGTGCTATAGCAAGCAGAACTTCTTACTCTTCCGGAGCACCTGACTTCACTCTCTTTACGACTTGAGTTTACGTTGTTAATTGCAATTCAGTTGTTTTTGTGTTTTTATGCTTTGTGTTTTTCCTCTTCTTCTCGTTTCTGTTTCTGGTTTGTCTTTGCCCTTTTGGACTTTTGACATTCGAATGCCCATTGGTACCTCTTTGCTTCCTTCCCTCCTACCCAAAACATAAATATTTGGTTATATTGGTGGACATAATTTTTCGCAGAATTTGGCACTTAGTGTATAGTGTTGCTTGCTGAATAACTCCTTCATTCAAATGCAGCAGGTTAGAAATAAGTTGGTTCTATGTAAACACAATTCATGTTTTTTCCTCAATCTTGCAGAATGATCGTGAACTTAAAATGTTATCGTCACTTAATGGCATTCAGCCCCCCCCCCCCAAAGAAAACCCTGGATCCGCTTTTGTAGTGATTATTGAATAAAGTCCCTAAGGTCCCTTAACAGATGGCTAAAAATTTCCTTTCGTCATCTTCTACATACATGTTTTATTTTCGAGAACGGCCAATTAACTTTGAAAAGGAGGGCTATTAAAAAATTCGAATTTTTTATTTTAAAAAATAGTAAATCGGCTGAAGTTAAAACAAAATCATTCTGCCAGGTCCACCCATTTTCGAGTTAAATGGTTGGGCGCTTACTCCGATTTTCAAAAACTATCATGTCATAGCAAACTTTTATCTGTGATATGATGTTTCTCTTAAATTTCATGTCACAGGACAAACAAGACAAACGGACTAGCTGGTAAAAACAACGGCTTCTTTCAAAGAAAATCATAAAAATCTCCACAGTTCGGAAGTTTGTTATTACCTGTATTTAATAAAAACATGTTATTTATAAAAATGTTTCCGCCACTTCTTGTTTTTCATTCCTTCAACAAATAGTATAACATTATGACTTTTCAATTTAAATTGACTCTCTGCCTATAAATCTACTGATATTGACATGATTAATAACTTTTTGTGGTTTCACATATAGAAGTGGAAATTTGTACTATTACTGTGACCGCAACATCCTGTTTACTTGTCTGTTTCTTGTTTGGCATCGACAGTCATAATTTTAAAACAAACCTTTCCCAAATATTTCAGTAAAAAGGTTAGTAGTGCACGTTACGACAAGGGTGAAAAATTCAATTACAAAATGCCAATGTAAGCAGTTTTCATTCAAATAAAAATATTGGACAAATGGTCACAAAGTAAATTAATACATAATACGCAAACAAACGTTTAAATATATGAAGTTTAATTTTAATAAATATGAATGTTTAATGCATTGTAAGGCACTGTTCTGATATAAAAAGTCAATTACTATTGTTTTTGTAGGATTAAACGGGAAGGGGTGGGGGTATCCAAAATATTACGAATTTGATATCGAGTCAAGAAATATATTGACAGCAAAGGTTTATAAAATAATGCTTTGTAACTGAGAAAATTAAAACTAAAATTTATTACCTATCTTAGTTTGTAAAAACAGATTTTGTTGAGACATGCACCTCAAAAATTATTAATTTGGTGTGATGGCTTGGTCCAGGTTCTGCTATGGAAAACCTTAAATTCAATCTGATAAAATTTTAAAAGGAAGGTGCACATCTACATTTTGTCACAAAAGATATGAAGTGAGTTTCATGAAAATCGAGTCAGGAGGAGTAGCGTATAAGAGATGCGTATCAAATTTGTAACGGAAGGACGAAAACAAGGAAGGTCACCCCTATTACTATATACACCCACCACTTTTTAAGCGGGGATATCAACCATTCCCCCTCCACCATTCAAGTTAAATGGTTGCTCCCTTAATCAAATCTTTACTCCATATCCATGTCGATTATACCCATAGCCAGAATTTTTTGTTTGTTTGTTTTTTTTTGGGGGGGGGTTCGATCGAGGGTTCGATTTTCAAAATATTCCTTATTTTAACAGTGCTTAACCAAATTTCAGTTTGTTTTTACCTATATTTTAATTTTTTTGTCCAAAAGGGGGAGGGGGGGTTCGTCCAAACCCCTCAAAACCCCCCTGGCTACGGGTATGTTCCTCATGTTGTTAACACAAAAAACCAAGCCCCGCTTGATTGCCATTAAACCTTAAGTTTGTGAAATACATGATCAAAATAAATTAAGACATACATAAAACAGACTTGCGAGGATAGAAGTTTCTATACAAACACATATTATGTATATATGCAAGCAAACAAATAAGGGTCCTCATTCTTCAGGTCAATACGTTTAGATAAAGAGTCTTGTGTTGATGTTGCAGGGTAAATAAATAAACAACTTTTTCATTTTCATTGAAATTAGTAAACCAGAGGAAATGTTATTTAAGTAAGATTTCCTCATAATATTTAAACTACATGTATAAGTGCATTTAAAAAATTACTCGTCATCAAAGACTACATTTTTTCTTTTCGGGGAAATTTGAAATGCTTTCCATTTTGTATCTGTAATTTTATATTGTGGTCAGTTTTCAAAGTTAGAATTAGAAAGCTAGGGCTTTTTCAAATCTGGAATAAGTGTTTTATTTTCGTTTACTTTTATCATCAATATCATTTATTTTATCTCGTAAAATGTTATACAAATATTAGTTATTTGAGATTTTACATATATTATATGGTCTTAAAATGTTTTATTTCTCTACAGGTCTCCAATCTAAGTAAGTCAATTTTTAAGTTAAATAAATCACAATTAAATGATATGCAACACAAAACAAAACTAAGTATACTTGTGTTGGGATGTCAACACAGAAGTCGCCCAAAATTGACTTTGATAGTATTCAATTCAAATCAGGATATCAAAATGTACCTAGAAATAAAATTTCATTGAAATCGGACAGATAATTTTTTGGGGGTAGGAATGTAGTGAGAAAATGGCGGCCATCATGAAAATTTCCAAAAGCATTTTCCACACCTCTAAGCGACCCCCGACCACCTCAGCAACTTTCATTTTGATTGGTCAAAGCGTTTTCTCAAACTGCGTCGGACAATTTCATCAGCAAGCAAGGAAAAGAAAGGGCGCAAAAACAATAAGTCTCCCAAACTACGTTTTGGGCGACTTAATTAACAGAAATCAAAAAACAACGAACAAGTCTCTGATGACAGCTTAATTAAGGAGACAAGACTTTAAGTTGGCCGAAAATTTGTCGGTGATCTTAATTAAATTGTCTTAATCTTAGTTTTTTTTTTAATTTACGCTAGAATCTTACAATAGTTTATTTCTAAATATAAGATTTTGGCCGCAATGTACAAGGTATAGCATTCATCGTAATTATTATTTTGTTTAAAAAAGTACAAACACATTGTTAACGAGGAATCTTTCTTTATCTTCCTTGCTCTACTTCTAAAAATTGGACTGATATTCTAAATTTTGCAATAATTACGAGTTTCATAATCAAAGTGAGGTGTTAATAAAATTCTTTCCCCAGTTCCATCAATCTATCATTTAATCAGTCTTGCCTTTTAGACATCATAATCTGTGTCAGAAATAATATCTTGACCGGGAATAAGTCTTTCACATATGTATACCATGATAAGTTCCCTTTTCGTTCAATCATTGTCAATAGTATAGTCAAACAAAAAACCCCAGAAATTATTAGTTTGGCAAGCCTGAAAATTGCTTAGGACATACATGTTGGCATACCAAATCATCCTGGCTTGCTAACGTATCTGTATTGTCCAGCAAATAAAACAGAGACGTTTCCGTTGGCTTGGCCATGTCCTCAGAATGCCAAACACAAACATCACCAAAACGGCACTAAGATGGACAAAACTGGGCAAAAGACCACGACCAAAGTTGACATGGAGAAAGACTGTGGAAAACGAGCTGAAAGACGTGAAAATGACATTGGGTGAGGCAGAGAAAAAGGCAAAGAATCGAACTGAATGGAGAGATCTTGTGGTGACCTTATGCTTCGCCCGAAGGATAGGTAGGAAGGTTACTAACGTTAAGACATTCAAAGGTCTCATATAATGCTTTATGGAATTTTCATATCGTCTCAGTTCCAAACAGGGTAAAATTCGCATGTACAACAAATTCTGAAAAAAATTACAGAACTAAGTACAGGAGTTATAAAGATTTACTGACTTGAACGGACAGATGTATAGACAGAAATGAATAATGAACAACTATAGCTTAATACCACAACACCCATACGAAAACTCGTCGTAGGGGCATAACAATATAGAAAGTTTTAAAAACTATCTCGATTATTTCAGAATATTTTTTTTTAATAAAAAGACTATTGAAATGAATTGAGACTTAAGACTACAGTGGTTGGGGGTCTCAAATCGTCTTTAATGAGAGAAGCAGAGAGGTACCAAAAAATTCGGATGCCAAAAGTCCGAGAGTAGTTCTCGTCACGTTTTTTCTCAATAGCAGTTCTCAATTCTGCCCATTATTTTGTCATTTTACCGCTAAAATTGTCATAGAATAGCTCATTTTAAAGGCCTTTCTTCTTCTTAAAAGATAATGTTGTTTTTCCGATCTTACTGTAAAAAAATCACACAATAGTAAATATAGACGTTTGAAAATCGCTTAGCGGGATACAAACAACAGCTATTAGAAACTGACAACATAAAAACGCACAAAAAATCCCGCATATCAATTAACAACGCAAAATTAAGTCGTAACGAGAGTGAACTCAGGTGCTCCGAAAGGGTTAGGAGTTTCTGTTTGTTGCAACACACCCGTTGAATTGCTTATTGTCAATTCAGCGTGTAAAATCCGGTAAAGGAAATAGAACCCTTTTACAAACCAACATCCTTTTATTTATATATTACAACTGTCCCAATTATGATCGATTATGACTGAAATTTCGTCATCGGGACATTAAGCAGATAACAATCAATCAATCAATCATACCAACATCTGTACTCATCTGAGAGATAGAAATCCCACATTTGTCTATGAGTGCACATGAAGCTAAAGTTATCACGTTTGTCATAGAGTTTTGTTGATGTCTATATTCTAGATGAAGATCTAAATATGAAGCAGACTTCCTAGAATCGGTAGTGAATTTTATCTCAAGTTCCTGGGGATTTATGACAGGGATGTGACAATGTGTAAGCCCCTAGCTAACGGAAAGGGGTCAAGGCCCCCAAGAGGTCCAGGGCAGAGCCCTGGTAGGGGGTCCAGGGGACGAAGCCCTCCGGCCGAAAACGATTTTAAGCAGATTGAAGTGATTTTGGCGATCTATTTCTTATGTGCTTTAATATTGAGAATCACTAGCATCACTAGGTGCACCTAACGTACCAATATGGTTGATGTTGCGCTTGGCCGTAAGCAGGTATGGACTTAAATTATTCTTCTGTAAGTGGTCATTCATGCGGAAAATATAGGTCACAGCCAGCATCCGAAGAATGCATTGTGCTTAGCATCACTAGGTGCAACTACCATACCAATATGGTTGAAGTGGCACTTGACAGTAATTGTGTATGGACCTTAACCATTCTTCTGTATGTTGATCCGGACGCCGACTCCGACGCTCTGGGTATCACATAAGCCCCGTCACTTTTGTGAGGTGAGCTAAAAACCAGATTGATCACTTCATCATCAATGGCAGATATAGAAGATCTCTTGCCGATGTCCGGGCTATGAGAGTGGTAGATGCAGGTACTGACCACAATCTTGTCATTGCACTAAACTAGGAACAACTGCACTAGGAGAGCCTTTCTGCACAAGGAGAGCTTTTAATACTGCACTCTTAAAATGAACGAAATCGGGAAACAGTTCACATTAGAAGTGAAGAATAGGTTTGAAGCTTTAGAAAAAAAGAGGCAATATCAGGCAGATGAAGATCTTCAAAAAGAGTGGAAGGAGTTTGCCACAGTTTATACAGAGGCAGCTGAAAACATATTAGGAAAGAAAAGAACAGAAAGAGTGGATAAGCAGTGAAACCTGGAAACCTATAGACAGTAGAAAAAAGATGAAGAATAAAGTGAACTGTACAAAATCTGAGAGGATACGTGTCATTAAAAAACAGAAGTACAAAGAAATTGACAGAGAAGTGAAAAGAAGCGCTACACCTGAGAACGCCATGGATGCATCGAGGAGGAATGGCATGGAAACCATGCACAGAATTATTAAGAATATTTGTAATAAGAAAAGACAATCGACAATCAGCAGCTGGAGTGATAGATGAGAATAGCAACCTGCTCATAGAGGTATTAGAAACTCGAAAAATGGAGAGAACACTTCGAGCAAGTTTTAAATGTCGAAAACCAATGTTACGATGATGTAGATGAGTATGAGTTTGATGGCAACATGATCGAGGAAACTAACACCAGTACTTCACAGGAAAATAAGAGATAGTACAAGCTTTGGACACGTTGAAATAAGCAGAGGTACCCCCATTGGGGTATCCGAATGTCAAAAGTCCGAAATGGCAGAGACAAAACCTGTAAACACCAACAAGAACGGAAAAAAAACAGACAACATGTAAAACATGGAAAAACAAAAATCACTGAATATCAATCAACAACGCGAACTCCAGTCGTAACGAGAGTGAACTCAGGTGCTCCGAAGAGTAAGCAGTTCCTGCTTGCTATGGCACACCCGTCGCGTTGACAACAGTCAATTCAGTGTCAAATCCGGTAAAGAAAGACAAAACAAAACCCATGACAAACCAACATCTTCCCTCATCTGAGAGATCAAAATCCCATATTTTTCTATAAGCGCATGATGTCTTCCGTAAAATTTCTTGAGCGAAGACAGCAACCGAGGAGCAACATAACCCTGTGTGAGCATTTTTTGTGTCAGACGTGACGCTCTGCTAAGGCAATCGATGTAAGTCCCGCATGCTCTGGAATAACGAATCAATTGAGATACGTAAACACCATAAGCGGGAGCGGACGGAATGTTGCTACACAAGAAGGGAAAGTTGATGATTGGAAAGTTGAAGTCATCACGTTTGTCATAGAGCTTTGTTGAAAGTTTTCCTTGAGAGTCAATTTCAATATAATCTAAATATGAAGCAGACTTTCTAGAATCCGCAGTATCCTTAGTCTCAAGTTCCTGAGGATATATAAGATGGAGAAAGTCACCAAATTGAGAATTGTTCAGTGAAAGACATCATCAATATAAAGAAAGAGTAATCTCTCAAATATAAAGAAAGGTAAAGGAGCATTTGTTGACAACATCAGTGGAGACTTGTTGAAAGCTGGACGTAGTATAACATCAAAGAAACTGTTGCACTTGTTTGAAAACGTAAGAACCTGTAAAATACCAGATAACTGGAAAAAGTCAATGATAGTCAAAATACCGAACAAAAGTGACCTTACTTAATGCGACAACAGCAAGGGAATTTCTCTACTATTCATTACTGGAAAAGTCTTCTGTAGAGTACTTATTGAGAGATTAATATAAGTGATAGAGGACAAACTGAGAAATGAGCTGGAATCTTATAGAATGGGACAGGGGACATACGAACAGATCTTCATTCTTCGAAATATTGTTGAACAGAGCATAGAGTGGCAATCATCGCTGTACATAAAATTCATAGACTTTAAGAAACCCTTTGACAGTGTACATCGAGACAAACTTTGGAAGATTCTGTAGTCATATGGAATTCCTGATCTCTTTGTTGCCATCATCCGGGGAAGGTACAACGGTATAACTAGCTGTGTCATTAACAACGTGCAGACATCTGATTGGTTCACTGTCAAGACTGGAGTAAGACAAGGATGTGTTATGTCGGGTTTCCTGTTTATCATTGCTGTAGACTAGATTATGAGAAAAACAACTGAGGGAAAAAAGACTGGAATAAGATGGAAGTTTACCAACCAGATGGAAGACTAAGACTATGCTGAGGATTTTGAGCTCCTGTCTAGTAAATACCAACATATGCGAGAAAAGAATGAGAGATTATGCAAATATGCTTAAAGAATGGGACTCAACACAAAAAAGACCAAAGTGTTATGGTTGAACAACAAGGAGACAAGTTCCATCAAGATACATTAGAAAAGTGTTGATGATGTAGACACTTTTACAGACATCGTTGCTATCATCAACAAAACAGGGGTAACTACAGAAGACATCAAACACAGACTAAGTCTAGCAAAAAAACCTTTGCCAACCTTAACCCTCTATTGAAGTCAACAAAATACAGCAAGAGTTTTCAAAAGTCATGTCATTACTACTTTATGGGGCGGAAATGTGGAAACTTAATGACAGCGACACCATCAGCTTAAAAACATTCGAAATAAAATGCCTCAGACGAATACTCCACAACTGGCCAACTAAGATCAGTAATGATGACTTAACTTTCCCAGTTACAGAGATCATCAGGTGCAGAAAATGGAGGTGGATTGGTCATACTCTGAGGAAATCACATGATGACAACACCTTATGAGCCGTTCGTGGCTCGAAGAGGCTAGACACATGCCCTTATTATGCCCCATCTACGAAAGTAGGGGCATATAGTGTTCGGGTTTGTTCGTCGGTCCGTTCAAAATCAGGTTTACCTGCAGGTTAAAGTTTACCACGAAAAAAGTGTGGTATCATCATAAAACTGTGTACACATATACATAGGGTATTTTAAAACAAACAAAAATGATCATAAAACTGTACCTGTCTTATCAACTTCATGGTTGATTGATCACAGAAAAAGGGGTGATATACTTATGTTTACCTATAGGTTGAATAGAAAATAATGAGATGTGGAATAAGTGTACGCGACACAGCTCACATAACAAGCGGTAATTTAGAAAAACCACAATGGAAAACCGCCAGCAGCCTTCAACGAAGCCAGTAGGCGCTGCTTGCCGTTCTGCAATCGGCCCAAGGTCTAAATCAAATGTATATAATTCAAATCCAATCCTGAAATAGTGCCATATGAATGAAGTGTGGTACCATCATGAAACTATACACGTATACATCAGTATATGAACAAACAAAAATCATCATAAAATTGTACCTGTCATCAACTTCATTGTTGATTTATCTTAGAAAATGGGGTCTCATACTTAGGTTTACCTAAAGCATGTAAAGGTTGAAGTCACTTTACCTTGTAGGACGCATGGTATCATGAAACTTTATAACTCATTTAATCATCATAAAATTATACTCTTGAAATCAACGTCATTGTCTGGTGATTGTGCGCGGAAAAATAAATGTTGTGAGATGGGCCATTATGTCTTTTGGACATATTGCTTTATGTTTTGCGATGGGATACCCCAACAAAGGGCTCCCAGAGCCTGCATCGTTTACCTTAAAGGTATAACCCCTATCAAAGAACACCTGACAACGACTTTTGTAGAGCTTAATGAGCTTATTAAGGTTTCAGCATGCAATCACCTTTCTCTATCTGCTATAGTTTTTATTCTGTAGACCAAAACATGGAAATAGCTATTTTGTACCTTTAGGTGTACCAAAAGGGCAATCAAATATCTTTAATCCGAAAATCGGTAGACATAAAAATATCACAACAAACCACAAAACCAACAAAAGCACATGTAACAACCAAACTACTATCAGCAACGTTAACTCAACTTGAACGACAGTGAACTTAGTTCCTCCGGCAGAGTGAGCAGTTCCTGCTTGTTTTAGCACAGCCGTCACGTTGCCAACGATCGATTTAGTGTGGGTCCGATTTACATGTCTAATTGTACCCGGGTGGTCATCTCAGTATAAAATTTACGATAAAAGAGACGACTTTAATTCTGAATGTTGCTACACAAAAAGGAAAAGTTGACTATTGGAGAGTTGAATTCATCCCGTTTGTGATAGATTTGTACAGACTTTGTGAGGGTTCTGGTTTAGCAGGAGTTGCAGAGGCGAGTTAAGAGATGCGTACATGGCTTAGTCCATGTTTTGCTATAGGAAACCACTTAAAATTAATCGGATAACCAGAAAAGGTAATGCCCCCGCCTCACATTATACAATGTTTAAAGTAAGACTTAATCATCGCCACCATAAAACTACGGATAGCTAAGGTGTCTGTGTCTGTAAGACACAGATGATGCCCCGCGATGTATGGACAAATTGACTTTAATCAAAATTGCAGAAAAAAATTACAGAAAACTGTTATTTTCATTAAATTTTCTAAGTCCAAGGGTCATAATTTCAGTCAAAATCAACGGACCGGAACGAAACGCGAACTAGATCTGTAACTCATCATGATCGACTCGCATACCAAAAATCAGCTCAAAATCTGCAAGCATGTGGAAATAAAGTCCGGAAAACTTGCGTACGGACGGACAGACGGACGGATGTACGGACAGGGGTAAAACAATATACCCCCCAACTATAGTTGAGCATGTCATAAAAATTAAAAATACATTGAGGGGTTTCGGAAGGGTAAGTAGGTACCCCCAATCAATATATATCCCTGTTTTGAAGTTTTGAAGTGGGGGTATTAAAATATATAAATAAAAATATTTTGTTTTGCAGTTTTACAAAGTCTCACATTTCTCCATATGATAGTAAATTGATCTTTAATATCACACAATGCCTTAAACATGTTATTATGTCTTTATTATGATAAATTATAGCATGTCATGTTCCTCATTGATTCAAGAGTTGAAATGTAATAACATAAATAAATCTCTGATACTGTAACCGCAACATTCTTATCACCTAAGATTAACAAACGTTCCCAAATACTTCTCGATTTTGAAAGGTTACATAGCAAAAGAAATGCACTTGGTGACATTATCAACTTTGCATGACTTGTATATATGACAACCTTAAACTGGATCATTTTCTAAGTTGTAAATATTTAGATTAATGAAGTAATCCATGTATATGTATGCATATAATGACACATGTTTCAATCCTCCATTGTTTTAAATGTCTGTACCAAGCAATAAGGTCTTCATTTCTTCTGTTCATTAACATCATTAAGGTGAAATGATTTTACGTTTCACTGATCACACTTAAGTAGATCAATCCCATGTACAAACATGCATGATAAGAGACTCATCCAGCATGTCTAGACTGAATATACTCTACATAAATATTTTATTTCAAATATAAATTACATACAAATGAGAAATAAAAAAAAAACTACATTGAAATAAAAATTATAATGCCAGCACGAATTGAAAATTGACCAGGCATCATTTAAATCAGGTACAGAACTCAGAAATGGTAATGTAAAGATCAATGCTACAAAATCATATCTGACAATGCAAGATGGTCCAAGATCTCTTTACAAGTTGTAAATAGTAATATATATATATATATATATATATATATTCATGCATATAAATGCTGTTAATCTAAATTACATAAAAACAATTCATAAGGTTTAATCAGTGTATAAATATGATTTTCTAGCTTAAACATTAAAACAGGTAAATTGTCAAGATATCAATCACAGTATACTCCAGCGACAAATCTCTACTTTTCAAAGCTGTGGGCGTTTACTTTCTGGTTATGTGTTTTTACAAATTAAATAAGCCTATAAACTTGTCAACACTTGCTGATAAAATCTCGCATGCTGCAGATCATGATCATGACCTCATTATTAGCATGATAAGGTCAACTGTTACACGTGGTGTTGCATTCCAATCCATGTCTTATTTTGTTATCTTTATTTATATTTACATTGTATTATTAAAATTATATTAATTGTTTCAATGGAAATTACATAACTTGAAAATGCATAATGATATTGATTAACTTGATTCAGACAGATGTGATTAATATAAAATAAAATACTGAGAAAAAAAGAACTTGTGTAATCTGTTATTATGTGATTCTCCAGCATTGAGAGGTTTGCACATGGTGGTTTGTAGTTGGATATTTAAGGAAACTCCCATTATTGCTTATACAAGGCACAAGAATTTGTCAGATATTCTAACCTTGACCAAGATAAGACACTAAATTATTTAGCATTATATAGGACAATCCCTGATGATGGCGGGCCTATATATGAATTACTAAAGAAAAGAGTAATAATTACCAAAAAAATATAATTTAAAAATTAAAATTTTAAAATTAATACTTTTAACTTGTGCTTATTAATGAAATAATGTAAATAAAAAGCACAAAATTTTATGTTTGTTTTCACAATCTCATAATGATAAATTTGTCTGCTAAAGTTTTCAATGACTTATCTGACCTTTAATTATTTTTGTAACAAGCTCCTCTAGTATCTCATTTGGGAATATGACCACAACAAACAAAAGATATGCCTTCATAAAATTTGATTTTAAAAAAGAAATTCATTTCATGCATAATTAAATGTTAAAAACGACAGCTACAGAGATGGACACAAAATGATTCTTCTTCTAGTGGATTTACTGACAAGAGTAAGAAATGATAAGAATAACATAACATAACATATCTTTACAATAATTATTGTGTTGCATGATTTGGACAAGTATTTAGCAATTACACTGTCCTAGTTTATTGAAAATACTTCGCTTTTATTATATGATTTGCATTGATATTCAATGCACCAAAACAAGAGTTGGAAAGAATGTAACTGACTCTAGCCAGTTGCAAAGTGTAACGAAAATATAAAAAAAACACAAACAATTAACATAACTTAGCATAAAAGACTGAACACAAAAAATTTTATGCTAAGTCTTTGATTGCTAACCGATAATAGAATCGATTTAAAAATGACATCTGACATCATCAGCATCCAACTCTCAGATTAGTACAAATAAAGGTTTATCATAGAGTACTGGTACTGTCTTTTCCCGGATTTTAGCGACATGCGTATTGCTTATTGAATTTTATGTGTGTTTTATAACTTTTTAGTGAATAGTGTCGTTTCTCTTCTTATTTATGGTTTATGGACTCGATTCGAATGCCACATTAATAAATTTTTTCTGTTTCTGATGATTGAATAGTCGTAACTCTTATAATAAATATGTTCTAAGTACATGTAAAACAACATTAGTAAAATATGACCACAACAAACAAAAGATATGCCTTCATAAAATTTGATTTTAAAAAAGAAATTCATTTCATGCATAATTAAATGTTAAAAACGACAGCTACAGAGATGGACACAAAATGATTCTTCTTCTAGTGGATTTACTGACAAGAGTAAGAAATGATAAGAATAACATAACATAACATATCTTTTATTTCCAAATCAGGAGCCCACTGGGATCAATGAGAGTTGTACAAAAAAGAGGAAAAGAATAATTGATAGATACACATAATTATACATAAGCAACATGATGAGACAATTTACTGGATTATTAATGTTCATAGTAATATAATATTGAAAATCTAAACACCACTGTAAATTTTAGTTTACAATATCTTTATCTAATATAAATCTGGCAGTGGCTGCTAGAATGTCAGTGTCCTCATTACTTAGTAAAAAAATCAATTTGGATTCATTCGACAAACTAGAAAACCTGGGATACTTTTTGGCAACAAGATTTAATAAAATATTTCTTTTTGTTCTGAATTTTGTACACAATTTCTGAATTTTTGAAATGAAAAATGCATATTTGACATACTTATATCAACGTTTGGCACGTATCAACATTTTAAAATGATGTTTTGGGCCCCTTTGACCCCTAATTTCCCAAAAGGAATGGATTTTCACAAGGATTCCAATGAAAAAAAGGTTTTGAAAATCGAACCACAAATAAACAAGTTGATTTTTCGGGCGTGGCCCATCTTTGACCCCTTGTAGCATTGTAACGTAACAAAAATCACCAAAAACTATGACACATGATCGTACATTTAGTTGAGAGGATTTAATGAGGAATACATTAAAAAGAATTTTCAAAATCGGACGAAGAAAAAACATTCCACAGAAGTTTTGTCAATACAAACATTTTAGCCCCGTTTAGTCCCTTTTTCTAAACTGGCAGGGTTCCCAACACCTATATTTAAAAGGAAGCTTCCTTTAATGGATAGAAACATCATATCAAAATTTCCTAACAATCCATCAAAATTACTTTAGTGCCAAATGTTCCCAGTGACAACAATGACAACGACATCGCCATAACATTGAACGATCGCAAAAAGTTTTGCCGTCGTATTTAACTACTTTGCACAAATCAGAATTTAAGCAGTTAAGAAATATTTATCGAATTGTATGAACCTTCGCATATAAAGAATGTGTCAAGGTTATTGATTGCTAACCGATAATAGAATCGATTTAAAAATGACATCTGACATCATCAGCATCCAACTCTCAGATTAGTACAAATAAAGGTTTATCATAGAGTACTGGTACTGTCTTTTCCCGGATTTTAGCGACATGCGTATTGCTTATTGAATTTTATGTGTGTTTTATAACTTTTTAGTGAATAGTGTCGTTTCTCTTCTTATTTATGGTTTATGGACTCGATTCGAATGCCACATTAATAAATTTTTTCTGTTTCTGATGATTGAATAGTCGTAACTCTTATACTTGATTAGTATCTCTCTAGTACCCGTGCTAGTACCAAGTGTCCCATATTTTCATAATAAGTAATAATACATATGGTTATAGGTTTTTTTAAATATAATTCGCTGTACCTGGTTTATTAAGTAAGAGCATGTACAGACCTTCAACGTTGACTAGACATTCACAAGAATAATCTGGTTTATATCCACTATTGATATAAAATGGATGCTTCAGTATTGAATAAATACTGACAACGCATTTTGCGTTCAAATTCAGATAAGTCTTTCATAAAGTTTTTTTCTTAAGCTTTTTATGCTAGGAGTATAGGAATAAATTTAACTCTTTAGATAATAAAAGATATTCATTTTCAGAAAGATTGTATTCTGAAAAGTTCTTCACTATTTTTTGGCTTTCTTGACTGTTTTGTTACGCTTATCTCTTTTTCTGTTTCTATTTAAGATTTCTATTAAAGCGTCTAGCCATTATGAAGTATTAAAGGATTGTGTTTACGCTAAACATAAGCTATCATGGTATAAATAGATCATACGGTTAAACGCGTTACTAAAGTTGTGATTTGTCATCACATGTTATTTTAATATATTAAATCAGGTTTATTAAGTGCTACATCGACCTTATGGAATGTAAAAAGGCGGTCATATTTCCATCACAGACACGCTTTACTTGTGATGTAATATATATATACGAGTTAAAGCGCTCAACAAACCGATAAACAAAAAATATTAATGGCGGATGGATTATTTACAAACGTAAAGGTAATTGTTTAGAATTTACATTTGATAAAATCATAATTACATTTATTAGGTGCAAAACAATAATTATTGTGTTGCATGATTTGGACAAGTATTTAGCAATTACACTGTCCTAGTTTATTGAAAATACTTCGCTTTTATTATATGATTTGCATTGATATTCAATGCACCAAAACAAGAGTTGGAAAGAATGTAACTGACTCTAGCCAGTTGCAAAGTGTAACGAAAATATAAAAAAAAACACAAACAATTAACATAAACAAATGTTAAATGTGTGTTCATTATACGAGTTGGCGTTAACGTAAAAATAAAAATCCCCCAAAAGATTCAATAAATATCATACCCAGTCTACATGGTCTAGGGGTTTTACGTTTATCCGGGTAAAATTATTCTGGTGTATTTGATTTTTGTCTCGCCTGCGACGAATAGTCGCGGAAGGCGAGACATTACTTTCCGGCGGCGGCGTAAACTTTCTTGTAAGACTTTTGGGGAAAATGAATTACTTGAAAAGTATAATAGCTAGGCTTCTGATATTTGGTATACAGACAGTTAAGGTTATGGTCTACGTAACTGTTACCATGCCGTGTGACCCTGACCCCATTTTCACACTCCAGTGATTCTGTGAACGTAGGTCTTTTTTCAGGCCGAAAACGTCTTTGTAAGACTTTTTTGACAAATGAAATTCTTGAAAAGTATAATAGCTAGTCATCTAATATTTTGTATACAGACAGTTGAGGTTATGGTCTACGCAACTGTCACGTAACTGTTACCATGCCATGTGATCTTGACCCCATTTTCACGCTTCAGTGACTTTGTGAACTTAGGTCTTTTTTTAGGTTGTAAAGTTATTTGTAAGACTTTTGTGGAAAATGAATTTCTTGAAAAGTATAATAGCTAGGCATCTAATATTTAGGATATCGATGAATTAAATTAGGGTTTTTGCGTCCCTCACCTTGACCTCATTTCTTCACTAAATGACTGTTAATATTGTTTTTTTTGTGTTCAGTCTTTTATGCTAAGTCTGTTTCTCAATGACTATGATATATCTAGAATCACTTTAGTTGGTCCACAGTAAAATGTCGAGGAATAATGAATGAATAGTTGAATAACTTGGTATTCCGATGGTGCCAGCAGGCGATACATACTTTAGTGTTAACTCTTGTTTTATTAATCAAAGCGTCTTTGAGGATAATTTTTAAAACTATGCATGTGTTACGTCAGAATGCAAGACCAATAACAAATAACGTTCATGCTTGTGTGTTTGATTATTAGAAAAGTCCACGGCCATTTTTCAATATTTTGCTAATTTTATTAATTTATATCGAACAATGGCCCTAGGAACTGTATGAGATATAAATATGGGGTATTCTTTGTGATCGTTTTAGTTATTCTGTCATATTTTGCTTTGTTATTATCTATTACTTATATTTTATATGGCATTTTTCTCAGAAATCATTTTTATACGACCGCAAAAAAATTTGCGACGTATTATGGTATGATGCTGTCGTTGTTGTTGTTGTCGTCGTCGTTGTCTGTTAACTTCAGTGTTCCCACAATAACTTTAGTTCTAGTTATCCGATTGCTATGAAATTTGACAATGATTTTCTGTACCACAAAAGGATGGATGGAATTGATTTTGGGGGTCCCCCTTTTTACGTTTAGAAATTAGGGGCCAAAAATGCTTCTTTTTTGTTTGTTCCCACAATAACTTTTGTTCTGGCTTAACAAATGCTGTGAAATTTTACACGAATGTTTCATACCATTAAAGGATGAACGGGATCGATTTTGGGCTGCATGTGTCCAGAGCAATGTACTATCCATATTGGGCCTAAAACGTTGAGGGTTCGACATGTTGCGGTAGTATCATGCTGCGCTCGGCGAAGCTTTATATTATAGTTTAATATAGTTTTTGTTTAAACTTCTTTCAATACCTAAAGCCTAATGGATTTATATTATATCATATTGGATTAAATTTAATCCAATTCACAAAATCATTTCATGAGTTTTATTCATTCCAACTCGTTGATTAAATCTAATCAGATGAATGCAACAAAAGGTGTGTGATTAAATATAATCAAACTATATATTATAAGGAAAATGGATTAAAATTAATCGAAAACACTGGTATCAAGAATTTTAACATGAACATGGAACTTGGATAAAATGTTCCAAAGAATGTGATTAAATATAATCCGATTGAGGGTTACACTTTGAACAGTCGCGATTAAATATAATCAGATCGGGGATTTGATTTATTTACGGATTTTTAAACATTAACTGATCCTTATTTTTATTTCAGTTGTACCAGCACAGATTAAATTTAATCTAGGATCTTACTTTCTATAGCAAGACAATGTGTGATCTTAACTGCTGCATCATAGACTCTATGCAAAGACCTCATAGTTTCTTTGATGCAACTTATGATCTTCCATACTTTCAACAAAATCAAGCAGAAATGACAGAAATGCATGAAAATCCAACGATTGAGAAAAAGAGACTTTCTCATTTCAGAGAAGACTTAGTTCTACACTGTATGTGCTAGATACTAAATGATTGTCCTCAAATGTATGCAGTGGATACTAAAGGATTTTATACACATGCATGCAACATATAGCACTGGATTGACCTTAAATTTATGTTCTAACCTCGCATGTATGTACTAGATACTACAGGACTAACCTCGCATGTATGCACTTGATACTACAGGATTGACCTCACATGTATGTACTATACACTACAAGATTGAATGCACAGGTATATGCACTTGATACTATAGGATTGATTCGCATGTATCAATTAGATACTACAAGATTTCCTACAAATGTACGTTGTAGATAATTGCTCCCACATGCATGTTCTAGATAATACTAGATTTTTAACACATGCATGTACCAGATACTCCAGAATGAAACTCACATGTACAACTTTCAGTCCGACTCACTCGTACATTATGTCAACCTCTCGGCATCTTATACTTAGAGGATGTGAAGTTTCAGTCCACCTGACCAGTACATTATGTCAACATCTCGGCATGTGTTATATTTACAGTATGCACATCTATGACAGATATCAATCCGAGTGACTCTTATATTATGTCAACCTCCTTGCCTATGTTTTATTTACTGTATGTACAACTTTCAGTCCGAGTAACCTGTACAATATGTCATTCTCCCGGCTTCTGCTTGACTTACAGTATGTACAGCTTTAAGTCAAACAAATCTGCACAATGTCTACCTTCGGGCCTTTATAATACTTACAGCATAAACAGCTTTAAGTCTGTCTCACCGGCACATTAGGTCAATTACCCGGCCTCTTATATTTACAAGATGTGAAGTTTCAGTTCTGTCGCGTACATTATGTCAACCTCCCTGTCTCTGTTATACCTACAGTGTGCACATCTTGCAGTCCGACTTTCCAGTACATTATGTCAACCCTGGCTTCTCTTTTATTATCAGTATGTACACCTTTCAGTCCGACTGACCCGTACATTATGTACACCTCCCGGCCTCTTTTATACTTACAGTCAGTGTGTACATCTTTCAGTCCGACTAACCCGTACATTATTTGAACCTCCCGGACACTGACCGGAACATTAAGTAAATATTCAGGCATCTGTTATACTTACAGTAAGTTCAGCTATCAGTGCGAGTGTCATGTACAATATGTCGTTCTCCCTGCTTCTCAATTACTTACAGTATGTAGAGCTTTAAGCTCAACAAACCTGCACCTTTTTGCCAACTTCCGGGCCTCTGTTATACCCACAGTATGCACAGCTTTCAGCTCGACTGACCGGAACATTATGTCAACCTCCCGGTATCTTACACCTACATGATGATAAGTTTTATTATACCTTACCCGTACATGATGTCATCCTCCCAGCCTCTGTTATAATTATAGTAGGCACATTGTTTTAGTCCGACTTACCCCAACAAAATGTCAACCTCCAGGGAACTGTTATACTTAAGGTTGGTACAGCATGTCAGTCCGACTGACTGGTACTTATGTTAACCTCAAGGCCTCTGTTATACTTACAGTATGCACACATTTTAGTCGGAATAACCCGCTACATTATGACAACATATCGTCAACTGTTATACTGACCGTAAGCTCAGCTTTCAGTTTAACTGACCCGTACATTATGTCAACCTCCGGGACTCTATTATATTTACAGTGTGTTCAGGTTTTAATCCAACTGACCCGGACATTTTGTCAAGCTCCCTGCCAATGTTATACTTACAGTAAATACAGCTATCAATCTGCGTGACCCTTACATTGTGTCTAACTTCTGGCCTATGATATACTTACAGAATATACAGCTTTCAGTCCGAGTGACCCGTACAACATGTCATTCTCCCATCCTCTGTTATACATACAGTATGTTCATCTTTCAGTCCGACTGACCCGTACATTATGTCACCCTATCGTCCTCTGTTATATTTAAAGTATGTGCAGCCTTCAGCCCGATTGTCCCGTACATTATGTAAACCTCCCAGCTTCTGTTATACTTACAGTATATACTGCTTTCAGACCGAGTGACCTGTACAATGTGCCATTCTCCTGGCTTCTGCTTTACGTACATTATGTACAGCTTTATGTCTAACAAACCTGCACATTATTTCAACCTCCCGGCCTCTGTTATAGTTACAGTATGCATAAATTTCAGTCCGACTGACCGGAACATTATGCCAACCTCCCGGTCGCTGTTATATTTTAATATGTACACATTTCAGTCCGACTCACTGGTACATAATGTCAACCTCTCGACTCTTATATTATGTCAACCTCCTGACCTATGTTATATTTTCAGTCCGAGTAACCCGGACAATGTCATTCTCCCGGCTTCTGCTTTACTTACAGTATGTACAGCTTTAAGTCAAAGAAAACTGAACAGTATGCTTAACTCCGGGCCGTTTTAATATTCAGAGTACATACAGATTTCAGCCCGTCTCACCGGCACATTAAGTCAAAATAACCTGCACATTATGTTTAACTCCGGGCCTCTATAATATTTACAGTATGTACAGCTTTCAATCCGTATCACTGACGCATTATGTCAACCACCCGGCATCTTATACTTAGAGGATGTGAAGTTTCAGTTCACCTGTAGCGTACATTATGTCAACCTACCTGTCTCTGTTATACCTACAGTGTGTACATCTTGTAGTCAGACTTACCGGCACATTATGTTAACCCTGGCCTCTGTTACACTTGTGTACATCTTTCAGTCCGACCAACCCGTACATTATTTGAACCTCCCGGCTTCTGTTTTTACTAACAATATGCACATCTTTCAGTCCGACTGACCGGAACGTTATGTCAACAATACGGTATCTTACACTTACAGGATGTCAAGTTTCAGTCTACCGGACCCTTATATTATATCAACATCCCGATCTCTGTTATACTTACAATGTGTACATCTTTCAGCCCCACTTAACCGTACATTAAATAAACCCTGGCCTCTGTTATACTTACATTATGTACAGCTTTCAGTCCGACTGACCAGTACATTATGTGGACATACCGTACTCTGTCTTATTTACAGTATGTACAGCTTTCAGTCCGATTGTCCCGTACATTATGTCAACCTCCGAGCTTATGTTATACTTACAGTATGTATAGCTTTCAGACCGAGTGACCCGTACAATGTGCCATTCTCCTGGCTTCTGTTTTACGTACATTATGTACAGCTTTAAGTCCAACAAACCTGCACATTATGTCAACTTCCCGGCCTCTGTTATAGTTACAGTATGAATAACTTTCAGTCCGACTGACCGGAACATTATGCCAACCTCCCAGCCTCTGTTATACTTACAGGATGTGAATACTCAGTCCACCGGACCCGTACAGTATGTAAACTTCCGGGTCTCTATTATACTTAGAGTGTTCATCTTTCAGTCCGACTTACCCGTAGATTATAAAAACCTCCCGGCCTATACTTTACTTTCAATATGTTCAGGTTTTAGTCCGACTGCCCCGTACATTATGTTAAGCTCCCGGACTATGTTATACTTACAGTAAGTACAGATATCAATCCGACTGACCCTTACATTATGTCAACCTCATGGCTACTGTTATACTTACAGTATGTGAAGCTTTCAGTTAGAGTGACCCGTTCAATATGTCACTCTCCCGGCTTCTAGTTTACTCACAGTATGTACAGATTTAAGTCAAACAAACTTGCACATTATGTCTTACTCCGGCCCTCTATAATACTTATAGTATGTACAGCTTTCAATCCGTCTCACCGACACATTATGCGAACCACCAGGCATCTTATACTTAGAGGATTTGAAGTTTCAGTCGTCCTGACCCGTACATTAGATCAACATCACGGTCTCTGTTATACTTAGTGTGTACATCTTCCAGTCCCACTTACCCGAACATTATGTCAACCTTGGCCTCTGTTATACTTACATTATGTATAGTTTTCAGTCCGAATGACCCGTACATTATTAGAACCTACCGGCTTCTGTCATACTTACAGTACCTACAGGTTTCAGTCCGACTAACCCGTACATTATGTCAACCCCCCCAGCCTCTGTTTTGCTTACAGTAAGCACAGCTTTCAGTCCGACTGACTCGTACATTATATTCACTTCTCGGACTCAGTTATACTTGCAGTATGAACAGCTTTCAGTCCGAGTGTCCCGTACAATATAGCGTTCTTCCGGCTTCTGCTTTACTTACAGTATGTAGAGCTTTTAGTCCAACAAACCTGCACATTATGTCATCTTCCCGGCCTCTTTAATACATACAATATGTATTGCTTACAGTCCATCCCCCCAGCACATTATCTCAGCCATCCGGCATGTTATACTTACAGGATATGAAGTTTAAGTCCACCTGACCCGTACATTATGTCCCATTCTCTGTAAACTTACAGTGTGTACATCTTTCAGTTCCATTTACCCGTACTTTATGTCAACCCAGACCTCTGTTATACTTGCATTAGGTACAGCTTTCAGTCTGAGTGATCAGTACATTATTTCAACTTCTCGGCCTCTGTTATACATGCAATATGTTCAGCTTTCAGTCGACTGACTTGTACATTATATCAACCTCCCAGTCTCTCTTATACATTCAGTATGTTCAGCTTTCAGTCCAACTGACCCGTACATTATGTAACTATATCGTCCTCTGTTATATTTATCGTATGTGCAGCTTTTAGTCCGAGTGTCCCTTGAATTATGTAAACCTCCCAGCTTCTGTTGTACTCACAGTATCCACAGGTATCACACCGAATGTACAATTTTAAGTCCAACAAACTGTCACATTATGTCTTACTCCGGGCCTCTATAATACTTATAGTATGTACAGCTTTCAATCCGTCTCAGCGACATATTATGCGAACCACCAGGCATCTTCTACTTAGAGGATTTGAAGGTTCAGTCGTCCTGACCCGTACATTATATCAACATCCCGGTCTCTGTTATTCCTACAGTGTGTACATCTTCCAGTCCCACTTACCCGAACATTATGTCAACCTTGGCCTCTGTTATACTTACATTATGTATAGTTTTCAGTCCGAGTGACGCGTACATTATGAGAACCTACCGGCCTCTGTCATACTAACAGTACGTACAGGTTTCAGTCCGACTAACCCGTACATTATGTCAACCTCCCAGCCTCTGTTATACATACAGTATGTTTAGCTTTCAGTCCGACTGACTCGTACATTATGTCAACCTATCGGCCTCTGTTATACTTACATTATGTGCAGCTTTCAGTCAATCATGTAGTATATGATACATATATGTGATGTCAATCATGTAGTATCTAGTACATTCGTGTGGGGACAATCCTGTAGTTTCTAGTACATACAAATGTGGTCAGTTCTGCAGTATCTTGCGCATACATGTGTGGAAATATCCTGTAGTTTGTAGAACATACATGTGAGGTAAATAATGTAGCATCTAACACATATACGTGACGTCAATACTATAGTGTTTAGTACATACCTACTGGACCTCATATGTAAGTACCGGATTCTACGTGATTTTCGACAAATATGTGTTTAAGATACTATAGATCTGACCTCACATGTATGTACGACACACTAAAAGATTGATTGACATCCCAGGCATGTACCAGATACTACAGCATTGTCCTCTATGTATGTACTAAATACTATAGAACTGTCCGCACATTGATGTAACTGATGCTACAGGATTGACCTCACATGCATGTAATAAATACTATGGGATTGTCCGCACATGAATACTGAATGATTGACCTCACATGTATACATCGAATACTGCAGGGTTAACCTGACATTTATGCACCAGATCCTACAGGTTTGTCCTCACAGGTATGTACTAAATACTACAGGAATTTCCCCACATATATGCACGAGCAACTTCTTGATTGACCCCTAATTAATGTATTAGATACTAGAAGATTGACCTTACATGTATGTACTAGATACTACATGATTTACATGATATTTTTGTACGAGATACTACAGGATTGTCCTCACGTGTATGTAATAAATACTACAGGATAAACCACACCTGTATATACTAGATATTACAGGATTTAGCTCACATGTATATATAAAATATTGCAAGATTAACCTCACATGCATATACTAGATACAACATAATTATCTATACAAGCATGTACTAGATATTTCAGTATTGGCCTCACATGTAAATACTTGATATTACAGGATTGTCAACACATGTATGAATTAGATACTCATTGACTGATCTTACATGTAATTGCTTGTCACCACAGGTTTGGCCTCATATGTATGTAACAGATACTATAGGATTGACCTCACATGTATGTACTAGATACTACATGATTGACAACAGATGAAGGTGCTTTTAAATGCAGGATTATCCTCATATGTATGTAAAATATACTACAGTGTTGACCTCACATGTATGTACTAGATACTACATGATTGACCTCAAGTGCATGTGCTTGCTACCACAGGATTGTCATCATATGTATGTAACATATACTACAGTATTGACCTCACATGTACTAGATACTACAGGATTGTTCACACACGTACGTACAGTAGGCAAGAACGATAAAAAGCAGTTATCCAAGAACGATGTAAGGAGGGTATACAAGACAGATATCAAGTAAATATAAAAGAACGATGAAACATAGGTATACAAGAACGATATAAAGAGGGAATTAAGGAGCGATATAAATATACTAGAACGATATAATGCAAGTATACAAGAAGAATGTAAGGCGGGTATGCAAGAACGATATCACGTTGGCACTAACTCAATAATGAGATATTCCAGTTTATTGTGTTCCAGCTTTATCCTTTTTATATCGAAGCTTAACATCTCTTCACGTTTCGTTCTTGTATTGTTGCTTGATATCGTTCTTGAATGAAATTGCTCTTGAATTCCCTTTTGTTATCTTTCGTGTATAGCTGTTATATATTTTTATTCTAAACCCGTTTTTAATGCTCTTGAATTACCGTTTAAATTGTTCTTATATACCCTCCTGATATAGTTTCTTTACACACATTTGATGTCGTTTTCTGTACCATTATTATATAACACTTAAATTCACTCTAGGTATCGTTCCTGTATATCGATAGTACATCTTTGTTTATTTATACCGATTTTATATCGCTCTTGTATACCAGTCTTGAATTGCTCTGGAATCCCCGCTTGATATAGTTCTTCTATTCTTGCTACATATCGTTCTTATATATGAGTTTCATATCGTTCTTGAGTAGCCGTTTTGGATCTCTCTTCAGTTATTGTTTTATATCGTTCTGGTATACCCGTTTTCTATCGTTCCTCTAGACCGATCTTACATCGTTCTTGTCTTGCTTGGCTTTTGAATTCCTTCTCTTCATATCGTTCTTATATCTTGGGTTCGTGGTTTAGAGAGACTCGTAAGTGATTAAAATATGGCTTTTAGATGTCTATTTGACCTTTTTGCCCTACTATAACACCTTACATGAAATACTGTAATATGTACTATATGCGTTTTGTTTCTCTGTCTATTGGTATGTTTATAGAGTTCACAGCTGGCGTTTCCGGTAAATCTCAAATGATCAAACTTTGGGTAGCCTTAAATAATTTAACATGCAAGTTTAATGTTACCATATATATAATACTCTGGTATATATAAACTTTCTACGTTGTGTTGTAGGAACATTTGATTGAGCTTTAATACCAACAGATATTTACAAATCGTGCTATGGAAATTGAATGTTTTAACCTTAAGTGGTTAGAATCAACATTTTGATAATTACAAAATCTGCTCCAGATATTTGGACTTGATCTTTTCTATATTGACATAAAAAATGTGTACTTTAATACAGAGATTTGTGCCATTTCTGTATCTAAAGTATGACCCGAATTTAGGTCAAAACTAACAGAGGAAAGGCTTTGCATGCCTGACCTTGTCTATCTTGTGTTTCATGGGTTATATTTGAGTGTATTTGTAATTTAAACTCTGGTTTTTGAAAATACTACATTCTTAAAGATTTTACGATGTAACGTTATATCCTACTTATCAGAATCAGGCGGACTTGAACCCTTCACGTTAGTAATGTATTCAATGGCAAATTTGCAATAAAAATAAACGGTAAATTTCACATCAAAGGATGAAATTGCGTGTCAGAAAGTACGACGCGATTGAAGATTAATGTTGGCATTTAAATAAAGGCCCGATAAAATCATACAAACAAATATGAACGTAAACGTGTTTCTTTAAATCCCCAATATTTTACAAATACTTAAACTAGTAAATGATCAAACAGCGACCTTTTTCAAAATTTTAATTCAGACAGCATGCAAATAAATGTTATTGAAACAAATAACTACAGTTATTTGTGGGGTTTTCGTATCAAAAGTCAATCCAAAATTAATGATAATTAAGGATCTGCCAACCTGGTCATGAAAGCTATGCACGTTTTTATAAAAAAAACTACGTCGGCTCAAATGCATTGTTGATCTGTAATCGTCCTTGATGTCAATTCTGTGGTATCCAGTACATACATGTTACGTCAATCCAGTAGTATTTAGTGCATACACGTGAGGTCAATCCTGTAGCATCTGATACATACATGCGATGTCATATGTCTTTTATTAATTTGTGGAAAATCCTGTAATGTCTAATAGAAAATATGGGTGGACAGTTTTGTAGTATCTAAGATATATATGTAAGGAAAATCTGATTGGTATCAATGACATGTTAGTCAGTCCTGTAGAATGTACTAGATACATGTATGGACAGTCCTTTATTATCTCGCCCCCGGCCTCTGTTATACTTACAGTAAGTACAGCTTTCAGTACGAGTGACACGTGCATTATGTCAACCTCCCGGCCTCTGTTATACTTACAGTATGTACAACGTTATGTCTGACTTACAGTTACGATAAGCCAAAACCCGGCCACTGACACTTACAGTATGTACAGCTTTCGGCCCTAGTAACCCGTACATCTTATACTTACAGGATGTGAAGTTTCAGTCCACATGAGCCGTACATTATATAAACCTCACTGCCGCTGTTATGCTTACAGTACGCGCATCTTTCAGTCCTATTTACCAATACATTAAGTAAACATCCAATGTTAAAGTGGATTGTTCAGATTTCAGTCCAACTGACCCGTACATTATGTAAACCTCCAAACCTCTGTTATACTTACAGTATGTTCAGCTTTCAGTCCGACTGACACGTACCATATGTCAACTTCCCGGCCCTGTTATACTTACAGTATGTACAAATTTCAGTAAGACTGACCAGCACGTTTATGTCAACCTCCTGACCTATATTACACTTACAGTATGCACAACTTTCAGTCCGACTGACCGTAACATTATGTAAACCTCCGGACATCCTACATTTACAGGATGTGAAGTTTCAGTCCAAATTACCCGTTCATTATGTCAACCTCCCGGTCTCTGTTTCACTTACAGTATGTACATCTTTCAGTCCGACTTACTCATACATTATGTCAACCCTGGCCTTATACTTAATGAATGTACAGATTTCAGTCCGACGAACCAATCCATTATATGAACCTCCAGGCCTCTCTTATACTTACAGTAAGTTCAGATTTCAGTCCGATTGTCCAATACAATATGTCGTTCTAACGGCTTTTGCTTTACTTACAGTATGTACAGTTTTAAGTTCAACAAACCTGCACACTTTGCCAACCATCCGGCCTCTCTAATACTTACAGTATGTTTAGCTTTCAGTCCAAGTGACCAGTACATTATGACAACCCCCCGGCAGCTTATACTTACAGAATGTGAAGTTTTAGTTTACCTGACCAATAAATGATGTCAGCCTCCCGGCGGCTGTTATACTTACAGTATGCACATCTTTCAGCCCGCCTTAGCCGGACATTATGTCAACCTCCCGGCAGCTGTTATATTTTCAGTATGCACAGCTTTCAGTCCGACCCACCTGTACATTATGTCAACCTCCCGGCAGCTGTTATATTTTCAGTATGTACAGCTTTCTGTCCGACCCACCGGTACATTATGTCAACCTCTCGGCATCTTATACGTACAGGATATTATGTTTCAGTAGACCTGACCGATACATTTTGTCAACCTCCAGGCCGCTGTTATACTTACAATATGCACATCTTTCAGTCCGACTGATCCATACACTATGCCAACTTCGAGGCCATTGTAATACTTAAGGATTGTACAGCTTTCAGTCCGAGTGACTGGTTTATTATGTGAACCTACCGGCCTCTGTTATACTTACTATAATCACATCTTTCAGTCCGACGGACCGGAAAATTATGTCAAAGTCCCGGCCGCTGTTATATTTTCAGTATGTACAGCTTTTAGTCCGACTCACCGGTACATTATGTCAACCTCTCGGATTATTTTACTGACAGGATGTGAAGTTTCAGTCCATCTGACCCGTACATTATGTCAACCTGCCGGTCTCTGTTATAGTTACTGTATGTACAGCTTTCAGTCGGACTGACCCGTACATTATGTAAACCTCCAGGCCTCTGTTATACTTACAGTAAGCTCAGCTTTCAGTCCGATTGTCTCGTACAAAATGTGGTTCTAACCGCTTCTGCTTTACTTACAGTATGTACAGTTTTAAGTCCAACAAACCTGCACATTTCGCCAACCTCCCGGCCTCTCTAATACTTACAGTATGTACAACTTTCGGTCCGACCGACTCGTACATTATGTCAACCTCCCGGACGCTGTTATACTTACAGTATGTACAGCTTTCAGTCCGACTCACCGGCACATTAGGTCAACTTGCCGGCAGCTTATACTTACAGGATGTGAAGTTTTAGTATACCTGACCCGTACATGATGTCAACCTCCCAGCCGCTGTTATATTTTTACTATGTACAGCGTTCAATCCGACCCACCGTCACATTAGGTCAACCTCCCGGCATCTTATACTTACATGATTTTAAGTTTCAGTCCACCTGACCCGTACATTATGTCAAGCTCCCGGTCGCTGTTATACTTACAGTATGCACATCCCTAAGTCCAACTTACCCGTACATTATGACAACCTCCCGGACCCTGTTATACTGAATGATTGCACAGCTTTCAGTCCGAGTGACTGGCACATTATGTGAACCTACCGCCCTCTGTTATACTCACAGTATGTACAGCTTTATGTCCGAGTGATCAGTGCATTATGTCAACCTCCCGGCCTCTTTTATTCTTACAGTATGCTCAACTTTTAAGTAAGACTGATCCGAACATTATTTCAACCGCCTGGTATCTGTTATACTTACGATATGCACATCTTTCATTCCGACTGACCGGAACATTATGTCAACCAGCCGGCCGCTAATATATTTTTAGTATGTCCAGCTTCCAGTCCGTCTCACTGGCATATTATGTCAACCACCAGGCATCTGTTCCTTTCATGATGTGAAGTTTCAGTCCACCTGACCGGAACATTATGTCAACCTCCCGGACACTGTTATACTCACAGTATATGCATTTTTCAGTCCGTCTTACCCGTGCATTATGTCAACCCTGGCTTCAGTTATATTTACTGTATGTACAGCCTTAAGGCCGACTGACCCGTACATTATGTAAACCTCCCGTCCTCTGTTATACTTGCAATAAGTTCAGCTTTCAGTCCGAGTGTCATGTACAATATATCGTTCTCCTGGCTTCTGATTTACCTACAGTATGAAGAGCTTTAAGCCCAACAAACCTGTACATATTTGCCAACTTCCCGGCCTCTGATTTACCCACAGTATGCACATCTTTCAGTCCAACTGACCGGAACAGTATGTCAACCTCCCGGCCACTGTTATATTTTTAGTATGTACAGGATATGAAGTTTCAGTCCAGGTTATACTTACAGTATGTACATCTTTAAGTCTATTTTACACGTACATGATGTCAACCGTGGCCTCTGTTTTACTAAGAGTAAGTTCATCTTTCAGTCGACTGACCCGTCCAATATGTTATTATCCCGGATTTGCTTTACTGTTTGTAAATCTTTTAGTCCGACAGACCGGAACATTATGTCAAACTCCTGGACGCCGTTATACTCGCACTATGTACAGCTTTCATTCCGACTCACTTGCACATTATGTCAACATCTCGGCATCTTATGCTTACAGGATGTGAAGTTTCAGTAGACCTGACTCGTACATAATGTCAACCTCCAGGCGGCTGTTATACTTACAATATGCACATCTTTCAGTCCCACTATCCTTACATTATGCCAACTTCCAGGCCATTGTAATACTTAAGGATTGTACAGCTTTCAGTCCGAGTGACTGGTTCATTATGTGAACCTGCCGGACTCTATACTTACAATATGCACATCTTTCAGTCCGACGGACCGTAACATTTTGACAACGTCCCGGCGTTGTATTTTCAGTATGCACATTTTTCAGTCCGACTTACCCGTACATTATGTCAATGTCCGAGGAACTTTTATACTTAAGGTTATTAAAGCTGACAGTCCGACTGACTGGTACATTATGTAAAAATCTAAGCCTATGTTATACTTACAGTATGTTCAGCTTTCAGTCCAATTGACTTGTACATTATGTAAAAACTAAGCCTATGTTATACTTACAGTATGTTCATCTTTCAGTCCGTTATAGTGCATTATGTGAACCCTGGCCTCAGTTATATTTACTGAATGCACAGCCTTAAGTCCGACTGACCCGTACATTATGTAAACATCCCGTCCTCTGTTATATTTTCAGTATGCACTGCGTTCAGTCCGACACACCGGTACATTATGTCAACCACCAGGCATCTTTTCCTTTCATGATGTGAAGTTTCAGTCCACCTGACCCGTACATTATGTCAACCTGGCGGTCTCTGTTAATTTTACAGTATGTACATCTTTAAGTACGTCTTACCCGTACATTATGTCCACCTGTTATGGCCTCTGTTATACTTACTCTATGTACATTTTTCAGTCGGACTGACGAGTACATTATGTAAACCTCCAGGCCTCTGTTATACTTACAGTTTGTTCAGATTTCAGTCCGATTGCCTTGTACAATATGTCGTTCTAACGGCTTCTGCTTTGCTAACAGTATGTGCAGCTTTAAGTCCAACAAACCTGGACATTTTGCCAACCTCCCGGCCTCTCCAATACTTGCAGTATGTTCAGCTTTCATTCCGAGTGACCAGTACATTATGTCAACCTCCCGGCCTCTGTTATACTTAAAGTATGTACAACTTTCTGTCCGACCGACCCGTACATTATGTCAACATCCATCCAGGCCGCTGTTATACTTACATTATGCACATCTTTCAGTCCCACTTATCCTTACATTATGCTAACTTCCAGGCCATTGTAATACTTAAGGATTGTACAGCTTTCAGTCCGAGTGACTGGTTCATTATGTGAACCTGCCGGCCTCTGTTATACTTACAATATGCACATCTTTCAGTCCGACGGACCGGAAAATAATGTCGACGTCCCGGCCGCTGTTATATTTTCAGTATGTACAGCTTTTAGTCCGACACACCAGTACATTATCTTAACCTCTCGATTCTTTTACTTACATGATGTGAAGTTTCAGTCCATCTGACCCGTACATTATGTCAACCTGCCAGTCTCTGTTATACTTAGAATATGTACAGCTTTATGTCCGAGTGATCCGTGCATTATGTCAACCTCCCGGCCTCTTTTATTCTAACAGTATGAACACATTTTCAGTAAGACTGATCCGTACATTATATCAGCCTCCTGGCCTCTGTTATACTTACAATATGCACATCTTTCAGTCCGACTGACCGGAACATTATGTCAACCAGTAGGGTCGGCCGCTAATATATTTTTAGTATGTACAGCTTCCAGTCCGTCTCACTGGCATATTATGTCAACCACCAGGCATCTTTTCCTTTCATGATGTGAAGTTTCAGTCCACCTGACCGGAACATTATGTCAACCTCCCGGACACTGTTATACACTGTATATGCATTTTTCAGTCCGTCTTACCCGTGCATTATGTCAACCCTGGCCTCAGTTATATTTACTGTATGTACAGCCTGAAGTCCGACTGACCCGTACATTATGCAAACCTCCCGTCCTCTGTTATACTTACAGTAAGTTCAGCTTTCAGTCCGAGTGTCATGTACAATATATCGTTCTCCTGGCTTCTGATTTACCTACAGTATGAATAGATTTAAGCCCAACAAACCTGCACATATTTGCCAACTTCCCGGCCTCTGATTTACCCACAGTATGCTCATCTTTCAGTCCGACTGACCGGAACAGTATGTCAACCTCCCGGCCGCTGTTATATTTTTAGTATGTACAGCTTTCAGTCGGTCTCACCGGCATATTTCGTCAACCACCAGGCATCTTATTCTAACAGGATGTGAAGTTTCAGTCCAGGTTATACTTACAGAATGTACATCTTTAAGTCTATCTTACACGTACATTATGTCAACGGTGGCCTCTGTTATACTTAGAGTAAGTTCATCTTTTTTTGTCGACTGACCCGTCCAATATGTCATTATCCCGGATTTGCTATACTGTTTGTAGATCTTTCAGTCCGACTGACCGGAACATTATTGGTTGCCGGCAGCTTTTACTTACATGATGTGAAGTTTTAGTATACCTGACCCGTACATGATGTCAACATCCAGGTCGCTGTTATATGTTCAGTATGTACAGCTTTCAGTCCGACCCACCGGTACATAATGTCAACCTCAAGGCGGCTGTTATACTTACGTTATGCACATCTTTCAGTCCGACTTATCCTTACATTATGCCATCTTCCATGCCAATGTAATACTTAAGGATTGTAAGCTTTCAGTCCGAGTGACTGGTTCATTATGTGTACCTGCCGGACTCTGTTATACTTACGTAATGCACATCTTTCAGTCTGACTTATCCATACATTATGTCAACCTCCCGGCCTCTGTTATACTTAAAGTATGTACAGCTTTCAGTCCGACCCACCGGTACATAATGTCAACCTCCAGGCGGCTGTTATACTTACGTTATGCACATCTTTCAGTCCGACTTATCCATACATTATGCCATCTTCCAGGCCATTGTAATACTTAAGGATTGTACAGCTTTCAGTCCGAGTGACTGGTTCATTATGTGAACCTGACGGACTCTGTTATACGTACAATATGCACATCTTTCAGTCCGACGGACGGAAAATTATGTCAACGTCCCGGCCGCTGTTATATTTTCAGTATGCACATCTTTCAGTCCGACTTACCCGTGCATTATGTCAATGTCCGAGGAACTTTTATACTTAAGGTTTTTACATCTGTCAGTCCGACTGACTGGTACATTATGTAAAAATCTAGGCCTATATTATGCTTACAGTATGTTCAGCTTTCAGTCCGATTGACTTGTACATTATGTAAATTCTAAGCCTATGTTATACTTACAGTATGTTCATCGTTCAGTCCGACTGACCCGTACACTACGTCAACCTCACAGAGTCGGTTATACTTACAGTATGTTCAGCTTTCATTTCGACTGACCCGTAAATTATGTTAACCTCCCAGAGTCTGTTATTTTTACAGTATGTACAACTTTCAGATAGACTGACCCGCACATTATGTCAACGTCCGGGCCTCTGTTATACTTACAATATGCACATCTTTCAGTCCGACTGACCGGCACATTATGTCAACCTGCCGGACACTGTTATACTCACAGTATATGCATTTTTCAGTCCGTCTTACCCGTGCATTATGTCAACCCTGGCATCAGTTATATTTACTGTATGTGCAGCCTTAAGTCCGACTGACCCGTACATTATGTAAACCTCCCGTCCTCTGTTATACTTACAGTAAGTTCAGCTTTCTGTCCGAGTGTCATGTACAATATATCATTCTCTTGGCTTCTGATTTACCTACAGTATGAAGAGCTTAATCCCAAACAAACCTGCACATATTTGCCAACTTCCCGGCCTCTGATTTACCCAAAGTATGCACAGCTTTCATTCCGACTCACCGGAACATTAGGTCAACTTACCTGCAGCTTATACTTACAGGATGTGAAGTTTTGGTATACCTCACCCGTACATGATGTCAACCTCCCGGCCGCTGTTATATTTTCAGTATGCACAGCGTTCAGTCCGACACATCGGTACATTATGTCAACCAGCAGGCATCTTTTCCTTTCATGATTTGAAGTTTCAGTCCACCTGACCCTTACATTATGTCAACCTGCCGGTCTCTGTTAATTTTACAGTATGTACATTTTTAAGTCCTTCTTACCCGTACATTATGTCCACCGTGGCCTCTTTTATACTTACTGTATGTACAGTTTTCAGTCGGACTAACGAGTACATTATGTAAACCTCCAGGCCTCTCTTTTACTTACAGTAAGTTCAGCTTTCAGCCGATTGCCCCGTACAATATGTCGTTCTAACGGCTTCTCCTTACAGTATGTGCAGCTTTAAGTCCAACAAACCTGTACATTTTGCCAACCTCCCGGCCTCTCTAATACTTGCACTATGTTCAGCTTTCATTCCGAGTGACCAGTACATTATATCAACCTCCCGGCCTCTGTTATTTTTACAGTATGTACAACTTTCTATCCGACCGACCCGTACATTATGTCAACCTCCCGGCAGCTGTTATACTTACAGTACGTACAGCTTTCAATCCGACTCACCGGCACATTAGGTCAACTTCCCGGCAGCTTATACTTACAGGATATTAAGTTTCAGTAGACCTGAACCGTACATTATGTCAACATCCAGGCCGCTGTTATACTTACATTATGCACCTCTTTCAGTCCCACTTATCCTTACATTATGCCAACTTCCAGGCCATTGTAATACTTAAGGATTGTACAGCTTTCAGTCCGAGTGACTGGTTGATTATGTGAACCTGCCGGCCTCTGTTAGACTTACAATATGCACATCTTTCAGTCCGACGGACCGGAACATTATGTCGACGTCCCGGCCGCTGTTATATTTTCAGTATGTACAGATTTTAGTCCGACACACCGGTACATCATGTTAACCTCTCGGATTCTTTTACTTACAGGATGTGAAGTTTCAGTCTATCTAACCCGTACATTATGTCAACCTGCCAGTCTCTGTTATACTTACAATATGTACAGCTTTATGTCCAAGTGATCTGTGCATTATGTCAACCTCCCGGCCTCTTTTATTCCAACAGTATGAACAATTATTAAGTAAGACTGATCCATACATTATATCAACCTCCTGGCCTCTGTTATACTTACAATATGCACATCTTTCAGTCCGACTGACCTGAACATTATGTCAAACACCCGGACGCTGTTATACTCGCACTATGTACAGCTTTTAGTACGACTCACTGGCACATTAGGTCAACCTCCCGGCAACTTATTCTTAGAAGATGTGAAGTTTCAGTCAATGTTATACTTACAGTATGTACATCATTAAGTCCGTCTTACACGTACATTATGTCATTATCCCGGCTTTTGCTTTACAGTATGTAGATCTTTCAGTCCGACTGTACTGAACATTATGTCAAACTCCCGGCCGCTGTTATACTTGCACTATGTACAGTTTTCAGTTTGGCTTACTGCCACATTATGTCAACCTGCCAGCATCTTATACTTACAAGAACTTAAGTTTTAGTATACCATACCCGTACATGATGTCAACGTCGTGGCCTCTGTTATAATTATAGTATGCACATCTTTCAGTCCGACTTACCCGTATATTATGTCAACCGTGGCCTCTGCTATACTTTATGTATGTACAGCTTTCTGTCGGACTGACCCGTACAATACGTAAACCTCCAGGCCTCTGTCATACTTACAGTATTAACCTCGCAGGTTTGTATTTGATACTATAGGATTGACCTCACTTGTATGTACCAGATATTACATGATTGAAAGCACATGTATGTGGTCGATACTGCAGGATTTACCTCAGATGCGTGTACTAGATACTACAATATTGCCCTCACATGTATTTAGTAGATACTAAGGGATTGTCAATACTGTATATACAATATAATACATGATTGAACTCATATGAAATACCAGATACTACATCATAGTCCAATTATATATGTACTTCATACTACAGGATAGACCTCACATATATGTGCTTGACCTCGTATGTATGCACCAGATTCCACTAAATTGACATGTTCTTATACTTCTTGATTGACCTCACATGTAAGTACCAGATACCAGAGGATTGACCACACATGTATATACTAGATAGTACAGTATTGACTTCACACGTATTTACTATATACCAAATGATTAACCACACATGTAAGTACCAGATATTACAGAATTGACCTCATATGTATGTACTAGAAACTATAGATTTTCCCTCACATGTATGAACTAGATCTTACAGGTTGACCACACATGTATGTACTTGATGCCAGGATTAACCTAGCATGAATGTACTAGATACTACAGGTTTTTCCTAACTTGTATGTACTAGAAACTGCAGGATTAACCTCGCATGCTTGTACTGGATAATACAGCATTGACATAACATGTATATACTAGACACTACAGGAATGAAATGACACGTATGTGCTTGATATTACAGGATTAAGCTTACATGTATGTACTAGGTATTACATGATTGACCTCACATGTGTGTACTATATACTACAGACATGACCTCACAGGTATTTATTAGATACTACTGCTTTAACATCACTTTTAAGTATTATTTACTATTGTATTGACCTTACATGTAAGTACCAGATACTACAGGATTGTCCACACATATATGTACTAGATGATACAGGATTGTCGTTACATATATGTAGTAGATACTACATGAACGATCTCAAATGTATGTATTAGATACAACTTGTTTGACGTAAAATATATGTAATAGATAATACATGATTGTCCAAATATGTATGTAAAAGATACTACATGATTGACCTTAAGTGAATGTACTAGATACTACAGTATTGAAAGCAAATCAATATACTTCATACTAAAGGATTAACCTCGCATGTATGTTATTGATATTACAGGATTGACCGCACATTTATGTATATGACACTATAGGGTTTCACTCACATGTACGCAATAGATACTACAGGATTGACCTCACATGTATGTACAAGCTACTAAACTATTGAAAGCACAAGAAATGCTTGCTACTACAGGATTGTCCTCGCATGTATGTACTAGATACTACTGGATTGACCTCACATTTAAGTTTGAGGTACTGCATAAATGACCTCACATGTATGTACTTCATACTAGTTGATTGACCTTAACTGTATGTACTAGATACTAAATGATTGTACTCGCAAATATGGAGTAGATTCTAGAGGATTTTCGACACATGTAAGCACAATATACCTCTGGATTGACCTTAAATTTATGTGGCTGATACTACAGGTTTGACCTCACATTTATGTACTAAACACTTAAGGATTGAAATCACAGGAATGTGCTTCCTACTACAAGTTTGACGTCGCATGTATGTAATAGATGCTACAACATTGAGCTCACATGCATGTTCTAGGTACGTTTGGATTGACCTAAAGTGTACATTCCAGATACTAAACTGTATGTGCTTGATACTCCAAGATAGACCTCGCATGTATGTACTAGAAACGACAAGATTACCCACACATGTGTGTAGAAGATACTATAGAATTGACCTCACATGTACGTACTAGATAGTAGAGGATTTTTAACAGATGTATGTGCTAGATACTACAGTCTTGTCCTAACATGTATGTAGTATGTAGTAGATACTAAAGAATTTTATACACATGCATGCACCATATAGCACATGATTGACCTCAAATTTATGTTCTTGATACTACAGGATTAGCCTCGCATGTATGTACTAGATACTACATGATTTACATCACATGTATGTACTTTATATTACAGGATTGACTTCACATGTATATACTATACACTACAGGATTGAAAGCACATGTTTGAATATCTCAAATATAGTTTTTCTTTTAATTAGAGGATCAACAATCCAGTGATAAATTTAGCTTGCATGATCATTTTAACATGTGATTACATGTTCGACAACGAGACTATTTGCATATCATTAGCTACAAATGTGCTGTTATTTATTTACTGCTTTTTTTCAAGCGAAGACAGTGAAAATGTATCGTGACCGCAAAATGCTGCTTCGCAGTCGGTTATTGCTTCAAACATCTTCATTGCACAAATATTTTAAATTTATATAGACTGAATTCAGAACAATAAACATATTTTGCAGGGTACTTTGCACCCAATACACTTGCTTGAGTGATAAATTATTTGCTAAACGTACACTTAACAACAATCTGTCATAGTTTGGAGAAAAATATATATATATTCTCTTGAAATAATCCAGTTCCGTTTGTTCTTCTGTTCTTGTTCGATTCTTGCGTTTTGTAATATTGTTTTTCCACCCCCATTTCTGTTCGTGTATATTTAATGCGATGTATGCGTTGCATTAGTAAGTAGGAGGTCTAGCCCGTTCACGATCTTTAATACTGTGCGTTGTAAAATAACATAAAACAATGCCTGCAAATGTAAGTAATTATTATGACCTTATTGTGATATTGTAATGCCACCCTAAACCGAGACAATTTTGACATCATTTAACTACACATTTGCTGTTTTTTTATTTAATGCTATTTGGTTTCATGCAGCTGGTTATCTCTTCAAACCATTGTATTTGTGTCTATGTTATGTTTGTATTATGTTATTGAGGTCTCTAACCTAAAATTGACCTTTTATCGTATCGCACTTGTTGACAAAACAAATACGTCTTTGATCTTTACAAGATGAGAATTTGTCCCTCTATTTTAAAACACACCTGTCCTTATTATTAAGAGTTCATGTCTGTCTGATCCTGAGAAATAGAGGATCACTTTACATCACGAATTCTTTAAGATTGTTGTGTTTAAATCCAGACAGTTAAGTTTACAAATGCACTCGTATATAACCTTTTGGAACAAAAGATTAACACGCCCTTCCTTTCATCCCTTTGAAACGTGCTCAAATACGATACGTTTAGGCTCTTTTTGTCAATTTCGTCCTAAGTTCATGTCGTACTTTTGTACGCAAACATCACAATGACCTGTATTTATTTATTTTAGTACAGATTTCATTTTGTGTCAATTTTTAATTTGAACATAGCCAAATGAGTTTTTTAAACACGATTTTCAATATGGCCAAGTCAGAACTATCGATATGTAAGCGACACAGTTTTATCTTTTTTCTTCTAACTATTATAGATTTAAAATTCTAAGTACATAGCCTTGTCCAAAAATAACGATAATGGATTGACCGTAACAATTAACACTGCAATCAAATACAACTTTGCAAACTGGTTAATCGAAGACAGACATTGTGAAGGTTAGACAAAATAATATACATACATTTTAACATCTTAACATATATGAAGACAACGGCGTACAATCTAAAAATACGGATAATGAAAACCAGGAATTGAACAACTTGATACCTTAACATATAGCTTTACCGAGGACTTATCGGCAGTAATTGATAGCCATGCGAGAAATTTACAAATGCATGTCCCTTACCAATTGGTTTACACGAGAATGTCATTAAGAAGGGTAGTGTAGTCAACAAAAGGACAATTATAACCAGTATCTTTACACGTAGGATAACCAATGACTTATTGCCAGAAAAAAATAACAAGAACAATGGACATTAAAATCAGTTCGATATTAATCTTAGACTAACAGTCTGACCATGGGTACGAAGAAAACAATGCGCTCATATGTTGTCGGTTTTATCCCTACGTAAACAATTGATTTCCAATTTCAACGGAAGATAGTCAAAAGAATTAGCATGCATATATGTATCAATCGTATGAAACGAGGACTACCATTATCTGTTTATACGTTCTTCTAAAACATCTTCATATCGTAATTGTACATTTCTTTGACATTTTTCTTGTAAACCCTTTGTTCGTTCTGCTTTATCGGTTTATCTTGCACTCGAATTTCCATTTGGTATGGTTCTTGTCTATCCGCCGTTATATATTTGTTTGGTATTCATCTTGATTACCGCTTATATCGTTCTTGTGTACTACCTGATATCTTTCTTGTTTACCGGTTTGATATATTTCGTCTATACCCGCTCATTTCTATCCATTTAATGTTTTTTCTGTTCGTTTACTTCGCATTAATCGTTATTTTCCTCTATACCGTTCGAGTATATACTCTATGAAGCTTAACTTTATTGTCGATCTGTATCATTTACTTACATTTTTGTGTATACCGGTTGATATCGTTCTGGTACATCGCTTAAGCTCATTGTGTTTACACGCTTTCTATATCGTTATCACATAACGTCTTAATATTTCTCGTATATGATTGCTTATATCGTTCACATAAACCTTCTTATATCGTTCCTTGAACGTGTAAACCCTGTTTTATAATTCGTACATACGCGATATCGATTTCGAATACCTGATCCATATGGCCGTGCTGATATTCTATACATCGTTCTTGTATATTAAAGTTATAACGTCCGTGCTTTATACTGTCTCTGATTGCATGTTGTATATCGTTCTTTTCATATCAGCTTCAGATTGCGTTTGAATACGATCATTCTAAACTATTTTTGTCTTGTATACCCAATAAATAACGTCCGTTTTTAATCCTCTCAGAACGTTTTTGTCTCTCAGATAATTATTGTTTGTGTATGCCTGCTCGTTTATACTCGCTTCAGATATTGCTTGTGTTCGCCCATATTATCTTTCTTCTCTAACCGCTTTACATCATTCAGGTATACCCGCCTGATATTATTCTTGTATTCCCGCCTTATATCATTCTTGTATACCCGCTTTGCATCACTCTTGGTCACCTGCTTGATATCACTCTTGTATAGTCCTTTTTATCGCTCGTGTAGGCCAGCATGTTATCGTTTTGGTATACAAGTTTTACATCGTTCCTGTATGTCGTTTTGAAATAGTTCGTGTACACTCCTTTGATATCGTTCTTGTACACCGGCTTTGTAGCGCTCTTGTATCGTCAATGTAAATCTCGAACAAAGCATGATGTCTTACGATTAAGTTTAGTTCGAATTTTTACACAGTATTTAATATGCGATTTCATCACAATTCTTGGACTACTCATTTAATAGATTAAACATGTTATATTAATTGCATTCGATAATATTTCAGTACATTTTTTAATACACGCAAAATAGTTTGTAAAGATAATCAAAAGACCCCGAGTGATGTGATACACTTTCAAAAAAGTCAAATACACATTTTCATTTCAGTTCTTTATATCACTTTTAAAATCTGTTCTCTGTTAAATTTACAATAATCGAACAAAACGTGTCTCCAGATGAACTAGATAATGATTGTTAATTATGTTCGTTTCAATAACCTAAGTGAATAGTTTATTTGCGTATTCCTTTGAAGTGTATTGTCTTATTTCTCGTGAACGTATTAATGGTGCACACTTTCAAAATAGCCAGTTCGTAACAATGTTATAAACAAATCAAACACTCCTGATGGCTGTGTCTGTATTGATAGTCCGTATTACTGACCAGTCTAACAATACTAGCACTAAATACACTCCAATAACTGAAGATTTTAACACATTTTGTTTAACTTTGTTTACCGAAATATTATTGTATTTATGTTGGGATATCTCATATATCCCAATTTTTTTTTATTTTAATATTATCAATAATCAATTGATAAGTTGAGTAAGTGTGATCATTTAAACATATGAAAACATGTTCAGCCGTCTTCATTGCCGAGGGTTAATTTTTTGAAACAGATGTCTATAACGAGACTATTTGCACATCACTTAACTACAAATTTTCTGTTATTTATTTAATGTTATTTGGTATATTGCGAACGCATCGAAACTTAATCGTGACAACAAAATGGCGGTTTTCAGCAGGTTATCGCTTCAAACATGTTTATTCCTCAAAGATTTTCAATTTATATAGACACCTAGTTTTTTTATAGTGTACTATGCACCCAATTCGCTTGCTTCAGTGATAAATTAGTTGCTAAACGTACATTATACAACAATCTGTAATAGTTTAACGAAAAATATTAGAATTCACTTGAAATAATCCACTTCCGTTTGTTCTTCTTTTCTTGTTTTTTTTTCTTGTTCGATTCTTACGTTTTCTTGCGTTTTTGTAGTATCGTTAAGCCACCTTCTTTTGTTCTTGTATTTTTAATGCGATGTATGTATTACATTAGTAGGAGGATGTCTAGCTCTTTCTCGATCTTTAATAGTGTGTGTTGTAAAATAACATACGACAATACCTGTACATGTAAGTAATTATTATGTACCGGTAGAGGTGAGAGAATTTTGGTCACTAACAACGCAGCGTTAACATAGCTTGTGGTAGGAAACTTCGTTAATTTATAATCGTTAAGGTTCATGTTAATATTGTTGAGTTGTCTTTGAAAGTTTGGATCACTGCAATACTAATAGCTTTTGGTTATTTTTATCAAACTAATGCATTTTGTTGCTGTGGTCCAGGGATTTACCCAAACGGGTGACAATTCCGTATTTATGTCTGGAAATATGTAGATAATCCGATATTTATTCACAAAATGGAAGTTGCTGAAATGCTAAACGGGACTTTCCAATATAACGTTTTGACGTTTAATGTATTTCGGTTGGTCGGCTTTCTGCTAAATAGTTATGTAATTGGTCAGTTCCTATAACAAAAACTAAAACGAACCTCTACGAGTAGCAGTTTGTAGAAATGGGTGACAGTAAACAATCGGGGTGACGGTGAAATTTTTCATTTGGGGGACGGTGATGTGAGTTATATTTGGTGACGGTGATGGTAACTATGGTTGGAGGTGGAGTTCACAATACTCTTAAATAAAGTTGGTTATAAATAATAAAGTGAAAGTTATTGACTATTAGTGTAAGTATATTTTATTAGTAATGTTGGGGGGACAGTCACAAGTCGGTATAACCAGTTTTAAGTGATTCGTCTTGCTTGGAAGTAAATGTATGCAAAGATGTGTTACTTCCTTGTTGTGTTAAAATATTGTGTTACAGGCGTATATAAGTCCTTCTATAGCAGAACTAACAAAATATGGCGTGTTTAATGGTATGTTTTATAAAATGTTTATTGACTGTTTTTAATGTCGTTACTACGTAAAAGCAAATTAATGCAGGAGACTACGTTGGCGAGTTGTTAAGGCAGTCAGTCTCTATTGATCATGTTTTTTTAAACAATAAGAATGCGGAATCGAGTCTCACTGCAGTTTACTCCGGATTGCGGTTTTCTATCCAATGATGATAGACGCCATGATATAGTTAAAACGATGCCGAAACTGACCTTAAGCAGCATTCAAACAGAAAACAAATCTATTGTTTCATGCAGGTAATAAATAAGAACAATTCCTGATAAAGATTCATATTGGCAGAATAGATTATATAACAGTTTGCACAAATAATGTACAACAATCCAACCAAGTGTAACTTCAATAACCTTTATTAGTGCATTTCAGATCCTGATGTAACTATAATTTTTATCTCAAAAATACATACCTTCATCAATCACCAAGGAAAACTACTGCAATTACATGTTTGTTGATAAATGAACATATAATTGGTTGCACATAATCCCACATTAAATATATTTACACATCAAAGGAATGAAATATTCACACAAGTACAATTATATCTTCTTTATATGCACACTGTCAATCTATTGCAGTCGCCAATTGTTACTATCAAAAGTATTCGTATTAGACTTTCCATTGTCTGTACAACGTTGTCATGGGAATCACTATTATGGAAATCGATATTCCTGTTTGTCTTAATTTGTAAACCTGCAAAAAGCTAATTGCATCAATGACCAAATCGCCGTTTAAAATAATCGTAACGTGTGTCGTTCGTAAAGGACGACCGGAGCAATTGCATTATAATACACAATTTAGAAACATAAAACTTAGGATTGTTTGTGTATATATTCCCCGGGGATTACTACAGCACGTGTGGAGCACATGTATTCTTCGTTAGAGATTGCATTTGGGGAAGAATTGTTATAATGTTTAACTATTTTTCCATGAATGTAATAAATAAGAATACTTTCGGATAAAACTGATAGACTTAGATGTAGGCGGAATGGATTATATAATAGTTTGCACACATAATTACAAATCTAGACTGAAACGAAGCGGCATTACTATGAAATTGTGATTCCGTCATTAATATTTAGATGCAGCAAATCAATTTCAAATCTTAAAATCATTTTTGTCTATTATCTGACATTAGGCACCTGGCAGATTTTTTTGTGTAACTGTGATAACATTTATTAGTGTCTTTTAGATCCTGATGTAACTATATTTTTTCTTAAAAATACATACCTTCAATATCATAAAGGTAAACTACAAGTATTTGCATGTTTGTTGCTAAATCCATATATTATTGGTTGCACATTATTCCGCATAAAATATATTTACAAATCTAAGGAATGAAATTTTCACTCAGCACAATTATATCCTCTTTATTAGTACACTGCCAATCTATCGCAGTTGCCAGTTGATATCATCAAAAATATCCATATTAGACTTTACATTGTATGTATAGCGTTGTTATGGGAATCACTATTATGGAAGATACTATTCCCTTTCGTCTAAATTTGATAACCTGAAAAATGCAGCCCTTTATACTACTCAAGATGCATAATACATTATATAATGTATTTGTATCAATGACCATATCGCCGTTTAAAATAATCATAACGCGTGTCGTTAGTAAATGACAATATCTGCGAGTGCATCGTAATACACAAATTTGGCAAAATAAAACTTAGAGTAGTAGCAGGCTGATATATTCACCCGAGATTGTTACAGCTCCAGTGGAGAACTTGTATTATTAGTTAGTGACTGCCCTCTGGCGATTGGGGGGTTAGACTGTTAAACTAGGAGTTTCCAGTTTCTATCCCATGTGGGGTGTTTTCTTTGGATACTTTGACTGCCTTCCTGATTTAGCAGTGATACAGCTACAAATATTGCGAAAAGTAGTGTAAAACTTCATTTAAATGAAAACGAAATAAATCAATATTTTAGTCTTGGTTATATTGTAACAATACTGTCTCTACATAATTTAAAATAATATTATCGTGTATGCATTTTCGATTGTATTAGACAGCTACTTGAAATGGCATAACACATGAATGCAGGTGCGAAACTAGGTATAATTCATACAATATATTTTGGACAGGCTTACACTTTCACGACTTATAATGAATTAATATATAACTCCACTTAGTTCACATTTGTATTTAAAACCCCTAATCGATAAACAAAACAGCTGACAGCATAAGGACAAGCACTTGTTTTCGAGGGGAGCATTTTTTAAAACAACATCGAAACGTATTTTTCTAATTGATGCTCATTGTAAATACGTTTAAAATAACCTATAACTCGCAGTAGAAACACAAGCAATTAAAACGATTTTTTTCTTGCAATGACGTAACGAACAAACTAAATACAGTTGTTCTGGGGAAGTACAAATAACTAACATGCCTCCAGCAATAGCAGATTTCAATTAATGTTCGACGTATTTAAACATCTGGAAATGCCAAACAATGCCTCTGACTGATTATGTTGACCAAATGTAATGTATCGTTGGCAAAATATACGTTTCGAAAACAACATATACACATTAAATATTAAATTTTCATTTATGAATATCACGATTTAAAAATTATGTGTATTCATTGAGTGTTCTGGTATAGTCATCGAAGCGAAAATTTAACTGGACTAACAATCAAAATCAAGGTCAATGACTCACTGCGATAACAAAATTTAAATATTTGTTCCATAAGATAAAAATAGACCTAATAATGTTCTGTATCTAGGCAGTTCAATAATTCCTTTCAAACTGACTGAAGCCATGAGAAAAATTAGAATCTTCCAAGAAAATGGGTTATAATAACTGACATCAAACCAAAATATGACTGTTATGTACACAATCAGCTTCGGGTTTGTATGTAATAAATACTAAAAGTTATTCGTTGATTTAAAGGGGCATAGGGCCCGAAAGATAAGTGAGAGCGGAAGGTCTATGGGTAGTTACATTCAAAAGAGAAAAAACACCCGAATTCTCAAAATACATGTCTGATGTAATTTGAGAGATGAATTTTTGATAAATATTAAGTCATTGTCACGACCAACTAATACACTTGTATTTAAGACTCCATACTTTAGCAATTGAATAAGTAATTGTATCTCTGTTTTTTTCCATCTACATCAGAATATGTTTTGTTTATCGATCGAAACATTGAGTACATTATGATCTGGCTCAGACACATTGTCCTGTCCTAGATTTCGTGTTTGAACTATTCAATTGCTGTAGTTAAACAACACGTTCAGTTCTAAATAGAATTTGTAAAATACTTACTTTGAGATGGTGATGTTAAAAGCAGTTCTTACATTATTGACCTGAAATATAAAGAGCTCTCTGATATCCAAATCTGGTGTGAAACCATTAAGCAGTCAAATAGGTGACGTGAAAGTTGATTGTTTGATGGTGTTTAACGCCACTTTCATTAATTTTTCATCTATATCATGACGTCCAGTTTTTATTGGGCAGGAAGCCGGAGTACCTGGAGAAAACCCACGACCTGCGGTCGGAAAACTGGCAATCCTTGTCAATTAAGATTAAAGTCGAGTACACCCTGCCTGCAGTGAGAATCGAACCCGCAATCTCAGTGTTGACAGACCACGTGATAAATAGTAGACGAACTACCTTGACCACTCGGCCACCGAGGCCCCAGCGTGAAAGTTGAGCTCCAAATATGAATTTGAATATATAATATAGCATCACTCATAAACTCTTCACTAGCAGTATTGATAAGAATAAAGTAGACTGCATAAAATGTGCAGACATATAAGACAATTCACAGTTGGTTCAGTTTGAGCAAATTCACAACAGCCTATTCACATGACTGTACATACCAGCTGCAGTATTTTTCTGGTTGACAATTGAGACTAATAGCCAATGACTGCAATGATGTGATTAAAACATGATGCGTCAGACATCAATCAATCATCAATCAATCTTTTCTCTGACACTGATTTTATGTAGGTCACGTACATATTTTGTCTTTCGTAGACATATTTTCTGTTGAATTGGTCGAAATATGTCTGTCAAAAAATGTCTGTCAGAGACATTTTATCATTGTATTAGACAAAATGCGACGGTCAGAACGCCTGGTAATTATAAATTTTATGTATTAATTCTGATCAATACAAATTTTTGGTATATTGTTTTGTTGATGAAAATGTTCCGAATAAAACCCCAAAATATATATTTGTATATTGTACGTACGCGCACTTGACGAATGTTTAAAAGATATATGTGTTACTAAAAATAACTTTCATCCACGACGAATCCTGAAAATGTTAGAATTTTCTTTAAATGTGATAATTATGTAATAGAATTTGCAAATGGCTTATTTACACATCTTATGAAAAAAGTACAAGACATAATACCAGCGTTTCTTTTCTACTATACACTCACCGATCAAAAACATTGGACATCACCATCCGGTGTTTTCCTCGATTATCCATTGGACGTCACCATCCTGTGTTTTCCTCAATTATCTAGAAATTGTTATTAGATAATATAACAATGTAATACATACATTTAAAGTTTTGGAGTTATAGATCTCGTCTTGTTATATAACTTGCCCACACCGACTACCACTTCGTAACTTTGGAACTTTCTACAGACAAAACACGCATATGTAAAGGTGTATTTTCTAATTGTTTACACGCTATATAGATAATTAAAAGTAGTTCAGATAAAAGGTTTTTTTAAGAGATCTGCTTGTTTGAAGCTAGGAACCGGTATCCTTCAATCGCATGTAACTCGCATGTGCCGTTTGCTTTTAATCGTACAATAGCAAGTCAAGAAAGAAACATAATAAGCATGTGAAGTAAATGACTCCCCTTGAAGAGTAACTATAAATTAAGTAGAATATGAGAATATGATTAAAGCGTCTTGAAATATCACAATATCTATCGACAAAAATGAACTTTTCAACAAATTTCACAAGTTTGTAATGATACTATTTCTACTTTGGTTTTTTTCACTGGCGTCTCTCATCGGTCGATGTTATTGATTTGTTAAAAGAGGAATCGGTTATTTGCTAATTAATTTCATTATTTGCAACAAATTTGTGTCCACGTCATATCTTCATTTTTTATTTTGGGAAGTCAAGTAGAAAACGGTAAAAGTCAAACACAGCATGATATGCGATTCCGTAACAACACTTGGACTATTAGGGAGCATCGCAGATGCGATCTATACGGTTACATGCGTGTGTGAAAATAGTCACGTGATCCATATGAACAAATCCATTTCAGATGGTAGCTGAGCTATCCGAAGAAAATATTGTAGACGAACGAAAAAAAATATAATATAAAATTAGACAAAAATAATTTGAAGTGTTTATTTTTTAAATTACTACAAAAGTGCATGACAATTTTTTTTCAATCTGAAACGGTGTATTTGAAATTGAGTTTTGTGACGTCACCAACACATTATAACGTCACGTCATCAACGGCACGTAGAGCCACTGTTAGGGGTCTCTGAAGTAACGACATAAACAATGTGCGATGCTCGCATTTAGGCTGCACCTACAATCATATTAATTTAGTAAACGAAAACCGTAATATAAATTGTACTCGATAGTCTTACGTTTTATTAGAATATTATAATGCACCCTCAATATTTTCTAAAGATAACCAAAAGACCACGTGCACAGTGATACATATTGGTAAAACTACGCAAATACATTTGTATTTCAGTTCTCAGCAGCGCTTTATCAATCTGTTCTCTATTTTAAGCGTTTAAAATGTGTTCACATATGAACAAGACAATGATTGTGAAATTTATTAATTCAATTGATCCAGGTCAATAAATTATTACGCATTCCCTTGAACTGTATGTTTTACTCTTGAACATTCGTCGTGTCCAATTTAGAATTAGCCAGTTCGTAACAATTTTGTCAATAATTTAAATAGATGGTATGACTGGGTCTCTATGAAAAGTCCGTATGTCTAGCCAGTCTAACAAGACGATGTAGTTCGATGTGATGTCTCATTCCCTCTGTACATTTTAACTAGAAGAATTAGTAAGGTAGGGAAAATTCTCTTAATACCAGTATTTTTACATATGATTAAATCTCCAGCTGCCTTTAACGACCGTAGTTAATTTCTCGCAGCATATATATTTTAACATACATTTATATCTGTAACTTACTATTTGCTTAACATGTGTAATCGTAAAGTGAGCGTACGTACAAGTTACAGATTTGTATTCGCTTAATTCCGCACGTATTCATAAAACATATTCAGAAACTGATAATATGTATTAGTCGGCTTAAAAAACATACATAATAATAATAATGCGCTGAGATACAACGGGTGCCACGTCTGTGACAGATATTGTTTGAAAGGTGAAACGCTACCGTGTCAGCTGTAACAATGTTTTTGACAGGCAATATATGACCGTGAAAGACATCAAAAATAATGTCGCAACACAAATTATTATACGACAGAATCTTTGCAGTCTTTGCAGACATTTTCGTAGTCAATTGCAGTCAATCTCAGTCAGTGACTTACGAAAAACGAATGCAAAATGTATCAACAGTCTATTTATATTCAGTAGTGCAAATTGTTTGGACAAGCTTTCCTGACATCATATTTGATTTTATTTCACTAGATGTTCAAGGTATTACTTCTTCCTTGCCATTGTCATGTGCATTAATTTTTTTAGCTGTTATTATGCTTTATTTTAGAATTCAACAACAAATTTGCCACGATTTATTTTTACGTTTTATCGTCTCATGCGAATTCAGCAAAAACTACGACAAAGTGCTGAATCACATTAAGTTGTCGTTTCATGTTTACGCTACAAACATTTTTAATTTATATAAAATTAAGTATGTATTTAGTCAAAATCTGAAAAATATAGATTGATACAAGCGGTGTGATACAAAACCTTGTATCATCTTTATATGTGATACTAGATGTTCTTTTCTCGGAACTACTTCTTGACGTCACAATGAATAGTGTAACTAATGATTCGTTGAATGACTTTTATTATATGAATGAAATATGACGTCATAAAGCGTGTGACGTTAGAAGCTATAATTTATAAACAAATGCTTCGTTGATCGTTAAATTTTAAATTGTTCTGATCATTGTGTACTTCTTAAATTTAGATAAACTTATTACATACATTTAAGTGCACGTCTCGTAGTGATACGAATGTACATAACTGTCTCGACGTGATACAGGTGGTTGTACCTACACATAATGTATGTAATGTATATGTATCTAAATTCAGACTTACAAACATGAAATAACCCAATTCCCATTTGATCTTCCTTTCTTGTTTGATTCTTGCTCCCTGTAATATTTCGCTTGTCTGTTTACCTAGTTTTCGCTGATTCGTCACAAGTAAACGTGTACAAAGATGCGTGGTTTCCATTTTGTGTTGCTTTTTCGAAACATAGTGTGTTACCGGCATATATAAATCTTTCTATTGCAGATCTCAGAAAACATGTCATATGTAATGCTATCTTTTTTTTCTAAAATGCGTATTGACTGTTTTAAATCACATTATGTAAAACGACCTCAGTAGCCCAGTAGTTACTATTGACCAGGTGGTCTGAAACACTGCGAATGCGTGATTGAGTCTCCCTGCAGTCAAGAGCACTCGACTGCAAAATTGAGAAGGATTGCCAGTTTTCTTAGATAGAAGCTTTTTAACAGACTGCCGTTATCTAGCCAATAAAGCTTGACGCCGCGATATACGTGAACATTGAATGATGATTAATGCCACATTAATCATCATTAAAAACAGAACCAATTTATTTATGGAGGTAATAAACAAGACCATTTCCGAATAAAAACTGATAGTCTTATGTAGGCGAAATTGTTTATATAATATATTGCACATATTATATACCAATCTACCCTGCAACGGATGTGCACCAAGGCAACACTTTTCTTCCTCCCAATGGTATTTAAATGCATTAAATTAATTTCAAATTTGAATAATCATATATGTCTATTATCTGACAGACACATGTTATATGTATTTGAATGAAATGCATCGTAGGATTCACTACTAACAACTCTACATATTTCTGATCAAGTGTGCATGTAAGATTTGTACACCTTGATTAGTGCATTGTAGATGCTGCTGCGACTATTATTTGTATCTTAAAAATACATGCCTTCAATATTTATCAATAAAAACTGAAGTTTATTGATATGTCCAAAGATTATTGTTTGCGCATTATTCCACATCGAATATAAATACATATTGGAGGAATACAATATTCACTCAAACACATTAGCTTCCTCTTTATAAGTGTGTAGTTTATTCTATCACAATTGTCAATTGCTATTATCGAAAGTATCCGTATTAAAGATTCCACTGTATGTACATGTATACCGTTGTCATAAGAAATAATATTCTGGCAATTTCTTTACCTTTTCTGCTAAAATTGTAAACCTGAAAAATATAGCACCTTATAAAATACACAAGAAGCATAGTGCATGTTATAGTATGATTTTCCTATTGACGAAATTGCCGTTTAAAACACTCGTAATATTGCAATTAATCATTTATTACGTTTTTTTATCAAATTAAAACGAGTGTAGTTAATAAATACAATAGGTGCGTAAAAATCATGATACACAAAATTGACACAGAAAACGAACAGGAGCAGTTTGTGTATATATTCAACCGAGATCTACAGCTTTCGTTGTCAACGCTTGTATTCTTAGGGTCAGGAGTGTAAGACTGTTTAATTAGGACTTTCAAGTTTCATTCAGATGTGAAGTATTTTCTTTGGAAACTTTGACTCCCTTCCTGTTTTAACAGTGATACAGCTAAAATATTGCCGAAAGTAGTGTGAGGCTTCATGCAAGCGATAACAACAGAAGCACATCTTTTCGTCATGGGTATTATATTACATTACTATCCCTTAATAATTTAATATGTTTAACGTGTTTGTTTTTGTGAAGATCTGAGACACTTTCTTTGAATGACATAACGTTGTAAGTTGACATCTATGATCAAACACAACTTTGCGGACTACGTGAGTGTAACAGTCCTCTTTGATACGCAATCTCGCACAACTTGATAGATGATTTAATTATTATAAAATTGTATCATGTTGTAATCTATTTAAATATTCAAACACTTTAATAACACTGATTTTCATAGTTCCTGTTGTTTTTTTTGGTTTGTTTTTCATTTTGCAGGAGAAGGAAACATATACTCTGTCCCGGCTGAACTCTCGGTAACAGTTTAAAGCTATATAATGTAAATACGAAAAACCGCCATTAGTGGGTGTCACTCTAAAACTGATGTACAAACCTTGACATTAGATCAATTAAGAACAATGATAGCAAAATGAATGCGAGTGCAAAAAAAAATAATGTAGTGAGACCAACTTTGGACGGTCTAACCACTTTGTGGTTGCGGCTTATAATGGTTAATATATAACTGTTATTTGATTATATTGTTATTGATAGTTTCAAATCGATGTACCAGACAACAAATGCCAAAATGCAAATATTGTTTTTTGTGGCGCGCATGTTTTGAAACAAAAATAACACTTAAAAGGTACTTCTACGATTCATATTCAGTGCAAATACGTTTAATGCAGACTTCAACCCAGAGTAGAAACAAAAGCAATGCAAACGATTTCTTCTTGTTATGAAACAATTACACACTAAATGCGGTTACTGTTTTACATTATAAGGTAATTAGAATTCATCTAGCAGATGTCAGATTTCCTATAATGTTCTACCACGTATGCTAAATATTGAGAAATTCCCCGTCATGCCTCCGACAGATTATGCTCACCAAATTTAAGCTGTCTTTTGCAAAAGTTATGTTTTGAAAACAATACATGCACACTAAATTTTAAATTCCTATTGATTAATATCACGATTTTTAAAATAATGTCTATACATCGATTGTTCTGCTGTAGTCATTTAAGCGCGAATTTAACTGAACTATAAATCAAAATCTATATCAGATTGACTGACTGCAATAACAAAATTTAAATATCTTGTCCACCGTGATAAAAATAGACATATCAAAGTATTATATCTACGCAGTATAATACTTCATTTTCACACTGAATGAAGCTACGAGAAAAAAATACTGTTCTACCAATTTGGATATCCAAGTAAATGGGTAATGGTAACTGACATCAAATCAAAATATGGCTTTATTCATGCAATCAGCTTCTAGTTTGTATGTAATAAATATTAAAAGTAAAAAAAATGTTAATTTAAAAAGCAGAGCCCGAAAGTTAAGCAAAATATGAAGTTCTTGGGCAATTACAAAACCCAATTCAGAAAAATACACACAAACTGAAACGAATACTAACGAAATAAACCGCATAATCGGAAAGTGTGCAATATGAACCCAATGAAAACTTATGTGACCACAGGTTCTCAAGACGTCATCAATGCCTGATTCTAGTCTGGTGTCAGTCGAGTTATTAACTCTTGAGAAGTCAAATTCATCAAAAGACAAGACATCCAAGTTCTAAATTTACATGTCCGATTTAATTTGAGGGATGAATTTCTCATCAATATCAAGCAAGATATTGTTAGCGCTCATACAATACTCATGCATTTAAGACTGCATTCTTAAGTAGGTTCATATGTATTGGTATCTAGTTTTTCTCTGTTTTTATTTCAACCACGTTCTGATTATCGATAGAGCCACTGGGTACATTCTAATCATGCACGACTTGATGCATTTGGAATCGAGCTGCATGAGTTCCTTTCAAATCAGCAGTGACGTGAAAGTAAAATTTTATACTTACTAAACTGAACCAGAACGAAAAGAAATGATAATGAATAACTAGAACTAAAATCAAAGACAACGCTTCAAAAAAGTTGATCAAACTTGAACCAGAAAGAGAAACTTTTAAATAGTATTATGCAAATATATGAACTGACGTCCGAACTTTGAGTTAGTCAAACCAATTGAATTGTTATCTACAATAAAATAAAACATCTTTCACAAACTGTTTACTTGCAGTATTATTTCGCTATAATATGGTGTGAAATCTTGTTTAGTGTATATTACTTTAAGATATGTGGACATAATTAACAAAACACCGTTGACTCAATTTAGGCAACAGCAAAACTGCCTGATCAAAATGACTGTTAATGAAATCTGCAGTCGTTTTTCGTCTGTTTGTGACTATGATTGAAGGCACATGACTGCAGAAATGTTTATAAAAAACTGCATACACTATGTTTTAATGTGAGGGCAATTCTAGGTCTGCCAAGGATACATTTGTTCTGTCATGGACATATTTTACGTTTGAGCATGTTTAACTTAAGCATATATGCCATAGATGTATTCTCCATTGTAAGAGACTTACTTCGACTGTCACAACGACAGGTAATCATTAAGTGTGTTTCTAACCGTGGTTATTGAATACTGTTGGAGTCTAATTATTGTACAAAAATGTTCGGACTTTAATAAAAAAAAATTATCTTTTTGCAAATTACACTACACACACACACACACAGAAGCGTTACAGTGATAAATTTATGTTTAAATATATCGTTGTTTTTAAATCAAGCCTCGTGAATGAAGACTAATGAAATCATATTTTCTTGTTTTATAGTTTTATTTCAGATTAATGCATGAGGGGTGTGATGTTGTACCTATTTACACATGAGCTGGCCTTTATACTCGAGATTATTTTTACCGAATGTTAGTGAGGTACAACATATAAATGTAAAGTCCCATTCCATGATTAAATGATTAATACATTATACCCCGAATGAATTTTTACAATTTTAATATGACGACAACCTGTGTTTTGCGATTCAATCGAGACCTATAGTCAATAATTTTCTAGCCGCCATTTTTATGATGAACAAGTTTTGGAAAAGAAATCTTCGTTGCAATATACGGTGGACGAAATACATTTTGCCAAAACATTTATTGAATATTTTACCATAACGTGCCCTCAATATGTCATTTGTTGAATTGTGTGTAGTATTAACTCAAAAATTCAGCCAATGTTATTGTGACGTCGTTGAACATCTTGTGCCTTTACATAACACTACACGTGTGCAAAGTTACCATATATATCGATCAATATATCGCTTGACGTTGTAACGACTTCATATTAGAATTTATAATTATGAATCTGAAGTAATTGCTGACTATATATAGTAATTGCTGACACATCGTTTGAAAAAAAAAAGTATTTAGGACATAACACCGTATTCCTGTGCTACATTTCCAAAATATTTTTCTGCAAAGTTAGACACTAGTAAAAAAAAGACTGAGCGACACCAACTGGTGTTATCCTCTATTATACAGAAAAGGATTGATAAGGAGTAATATAATAATGTAGTAAATAATTTACCGTTACTGATTTATGGGGGATATCTTATTTAATTACACCTCATATAAAATGCTGGCTTTTGATTGGTCAATAGACAGTGTATTTTTCGCAAATTTCCTCATTTTGCATCGATTTCGTCATCACCGGGGTATTCAGCAAAAAATTACCCTCTGTGCCGTGGTATTTGCTTAAAAATAACCCTCGCATATTATTATGCTGGAAATATTCATTCGGAAGTTTTGACTTTTACTTCAAAGTAAACGTAACATGAGTAATCGATTTTGAAAACCAGAAACGTTCAGATAGTACAGAGTCAACAAACAGCGCGCAAGTTGTCTAGTATTCACCGCTCTTTGAAATCATGATATTCGGTGTAATTAAACAGATAAATCATGTCTGGGAGGGGTATTTGTGAAAAGTACCAGTCTCGAGAATCAAATTTCCCTCGCCTAAATATTTCATCTCTCGACTGGTATTTTTCACAAATACCCCTCCCAGACATGATATATCTGTTTAAAATACATTTCCCACCACAGTCGCCGTCGTAATTGTGGAACTTTCTACAGACAAAAACAATTGTAAAAGTCCCCGTAGTAACTGTAGAACTATCTACAAACGAAAACGAGTGTAAAGGTCTATTTTTCTAATTGTCTACATTGACACGCTATAGATATCATTAAAATTATGCCAGAGAAAGGCGACGTGCCACAGAAAGACCTGCTAATGTTGAACAAGAAACCGTTAATCTTTATGGACTCTTCTTTGTGAATAGCTAGCGAATAGGTATAATTAATTTTCAACAAATTTTCTTCTATATCATATCTTGTAGTTTGTAGTTTTGGGAGGTCACAGAAGAACCGGGTCAAACCCTCCTACCCTCGTCTGAAATAGAAGTCCGTGTTCACTAAGGTAAAAAGACAAACACTGCCTTATATAGAGCATGAATTTCGCAGCCTTGCGAACTTAATACAATTTCTGTGTATTTCGCTTATATTTAAGTACAATAACGTTTAATTTTAATTCTTAAACATTATGTATGCGATCTCATTACTACACTTGGCTATTAATTTAATAAATAAACACCGTAATACAAATTTGATTCGATAAGCTTATGTGAAAATACATTATTTTAATGTACGGAAATATCTTTTTAAAGATAATCATAAAGATAATCAGAGCTTGTGCACAGCAATATACTTTGGTAAAAATACGCAAATGCATTTGTTTTTCAGTTCTCACTACTCGCTAAAAAAATACTGTAACTATACGTTGCAGTGGTTTTTCGGTTGTCACTGACTCAGATGACTGGTTGCAAATGATTTCAAAATTGTCTTTGAAAGACTACAAACGTTGTGTCAGGCAATATTTTTTTACTATGACAGTCATTCTATGCCTGTCACAGAGATATGTTGTCCGTCACAGACATTATTTTCCGTTGGTTGGCGCAGTCAAAATATGTCTGTTACAGCGGCGTATCCGTTGTATCAGTCAAAAATGTCTGTCGCAGTCATTTTTTTTCAGTTGACTTAGTCGAAAATTGGTTGTAACGACTGCGTTACCGTTGTATCCGTCAAAAAATGTATGTCACAGCAGACATTTTATCTGTTGTATCTGATAAAGTACGACTGTCACAACGCCTGGTAATTATTGTTGTTAATATATTAATATATATTAACAGCTATTGATTAATATTTTTTTATTTTAAATTGTTTTGTAAAAATGTTCGGAATTGAACAAAAACATCTATTTGGTACAAATGTAATTCAAATAGTAATGTTAGAGATAAATGTATGAATAAATATAACTGTTTCAACAAAATGAATTCTGCCTAAAATGTTAGCATTTGTCCTGTCTTTATTTCATAATTATTAAACTGAATTTATCAATGGTTTACTTACAAATGGTGAACATGATCTGCATTTAAGCCTTAATAACGATCGCCTTTTATGCATGTGTACAATGTTTTCTTCAAACATGGAGGATGTTAAAAAAATACATATAATAAAATCGCCAATTTCTTTAATCATGTCGGAAACTTTGTGTTTTATTTAGTTCGTCTACATGCATTACATTTTGACATTTTTGTTGCTTTATTTTTTTGGTCTTTCAATTAATATATTTAAAAAAAACGCCACTAAAGTAATGTCTGCTTTCTTATCTGCATCTGCATTTCATATTTTGCATGCATATATTACTTTTGATTTAAACATACATACCTTGAACAGACATATAGAAAACTAATTGAACGTCCGTTGATAAATCCATCTAAAACTGGTCTCATATTATTCCGCTTCAAACAGAATTACAAATAAAAACAATATTTCATTCACTCGAGACCAAATACGATCCTTAAAACACTGAAAATCGTATCTCTGCTGTTGCTCAAAAAAAACCCAAAACTAACCAAATTAAATTTCCATTTTATAACTTTGTCACAGTAATTTTCATGCTAAACATAACTTATTCCGTTTCTTCTTCCTTTGTAAACCTGCAAAAATTACAGGAATTAATAAAACAAATAAATAAGAACAGTGTACGTTATACTCTTAGTAAGTTTAAAGACAACTGAGTCATTCTAAAAACCGCATTATCCCTAATTACAAACAAAACTATGCCGCTTGTAGTTTCTGTTATCATACTCAACACTTACGCGTGCGTCAACATTAATGGACGATATACGTGTGAACTGCACATTACACGATTTCGAATCAGAAAACTACAATCAGAATTGGGATGTTTTAGCGAACAATATTCAACCTAGACTATCAAAACTGTTGCTGTCATCTCAGTAGTTTTTTTGTTACACCCTGTTTTTCGGCGACTTTCGTGGAAAGATCCATTCGATTATCGTGGATACTGAAATGTTTGTTTTGTTTTCTTCGAAGAAATGTTAATGTAAACCACCGCACACTTGTTTGTCTCTAAAAGTTCTACAGATGTAGGTTTTTTGCAGATTGTGCACTATTTCCCTATTTCGGACCTGACTCACCCGAGATTGACTACCGAAGACAAGATGAGTGTGTTTAGACTTTATTGATTGCGTTCTATTATCATTACGTGTTTTTTGCAAATGGAATCGTTTTGTGGGATTACAGTGTCTTATAATGTTACAATGACACAGAGTCCCAATTTCTGAGACCTTAATGGAAGTGTTCTCAATGCTCGTCCCGAGATTCTCTCTTTAGCAGGTACCGGATCATTATAGGGAAAGCGTGACGCAGATCTAGTGTGTGGCGTGTTTGGAGTGCCATGCTTCTTGTACGATAAATCCCGGTTGATTTAGATTTCGACGAAAATAAGGCACTTTGTTTGTTAACTAGTTTGAGTCTTAAATACAGCTGAAACTCTTCTCGCTGGACGTAACGCATATATCCGATCAATCAATCAATCAATCAACTGCTTCATTCTAACTGTTCCTTTTTAATGAAATAAACAATGTCATAAAATCTAATAACAAATTAAAAAGGGAAGAAAACATTATCATCTCGTTTGCTTATTCTTACTAAATTCTAATAAAACTTACATTGTCAGTGCTTTATATTTGTTTGGTTGGTTTTCGATTAACATGAAAATCGAGATGCCGGTTATAATCCCAATATAAATCTGTGTTTACAAATAGAAAATGCTTACGACCCTATGACAATTTGAAGGCACGATATTAAGGCCAGGAAAACTGCCATTACTGCGACATTAAAACTGATGTGCGAATTATGTCATTAGATCGACAAAAGAAGAAATTATATTGATATAAATACGCGTGTTATTTATATAAATGCGAGTATAAATACAAAATTAATTCAAACTGAACTATAACACAGATTGTGAACATTTTTCGTCACGGTATTACATTAGTTATAATTATAATTGTTTTAATGATCGTTGGATACAACTATTAGTGACAAGTGGTATATGATATCTATCTATTTTAATCAACTAACCAACTCGCATTCTGTAGTAATGGAGGCGAGAGGGTAGACATGTCATAAAACATGGATTAACCCAACATTTCGTTAGAAATCCTTGTACTTAGTAAGGAACATTGCTTGCGCTGCTGTATTTTTTGGTTGTTGGTTCCGTTTTCCAATCACTATACCTTTGTTTCTTAATTTGTAAACCTGAAAAATTGAGCATTTAATAAATTACTAAAGTGGCATATTGCATGCTATAATCCAATTGCATCAATGACCAAATCGCCGTTTAAAACAATCGTAACGTGTGTCGATCGTAAATGACGATAGGTGCAAGTGCCTTAGAATACACAATTTAGAAACATAAAACTGTGGAGCACTTGTATTCGTAGTTAGCGATGCTTTCGGGCAAAAGGTGTTAGACTGTTGAACTAGGAGTGTTCACTTTCGTTCCCATGTTTTCTCTTGAAACTTTGGCTCCCTTCCTGATTTAGCAGTGATAGAGCTAGAAATATTGCGGAAAGTAGTGGAAAGTTTCGTTTAAACAAAACTGTCACCTTCTTAAATTGGTTACAAAATCGCGTACAATTTTCCAGAAAATAAAACGAGAAGAAAATTGTGTCATGTTATATTTTTAGTAATTATTCAAACACTTTCATAACAATGGGATTCGTAGTTCCTCTTGTTTGTTTGTTAGCTTTTCTTGTCGCAAAAGAGTGTAATCAGAGCCGGTAGAACTCTTGCAAAGAGTTTATATCTACGAATACAAAACAGTCTAAAACAAATTGCAGAGACAAACCGAGCGAACAACAAGACACAAAAGTCAAGGGACAGTTACAAATTCGAATATCGACAAACACAACACAAAACCCCAAAACACAAAAGGAACTAAAAATTTCACGACTTATAATGAATCAATATGCAACTGAATTTTAGTTTTTATATTCGATAATCGATGTCACAGAAAGCTGACCTTATAAGTAAAAAAGTTTGTTGTCATGGATACATTTGTTAAAACAACATTAAAACTTAAAACGTATTTTTTTAGTTGATGAAAATTGTAAATACGTTTAAAATAACCTACAGTATAAACAATAGCAATTAAAATAGACCTAAGAATGTTTTGTATCTAGGTAGTTAAATAATTCCTTTTCAAACAGAGAGAAACCGGAAAAAGCTGGTGTTCTTCGAGCTTGGATATCCAAGTAATTGGGTCATTATAACTGACATCAAATCAAAATGTGACTGTTATTCTCAAGCATCACGTTTGTATGTAATAAATTCTAAAGGTCAATCGTTATGTTAAAGGAGCAAAAGGCCCGAAAACTATCAAAAGCGGAAGGTTAATTGGCAATTACACATTACAATTCAGACAAACTCACATACAAGCTGAAACGAATACCAAAGATATAATAAACGAAAACGGAAAGTGTGTTATATGACCCCAATTAAATCATAGGCGAACTTAGGTTCTGAAAACTGGAATGCAATGCCTTGTTTTTGTCAGACGGCAGTTGAGTAACAAACTCTCATGTCAATCTAAATGTGTAATTCAAAAATAGAAAAGACATCCATTCTCTACATTTACTGACACATCTTGTGGAAAAAAACCGTTTTTAAGACTATATTTGTTAAATGCATACGCGGACAACACATGTTTCACTGATCACAGAACATTTAACTACATCATCCAGTGTTTTCTGCAGGTATCTAGAAACTTGATTGACATTGGGTAACATAATAATGTAAAAAATACATTTATCCGTTTATGGGTAATGTCTTGTTAAATACCTTTCACTCCACCAATCCCCTGTCTTAACTGTGCAACTTTCTACATAAAAACACCTAATTGTAAAGGTATATGCTTATAATTGTCTACATTGATACACTATGAAGATTACTACAATTGTTCCAGAGGTATTCGAAATATCACAGAAAATCTGGCTTTTTTGGAACAAGCAACCGGTACACTAAATCTCAATTTCACTTAATAAAGTCCGGGGTATTCTATTGTTTGTACAAAACAAGCATGAAACATACTAAGCAATAACAAGAACAGTAAATGAAAGTCTTTGGTGAATAACAGGCAAATCGGTAGAATTTTTAAAATTAAAAATGAAGAAACGCATTTAAAATAATGCAAAAGCAATCATACAAAAAGTACTTTTAAACTAATTGTATACAATGTTGATTTAACTATTTTTACTTTTTTTTTCACCGCAATGTTTCAGTAGTCGATGTTATTGATTTTGAAAAACAAAATGATTCTGTTATTTGCTGAAGTAATTTCTCCATTTTCAAAAAAAGTTCGTCTTAATCATATCTTCTAGCACCTTAGTCCACCCATGGTTTTTATTGGGTTTTGGTAACTCTCTTTCTGTGTTTTATGTTTTTGTTTTTTGTGTCGTGTTTGTCTATACCCAGAGTTGGAACTGTCCATTTGCTTTTGGCTCTTGTTGTTCGGTCGGTTTTCTTTGATACTTTCTAGCTTTTTTGATGAGATGACAGGAAAACCCAGTTTTCTCTGCGGAAATTCTATGGTCGTAACCATTAGTTGTTGGATCGTTAGGAGGAATTAATCTCTTAAAACAGATCGGACATTGTCGCTGAGTTATAGGACTGATTAACGAGGATTTGTATTGTGTTCGGGTTACTCTTTTCCTGTTTTGTGTTTTTGGTTTTTTTTGCGCTGTGTATGTTTGTCCATATCCGGATTGGTAATGTCTCTTGGCTTTTGGCTGCTGTTGTTTGGTCAGTTTAGTTTTCTATTTTTCCTGTAATTTACTTAATAATTCAAACAATATAATAACACTGATATTGTTAGTTCCGATTATTTGTATGTTTTTTTCCAATTGGCAGAAACGGAAAGGCTGAACTTTCTCTAACAGATTGCATTTACGAATAACAAATTAACTTCTACAACATTGTGTTGTATAAAGCTATATAATGTATGCAAGGAAAATCTGCATTGTGAGGGCCAAACTGAAACTGACATGCAAACCCTTACATCAATTCAATCAAGAACAAACTATGGCAATATGAATGCAAAACAAGTTAATAATTCAGTCTACATGTATACAGTTATAGAACTTTGCAGTAATCACTTGTAATAGTTATTATACATGCAATGAGATTACATTCGTATTTATAACCCCAAATTGATGTCACAGACAGCAAACATCTTAACCACACATCGTTTGATTTCCTGGCGGGATTTTTGTGAAACCTCAATGACACTATACAAACATTTTTCACTGATACCTGCATAGTTTAAATACTTTTAAAACAAATTTTAATTCAGAGTAGAAACAAAAGCAATTAAACTATTGCTTCGTGCTTGCTATGACATAACGAAAAAGCTAAATTTAGTTCCTCTTTTTGGGTAAGTACAGATAATTAGTTTGCCTCCAGCAATACAATTTTTCAAATAAAAACGATAGAGAAAGAAAACGGAAAGAACAACAAGAGTCAAAAGTCAAAGATCAGTTCCAAATCGGGACATAGACAAACACAACACAAAAATTAAAAAAAACAAAACAAAAAAAAAAACAGACAGAGCTAGAGTAACTCAAACCAACAAAATGCATGGGTGTTCGACCACGTATTATAAACTGTGAGAAAAGTCCCACCCTGCTTATGACAGATTATGTTGACCATATTTAAGATATCTGTGGCAAAGTATACGTTTCGATAACAACATATACACATTAATTATTAAATTTTCATTTATTACCATTACGATTTAAAAAATCACGTTTATTCGTTGGTTGTTCTGTTATAGTCATCGAAGGGCATATTAAACTGGACTCACAATCAAAATCAAGGTCAATGACTGACTGCGATAACAAAATTTAAATTTTTGTTTCCATTAAGATAAAAATAGACCTTAGAATGTTTTGTATCTAGGCAGTTCAATAATTCCTATTCAATCTGATAGGAGCCGGGAAAAAAGTGTTCTACGAGTTTGGATATCCAATAAAATGGGTCATATTAGCGGACATCAAACCAAAATATGACTGTTTTGAACATAATCAGCTTCGGGTTTGTATGTAATAAAACCAGAGTTATTCGTTAAGTTCAAGGGGCATATTACCGGAAAGATAAGCAAGAGCGAAAGGTCTATGGGTAATAACACATTACAATGCAGACAAACACACGTAAGCTAAAACATATTCTGATTGTATAACAAACAAAAACTAACAATGTGTTACAATGACCAATGAAAACATAAGCGAACAGAGGTGCGCAAGATGAGTAAGCGAATGCCTGATTCTCGTCAGACGACAGTCGAGATACTAACTCATAAAGAGAAGAGACATCCGAGTTCTCAAAATAAATGCCTGGTGTAATTTGAGATATGTATTTCTGATAAATAGTAAGTAAGTCATGGTCGCTACCAAAATAATACTCTTCCATTTAAGACTGCATACTTTAGTAAGTGCATGCGTAATGATATTTAAGTTTTTTCTGTTTTATTTCAGCAACCTGATTATTTGTTCTGTTTATCGATCGACTTGACAAGCGGGAAATGGGAATCCTCTTAATGCGCATTGTCATATTTCTGTCCTAGATTTCGTGTTTGAACTTTATCATAGACTATCGATTAATCTATGTATGTGTACTCGACAAGTATACATTAATAAATGTGTTTCTGTTGTTTTTTAAATAATATGTATTTTTGTTATTAATCAAGACGTATCGGATTGATTTAATTTCTATATAAATGATTGCTTCAATCGCTCCAGTAAAACAACACGTATAGTTCTAAATAGAATTTGTTAATATACTTACTTTTTGATGGTTATGTTAAAAGCAGTCCTTATATTATTGACCTGAAATATAAAGAGCTCTCTGATATCCAGATCTAGTATGAAACAATTTATCTGTCAAATCAGTAAGTGAAAGTTGAACTTAACTAGTAGTATTGAGAAGTATTAACGTGGACTGTATTAGCTGTGCAGGCACATAAGACAATTCTCTGTTGGTTCAGATTGAGCAGCTACACAACAACATAGAAACATGACTGTAAATACCAGCTGCAGTTGTTTTCTGGTGGATGATTGAGACTGACTGCCAATGACTGCAAATGACTTATAAAACACTGCAAACGATATGTCAGACAACAATCTGTACTCTGACACTGATTTGTTGTAGGTCACGTAATTTTTGTCTGTTACATACATATTTTCAGTCAACTTAGTCGAAATGTGTCTGTCTACAAAATGTATGTCAGAAACATATTGGATCTATCACTGAATGACACAGAGTTTGGGAATGGCTTACTTACACAAAGTATAAGACATAATACCAGCGTTTCTTTTCCACATTCTACACTATTTGTTGTCTGAAAACACGGACAACACGGCATGCCTTATTGATAAAAAACATCGGACATCACCATCCGGTGTTTTCTCGATTATCCAGAAATATTAGATAATATAACAATGTAATACATTAATACATGTAGTTATGGATTGATGGATAACGTCTTGTTAAATGCCATGCCAACACCAACTGCCCAATCGTAACTGTGGAACCTTCTGCAGACAACACTCACTTCTAAAGGTGTATTTTCAAAGTGGCTACATTAACACGCTATAGAGATCATTTCAATTAGTCTAGACAAATAACCTTTAAAGACAGGCCTATCTGGAACAAGCAACAGGTACACTTTCATTGCATGTAACTCGAGTGCACCGTTTACTCTTAATCTTGCAATATCAAGTCAAGAACGAAACATAATAAGCTAGAAAAGTAAATGACTCCCATTGAAGAATAACTATAACTTAATTAGAATATGACAAAAACGTCTTGCAATATCACAATTACTATCATACAAAATGAACTTTTTAGCAAATTTTACAAGTTGTTGATACGACTATTTCTTTGTTTTTTTTCATTAGCGTCTTTCATCATTCGATGTTATTAGTTTGTTAAAAATGGAATCAGTTCCTTGCTAAAGTCATTTCATCATTTTCAACAAATTTTCGTCTATATAATATGTTCTAGTTTTTATTTTAGGATGTCACAGGAGAAAACGGTAAATGTCAAACACAGCATGAATTCGGGCTCGAATATACGAGCCCTATCAAATTAATAAAATGTCTATCCATTTCGGTTACAGTTAGGTACAATAACTTTTAGTTTAAACGTTTACACATTATTTCTTCGATCCGTTACTACACTCAGACTGTCAACTTAGTAAATAAAAACTGTAACATAAATTGTATTCGATAATCTTAGGTTTTATTAGAATATTCAAATACATCCTCAATATTTTTAAAAGATAATTAAAAGACAGCGTCCACAGTAATATACAATGGTCAAAAATACGCAAATACATTTGTATATCAGTTCTCAGCATCGCTTTATCAATCTGTTCTTTATTTTAAGCGTTTAAAATGTGTCTACAGATGAACAAGTGCATGATTGTTAAATTTGTAAATTACATTGACCTAGTCAATCAGTAAGGTAGTAAAAATTCACTTAATATCAGTATTTTTACATATGCTTAAATCTCTAGCTGCCTTCAACGAAAAGGGCTAATTTTTAATAACATACACATTTAAACGCGCATTTATATCTGTAACTTACTATTAGCTTAACATGTGCAATCGTGAAGTGTGCATACGTACAAATTACAGATTTTCATTTGATTAAATCCGCAAGTGTTCATAAAATATCAATAATTTTACATATGATTTAATCTCCTTTATCGCCTTTATCTAAAAGGTTTTTTTTAATAACATATACATTTAAACATGCATTTATATCTGTTATTTGCTATTAGCTAAACATTTGTAATCGTGAAGTGTGCATAGGTACAAATTATAGATTTTCATTCGCTTAAATCCGCACGTGTTCATAAAATATTTCGAAAATAATATACAATTACTGCACTTGAACGAGATCAATATGAGGTTTTATGGAGCAGGGTGAAATAATATTAAACGAGGAGAATCCGAGTTCAATATTATTCTACCCTGCTCCATGAAACCTCATGTTGATCAAGTTCAAGTGTAGTAATTGTTTTATTACATAATTTATTGAGTCATGAAATGGAATATACAAAGTTTTTTTTTATTTCGGAAACTGACTGTCTTTTATAAAATTTATCCTCAAAAATCGGTAAAATATCGACATAATCCATGACTAAATGCTTCCATTGTTTATTTCTTGTATAATTTCCCATCCTCAGTCCTCGCTTCTGCATAAAATTTACAAAGATGTGAGTTTAATGCCTGGGGTACGCCGTTTCCAAACTAACTGTCATATCCGTTTCACGTAAATATTTGGACAAAAAATAATCGCTTGCTCTTTCGATTTGCGAGTGTTGACAGCAGTTCTTTTGTTTATGATTTCATTAATTTCCAAGTTAGTAATATCTGCACATCTTCGCTTATTAGCACCAGAACTATCCGCATTACGTTCACTCGATGACGTTACAACGTTACCGTGTTTACAAATAACAATATAATCCGAACATCAGTCAGAACGATAATTTTGATTGGTTTAGGGGATTAAAGAAAGCAGATTTGATTTGCTATCGTATTTCCGTTGGGGGAAACATCACGTGTTAGGTATTTTCTTTCATAAATTTCTCACGAGAGTGCAATGTGGTTTTTTATTGAGCAGAATTAGTTTTTTTGCAAACCAATATGATATTAAATGGAAAGTCACGTGTATTGGTTTAGGCCAATAGGAAATAGCACCAATATATATTATGTAATAATAATATTTATAAGTCGGCGTAAAAAATACATAACAATAATAATGCGTTGTGACAGTCGCATCTGATACAACACCGCTGAACACTGCTGAATGTTGCATTAATCATCCTTCAAACAAAACAGAACTAATTTATTTATGGAGGTAATAAAAAAGAGCACTTCCGGCTAAAAAAACTGATTGACATATGTAGGCGAAATTGTTTATATAATAGTGTGTACATATTATATATAAATCTAGCCTGTAACGACGGGGCACTACGGCAACTCAGTTCTTCCTTCCAATGGCATTTCAATGCATTAAATCAATTTCAAAATTGAATAATCATATATGTTTATTACCTGACAGGCACATGTTAGATGTATTTGAAAGAAATGCAGGGTAGGATTCACTAATAACGACTGTACAAATGTCTGACCAAGTGTACATGTAAGATTTGTACACCTTGATTAGTGCATTTCAGATGCTGAAGCAACTGTTAATTTTGTCTTAAAAATACATACCTTCAACATCCACAAGGGAATTGATTGCATGTTTGTTGATAAATCCATATTTCATTATTGCACATTATTCCACTTCGAATATATTTACATATTTGAGGAATAAATAATTCACTAAAGCACAATAATATCCGTTTTATAAGTGCACAGTTAATATTATTAATAGCAGTTACCATTATCGAAAGTATCCTTATTAAACATTCCACATTCCACATTAATATTCTGGAAATGTCTTTACCTTTTCTGCTGAAATTGTAAATCTGAAAAATATAGCACCGAATAAAATATTCAAGAAGCAAAGTGCACGTTATAGTCTAATTGTCCTAATGACGAAATTGCAGTTTAAAACAATCGTAAGATGCCAATAAATCATATATTATGTTTTCATCATGCCCAAATTAAAACGAGTGTAGTAAATGACGATAGGTGCGTATATATCTTAATACAAAATTTTGAAACGGAAAACGAAGAGGTGTAGTTTGTGTATATATTCAACCGAAATGATTGCAGCCCCTGTTGTCAACACTGTTATTTGTATGACAAGCATTGTCAGAGTTTTCATTTTGCCTAAAAGGAAACATATACTCAGTGCCGGCTGAACTTTCATGAACAGTTTGCCTCTACGAATATTTAACTCCTACAGCTATAAACTGCAATTACGGAAAACCGCCATCAGTGAGTGAACTCTAAAACTTACGTGCAAACCCTCACCTCAAATCAATCAAGAACAACTATTGCAATATTAATGCGAATGGAAAACAAATTCATTAAATCAGACCAATCTAGGGCAGTCTAACCACTTAGTGGTCACGAATTATAATGATTAATATATAACTGCAATTAGATTATATTTTCATTTTTAATCCCAAATCTATGCACCAGACAACAAATATCATAAGGGCAAAGAGCGTGTTTGTGACGTGCACTTTTTTAAAACAATAACGACACTTAAAAGATACTTCTATGATTCATACTCAGTCTAATTACATTTAAAGCAAACTTCAACTCAGAGCAGAAACAAAAGCGTTCCTTTCCAAATGTAAAACCTGCTCACTCACAATGTCTTATTTCTGTACAAGATTTCATATTTTTTTCCATTGAGGTTTGAATCATAGACGTTTGTCACTCAATCTATATATGTGTTCTTGACACATTTATCTTAGTCATTTACATTAATGAATGTGTGCCTCAGATTCTTTTAAATAATGATATGTTTTATTGTTATTTAACTAGCCGTAAGTGATTGATTCAATTGCTATACTTATACGACATGTTCAGTTCTAAACAGAATTTTAAAATACTTACTTTGTGATGGTAATGTCAACAGCAGTCCTTAAATCATTGACCCGAAATATAAATAACTATGTGATAACCAGATCTAGTATGAAACCTCTTATTAGTAAATTGGTGACGTGAAAGCAAAATTCCATATTTATTAAAATGAACCAGAACAAAAATCAAGCATAAATTTAAATTAGATTTCTCAATATTGAATCATTATATATTGTATGTGAAAATAAAATAGTTTAATGTACGATTAATATTTTGTAAAGATAATCATAAAAATAATAAAAAGAGCGTTTGCACATTAATGGCGTTAAACAACATTAAAACAAACACACAATCATATTGCCGAATTAGAATATTTCTAGACTTGACAATGAGTAACTCCACTGGTGTCGTATTAGAGGCAGGCAGTACAACCTGTCCATAATACTTGAGTCCACCCGTTGTTTTCGTTGGTTTGAACTACTTACTTTTTGTGCTTTTTCTTTTTGTTTCGTGATGTATATGTATGGCCAAAAAAATTTTAATTTTAAGCACATATTTTATCTGATGATTAAAATACTAACTTCAGATAAGTTATTTCACTAATTTACTAATGATGTCTTAGTTGTAGCCAAATTTGCTAAGTTTGAATCAATTTAGTATCTCTAACCCTGCACTACCCACAAATGGGTACACAATGATGCTCCGAGAAAGCAGTGTCTGCTTCGAATTACTCATGAGCAGGTCTGGAAAACTATTTGATCCTATTTTAGCAATTTATTTCTCATGACGATCAATAAAGACCGATCATCTCGGATTAATGCCAACAGACAAAGCAGCTTCTTAATCAATATCGCACATTTTTAAATTATAGGATGTTAATAAATACATAACTCGCTGGTTATCCTACTATATGGAAATTTCAAATTAGGAAAATTAATGTAACTTTTAGTTCTAGTTCAACGAAATAAATATATAGTAATTAGTAGAGAATGTTTTGGGTAATTTGGTAGCAAAATACAATTTATATGAGGAACGAAGCAATCATACCGACCAATATTCCGGAAACAATAAAAGAATGAAGGACATACTACAGCATCGTGGTTAATCGAAAGGGACCAGAGAAACACTAATATAATAAGCGAAAGGGTTAGAAAGGGTGCTCAAAAAGTGTCCGCAAATCCTGCTTCATGCGTTTCATTCGTTATGTTAATCAGGCGCATATCCAGTAATAAGGCATAGACCGCGAAATCATTATCTTTAGTAAAAAAAAGTGTCTACGAAGAATGAATAAGTCAATTGTCATGTGTGATATAAATATGTGTAGCGGTCAACTTAATCACGATAACAACGTAACATTTTCTAAATGATGACTTTAATCTTCCCATTATGAACCCTGGTAAAGTTGATTTTCTGCCACAACAATTTAGAAGGCATAAATGGCCATCAATTGGGATTAATTGTTAACTATTGTAAATTCTAAAACGTATGACACAAACATGAACTGAGTGTCAAGTCTACCACTATTTTCAAGTAAAGAAGTATTAGTTTGATGTATAACGAAATGAAAACAACAGACGATTGATTAATACAACTTACGTTAAAACACCATCAACATAAGCACGTCTTAACAGTACTGTAACAATGAAACGTCGAAACATTGTCATGTCATGCGATTAAATAAATACTGTATATTATTCAGTTCACTTAAACATTTAAATCTTGCGCCATGTCTGACGAAATACAGTGGCACTTCATATTATATATTATGATGTCATCTTTCTTAATATGAATATATTGAATGTTTAGACAAGTTTACAAATATTTTAGAACATTTCGCGTAAGATCTTCTTTTGTGAATCGAATTCATTCCCTAAAGTAATAGCTAAAAAAACTGGATAACGTGAAAGATCAAGGATGATTACACAAGCCAACCCCAATGTTAATATATTATATAGCACTTGAATTATAGCATGATACCGTTACTGCCTTTCGCTTTCGTTCTTTTATTCCGATTTTATACCGTTCTTGTATACTAGTTTTATATCATTCTTCCATACCGGTTTGATATCGTTACAGTATGCAGGTCTATAGGCTACCAGAGCTTCTTAATCAATATCGACCCTTTATAAATTATAGGATTACACAATGAGCTGGTTATGCTACTATATGAAAATTTCAAAATTGGAAAATCAATGTACATGTTAGCTCTAGTTCAACTAAATAAATATATAATAATTAGTTGAGAATGTTTGGGGTAATTTGGTGGCAAAATATAATTTGATATGAGTAAAGAACAATCATAACGACCAATATTCAGGAAACAACAAAAGAATGAAGCATACGACAGCACCATAGTTAATCGAAAGGGACCAAAGAAACACACAGCACGAAAACTAAACACGCCACAAGCTAAATTTTAGAAGCAAAAGGGTTAAAACGGGTGCTCAAAAAGTGTTAGCAAACCCCTGCTTCACGCGTGTCATTAGTTAAGTCGATCAGGTTAATGCACAGTAACTAGGCATATACCAGGTAGTCATTATTTAGTAAAACGAAACGTGGCTACGAAAAATGAACCAGTAAATTGTCATGTGTGATATAGATATGTGTAGTGGTCAACTTAATCCCGATAACAACCTTAAGATGTCCTAAATGATGACGTTTATCTTCCAATTGTGAACCCTGGTAAAGTTCATTTTCTATCAACAGTTTTTTTAAATTGTTTCTCCATTACTGCTACAAACATTTAGAGTGCATAAATGGTCATTAATGGAGATTAATGTTCCGTGTTGTAAATTCTAAAATTATTACACAAACATGTACTTAGTATCAAGTCTAACACTATTTTGACATAAAGAAGTATTAGTTTGGTGTATAATGAAATGATAACAATAGAAGATTGATTAATACAACTTACCTTAATACACCACTAACATAACCACGTCTTAAGAGTACAACGAAACGTCGAAAAATGGTCATGCGATTAAATAAATACTATATGTTATTCAGTTCACTTAAACATTTAAATCTTTAGCCATGTCTAACGAAATACATATTATATATTATGAGGCCTTCTGTCAGAATTTTTATATATTTCAGGTTTTGACAAGTTTACAAATATTTTAGAACATTTCGCGAAATATATTCTTTTGTGATGCGAACTAATTCGTTACAATAAGAACAGCGAAAGATTGGAAAACGTGAAAGATCACTAATAATTACATGAGCCAACGCCAAAATTTTTAATTTTTCTATTAACATAGCTTAGATCGCTCTTAAATTCCCGCTTATATCGTTCTGGAATACCTACCTGATATCGTTCATGTGTACTAATATATATCATTATGTCATACCCACATTATATAGCACTTGAATTATCGCATGATATCGTTACTGCGTTTCGTTTTGTGTTTCGTTCTTTAATACCGATTTTATATCGTTCTTGTATACTCGTTTTATATCATTTTTCAATACCGGTTTTATATCTTCTATACCCTTTTTATATCGTTCTTGCATATCCAATTTGTATTGTTCTCCTATACCCATTTTATATCGCTCTTGAAATCACACTTTATATTGTTTTTGTATACCCGTTTTATATATTTCTTATATAACCGTGTTATATCGATCTTGAATTCCGCTTGATATCGATGTTTTATATCTGTTTTATACTGTTTTTGTATACTTACCTGACATCTTAATATCGTTCTTGTGTACTTCTTTTATTTCATTTTAATACCAGTATTATATCGTACTTTAATTACCGTTTGATATCGTTCCTGTATAACAGTTGTATATACTTCATTTTGATCGTTTCGTCACTTGTTTTATATCGCATATGTATACAGTTCTTTATTTGCTCTTAAATTTCCGCTTGATATGGTTCTTCTGTACCTTTATAACCATTATTTATAGTTATCGCATACCCTTTTTATGTTGTGCTGTATACCCGTTTTGTGTTGTTCTTGAATTCCCATTTTATATCGTTCTAGTATAGCCATGTTCTATCGTTCTTATGTACTGGTCTTAAATAATTCTTTTGTACCGGTCATGCATTGCTTCCTTATTTCCTTTTTATATCGTACTTTTATGCACGTTCTATACGGTTCTGCATACCCGTTTTATTTTGATCATTTATACCGGTTTTGTATCGATCTTTAATTAAAATTTATAGTGCCCCAGCTTTACAATGTTCTATGCAGCCACTTAACGTCTCTTTCTCGACTTAGTGGATAATCGCCTGATAAGGTTCTTGTATATCCATTTCATTTTGTGTATACCCGTTTTATATCATCCTTGTATTAACACCTGATATCATCCCTTTTTACCAGTTTTATGTAAGCTATATTTCGATCTTGAATTTTCGCACTATATCGCACTGTTATACACAGTTTATACTGTTGTTGTACACCATATTCATATCGTCCTGTTACACCAGACACTATACGATAGTCCACACATGTGTGTAATCGATAGTACAAGATTAGACACATATGGGTGTGCCAGACCCTACACAATTATCCAGACATGTATTTACACAGATTCTACAGGAATGTTGACACATGTGTGTAGAAGATTCTACAGGATTGTCCTTACATTGATGTAACTGACACTACAGGATTATCTACACTATTGTATGTGATACAATACGGTCATGATACACGACATGTGCTGTTAGTTACTACTGAATTGTCCACACACATGTATTTACCAGAGTCTACAGCGTTATCCAGACATTATTACCACATAGTACAATACTCCCCACACATGTATGTACTAGATATAACAATGTTTTCCACAGATGCATAATCGAGACACACACGTATTTTCCGAATCCTACACGATTACCACTCATGTCTCGCAAGTTATTACATAATGTGTCTACACACATCTGTACCAGATTCTTTTGGACTATCTACTCATATATGTTCCAATCACTACAATACTTTTTTACGTTGATGTAACAGTCACTACAGGTTTATCCACACATGTATGTTCAAAATACTACAGAGAATCCACAACTGCTTTATATCAGATACTGAACGGTTGACCACACTTGTATTACCGAATACTACAGAATTAAACATCCATTCTCATAGCAGACATTGCATGAAACTTATTGCATCGATGTAACTTACACCAGGATTATCCACACCAGATACTACGGTTCACACATGTATGTAAAGATACTATAAGGTTGTCCACACTTGTATGTAGCATACACTACAGGATTTTCTCCTCAATAGTCCTCCAGATACTACAAGATTACACTACACTACGCTTTAAATACGTATGTCATATATTTTGTATAATACACCACATGTGTATTTCAGGTGCTACATAAATGATCCAACATGTATGCAAAAGATACTACAAATTGTATCCATCATATACTACAGGACTATACACACAATGCATGCCAGATGTTATAGGATTATCCAGACATGTCTGTACAAGATACTAAATGGATGTCCCCACACGTATGTGGCAGATTCTGCAGTATTACCCTTTATTTACCAGACACTGCAAGATTGTACTACTGCTGGATTGCTCTTCACTACGATCCACGCACTGTATGTGCCAAATACGAAGGCTTATCCACACAGGTAGTTAAATATACAACATGATTGTTCTACATTTACTTAACTGACACCGAAGGATTGTCTCTACATGTATGTTTCACATACCAAAAGGTTGTCCACACTTTGTGCACAAGATACAGTATTATTCATACATGTATTACAAGTCACAACACGATTGGCCCGATTGGCCTCACAGGTATCAACCGGCTACTACCACTATGAACCAAAATAAGGGCTGACATTACCATGCACAGTAACTAAAACAACAGTATTACATTATTTATATACCTGGTACTGCATTATAGTCCTTGCATGATGTAAAACATACTACAATATTATCCACACATGCATGTACTGATACTACAGGATTGTCCACTCATGTACGTACCAAATACTACAAATTTCACCACAAACGTATGTTAAAGATACTACAATATTGTAGACTATTCACGTATGCATGTACCAGAGACTACAAGAATGTTCACACTGGATCGATCGTACATGTATGCAAAAGATACTATAAGATTATCAGACAAGGATGTACAACATTCTATAGGATTATTCAGACATGTGTCTACCTGATACTACTGAATTGGAAACGCATTTATTTACCAGGCACTACATGATTGGTCTTACATTGATATACTGACACTACAGGATTTCTCACACATTTATGTACATGATATTAAATGATTGTCTACACATATATGTACCATATACTACAGAATTATCAATACAAGTATGCACTAAAAACTGCTGGAATGTCCACAGATGTATGTAATAGGCTTTGCGATGCATTGATCATTACATTAGTGTTACTGGCATTGCAGGATTATCTGCACATTTATGATTATCCCCTTACCGCAGAGTTGTCCTGACATGCCTGTAGCATTGACTCAACTTGCTGACTGTATCGGTTACTGAAGGCGGACCAAATAACAGTAAATTAAATTCCGACCTGAATAGAGGATATGCATAAAATATCATCAAAGAATATGCGAATGATTCCCGCAATTATTTGCAGATTCGAAGAAATTAAAAATAAAATTCATTCATTGTTACAAAAAAACATACAAAACATGTCATTTCAAATTTAATTTCATTTAATCAATTTACAACTGCAATATGTGCTGTTTTGCGTTAATTAAGTTTAAATTATATTAACGGACATCATTATGGCTGCATTTTACCATTATAAATGTAATAAGTACAAAACATGTTTCAAGGTAATATGTTCGAAATTCCGTTCCAGCATGATAAAAAAGATGTCAAAATAAATCTGTTTATGGAAAAATGCCGAACTGTATAAAGTTCTTGTTTATTTGTTCTCCCGAACTCGTGCTTGCCGCTTACGTCGGCAAACTAAATATTGACAAATAATACACATTTAATGAGTAATATAAAAGACAATAAATCCAGAGGTGTTCAAAAGACAAATTGCTTATTTATGGCTCGCCTAGAGTACATTAAATTTTCATTTTGAACTGTCTAGACCTGAAAAGGAATGATATCATTTTTTAATTTGTTATACCGAACTCGACGGATGCACACTTGTTATTTTACGGTGACCTAGAAAAATCGTCTATTGATAAGACTATTGACTTTTAACAACAAAGCCGAAATTCAGTACATTTTACGAATCTCCCTTGAACTAGTTTTCTACAGAATATGAACTTTTTTAATTTACAATGATTCTGTATTATTGTTGACATTAAATAAATTTTAAAAACACCAGAAGACAATAATATATCAATAAAAACATAACGGAGGGCAAGTTCATAAAGTGTATCTTAATATTATAACGTGATATGCAAATACCAGACCTCAACGTTACCGTCCTGACATTTTAATATAATTCAACCTAAACATACACATAGTATATGCTTTTGGAATACCTTTTTGACATATACCAATGTGTTACGATAGCAAGAAATAATTTAAATATGAGATACGCAAACTGAATTCAACAGCCCAAATAGATATTACAGGTTTATACTACACGGCGATCCGCACGTGTATGTTCCAATGTAACAATATGTAAAGTAAACAACCTATGTCCTATAATTGACGTAACTGAGAATGCAGGATTATCCTCACATTATTACCGGATAGTACAATATTTTCCACACATATCTGTACCAAATATTACACGATTATCCACTCTTTTTTACCAGTTACTACAGAATTGTATGCACGTATATGTAACAGATGCTTCTGGACTGTCCCCAAATATATGTTCCAATCAATACATGAACGTTCTTACATTGAAGTAATTGACACTACAGGTTTATACAGGCATGTATGTACAAGATACTACAGACTGTCCGCACTTGTTTGTATACGATACTAGATGATTGCCCACACTTCAGATGTATCCATGTTAAGTACAATATACTACAGATTATTAACACTTGTCAGGGTACCATATAATTATCTAGACATTTGTGTACCAGATACTACATGGATGTCCATACATTCCCTTTCTAGACGCGAAATGCTTGTCCTTACATTGGTGTAACTTAACATGCTAGATTAAATTCATATGTATATAAAAATACTACCGGAATACACATACAGGTAAGCAGCAGATTATGCAGTGTTATTCATACATTTATGTATCAGACACTGCATGGCAATAATAATCCTGTAGTATCTAATACTTACATTTGAGGTCAATCCTATAGTATCTAGTATAAACATGTGAAGAAAATTATTTAGTATCTAGTGCACTCATATGTGGACAATTATGTAGTATATAGCTCATACAATTGAGGACAATCATGTAGTATCTGGCGCATACATGTGTGGACATACCTCTGGCTTCTATAACATATATGAAATTATATACAATGGTACATACATGTGCAGACAATACTGTAGTATCTAGTATAGATATGTGAGGTCATTACTGTAGTTTCTGTTACATACATGTAAAGTCAATAATGTAGTACCCAGTACATACATATGTCGATAATCCTGTAGTGTCTAGTATATACAGTCCAGGTCAATCATGTAGTATTTGCTAAATACATGTGAGGTCGATCATGTAGTATCAAGCAAATACATGCGAGACCAAACCTATAGAATCTGATACATTCATTTGCGTATATTCCTATAGTAATTATTGCATACGTGTGTAGCTTATAGTACATTCATGTGTGGAAAAACCCTGTCGAACATACATGTGAGGTGAACCTGTAGTATCTATGACACACATGTGAGGTTGTTCATGTAATGTATGGCACATACATGTGCAGATTATGGTATATTATCTGGTACCAAAACGTGTTGACAATCATGTTGTATCTACTGCATACATGTCTGGACAATCTGTTTTATCAAGTGCATACACGAGTGGGCAATACTGTATCACCCAGCGTAGTAGTATCAAGTAAATACATTACATACATGTCTCGACAATCCTGTAGTATCGGATACATACACGTGAGGCCAATCCTGTCTCACCCAGCGCATGCATGTGTGTAAAATTCTGCAGTTACATGCATGTCATGTTCATCCTGCAGTATCTGGTATATACATGTGAGCTAAATCCTGCAGTATCTAGCACATACGTGTATTCCAATCCTGTAGTATCAGGTAAAAATACATGTAAGGTTAATAATGTAGTATCTGGTACATACATGTAAGGCAATTTTTGGAGTATTCAGTACATACATGTAAGGCAATTATTGGAGTATTCAGTACATACATGTTGGGTCAAAATCACGTAGTAACTAGTACAAACATGTGAAGTCAATCATGTACTATCTGGTACATACATGCGCGAAAAATCCTGTATTATGTGCTGTATACATTTGAGCTCAATTCTGTAGTATCTAGTAGATACAGTTGAGGTCAATCCTGTTGAAGCTGGTACAAACATGTGAGATAAATCCTGTAGAATCAAGCACATCCATATGACATCAATCCTGTAGTATATGCTATAGTCATTTTCGGACAATCATATAGTATTATATAGTATTATATAGTATTATATAGAGTGTACTCGACTCCAATCTTAATTGACAAGGATTGCCAGTTTTTCTACCGCAGGTCGGGGGTTTTCTCCGGGTACTCCGGCTTCCTCCCCCAATAAAAACTGGACGCCATGATATAGCTGAAAAATTGCTGAAATTGGCGTTAAACACCATAAAACAAACCTACTGAACCGTACATTATGGCACCTCCCGGAGTCTGTTATACTTACAGTATCTTATAGTATGCACATCTTTCAGTCCGAATTACCCGTGCATTATGTCAACCTCCCGGCCTCTGTTATACTAAAGGATTGTACAACGTTTAGTCCGAGTGACTGGTACATTATGTGAACATACCGGCATTCAGTGTGACTGACTTACACGTTATGTAATCCTCAAAGCCTGTTTTATACTTACAGTATGTTAAGCTTTCAGTCGGACTGACTCGTACAGTATGTCAACCTCTCAGAGTATGTTATACTTACAGTATGTTCAGCTTTCATTCCGACTGACCCGCATATTAGGTCAACCTCCATGAGTGTTATACTGACAGTATGTATAACTTATGTACAGTATGTATTACCGTACATTATGTCAAACCTGGCCTCCGTTATACTTACTGTATGTACCGCTTTAAGTCCGACTGACCCGTACACTATGTAAACCTCCAGGCCCCTGTTATACTTACATTATGTACAGCTTTCAGTCCGAGTGATACGCACATTATGTCAAACTCTCGGCCTCTGTTATACATACAGTATGTGCAGCTTTCAGTCCTACTGACTTGTACATTATGCAAACCTAAAAGCCTCTGTTACACTATGTTCAGCTTTCATTCCGACTGACCCGTACACTATGTCAACCTCCCAGGCTCTGTTATACTTACAGTATGCACAACTTTCAGTTCGACCAACTGGAACGTTATGTCAACTTCCCGGCCGCTTTTATATTTTAATATGTACAGCTTTAAGTCCGACTCAATGGTTTATTTTGTCAACCTCTTTGCATTTTATACTTACATGATGTGAAGTTTCAGTCCACTTGACCGGTACATTATGTCAACTTATCATCCTGCGGTTATACTTGCAGTATGCACATCTTTCAGTCCGAATTACCCGTACATTTTGTCAACTTCCCGGCCACTGTTATACTTACGGAATGTACAATATTCAGTCCGAGTGACTGGTACATTATTTTAACCTATCGACCTCTGTTATACTTACAGTATGTACAGCTTTCAGTCCGAGTGATCCGTTCATTAAGTCAACCTCTAAGCCTATGTTATACTTACAGTATGTTCAGCTTTCAGTCTGACTGACCTGTACATTTTGTCAACCTCTCAGAGTCTTGTATACTTACAGTATGTTAAACTTTCATACCGACTGACTCGCATATTATGTTAACCTCCATGAGTCTGTTATACTTACAGTATGTACAACTTTCATGCCGTCTTGCAAGTACATTATGTCAAACCTGGCCTCAGTTATTCTTACAGTAAGTTCAGCTTTCAGTCATGTACAATATGCCTCTGTTTTACTTGCAGTATGTAGAACTTTAAGCCCAAAAAACCTGCACATTTTTGCCAACCCACCCGGCCTCAGTTATACCCACAGTATGCACAGCTTTCGGTCCGACTGACGGAAACATTATGTCAATTTCCCGGCAGTTGTTGCACGTTCAGTATATACAGATTTTAGTCCGATTCAACGGCACATTATGTCAACATCCCGGTATCTTATTTCTACAGGATGTTAAGTTTTATTATACCTGACCCATACATGATGTCAACCTCCCGTTCATTGTTATACTTATAGTATGTACATCGTTCAGACCCACTTACCCGTACTTTATGTCAACCCTGGCCTCTGTTATAATTACATGATGTACATCTTTCAGTCCGAGTAATCAGTATATTATGTCAACCTCCCTGCCGCTGTAATACTTACAATTTATTCAGCTTTTAGTCCGACTAATCCGTACATTATGTCACCCTCCCATCCTCTGTTATACATACAGTATGTTCGGCTTTCATTCGACTGACCCTTACATTATGTCATCCTATCGTCCTCTGTTATATTTAAAGTATGTGCAGCTTTCAGCCCGAGTGTCCCGTACATCATGTAAACCTCCCAGCTTCTGTCATACTTACAGTATGTACAGCTTTCAGACCGAGTGACTGGTACAATGTGTCATTCTCCTAGCTTCTGCTTTACGTACATTATGTACAGCTTTAAGTCCAACAAACCTGCACATTATGTCAACCTCCCGGCCTCTGTTATATTTTAATATGTACAACTTTCAATCCGACTCACTAGTACATTATGTCAACCTCTCGGCATGTTATACTTAGAGGATGTGAAGTTTCAGTCCACCTGACCAGAACATTATGTCAACATCTCGGCCTGTGTTATATTTACAGTATGCACATCTATGACAGATATCAATTCGAGTGACTCTTATATTATGTCAACCTCCTTGCCTATGTTTTATTTACTGTATGTACAACTTTCAGTCCGAGTAACCTGTACAATATGTCATTCTCCCGGCTTCTGCTTGACTTACAGTATGTACAGCTTTAAGTCAAACAAACCTGCACAATGTCTACCTTCGGGCCTTTATAATACTTACAGTATAAACAGCTTTAAGTCTGTCTCACCGGCACATTATGTCAATTGCCCGGCCTCTTATATTTACAAGATGTGAAGTTTCAGTTCACCTGTCGCGTACATTATGTCAACCTCCCTGTCTCTGTTATACCTACAGTGTGCACATCTTGCAGTCCGACTTTCCAGTACATTATGTCAACCCTGGCTTCTCTTTTACTATCAGTATGTACACCTTTCAGTCCGACTGACCCGTACATTATGTACACCTCCCGGCCTCTTTTATACTTTCAGTCAGTGTGTACATCTTTTAGTCCGACTAACCCGTACATTATTTGAACCTCCTGGACACTGACCGGAACATTATGTAAATATTCAGGCATCTGTTATACTTACAGTAAGTTCAGCTATCAGTCCGAATGTTATGTACAATATGTCGTTCTCCCGGATTCTCAATTACTTACAGTATGTAGAGCTTTAAGCTCAACAAACCTGCACCTTTTTGCCAACTTCCGGGCCTCTGTTATACCCACAGTATGCACAGCTTTCAGCTCGACTGACCGGAACATTATGTCAACCTCCCGGTATCTTACACCTACAGGATGATAAGTTTTATTATACCATACCCGTACATGATGTCATCCTCCCAGCCTCTGTTATAATTATAGTAGGCACATTGTTTTAGTCCGACTTACCCGAACATAATGTCAACCTTCCGGGAACTGTTATACTTAAGGTTGGTACAGCATGTCAGTCCGACTGACTGGTACTTATGTTAACCTCAAGGCCTCTGTTATACTTACTGTATGCACACATTTTAGTCGGAATAACCCGCTACATTATGACAACATATCGTCAACTGTTATACCTACCGTAAGCTCAGCTTTCAGTTTAACTGACCCGTACATTATGTCAACCTCCCGGACTCTATTATATTTACAGTGTGTTCAGGTTTTAATCCAACTGACCCGGACATTTTGTCAAGCTCCCTGCCAATGTTATGCTTACGGTAAGTACAGCTATCAATCTGAGTGACCCTTACATTATGTCTAACTTCTGGCTATGATATACTTACAGTATATACAGCTTTCAGTCCGAGTGACCCGTACAACATGTCATTCTCCCATCCTCTGTTATACATACAATATGTTCATCTTTCAGTCCGACTGATTCGTACATTATGTCACCCTATCGTCCTCTGTTATATTTAAAGTATGTGCAGCTTTCAGCCCGATTGTCCCGTACATTATGTAAACCTCCCAGCTTCTGTTATACTTACAGTATATACTGCTTTCAGACCGAGTGACCTGTACAATGTGCCATTCTCATGGCTTCTGCTTTACGTACATTATGTACAGCTTTAAGTCTAACAAACCTGCACATTATGTCAATCTCCCGGCCTCTGTTATAGTTACAGTATGCATAAATTTCAGTCCGACTGACCGGAACATTATGCCAACATCTCGGTCGCTGTTATATTTTAATGTGTACACATTTCAGTCCGACTCACTGGTACATAATGTCAACCTCTCGACTCTTATATTATGTCAACCTCCTGACCTATGTTATATTTACAGAATGTACAACTTTCAGTCCGAGTAACCCGGACAGTGTCATTCTCCCAGCTTCTGATTTACTTACAGTATGTACAGCTTTAAGTCAAAAGAAAACTGAACAGTATGCTTAACTCCGGGCCGTTTTAATATTTAGAGTACATACAGATTTCAGCCCGTCTCACCGGCACATTAAGTCAAACAAACCTGCACATTATGTTTAACTCCGGGCCTCTATAATATTTACAGTATGTACAGCTTTCAATCCGTATCACTGACGCATTATGTCAACCACCCGGCATCTTATACTTAGAGGATGTGAAGTTTCAGTTCACCTGTAGCGTACATTATGTCAACCTACCTGTATCTGTTATACCTACAGTGTGTACATCTTGTAGTCAGACTTACCGGCACATTATGTTAACCCTGGCCTCTGTTATACTTGTGTACATCTTTCAGTCCGACCAACCCGTACATTATTTGAACCTCCCGGCTTCTGTTTTTACTTACAATATGCACATCTTTCAGTCCGACTGACCAGAACGCTATGCCAACAATACGGTATCTTACACTTACATGATGTCAAGTTTCAGTCCACCGGACCCGTACATTATATCAACATCCCGATCTCTGTTATACTTACAATGTGTACATCTTTCAGCCCCACTTAACCGTACATTAAATAAACCCTGGCCTCTGTTATACTTACAGTATGTACAGCTTTCAGACCGAGTGACGCGTACAATGTGCCATTCTCCTGGCTTCTACTTTACGTACATTATGTACAGCTTTAAGTCCAACAAACCTGCACATTATGTCAACCTCCTGGCCTCTGTTATAGATACAGTATGCATAACTTTCAGTCCGACTGACCGGAACATTATGCCAACCTCCCAGCCTCTGTTATACTTACAGGATGTGAATACTCAGTCCACCGGACCCGTACAGTATGTCAACTTCCGTGTCCCTATTATACTTTGAGTGTTCATCTTTCAGTCCGACTTACCCGTAGATTATAAAAAACCTCCCGGCCCATATTTTACTTACAGTATGTTCAGGTTTTAGTCCGACTGCCCCGTACATTATGTCAAGCTCTCGGCCTATGTTATACTTACAGTAAGTACAGATATCAATCCGACTGACACTTACATTATGTCAACCTCCTGGCTACTGTTATACTTACGGTATGTGAAGCTTTCAGTTAGAGTGACCCGTTCAATATGTCACTCTCCCGGCTTCTACTTTACTCACAGTATGTACTGATTTAAGTCAAACAAAATTGCACATTATGTCTTACTGCGGGCCTTTATAATACTTATAGTATGTACAGCTTTCAATCCGTCTCACCGACACATTATGCGAACCACCAGGCATCTTATACTTAGAGGATTTGAAGTTTCAGTAGTCCTGACCCGTAAATTATATCAACATCCGGGTCTCTGTTATACTTACAGTGTGTACATCTTCAAGTCCCACTTACCCGAACATTATGTCAACCTTGGCCTCTGTTATACTTACATTATGTATAGTTTTCAATCCGAGTGACCCGTACATTATGAGAACCTATCGGCTTCTGTCATACTTACAGTACGTACAGGTTTCAGTCCGACTAACCCGTACATTATGTCAACCTCCCAGCCTCTGTTATACATACAGCATGTTTAGCTTTCAGTCCGACTGACCCGTACATAATGTCAACCAATCGGCCTCTGTTATAATTACAGTATGTACATCTTTCAGTTCACCTGACCCGTACTTTATTTCAACCTCCCGTTCCTTATTATACTTACAGTGTGTACTTATGTCAGTCCCGCATATCCGTACATTATGACACCGATGGCCTCTGTTATACTTACGTATGTACAGCTTTCAGTCCGACAGACTTGTACATTATGCAAACCCCCAAGTCTCTGTTATACTTAGAGTATGTTCAGCTTTCAGTCGACTGAACCATTCATTATGACAACCTCCCGGTGTCTGTTATACTTACAGAATGTTGAGATTTCAGTCCGGCTGACCAGTACATTATGTCAACATATCACCCTCTGTAATGCTTACGGTAAGCACAGCTTTCAGTCCGACTGACTCGTACATTATATTCACTTCTCGGACTATGTTATACTTGTATGTACAGCTTTCAGTCCAAGTGTCCCGTACAATATGTCGTTCTTCCGGCTTCTGTTTTACTTACAGTACGTAGAGATTTTAGTCCAACAAACCTGCACATTATGTCATCTTCCTGGCCTCTTTAATACATACAATATGTATTGATTACAGTCCATCCCCCAAGCACATTATCTCAGCCATCCGGCATGTTATACTTCCAGGATATGAAGTTTCAGTCCACCTGACCCGTACATTATGTCCAATTCTCTGTTAAACTTACAGTGTGTACATCTTTAAGTTCCATTTACCCGTACTTTATGTCAACCCAGACCTCTGTTATACTTGCATTAGGTATAGCTTTCAGTCTGAGTGATCAGTACATTATTTCAACATCTCGGCCACTGTAATAGATGCAATATGTTCAGCTTTCAGTCGACTGACTTGTACATTATATCAACCTCCCAGTCTCTCTTATACATTCAGTATGTTCAGCTTTCAGTCCGACTGACACGTACATTATGTAACTATATCGTCCTCTGTTATATTTATCGTATGTGCAGCTTTTAGTCCGAGTGTCCCTTGCCTGGCATCTTATACTTAGAGGATTTGAAGGTTCAGTCGTCCTGACCCGTACATTATATCAACATCCCGGTCTCTGTTATTCTTACAGTGTGTACATCTTCCAGTACCACTTACCCGAACATTATGTCAACCTTGGCCTCTGTTATACTTACATTATGTATAGTTTTCAGTCCGAGTGACCCGTACATTATGAGAACCTACCGGCCTTTGTCATACGTACAGTACGTACAGGTTTCAGTCCAACTAACCCGTACATTATGTCAACCTTCCAGCCTCTCTTATACATACAGTATGTTCAGCTTTCAGTCCGACTGACCCGTACATTATGTCAACCTATCGGCCTCTGTTATACTTACATTATGTGCAGCTTTCAGTCAATCATGTAGTATATGATACATATATGTGATGTCAATCATGTAGTATCTAGTACATTCGTGTGAGGACAATCCTGTAGTTTCTAGTACATACAAATGTGGTCAGTTCTGCAGTATCTTGCGCATACATGTGTGGAAATATCCTGTAGTTTGTAGAACATACATGTGAGGTTAATAACACTATGAACCAAACTAAGGACTGACATTACCATACACAGTTCAAATTAGATTGATAGAAACTGATAGTCACTGTAAATGTACTGTTCACGATCTGTAAATCACTGTATACTATGCATACAGTTCTCGTCAGTCATTTACAATTTTTATCTTTTACTGATCGCTTCTGTCCTGAACTGAAACAGTTCATGACAGTTAAGTACAGTACTTTTGTAGGACTGAAAAGAACTTAGTCACTGCATCAGATCATGTCAGTACTTTTAAATTTTTACCTGGATTTAGAATGACTGACATTCACTGTACCAGTCCTTGACAGTGATTATCAATATTTACCTGTATTTAGAATGACTGATAATCACTGTAGCAGTCCTTGTCAGCCATTATCAGTTCTTACCTTGATTTAGAATGACTGATGTTCACTGTAGCAGTCATTGTCAGTCATTATCAGTTTTTACCTTGGTTTAGTACGACTGATGTTCACTGAAGCAGTCCTTGACAGTCATCATCAGTTCTTACCTTGATTTAGTATGAGTGATGTTCACTGTAGCAGTCCTTGACAGATATCATACTTTCTCTTCTATACCGTTATATATATATTGTCATTTGTAAACAAAGACCAACAACGAAGACTTGATTAAATGAGAGTTTTAATGGATAAAAATAGGAAATGTGTAAAATTAACCCCACAAGTCCATTTGTTTCCTAGTGCCAAAAATAGTTTCGTTTAAAATCATTGTTCTTCTTAATATTAACTCTTCTTTCTTCTCTTTTCACATTTGAATTTACATACTGCGGCACAAATTTATTGAACACGTTTTGACCAATGTTTGTAATAAACAAGGTGCGATAAATTACCGGCATAAGCAGCTACATAACGTTACACCTGTACATATTTTTAATAAATTCCACAGAGCAGCCCAGTGCATCCACCAGGTGGACAAGGGACGCCTTCTCGTTAGGGGTGGTCAGGTCATGATACGGAAACTCTGACCACGGACCACAGGGAGTAACATGTTTGGAGAGTGCCACGCTCCTTGCATGATCTAGACTTTTTTGTATATGTCAAAAAGAGTAGGCTCCTTGTGGCCGTTACAAAATCCCAAATTTTCTGGCCGCCGTACCTAAACCCCATACTTTTGCAGTGGCTTTTAAAATATTTGTTCTTTCGGTCCAATTGTTTGTTAACATGTTCTCGTCCTGAATAAAGCTGAAATTATACTCGATTGATGTTAAGCAAATATCCAGTCAATCATTCAATCAAGCATCATATCCTCTGGACCAACTTTATTGTTTGACATGCGCCTTTTATGATACCGAAATATATTTATTCCACAATATATTTTACTTTGTAAATTTCCTAGATTTGTGTAAGACTTTTGTTTTAAAATAACGGAGGTTTTAGTTGGGAGTTGCCTCTTTAAATAATTACAAAAGTTATAATTTTTGGAAGCATATTTTTTATACTCCTTATTTACAAATATATTTAAGACAAACTAAACAAATGTTGTAGTTTAATCCTTATAAATGTTTAAGGTGTGCAGTGGGTCATTATAGTATCGTGGTTTTATTTCAAAAATTTAATGACCAATTATATTTCCGACATGTTGATGCAAGTGAACACAGATAATTAAGTTCCAACTGTGACAGGATGTTATTTACATCTACATGTATATTGCATTTCTCCAGCAGTGTTATGTAACACCTGTGTTTATCTGTTTTTGTCTTTTCTGTACTTAACTTTACAAATTCAATCACAAACGAGAACTTAATGAATTGAATGGTTTGTTTGTTTTATTGGTTTAAATTTTTTTATTACACTAAAATGGATTGAAATTGTAGAGTCACTTCATAGTTTTTGTTTAACAAAATCATCTTTGTTTTGTATTGTCTATATGCATCAGTATGGTAAATAAGTGTGCATCGCCTAGGGAATATAGCGAATAAACCGCCTTTTGTGCGCAATCATCCTGAAGAAGGATTTACTAATTTTATAATAATAATAATATAGATTTACAGTTATGAAAGTTTCTGGTAACATTAGAATGTTCGATCATCTCCGTTTTTGTAAATATCCGACAATTGTATTTACAGACAACGACAGGAGAATCGCCGACCCTGGTTAAGTAGAGTACAAACTTAAATTACAATCGAGTGCACCATTTCTTTTCATAATGGAAAGTCAAGTACAAAGCAATGCCTCCGCATTTAAAAGAGAAAATTTAGTTAGAAAAACATTTCGGCAACTCATCCACTCTTGAAAAGTAACAATAATATACATGGATTCAAATGAGACGAAAATTGAAAACATGTAAAGATTTCAGTAATTCTTCGAATAAAAAAAACGCAAGTCATCTTTCCAAACAACAAAAATTTAACCCGTTGTTAATACACGTAACACGTTATTTACACTAAAGTTTACCATGACATTTTTTCGTCAAATTTTTAATGGCAGAAGAACCTATAGAACTAGTGATAGTTCATACCCACAACTTATCGCTATTTAAGTCGTAATATAGCTATTAAGTCCAGTAACTTGTTTTAACATTTAAGAGAAAATTTTTGCATGTATTTGTATAATTTCTTCACTGTCCTCTTGCTATTTTATTGAAACAGACATTCGGTGTGTTTTGTATTTCTATGATATATTTTTATAAATTTTAATATAAATTAAAAAGAAATTAAATACGCAGGAGACCTTTGTATCTTTATGCACTAGAAAGTGATTTTTATTGCGTATAAAATTGGTTTTCGATTTTAAATATCTGACAGGTGTTTGAAAATGTGACGTGTACATGTAGCTACCTGGGGTGCAAAGGTAAACTAGAGATGTTGATTGTTAATTTGTTTATTGCAATAACCACACAACGATGATAAGGTGTTACTTTGAAGTGATTTTATTTAAGTTTTATAACAAATTTATATCTTGATAATTACTTGTAATTCAGAGTAACTGTGTAGGATCATATTAGATTGAAGAAAAGGTGTTGGAGATACATGTATTTCTCGAGATTAATAGTAAAACTTCATCTGTTGGAGAAGACAATTTAAAAAAACGTCCGATGTTCACAAAAAAAAATATCTTTCGTATATTTTTCATCATTTTGATAAAATTACAGGACATTCTAGTTAATATTCTGGATAAAAGTTATAATTTCAAATCAATTAGGATGCAAACGGTCATATTTAAAATACTAAAAACATATACCAAGTTGTGGTTAATTACCAATAAACATAGATTAACAAATAAAATGTCTCCCTTTTTAGAAAAAAAACATGCATGTACACATGTATTTATCCCATCGGCTTAAACTCGTACATTACATAGGTATAAACTTATTATGTAGTTGTTAATGTTTTTTGTATCTGTATCTTCTGCTATAAATATTTTATCCATAATGCGTATATACATTTATAACAAAAGGCGGATGTATATATGTTTAGTGTTCAGGGGCGTGCGTGGATGAATGGTTAAGGTAGTGCGTCTACTATTAATCACGTGGTCTGTCCATACTGAGGTTGCGGGTTTCATTCTGCGGACTGGGTGCGCTCGACTCCAATCTAAATTGACAATGATTGCCAGTTTTCCTACCGAAGTTCGGGAGTTTTTTCCTGGTACTCTGGCTTCTTCCACAAATATAAAAACTTGACACCATGATATAGCTGAAATATTACTGACAGTGGGGTTATATCATTCAAACAAACAAAAACAAACTATTCAGTGTTCTATTTTATTATATATTTCAATTCATCTTATACATATATAAACTGCCCATATATGAACATGTTCACAATGACTAGGTCAGTAAAAAAGCTCATGAAAGAGATTTACTTTGCTTATAACCGCACCAACATTGAACAAACTTCTTTTTATTTTCCCGATGAACTCATATTGACTTGAAGGGGCCTCGGTGGCCGAGTGGTTAAGGTAGATCCTCTACTATTGGTCACGTGGTCTGTCAATACTGAGATTTCCGATTCGAATCTCACTGCGGGAATGTGCTCTTGACTCCAGTCTTAATTGACAGGGATTGCCAGTTTTCCTGCCGAAGCTCCGGGGTTTTCTACGGCTTCCTCACCCCCTATCTCCAAATAAAAACTGGACGCATTGATATAGCTGAAAAATTGCCGAAAGTGGTGTTACCCATTCAAACAAACATATCGACTTGAAACAATGTTGTGACTTTAAAAAAAACCTTTAATGCAATATTATAGTGTTAATGTTTATATGAAAAGCTGACATACTTTGATGGATTTTGCATCACCTTTTTAAAAACATATTTTGCAATGCTAAAATAAAAAAAGCTCAAATATCAGTTATTCTAAATCAAGGTAAGAACTGATGATGACTGTCAAGGACTGCTTCAGTGAACATCAGTCGTACTAAATCAAGGTAAGAACTGATAATGTCTGACAATAACTGCTACAGTGAACATCAGTCATTCTAAATCAAGGTAAGAACTGATAATGGCTGACAAAGACTGCTACAGTGATTATCAGTCATTCTAAATACAGGTAAATATTGATAATCACTGTCAAGGACTGGTACAGTGAATGCCAGTCATTCTAAATCCAGGTAAAAATTTAAAAGTACTGACACGATCTGATGCAGTGACTAACAGTTATTTTCAGTCCTACAAAAGTACTGTACTTAACTGTCATGAACTGTTTCAGTTCAGGACAGAAGCGATCAGTAAAAGATAAAAATTGTAAATGACTGACGTGTAATGTATGAATTGTATACAGTGATTTACAGATCGTGAACAGTACATTTACAGTAACTATCAGTTTCTATCAATCTAATTTGAACTGTGTATGGTAATGTCAGTCCTTATTTTGGTTCATAGTGTAATGTAGCATCTAACACATATACGTGACGTCAATACTATATTGTTTAGTACATACCTACTGGACCTCATATGTAAGTGCCGGATTCTACGTGATTTTCGACAAATATGTGTTTAAGATACTATAGATCTGACCTCACATGTATGTACGATACACTAAAAGATTGATTGACATCCCAGGCATATACCAGATACTACAGCATTGTCCTCTATGTATGTACTAAATACTATAGAACTGTCCGCACATTGATGTAACTAATAAAGTTGTGTCATCAGCTAATTGACATATTTTTAAAGAGTGAGTCTTTCCATCTAGTTTGATTTCAATACCTTTTAAATTTTTGTTTTCTCTTAATTTCATTGCCATGATCTCAACTGCTAAAACGAATATTATAGAAGAGGCTGGACACCCTTGTCGAATTCCACGTAGGATCGTAAACTGTTTTGAAATCCACCCATTATTTAGTATGCACCCTTTTATATTAGTATATAAAATTTTTATATAATTTACAAAGTTTTTTTTAAAGCCAAATTTTTTAAGACTTTCTATCATGAAATCCCATTCTAGGGAATCGAACGCTTTTGTAAAATCTAAAAACAAAATTGCACCATCAACATTAAATTTCTCTGAGTGATCAATCACATCTTGAATTTGTCTTATGTTAAATCCAATATATCGATTTTTAACATATCCTTTTTGGTCAGTATGTATAATTTTGGGAAGTATCGGTTTTAATCTTTGTGCCAGTACATATGTTAACAATTTAAGGTCATAATTTAGTAAGGTGATTGGTCTATAATTGTCTAAAGATAATGGGTCCCCCTTTTTGTATATGAGTGAGATTGCTCCTATTTTTTGTGAATTAGTTAATTCCCCTTTTTCCAGGCAAAAGTTAAAAACTGGTACAATAAGATTTTTTATGTCTTTCCAGAAGGTGCGATAAAATTCTACGTTTAACCCATCAATTCCAGGAGCTCTATTAAGTTTCATTTGGAAAATTGATTCAGTACATTCCTTTTCAGTAATTTCTTTTTCACATAAAAGACTGTCTTCTTCAGGGATTGTTTTAATATTTTCTAATTGGTCTATATATTCTTTTATTTGGGTCAGGTTAGGTTTTTTTGTTGAATACAGATTTGAATAATAGTTGACTTCTAAGTCTAATATTTCTTCTTGGTTAAATGTTACGTTTTTGTTTTTGTCATAAAGTTGAGTAATGGTTTTTTTACTTTGTCTTGTTTTTTCTAATCCGAGAAAAAAGGAGTTGTTTTTTTCTCCTTCTTCAAACCATTTTACTCTTGATCTTATTTGACTCCCTTTAGCCTTTTCATTATATAGTATTTCTAATTGTTTTTCTATTTTTTCCTTTTCTAATTCAAGACTATTTTCATTTTTATTATTATTTACTTGATGTATTTTTATATCAATTGTATTGAGTTTAGATTCCAGTTGATTAATTTCATCTTTTTTTTATTTTGACTTGACTTTACAGTAGTTTATTGTGTTATCTCTAACTTCAACTTTGAAGTTATCCCATAGGGTATCAAGATTTTCATATTTATTTTGTTTGATACGGGTTGTGTATTTTTCGATGAGTTTACAAATCATATTTTTATATTCCTCATGTTGAAGTATGCTGGTATTAAGTTTCCAATACCCTCTTCCTTTTATGTTTCTATTTATATTTAATTTCAGTGACACACTGTTGTGGTCAGTATATTGAATTACAATTGGTCTAATGTCACATGATAAACAATTTTTATATATTTCAGTGCTGACAAGAAAATAGTCTATTCTAGTTGCTTCTGTTTTATTTTTTCTACGCCAGGTATATTGGGTTTTTGTTTGATTGTTTTCACGCCAAATGTCTATTAGTTTTAGTGATTTTATCATTGTTTTTAAACCATGCACTGGTTTATCAAACTTTTTACTTCTATTTACAACTTGTGCTTTAGTGTCATTACAAGTAAGACAATCATTAAAGTCACCCCCAATTAGAATTTGACCTAAGCTGTAGGTATTTACAAAGTTTGTGACATTTTTGAAAAAGGAGTTTCTTTTTTTGTATTATTGGGAGCATATATATTGCAAATGCAATATATGTTGTCATCTATTTCAATGTTTACTAACATGATTCTTCCCTCCGGGTCCTGGTGATAATTAATGATTGAGTGATTAAGATTAGGTCTTATCCAAATTGCTACTCCCCTAGCATTGCTTACTCCGTTACTTAATAATATTGTGCCTTCAAATTGAGATTTTATTTCATTTTCGATTTGTTCTGTGAAATGGGTTTCTTGTATCAATAATATATCACATTTTTGTTGTTTTGTCCATTCTATTAATCTATGTCGTTTTGCAGTTTGCTGTAACCCATTAGAGTTAACAGTACACAGATGAAAATGTCTCCTAGCCATATCGTTGTAAAAAAGGTATGTTTATAGTTGTTTTAAGTTTTATTTTAAAACAGTTTATGTTTTTAACGTGAATATATTTAAACACATAACTTATCATGGAGGTGTTTAAGTTAATTATTACTTTATTACATTTATCTTTTAGTTTTTTGTTTTTATTTCTTAAGTCATATTTAACATACTTCAAACATCTCCGACATACTGATAGTAATAGTAAAAAAGTACATGCATATTTAAACAAATAGTAGTGTTTGACAAAAAATGTATAAACATATATGTAAATAGTACATGTGTTGATAACATATTCATGTGTTTGCATGTCTGTGAACTCAGTTTTTATTTTGATATAAATAATCATTAAAAACATTACAAAATATACATGTATTTTGATGTAATTTTTGTGATTATAATTACATGAACCGGACTTTACAATTTTATTTTCCAGGGATGTTTTTAGTGAACACATAGTTACTAGTATTGAATTGAAGGAGTGTTGAGATTGTCTTTGTTGACAAGGTAAGTTTGTATTTTTATCTTGCATTATCATAATATGCCAACAATTAAGTCTTTTTGAATGGACTTGGTTGTCCATTATGACTAATTTTTTTGTACAATATAAGCATGTTTGCAAATTACAGATTGTAAATATATGTGAACAGTTTATGTGATATATGTCTACAGTTAACAACTCATATTTGTTATTAGTTAGAACACCTTTACAAAGCCTCATTGAGTATATGTACATTGAGTATGGTGACCAACAGGCCATAGTTGGGGTCATCTTAGTGACTTCATATGCATGTTTAGCTGTGACTGCTCTATTGTTGAGAAGACCCACTAAACATGGATATGTATGCATAAATAAGTGAAATAATATGTACACAAAATGGTGGCATGCATATACATATATTAGTGAATAATACATGTAGTAATAATAATGGTTAAGTAATAAACTATAGTACATTTGTACAAAGAATAATTTTCTAGTCAGGATATGATGTGTTTGTAAAAGGTGTATTTTCATGTGCTGAAAATATTCGTGAATTAATAGAGTATAATATTTTTTGTCCCAGTAGTGATGTGTTTCTCCATATGGGAAGCTGTAAAAAATTTTAAAAAATATATTTTTATTTTGTAGTTTTAGAATTGTGTGGATCCATGAGAATTCCAAAGGATTATTGATGTATTGATAAGTGTCAGTTGATTTTGCCGAGGAGCTGAGTTTATGAAAATATCTGGATAGTACTCTTTCCAACATTAGTAATTCGGTTTTGGAATTAAGTGAAAATAACAGATGACATAACTGTATAAAATACAGTGAAAAATGTGTAGCAATTAGTACCATGACAATTTATGATATTGAAAGAGAATAAAATGTTTTGTTACATCATGTTTTTTATAATTTTGAGACGAAAGTACATTATTTTTTCTTGTCAGTTTTTGTACGCTTCACAGATTCTCCCACTGCTTCTTGTAATAATTCCGTTGGAGTGATTGGAGATTTCAGTACGTTAGTCTTGGACTTCTGTCGCACTGGGGTCTCATCACTTTGATTTTTGTTTGCAAGAAATTCTTTAATATTTGCTTGTTTTACATTTTGATTCTTTTTTGGTTTCTTTTTAGAATTCTTTTTAGCCGGCTGCAGTATAGATTGTGATTGTTCAAAATCTGGAGTAAGACTGTTGTCCTCATCCTGAATTGTTCCTCGTTTTTTATCAAGTTCATCGTCACCGTTACATGATTTATCATCTATTTCATCATCACTTGAATTTTCAGATTTATCGGTATTATCTGAAAATACATTTTGTGTGCATGTATTTTGCTTGTGACCTTCCTGCCCACACTGCTTGCATACCCAGTCGTTCGGACAGCTACTTGTATTGTTACCTTTTTGAAGGCATTTAGTGCAGGTTGCTGTGCGATTATTGTCTCTGGGTTGGCCAGGGTATATTATTGTTGCTCTGTATTTTCCAATAGGAATTGACCTAGGAATGTCTTCTGACAAAGGACCAGAACATATCACAATTCTGTCTCCAGTAAGACAGTTAGTGAGTATGTTCTCAAATCGCAACCTCTCCCTAAAATGGTTGACTACTTTGCACTGATATTGTTCAAGTGCTCTGATTATCTGTCCATCGTCAGCAGAGAGTGGTACATCTTTGACGCGCACTTTGATATTAAGCACATTTTCATTTCTGGTGACTCGTGGGTTTCTAGAGTACAAACTTATTGTTTTCCCTCTAATTTCTAGACCATTGGACAGCAGAGTTTCACGATCACTTTCGGTGTCGAGATATATACGCCAAAGACCTCGGATACGTTGAAGCCCTGTAATAGATCTAGCAGGGATTTTGTCACTGACCACCCTGTACATTTCATCTATTGTTAACCACTGAGTTTTTGTGACAGTTCGATTAGGATTTGAACCAAAGACATCATTTTCCATTACAAACACAGGCTTTACATTAGACATATTGTTGTCGTCGGATGTTTTTGGTTTTTGTTTCTGTTTTGTTATTTCAGAGTAGGACGCCATATTGGGTACTAAATTACACAACTCGTTTGACATTGCCATCATAATAAGCTTTTCAAAATTACACTATGCTTAAATCTATACTTTTTTTAATGATTCTTCTAAGTAATATTCTCCAATCAATACGTTTCCATCAAGATTTGGTGTTAATCAATCTCAAAAGTTGAACAATTATGCTGAGCTGATTTTACCCCTATACCTCAGTCAAGGGACGTAATCAAACCTAATGTATTTGTATGTTAATTGTTTTATTTATTCCTTTTTCAGGTTTAATTTCCTTTGACACCGTATGTGTCAACTTATAGTTGTGCATCTTACCTGTTTGATCGATGTTTTTCTTCATGATATCGACAGTCGGTGGCAGAGAGTAGTTAATCATCTACTATTGATCACTTGGTATGTCGCCACTTAGGTTGCGAGTTTTACTGTCCTTATCATTCGATTGCAAGTTATTTACCACTGTCCGGGTTAAACTATGCATTTGAATGTTCCTGCCCTTCCCTTAGGAATGGGTTTCCTCTTTTAACATATGAGTTAAGGCATGTATTTTTATGTCCTAATCAAATTATTGTCGTAACGTCTGTTTTGTTGGCATTTTATTTATAAAGAACTATCACATGGACTTCAATACACCCTTATTTTATTAAATACTTAACACGAATACAAACCAAAAGTTCAACGTTATTTAAAGTGACCATCAGTGGCACGAAGATTTGGTAAATTTGTGATTCGTCACTCTGATGGCATTAGGTTCTTTAAAAATTGATAAGGGCAGCATGGTCAGTTTAGCAATTAAATTATTGATGAATGTATGTCCGTGGAGTTTAAAGGCTAGTATATTTATCGATATTTTCTAATGTTAGGTGTCATTTATCCTAGGTATATATTAGGACTTGGTTAGTCAGATTAAAATTGACCAGTTTTGATTATTCGTGTTAAATTTAGTTTTGTGTAGAAAAGTTAGTAAACGAAACATTTGTTTATAATTTTTGTTATGTAATGTGTAATTTTTAAGCGGTTAGAATAACATATTGATAAAAAAACTATTTGAATTGAAATGTGTACCTTAAAAGAAATTTTGGTGGTGTAACAAACGATTGACAAAGACATTAAAATTATTGGCCAGCTTTTTAAAAAGATTGAGTGCACTGATTACGTGACAGGGTTAATCCTTTGTTCAATGGGTTATATCTGGGTGCATTTGTAAATTTAAACTGTCTGGTTTTTAAAATAATGCATTCTTAAAGAATTTATGTTTAACATTATATTATAATTTGCAGGGTGAGACGGACTTCAAAGGATGCATTTGCGAGTCAACAAGTACGGTGCAATTTAAGTTTAATGTTGACAAACAGGCCATAGACGCAAACATGTTTTTTAAACCTTCTCCATTATGTGACACAGATTTGGACTGGCTAAAGATCAGACACACCCTTATACATTATTTTGACTTTAACAATATGAAACTAAGTTTTATTTTAACAAATAGTTACAATTCGTTTGTGTTGTTTGCATATAAAAGGTACATCCAAAGTTGGAAACAAATAAGTTTTGCCAATACTCATTTTTGCCGAACTGTTTGGTCTTTGAAAAGTAATAATTTCTGCTCAAGTACATTTGGCTGAATCTCAATAAGATTTCAATATTTTTCATGAAACAAGTTTCCTGTTTATACTTAAAATAAACAAAATCGGATGCACGTACCTAAGGTTCGAGCGAAATCTCTACGGTACATCATGGTCAGTAATGAATACAAAGAACGTTAGAGTATCGTGAAAAGTGTCAGTATATTAGCAGTATTTCGATAAAAAAAAACTATATCTTCAGTTGTAGTTAAATAGACGGTTTGCAACAATGCATTATCTAAATTTGTTTCCCAAACGTTGCCACTTGGAAAAAGATCTAATGTACACACTTTATTAAATGCGCAAAAGCAATAAAATTTATCCGATTGATCAATAGCGTAATCCATTGATTTGAGAGACAATAATTTAAATATTCGGTTTTTTTTTTGGCCTAAAGATGTATCAGTTCTATGGATGCAATTAACGTACAGGCAAGTAAATAAATTGCAACTATCAGCAAAGTATGCTTGTCTGCCTCCAATAGTATCACGTTAGTTTGTTGGAAGGTCACAAGATGTTAACCATCGACACATTTGAAAGATTACTAAGCAACTGCAATTACGCAACTTAAAAATTATTAAGACAAAATGCTTGGAAATCTACCAGCAAGCACAGAGACAAGTTAATGGTCGGTGATTTAAATACAATACTATACAAAACAAAAACTATGACTCACACAGAGAAAAGAACGTTATTACACTCACCCAATAAAAACATATGTGAGTTATTCCGGGCGAATAAGCAGTTCCTGTCTATAACTAAACAACTATCTAGCTACTCGTCGATCTACTTGACTAATCAGACGAACTGATTGCTACATACATGTATGGACAATGTTGTAGTTTCTATTAAATAAATATATAGACAATGTTGTAGTATTTAGTAGATAAATGAATCGATAACGTTTTGGTGTCTGTTAAATAATTGTATTGACATTGTTGTGGTGACTGCTAGATAAATGTATGGACAATGTTGTGTTGTCTGGTAGGAAAATGTAACAATAATCTAGTTGATAAGTGCATGAACAATGTTGAGGTGTTTGGTAGATACATGTATTGATAATGTATTGGTATCTGATAAATAAATATATGGATAAAGTTGTAAATTCTGGTAGATAAATATACGGTAAATGTTGTAGTATCTGGAAAATAAATGTTTGGACAATGTTGTGGTGTGTGGTAAATACATGTATGGAACATTTTGTGGTATCTGGGAACAAAATGCATGGACAGTATCGTGGTGCCTGGTCTATAAATATACGGAAAATGCTGGGGTGTCTTGTAGACAAATTTGTGGACAATGTTGTGTTGTCTGATCAATAAAGTTATAGACAGTGGTGTGGTGTTTGGTAAATAAAAGTATAATGCTGAGGTGTCTGATAAATGTACGACAATGATATAATGTCTGGAAGATAAATCTACTTTCTACTACATAAATGTATGGACGATGTTGTGGTGTCTGGTATATAAATGTATGACAATGTTGTAGTGTCTGATAGATAAATGTACGACACTGTTTAGTGTCTGGTAGATAAATGTATAGATCATGTTGTACTTTCTAGTACACACATGTCATGACAATGTTGCGGCGTCTGGTAGATAAATATATGGACAATGGTGTATTTTCTGGAAGATAACTTATGGACATTTTTTTAGCGTCTGATAGATAAATTGGTGAGTATTGTTGTGGTTTCTAGTAGATACATGCATGGATAATGTTGTGGCGTCTGATATAAAAATGTATAGACTATTTGTAATGTCTGATGTATAAGTATTTGGACAATGATGTGATGTCTGGTAGATAATTGTATGGACAAGGTTTAGCTACGATAATGTAGCATATCTTTTTATTTTTTTATGGACGGAGCTACAAAGAGGTCCAATTACTCGCAATTGAGCAGGCCGAGAGTGAATCACAAACGGGGGTTTTATGCATATAATAAGCTATTAAACTGTTTCCGGTAATTGCTACATACTTCGTAATGTCTTTGACGTTTATCTGATATTTCTACACCTAATTCGTTAGTTTTTCACTTTATTCGTAATAATGGCATTGTTGTCAAAATTTGAATTTGCATGCAATAGGAAAAACCTCAAGTAACTTAAATGCATGCATGCATGTTTTTTATTTAGTTAACAACATTTTTAAATTGAAGTGTAAAACTGCTATGTACAAACAATTGTTGAACCGTTGCACCGTTGAACAAGCAATGTCAAGCAAAACAAATTGTTTACTAAACAAAATGTTTAATAAATTGAAATATACAGCGATTCGTGTCGCTTTTCATACTTGAAATTTTAAAGGTATACCTAGTATTACGCTGGATTGTTTGATTGTTTAGTGTTTTCAGCCACATTTAAGTTATTTCAAAGCTGTAATTTTTATTCCGGGTGGAGTGAGAGGAGGCCGGAGTACAAGTTAAAACCGATAATCTTTGATAAATAGTTGAAGTCGGGCACACCCTACCTCCAGTCATTCAAAACTCCGCAACATGTTGACTGGCATGCGATAACCAATCAGCCTCAGAGGCCACATTAACGCTGGGAAGATAAGTATGCGAATACTGCAGTTAAGCGTAAACATGTGTTACAGATAGACACTTTTTTATTGTACGATAAAGTATTTTTTCTTAACTAAATGTCATCAATTATTTAGGTCTATAAAGATCGGTTTAAACATTGTCATTCAATCATATCAATAAAACATAACCTTTTTAAAACTTGCCGTCTAAAAGAGCGTAAGTAAATATCAATAATAACTTATTTCTTTGATTGATTGATTGGTTGGATGTTTCCGTCTCTTCCAGCGAGCAGTATTTCAGCTTTATTCAGGACGAGTGCAAGTTAAAAACAGAAAGATGGAACAAAAGGCAAAACTTTTTGTATTCCATTGACGGAATATGGGGTATGGGTAGTGGCGAAAAATTTACCTTTTTTGAGCCTACAAAAGATATCCTTATAGTGCAAGTAGCGTGATACTCTCCAAACACGTCACCCACTATGTTTCGCGGCCAGGCATTTCCGCATAATGACCCGAAAATCCCTCATCGAGATGGTATCCTATATCACCCCCGCACGACACGCTGGACAGCTCTGTGAACCCTAGTAACTAATTTCTAATTCTCTCGAATTTTCAGGAAAATAATTATACTAACATATTATTAAATATCGAACGCCTATACAAAACATTGTAACAAAAAACAAATTGTGACTGCTAAAATGCGAAAGGCAGAATTAATTTTCATCTTACGCTTACATGTTGGCATCTTTAGCTTAAAAGGTATCTATATACAATTATGTTTAGTAGTTTTTTTTTTATTTGAGATTTAATTATGTGTAAATTCATGTGACGCAATGAAAAGTGGATAAATATATAATAGATGTTTTCGATTTTGCTGTAAATCTTATTTAGTATTATACCCCGGAATTCTTAGGAATTGTGGCACAGAAAGAAAGCTTTGATAAAACCGCGATAAATGATCTTTTTACGCGTTATAATAACAAACTTGACCTCGTTGTTTAAGTAAGCAGAAATCTACTATTGTTCACCGAGTTTTTCTGTTCGACACCTACAGCGAGATAGTGTTCTCGACTCATCCCCAAATTTGCAAACGTTTTCCTGTCGAAGGTCGGTGGCGTCGCTGGGTACTCCAGTTCTTCCCTGTAAACACTCGACGCCATATTATATAGCACTAATATAATTTTTGACAATGGTGATAAACAAACTTCAAACATACATACAAATAATGCTAACGCGAAAGCACGAAGTGAAAAAAAGTTATGATTTCGCCTTCACGGTTTTCGTCTTTCTCGTCTTTTCCGCTTTAATTAATTTCGAGAGGTACGCGTTGGCATGCGAGATCAAATATCTTTTAAGTCATTGTGTGTATGTGTGTTTTAATTTATTTACTTATTATTATTATTATTATTATTATTATTATTTAAATAAAATACCATTATGTGATGTTTATATTCCGTCATACATGCATTAGTTACAGATTTGGGGAATTTCCATTTATCATTTATAACTTTAGACTAGACGTTTTCCGCCTTTAAGAATTAAAGTTCGAGACGTAAGCCTTGGCACGCGACGTTAAATATTGTGTAAAGTCTTTTTATGTTTGTTTTTTTTTATTTCTTTTAATTATTTGTTAATAAAATGGCACTGTGTGATGTTTATATACCATCACAGATGCATTATTTATAGATTGAGATAATTTCTATTTATATCATTTATAAGATTAGACTATTTTTAGCCTTATTGTTAGGTAAAACGAGCCACATGTGAAAAAAATACTTGACATATATTATATAGTTATAAAATTTGTGAGTGAAACGAATAATTAATTTCGAAATATTTAATTTCACTGACCGGAAGTTGAATGAACGGATGGAGCGATCACTCCAAATCAATCCGACAGATCAGTTAAATCGTTCCATATCCGTCAATGGACTGATGGACACATTGGGAACGATCTGACGGATTGTGAACGATTTGACTGATATGACTGATTGATAACTGATTAAAGACCGATTTTGGAACGCTGACGGATCGCTGACTGATTGCAAAAAGTGGTGCGTTTTCAATATCAAGAACCGTAGATAAATGTGCGGACAATGCAGTAGTTTATTTTAACAAAATGTATAAACAATGGTGCAATTCTGCTGTACGAATGTATGGACAATGTTGTAGTGTCTACTGAATAAATTTATTCATAATATTGTGCTGTCTAAATGTATGGAAAATGTTGTGTTGTCTGCTAAACAAATGCTGTAATTGTTGGTAGATAAACGTATGGACAATGCTATACTTTCTAGTACATGAATGTCAGGACAATGTTGCGGGGAGTGATAGATAGACATATACACATTTTTGCGTTGTCTAAATAAATGTGCCTACAATTTGGTAGTGTCTGGTAAATACATGTATGAATAATATTGTTGATTCTTGTAGATAAATGCGTGGACAATGTTGTGGTGTCTGGTTAATAAATCTATGGTCAATGTTTTGGCGTTTCGCATATACATATATGGATCATTTGGGTCTTCTAGTAGATAATTGTTTGTACAATGTTGAAATTTCTGATAGCTAACGTTATGGACAATGTTGCAGTGTTTGGTAAATAAATGTATGAACAATAGTGTGGTGTCTGGTAGATAAATGTATGGACAATGTTGTGATGTCTGGTATATAGATGTATGGACAATGTAGTGGTGTCTGGTATATAGATGTATGGACAATGTAGTGGTGTCTGGTATATAGATGTATGGACAATGCTGTGATGTCTGGTAGATATATGTATGGACAATGTTGTGATGTCTGGTATATAGATGTATGGACAATGTAGTGGTGTCTGGTATATAGATGTATGGACAATGTTGTGGTGTCTGGTATATAAATGTATGGACAATGTTGTGGTGTCTGGTATATAGATGTATGGACAATGTTGTGATGTCTGGTATATAGATGTATGGACAATTTTGTAGTGTTTGGTAGACAAATGTATGGACAATGTTGTGTCGTCTGGTAAATAAATGTATGAACAATAATGTAGTGTCTGGTAGATACATGTATGGACAATGTTGTGTCGTCTGGTAAATAAATGGACAATTTTGTAGTGTTTGGTAGGTAAATGTTAGGACCACATTAAAATGTCTATGTGCATGAATGTGAGGCAATGTTGTTGTATCTGCTAGATACATGTATGGACAATATTATAGGGATTACTGTATAGATGTAAGGGCAATGTTTTGTTGTCTGGTAGATACATGTATTGTTTGTTTTCCTGGGGTGCATTTTAAAAAAAAAACAACATTGAAACTAAACACATATATCTCTGATTGATGTTCTTTGTAATTACGTTTAAAATAAACTGCAACTCACAGTAAAAACAAAAGCAATAAAAACGACTTCTTTCTTGACATTACATAACGAACAAACTAAAAACTGTTGTTCTTGGTGAGTATAAAAAATTAGTGTGCCTCCAGCAACATCAAATTTTAAATAAATTTGACAACGTATTCTAAACATTGAGAAATGCCCACACCTTGGCTAAGACACATTATGTTTAAAAAGTGTAAAGTATCGTTGGCGAAATACACATGCACATTACATGTTCAATTGTCATTCATTAATATCATCGAAGCGCGAATTTAACAGAGTTTAACAAAATTTGAATATCTCTTCAATTATGATAAAAATAGAAATAAGAATGTGTTGTATCTAAGCAGTTGAATAATTCCTTTTCAAACACAGAGAAACAGGAGAAAAATCTAGTGTACTACTATCTTAGATAGCCACAAAATGGGCTATAATAACTGATATCAAATCAAAATATGGCTGCTCTTCTCAAAATCAGCTTCGAGTTTGTATGTAATAAATACCAAAAATTATTTGTTATGTTAAATGATCAAAAGGCAGAGAAGTTATACAAAAGAGAAAGGTCTAGGGGCAATTATACTTCACAATTCAGACAAACACACATAAGCTGTAACCAATACCATAGACATAAAACACAATCGGAAAGTGTGTAACATCAACCCAAAGAAAACTTAGGGTCTCAAAACGGGCAAGCAATGCCTAATTCTTGTTAGATGGCAGTCAAATTAATAACTATCACGTCAATAAGATAATCAAATACATAATAGAAAAGACATCCAAACTCTAAAAATACCCGTCATGTTTAATAATAACATAATAATAATAAATAATAACATGTTCATCAAGAATATGTTCAGTTCTAACAGGAGTGTATTAAATTCATTTAGATGGTAAAGTTTTCATTTTGAGGCTGTCAAAATGTGTCTACCCCACGTCTTTTCAGTTATGTAAAATGTACATACTTTCCGTTGACACAGTCGAAACTGTCTGTTACAACGACGTGTACACTGTATCAGTCAACACATGTCTGCTGCAGTCATTTTTGCCGTTGACTTAGTAGGACTTGTTTCTTACAACGGTGTCCGGGTTCTATCAGTCGAAATGTCTGTCACAAAATTTTACTCTGTCGTATCAGTACACATGAAACTGTCAATACGCCTGGTAATTATTATTATTGGTCCATATTTTGAGGTCTTAGTGGTTGACAAAATGTTAGGAATAACAAAATTTGTATTTGTACATTATACGTAAACACCATGTACGATTACAAATTTACTCCAAATAATAACGTGACAAACATAAATTAGTGTTTACATATCTATGTTTCTAAAAATCAAGCCTCATGAACAAAGACTGCCTACAGTGTTTTTTATTCCTTATTTTAAACCTATTAAACTGAATTCATTAGTGGCTTACTGGCACATCTTGTGAAAATAAAAGCCGTTGTAAACACTATTCCTGTAGGCATGTTATACATAGTTGCAATAATATTTTTGTTTGTTTTTGCATACACGGAGAACACAGAAAGTACTACTGAACAAATAATCTTTTGCTACACCATCCTGTGTTTTTCTGCGATTATCTATAAAAGGGATTTATATTGGGTATATAATAATGCAATAAATGCATTTATACATTTATGGGTAATATCTCGCTAAATACCTTTCCCACCCCATAGCAACTGTGGAAGTGTTTACAGAAAAACACGTAATTGTAAAGATATATATTTATCATTGACTACATTGACACGCTAAGATCATTACGATTATTACTAAAGAAAGGCGAAGTGCCCCAGAGAGACCCGTATATTTCGTACAAATCAAGCATGAAACATAATAAGCATGAGCAGGAAAAACACTCCTTGAATGATTAATGGCTAATCGGTATATTTTTGTTTTAATTAGAAAAAGAAGAAAATATATATTATATTGCAAAAACAATAATACAAAAATACTTTTAAGTACACGATGTTGATATGACTATTTCTACTTTATTCTTTTTTTCACTCCAATCTTTCAGTTATTCGATGTAATTGATTTTGAAAGAAATTGATTCGGTTATTTGCTAAAGTAATTTCTCCATTTTCAGTAAATGTGTGTCTACATTACACCTTCTAGCTTATAGTTTAGCAGATCTCACGAGAATCCAGTGGAATGTGATACCCTCTGCAGAAATAGTAATCCGTTTCTATTAAGGTCAAAGTCAATCAAAGCATGATGTCGGACGAGAATTTTTGAGTCCTGTGAAATTAAAAACTTGTCTATCTACATCGATTGTATATTTAGTTTGATTTCTTACACATTATTTATGCGATTTCACTACTATTCTTGGACTATGTATTTAATCAACATGATACATAAATTGTAATTTTCAATAAAATATTTTAATACACGCTAAATAGTTTTTAAAGATAATCAAAAGACCACGAGGGAAGTATACGCTAAGGAAATAATACGCAAATACACATTTGTATTTCAGTTCTTCGTATCACTTTTAAAATATGTTCTATATTTTAAGTTTACAAAAATCTAATAAAAAGGAGTCTCCAGATGAACTAGAGAATGATTTTTTATTTTCTTAATTACAATAACCTAGGACCATTTAGTATTTGAATATCCCTTTGAAGTGTAATTATTTCTCGTGAACATGTGCATGAAATACACTTCAAAAGTTGCCAGTTCGTAACAATTTGATAACTTAATAAAATAATCATTATGGCTGGGTCCGTATGAATAGTCCGTATTACTAATCAGTCTAACAATAGCATGTAGTACTGCCACTAAATACAGTACATTAATTTTTCTTAAAAACTAATCGATGTCAGTACATTTTGTTCAACTTTGTTAGCCGAAATAATATTATTATATTAATGCTGTGATATTTCAAATATCGTTTTGTTTTTTATGTTAATTTGAGGATCAATAATGCAGTGACAAATTAAGTTAGTCTAATTATTTTTACATATGATTACATGCTCAACTGTCTTCATTGCCGAGGGTTAATTTTTAGAAACAGATATATAAACATATATGTATGTCTATGAAGGAATTATTTGAATATCACTAGTTATCGTAAATTGTTCATACGAACAACATACATTTGTTTTTTTTTGTTTTATTCCGCACGTTTTCATATAATATTTAGAAACTAAAAATAATTATTGACATAGGTCAAAAATCAAAAGAAATAATAATACCATGCGTTGTGACAGTTGCATTTTGCCTAGTACAACAGATAAAATGTCTTGGACAAACATTGTTTAACTGATACAAAATCAATCAAAATGTATCTGTTATAACGGCTGGTTCGCTGCAGGTAATCGTTTCAAACACGTTCATTCAACAAAGATTTGAGATTTATCCTCGGCAGAATTCAGACTTAAAACATGTTTGTAGAGTGATTTGCACCCAACACTCTTGATCGAGTGATTAATTAGTTGCAAAACGTATACTTCAACAACAATCTGTCATATTTGAACGAAAAATAGAATGAAACAATATCCCGTTTGTTTTTCTTTTCTTGTTTGATTCTTGTGTTTTGAATAAATCGCGTTTCGATTTATCCAGTTGTCGCTGTTTCTCTTGCTTGAAAGTAAATGTGTACACAGATGTGTGGTTTCCTTGTTGTGTTTACTTGTATTTTATCGAAAACAAATTGTGTTGCAGGCATGTACAAGTCTCTATTGAAGAACTTGGCATATGTAATAATATGTTTTTTGAAATGTTTATGGACAGTTTTTAATCACGTCATAATCTAAAAGCCAATTTATTTGGGGGACTCTGTGACCGAGTAATTAAATGAGATCTCCTATTGATCACTTTGCCTGAAACACTGTGAATGCGGATTCGAGTCTCACTGTGGTCAGGGTGTATTCGATTCCAATCTCAATTGATAGGGATTGCTTGTTTTCTTACCGAAGATAAAGGTTTACTCCGGACTGCGGCTTTCTAATGCGATAATGGTAGACGCCTCAATATGGCTACACACATGCTGAAAGTTCCCGTAAGAAGCATTCAAACAAAAACCAAAACTAATTTATTGATGAAGTTAATAAATAAGAATGCTTGCGGATAGAAACTGATATATCTAGATGTAGGCGGAATGGATAATATAACAGTTTTCACGAAAATGTACAAATCTAGCCTGAAACTAAGTGGCACTACTATTAAATCGTTCCTTCATCCAATACTATTTAGAGGCAGTAAATCAATTTTATATTTGAATAGTAATATCCGTATATTATCTGCCATTAGGCACATGTCAGCTTTATTTCAATTAACTGAAGCATACGATTCATTATTTACAAACTGTAGAACAATTGAATCTAGTGTAACTGTGATAACTTTTATTAGTGCATTTCAGATCATGAAGCAACTATAATTTTTATCTTAAAAATACATACCTTCAATAGTCATCAAGGAAAACTACTAACAATTGCATGTATGTTGATAAATCCATATATTATTGGTTGCACATTATTCCACATTAAATATATTTACAAATCGAAATAATGAAATATTCACTCTAGCACAAATTATATCCCTTTTGTAAGTAGACTGGCAATCTGTTCCAGTTGCCAGTTGTTATTATCAAAGGTATCCGTATTAGACTTTCCACTGTATTGATAGCGATGTCATGAGAATTACTGTTCTGGAAATTAATATTCATTTTCTTTGAAATTTACAAACCTGAAAAATCCAACACTTAGTAAACTACTCAAGAGGCATAATGCATGCTATAATCTAATTGTATCAATGACCAAATCGCCGTTAAGAACAATCGTTATGTGTGTCGTTAGCAAATGACGATAGGTGCGAATGCCACATAATGCACTTAAAACTTAGAGGAGTAGTTTGTGTAAATATTCACCAGAGATGATTACAGATCCTGTTGTAAACACTTGCATTCTTACGAGATTGTTTAACTAGGAGTTTCCAATCTCGTTCCCCTGTTCGGTTTTTCTTTTGATTCTGTGACTTACTGATTTATCAGTGAAACAGCTTACAAAATTGCGGATAGTGGCGAGAAGCTTCGTTTCAACAGAAGAAATACATCTTTTAGTCTTGGTTATTCTATTACATAAGTATCTCATAATAATTCAAAGTAATATAAACGCGTGTGCATTTTAGCCGATTTGAGACGGCTTCTTGAAACGACATAATGCCGTAAGTTTATATATATGATCAAATATAACTTTGCTGACTGCATCAGTTTACCTGTCATATTATTATATTCGATATACATTTTCGATAAACTTCCTAGAAAATGAAATGATAAGAAAATGGTGTCATGATAAAATCTAAGTAATTATTCAGACACTTTTGCATAAATGATATTCTTAGGTCCGATTGTTTTTTTTTGTTTTTAGATTGTCCTGTCGAAAAAGAATAAATGTGTAATAAGAGGCGCTGAACTCTCGCTAAGAGTTTGCATTGACTAATATATAAAACTCCTAGAACAACAGTGTCTTGTATGAAGCTATATCATGTAGGTAGGGAACATCGTCATTAGTAAGTGTCCCACTAATAGTAACGTGCAAACCCGATATGAGATTAAACTAAAACAAACTATACCAATACGAATGCATTTGCTAAGTAATAGTTCAGACTACATTGGAACGGTCTAAAACTTTGTGATCACGACTTAATGAATAAATATGTAACTGCAATTATTTTACATTTTCTATTTATAATCCCTAATCGATGTCCCGGGCAGCTGACATCATCAGCAAGAAGAGTTTGTTTTCGTGGGGTGCATATTTTAGAACAACATTGAAACCTATTCCTCTGATGCATAGCCTTTGTTAAAACGTTTAGAACAACCTACAGCTCACAGTAAAAAGAAGAGCAATACAAACGAATAAAAATACTGTTTTTCGTATTAAGTATAAGTATTTAGTGTATTAACAGCAATGTCAGATTTCAAATAATGTTCGACCACGTATTCCTAACATTGAGAGATGCTCACACTTTGGCTCTGACTCATTATGTTGAAAAAAATAATGTATCTTTGGCGAACGACACGACTTAAAAACAATACATACCTAATACATATTCAATTTCCATTCGTTATTATTATCGAACAGAGTTAAACAAAATTTGAATATCTTTTCAATTATGATAAAAATAGAACCAAGAATGCTTTGTATCTAGGCAGTTAAATACTTCCTTTTCAAACAGAGAGAAACCGGAGAAAAGTCAATTGTTCTACCATCTAGAATAGCCAGATAAATGGGTCATACTAATTGATATAAAATCAAAATATGACTGTTCTTCTCAAAATCTGCTTCGAGTTTTTATGTAATACATACTAAAAAGCATTCGTTAGGTTAAAGGATCAAACGGCCCAATAGTTAATCAAAAGCGAAAGGTCTAGGGGCAATTATACATCACAATTCAGACAAACACACACACGCTGTAGTCAATACTAGGCAGTTAAATAATTCATTTTCAAACTGAAAAAAAAACGGAGAAAAATCAGGTGTTCTACTATCTTGGGTAGCCAAATAAATGGGTCATAACAACTGATATCAAATCAAAATATGAGTGTTCTTCTCAAAATCTTCTTCGAGTTTGTATGTAATACATACTAAAAATCATTCGTTATGTTAAAGGAGCAAAAGGCCCAACATTTCAAAATAATCAAAAGCCTGTTTCTTATCAGATGGCAGTCGAGTTACTAACTCTCATGTCAATTAGATAATCGAATTCATAAATAGAAATTCATCCAAGCTCTAAAAATACACGTCTGAATTTGAGAGATGGATTTTTTATCACGACTAGGTAAGTCATTGTCACTGCCAAAACAGTTATCGTGCATTTAGGTATGCTTATTTTAGTACATTTTCATGTATTGGTATATATGTAATTTTTTTGTGTTTGAGCTTCATGGGAATTTGTTCTGTTTATCGATCGAACTACTAAGCAATTTATGATCTTGAATGACTTGATTCATTTGTTTTCGGAAAACATGTGTTCAGTGCAAATATGATACATGAATCCTGACCATAGACATTGTCTTATTTCTGTTCTAGATTTCCTGTTTTTGTGCATTGAACATTTTGCTATAGACATGTATCCGTTAATCTAAGTATACTCAACTAATTTATCTTATAAATATACAATTATTGACGTGTGTTTCGGTTTCCTTCAGATAAAGATAATCAATATAGTGTTTAACTAGCCTGAGCTTTTGATTCAATTGCTCCAGAAGTACATGTTCAGCTATAAGGAGAGTATATAAACTTCATTAGGATGGTACCATTTTCATTTTGAGGCAGTCAAAGTGTGTCGGTCCAATGTCATTTCAGTTGTGTTAGTCAAAAAATTTACATACTTTACGTTGACACAGTCGAAATTGTCTATTGCAACGACATGTAAATTGTATCATTCAACACACGTCTGATGCCGTCAATTTCTCCGTTGACTTATTGGCACTTGTTTGTTACAACGGTGTACCAGTTGTATCAGTCGAAACGTCCGTCAAAAAATTTGTCTCAGTTGTATTAGACACAATGTGACTGTCAAAACTCCTGGTAATTATTGTTATGAGTTTGTCCATATTTTTGATGTCTTATCATATGATTAAAATGTTAGTAATTAACACAAAATTACATTTGTACATTTTACATACGCACTTTGTACTATACAAATTTATATTCAAATATTAATCTTACAAACATAAATGTGTATTCAAATGTTTATGTTTCTAAAAGTCAAGCCTCATGAATGAATACTTCTTAAATATTTTATTTCTTGTTTTACAACTATTAAACTGAATTCTCAGTGGCTTACTTGCACATCTTTGAAAATAAAAATCGTTTTTAAAACTTAATCCTGTACGCCTTGCATACATTTTTGCAATAATATTTTTGTTTTTGCATACATGAACAACACAGAAAGTATCACTGATCAAAGAACCTTTAGCTACACCATCGGTGTTTTTCCGCGATTATCTAGAAAAGGGAATTATATTGGGTATATAATAATGTAATAAATGCATTTATACATTTATGAGTAATGTCTACCTAAACACCGTTCCCATCTCCGTCGCAACTGTGGATCTGTTAACAGAAACACACGTAATTGTAAAGATATATGTGTATCATTATTACACTGGCACGCTGTTAAGATCATTATAATTATTCCAGAGAAAGGAGAAGTGCTCCAGAAAGCGCCGCATGTTTGGAACAAGTTACCGTACACTTAATCGCAATCTTACTGAATCAAGTGCGGGGTATGCTATTGTTCGTACAAAATCAAGCATGAAAGATAATAAGCAAGAGCAGTAAATGACACTCCTTGGAGAATTGTTGGCTAATCGGTATACGGAAATAACAAAGAAAACCGACCGAACAACAAGAGCCAAAAGCCAAGGAACACTTACAAATCCGGATATAGACAAACACAACACAAAAACCAACAACTTAAAACACAGAATGAGAGTAACCCGAAGCCAATAAAAACCACATGTTCACACATGTGCTCTGGACAAGTAAGCAGTGCCTGCCGTCGAGTTACTCATTGTCTTGTCTAGGGAAGTCAAATCCAGGAATAGGAAAGACTACCTATACGTATTTGAGACACTGATTTCCCACGATCAATTGTGATGCCGACCATAGAACATAGAGATAACACCAACCTATTTTCAATAAACTAGATAAATTAGAAAATGAAGAAAAGTATTTATAATAACGCAAAAACAATCATAAAAAATGGCTTCAAAATTGTACACGATGTTGATATAGCAAAGTTCTTATTTCACTGCAATCTTTCAGTACATGGCAATGACCTCTTAATTATTTGCGTATTTAGGAAACTATTAACATTTTTGCTCTGACTCGGGCAACAAGTTTAGTTGAGAAATGAGAGACCCCTAAAACGAGCGAAATAATTTCAGTTATATCTGATTAAATTTTCCGGGTGCCATGTCAGATAAAATGTTTCGCACATTTAGAAATCTGTAGCAATACAGTATATTGTCTAACAGAACGTTTACAGCCTTTTGCATACATTTTCGCAATCATTTACTGTCAATCTCAGTCAAGTGAAAGACGAAAAATTAATGCAACGGTATTTATAGTCATTTTTTTAGATATTGCTGCAAACTGTTATGATAATATTTTTCCTAACATCATATTGTATTTTAATTCACAAGATGTGCTACTTCTTCCTTGATTGAATTGTCAGGTGCATTACTTGTATTTTTTACCTTATACTCTATATGAGTTATTGTAGAAATTATAACAGATTATCTACGATTTGATTTAACGTTGTTCGTTCCCGTCCCGTGTTGATTCACAGTACGTTATCGTCTTACACATTTTTATTTAACCAAAGATTTAAAATTGATCTAAACCGGGTACAGCCTTACAAACAGTCTTTTTGTTCGACTTTTGCGTTTGGAATATGTTTATCCTTTTATCCCGTTTTTGCTGTTTCGTCATGGAAGAAATTGTGTACAAATATGCTTGGTTTTCTTCTGTGCCTGGCTGTATGTTAGAAAATATTGTGTTTAGTGCAAGTATAAGTCTTTTCTTTGCAGAGCTTACTGAACATGGAATGTGTAATGATGTGTCTTTAATCCAAACTAGCCGTTTCTAATCACGTCATAGTTTAAAGGAATGTTTATTCTGGCGCCTCTGTGGCCGAGTTGTTAAGGCAGTAAATCTGCTATTGATCACCTTGGCAGCCATATTGAGATTTCGGTATCGAGTCTTACTGCAGTCATTGTGCACTTGACTCCAGACTTAATAGAAAAGGATTCCTTACCGAGGGTGAGGGTTTTCTCCCTCATTGAATTGCGACTACATAGCTAATAAAAAATGCTGAAAGTGGCATTTTTCAAACAAAAAAAAAAACAATTCGTTCATGAAGGTAAGAACACTGAAGAGTAGAAACCATAACATTATGTGCAAATCTAACAAATGGTCATTAATGAATATTAATTGTTCAGTATTGTAAATTCTAAAATTTATTACACAAACATGTACTTAGTATCAAATTTACAACTATTTTTAAACAAAGAAGTATTAGTTTGATGTATAATGAAATGATAACAATAGAGGATTGATTAATACAACTTACGTTCAAACACCACTAACATAACCACGTCTCAACAGTACAATGAAGCGTCGAAAAATGGTCATGCGATTATCTAAATAATACTATATGTTATTCAGCTCACTTAAACATTTAAATCTTTAGCCATGTCTAACGAAATACGTATTATATATTATGAGGCCTACTTTCAGAATATTAATATATTGCAGGTTTAGACAAGTCTACAAATATTTTAGAACATTTCGCGTGTTATATACTTTTGTGATGCGAACTCATTCGCTAAAGTAATATCAGCGAAAGATTGGAAAACGTGAAAGATCACTAATGATTACATTAACCAACGCCAATGTATTCTTTTCGTAAGATGGCTTAGATCGCTCTTGAATTCCCGTTTATATCGTTCTGGACTATCTACCTGATATCGTTCTTGTATTACCCCTTGATATTGTTCTTGTGTTCTCATATATATCATTCTATCATACTGACAGTATATATCACTTGAATTATCGCATGATGTCGTTACTGTGTTTCGTTTGTGTAGCGTTCTTTTATACAGATTCTATATCGTTCTTTTATACTCGTTTTATAACATTCTTTGATACCGGTTTTATATCGCACGTGTATACCAGACGTGCATTGCCCCTTAATTCCCACTTGACATGTTTCTTCTATTCCTGCTTTATTTCGTTTTTAAATACCCGTTTTATATCGTTCTTGCAAATCCAATTTGTATTGTTCTCTTATACCCATTTTATATCGCTCTTGAATTTCCACTTGATATTGTTTTTGTATAGCCGTTTTGTATAGTTCTTATATAGCCGTTTTATATCGGTCTTGAATTCCCGCTTGATATCGATGTTTTAGATCTGTTTTATATTGTTTTTGTATACTTACCTGACATCTTAATTGTAATCCTTCTTGATATCGTTCTTGTGTGCTTCTTTTATTTCATTTTAATACCAGTATTATATCGCAGTTTAATTACCGATTGATATCGTTCACGTATAACAGTTGTAGATACTTCTTTTTTGTATATGTATAAAATGTCATCAAAGAATATTTCTTAACGATACTCGTAATTATTTGTTGATTAAACGAAATTTTAAACAAATCATTCATTGTTAAAAAAGAATAGAAAAACATATAATTTCACATTGAATTTAATTTAATTAATTTACCAATAAAATATTTGCTGTTTGCCGGTATTTAAGTTTAAATTATACTTACAGACATCATTAGGGTTGCTCTTTACCGATTATTTATGCAGTAAGTACTAAACATGTTTCAAGGTCAAATTTTCTAAATCCCTTTCCAGCGTGATGAACAGTATGTCAACATAAATCTGTTTATACATAAATGCCGAACTCTACATAGTTTTTTTTATATTTTTTCTCCCGAACTCGTGTTTGCCGCTTACGTCTGCAAATACAAATGTAGACAAATAATACGCATTTCATGAGTAATGTAAAAGAAAATAACTCCGGTGATGTTCAAACAACGAAATGTTTTTTTATGGCTCGTGCAAAGTGTATGAAATTTTCATTTTAAACTGTCAAAGCCTGAAATTACATGCTCTCCCTTTTTAATTTGTTGTACCGAACTCGATAGATGCATTTTTGTTACTTTACGGTGACATAGAAAAATCGTATATTTTTAAGTCTATTGACTTTGTCAACAAAGCTTTAATTCAGTACATTGTACGAATCTCTCTTGAACTAGTTTTCTTCAGAATATACACTATTTTGATTGAAAATGATTCTCTATTATTGTTGACATTTAATAAATTCTAAAGATATAAGAAGAAAAATTTATCAATAAAAACATAATAGAGGACAAGTTCATCATGTATTTTAATCTCATAACGTAACAAACAAATACAAGACCTCAACATTTCCGTCCTGACATTTTAATACAATTCATCCTAATCAAAAACATAGCATAATCTTTTGGAATACCTCATTTTTGCTATATATCAATGTGTCACAAAAGCAACAAATGATTTAAATATGAGATACCCAAACTGAATTTAACAGCCCAAATAGATACTACAGGATTATACTACACTGCGCTCTACACATGTATTTTCCAATATACCAAATATGTAAAGTAAACCAAACCGATTGTCATGTGATTGACGTAAATGAGACTGCATTATTATCCACAGTTTATTACCAGATAGTACAATAATATCCTCACATATCTGTTCAATATATTATTATATTATCCACTGATGTTTTACCAGTTACTACAGAATTGTATACACGTATATGTTACGGATGCTTCCTTACTTTGAAGTATCGGACAATACAGGTTTATACACGCATGTATTTAAAAGATACTACAGACTCTCCGCACTTGTTTGTAACCGATACTAAATAATTGCCCACATCTGAATGTTCAAAATACTACAGGGTTATCCATAATTTTCTATACCTGACATTGCATGAAAGCGATGCAACTTACACTACATTATTGACACAGATTATTCAGGAATGTTGATACAAGTATGTATCAAACGATTGAATATTTTCCTTACATTGAAGCAACTGACAGTTCAGATTATCTACGCATGTAAGTATAATATAATACAGGTTATTCACACTTGTTAGTGCACCATGGGACTATTTAGACATGTATGTACCAGATACTACATGGATGTCCATGCATGTTCAAGACACTAAATGCATGTCTTCACATTGATGAAACTCAACCTACTAGATTATCCCCACATGTATGTACAAATACTACTGAAATACACATTCTGCAGATTATGCAGTATTATCCATACATTTATGCACTAAACGTTGCATGGTATTAATAATCCAGTAGTATCTACTACTTAAATGTGAGGTCAACTCTGTAGTATCTGTTACATACATGTAATGTCAATCCAGTAGTACTTAGTACATACATGTGTCAAAAATCCTGTAGTATCTAGTACATACATCTGAGGTCAATCCTGTAGCATATAGTACATACATGTTTGGCCAATCCTGTAGTACCTGGTACATACAATTGATGCCAATCATGTAGTATTAGGCACATGTGAGGTCAAAAGTAATAGTATCTGATACATTCATGTGCGGACAATCCATAGGTCAATCCTGTAGTAACTAGTACATTCATGTCATTCCAATGTGTAGCATCTAATACATATAACTTATGTCAATCATGTGATATCATTTACATGCATGTGAGGTTAATCCTGCAGTATCTGTCGGTTGTTACAACGGTGTTCTCGTTTGATCTGTTTAACTAAAACATGTTTGTCATAGATATATTCTACATTGCTAGAGACTTACTGCGACCGCCACACCGACCAGTAAGCATTAATTTTGTTTTTAACTATGGTTAATGAATATCTTTTGGTGTCTGATTATTTTACAAAAATGTTCGGAAATAAACCAAATAAATATCTATTTGTAATTTACACTACGCACACATGATAATTGCAAATATTATGCAAATAGTTGTGTTACAGTCGTATCTTTTATTTTACACAAGCCTAATGAATGAAGACTGATGAAAATCGTTTCCTTTTGCTTTTTTATAATATATTTCAGAAATAATTCATCAAGGGTGTGATGTTGTACCCATTTACACATGAGCTGGACTGTATACTCGATTATTTTTACCAAACGTTGGTGGGGTACAAAATATAAATGTAAACGCCCAATCGATCTGTAAATGAGTAAAACTTTATACGCCGAATGAATAACTACAATTCTAATATGACAACTACCTGTGTTTTTCGATTGAAGAGGGACCTATAGTCCATGATTTTCTAGCCGCCATTTTCATGATGAAAAATTTTTGGCAAAGAAATCAACAAAATACACTTTACCACAACATTTGCGAAATATTTTGCCATGAAGTGCCTTCAATATGTCATTTATTGACTTTTATTTTAGTATCAACTTCAAAAATCAGCAAATGTTATTGAAACGTTGTAAAACGTCTTGTGACGTTACGTAACAATGCACCTGTGCATCATAAGCATACATCGATAAATATCTCGGTTGACGTTGTAAAGCCTTCATATAAAAAATTATGATTATTAATCTGTATTAATCAATAGCTTACTGACACTTAGTTTGAAAAAAGGTATTAAGGATATAATACCGTATTCGTTTCTACATTTCGACAATTTTTTTCTGTAAACTTAGACAATACGGATGCGTCACTGGTCAAAGAATATTAGGCGACAACAATCAGTATTTTTCCGCGATTATTCAGAAAAAGGATTGATAATGAGTAAGATAATTATGTAGTTAATAATTTATCGTTACGGATTTATGGGTAATATCTTATTAAATACTTTTACCATCACAGTCCCCGTCGTAACTGTGGAACATGTTACAGACACAAACAATTGTAAAGGTTCATTTTTTTTAATTGTATACATTGACACGCTTTAGATATCATTAAAGATATTTCAGAGAAAGGCAACGTGCCCCAGAATAACCCGCCGATCTACAACAATAAAACGGTACTCTTATTGCATACAACTGAATCGATTGCGTCGTATGCCATTAATCTTTAAATATCAATTCAAGCAAGATACATAAAAAGCAAGAGAATTTTTTTTTTTTTAGAAAAGCTAGCAAATAGGTATAATATAATTATGAAATGAAAATATAAAGTCTTGCAATATCACAGCAACAATCATACAAAATGTACACGTTTTGCGCGTTGTTGGTACAACTATTTCTACTTAGTTTGTTTTAATATCAGACTTTAATGAGTCAATGTTATTGATTTGTTTAAAAACCGAATCGGTCATTTGCTAAAGTAATTTCTTCTATATCATATCTTTTAGTTTGTATTTTTGGGAAGTCACAGGAGAATCTAGTCAAACTCTGTAACCTTTGACAGAAATAGATATTCGTGTTCACTTAGGTCAAAACACAAACACAGCCTTATGTCGAGCGCGAATTTACCAGCCCTGTGAAGTAAATAACATCTATGTGTATTTCGCTTATATTTAAGTACAATAACGTTTAGATTTACCTCTTACACGCTGTTTATTCGATCGTATTAATACACTTGGGTTATTAATTTAATAAATTCAAACCTGTAATATAAATGGTATTCGATACTCTACGCGGAAATAAAATATGTTAATCGACGACGAATTTTTTTTTAAGATAATCACAAAGATAATCAAATGAGCGTTTGCACAACAATATACTTTAGTAAAAATACGCAAATGCATTTGTATTTCAATTTTTAATATTATTAAGTTTCCAATAAGTGTTTAAAATGTGTCACTAGATGAACTAGAAAAAGATTGTTAATTTTGTGAATGAAAAATAACGCAGATGCATTTATTGCTCGTGAACATGTTCGATCAGAATTAACCAGTCCATAACACGTTCATAAATAAATAAAAAATATCCGTATGGCTGGGTCTATATGAATAGTTCGTATGACTAGACAGTCTAACGGGATCATGGAGTACTAGTACTAAATAAACTACAATAACGTCACTTAATAAACGAGCAAAGTCATCACAATTGGTAATTTTGTTTGCCAAAACTTTTATTGAAGAAATATATAAATCATTTCGTTGTGATGTCACATAGACGTTTTTTTAATATAATTAGTGGGATCAGTAAGGCAGAGAAAAATTCAGGTATTATCAGCATTTTAACATATTACATTGTCGGATGTCTTCATTTCCATGGGTCAATATTTAGAAACATATATGTATTAAAAAGCATGCATTAGTGTAACTTTGCTGTTTTCATGGCATGTGTTATCGCACGGTGTGCGTGGGTACAACTTACAGGTATCTGTTTTATTCCGAACATTTTCAAAATTAAAATAATAATAATAATAATAATAATAATAATAATAATAATAATAACTATGCATTGTGGCAGTCTCATTTTGTCTGATACAATAGAGAAAATGACTGACAGACATGGTTTGACATACAACGGCAATGCTGTTGTAACCGACACATTTCGACTGAGTCAACGTCAAAATTTTCTGTGAAAGACATATTTTTTGGCAGATACAAAGGTTTTGCCGTTGTTACAGACACATTTTGAGTCAAAGGAAACAATATCTATAAAAGATAAAATATGTCCGTGGCAATCTGTCACAATAAAGTCATTGTCTGACAGAACGTTTTCAGTTTTTTGCAGACATTTATAATTCATATGCTGTCAATTCAGTCAGTGACAGAAGTAAAACGAATGCAATTGGTGTCTACAGTATTTTAAATGTGTTATCTAACATGCTTATTGACTGTTTTTAATCACGTTATAATGTAAAAGCAAATCTATTCCAAGGGCCTCTGCGGCCGAGTGGTTTAAGCAGTTAGTCTACTATTTATCACGTGGTCTGAAACACTGAAAATGCGGGATAGAATCTAAATGCGATAAGGGTGAACTCGACCCCAATCTTAATTTAAACTGATTGCCATTTTTCTATCCGAAGGTAAAGATTTTCTCCGTGGATTACCGTTTTTCGTCAATAAAAAAGGGGGCCGCGACATAGTTGAAATATTGCTGAAAATGGTTTAAAGAATCTTTCGAATAAACAAATTTATTCATGAAGTTAATAAATAAGAACACGTCTGGGTGAAAACTAATAAATATATATAAGTGTAATTGTTCATATAGCAGTATGTACATATTGTGTACCGGTTAGCCAGGAACGAAGTTGAACTACTACAGTACTTGAGATTGAAAACGCAACACCTTTATCAATCCGTCAGCGATCCGTCAGCGTTCCAAAATCCGTCAGCAATCAGTTATCAATCAGTCAGATCAGTCAAATCGTTCCCAATCCGTCAGATCGTTCCCAATCCGTCCATCCTTCAATTGACGGATTTGGAACGATTTGACTGATCTGACGGATTGATTTGGACTGATCGCTCCAATCCGTCCATTCAACTTCCGGTTAGAAAAATTAAAATTTCGAAATGTGAAAATTCGTTTCACTCGCACATATAAGAAGTATACAAATGTCAACTGTTATGTCCTCATTGATGGATCGTTTTACCTAATAATAAGGCTAAAACTGGTCTAAAGTTATTAATAAAAAAATGGAAATTCACCCAATCTATTACTAATGCATCTGCGACGAAATATAAACATAGTGTAAATTTATTAACAAAATAATTAAAACAAAGTAAATTTAAAAAAGTACACACACAATGACTTTAAAAAAGCATCTCGCGTGCCAAGGCGCACGTCCGTATTTTGATAGCGGAAATCGTCTTGTCTAAAGTTATCAATGATAAATGGAAATTCCCCCTACCCCCTGAAAAAATCTATCACTAATGCATCTTTGACGGAATATAAACAATACATAGTGTCATTTTATTTAAAAAAATAATAAAAAAAAAGATATGAAAAAACCACACACACAATAAATTAAAAAAAATATTTGACCTCGCATGCCAAGGCGTACATCTCGTATTTGTCTTCGAAAAGTTTTAAAGCGGAAAAAGCGAGAAACACGAAAAGCGTGAAGGCGATATCGTAACATTTTTTCACTTCGCCTTATCGCGTTAGCATTGTATGTATGTTTGAAGTTTGTTTAACACTATTTTCAAAAATTATATTATTTATATATATATGACGTCGAGTGTTTATTGGGAAGAGCTGGACTACCCAACGAAACAGCAAACCTTCGATAGGAAAACTGGTGCTCTTTGCAAATTTATAGGGATGAGTCGAGCACACCATCTCGCTGTAAGGATCGAACAGACAACTTGGTGATCAATAATAGGTTACTGCTACCTTAACCTCCCAAGTCGGGGTTTTTTTAATGTAAACGCTTAAAAAGATCACAGTTCCTATGAATTCCGGTGTATAATACTGAATAAGATTTACGACAAAAGCGAAAATATCTATTTATATATTTCAATAACTACCCCATAGTGTCACATGAATTTACACAGAATTAAATAAAGAATAAAATTATGTGCCACAATTCCTAAGAATTCCGCTGTATAATACTGAATAAACTACTAACCGCGTTTGTATATCGAAGCTACTGAGTTTAATATGCGAACATGTAAGCGTAATACGAAAATCAATTCTGCTTTCGCATTTTAGCCGTCGCAATTTGTTTATTTTACTATGTCTGTTAAAGTCATTCCACAGTTAATGATATATAAGTATAAATGGTTTCCTTTAAATTCGGAAGTACTTGATATTAGTTACTAGGTGTAACAGAGCTGCCCAGCGCGTCCTCAGCTGGCGGACATGGGACGTCCTCTCGTTTTTTTTGGTTGGGGGGGGGGGGGGTGGTGGTGGTTCAGGTCATATTAAAATTGCCGCGAACCATGGTGCCATGTTTAGAGAGTGTCACGCTCCTTCACGAAAAAAAGTAAATCTTACGCCCCAACCCATACCCCATATTTTTGAAGTGGAATTCAAAATTGCCTTTTTTTCCATCTTTCTCTAATTGATTGAAGGAGCCGAGTGGTGATGTTAGTTCATCAACTATTGATCACGTGGTCTGTCGACACTGAGGTTGCGTGTTCGAATCTCACTGCATGCAGGGTGCACTCGACTTAATTGAAAGGAAGCCAGTTTTCCTACTAGAGGTCGGGGGTTTTATCTGGGTACTCCGGCTTCCTCCTCAAATAAAAACTGGACGCCATGATATAGCTAAAAATAGCTGAAAGTAGATTAAACAATATTTAAACAAGCAAACAAATCTAGTAATTGATTTATATTAAAATTATTCTCGTGATGAATACAGCTGAAATACTCTCGCTGACAGAAAAGCAAACAATCAATCAATACAATAAGTTATTGTTTAAATTGAATTACACTCTTTTAAAGGGCAAGTTTTGAAAAGGTTCTGTTTCATCGATATGACACTTTAATGACAATGTTAAGACCTAAAGAATGAAAGACGTTTTGTTAAAAAAATTGCTAATAAGTATTTCGTACTGAAACACGTGTCTATCTGTAACACATGTTTACGCTTAACTTCAGTATTCGCAGTCAATTCTCCCCGGCTTTATTGGGGCCTAGGTGGCTGATTGGTTAGTCATCTACTAGTTATCACATGCCTGTCAACAGGTTGCTGATTTTTGAACGACCGCAGATAGGGTGCGCCCGACTCCACTTTAATTGACAAAAGACTGTCGGTTTTAACATGTACTCCGGCTTTCTCACACCCCACCTCCAATAAAAAATGGACGCCATGAAACAAATGGAACAATCCAGCGTAATTGTATGTATACTTTTTTAAACAACTTTTATTGCCTGTCCAATAAAACTTGCGACAAGAATCGCTGTATATTTTACAATATAACTTTTTGTTTAGTAAACAATGCGTTTTGGTTGACAATGATTGTTAAACAGTTCAACAATTGTTATACACAACAGTTTTATAATTGTATTTAAAATTTTGTAGACTTAATAAAAACACGCAGGTATACATTTAAGTAACTAATAATGATGTCAAAAAAACCACGTTCTTTCCTAAATCTGAAATAAATCTGTTACTGATTGGGGGGTCGGGTCGGCTTAATATATGACAAAAAAATATAAATGTAACAGGTCGCAAAAAGTAAAACAGGCCGAAATCACGAGTCGCGGGAATAAAAAAAGAGAATCAATAATGGATTACGAAATAAAAGCCATTTACATCGTCGCTACTGATGTGCCTTAAATAGAAGTTTTTTTTAAAGTTTTACGGGACTCGGTTCGCAGATACGTCCCGCTTTAAAGAAATGCGCTTAATTATATAATATAAAGAATTTTTTTTTCTTTTAATATTTTAATTTATTCATTTAGAACGAGACTTTGTATTAACAATTCTTTTAAACGCATGTTTTTATTTTATTATAAAAATGGTATAATAAATGCATATATTATATACAAATGACGCATAATCCGTTTTATCTTTAAATTATTAATTTATAGGAATCCGTCAATAAACTAACCGATTTATGCACATAATTAAATGACGGATTCTGGATCGCACTGATTGGACTGATCGCACTGATCGCTGACGGTTACAAAGGTAATGACGGATTCATAATTTTGGACGGATGTAGTCATCATCAATCAGTCAGCGATCCGTCAGCGTTCCAAAATCCGTCAGCAATCAGTTATCAATCAGTCAAAATGCTGCGTTTACGGGTGCAAGTACTGTAAGACATTTTTTTTCCTCCAATGGCATTTAGATGCAGTAAATACATTTGAAATTGGAATGATCACATAGTCTATTATCTGATATGAAATACATGTTAAATTTATTGGTATTAGCTGCAGCGTATGATTCGTTATTTATAAACTGTACAACTATCCCATCAAGTGTACATGTGTAAGATTGATACACCTTTATTATTGCATTTCAGATTCTGATGTGACTATTATTTGTACCTTAAAAATACATACCTTCAACATCCACAGGGGAAGTAATTGCATGTATGTTGATAAATCCATATTCCATTGGCTGCACATTATTACACTTCGAATATATTTACATATTGGAGGAATAAAACATTCACTCAAGCACAATAATTTCCTGTTTATAAGTGCACAGAAATCGTACCGCAGTTTTCAGTTGCTATTCTCGAAAGTATTTTATTAAACATTAAACTGTGTTTATAACGTTGTCATAATAATTAATAATCTGGAAATTTCTTTACCTTTTCTGCTACAGTTGTAAACCTGAAAATATAGCACCTAATGAAATACCCAAGAAGTATATTGCATGTGATAGTCCAATTTTCTTAATAACGAAATTGCCGTTTAAAAAAATCGTCAGATGCCAATAAATCATATATTATGCAATTTTATCATACTAAAATTCAAACGCGTGTAGTTAGTAAATGACGATAGGTGCGTATATATCATAATACACAATTTTGAAAAAGAAAACATAAAGGAGTAGTAGTTTTTGTAAATATTCAACCGATATAATTACAGTTCCTGTTGTGAACACTGGTATCGTTAGGACAAGGAAGGCTAGCCTGTTCAATCAGGACTTTCCAGTTTTATTCAGATATGTGGTTTTCTTTGGTTAAGCAATAACAAAAGAAGCCCATCTTTCCGTCATGGTTATTATATTAGATTACTATCTCTTATATTTTAAAGTAATTTTAACGTGTATGCATTTGAACAGACCTGAGACAGTTTCTAGAAATGACATAACGCCGTAAGTTGAAATCTATGATCAAACACAACTTTGCGGACTGTGTCAGTTTAACTGTCATCTTTGATACACAATTAAATGGTTATAAACACTTTAATAACACTGATATTATTAGTTCGGTTGTTTCTTGGTTTGTTTTTCATTTTGCAGAAAAGAAAACATATGTTCAGTGCCGGCTGAACACTCAGTAACAGTTTGCTTCTACGGGTATAAAACTCCTACAACATTGTGTTGTTTAAAGCTATACAATGTAAATACGAAAACGACCATTAGTGAGTGCCATTCTAAAATTGACGTGCAAACCCTGATATGAGATCAAACAAGAACAGCAATATGAATGCGCGTGCAAACAAATTAATTTAATTAGAACACATTTTTTGTCTTATTAAATACCTTCCCCATCCTAATCCCGTCGTAACTGTGGAACATTCTACAGACACAATAATTTGTAAAGGTCTATTTTTCTATTTGTCTAAATTGAAACGCTTTAGATATCATTATTCCACCGTGCGCTAGAAAAATCTGAAACAGGAAACGGAACTCTTTATTGCATTTAACTGAATCGATTGTGTCGTTTGCTATTAATCTAAGCATACGAATTCAAGAAAGAAACATAAAAGAAAGAGATTTATATAACTCTTCTTTTATAATAGCTAGCAAATAGGTATAATTTAATTATAAAATGGAAAAAAAGAGTCTTGCAATAGCACAATAACAGTTATACAAAGTGTAATTTTAAACAAAATGTGCACATTGTTCATACAACTATTTCTACCTAAACTGCAGACTTTAATGAGTCAATGTTATTGATTTGTTTATAAACTGAATAGGTTATTTGCTTAAGTAATTTCTTCTATATAATATCTTTTAGTTCTATTTTTGGGAGGTCACAGGTACCAACTCTCTGTAGAAATAGAAATCCATGTTCACTAAGGTCAAAGACAAACACAGACTGATGTCGAGCGCCAATATACCATCCATATGAGCTTAAACATATTTGTGTATTTCGCTTATGTTTAAGTACAATAACGTTTAGTTTTAATTCTTACAGATTATTTATGTGATATCATTACTACACCCGGACTATTAAGTTAATAAATACAAATCTGTAATATAAATTGTATTCGATAATCTTACGTGAAAATAAAATATTTTAATGTAGGATCAATATTTTTTTAAAGATAATCATATAGATAATCAAAAGAGCGTGTGCATTGTACCGTTGTATCAGTCAAAAAATTGATGTATTATGCAGAGTGTTCGGAATCAAACAAAAAAAATCTCTATTTGGAAATTATGCGTTCGCACACTTTACAAATAGTAATGTTAGAGGTAAATGTCTGTATAAATATAAATGTTTCTTAAAAATGAATTCTACTTAAAATGTTAGCATTTGTCCTGTCCCTATTTTATAATTATTATTTAATTTAGTACCTCCACGTACATTAAATTCTGACATATTTAAAACCGCTAGTTAATTAATGTTTGTTTTCTTTGCTGCATCTACATTTCAAATTTTGCATGCATCTGTTACTTTTGCTTAAACATACATACCTTAGACACACATATAGCACACTAATTGAATGTCCGTTGATAAATAAATCTAAAACTGGTCTCACATTATTCCGCTTCGAAAATAATTACAAATAAAAGCAATATTTCATTCACTCGAGAACAATATGATCCTTAATACACTGTAAATCGTATCTCTGCTGTTGTTCACAAACACAAAACTATCCAAATTAAATTTCCCATTGTGTAACGTTGTTATATGAATTTTTATTCTGGAAATAACTCATTCTGTTTCTTCTTCATTTTTAAACCTGAAAAATTACTGCACTTCATAAAACATATTCCATTACAACAGTGTATGTTTTAATCTAAGTAAGTTTAATAACAATCGGTTCATTCTAATAAACGCAATATCCCTAATATATAAATAACTATGCCGCTAGTAGTTTCTATTATCATACTAAAACTAACGAGTTCGTCAACATTAATGTACGACACATGTGTGAACTGCATAATACCTAATTTAGAAGCAGAAAACTATGATCCAAAGAGGGATGTTTTTATGAACAAAATTCAACTCAAATTATCAAAACTGTTGTTGTAAACTCAGTTGTTTGTTTGTTACAGCCTGTTTTATCGGCGACTTTCCTGAAACAATCCACTCGATTACGGTGGACTCACATATTTTATTTTCTTCGAAGAAATTTTGATGTAACTCGACAGGAGTCTAATTTAAGACATGCAGTGCTTACTACCCGTGGAGCACCTGAGTGCACCCATGGTTTTATTTGGTTTGGTTTACTCTCTTTCTGTGTTTTATGTTTTTAGTTATGTGTGCTATGTAAGTCTATATCCGGATTCGAAACTGTCCCTTGATCTTTGGCTTATGTTTTTCGTTGGGTTTTCTTTGCTATTTTCTTTAACATCCAGTTCATACATTATTCCGTGGTTGACATCGAAACACAGTTAATCGAGACTTACAAAGCAAATCTGCGTAAATGACTGTTTGCTATAAAACATTTAAATTGCTTTTCCATTATGATCAAAATAGACCTAAGAATGTATTTTATCTAGGCAGTTAAATTACCTTTAAAGAATTATGACATGACCTGCTTAAATGCATACTTATTCAACACGGTTGCCCATGTTCCAGTAGTCCAAGTCTGAAGATCTCTTCAGGTACCATGCATGTCTTCCTAATTTAAAAGTAATAATTCTGAAATATTGTCTAAGTTACGGTAAAGTGTCATTCAACAAACACAGCTAAGAATCGGAACACACGAACGAGCTGCGAGCCGCTTGTTGACTATTATACTACAGTATTATATGTGTCATTTACAGCTCGAATTAAACATTCAGGGAGAATGATTTTAAAACAATTACCGGTAAAGAGAAATGTAATGACCAACTTCCCAGTCGTTAACATTCCCTACGTGTACGTTACTCCAGAAAACAGTGATTTCCTTCTGAATATTTGAATGGTGGACATGTAATTTAATAAAATAAACACACTTTAAACATATTGTTATCACCCATACCCAATACTAAAATCTCTAACCCACTAACACTAAAATTATTTCGGAGAAGAAACAAAAGCAATAGAAAAACTCGCTTCTTGTCCTGACCTAACAGAAGTGTACTTCCCTAAAATTGAACCAATGAAATTAGAATGAATTGTTCAATATAATCGTTCTTAGCGTTATCTGGGATAAACAAGTAATTAATATATAATCAGCATCATCTGTATCGTGCGTAATAATCGTATGCTCTCAGTTGAAATAAGAATAGTACGCAAGTTACCACCAAATTGTGTTTTATCTTACCAGAACATTGCTTCAACATTACATAACGGACAACAGTGCAATCTTCCACAGATAAATAAAATATATTATGATGTAGGTAACATAATATTTAAAAACTTACACATTTTTTAATCAAAGCTAAAAACGCAAGAACATAAAGATCTTCATGTTAAGAATACCTTTCGAATGCACTCTTATAACAATCTTTTGTAAAGTACAATTTCATTACTATCCAAACACTGTGGTGAATTTTCTTTTATCATTGGTGTTATGCACTATATTTCGACTGAATTGTTGACCTGAAACAATATAAATTTATTAAATGAACTACTTCCGAGGTAGTTTGATTCTTATAACAAGAGTTTTAACACCCATGTAGTCCCCGCATCCGTTCGATGGTGGATCAGTTGATCAAAGGGTATGTTGTACCTAGGTCACGTTAACATGACTTCTTTGTAGTCTTTCCTATTCTCGGATGGGGCCTCGGTGGCCGTGTGGTTAAGTTAGTTCCTCTACTATTAATCACGTGGCCTGTCAACACTGAGATTTTGAGTTCTATATTTAAAAGAAACGGAATTACAGATTTACAAATATATATTTCTTAAAACAATGCATCACACGTGGAATAGAATCAGAAATAATTATCCATGGTATAACAAAAATTCAACTGAAGAAGACACATAAAATAGGAAAGAAAGAAGACGATGGTTGCTCGACAATATACACATCACCTGCCTTGCTAGTGCCACATACGGAGCGAACTAATGTGAATGTTGTCACTCCGTATCGTATTCTGCGATCGACATTCATAAAAAATCCTCATATAACACCGCTAAATTAAAAATGCGTATACATATTCTTCAGTATGTAATCTTAAATGCAGGATAATGTTTGGTAAAATACAATTATCGTTTTGAAAAATTGAGCTGTGACACTAGATTTGACATGTTTGTTCAATAATAGGCAGTTTCTCATATTTCGGCATTTGACATTCGCTTGATATGACAACTAGCAACTCCACTGCCACCTACATGTACTGCTAACTATTCAACTGTCTTTATAAAAAGATTGCATCCGTTAAATTGAGTCAACATAATATGTCAGAGCCATGGTGGCTCATTTTACAATGTTCAGAAAAATGTTTCCAAACATTATTTCAAAATTTCAACGCTGAAGACAAAAGTAAAGAAACAGTGATTATTTATTGTCATAATAATGATCTAGATTATTTGTTTGATGTAATGTATTACATCTAATAAGCACACTTAAAATCACACAGTCTGCATAGTTGCATTTGATTTAGTTGCGACACTATGCCATTGTAACTGTTATTCCAGTGGGTACTAACTGTGATGCTCTTCTTCCCGTTCTTGTTGTTGTCTATTGAGGCTGTGTTCCCAGAAGACTTGCTAAAAAGGAGAAAAAAATATACTGGCCTAGACATTTGATTTACATTACGATCTATTAATGATGTTGTGTCCCTCAACAGTGCTAAATTTGGTTACTATTCGAATTATATCTAGAATAGCGAGATTTAAATGAATGACTCCACCAATGCACGTAATTCGGCCCTACTTTTCTTAATAGATTGGGGAAACTATAATCTAGACCGTACGACAAACGTGATAACTTCGACGTTAATATTGTCAATTTACGTTCATCGAATGTAACATTCAAGCAGCTCCAGCGTATTGAATATACATGTCTAGGTATATCGGTATTCCGATTTCCTAAACTGCCTACACTGGTCATTGCTTTTTAATACAAAACTGTATATCTTTTAAACACGCCAGAACATTAGGCTGATACAGCGACAGTCTTTGTTTTTGACGGATTTAACTTTGTTTGACATGACAATGAGTACCTAAACGTATGTGTCAAAAAGATCTGTAATAATAAGGACTGTGAAATTAAATGTCTGTGGCCGTTTTTTTTTCTCTTAGTCCTCAGCAGCCCAAGTAGGAACTGAAAAGAGTGCAAAACAGAGAGACCGGAAGAAGAGCACAATTAGTACCCAATGCAATACTAACAGTTTGTTGAACAAAAACATGCTCACCAAACATTAGAAATATGCGTTCGTTAGAGCTTAATAATATAAATAAGACACATATTGTGACTTTTGTATAGTTGCAAATTAGATCGGTCTTATAATTAGACCTCATTCCAAAAAAAGACTAGAAATACCCAAACACTGAAAACTAAATTATACAGTAATGTGACAAATAACAATGTAGCGTGATCAAATAAAATAACTCGATAATTGCTAGCATACTGGCAGCATCGGTGTATAGTGTGCACATCTAAAAAAGTGAACCCAATAAAAACCATAAGTACACTCAGGTGATCCGGACAAGTAAGCAGTGCCTGCCTGTTATAAGTCACCCGCCGAGTTTCTCATTATCATGTCTAGAAAAAAGTCAAATGCAGACTAAGGAAACAATACATGTGTCTTAGCGAAGATATCCGATCTTATTTGAAAGACTGATTTCAGAAAGAGCCGATAAAATATATGGTAAACAGACATGACAGAACTTACTTCGTCATCAATGACTCCAAAGCTAATACTACATATACTGAAGACCAAATCTGTTGCATGTTAGATTTTCTTGTTGACAACATATTCGTCATGTTTGGATGACATGTTTTTCAACTGACTGTTGGTATTCCAATGGGAACTAATTGTGCTCCTCTCTTCGCCGACCTATTTTGTACTCCTATCAGGCTGAGTTCCTAGAAGGCCTGCTGACGAAGAAAGAAAAGACACTGTCCCAGACCTTTAATTTCACATTCCGCTATATTGATGATGTTTTGTCCCTCAACAATGCTAGATTTGGTGACTATTTACATTCAACTTACCCTAGTGAGCCTGAAATTAAAGACACCACCAATACACTAAGGTCAGCCTTTTACTCAGACCTACTTCTAGAAATAGACTTTAGAAAACTACAAACTAGTTCATCGACAGCAACATTCCAGCAGCTCTATGGTGTGTACATTTCACAACTTATATGTTATTCTAGATCCTGCGATCGTTATTCCGATTTTCTAGACCGATCACTGCACTGCTGTTGACTGCTAAACTACTCAAACAAGGATTTGTTGTACCTAGGTTGATGTTATCTCTCCAGAATTTATATGGTCGGCACCATGTCTTCATTGATCGTTAATTGAAATCAATGTCTCAAATACGATCTGACATTTGGCTGAGTCATATGTATGGTTTTTTTTTGTGTTTTATTTGTCTATATCCGGATTTGTAACTGTCCCTTGGCTTTTGGCTATTGTTGTTCTGTCGGTTTTCTTTACTACTCTCATGTAACGATCAATTAAGTCAAGGCGACGACCATGGAACCTCTGGAGAGATAACATCAACCTAGGTATAACACACAATTGTTTATGTAGTTTATTAGTCAACAGCAGTAATATCCCAAGAAAATTGGTGTACCTATCTCAGAATCCAGCAGAACGTATACGTTGTTACATGCGCGCACCATACGCTGGAGCTACTGGAACGTTGATGTCGATAAACGAGAAGTTGACAATTGGAAAGTTGAAGTCATCGCATTAGTCGTAGAGTCTAGTTTGTAGTTTGTCCTGGTCTAGTTATAAAAGTGGGTCTAAGTAAGAAGGTGACCTTAATGTATACTTAGATTAGGTACAGCTTTCAGTCCGACTCACTGGCACATGGTGTCATCCTCCCGACATTTTATACCTACATGATGTGAAGCTTCAGTCCACCAGACCCGTACATAAAATCAACCTCCCGGTCTGTGTTATACTTACAGTATGTTCATCGTTCCGTCCGACTGACCCGTACATTATGTCAACATCACGGTCTCTGTTTTACTACCTGTATGTATAACTTTCAGTCCGACTGACCCTTGCATTATGTCGACCTCCAGACCTCTGTTATACTTACAGTATGCACAGCTTTCCGTCCGATTTAATGGTACATTATGTCAACATCCCAGGCCTATGATATACTTCAGTAAGTACAGTTATCAGTCCTAGTGAAGCTTCAGACCACCTGACCCGTACATTATGTCAACCTCCCGGTTGGTGTTATACTTACAGTATGCATATATTGCAGTCCGACTTAACCACATATGATGGCAACCTCCCGGACTTTGTTACACTTAACGTTTGTACAGCCCTTAGCACGACTGGTCCGTACATCATGTCAACCTCCCAGCCTATGTTATACTTACATTATGTAAAGATTTCAGTCCAATTGACTGGTACATTATGTCATACTCCCAGCCTCTATTATACTTACATTATGTAAAACTTTCAATCCGACTAATCCCTATAATATGTCAACCCCCGGGCCTCTCTTATACTACAGTAAATAAGCTTTCAGTTCGACTTACAAGTACAATATATCATTCTCCAGGCTTCTTCCTTACTTACAGTATGTATAGTTTTAAGTCCAACTCACCTGCACATTATGTCAACCTCCCGGTCTCTCTAATACTTACAGTATGTACAGCTTTCAATCCGACTGACCCATACATTATGTCAACATCCAATCCTCTGTCATGCTTACAGTATGTACAGCTTTAGGTCCGAATGATCCGTACATTATGTCAACCTCCCGGCAAATGCTATACTTACAGTATCTACAGCTTTCTGTCCGACTGATCCGTACATTATGTCAGCCTCTGTTATACTTAAGGTTTGTACAGCTTTCAGTGCGACTGACTGGTACCTTATGTAAACATCCAGGTCCCTGTTATACTAACAGTATGTTCAGATTTCAGTCCGACTGACTAGTACATTATGTCAACCTCTCGGCATCTTATACTTACAGGATGTGAATTTTCAGTCCACATGACCCGTACATTATGTCAACTTCCCGTCCTCTGTTATACTTACAGTATGCACATCTTTCAGTCGTCTTACCCTACATTATGTCAACCTCCCGACAACTGTTATTCTTAAGGTTTGTACAGCTTTCAGTGCGACTGACTGGTACATTGAGTTAACCTCAAGGTCTCTGTTATACTTACAGTATGTTCAGCTTTCAGTCCGACTGACGCGTACATTATGTCAATTACTCGGACTCTGTTATGCTTACAGTATGTTCGATCTTAGTCCGACTGACTGGTACATTATGTCAACATCCCGGCCTCTGTTATACTTACTGTATGCACAGCTTTCTGTCCGACAGACCTATACATTATGTCAACCTCCCGTCCTCTACTATACTTACAGTATGTACAGCTTTCAGTCCGACTGACTGGTACATTATGTCAACCTCCTAGCCTCTGTTATACTTACCCTATGTACAACTTTTAGTCCGCCTGACTCGTAAATTATGTCATCCTCTCGCCATCTTATACTTACATGATGTGAAGTTTCAGTATATCTCACCCGTACATAATGTCGACCTCCCGACCTCTGTTATACTTACAGTATGCACATCTTTCAGTCCAACTTACCAGTACATTATGTCAACATCCCGGCCTCTGTTATACTGACAGTATGCACAGCTTTCAGTCCAAATAACCGGAATATAATGTCCTCCTCCCGGCTCATGTTAATCTTGCAGTAAGTCCAGCTTTCAGTCTCAATGAATCGTACATTAGTTCAACCTCCCGGCCTCTGTTGTACTTTCAGTATGTACAGCTTTCAGTCCGATTGACCCGTACATTATACGAACTTTCAGTCCACTTGACCGGTACAATGTCAACGTCACTGCCACTGCTATACTTACAGTATGTACAACTTTCAGTACGACTGTCCCTTACGATATGTCGCTCTACCGGCTTCTGTTTTACTTACAGTATGCACAGCTTTAAGTGCAACAAACCTGCACTTTGTATCGACTTCCCGGCCTCTCTAATACTTACAGTATGCATTTCTTTAAGTTCACATCACATTTTATGTCAACCCTCCGGCATCTTATACTTACAGGATATGAAGTTTCAGTCCACCTGACCGTACATTATGTCAACCCTGGTCTCTGTTGTACTTAGGTTTGTACAGCTTTCAGTCCGACTGACTGGTAAATTATGTAAGCTTCAGGTCTCTGTTATACTTATGCTATGTTCAGCTTTCAGTCCTACTAGCCAGTACATTATGTCCACCTGACACGTACATTATATCAACCATGATCTCTGTTATACTTACATTATGTACAGCTTTCAGTTCGTCTGAGCCGTACATTATTCGAACCTACCGTATTCTGTTATACTAAAAGTATGTACAACTTTCAGTCCGAGTGATCCATTCATAATGTCAACTTCCGGCCTCTGTTATACTTACAGTATGTACAACTTTAAGTAAAACTGCCCCGTACATTATGTCTCTCGGACTCTATTATACTTATGGATTGAACAGCTTTCAGTCCGAGTGACTGGTACATTATGTCAACGTCCTTGTCTCTGTTATACATACAGTATATTCCGCTATCAGTCCGACTGACATGTAAATTGTTTTAACCTCCAATCCTCTGTTATACTTACAATATGCACATCTTGCATTCTGACTGACCGGAACATTATGTCACATCCAGGCCCCTGTTATATTTTCAGTAAGTACAGCATTCAGTCCGAGTGATAGGTACATTATGTCAAACTTCCGGCCTCTGTTATTCTTTCAGCATGCACAACTTTCAATAAGACTGACGACCAGTACACTATATCAACCTCCCGACCTCTGTTGTACTTACAATATGCAAATATTTCATTCCGACCGACTCGTACATTATGTCACCTCACGCCTCTGTTATACTTATAGTATGTACAACTTTCAGTCCGACCTACCCGTGCAATATGTTAACCTCCCGGTCTTTGTTATACTTTCAATATGCACATTTTTCATTCCGACCGACCCGTACATTATGGCTACCTTCCGGCCTCTGTTATTGTTACAGTATGTTCAGCTTTCAGTACGACTGCTTTACTTACGGTATGGTATGTACAGCTGTAAGTCCAACATACCTGCACATTATGTCAACCTCCCGGCCTCTGTTGTCCTTACAGAATGTAAATATTCAGCCTACATGAACCATACATTATGTCAACCTCCTGGTCTCTATTATACTTACAGTGTGTACATCTTTCAGTCGGAGTGACAAGTACAATATGTCAGCCTCCCTGCCTCTGTTATACTTACAGTATGTGCAGGTTTAGTCCGAGTGACCCGTACTTTATGTAAATCTCCCGACCTCTGTTATGCTTACAGAATGTTGAGCTTTCAGTCCGAGTGACACGTACAATATGTCAAGCTCCCGGCCATTGTTATCATTGCAGGAAGAAATGCTAACACTCCAAGTGACCCTTACATTATGTCAACCTCCAGGCCTCTGTTATTCTAAAAGTACGTGCAGCTTTTAGTCGGAGTGACCTGTACTCTATGCAAACCTCCCGGCATCTGTTATTCTTACATATTATGTTCAGCTTTCAGTCCGAGTGATCCGTACAATATGTCAAGGTCACGGCCTATGTTATACTTATAGTAAGTACAGCTATCAGTCCAAGTGACCCTTACATTATGTCAACCTAAGGTCTCTGTTATACTTACAGTATGTACAGCTTTAAGTCAAACAAACCAGTACATTATGTCTACATCCTGGCCTCTATAATACTTACAGTATGTACAGCTTTCAGTCCGTCTCATCGGCATATTATGTCAACCACCCGGCATCTTATACTTACAGGATGTGAAGTTTCACCTGACCGGCACATTATGTCAACCTCCCTGTCTCTGTTATACTTACTGTATGTACAGCTTTCAGTCCGACACGCCCGTACATTATGCAAACATCCTGGGGCCGGTTGTTCAACGTGTGGTTAAATAAACCCATTAGTTAAATTTAACCCATGGTTAAATTTTTAACCTGTGGTTATGTAACCCAAGGGTTAAATTATGTTGTTGAACAATGTTTAACCAGATGGTTACATAACCTGTGGTTAAATATTTAACCAAAGGTTAAATTTTAACAGGTGCCTCCTTGTATCCCACAATGCACTGGGGAGGCCCTGTACATGCATATCCTGTTTACATTAACAACCATGGCAGACGACATTCCTATCAAACAACGGTCAAAAAAAGCTAATTTCACCGCTGAATAAGAGCACGTTATTCAGAAAGAGGTAGAGAAATTTTATAAATTTATAACAGAAAAAGTGTCCAATACAGTTACCCATAAAAAAGCAGGAGGTATGGCAAAACATCGCCGAAAAGACAAGTGCCTTGGGTACTTTGAGAACGGCAAAAGAAGTAAAGGACAAATGGTTTAATACAAAAAAAGCTGCCAAAAAGCCTATACAGAGAGGAAACGGAGCATCAACAAGACTGGTGGAGGGCCACCTTCCAAGCCTTTGAGTGCCGCTGTTGAGCGAGTCTTGAATATGTGTCAAGACAGTGCCTCATTCTAGATAATCGACGGAGTTGAGACAGATGGTAGGTTGCTTACAAAGTCAACACAGGTGTCCCATTTATCATAAAATATTTTATTAATTTAACTTGTAAATTGTAGAAAGTTTGAACAATAATAATACAGAATGCGAACTCGACTTCTTCCCGTTAAGTTCTGTGTCGTCTGCATTGTTTACATTTTTTTGTTCGCGACCTTCACCTTCGTCGATCTCGAGTCGTCATTCTAATCCAGTGTATTTTTGTGTTGTAAAGTGTTTAATACATTGTTTTTGCTACTTGTTAACAGTTTGCAAGAAATTGAAACATGCCAAAGCACGCTGTTCAGGCTTTGTTGATAATAAGATTGATCCCTTCAAAAACACCAGGGTAAACAACTCACTGTGCAGCGACAACAGGTGCTCAAAACTGTAATCTCTAAAATTTGAAGGAATTATAACAAAAGTTACAAAAATATATCAAAAACAACTAAATTTTAGAAAACTAGCATGTTTCAAGTTATAAAAAAAAATCCATTGGCGTTTTTATTATAATTATTGCGGTTAAATAATTTTAAAGATTATCTATATGGGGCTCTAGATGGGGCTAAAAACAATGTTATTTTTCTAAATCACCTGCTTGCTTTAAAATAGTTAAGTACACCCTCTAATTCTATAAAAATCAAAATGTAGTGCATTATATTAATGTCATTGTTCATTATTTTTGTATTTTAAAAATTTTAAATTATGGGACACCAAAGGAAATTAACACAAGAAAACTTCAATATAAATGTATTTTGTTACAAGTATCACCACATCCTTTAGATCATAGACACATATAAAAATCTTCACAGTATTTAATTTTAACAAATAAAATAAGCATAGTATTGTGATGTAGCAAAAGACACTATTCTGTACAGATAAAAAAACGAGTTAGTTATTTTTCATGTAATTAGTTCTTTTTTGTTTAAAAAAATCTGTAAATATATGTTACAGTGATTGAACAGGAAGCAACATTGCCAGAAGAAGATGCCAGTGAGGATGTATTCCAGTCAGCAATGTCTTCACCATCTACTCCTCAGTCTCCATCACTGTTCAGTCAGGATGAAACCACCACCAATACTGCAGTGGTCTTAGAACCTGAAGTTATTATTATTTCGAAACCACTGCAGGAAAGAAACACAGAAATCCAAGAGAAAAAAAGGTAAAAATGCAATAAATCATTAAGGCTACTGAGCATGATTCAATTCAAAACCTTCTTTCAAATCAAACAAAAAGCCTTTATATACATAGATACTCACTTGAATGTGACAATGTGACAAAGTATGGACAAAAATATGTAAAAATTTAATCAGAAGCAAACAAATTAAAAGTAAAAATTGAATATCATGTACTTATAGAAATCTGGTCTTTCAAAATATATAATTATATGACCCTGTACTCACCTGGATATTGCATACACTGAAATAACAGATGCATGTGATAAAACCTCAGCACATCAAAAAGAAAATTGTACAACATTGTATGCATTCAATAATAGTTTTATTTCTCATTTATATGAGATTAGTTGAATTTAAATGCACAAATAAAATGTTTGCATGAATGTGCTTTAATAACACTTACAACAACTTTTGTTTATATCATGATGTCCAGTTATTGGGTAAATAAGCCTGAGTACCTGGAGAAAATCCCTGAAATACAGCAGGAAACGTGGCAAGATTTCCTTATTTATTAAAGTTAGAGTCTAGCACACCCTGCCCTCAGTGAGACTCTATGCCACAACCTGTGTTGACAAACCACATGATAAATAGCAGATGAGTAACTACCTTAACCACTAGGTCACCGTGGCCTTAATAATATGAGAAACTAATGAGTGTGGTTTATTTCTTGTTGATATGTTTGCAGATTTCCTTTCATAAACACCTTTTTTTTTTGCTTTCTGCAAATTTTGATTTAGAATTTCTATTAAAATATTTTTAGAGTTGCTACAAGTTTGTCTGATGTCAAAAGTAAAAGAAAAAGGTAAACACCAGCAGATGTTAATGAATTACAGTGCATGTTTTAAAAAAAAGAAATGATCAAGCAGGACAAAGAACCAATTAAATTAGATTTACAAATAAAACTAGTACAGCAGTTGTTGGATAGAACACCAACCTCTCCCACATATGCACAGCTTTTATCAGCTATGTTTTAACCACTTATTATGGTCCAATCATTGTGTTTTGTATGTTCTTTCTAGCAACTTTTTAAACTATATCATGGCATAAAGTTTGAAAGAGGAAAGTCTGAGTTCCAAGAGAAAACGCACGACCATTGGTATGAAAACGGGTAATGGTACCCTTTAAAATTAACATTGGAGTTGAGCACACAATGCCCAAAACGAGACTAGACTCCACACCCTTAGTGTTAGTAGGCACATGATCAAAAGTAAATTACTAACTGCCTTAACAACTCGGCAACAGAGGCCACCAAAAAATGTTATCAATGATGGATATATCTGTAACATTGTACTGCAAAATTTTGATGCAAGCATGTTTGTTTCATTTTTAAAAAGTGGTAGAGGTCAACAATCATCTAATTTCGTGAATTTTACATGAAAAATAGGATATTTAAGTGGGATTTCTTTTTACAATTAAATTTGTAGTAGGTACATTGTATATAATAGAAAATTGTAATTTTTTTCTAACTTTGCTTCTCTAATATCCAAACATTAATCAATAAAAAAATATTTGGTCATGTGCTTTTCATTTCCAACATTCTAGAAAATGTTAATTTTTACTGCAGCATGTACTAGTACATACATTTTATGTTGCATTATCTCCCCTTGAGAAATTGCACTTTTAAATAGGCAAATATTTGATAAGTGTTAATTCTGCATATGGAATGAAACTATAATTTTTGATATGCATTTAACTAATTAATTAAACTTTAGATGTAATTTTTCAACTGAAATATACCATAAAATTTAATAGTTAGGAATTTAAAAAATGATGGAAGAACCCAGATCCACATGTACCTTTAATAATATTATGTACAACAGTGTTTTATATAGATTGTGAGATATATTTAGTTTGTGTATATGGCTATTAAAATATTTTGATGCCTCAAACTGTCCTTGTCATTTTTTACCTATTTTACCTGTTGGTGTGGAGGAGGGATAACTGATGATAATATTGTTCTAAGAAAAAAACAAAGCAACACAAGATAGTTATTAAAAATATATTAATGTAAAGATCTTGCAACATGTTCCCTAACAGCTCTTCCATCCTGAGGCCCTTAGAAGTCAGGTACTTCAACCAGCTCATATACGTCATCATCATTCAGCAAATCATCTGCAGGTTCTTTTAAGTCTATGGCAATGTTATGAAGAACAGCACAATCACCAATTATTCGACATGTTTTTTCTGGTTTCATCCTTATCTGAAGTGTAACAAGTTCAATTCCATATATTCTAATTATTTTTACAGCTTCCATATAATCTAATTAATCTTGTACCTTATATAATTTTCATGATTTTATTTGTGGATTTCATTTAGCAAATAACACACATGCAATTCTTTCTGTTCAAAGTTTTTGAATTCTTTATTTCTGTACTTGTGGCAGTCAAATCAGTCTGTTGATTGATTTAAAAAAAAATTAAATACTAAAAAAACAACACAACTTTCATTAACCAAAAGACAATTATATATAGTATTGACCATAAAATTGTGTTTGGGAGAATTTGTATTTGATTTTGCAAATTTACTTATTTAAAAAATCACAAAAGTCTTATTGGCCTGGTTGCAAAGCAAGTACCTCAATAACTGAGAATGATTTACAATTTATTGGAAGTAGGTTTTGGGTTTGTGTAAAAAAAATTAAGGAGTTGATTACACAAAAATAGGCCCCATCTTTTGCAAATGTTCTCGAAGATGACGTTCCCAAGTCTGGAAAATTAGGAAAATAAATCCTGGAACACATCCATAATAGCTGGTGCACAACTTCAATACATGTGCAACCGAGATTTATGTTATGTTTCAGAGATCGTGGATGAAAACTGTAGGAGGAGTTGATTACACAAAATATGTTCAGTCTTCTGCAAATGTTCTGAAAAATGATAGGTTCCCAAGTCTGAAAAATTTGGCACAGAATTATAAACACTCCAATAATAGCAAGTGTACAACTTCTATACATGTACAATCTTTCTGTGAAGTTTCAGAGATCTGGGTTAAAAACTGTATGAGGACTTGATTACACAAAATTCATATAATGTTTTCCTCGCCATTCCAACTGCAAGCTTGCCTGCCCACCCATTCGCCGACTTCAATATACTATAACCTGGGCATTAATACGGGATTTGATTTACTTGTCACAGGTAAACTCAATTTCTGACCATTAAATCATCAATTAATGCAGGCAAATCTTCAAATAAAATACAGCTATCTCCTAATTACAACTCACCATCAGTTTTACACCTAATTATTTATATCAGGACCCAACGAATTTTTAACTGAAAAATAGTGTTCAGTGTTGCATGTTTTTGTTTGTGCACTGTAGAGATATAATACTAGTAATTAAAATTGTTATTTATTTATTTGTTTGTTTGTTTACATAATACATTGTTACATTATGCTGCTAAATTACATGTACATACTGCAGCTTTATGCATGACCATGATGACCATAGTAACAAATTTACTTCTTTCAGGGACCCAATTAAATGTAGTTGTATCATTGATGAAAGTAGCATTAAACCACTTCAAACAAACAGCAACTATATATGCCAATCTACTTACTGTTTTAAAGTCATTTATGTTTTTTACTGCTATCATACCAAAAAAGGCTCCATAATTGGAAAAATAAGAATTTATATCAATGGGTGTCGGGGGGGGGATACATTTCACCATTGAAGATGTTACTGTCTTTCTTATTTCAGGAAATACAAAATGTACATAAAAAGGTTACATTAACTGTTTAAACACAAAGGGCTACTGAATACTGACGCTTTTTTAAGTTTCTATATACTAGTACTAGCCATTGAATTTTTTATAATGGCATATTTTAAAGACAGTTGCTGTAATAAAAAAAATTCTTGCTTTGAACAGCCATATACAAATATCACTGAACCGGTGAATGGAATCTAACATAGAATACTTGCTTGTAACTTTGTGAACTAAATTGTACTTGTGTTTAGGTTTTATTCTGTCCGTAAAATGTGGATGGAATGTTTGATTGAATCCTGGATAAAATCTCTTGTGTCTTGTTATCACCCTTTCCATTTTAGTAGTTATTCTTATGCCATTACAGTTTAATTGAGAATAAACATAATACATATGCATACATGGATAAATAATTAATGACAAGTACATCCAATATGTGTCGCACTGTGTTTTTAAAGCTACTAGCATCCAGAGCTCATGTCATACATGTCTTGTTATGTTATACTACCAAGATTTTTCTCAATAAAATATAAATAATGACAATACAATAACATACATCAACCAATATTTTTATTTGAAACCAAATTTTTAAACAGGACAAAAAAGCAATCACCTTTTTAATAAAAAAATTTAGTCAATCATACTGAATGGAATGTTATTTTTTTCTCTACAAAACTTTTCCTCTTACAGAAAAGCTGTTACATTTCTTGGGCAGGTGCATTTTCATTGTACATTCTACTTATTGTGTGTATTTTTTTTTCATTTTAATGGGGAGCCAGGTGGGGTAGTGAGCTGAAATAAGTTTAAAGCCTACTTAGATCCGTGCATTATGGGTTGTGCTTCATGTTCATGAATGGGTTGAACTGAAGGTGTTTTCAATTTAAAAAAGTACTTTTTTTTATTCAACCATGGACAGCAGAGCCTTCTACGTCCTGTCATATGCATATGTATGCGGTATCCGATACTTTGTTGCTCTTTTTCAATTTTACATAAAGTCAAATGCATTTGAAAAAATAAATAACACCATGTAATCTCCATCCATTAATAAGTAGATTGCGTTTCAAATACGAGTCAATAAGAGTTGTCATCTATTTTTTGACAACAGCTGATGAAGAAAACCGGAAATTACCGCTCTTATTGAGGGAGATAATTGAATAATAAGTTCTACCCACCTTCGTGATCACATACTGCTTGAACGTTGATACTGTGGTATCCTTTCCTGTTGACAAAGGCAGGCTCATCTTCAGATGGGGGCTTGTATCTTCACATGCGTACAGTCTATGCAGTCCAATTACATTAGGAAAATGAGCTTGGTCATAGAAGCCATACTTGATGTCCTTCTTTTCTGCTCCCAACGGCCACTTGATAAAATCATTTTTTCGTGCCAATAGAGCATTGGTAACATCTTCTACAACTCTGGAAACTGTCCTCTTGTCGAATCCGAGTGTGTCTCCTATCACTTGGAGGAATGATCCTCTTGCGTAAAATCGAAGCGCAATCATCACCTGCTGTTCCACCGTCAAGGCTATGTTTTTCTCTGTTCCACGTTGTAAATCCTCTTTTAAAAGTTCCACCAAGTAATCAATGGAGTTTCGTCCAAACCTGTATCGAGTTGTGCATCACTCAATCCTTGTAAGTTACATCCTCTAAACCACCTTTCTTTTCTATACTGCACTTGAGGCATCATCAATAACAATTTTCTAGCAGCCATCTTCCGATGTTTAACCACAGGGTTAAATTTTTAACTGACCTCTAAGGGTTTGGTTACTTATTTCATGGTTAAATTCAGATATAACTAAGGGTTAAATTTAACCACAAGTTGAACAACCAATTATTTGCCTGGTTAAATTTTAACCATGGTTAAAACATTTAACCACGACGTTAAATATAACCACACGTTGAACAACCGGCCCCAGGCGTCTGTTATACTTACACTATGTACAGCTTTCAGTCCGACTGACCGTACATTATATGTGAACCTCCCGTCCTCTGTTATACTTACAGTATGTACAACTTTCAATAAGACTGACCGGTACATTATGTCAAACTCCCGGCCTCTGTTATTCTTACATCATGCACAACTTTCAGTCCGACTGACCAGTACATTATATCAACCTCCCGATCTATGTTATACTTACAATATTCACATCTTTCATTCCGACCGACCCGTACATTATGTCAACATCCCTGCATCTGCTTTACTTACAGTATGAACAACTTTCAGTCCAACCTACGAGTACAATATGTTAACCTTTCGGTCTCTGTTAAACTTACAATATGCACATCTTTCATTCCGACCGACCCGTATATTATGGCAACCTCCCGGCCTCTGTTATACTCACAGTATGTTCCACTTTTCAGTACGACTGCTTTACTTACAGTATGTAAAGCTTTAAGTCCAACATACCTGCACATTATGTCAACCTCCCGGCCTCTGTTATCCATACAGAATGTGATTATTCAGCCTACCTGAACCATAAATTACGTCAACCTCCAGGTCTCTATTAGACTTACAGTGTGTACATCTTTCAGTCGGAGTGACAAGTACAATATGTCAACGTCCCGGCCTCTGTTATACTTACAGTATCTGCAGGTTTAGTACGAGTGGCCCGTACTTTATGTAACCCTTCCGGCCTCTGTTATTCTTACAGAATGTTGAGCTTTCATACCGAGTGACCCTATAAATATGTCAAGCTCCCGGCCATTGGTATAATTACATGAAGAAATGCTAACACTCGAAGTGACCCTTACATTATGTCAACCTCACGGCCTCTGTTATACTTACAGTACGTGCAGCTTTTAGTCAGATTGACCTGTACTCTATGTAAACCTCCCGGCATCTGCTATACATACATATTATGTCCAGCTTTCAGCCTGAGTGACCGTACAATATGTCAACTTCACGGCCTATGTTATACTTATAGTAAGTACAGCTATCAGTCCAAGTGACCCTTACATTTTGTCAACACTCGGTCTCTGTTATACTTACAGTATGTACAGCTTGAAGTCAAACAAACCTGCACATTATGTCTACATCCTGGCTTCTGTAATACTTACAGTAAGTACAGCTTTCAGTCCGAACCACCGGCATCTTATCCATACAGGATGTGAAGATTTAGTATCCTTGACCCGTATATTATGTCAGCCTCCCTGCCACTGTTATACTTAATGTTTTTAAAGCTGTCAGTCCGACTGACTGGTGCATTAGGTTAACCTCCATACCTCTGTTATATTTAGAGTATTTACAGCTTTCAGTCCGACTGACCCGTACATTACGTCAGCATACTTATGTCAAGCTCCCGGCTTCTATTATACTAACAGTATGTACAGCTTTCTGTCCGAGCGAACAGCACACTATGTCAACCTCCCTGTCTCTGTTATATATACAGTGTGTACATCTTTCAGTCTGACATGCCCGTACATTATATCATCCCTGGCCTCTGTTATACTTACAGTATGTACAGCTTTCAGTCCGACTGACCGTACATTATATGTACCTCCCGGCCTCTGTTGTACTTACAGTATGTGAATATTCAGTCCACCTGACCCATACATTATGTTAACCTCCTGGTCTCTATTATACTTTGTCAAGCTCCCGGCCTCTATTATACTAACTGTATGTACAGCTTTCTGTCCGAGCGACCTGCACACTATGTCAACCTCCCGGCCTCTGTTATACTTACTATTGTTCAGTGTACAAGATATTACAGGACTGTCCATACATTTCTGCTACAGAAACTGCAGAATTGCCATACATTCAAGGACTATGCACTACATAATTGTAAATACATGGAAGTTAAGGACACTGCATCAGTGTTAATTTATTTATATGCCAGATATCACAAGTTTGCTCATTCGTTATGTACAGTACACTGCATTATTGACCATGAGTTTAAGTACTATGGGCAACAAAACTGTAAATTCATGTAAGACACTACATCATTCACTATATTGCTACGTGTTATTAATACTATGTCAATGTCTCTTCAAATGGACTTTTCATCTCCGTCTGACGTCCTGTCAGCAGCGTTTATACACGAATACAAATATAGTCATTTTAAGGTGTTTCTGTTTGCTAGAGTGATGTGGACTTCTTCTAATACAGATTTATAATATCGACAAGATAAGCTCTACACCATTTTAATCCTTCTTAGTTAAACTATTGTTTAGGGGTGAACGACTTAGGACTAAGACTAGACGAAAATCGCTTGAAGGGATATTTTCGTCATTTATTTATATCATTGGTTATATAAGTTCGCTTGAATTTGCATATATATGGTCTTTTAAAAACATAGACTCACTTAATATTCCAAATGACCATACCCCTATCGTGAAGATTACTTTGAAATGTTCTATATGGTAGTGGTGTGATCCGTCCTGTGATATCATTCGGTTCTTGAAATACTGATAAAAGCTAGATTTTCAATTCAGTAATTAAATACCTGCTGTGTTATGTCTGAATGTCCGTAGAGTTCAAGTGTTTTCATGTTGATCGCTTGTTTTCGCGTAAAGTCTCAAGCAATGTTAATTAAAGGTTTTGATTACACGACATTTTACATAATATGTTACGATTGATACATATTATAGACTGGTAATATTAAAAATGTCAGAATTCTCTTAAAATCGATTGCGATAGCAATGTGTTGTGTTAATTGTAGGTGTAAATCATAAGTGGTTAAATACACATATTCATAATTGAAGATTTGTTCTCTTACAAAGTGTGCATCACCTAATTGGAGTTTTTTAAATTCTATTTTGACACAATACAATTTACTTTAATACATGCATTTGTTGTTTTTCTTTTTGTTTAAAACGTATGAACTTAATTGATAGTAGAAGACCTAAAAATAGCGTACGTTGAAGCTTTTTTTAAAGACATTGCTTTGATTTTGTGACCGTGTTAATCGTCTGTTTTTGCGGGTCGTATCTGAGTGCATTTGTAAATTAAAACCCTCTGGTTTTTAAAACACCGCATTCTTAAAGTGTTTAAAATGTAACATGATCTTCTGTTTATCTCGATCAGACGGACTTGAACCCTCACATTAGTATTGTATATAATGACAACCTTGTATGAAAATAAACAACACATTAAACATCAAATGATGCATTTGCTTGTCAAAAAGTACGACGCAATTTAAATTCAACGTTCACGTTTAGACTGTAGACCCGATGATTTCAAACAAATGAACCATAGGCGAAAACATATTTGTAGAAAGCATCCGTGGTATATGACACCGATTTCGAACAGATAAAAATTGAACATCGACCCTATGCATGATTTTGAATCTAAAAGAATGCAAATAACATATATTGAAAACAACTAAATGGAGGTCTCACGTTGGGTTGTTTGTTTGAATGCTTTTGGACGCCATTTTCAGCAAGATTTCATCTATATCATGGCGTCCAGTTTTTATTGTGGGAGTACCCGGAGGAAACCCCGCACCTGCGGTAGGTCTTACGGGTGTTTGAATATAACAAGTACATGAAAACGTACATAATTATGGTTCGGCTAACAGATAGTGTCGCGTTATTACATGGTTTATTATACCAATTCTTCTTCTTCTTCTTCTTCCTCTTCTTAGCCACTTGATATTGTTCTATACTCTCTTGAAATTGTTTGTATATATCACTTTATATCGATCGTGTATACTCGCTTATATTATACACGGAAACTCGCTTGATAACGGTCTTGCGTATCTGATTTATAGACACTACAACATTGTCTATACATCGATCAATCAGACAGTATCCACACATTAATTCATCAGACAACACAACCTTGTCTGTGCAGTTATTTATAAGACAGCACAACATTGCACATGCGTTTATATGCCAGTCCCCACAACAGTTCTGTGCTAGAACGTAAAACACTGTCCATTCATTTATCTGCCAGACGCCACAACATTGTCCAAACACTATACATAAGATATTACAAAATTGTCTATTCATAATATATCAGAAAATACACCATGACCATACATTTATCTGCAAGACGCTTCTACTTTAAACAGCCATTTATCTATCAAGCACTATAACATTGTGGATACATTTATCTATCAGATCATTGCTCATACGTTCATTTACCAGACACTACATTGTCTATACATCTATATACCAGACACCACAACATTGTCCATACATCTATATACCAGACACCACAACATTGTCCATACATTTATATACCAGGCACCACTACATTGTCCATACATCTATATACCAGACACCACTACATTGTCCATACATCTATATACCAGACACCACAACATTGTCCATACATCTATATACCAGACACCACTACATTGTCTATACATCTATATACCAGACACCACTACATTGTCCATACATCTATATATTAGACACCACAGCATTGTCCATACATCTATATACCAGACACCACTACATTGTCCATACGTCTATATACCAGACACCACAACATTGTCCATACATCTATATACCAGACACCACTACATTGTCTATACATCTATATATCAGACACCACTACATTGTCCATACATCTATATACCAAACACTACAACATTGTCCATACATCTATATACCAGACAACACTACACTGTCCATACATTTATATACCAGACACCACTACATTGTCCATACATCTATATACCAGACACCACTACATTGTCCATACATCTATATACTAGACACCACAACATTGTCCATACATTTATATACCAGACACCACTACATTGTCCATACATCTATATACCAGACACCACAGCAGTGTCCATACATCTATATACCAGACACCACAGCATTGTCCATACATCTATATACTAGACACCACAACATTGTCCATACATCTATATACCAGACACCACAGCATTGTCCATACATCTATATACCAGACACCACAACATTGTCCATACATTTATATACCAGACACCACTACACTGTCCATACGTATATATACCAGACACCACAACATTGTCCATACATCTATATACCAGACACCACTACCCTGTCCATACATTTATATACCAGACACCACTACATTGTCCATACATCTATATACCAGACACCACAGCATTGTCCATACATCTATATACCAGACACCACAGCATTGTCCATACATCTATATACCAGACACCACTACATTGTCCATACATCTATATACCAGACACCACTACATTGTCCATACATCTATATACCAGACACCACAGCATTGTCCATACATCTATATACCAGACACCACAACATTGTCCATACATTTATATACCAGACACCACTACACTGTCCATACATATATATACCAGACACTACAACATTTTCCATACATCTATATACCAGACACCACAACATTGTCCATACATCTATATACCAGACACCACAACATTGTCAATATATCTATATACCAGACACCACAACATTTTCCATACATCTATATACTAGACACCACAACATTGTCCATACATTTATATACCAGACACCACAACATTGTCCATACATCTATATACCAGACACCACAACATTGTCCATACATCTATATACCAGACACCACTACATTGTCCATACATCTATTTACCAGACACCACAGCATTGTCCATACATCTATATACCAGACACCACAACATTGTCCATACATCTATATACCAGACACCACTACATTGTCCATACATCTATATACAATACACCACAACATTGTCCATACATCTATATACCAGACACCACAACATGGTCCATACATCTATATACAAGACACACAACATAATCCATCAATTTATCTCTCAGCTACTACGAAATTGTCCATATACTTATCTACCAGAACTCTTAAATAAACAACTGATAATATTTCATAAATCATTTGCAATAAAACCTTGAAAGTAGGATAGGAAAAAGTCTTTATCACTTGTTGTTTTTTTTTTCATTTCATTTTGTTTTCGAAAAAAAGGTAAAAAACAAAGAACTTACTACAAAAATTAGTCGTTCGTATTGAAAAAAAAAAGTTTATGCATAGACAATGAGTTAATCAAGTTGAACAAATTATCAATGAAAACGACGAAAACGATTCATAAAATAGACTTCTTGCAGTTAGTTTCTTCTCTTTAATTATAAAAATCAGAATATTTCTTTAAAATTATTAGATAGGTATAGAAGTAATTGCCTTTTTGGGGATATTGGGCTGGTTGTAACATATGCATTTTTATTTGTTTCACATAAAGGTAGTAATACCATTTGTCCAGACTGATTGCAGTTTAATGTTTGCTTAATGTTCAAACTAACACATTTTAGCTTTAATTTTTAAACGTTAATTTTATGACTGTTTGAGTATTAGACACTGACTGTCACGAAACAATATTGTGCGCAAATCATTAAAACCAGATTCTACAGTAATCGTTTGGTTCATTTCGATACACATTTCACAAGTTGGATTACATAAATTTCATAGTTACGTGCAGCTGAACGCATTCGTTATACTCAATTATATTGTTTACCCTTGTTAGATTTTTTGCAACCGAAACGTGCCATGAATTTGAAACGTTCATGACTTGCGTGCAATAGATTTGAGTACCTTCAAAATATGCCATGTATTTTTCTATTGCATGACATCATCTGCAATAGATCAGGGAATATGCCGTCGATTTGAGGACGTAGTTCGATCTGAGTCTAACATATGTATCTATCAGGCACTACAACATTGTCCTTACATTTATCTACCATACACTATAAAATTTGTTGATACATTTATCTTCCAGGCCACACAACTTTTTGTCCATTAATTGACCTAAAAGACCCACATCATTGTCCAAACACTTATGTACTAGGAAGTACAAAATTATCCATACAATTATATACCAGATGCCACAACGTTGTCCATACATTTTTACCAGAAATTACAACATTCTCTATGCATTTAACTATCAGACACCACCACATTATCAGTACATTTATCTACGAAACACAAAAACATTGTCTATATATTTTTCAATTATAAACTATAACATTTTATATACATTTGTCCCCCAGACGCAACAACATTATCGATAAATTTATCTACCCGACAACACAACATTGCCCATACATTTTTATACCAGACACTGCAACACCGTCTAAGATGTTGTCTGTCAGAATCACCAACATGATGTTCACACATTTATCTACCATACAATGCAATATTGTCCATAAATTTATACGTCAGACATTACAAAATTGTCCTACATTTATAAACAAGACACGACAACATTATCCATACTTATCCATAAATTTATCTATCAGACACTACAAAATTGTCCATATATTTGTCTACCAGACACAACAAAATTGTCCTCACATTTATTTAAAGACGCCTCAACATTGTCTATACATTTATCTTGCAGAAGCCACAACATTGTCCATACATTTATTTACCACACACCACAGCATTGTCAATGCATTTATTTCCTAACGTCAAAACGCAGTTCATATTTTTATTCACCAAACACACACCATTGTCCATACATTTATCTGCCAGACATCATAACATTATCCATACATGTATCTACCAGACATCACATCATTATCCATCAATGTATCTTCGAGATACTACAAAATTGTCCATGTATACACCACGTTTTGGTATCTGGTAAATGAATGTATGGATAATGTCGTGTATGCTGTTAGATAATTGTATGAACAACGTTTTAATTTCGGGTAGATAATTTGATGGACAATGTTTAAGTGTCTGATAGATGGATATTTTTGTGGTGTATTGTAGATAATGTATGAATAATATCGTGATGTTTGGTGTATAGCTGTATGGATAATGTTGTGGTTTGGTAGATATATGTGTGGACAACTTTGAACTTTCTACTACATAATTATGTAATAGTTACTTGTGTGTAGGGCTGTATCCAGAATTACGGACTGATGAAGGACCCGATACGGACCGTTTATCTTGTTACAGTCCGAGCCAAAGGCGAGGGCTGTAACAAATAAACGGTCCGTATCAGGTCCTTCAGAAGTCCGTAATTCTGATACAGCCATACACACAAGTTACTATTACTTTTATTTCATTGAAAACATTAGAAAACAAACAAGTTCAATAGTATACAAGACAAAATGAACTTTGTTTACCTGTAATTGTTAGCATTTGTGCTAAATTATATGTTCTGTTGATATCAGATACTACAAAATTGTCCATATATTTGTCTACCAGACACAACAAAATTGTCCTCACATTTATTTAAAGACGCCTCAACATTGTCTATACATTTATCTTGCAGAAGCCACAACATTGTCCATACATTTATTTACCACACACCACAGCATTGTCAATGCATTTATTTCCTAACGTCAAAACGCAGTTCATATTTTTATTCACCAAACACACACCATTGTCCATACATTTATCTGCCAGACATCATAACATTATCCATACATGTATCTACCAGACATCACATCATTATCCATCAATGTATCTTCGAGATACTACAAAATTGTCCATGTATACACCACGTTTTGGTATCTGGTAAATGAATGTATGGATAATGTCGTGTATGCTGTTAGATAATTGTATGAACAACGTTTTAATTTCGGGTAGATAATTTGATGGACAATGTTTAAGTGTCTGATAGATGGATATTTTTGTGGTGTATTGTAGATAATGTATGAATAATATCGTGATGTTTGGTGTATAGCTGTATGGATAATGTTGTGGTTTGGTAGATATATGTGTGGACAACTTTGAACTTTCTACTACATAATTATGTAATAGTTACTTGTGTGTAGGGCTGTATCCAGAATTACGGACTGATGAAGGACCCGATACGGACCGTTTATCTTGTTACAGTCCGAGCCAAAGGCGAGGGCTGTAACAAATAAACGGTCCGTATCAGGTCCTTCAGAAGTCCGTAATTCTGATACAGCCATACACACAAGTTACTATTACTTTTATTTCATTGAAAACATTAGAAAACAAACAAGTTCAATAGTATACAAGACAAAATGAACTTTGTTTACCTGTAATTGTTAGCATTTGTGCTAAATTATATGTTCTGTTGATATTTTACATGTTTTACATTTTGTTTAGTAATTAGCAATCTATTTACATTTGTTTGTGGCACATTGAAAAATGGAAATTCAAATAATCTTTTTTTGATCGGGCTGTATCACCGTTACAGTCAGGGCTGTATCAAACTTAGGGCTGTAACAGTAGATTGGATACAGCCCGTTTGCTGATACAGCCCTGCTGAGTCTTTTATTCTTAAACACATTAACTGTAGCTTAAAATACAGACTGCAAATTATCCAATGGAATGGTTTGTTACATTATTGGTATGAAATAAATGTATATACAATATGATGGGGACTGGCAGATAAATTTATTGACAATTTTTTATGTCTAGTAGATAAATGTACCCATAGTGTTGTGGTGTCTGGGTTAGAAATGTATGGACAATGTGTGGAGTAAAGTAGGTAAATATTGGTCTGTCTGATGAATAACTGTATTAACAATGTTGTATATTCTGGTGAATATAGGTAATGACAATGTTGTGGTGCCTGGCTTATACATGCATTCATAATGTTTTAGCGTCTGGTAGATAAATGCATAGACAATATTGTAGTTTTTGGTAGATAAATGCATGGATAATGTTGTTGTTTCGAGTAGATAAATGTATTGATAATGTTGTATTCTCTGGTAGGAAAATGCATTGATAATGTTGTTATGTTTGGTTTTTAAATGTATGGAAAATGTTGCAGTGTCCAGTTAATAAATGTATGGATAATGTTGTGTTCTTTGAAAGACGCACTGCTCTACGGTCCAAACGTGTATTGTGCAAATACTACACGAATATCCAGACATGAATGTTGAATACACCAAATGATTGTCCATACTTTGACGTAACTGATGCTGAAAGATTATTCGGATCTTTATTATCAGTTACACATATGTGTATCAGATACTACAGGATTGTCCCCACATGCATTTTTCATATGTTAAAGATTTTCTGCACATTATGCACCAGATACTATGTGATTGTCCATACATGTATTTACCATACACTGCAAGATTGTACTTAAATTGCCACAACTGACACTTCAGGATTATTCACAGATGCATACATTACAGGCTACAGGATTCTCCCCATATATGTGTTCCAGATACGACAGCATTACACTACGCAACAATTCAAACATTAATGTTACAGATACACTAAAATATCCACACATGTTAACCTTTCATTGACAAAACTGATTCTGAAGTATTATTCAGTCATTTATTATCAGTTACTAGTGGTGTATTATACCCAACAATTAGCATTAACAAACCAACGCACATACTATAATTATAGATTTATTAATTGGTTGGGTGCATGCCTTATGTCTATTGAGCAGTATTTCAGCTATATTGAATACATTAATGGCAACAAAGAGACATACGACCAATAATTCGAATGCCACTGGAAAGGTTTTGGAGTACGACTATTGGCGAAAAACCCACTAACAACGACATTATGGATCAGAATTAATGTAAACTCTGTAAAGAGTATAGCTTTAAAATGAAGATAGCATCTTAGTTGGGTTCAGAAACTATGGAGTTGGCGCTGTCCATATTCATAATGCTTCTGAACTTTTCGATATGGGTTCAGGTTTCTTAGTTTGGATTTAAATTTAAAGATAGACTCGACATTAAATATCGACACATTTAGGCTGTTCCACTGTCGAATAGTTGACGGTATGAACGATTCGTACGTCAGGAACAGTCAACAATAAGGGATCATAATGTTATTACTGTTATGCATGGGATGCATGGGCTTGCTCTGTACAGTTGTCGGTATTAAATTACAAAGATATGCCGGTGAAGAACTGTGATGAATATAGTAAAAACCTTGTAGTTTCCTACGTTTTTTTACGCTCAGCCAAAGGCTTACACCACGTTTCGGTATAAATATTAATTAAATTGGTAACATTTGATAGGCCTGTGACTATTCGAGCAGCCTTTTTCTGCAGTTGCTCAAGTTTATTGCAGTAAACCGTACCAAAGTTATCTCGAACTTCACATACATACTCAAAAAGTGTTCTTATGAAGACGAAATACAAAAGCGTTTTTATAGATTTTTTCCTATTTAATTGACATGTATATTTCCTGAGTACTCAGGTGTCTATCAACATTACATACAATATTTTTAATATTTATGTTCTACTTAGCATCACTGCTAAAAGTGACTCATACATGTTTGTGAAATTTATTAACTGTAATATCTGTGTCATTTAGTGTAAAACATAATTTTAGAATAACATAATTTCTATTTTGACAGGGTTAAACGACATTTACTATTTTAGCGAATTATCGTTCAGCTATATCACTTATATTAATAATGACGGCCCTAGTACCGATCCTTGAGGAACACCAGCAAATAATCTGCAAATATCCGACGACGATTGCTTGACAACTACTCTCTGTTGCCTAATATTTAAGTAGTTTTTAAACCATTCTAATAAATTTTCGTTCACACCATAGAATTGTATGTGTTTGGTAGTTGGTTCTGAAGATTATGTGAACGCCACAGAACAATTACAAATCCGGATACGGATAAAACCTTACAACGCGCAACAAAGTCAGACTTCACAAAAGTGTGAGCAAGCTATGCCCTAAAAAATCATTCAGTCGGCTCAAATGCTCCTGAGTAAGCAGTAATTTTCTTATTGTACACGTCTGCATAGGTGAAAGTCAAACCCAGGATAGGGAAGAATGTTAATTGGTTTGGCTATTATTCATCGTGTAACTAATTCATTTTTATTTCCATTGTTTTAATTATTATTTTTTCACGTTTATTGTCCTTTGACAACGGATGAGTAAACTTATAGATGTGCATCATAATTGTTTGATCTATGCTTTTCTTCAAGATATCGGAAAACGGTGTCAGAGTGTTTAAGGTAGTTAATAATCCATTATTGATAATTTGGTATGTCGCCACTTAGTTGCGGGTTTTACAATCCTTATCATTTGCCACTTTATAGGTTGAACTATGAATTTGAATGTCCATATCATTCCCTTCCGAATGATTTTCCTTGTTACCCATGGGTTAGGGTATGCAATTGTATGTCATGCATTTATTGAAGTAACTTCTATTTTGCTGGCATTTTAGGTATAATGCACTATAAAATGCAATTGAATATCCATATATTTTATTAAAATCTGATCAAGATACACAGGATACACACAAGTTCACCATTATTTAAAGTGACCACCAATGGCGTGAAGATTTGGAAAATTTGTGATTCTTCCCTCTCATAGAATTAGGTTCTTTAAAGATTGATAAAAGCAGCGTGGTCAGTTTAGCAATTAAATTATAAATTGACGAGTTTTGATTACTAGTGTTAAGTTTTGGGTTTTGTGTAGAAAAGTCAGAAAAGTTTAACAAAACACTGTTAATTATTGTGCTATGCGAATTGAGTATCTATATTGAGTACATATTGATAATTGGAGAATTGCGGCTTGTTCAAAATCGTATGTATATTTTTTGGATTCAATATTAACAGTGTAACATGAAATATGTTCTTTAATACAGATAATCGTGGTGTTTACGTAACAAACAAATAACCTGAATCAAGGTCAAACCTGACAAAAATATCACATCTAAAATATCGTAAGTTTCCACTCTTTTGAAAGATTAAATGCAGATAGTGCATTGATGACGTGACAGTGTTAATCCTTTGTTCCATGGGTTATGTCTGAGTGCATTTGTAAATTTAACCCGTCTAGATTTTAAAATACTGCATTCTTAAAGAATTTGTGCGTAACATTATATTACATTTAGCGGGGTGAGACGGACTTCAAAGGATGCGCTTGCGAGTCAACAAGTACGGTGAAATTTAAGTTTAATGTTTAGACCCGATAACATCAAGAAAACGAACCATAGACGCAAGCATTTTTTTTTTTCGAAAACCTTCCCCAGTCTGTGGCACATATTTGAACTAGTTATAGATCATAAACACACTTGTACATTATTTTGATTATGGCAGTGTTAAAAAAGTTTTGTTTAAACAAATAGACACAGTTTGGTGTTTTGTTGTTTGCATATAAAAAGTACATCCAAAGTTGGAAAAAGTTGCAGTTTTGCCAATATTCATTTTTAAAGAACTTAACATTGGGTATTGATAGGTGAATCAGTACTTAAGAATGTTAACCAGCGTGTCCAAAGATATAAGCAACTAGAATTATGCAGCTGGAATACTTCTTAAGAAAAAAAAAGTTTTTAAATCGACGAACAACCAGAGAGAAAAGTTTGTCGTCGATGATTAATACCGATGCATACAATACAAAACAAAAACACACAGAAAATTAAGTTTTTACAAAACCCAATAAAAACTTTCGTGCGCTCAGTAATTCCCAACGAATAGACAGTTCCTTTTCCTAATTAAACAAGTGTCGCGCTACTCATTTTCATGTTTAGGAAAACGTCAAATCCTTGTACAGAAAAATCCAATTAAGCCGACCAACAGCAAGAGCAAAGGGCTAACGGACTATTATACATCCGGAATCATACAACACGAAACAGAAACATAATTTCACACGCGGAAAGGTGTTATTACAAAAACACAATAAAAACCAAGTGTGTCGTCAGCTATTCCAAACATATACGAAGTTCCAATCTTTAATTAAACACGTGCCGATGTATATTTTGTAAAGTTTAGGAATACGTTCCAGATAATGCTCGATTCTCCAACACTTATACACATAATAAAACAGGTTTGTTCATAAATGTATGTTCCAGACAGTGCACGATTGCCCGTACTCTCATATGTTTATATTAACGATTATCCGGACATGTATTATCAGTTACTAGTGGTGTATTATACCCAACAATTTGCATTCACTAACCAACGCACATTCTATACTTATAGATTTATTGATTGGTAGGATGCTTGCTTTACGTCCATTGAACATAATTTCCGCTATATTCAATACAGTTATGGCAAAATAGAACATAGGGCAAGAAGCTTGAATGCCGCTGGAAATGTTTGGAGTATGGCTATTGGCGAAAAAATCTACCTTTTAGTAGCTGCTACATCGGATGTCATCCATGTTTATGATATTCGTAATGTAACCTGACAACCCATAGTGACAGGATAACCCTTATCTGCCACATTGGGACGCGTTGGACATCTTTATGGGTAGAGCACAATGAACCCTCGCGAATCTTCAGTATGATGACAGACCACTGTAATGGACCGAGTTGTCGTCTTTTGAAATGACTGTTGCAAATAATCTTATGAATTCTTCTCCAAATATACAATATATTGCAAACGAACGTTTGTGAAGCATGCATACAATTTATTACAAATCATAGTACACGACATGGGTACAATAATGGGTTGCAGACGTTAAGAGTAAGTTCTAGATTTTCTGTACAGTAATTTGGAAGCCAGAACATGAAACGAAATAATGTTACGAATCTTCATTGTCAGATCCACAACGACATGATGGTTCAGAAATAACGTCACCTCTGTAAATTTTTAAAATGAAGCTAAACATCTTAGTTGGGTTAGGACAATATTGAATTTTTGCTGTCCATATTCATAATGCTTCTGAACTTTTCGTTATGGGTTTAGATTTAAATTTTGAAATATATTCGACATTAAGGATTGATATATCTAAACTGTTCCACTGTAGAATAGTTGACGATATGAATGATTCGTTTGTATACAATAGGGATCATAATGTTGTTACCGTTACGTAAGGGATACCTCGACTTGTTTTGTATAGTTGACATAATTAAATGACAAATATATGGTGCAGAACTAGGATGCATATTATTAAACATTAGTAGTTTCCTACGTTTTCTACGCCAAAGGCTCCAACCCGTTTTGGTATTATTATGAATTAAATTAGTAAACTTTAGTAGGCCTGTGACGATTCGAGCAGCCTCTGATCATGCTTATTGCGGCAACGCACACTAGCGGTATCCCAAACTTCACAGGCATACTCAAAAAGTTGCCTTATGAAGACTAAATAGAGTTTTTCTAGATTTGTTCTATTTAATTCAGATTTAAGTGTCTGTATAAGTATTCATAACGTGATAAAATTTGGTAGGCCTTTGACGATTCGAGCAAATCTAGCTTCAAAAACTGGTCTTACGGAGACTAAATAAGTGTTTCTAGAATTTATTCTATTTAAGTAAGATTAAAGTTTCCTGAATATATTCATTAAATATTTTCGTGACCAATCGTTTGATTCTCTCAAATCGTGATCAATCACAGATTGCATTTGTGAAACGTCATGACTAGAATAGCTGAACGAGGTGTCTGCAAGGAGAAATAAGATCTTCAGCTATATCATTTTTATAAAAAATTAATAATAACGGTCCTTGTACCGATCCTTGAGGAACACCAGCATATTCACTGCAAAGCTCCGACGACGATTGCTTGACAACTACTCTCTGTTGCCTAATATTTAAATAGCTTTTAAACCATTCTTATAACTTTTCGTTCACACCATAGGATTTTAATTTATATAATAACCCACTATTCCAAACTATATGTTTGGTCTTTATTTCTAAAGAGTATGAGGCTTCTTGTATTTGTCTGACTGCATCCTTCATTTAAAATGGAACAGTCTGTCATCTACAAATGCTACACTTGGATATTAATGATATTGATATGACGAGGACTTTTAGACTCCTTGATTGATCTATTGGGTTGTGTTATGGGTTTGTATGAATATATATTTATGCATCTTTACCATCAAGCTGTACCTCATTGGTTAAAATATATGTCAAGCTGTAGAATTGTGTGTTTATTGTTTTGTCTAGCCTTCTATGTGAATTGCATTTCGTTGTTAATCGATGGAAAATAGAGCAAAATCTAGAGCGCAAAACGAGCTGAAAGCCACTGAACAATTACAAATCCAGATTAAGATAAAACCTTACAACGCAAAACATAGTCAAACTAAACAAAAGTGTGAGCAACCTTAGCCCAACAGACTCCTTCAGTCCGCTCAGGTGCTCGGAAAGATTAAGCAGCAATTTTCTAATTTTAGATGTCCGAGTAGGTGAAAGTCTAATCTAGGATAATAATGATAACCAATTTGTCGAGTTTCGATTTTTAATAAAGAGGCCGGCCTAGACACAACACAATTATACAAACATTTATGTTAAAGACACTGCATCGTTGGTAATGTTTTTATATATTACAGGTGTGTTATGTTTTAGAAACTGCACTATTGTTTATACACGTATATACCAGATATAACAGGTTTGTTAATACATTTATGTTGAGACCCTGCACGATTATCCATACACTTATATGCAAGATATAACAGGTTTGTTCATACATTTATGTTCCGGACACTGCAGGATTGCCCATACGTTTAAGTACTATGCACTACACAATTGTAAATACATGTATGTTAAGGCCACTGTATTATTGTCTACGTTTTATTAATACTATGTCTATGGCTCTTCTGATGGACTTTTCATCCCCGTGGGTATCAGTAGCTAAGTTAAGACACAACTGCTATCGCTTCTTAATAAAGTAGTCACTAAAAGGTGTTTATCTTTGCTATATTGATATGAATGTTTTCTAATAAAGTTTTACAATATCGATAACAGAAGCTATACATCATCTTAATCACTTTACGTTTAACTATTGTGTGGGTGGTGAACGCCTTGTGACTTTGAATAGGCAAAAAAAAGTCATATGAAGTACATTAAAGGGATCTTTTTGCATTTTATTGACATAATGCGTTCTATACAATTCGCTTGAATTTACATATATAGTATATATTGTTTTGAAATGTTTTATATGATAATTGTGTGGTTCGACCTCTGATATCATTCGGTTCTTGAAAACTAATAAGATCACGATTTTTAATTCAGAAATTAAACACCTGATTAGTTATGTCTATGTCTCTACGTCCGTAGAGATCACGTGCTAGCATGTTGATCGCTAGTTTTCATATTAAGTCTCAAATAATTATAACGTATTATTAGGACAATGATAATTAAAAGTGTTGATTAGACCACATTTTATATAGCATGTTATGACTGATACATTTGTGTGGCTTTGTTTAAAAAGGTCTGTACTGTAGACTAGTAATTTTAAAAAGGTCAGGATTCTCTTAAAATCGACTGTTATAGCATAGTTTGCAACTGTTCTACGTAAATTGTAGGTTTAAACCTTAAATTGACATATTGATAATTGAAAAATTGGTTCACTACCAAAGTTTGCATCAGCTTATGTGGAGGTTTTGAATTATATATTGACATAATACAATAAAATGTATACTTTAATACAGGTATTTGTTCTGTTTTCGTATGAAAAGAACGACCTGACATTGATAGCGGAGAGACCCTAAAAATATCGTATGCTTGCGCGTTCTTTTTTGTCCGAATAGGTAAAGGCCTTGAGGTCATTGATTCAAATAAGAATAAGCCGTTTAAGTAGGTCTATGAGTACTAAAGCATCATCAATTTTCAGAAATCTTGATACTCTTAAAACTTTGTCCGACATACATGACAAATATGTTGTTGTGCCAGCAGATAAGGCCCCTAACAATGTCATTTTTATCTGAAAAAAGCATTACACAGAGTGTTTAATTAATGAGTTAGGCATTGATAGTTCACTGGGCAATCCTACTTACACATTCACTGCGCTTTCAAAATAGGAGATTATTGAAAATCACAAATCGGTATTGGCATCCTTTGATCTCAAAATCAGAGCCGAAGATTGTGATCTCCCTTTATTGTATTGGATTCCTAAACTTCACAAAAATCCATACAAACAGCCTTTTAATAGCAGGATCGTCTAAGTGTACTACCAAAACACTATCGCAACTCCTGACCACTCTTTTAACAACAGTAAAACGTGACTTCACAAATACAGTGACATTTGCTACCCCAGAAGTGGAATAAATAAAATGTGGATATTAAAAATTCAAAAGACCTGATAGACATCTTGAGGTCTGGATCTCTTCCCCATTGTAACAGCATTAAAGCATTTGATTTTTCAACACTTTATAGGGCTATCCCTCATACGCAGCTTAAAACCAGGCTAACAGATCTTATAAAACGCTGCTTTTTCAAGAAAAACGGAAAGAGACGATTTAAATACCTGGTAATTAGTCATGACAGATCTTACTTCGTCATCAATGACTCCAAAGCTAATATTAAATATACTGAAGACCAAATCTGTCACATATTAGATTTTCTAATTGACAATATATTCGTAATGTTTGAAGGACATGTTTTTCAACAGACTGTTGATATTCCAATGGGTACTAATTGTGCTCCTCTCCTCGCCGACCTGTTTTTGTACTCCTATGAGGCTGAGTTCCTAGAAGGCCTATTGAAGAAGAAAGAAAAGACTCTGGCCCAGACCTTTAATTTCACATTCCGCTATATTGATGATGTTTGGTCCCTCAACAATGCTAAATTTGGTGACTATTTACATTCAATTTACCCTAGCGAGCTTGAAATTAAAGACACCACCAATACACTAAGATCAGCCTCTTATTTAGACCTACTTCTAGAAATAGACTCAGGAAAACTACAAACTAGGCTCTACGACAAGCGTGATGACTTCAACTTTCCAATTGTCAACTTCCCGTTCATCGACAGCAACATTCCAGCAGCTCCAGCGTATGGTGTGTACATTTCACAACTTATACGTTATTCTAGATCCTGCGATCGTTATTCAGATTTTCTAGACCGATCACTGCTTTTGACTGCTAAACTACTCAAACAATGGTTTGTTGCATCTAGGTTGATGTTATCTCTCCAGAAGTTCTATGGTCGGCACCACGACTTAATTGATTGTTACGGGAAATCAGTGTCTCAAATACGATCTGACATTTTCGCTGAGTCATAGGTAGTGTTTCCTATTCCTGGATTTGACTTTTTCCTAGACAAGACAATGAGCAACTCGACGGGTGTCTAATTAGTGGCAGGCACTGCTTACTCGTACGGAGCACATGAATGCACCCATGGTTTTTATTGGTTTCGGGTTTCTCTCTTTCTGTGTTTTATGTTTTTGATTTTGTGTTGTGTTTGTCTATATCCGGATTTGTAACTGTCCCTTGGTTTTTGGCTCTTGTTTTCCGGTCGGTTTTCTTTACTACTTTCTTAAAAGACATTGCTTTGGTTATGTAACCGTGTTAATCTCGTGTTTCTTGGGTCATATCTCAGTGCATGTATCAATTTAAACTCTCATGTTTTAAAAACACCACATTCTTAAAGAGTTTATGCGGTAACACGATCTTCTGTTTATATCGATCAGACGGACTTGAACCTTCCCTATTAGTATTGTATGACAATAAACGGCAAATATCACATATACTGATGCATCTCCGTCTCAAAACTTACGAGGCAATTTAAGTTCAACGTTAACATTTCGACTGTTCTAACAGCTAAAAACGCATCCCCAGTATAAGACACATATTTCGACTAGTTAAAAATTGAACACCTAACCTATTCAAGATTTTGATTCTGAGAGAATGCAAATAACTTGTATTGAAAAAACTAAATGCAATTCTTACTGGCGTTTAAGTGTAATAAGGATATCAAAAATTATACAATATAGGTTCCGCTAACGTAATCGTGTCACGTTATTATACTCGTACGGAGCATATGAATGCACCCATTCTTTTGCCACTCCTGCTCTTGAAAACAACCAGATATCGCATAATGCAACATTTCTATTGGCCCAGAATATTTAGTGATATTGCTCAGTTTTGTAGGTCATGTCCCGAGTGTCAGAAAGGGGTTCAAAAGGGGAGAGTTACCAAAGCCCCTCTTATCAGCATACCACACATGGACGAGCCATTTCAGCGAATAGCACTAGATTTTGTTGGTCCCCAACCTTTATCTGAAAATAAAAATAGATATATTTTAGTTTGTATAGATTATGCAACCAGGTACCCAGAAGCTTTTCCTTTGGCTAACCAAGAAGCAGAAACTGTTGCAGATGCTTTAATCGAGTTGTTTTCAAGAGTAGGAGTGGCAAAAGAATTACTGACAGATCAAGGTTCAAATTTTATGTCCGACCTTATGGTTCAGGTATGTAAATTATTGTCAGTTCATAAAATGTGCACAACCCCGTATCATCTTGCTGCGAACGGTTTTGTAGAAAATTTCAATGGAACACTAAAGAGAATGCTTAAAACATACGCTCAAAGGTATCCAGAAACATGGGATAAATATATACCGTATCTCTTGTTTGCATACAGGGAGGTCCCGAATGAAACTACAGGTTTCTCTCCGTTCGAATTGCTTTACGGTCGACACGTACGTGGACCACTTGCCATCTTAAAAGAAGAATGGGAAGAACCAACCGACAGTAATAATTCGGTACTAAGTTATTTACTTGAAACAAGAGAGAACCTACGTCTGATGACTGAGTTAGCTAGGCAGAACGAGAAAGTGAATAAACAAAAACAGAAAACGTATTATGTCAAAAAAGCAAAAACAAAGAAAAACATCCGATCGTTCCTAGGGTTGATAGGATTTTACAGGAAATTTATTCCTAGATTTGCTCAAATATCTTTACCTTTGACAGATCTAACCAAGAAAAACGTACCCAACAAGATTAAATGGTCAGATATACACCAAAAGTCATTTGATACGTTGAAACAAGAATTATGTAAAGATTCTGTTTTGAGAAGCCCTGACTTAAATAGAAAATTTCTTTTGCAGACAGACGCTTCACAGTTTGGTCTGGGTGCTGTCTTGGAGCAGGAGTTTGAGGATGGAAGACATCCAGTGATGTTCATCAGTAAAAAACTGAGCGGCGCAGAATGTAATTATGCGGTCATTGAAAAAGAATGCTATGCAATTGTGTGGGCAGTAAAAACATTAAAGGTTTATGTTGAAGGTAGCGAATTTACTATTTTCAGCGACCATGCACCTTTACAGTGGCTTGATAAAATGAAAACCAGCAACCAACGTTTACTTCGGTGGAGTTTAGTTTTACAGGAGTATAGATACACCATTACACATATTTCAGGGAAGCAGAATACTGCAGCGGATGCTCTCTCTAGGTGTGACGAATCTTAACCCCTTTGCAGCTATTAACATCATTTTGTGTATATTTGTATGTTTATCTATGTATATTTTATCCATTTTATTTAGATAATTGCGTTCGTTGTGTTGGCTGGACTAAAACTTTGTTCAGTCTTCAGAAGGGGGACGTATGTAACGAACTTCATTATGATATTTATTGTCAGTCATTTGCAACTACTCATATCAGTAAGTGCAGCTCACTCTCTTCCTTACATTGTTTATAAAGGTATGTATAAACTGTACCCTGATTGACACCCCACGGATTAATTTTCGCGCCAGGAAAACCATGTGACTTGCACACAGGTAATTTTACAGGTAAACCCGTGCGGTGGAGCACACCTAGGTTTTGTAGAGAACAGACGTACTCTGCATGTGCTTCAGATATTTGGTGAATCTCAGGATTGTTAGTTTAGAACATGGAGTTTCACAGGAAAATATGCTGAATTTGCTCAGGCAAGAACGTTTATTAATATTTCTATCGGTGTTTATTATTCTTGTCATTTTGGCGTGTCGAACAGACCGAGAGTCCATTCTGCACGTGACGGGTCAATTTATGGTGTAAATTATCTTGTCGGTTAAACACTTGTTTAATTAGGGGTAAATTATTTGTTTCGGGGGTTTTTCCATCGAGTTATTGCTCGGTTTTAGAGAGACGACACGACATGTAGGTTATTCATCCTGCGTCTTAATTATCTACTAGAAAGATCTAACTAAAATCCAGCTGAAAAGTTTATGTCGGAGTAGTGCATAACGCCAATGTTTGTGAATAGCGGAAGTGGAATATCGTTTATACGGATGTTTAAGGTGTATTAACCGAAATGGGTGTAGTGTTAAATTGAAAGTATTAACCGGAAGTTTCAGCGTTACTTTCTGGAAGTTGGAGCGTTACTTACCGGAAGTCGGAGTGTTACTTACCAGAAGTTGGAGATCCATTTTCCGGAAGTTGGTGTAAACCATTTGGATTGTTTTTTTTGAGTACCGGTCGTATTACCTGGAAGAACGTGGCATCATACGTTTGTGTAGTGCGCAATTAGTGAGCTATTGTTTTCCATTTATTTCATTAAAAAATAATCAACGAAACCTCTTCGGAGTTGCATGGTAGTGAAGGATCTACTGTTTGTCGTATGGATGACTGGGACATATTTATATATATTAAATTTTTATTTAACTACTTTTTAGTTTTGTGTATTGTGTTTGAATTTTGACTTTTGTTTGCTGTCATATTTTTGTTTGCACGTTCATTTTTTCTTTTGTGTTCATTTGCATGTTTTAATTGTGTTCAGTTTGTTTGATTTTGTTCAGTTTATTTAGTTTTAGTAAAATATTATTTTTACTTGTGTGTCTATGAATGCTGGCCAACTGACAATCCGACTATCCTACGTCTTTACAGATTAATAGATCAATATGTGTGCATTTTATTATAAAAAAAACTCGTGGTCATTAAAACAAATTCAGTACTAAAGACGTATTTGGCTAAAATACATTTCCTTGAACATCAATAATTTTTAATCGTTCAGCCTTTATTGTTCGTCCATACCCGCTTCGTAGTATTCTCGGAAAACCGTTTCATATCGGTATTGCGTACCTGATTTATATAGTTCCTGTATACGTTCTTAATATCGTTCTCATTATATCCGCTTGATATCGTTGCGTATATCTGCTTGATATCGTTGGTATATACCAAATGAATATCATTCGTGTATATCACCCTGTATCGTTCCCGTATACCAACTTGATATCGTAATGAGATACCGCTTGATATCGTTTTCCATACAAACCTTTTACCTTTTATATAACCGTATTGTATACCTCGTGCATGCACGATTTATATCAATCTTGCTTATCCGCTGTATAATGTGCGTGTGCACCAGCTATTTATCGCTCTTATATACTATCATAATATCGCTTTATATGGTTTCTAATGCCTCTGGCCATTTGTCTAGCCGACTGATTTCGTTGATGTTTACCCGTTTAATAACGCTTTTTAAAAAGGTTTCTATATTTATATCATGTATACAAGATCTTTCAGCGAATATACTTATTTTGCAAAAATAGCCTATTTCTTCAGGATAAACTTTGAAATCGAGGTTGCGAAACAATTGACGTCCGCACTTTTAAAGATTTACTACAGACACCACTTTCTTTTCGAAACAAATAGTTTGCAAATATGGTTGCAGATAGTCAGGACCATTGCTGTAGATACAATATTTCTGGGTGTTGGTTCTGGAGTTTGCCAGTTTATATTCGCATTTATGTCATCCATATATCGTTCGTTTACATGTTCTTGTACGGCCGCATTATATAAATCCTCTTTATATTGTACTTTTGCACTGTCATTGCATCGTTCTTGTATACAAAAAATATACAAGTCCAGAAGATTATGCAACAATACAAAAGACGGTATTTTTGTCAAAATTATAGACACATACTGACCAACGAATGGACTTATTGAATGTCAATATAAATAAATGACGTAAAGAAATCATAAAATATTGATTTTGAATGTTCTCAAAGATATATCTTACATATATAACATTAAATTTGTCTATATTGGCCTTACCATCCGCTGCCCGACGGTGAACGCTCACTTGACTTTGTTTTACAATTCTTATCAAATGAAATCAAAATTACTAAGGGGCCAATCGAAAGAACATGATATTTTTAAAATGAACAGAAAATATATAGCCTAAATCGTGCGCTAACCAATATCTGACAATCTGAAGGTAAGGATAGACAAAACATAAACATACTCAATTGCTGCACACAATATTAACAGGTAACTCACAATAACTCACAATTCGAGAGCAAATTGACAAAAAACAACAGTACACTTACACATGAACAGTTAAATTTGTACATTAACAAAGGACTTACATTCCTTCGAACCATACTGGGTTGGTTCCCGAAGCTCGACAGACATAGGTGCACAGCGCGAACACAGGTAGTGGAAAGTAGCCCCTCTATCTGGGCTTGTCATATGAAAAGAAAGGCTGACCGCGGAACGAAGTGGGTAACGTGTTTAGAAAATTCCACGTTTTTGTAATATTAATACCCCATTTTTGATTTGGTTTTGTGATATGGTGAATTGTAATCGCTACAAAGTCTACATTATCTGCCTCAGTGGCATTCCAAATTTGGTCCTATTGTATTATCGTTTTGTTAGTTTTCATTATTTTTTTATTTGTTCTCACACTAAATACAACTGTAATAATTGCTGCTGGACGATAGGCAAACTATAAACCAATCAATGGATTGCATTGCATGCTTTGTCTAAAGAAAAATATGGACAGAAAAATCAATTACGTAACCAAGCATTTATCCAACGAAAGAAACACCAGTCAATCAACATGCAAAAATGTACAATCCAAACAGAACATTTTTAAAATTTTTATTGCAGATTGTTTGCACAATATTTTAATTTAGGACACGGTGTTTCACTGTTGCTTATTATTAAATACACCTATTACCGACAGGTTGTATATAATACCCATTCATTTTCATCAACGAACCAACTCAAATACTAAAGTGATAGAGGTGGGAAATTCGACATGAATTATAACTGGTTTTACCACAATGCCTTTCGAAATGCCTGTACCTAGTCAGGATAATTGCTGCAGGTGTTTTCCGGAACTTTGTTGTGATTTATTGATTGTTTAGATGTCTGTTTTACGTCCTGTGAGCAGTATTTCAGTTATATTCAGGACGGGAACAAGTTAAGAAACAATAAATCAACGGAAAATAGGGGTGGGATGGGTCATAGGGAATACAATCTTGACTGCCACTTAAGTTGAACTTAACTAGTAGTATTGAGAAGTATTAACGTGGACTGTATTAGCTGTGCAGGCACATAAGACAATTCTCTGTTGGTTCAGATTGAGCAGCTACACAACAACATAGAAACATGACTGTAAATACCAGCTGCAGTTGTTTTCTTGTGGATGATTGAGACTGACTGCCAATGACTGCAAATGACTGATAAAACACTGCAAACGATATGTCAGACAACAATCTTTACTCTGACACTGATTTGTTGTAGGTCACGTAATTTTTGTCTGTTACATACATATTTTCAATCGACTTAGTCGAAATGTGTCTGTCTACAAAATGTCTGTCAGAAACATATTGGATCTATCACTGAATGACACAGAGTTTGGGAATGGCTTACTTACACAAAGTATAAGACATAATACCATCGTTTCTTTTCTACATTCTACACTATTTGTTGTCTGAAAACACGGACAACCCGGCATGCCTTATTGATAAAAAACATCGGACATCACCATCCGGTGTTTTCTCGATTATCCAGAAATATTAGATAATATAACAATGTAATAGATTAATAGTTATGGATTTATGGATAACGTCTTGTTAAATGCCATGCCAACACCAACTGCCCAATCGTAACTGTGGAACCTTCTGCAGACAACCCTCAATTCTAAAGGTGTATTTTCAAAGTGTCTACATTAACACGCTATAGAGATCATTACAATTAGTCTAGACAAATAACCTTTAAAGACAGGCCTATCTGGAACAAGCAACAGGTACACTTTAATTGCATGTAACTCGAGTGCACCGTTTACTCTTAATCTTGCAATATGAAGTCAAGAACGAAACATAATAAGCTAGAAAAGTAAATGACTCCCATTGAAGAATAACTATAACTTAATTAGAATATGACAGAAACGTCTTGCAATATCACAATTACTATCACACAAAATGTCACAGGAGAAAAAGGTAAATGTCAAACACAGCATGAATTCGGGCTCGAATATACGAGCCCTATCAAATTAATAAAATGTCTATCCATTTCGGTTACAGTTAGGTACAATAACTTTTAGTTTAAACGTTTACACATTATTTCTTCGATCCGTTACTACACTCAGACTGTCAACTTAGTAAATAAAAACTGTAACATAAATTGTATTCCATAATCTTAGGTTTATTAGAATATTCAAATACATCCTCAATATTTTTAAAAGATAATTAAAAGACAGCGTCCACAGTAATATACAATGGTCAAAAATACGCAAATACATTTGTATATCAGTTCTCAGCATCGCTTTATCAATCTGTTCTTATTTTAAGCGTTTAAAATAAATGTGTCTACAGATGAACAAGTGCATGATTGTTAAATTTGTAAATTACATTGACCTAGTCAATCAGTAAGGTAGTAAAAATTCACTTAATATCAGTATTTTTACATATGCTTAAATCTCTAGCTGCCTTCAACGAAAAGGGCTAATTTTTAATAACATACACATTTAAACGCGCATTTATATCTGTAACTTACTATTAGCATAACATGTGCAATCGTGAAGTGTGCATACGTACAAATTACAGATTTTCATTTGATTAAATCCGCAAGTGTTCATAAAATATCAATAATTTTACATATGATTTAATCTCCAGCTGCCTTTATCTAAAAGGTCTTTTTTTAATAACATATACATTTAAACATGCATTTATATCTGTTACTTGCTATTAGCTAAACATTTGTAATCGTGAAGTGTGCATAGGTACAAATTATAGATTTTCATTCGCTTAAATCCGCACGTGTTCATAAAATATTTCGAAAATAATATACAATTACTGCACTTGAACGAGATCAATATGAGGTTTTATGGAGCAGGGTGAAATAATATTAAACGAGGCGAAGCCGAGTTCAATATTATTCTACCCTGCTCCATGAAACCTCGTGTTGATCAAGTTCAAGTGTAGTAATTGTTTTATTACATAATTTATTGAGTCATGAAATGGAATATACAAAGTTTTTTTTTATTTCGGAAACTGACTGTCTTTTATAAAATTTATTTCTCAAAAATCGGTAAAATATCGACATAATCCATGAGTAAATGCTTCCATTGTTTATTTCTTGTATAATTTCCCATCCTCAGTCCTTGCTTCTGCATAAAATTTACAAAGATGTGAGTTTAATGCCTGGGATACGCCGTTTCCAAACTAACTGACATATCCGTTTCACGTAAATATTTGGACAAAAAATAATCGCTTGCTCTTTCGATTTGCGAGTGTTGACAGCATCTCTTTTGTTTATGATTTCATTAATTTCCAAGTTAGTAATATCTGCACATCTTCGCTTATTAGCACCACTATCCGCATTACGTTCACTCGATGACGTTACAATGTTACCGTGTTTACAAACAACAATATAATCCGAACATCAGTCAGAACGATAATTTTGATTGGTTTAGGGGATTAAAGAACGCAGATTTGATTTGCTATCGTATTTCCGTTGGGGGAAACATCACGTGTTAGGTATTTTCATTCATAAATTTCTCACGAGAGTGCAATATGTTTTTTTATTGAGAAGAATTAGTTCTTTCGCAAACCAATATGATATTAAATGGAAAGTCACGTGTATTGGTTTAGGCCAATAGGAAATAGCACCAATATATATTATGTAATAATAATATTTATAAGTCGGCGTAAAAAATACATAACAATAATAATGCGTTGTGACAGTCGCATCTGATACTACACCGCTATACACTGCTGAATGTTGCATTAATCATCATTCAAACAAAACAGAACTAATTTTTTATGGAGGTAATAAAAAAGAGCACTTCCGGATAAAAAAACTGATTGACATATGTAGACGAAATTGTTCATATAATAGTGTGTACATATTATATATAAATCTAGCTTGAAACGACGGGGCAGAACGGCAACTCAGTTCTTCCTTCCAATGGCATTTCAATGCATTAAATCAATTTCAAAATTGAATAATCATATATGTTTATTACCTGACAGGCACATGTTATATGTATTTGAAAGAAATACAGGGTAGGATTCACTATTAACGACTGTACAAATGTCTGACCAAGTGTACATGTAAGATTTGTACACCTTGATTAGTGCATTTCAGATGCTGATGCAACTGTTAATTTTGTCGTAAAAATACATACCTTCAACATCCACAAGGGAATTGATTGCATGTTTGTTGATAAATCCATATTTCATTATTGCACATTATTCCACTTCGAATATATTTACATATTTGAGGAATAAATAATTCACTAAAACACAATAATATCCGTTTTATAAGTGCACAGTTAATATTATTAATAGCAGTTACCATTATCGAAAGTATCCTTATTAAAAACATTCCGCATTCCACATTAATATTCTGGAAATGTCTTTACCTTTTCTGCTGAAATTGTAAATCTGAAAAATATAGCATCGAATAAAATACTCAAGAAGCAAAGTGCACGTTATAGTCTAATTGTCCTAATGACGAAATTGCAGCTTAAAACAATCGTAAGATGCCAATAAATCATATATTATGTTTTTATCATGCCCAAATTAAAACGAGTGTAGAAAATGACGATGGGTGCGTATATATCTTAATACAAAATTTTGAAACGGAAAACGAAGAGGTGTAGTTTGTGTATATATTCAACCGAAATGATTGCAGCCCCTGTTGTCAACACTGTTATTTGTATGACAAGCATTGTCAGAGTTTTCATTTTGCCTAAAAGGAAACATATACTCAGTGCCGGCTGAACTTTCATGAACAGTCTGCCTCTACGAATATTTAACTCCTACAGCTATAAACTGCAATTACAGAAAACCGCCATCAGTGAGTGAACTCTAAAACTTACGTGCAAACCCTCACCTCAAATCAATCAAGAACAACTATTGCAATATTAATGCGAATGGAAAACAAATTCATTAAATCAGACCAATCTAGGGCAGTCTAACCACTTAGTGGTCACGAATTATAATGATTAATATATAACTGCAATTAGATTATATTTTCATTTTTAATCCCAAATCTATGCACCAGACAACAAATATCATAAGGGCAAAGAGCTTGTTTGTGACGTGCACTTTTTAAAAAAAAATAACGACACTTAAAAGATACTTCTATGATTCATACTCAGTCTAATTACATTTAAAGCAAACTTTAACTCAGAGCAGAAACAAAAGCGTTCCTTTCCAAATGTAAAACCTGCTCACTCACAATGTCTTATTTCTGTACAAGATTTCATATTTTTTCCATTGAGGTTTTGAATCATAGACCTTTGTCACTCAATCTATATATGTGTTCTTGACACATTTATCTTAGCCATTTACATTAATGAATGTGTGCCTCAGATTCTTTTAAATAATGATATGTTTTATTGTTATTTAACTAGCCGTAAGTGATTGATTCAATTGCTATACTTATACGACATGTTCAGTTCTAAACAGAATTTTAAAATACTTACTTTGTGATGGTAATGTCAACAGCAGTCCTTAAATCATTGACTCGAAATATAAATAACTCTGTGATAACCAGATCTAGTATGAAACCTCTTATTCGTAAATTGGTGACGTGAAAGCAAAATTCCATATTTATTAAAATGAACCAGAACAAAAATCAAGCATAAATTTAAATTAGATTTCTCAATATTGAATCATTATATATTGTATGTGAAAATAAAATAGTTTAATGTACGATTAATATTTTTTAAAGATAATCATAAAGATAATAAAAAGAGCGTTTGCACATTAATGGCGTTAAACAACATTAAAACAAACACACAATCATATTGTCGAATTAGAATATTTCTAGACTTGACAATGAGTAACTCCACTGGTGTCGTATTAGAGGCAGGCAGTACAACCTGTCCATAATACTTGAGTGCACCCGTTGTTTTCGTTGGTTTGAACTACTTACTCTTTGTGCTTTTTCTGTTTGTTTCGTGATGTATATGTATGGCCAAAAAAATTTTAATTTTAAGCACATATTTTATCTGATGATTAAAATACTAACTTCAGATAAGTTATTTCACTAATTTACTAATGATGTCTTAGTTGTACCCAAATTTGCTAAGTTTGAATAAATTTAGTATCTCTAACCCTGCACTACCCACAAATGGGTACACAATGATGCTCCGAGAAAGCAGTGTCTGCTTCGAATTACTCATGAGCAGGTCTGGAAAACTATTTGATCCTATTTTAGCAATTTATTTCTCATGACGATCAATAAAGACCGACCATCTCGGATTAATGCCAACAGACAAAGCAGCTTCTTATTCAATATCGCACATTGTTAAATTATAGGATGTTAATAAATACATAATTCGCTGGTTATCCTACTATATGGAAATTTCAAATTAGGAAAATTAATGTAACTTTTAGTTCTAGTTCAACGAAATAAATATATAGTAATTAGTTGAGAATGTTTTGGGTAATTTGGTAGCAAAATACAATTTATATGAGGAACGAAGCAATCATACCGACCAATATTCCGGAAACAATAAAAGAATGAAGGACATACTACAGCATCGTGGTTAATCGAAAGGGACCAGAGAAACACTAATATAATAAGCGAAAGGGTTAGAAAGGGTGCTCAAAAAGTGTCCGCAAATCCTGCTTCATGCGTTTCATTCGTTATGTAAATCAGGCGCATATCCAGTAATAAGGCATAGACCGCGAAATCATTATCTTTAGTAAACAAAAAGTGGCTACGAAAAATGAATAAGTCAATTGTCATGTGTGATATAAATATGTGTAGCGGTCAACTTAATCACGATAACAACGTAAAATTTTCTAAATGATGACTTTAATCTTCCCATTATGAACCCTGGTAAAGTTGATTTTCTGCCACAACAATTTAGAAGGCATAAATGGCCATCAATGGGGATTAATTGTTACCTATTGTAAATTCTAAAACGTATGACACAAACATGAACTGAGTGTCAAGTCTACCACTATTTTCAAGTAAAGAAGTATTAGTTTGATGTATAACGAAATGAAAACAACAGACGATGAAACGTCGAAACATTGTCATGTCATGCGATTAAATAAATACTGTATATTATTCAGTTCACTTAAACATTTAAATGTTGCGCCATGTCTGACGAAATACAGTGACACTTCATATTATATATTATGATGCCATCTTTCTTAATATGAGTACATTGAATGTTTAGACAAGTTTACAAATATTTTAGAACATTTCGCGTAATATCTTCTTTTGTGAATCGAATTCATTCCCTAAAGTAATAGCTAAAAAACTGGATAACGTGAAAGATCAAGGATGATTACACAAGCCAACCACAATGTTTATATATTATATAGCACTTGAATTATAGCATGATACCGTTACTGCCTTTCGCTTTCGTTCTTTTATTCCGATTTTATACCGCTCTTGTATACTCGTTTTATATCATTCTTCCATACGGTTTGATATCGTTACAGTATGCAGGTCTATAGGCTACCAGAGCTTCTTAATCAATATCGACCCTTTATAAATTATAGGATTACACAATACGCTGGTTATGCTACTATATGAAAATTTCAAAATTGGAAAATCAATGTACATGTTAGCTCTAGTTCAACTAAATAAATATATAATAATTAGTTGAGAATGTTTGGGGTAATTTGGTGGCAAAATATAATTTGATATGAGTAAAGAACAATCATAACGACCAATATTCAGGAAACAACAAAAGAATGAAGCATACGACAGCACCATAGTTAATCGAAAGGGACCAAAGAAACACACAGCACGAAAACTAAACACGCCACAAACTAAACTTTGGAAGCAAAAGGGTTAAAACGGGTGCTCAAAAAGTGTTAGCAAACCCCTGCTTCACACGTGTCATTAGTTAAGTCGATCAGGATAATGCACAGTAACTAGGCATATACCAGGTAGTCATTATTTAGTAAAACGAAACGTGGCTACGAAAAATGAACCAGTAAATTGTCATGTGTGATATAGTTATGTGTAGTGGTCAACTTAATCCCGATAACAACCTTAAGATGTCCTAAATGATGACTTTTATCTTCCAATTGTGAACCCTGGTAAAGTTCATTTTCTATCAACAGTTTTTTAAATTGTTTCTCCATTACTGCTACAAACATTTAGAATGCATAAATGGTCATTAATGGAGATTAATGTTCCGTGTTGTAAATTCTAAAATTATTACACAAACATGTACTTAGTATCAAGTCTAACACTATTTTGACATAAAGAAGTATTAGTTTGATGTATAATGAAATGATAACAATAGAAGATTGATTAATACAACTTACCTAAATACACCACTAACATAACCACGTCTTAACAGTACAACGAAACGTCGAAAAATGGTCATGCGATTAAATAAATACTATATGTTATTCAGTTCACTTAAACATTTAAATCTTTAGCCATGTCGCACTTTAATTACCGTTTGATATCGTTCCTGTATAACAGTTGTATATACTTCATTTTGATCGTTTCGTCACTTGTTTTATATCGCATATGTATATAGTTCTTTATTTGCTCTTAAATTTCCGGTTGATATGGTTCTTCTGTACCTTTATAACCATTATTTATAGTTATCACATACCCTTTTTATATTGTGCTGTATACCCGTTTTGTGTTGTTCTTGAATTCCCACTGTTTATCGTTCTAGTATAGCCATGTTTTATCGTTCTTATATACTGGTCTTAAATAATTCTTTTGTACCGATCTTGCATTGCTTCCTTATTTCCTTTTTATATCGTACTTTTATGCACGTTCTATACGGTTCTGCATACCCGTTTTATTTTGATCATTTATACCGGTTTTGTATCGATCTTGAATTAAAATTTATAGTGCCCCAGCATTACAATGTTCTATGCAGCCACTTAACGTCTCTTTCTCGACTTAGTGGATAACCGCCTGATAAGGTTCTTGTATATCCATTTCATTTTGTGTATACCCGTTTTATATCATCCTTGTATTAACACCTGATATCATCCCTTTTTATCAGTTTTATGTAAGTTATATTTCGATCTTGAATTTTCGCACTACATCGCACTGTTATACTCAGTTTATACTGTTGTTGTACACCATATTCATACCGTCCTGTTACACCAGACACTATACGATAGTCCACACATGTGTGTAATCGATAGTACAAGATTAGACACATATGAGTGTGCCAGACCCTACACAATTACCCAGACATGTATTTACACAGATTCTACAGGAATGTTGACACATGTGTGTAGAAGATTCTACAGGATTGATGTAACTGACACTACAGGATTATCTACACTATTGTATGTGATACAATACGGTCATGATACACGACATGTGCTGTTAGTTACTACTGAATTGTCCACACACATGTATTTACCAGAGTCTACAGCGTTATCCAGACATTATTACCACATAGTACAATACTCCCCACACATGTATGTACTAGATATAACAATGTTTTCCACAGATGCATAATCGAGACACACACGTATTTTCCGAATCCTACACGATTACCACTCGTGTCTCGCAAGTTATTACATAATGGGTCTACACACATCTGTACCAGATTCTTTTGGACTATCTACTCATAAATGTTCCAAGCACTACAATACTTTTTTACGTACAGTCACTACAGGTTTATCCACACATGTATGTTCAAAATACTACAGAGAATCCACAACTGCTTTTGATCAGATACTGAACAGTTGACCACACTTGTATTACCGAATACTACAGAATTAAACATCCATTCCCATAGCAGACATTGCATGAAACTTATTGCATCGATGTAACTTACACCAGGATTATCCACACCAGATACTACGGTTCACACATGTATGTAAAGATACGATAAGGTTGTCCACACTTGTATGTAGCATACACTACAGGATTTTCTCCTCAATAGTCCTCCAGATACTACAAGATTACACTACACTACGCTTTAAATACGCATGTCATATATTTTGTATAATACACCACATGTGTATTTCAGGTGCTACATAAATGATCCAACATGTATGCAAAAGATACTACAAATTGTATGCATCATATACTACAGGACTATACACACAATGCATACCAGATGTTATAGGATTATCCAGACATGTCTGTACAAGATACTAAATGGATGTCCCCACACGTATGTGGCAGATTCTGCAGTATTACCCTTTATTTACCAGACACTGCAAGATTGTACTACTGCTGGATTGCTCTTCACTACGATCCACGCACTGTATGTGCCAAATACGAAGGCTTATCCACACCGGTAGTTAAATATACAACATGATTGTTCTACATTTACTTAACTGACACCGAAGGATTGCCTCTACATGTATGTTTCACATACCAAAATGTTGTCCATACCAAAATGTTGTCCACACTTTGTGCACAAGATACAGTATTATTCGTACATGTATTACAAGTCACAACACGATTGGCCCGATTGGCCTCACAGGTATCAACCGGCTACTACCACTATGAACCAAAATAAGGGCTGACATTACCATGCACAGTAACTAAAACAACAGTATTACATTATTTATATACCTGGTACTGCATAATAGTCCTTGCATGATGTAAAACATACTACAATATTATCCACACATGCATGTACTGATACTACAGGATGGTCCACTCATGTACGTACCAAATACTACAAATTTCACCACAAACGTATGTTAAAGATACTACAATATTGTAGACTATTCACGTATGCATGTACCAGAGACTACAAGAATGTTCAACAAGAATGATCGATCGTACATGTATGCAAAAGATACTATAAGATTATCAGACAATGATGTACAACATTTTATAGGATTATTCAGACATGTGTCTACCTGATACTACTGAATTGAAAACGCATTTATGTACCAGACACTACATGATTGGCCTTACGTTGATATACTGACACTACAGGATTTCTCACAAATGTATGTACATGATATTACATGATTGTCTACACATATATGTAGCATATACTACAGAATTATCAATACAAGTATGCACTAAAAACTGCTGGAATGTCCACAGATGTATGTAATAGGCTTTGCGATGCATTGATCATTACATTGGTGTTACTGGCATTGCAAGATTATCTGCACATTTATGATTATCCCCTTACCACAGAGTTGTCCTGACATGCCTGTAGCATTGACTCAACTTGCTGACTGTATCGGTTACTGAAGGCGGACCAAATAACAGTAAATTAAATTCCGACCTGAATAGAGGATATGCATAAAATATCATCAAAGAATATGCGAATGATTCTCGCAATTATTTGCAGATTCGAAGAAATTAAAAATAAAATTCATTCATTGTTAAAAAAACATACAAAAGATGTCATTTCAAATTTAATTTCATTTAATCAATTTACCACTGCAATCTGTGCTGTTTTGCGTTAATTAAGTTTAAATTATATTAACGGACATCATTATGGTTGCATTTTACCATTATAAATGTAATAAGTACAAAACATGTTTCAAGGTAATATGTTCGAAATTCAGTTCCAGCATGATAAAAACGATGTCAAAATAAATCTGTTTATGGAAAAACGCCGAACTGTATAAAGTTCTTGTTTATTTGTTCTCCCGAACTCGTGCTTGCCGCTTACGTCGGCAAACTAAATATTGACAAATAATACGCATTTAATGAGTAATATAAAAGACAATACCTCCAGAGGTGTTCAAAAGACAAATTGCTTATTTATGGCTCGCCTAGAGTACATTAAATTTTCATTTTGAACTGTCTAGACATGAAAAGGAATGATATCATTTTTTAATTTGTTATACCGAACTCGACGAATGCACACTTGTTATTTTACGGTGACCTAGAAAAATCGTCTATTGATAAGACTATTGACTTTTAACAACAAAGCCGAAATTCAGTACATTTTACGAATCTCCCTTGAACTAGTTTTCTACAGAATATGAACTTTTTTTATTTACAATGATTCTGTATTATTGTTGACATTAAATAAATTTTAAAAACACCAGAAGAAAATAATATATCAATAAAAGCATAACGGAGGGCAAGTTCATAAAGTGTTTCTCAATGTTATAACGTGATATGCAAATACCAGACCTCAACGTTACCGTCCTGACATTTTAATATAATTCAACCTAAACATACACATAGCATATGCTTTTGGAATACCTCATTTTTGACATATACCAATGTGTTACGATGGCAAGAAATGATTTAAATATGAGATACGCAAACTGAATTCAACAGCCCAAATAGATATTACAGGTTTATACTACACGGCGATCCGCACGTGTTTGTTCCAATGTAACAATATGTAAAGTAAACAACCTATGTCCTATAATTGACGTAACTGAGAATGCAGGATTATCCTCACATTATTACCGGATAGTACAATATTTTCCACACATATATGTACCAAATATTACACGATTATCCACTCTTTTTTACCAGTTACTACAGAATTGTATGCACGTATATGTAACAGATGCTTCTGGACTGTCCACAAATATATGTTCCAAGCACTACATGAATGTTCTTACATTGAAGTAACTGACACTACAGGTTTATACAGGCATGTATGTACAAGATACTACAGACTGTCCGCACTTGTTTGTATACGATACTAGATGATTGCCCACACTTCAGATGTATCCATGTTAAGTACAATATACTACAGATTATTAACACTTGTTAGGGTACCATATAATTATCTAGACATTTGTGTACCAGATACTACATGGATGTCCATACATTCCCTTTCTAGACGCTAAATGCTTGTCCTTACATTGGTGTAACTTAACATGCTAGATTAAATTCATATGTATATAAAAATACTACTGGAATACACATACATGTAAGTAGCAGATTATGCAGTGTTACCCATACATTTAGGTATCAGACACTGCATGGCAATAATAATCCTGTAGTATCTAATACTTACATTTGAGGTCAATCCTATAGTATCTAGTATAAACATGTGAAGAAAATTATTTAGTATCTAGTGCACTCATATGTGGACAATTATGTAGTATATAGCTCATACAATTGAGGACAATCATGTAGTATCTGGCGCATACATGTGTGGACATACCTCTGGCTTCTATAACATATATGAAATTATATGCAATGGTACATACATGTGCAGACAATACTGTAGTATCTAGTATAGATATGTGAGGTCATTACTGTAGTTTCTGTTACATACATTTAAAGTCAATAATGTAGTACCCAGTACATACATATGTCGATAATCCTGTAGTGTCTAGTATATACAGTCCAGGTCAATCATGTACTATTTGCTAAATACATGTGAAGTCAATCATGTAGTATCAAGCAAATACATGCGAGACCAAACCTATAGAATCTGATACATTCATTTGCGTATATTCCTATAGTAATTATTGCATACGTGTGTAGCTTATAGTACATTCATGTGTGGAAAAACCCTGTCGAACATACATGTGAGGTGAACCTGTAGTATCTATGACACACATGTGAGGTTATTCATGTAATGTATGGCACATACATGTGTAGATTATGGTATATTATCTGGTACCAAAACGTGTTGACAATCATGTTGTATCTAGTGCATACATGTCTGGACAATCTGTATTATCAAGTGCATACACGAGTGGGCAATACTGTATCACCCAGCGTAGTAGTATCAAGTAAATACATTACATACATGTCTCGACAATCCTGTAGTATCGGATACATACACGTGAGGCCAATCCTGTCTCACCCAGCGCATGCATGTGTTTAAAATTCTGCAGTTACATGCATGTCATGTTCATCCTGCAGTATCTGGTATATACATGTGAGCTCAATCCTGCAGTATCTAGCACATACGTGTAGTCCAATCCTGTAGTATCAGGTAAATACATGTAAGGTTAATAATGTAGTATCTGGTACATACATGTAAGGCAATTATTGGAGTATTCAGTACATACATGTAAGGCAATTATTGGAGTATTCAGTACATACATGTTGGGTCAAAATCACGTAGTAACTAGTACAAACATGTGAAGTCAATCATGTACTATCTGGTACAAACATGAGCGAAAAATCCTGTATTATGTGCTGTATATATTTGAGCTCAATTCTGTAGTATCTAGTAGATACAGTTGAGGTCAATCCTGTTGAAGCTGGTACAAACGTGTGAGATAAATCCTGTAGAATCAAGCACATCCATATGACATCAATCCTGTAGTATATGTTATAGTCATTTTCGGACAATCATATAGTATTATATAGTATTATATAGAGTGTACTCGACTCCAATCTTAAGTGACAATGATTGCCAGTTTTCCTACCGCAGGTCGGGGGTTTTCTCCGGGTACTCCGGCTTCCTCACCCAATAAAAACTGGACGCCATGATATAGCTGAAAAATTGCTGAAATTGGCGTTAAACACCATAAAACAAACCTACTGAACCGTGCATTATGGCACCTCCCGGAGTCTGTTATACTTACAGTATCTTATAGTATGCACATCTTTCAGTCCGAATTACCCGTGCATTATGTCAACCTCCCGGCCTCTGTTATACTAAAGGATTGTACAACGTTTAGTCCGAGTGACTGGTACATTATGTGAACATACCGGCATTCAGTGTGACTGACTTACACGTTATGTAATCCTCAAAGCCTATGTTATACTTACAGTATGTTAAGCTTTCAGTCGGACTGACTCGTACAGTATGTCAACCTCTCAGAGTATGTTATACTTACAGTATGTTCAGCTTTCATTCCGACTGACCCGCATATTAGGTCAACATCCATGAGTCCGTTATACTGACAGTATGTATAACTTATGTAACAGTATGCACAACTTTCAGTTCGACCAACTGGAACGTTATGTCAACTTCCCGGCCGCTTTTATATTTTAACATGTACAGCTTTAAGTCCGACTCAATGGTTTATTTTGTCAACCTCTTTGCATTTTATACTTACATGATGTGAAGTTTCAGTCCACTTGACCTGTACATTATGTCAACTTATCATCCTGCGGTTATACTTGCAGTCTGCACATCTTTCAGTCCGAATTACCCGTACATTTTGTCAACTTCCCGGCCACTGTTATACTTACGGAATGTACAATATTCAGTCCGAGTGACTGGTACATTATTTTAACCTATCGACCTCTGTTAAACTTACAGTATGTACAGCTTTCAGTCCGAGTGATCCGTTCATTAAGTCAATCTCTAAGCCTATGTTATACTTACAGTATGTTCAGCTTTCAGTCTGACTGACCTGTACATTTTGTCAACCTCTCAGAGTCTGTTATACTTACAGTATGTTAAACTTTCATACCGACTGACTCGCATATTATGTTAACCTCCATGAGTCTGTTATACTTACAGTATGTACAACTTTCAGGCCGTCTTGCAAGTACATTATGTCAAAAATGGCCTCAGTTATTCTTACAGTAAGTTCAGCTTTCAGTCATGTACAATATGCCTCTGTTTTACTTGCAGTATGCAGAACTTTAAGCCCAAAAAACCTGCACATTTTTGCCAACCCACCCGGCCTCAGTTATACCCACAGTATGCACAACTTTCGGTCCGACTGACCGAAACATTATGTCAATTTCCCGGCAGTTGTTGCACGTTCAGTATATACAGATTTTAGTCCGATTCAACGGCACATTATGTCAACATCCCGGTATCTTATTTCTACAGGATGTTAAGTTTTATTATACCTGACCCATACATGATGTCAACCTCCCATTCTTTGTTATAATTATAGTGTGTACATCGTTCAGACCCATTTACCCGTACTTTATGTCAACCCTGGCCTCTGTTATACTTACATGATGTACATCTTTCAGTCCGAGTAATCAGTATATTATGTCAACCTCCCGGCCGCTGTAATACTTACAATTTATTCAGCTTTTAGTCCGACTAATCCGTACATTATGTCACCCTCCCATCCTCTGTTATACATACAGTATGTTCAGCTTTCATTCGACTGACCCTTACATTATGTCATCCTATCGTCCTCTGTTATATTTAAAGTATGTGCAGCTTTCAGCCCGAGTGTCCCGTACATCATGTAAACCTCCCAGCTTATGTCATACTTACAGTATGTACAGCTTTCAGGCCGAGTGACTGGTGCAATGTTTCATTCTCCTAGCTTCTGCTTTTCGTAGATTATGTACAGCTTTAAGTCCAACAAACCTGCACATTATGTCAACCTCCCGGCCTCTGTTATATTTTAATATGTACAACTTTCAGTCCGACTCACTCGTATATTATGTCAACCTCTCGGCATCTTATACTTAGAGGATGTGAAGTTTCAGTCCACCTGACCAGTACATTATGTCAACATCTCGGCCTGTGTTATATTTACAGTATGCACATCTATGACAGACATCAATTCGAGTGACTCTTATATTATGTCAACCTCCTTGCCTATGTTTTATTTACTGTATGTACAACTTTCAGTCCGAGTAACCTGTACAATATGTCATTCTCCCGGCTTCTGCTTGACTTACAGTATGTACAGCTTTAAGTCAAACAAACCTGCACAATGTCTACCTTCGGGCCTTTATAATACTTACAGTATAAACAGCTTTAAGTCTGTCTCACCGGCACATTATGTCAATTACCCGGCCTCTTATATTTACAAGATGTGAAGTTTCAGTTCACCTGTCGCGTACATTATGTCAACCTCCCTGTATCTGTTATACCTACAGTGTGCACATCTTGCAGTCCGAATTTCCAGTACATTATGTCAACCCTGGCTTCTCTTTTACTATCAGTATGTACACCTTTCAGTCCGACTGTCCCGTACATTATGTACACCTCCCGGCCTCTTTTATACTTTCAGTCAGTGTGTACATCTTTTAGTCCGACTAACCCGTACATTATTTGAACCTCCCGGACACTGACCGGAACATTATGTAAATATTCAGGCATCTGTTATACTTACAGTAAGTTCAGCTATCAGTCCGAGTGTTATGTACAATATGTCGTTCTCCCGGCTTCTCAATTACTTACAGTATGTAGAGCTTTAAGCTCAACAAACCTGCACCTTTTTGCCAACTTCCGGGTCTCTGTTATACGCACAGTATGCACAGCTTTCAGCTCGACTGACCGGAACATTATGTCAACCTCCCGGTATCTTACACCTACAGGATGATAAGTTTAATTATACCATACCCGTACATGATGTCATCCTCCCAGCCTCTGTTATAATTATAGTAGGCACATTGTTGTAGTCCGACTTACCCGAACATAATGTCGACCTCTCGGGAACTGTTATACTTAAGGTTGGTACAGCATGTCAGTCCGACTGACTGGTATTTATGTTAACCTCAAGGCCTCTATTATACTTACAGTATGCACACATTTTAGTCGGAATAACCCGCTACATTATGACAACATATCGTCAACTGTTATACTTACCGTAAGCTCAGCTTTCAGTTTAACTGACCCGTACATTATGTCAACCTCCCGGACTCTATTATATTTACAGTGTGTTCAGGTTTTAATCCAACTGACCCGGACATTTTGTCAAGCTCCCTGCCAATGTTATACTTACAGTAAGTACAGCTATCAATCTGAGTGACCCTTACATTATGTCTAACTTCTGGCTATGATATACTTACAGTATATACAGCTTTCAGGCCGAGTGACCCGTACAACATGTCATTCTCCCATCCTCTGTTATACATACAATATGTTCATCTTTCAGTCCGACTGACCCGTATATTATGTCACCCTATCGTCCTCTGTTATATTTAAAGTATGTGCAGCTTTCAGCCCGATTGTTTCGTACATTATGTAAACCTCCCAGATTCTGTTATACTTACAGTATATACTGCTTTCAGACCGAGTGACCTGTACAATGTGCCATTCTCATGGCTTCTGCTTTGCGTACATTATGTACAGCTTTAAGTCTAACAAACCTGCACATTATGTCAACCTCCTGGCCTCTGTTATAGTTACAGTATGCATAAATTTCAGGCCGACTGACCGGAACATTATGCCAACCTCTCGGTCCCTGTTATATTTTAATATGTACACATTTCAGTCCGACTCACTGGTACATAATGTCAACCTCTCGACTCTTATATTATGTCAACCTCCTGACCTATGTTATATTTACAGAATGTACAACTTTCAGTCCGAGTAACCCGGACAATGTCATTCTCCCAGCGTCTGCTTTACTTACAGTATGTACAGCTTTAAGTCAAAGAAAACTGAACAGTATGCTTAACTCCGGGCCGTTTTAATATTTAGAGTACATACAGATTTTAGCCCGTCTCACCGGCACATTAAGTCAAACAAACCTGCACATTATGTTTAACTCCGGGCCTCTATAATATTAACAGTATGTACAGCTTTCAATAGGTATAACTGACGCATTATGTCAACCACCCGGCATCTTATACTTAGAGGATGTGAAGTTTCAGTTCACCTGTAGCGTACATTATGTCAACCTACCTGTCTCTGTTATACCTACAGTGTGTACATCTTGTAGTCAGACTTACCGGAACATTATGTTTACTCTGGCCTCTGTTATACTTGTGTACATCTTTCAGTCCGACCAACCCGTACATTATTTGAACCTCCCGGCTTCTGTTTTTACTTACAATATGCACATCTTTCAGTCCGACTGACCAGAACGTTATGCCAACAATACGGTATCTTACACTTACTGGATGTCAAGTTTCAGTCCACCGGACCCGTACATTATATCAACATCCCGATCTCTGTTATACTTACAATGTGTACATCTTTCAGCCCCACTTAACCGTACATTAAATAAACCCTGGCCTCTGTTATACTTACAGTATGTACAGCTTTCAGACCGAGTGACGCGTACAATGTGCCATTCTCCTGGCTTCTGCTTTACGTACATTATGTACAGCTTTAAGTCCAACAAACCTGCACATTATGTCAACCTCCCGGCCTCTGTTATAGTTACAGTATGCATAACTTTCAGTCCGACTGACCGGAACATTATGTCAACCACCCAGCCTCTGTTATACTTACAGGATGTGAATACTCAGTCCACCGGACCCGTACAGTATGTCAACTTCCGTGTCCCTATTATACTTTGAGTGTTCATCTTTCAGTCCGACTTACCCGTAGATTATAAAAAACCTCCCGGCCCATATTTTACTTACAGTATGTTCAGGTTTTAGTCCGACTGCCCCGTACATTATGTCAAGCTCTCGGCCTATGTTATACCTACAGTAAGTACAGATATCAATCCGACTGACACTTACATTATGTCAACCTCCTGGCTACTGTTATACTTACAGTATGTGAAGCTTTCAGTTAGAGTGACCCGTTCAATATGTCACTCTCCCGGCTTCTACTTTACTCACAGTATGTACTGATTTAAGTCAAACAAAATTGCACATCAAAAAATGAAGGAGTTGGTTACACAAAAATAGGCCCCATCTTTTGCAAATGTTCTCGAAGATGACGTTCCCAAGTCTGGAAAATTAGGAAAAGAAATCCTGGAACACATCCATAATAGCTGGTGCACAACTTCAATACATGTGCAACCGAGATTTCTGTTAAGTTTCAGAGATCTTGGATGAAAACTGCAGGAGGAGTTGATTACACGAAATAGGTTCAGTCTTCTGCAAATGTTCTGAAAGATGACTAGGTTCCCAAGTCTGAAAAATTTGGCACAGAATTATAAAACACTCCAATAATAGCAAGTGTACAACTTCTATACATGTACAATCTTTCTGTGAAGTTTCAGAGATCTGGGTTGAAAACTGTATGAGGACTTGATTACACAAAATTCATATAATATTTTCCTCCCCCATCCAACTGCAAGCTTGCCTGCCCACCCATCCGCCGACTTCACCATACTATTACCCGGGCATTAATAGGGGATTTGATTTACTTGTCACAGGTAAACTCAATTTCTGACCATCAAATCATCAATTGATGCTGGCAAATCTTCAAATAAAATACAGCTATCTCCTAATTACAACTCACTACCAGTTTAACACCTAATTATTTATATCAGGACCCAACCAATTTTTAACTGAAAAATGGTGTGCAGTGTTGCATGTTTTTGCTTGTGCACTGTAGAGATATAATACTAGTAATTAAAATTGTTATTTATTTATTTGTTTGTTTGTTTACATAATACATTATTACATTATGCTGCTAACATTTTAGCCCCAAATTGCTCTTTATTATTTTATTATTACAGGATCAAACATTATAAATGGTCAGAAAAAGTCAAGTTTATTCGTACTTGCAATTTGGTCTATTTCTGTGACTCATAGAGATAAACAAAATATTCTCTGACAATGATTATGCAAAGATAATATTAAAAATATATTTCACAGATTTAAATTAATAAATAATAAAAAAAATTGTAATAAATGAAGTGCAAGCACAGTATCTAGTCATCCCATGTATCTATGTAGCTTTGTCAGTACCTAACAAATCTGTATTAACATACATCAGAGTGCAAGCCATGAAATCTCCTTTTCCAAATTCCAAATGTTCTCTCTATTGTTGATCTGGTTGATCCATGATACCTGTTATATCTTTGCTGATGAGCTTCCACTGCATTATTAAATGTAGTCAGTAAGAAAGGTCGACATGCATACCCACTATCCCAAGTAAGACACCATCTGAAAGTCCTCGGTGATTATTTTTCAGGTACCTGCATAGAGCTGAGGTTGTAAATATGTGTGAATCATGTATGGATCCTGGCCAGTTTGCACTGATATTTGTGAATTTTCATACAAAACAAAATTCTTGATAAAACACTTTACACCTAAATATGTTTTATTGAATGTATCATCATTTGTACAATGTATATATAGAATTTCCAAAAATGTACTGTAAGCTTTGGTCAGACAGGAATAAAGGTCCCTAATTTTAACCCTAAGATGACCTAAATTTGTCCCTGCAATTAGCTGAAAATTACATGTACATACTGCAGTTTTATGCATGACCATGATGACCATTGTAACAAATTTACTTCTTTCAGGGACCCAATTAAATGTAGTTGTATCATTGATGAAAGTAGCATTAAACCACTTCAAACAAACAGCAACTATATATGCCAATCTACTTAATAAGTCATTTATGTTGTTTACTGCTATCATACCAAAAAAGGCTCCATAATTGGAAAAATAAGAATTTATATCAATGGGTGTGGGGGATACATTTCACCATTGAAGATGTTACTGTCTTTCTTATTTCAGGAAATACAAAATGTACATAAAAGGGTTACATTAATTGTTTAAACACAAAGGGCTACTGAATACTGATGCTTTTTTAAGTTTCTATATACTAGTACTAGCCATTTAATTTTTTTTATTGGCATATTTTTAAGACTAACAGTTGCTGTAATAAAAAAAAAATTCTTGCTTTGAACAGCCATATAAAAATATCACTGAACCGGTGAATGGAATCTTACATAGAATACTTGCTTGTAACTTTGTGAACTAAATTGTACTTGTGTTTAGGTTTTATTCTGTCCGTAAAATGTGGATGGAATGTTTGAATCCTGGATAAAATCTCTTGTGTCTTGTTATCACCCTTTCCATTTTAGTAGTTATTATTATGCCATTAAAGTTTAATTGAGAATAAACATAATACATATATATATACACGGATAAATAATTAATGACAAGTACATCCAATATGTGTCGCACTGTGTTTTTAAAGCTACTAGCATCCAGAGCTCATGTCATACATGTCTTGTTATGTTATACTACCAACATTTGTATCAATAAAATATAAATAATGACAATACAATAACATACATCAACCAATATTTTTATTTGAAACCCAATTTTTCAACAGGACAAAAAGCAATCATACTGAATGGAATGTAATTTTTTTCTCTACAAAACTTTTTCCTCTTACAGAAAAGTTGTTAAATTTCTTGGGCAGGTGCATTTTCATTGTACATTCTACTTATTGTGTGTATTTTTTTTCATTTTAATGGGGAGCCAGGTGGGGTAGTGAGCTGAAATAAGTTTAAAGCCTACTTAGATCCGTGCATTATGGGTTGTGCTTCATTTTCATGAATGGGTTGAACTGAAGGTGTTTATAATTTAAAAAAAGTACTTATTTTTATTCATCCATGGACCGCAGAGCCTTCTACGTCCTGTCATATGCATATGTATGCGGTATCCGATACTTTGTTGCTCTTTTTCAATTTTACATAAAGTCAAATGCATTTGAAAAAATAAATAACACCATAGAATCTCCATCCATTAATAAGTAGACCGCGTTTCAAATACGAGTCAATTAGAGTTGTCATCCAGTTTTTGACAACAGCTTTTGAAGAAAACCGGAAATTACCGCTCTTATTAAGGGAGATAATTGAATAATAAGTTCTACCCATCTTCGTGATCACATACTGCTTGAACGTTGATATTGTGGTATCCTTTCTTGTTGACAAGGCAGGCTCATCTTCAGATGGGGCTTGTATCTTCACATGCGTACAGTCTATGCAGTCCAATTACATTAGGAAAATGAGCTTGGTCATAGAAGCCATACTTGATGTCCTTCTTCTTTTCTGCTTCCAACGGCCACTTGATAAAATCATTTTTTCGTGCCAATAGAGCATTGGTAACATCTTCAACAACTCTGGAAACTGTCCCCTTGTCGAATCCGAGTGTGTCTCCTATCACTTGGAGGAATGATCCACTTGCGTAAAATCGAAGCGCAATCATCACCTGCTGTTCCACCGTCAAGGCTGTTTTTTCTCTGTTCCACGTTGTAAATCCTCTTTTAAAAGTTCCACCAAGTAATCAATGGAGTTTCGTACAAACCTGTATCGAGTTGTGCATCACTCAATCCTTGTAAGTTACATCCTCTAAACCTCCTTTCTTTTATATACTGCACTTGAGGCATCATCAATACACATTTTCTAGCAGCCATCTTCCGATGTTTAACCACAGGGCTAAATTTTTAACTGACCTCTAAGGGTTTGGTTAATTATTTCATGGTTAAATTCAGATATAACTAAGGGTTAAATTTAACCACAAGTTGAACAACCAATTATTTGCCATGGTTAAAAAATTTAACCACGAAGTTAAATATAACCACACGTTGAACAACCGGCCCCAGGCGTCTGTTATACTTACACTATGTACAGCTTTCAGTCCGACTGACCGTACATTATATGTGAACCTCCCGTCCTCTGTTATACTTACAGTATGTACAACTTTCAATAAGACTGACCGGTACATTATGTCAAACTCCCGGCCTCTGTTATTCTTACATCATCCACAACTTTCATTCCGACTGACCAGTACATTATATCAACCTCCCGACTTCTGTTATACTTACAATATTCACATCTTTCATTCCGACCGACCCGTACATTATGTCAACATCCCTGCATCTGCTTTACTTTCAGTATGAACAACTTTCAGTCCAACCTACGAGTACAATATGTTAACCTCCCGGCCTCTGTTATACTCACAGTATGTTCAGCTTTCAGTACGACTGCTTTACTTACAGTATGTGCAGCTTTAAGTCCAACATACCTGCACATTATGTCAACCTCCCGGCCTCTGTTATGCTTACAGAATGTGAATATTCAGCCTACCTGAACCATACATTATGTCAACCTCCAGGTCTCTATTAGACTTACAGTGTGTACATCTTTCAGTCGGAGTGACAAGTACAATATGTCAACGTCCCGGCCTCTGTTATGCTTACAGTATGTGCACGTTTAGTCCGAGTGACCCGTACTTTATGTAAACCTCCCGGCCTATGTTATACTTACAGAATTTTGAGCTTTCAGTCCGAGTGACCCGTATAATATGTCAAGCTCCCAGCCATTGTTATAATTGCAGGAAGAAATGCTAGCACATTTAAGTGACCCTTACATTATGTCAACCTCCCGGCATCTGTTATACTTACAGTACGTGCAGCTTTTAGTTAGAGTGACATGTACTCTATGTAAACCTCCCGGCATCTGTTATACTTACATATTATGTTCAGCTTTCAGTCCGAGTGACCCGCACAATATGTCAAGGTCACGGCCTATGTTATACTTATAGTAAGTACAGCTATCTGTCCAATAGACCCTTACATTATGTCAACCTCCCGGCCTCTGTTATACTTACTGTATGAACAGCTTTCAGTCCGACTGGCCCGTACATTATGCAAACATCCAGGCGTCTGTTATACTTACATTATGTACAGCTTTCAGTACGACTGTCCCGTACATTATATGTGAACCTCCCGTCCTCTGTTATACTTACAGTATGTACATCTTTCAGTCCGAGTGACCAGTACATTTTGTCAACCTTACGACCACTGTTATACTTACAGTATGTTTAGCTTTCAGTCCTACTGATAAGTATATTATGTAAACCTCCCGGCCTCTGTTATACTTACGGTACGTTCAACTTTCAGTCCGAGTGACCATTAAAATATTTCAATCTTCCGGCCATTGTTATAATTACAGGAAGAACTGCCAACACTCCAAGTGACCGTTACAATATGTCAACCTCCAGGACCCTGTTATACTTACAGTACGTGCAGCTTTTAGTCAGAATGACATGTACTCTATGTAAACATCCCGGTCTATGTTATACTTACATATCATGCTCAGCTTTCAGTCCGAGTGACCCGTACAATATGTCTAGCTCACGGCCAATCTTATACTTTCAGTAAGTACAGCCATTAGTCCAAGTGACCCTTACATTATGTCAACCTTCGATCTCTGTTATACTTACAGTATGTACAACTTTCAATAAGACTGACCCGTACAATATGTCAAACTCCCGGCCTCTGTTATTCTTACAGCATGCACAACTTACAGTCGACTGACCAGTACATTATATAAACATCTCGACCTCTATTACACTTACAATATGCACATCTTTCATTCCGACCGATCCGTACATTATGTCAACATCCCCGATTCTGATATACTTACAGTATGTACAACTTTCAGTCCGACCTACCCGTACAATATTTTAACCTCTCGGTCTCTGTTATACTTACAATATGCACATCTTTTATTCCGACCGACCCGTGCATTATGGCAACCTCCCGGCCTCTGTTATACTTACGGTATGTTCAGCTTTCAGTACGACTGTTTTGCTTACAGTATTTACAGCTTTAAGTCCCACATACCTGCACATTATGTCAACCTTCCGGCCTCTGTTATCCTTACATAATTTAAATATTCAGCCTACCTGAACCATACATTATCTCCAGGTTTATATTATACTTACAGTGTGTACATCTTTAAGTCGGAGTGACAAGTACAATATGTCAACCTCCCGGCCTATGTTATACTTAGAGAATGTTAAGCTTTCAGTCCGAGTGACGCGTATAATATGTCAAGTTCTCGGCCATTGTTATAATTGCAGGAATAAATGCTAACGCTCCAAGTGACCCTTACATTATGTCAACCTCCCGGCATCTGTTATACTGACAGTACGTGCAGCTTTTAGTCAGAGTTACCTATACTCTATGTAAACCTCCCGACATCTGTTATACTTACATATTATGTTCAGCCTTCAGTCCGAGTGACCCGTACAATATGTCAAGATCACGGCCTATGTTATACTTATAGTAAGTACAGCTATCAGTCCAAGTGACCCTTACATTATGTCAACCTAATTTCTCTGTTATTCTTACAGTATGTACAACTTTAAGCCATACAAACCTGTACCTTATGTCTACATCCTGGCCTCTTTAATACTTACAGTATGTACAGCTTTCAGTCCGTCTCACCGGCATATTATGTCAACCACCCGGCATCTTAAACTTACAGGATGTGAAGTTTCAATCCACCTGACCAGCACATTATGTCAACCTCACTGTCTCTGTTGTACTTACTGTATGTACAGCTTTAAGTCCGACTGGCCCGTACATTATGCAAACATCCAGGCGTCTCTTATACTTTCACTATGAACAGCTCTCAGTCCGACTGTACCGTACATTATATGTGAACCTGCCGTCCTCTGTTTTACTTACCGTATGTACATCTTTCAGTCCGAGTGACCAGTACATTATGTCAACCTCCCGGCCACTGTTATACTTACAATATGTTCAGCTTTCAGTCCTACTTACAAGTATATTATGTAAACCTCGCGGCCTCTGTTTTACTTACAGAATGTTCAACTTTCAGTCCGAGAGAAACTTAACATATTTCAATCAACGGCCATTGTTATAATTACAGGAAGAACTGCTAACACTCCAAGTGACCATTACATCATGTCAACCTCCAGGCCTCTGTTATACTTACAGTACGTGCAGCTTTTAGTCAGAGTGACATGTACTCTATGTAAATATCCGGCCTCTGTTATACTTACATAGTATGTTCAGCCTTCAGTCCGAGTGACCCGCACAATATGTCAAGATCACGGCCTATGTTATACTTATAGTAAGTACAGCTATCAGTCCAAGTGACCCTTACATTATGTCAACCTAATTTCTCTGTTATTCTTACAGTATGTACAACTTTAAGTCATACAAACCTGTACCTTGTGTCTACATCCTGGCCTCTATAATACTTACAGTATGTACAGCTTTCAGTCCGTCTCACCGGCATATTATGTCAACCACCCGGCATCTTAAACTTACAGGATGTGAAGTTTCAATCCACCTGACCAGCACATTATATCAACCTCCAGGTCTCTGTTTTACTTACTGTACGTGCAGCTTTTAGTCAGAGTGACATGTACTACATGTAAATATCCGGCCTCTGTTATACTTACATAGTATGTTCAGCTTTCAGTCCGAGTGACCAGTACAATATGTTTAGCTCACGGCCAATGTTATACTTACAGTAAGTACAGCCATTAGTCCAAGTGACCCTTACATTATGTCAAACTTCGGTCTCTGTTATACTTACAGTATGTACAACTTTCAGTCCGACTGACCAGTACATTATATCAACCTCCCGACCTCTGTTTTACTTACAATATGCACATCTTTCATTCGGACCGACCCGTACATTATGTCAACCTCCCGGCCTCTGTTATACTTACACTATGTACAGCTTTCAGTACGACTGTCCCGTACATTATATGTGAACCTCCCGTCCTGTGTTATACTTACAGTATGTACATCTTTCAGTCCGAGTGACCAGTACATTTTGTCAACCTTACGACCACTGTTATACTTACAGTATGTTTAGCTTTCAGTCCTACTGATAAGTATATTATGTAAACCTCCCGGCCTCTGTTATACTTACGGTACGTTCAACTTTCAGTCCGAGTGACCATTAAAATATTTCAATCTTCCGGCCATTGTTATAATTACAGGAAGAACTGCCAACACTCCAAGTGACCGTTACAATATGTCAACCTCCAGGACCCTGTTATACTTACAGTACGTGCAGCTTTTAGTCAGAATGACATGTACTCTATGTAAACATCCCGGTCTATGTTATACTTACATATCATGCTCAGCTTTCAGTCCGAGTGACCCGTACAATATGTCTAGCTCACGGCCAATCTTATACTTTCAGTAAGTACAGCCATTAGTCCAAGTGACCCTTACATTATGTCAACCTTCGGTCTCTGTTATACTTACAGTATGTACAACTTTCAATAAGACTGACCCGTACAATATGTCAAACTCCCGGCCTCTGTTATTCTTACAGCATGCACAACTTACAGTCGACTGACCAGTACATTATATAAACCTCTCGACCTCTATTACACTTACAATATGCACATCTTTCATTCCGACCGATCCGTACATTATGTCAACATCCCCGATTCTGATATACTTACAGTATGTACAACTTTCAGTCCGACCTACCCGTACAATATTTTAACCTCTCGGTCTCTGTTATACTTACAATATGCACATCTTTTATTCCGACCGACCCGTGCATTATGGCAACCTCCCGGCCTCTGTTATACTTACGGTATGTTCAGCTTTCAGTACGACTGTTTTACTTACAGTATTTACAGCTTTAAGTCCCACATACCTGCACATTATGTCAACCTTCCGGCCTCTGTTATCCTTACATAATTTAAATATTCAGCCTACCTGAACCATACATTATCTCCAGGTTTATATTATACTTACAGTGTGTACATCTTTAAGTCGGAGTGACAAGTACAATATGTCAACCTCCCGACCTATGTTATACTTATAGAATGTTAAGCTTTCAGTCCGAGTGACGCGTATAATATGTCAAGCTCCCGGCCATTGTTATAATTGCAGGAATAAATGCTAACGCTCCAAGTGACCCTTACATTATGTCAACCTCCCGGCATCTGTTATACTGACAGTACGTGCAGCTTTTAGTCAGAGTTACCTGTACTCTATGTAAACCTCCCGACATCTGTTATACTTACATATTATGTTCAGCCTTCAGTCCGAGTGACCCGTACAATATGTCAAGATCACGGACTATGTTATACTTATAGTAAGTACAGCTATCAGTCCAAGTGACCCTTACATTATGTCAACCTAATTTCTCTGTTATTCTTACAGTATGTACAACTTTAAGCCATACAAACCTGTATCTTATGTCTACATCCTGGCCTCTATAATACTTACAGTATGTACAGCTTTCAGTCCGTCTCACCGGCATATTATGTCAACCACCCGGCATCTTAAACTTACAGGTTGTGAAGTTTCAATCCGCCTGACCAGCACATTATGTCAACCTCACTGTCTCTGTTGTACTTACTGTATGTACATCTTTAAGTCCGACTGGCCCGTACATTATGCAAACATCCAGGCGTCTCTTATACTTTCACTATGAACAGCTCTCAGTCCGACTGTACCGTACATTATATGTGAACCTACCGTCCTCTGTTTTACTTACCGTATGTACATCTTTCAGTCCGAGTGACCAGTACATTATGTCAACCTCCCGGCCACTGTTATACTTACAATATGTTCAGCTTTCAGTCCTACTTACAAGTATATTATGTAAACCTCGCGGCCTCTGTTTTACTTACAGAATGTTCAACTTTCAGTCCGAGAGAAACTTAACATATTTCAATCAACGGCCATTGTTATAATTACAGGAAGAACTGCTAACACTCCAAGTGACCATTACATCATGTCAACCTCCAGGCCTCTGTTATACTTACAGTACGTGCAGCTTTTAGTCAGAGTGACATGTACTCTATGTAAATATCCGGCCTCTGTTATACTTACATAGTATGTTCAGCCTTCAGTCCGAGTGACCCGCACAATATGTCAAGATCACGGCCTATGTTATACTTATAGTAAGTACAGCTATCAGTCCAAGTGACCCTTACATTAGGTCAACCTAATTTCTCTGTTATTCTTACAGTATGTACAACTTTAAGTCATACAAACCTGTACCTTGTGTCTACATCCTGGCCTCTATAATACTTACAGTATGTACAGCTTTCAGTCCGTCTCACCGGCATATTATGTCAACCACCCGGCATCTTAAACTTACAGGATGTGAAGTTTCAATCCACCTGACCAGCACATTATATCAACCTCCAGGTCTCTGTTTTACTTACTGTACGTGCAGCTTTTAGTCAGAGTGACATGTACTACATGTAAATATCCGGCCTCTGTTATACTTACATAGTATGTTCAGCTTTCAGTCCGAGTGACCAGTACAATATGTTTAGCTCACGGCCAATGTTATACTTACAGTAAGTACAGCCATTAGTCCAAGTGACCCTTACATTATGTCAAACTTCGGTCTCTGTTATACTTACAGTATGTACAACTTTCAGTCCGACTGACCAGTACATTATATCAACCTCCCGACCTCTGTTTTACTTACAATATGCACATCTTTCATTCGGACCGACCCGTACATTATGTCAACCTCCCGGCCTCTGTTATACTTACACTATGTACAGCTTTCAGTACGACTGTCCCGTACATTATATGTGAACCTCCCGTCCTGTGTTATACTTACAGTATGTACATCTTTCAGTCCGAGTGACCAGTACATTTTGTCAACCTTACGACCACTGTTATACTTACAGTATGTTTAGCTTTCAGTCCTACTGATAAGTATATTATGTAAACCTCCCGGCCTCTGTTATACTTACGGTACGTTCAACTTTCAGTCCGAGTGACCATTAAAATATTTCAATCTTCCGGCCATTGTTATAATTACAGGAAGAACTGCCAACACTCCAAGTGACCGTTACAATATGTCAACCTCCAGGACCCTGTTATACTTACAGTACGTGCAGCTTTTAGTCAGAATGACATGTACTCTATGTAAACATCCCGGTCTATGTTATACTTACATATCATGCTCAGCTTTCAGTCCGAGTGACCCGTACAATATGTCTAGCTCACGGCCAATCTTATACTTTCAGTAAGTACAGCCATTAGTCCAAGTGACCCTTACATTATGTCAACCTTCGGTCTCTGTTATACTTACAGTATGTACAACTTTCAATAAGACTGACCCGTACAATATGTCAAACTCCCGGCCTCTGTTATTCTTACAGCATGCACAACTTACAGTCGACTGACCAGTACATTATATAAACCTCTCGACCTCTATTACACTTACAATATGCACATCTTTCATTCCGACCGATCCGTACATTATGTCAACATCCCCGATTCTGATATACTTACAGTATGTACAACTTTCAGTCCGACCTACCCGTACAATATTTTAACCTCTCGGTCTCTGTTATACTTACAATATGCACATCTTTTATTCCGACCGACCCGTGCATTATGGCAACCTCCCGGCCTCTGTTATACTTACGGTATGTTCAGCTTTCAGTACGACTGTTTTACTTACAGTATTTACAGCTTTAAGTCCCACATACCTGCACATTATGTCAACCTTCCGGCCTCTGTTATCCTTACATAATTTAAATATTCAGCCTACCTGAACCATACATTATCTCCAGGTTTATATTATACTTACAGTGTGTACATCTTTAAGTCGGAGTGACAAGTACAATATGTCAACCTCCCGACCTATGTTATACTTATAGAATGTTAAGCTTTCAGTCCGAGTGACGCGTATAATATGTCAAGCTCCCGGCCATTGTTATAATTGCAGGAATAAATGCTAACGCTCCAAGTGACCCTTACATTATGTCAACCTCCCGGCATCTGTTATACTGACAGTACGTGCAGCTTTTAGTCAGAGTTACCTGTACTCTATGTAAACCTCCCGACATCTGTTATACTTACATATTATGTTCAGCCTTCAGTCCGAGTGACCCGTACAATATGTCAAGATCACGGACTATGTTATACTTATAGTAAGTACAGCTATCAGTCCAAGTGACCCTTACATTATGTCAACCTAATTTCTCTGTTATTCTTACAGTATGTACAACTTTAAGCCATACAAACCTGTATCTTATGTCTACATCCTGGCCTCTATAATACTTACAGTATGTACAGCTTTCAGTCCGTCTCACCGGCATATTATGTCAACCACCCGGCATCTTAAACTTACAGGATGTGAAGTTTCAATCCGCCTGACCAGCACATTATGTCAACCTCACTGTCTCTGTTGTACTTACTGTATGTACATCTTTAAGTCCGACTGGCCCGTACATTATGCAAACATCCAGGCGTCTCTTATACTTTCACTATGAACAGCTCTCAGTCCGACTGTACCGTACATTATATGTGAACCTACCGTCCTCTGTTTTACTTACCGTATGTACATCTTTCAGTCCGAGTGACCAGTACATTATGTCAACCTCCCCGGCCACTGTTATACTTACAATATGTTCAGCTTTCAGTCCTACTTACAAGTATATTATGTAAACCTCGCGGCCTCTGTTTTACTTACAGAATGTTCAACTTTCAGTCCGAGAGAAACTTAACATATTTCAATCAACGGCCATTGTTATAATTACAGGAAGAACTGCTAACACTCCAAGTGACCATTACATCATGTCAACCTCCAGGCCTCTGTTATACTTACAGTACGTGCAGCTTTTAGTCAGAGTGACATGCTACTCTATGTAAATATCCGGCCTCTGTTATACTTACATAGTATGTTCAGCCTTCAGTCCGAGTGACCCCGCACAATATGTCAAGATCACGGCCTATGTTATACTTATAGTAAGTACAGCTATCAGTCCAAGTGACCCCTTACATTATGTCAACCTAATTTCTCTGTTATTCTTACAGTATGTACAACTTTAAGTCATACAAACCTGTTACCTTATGTCTACATCCTGGCCTCTATAATACTTACAGTATGTACAGCTTTCAGTCCGTCCTCACCGTGCATATTATGTCAACCACCCGGCATCTTAAACTTACAGGATGTGAAGTTTCAATCCACCTGACCAGCACATTATATCAACCTCCAGGTCTCTGTTTTACTTACTGTACGTGCAGCTTTTAGTCAGAGTGACATGTACTATATGTAAATATCCGGCCTCTGTTATACTTACATAGTATGTTCAGCTTTCAGTCCGAGTGACCAGTACAATATTGTTTAGCTCACGGCCAGTGTTATACTTACAGTAAGTACAGCCATTAGTCCAAGTGACCCTTACATTATGTCAAACTTCGGTCTCTGTTATACTTACAGGATGTACAACTTTCAGTCCGACTGACCAGTACATTATATCAACCTCCCGACCTCTGTTTTACTTACAATATGCACATCTTTCATTCGGACCGACCCGTACATTATGTCAACCTCCCGGCCTCTGTTATACTTACAGTATGTTCAGCTTTCAGTACGACTGCTTTACTTACAGCATGTACAGCTTTAAGTCCAACATACCTGCACATTTTGTCAACCTCCCGGCCTCTGTTATCCTTACAGAATGTGAATATTCAGCATACCTGAACCATACATTATGTCAACCTCCAGGTCACTATTATACTTACAGTGTGTACATCTTTCAGTCGGAGTGACAAGAACAATATGTCAACATCCCGTCCTCTGTTATACTTACAGTATGTGCAAGTTTAGTCCGAGTGACCCGTACTTTATGTAACCCTCCCGGCCTCTGTTATACTTACAGAATGTTGAGCTTTCAGTCCGAGTGACCCGTAAAATATTTCAAACTCCCGGCCATTGTAATTATTGCAGGAAGAAATGAAAACACTCCAAGAGATCCTTACATTATGTCAAACTCCCGGCCTCTGTTATACTTACAGTACGTGCAGCTTTAAGCCAGAGTGACCTGTACTCTATGTAAACCTCCCGGCATTTGTTATACTTACATATTATGTTAAGCTTTCAGTCCGAGTGGCTGCACTATATGTCTAGATCACGGCCTATGTTATACTTGTAGCAAGTACAGCTACCAGCCCGATTGACCCTTATATTACGTCAACCTTCGGTCTCTGTTATACTTACAGTATGTTCAGCTTTAAGTCAAACAAACCTGCACATTATGTCTACATCCTGGCTTCTGTAATACTTACAGTATGTACAGCTTTCAGTCCGTCTCACCGGCATATTATGTCAACCACCCGGCATCGTATACTTACAGGATGTGAAGTTTCAATCCACCTGACCAGCACATTATGTCAACCTCCCGGTCTCTGTTATACTTTCTGTATGTACAGCTTTCAGTCCAATCTACCCGTACATTACGTCAATCTCTCGGCCACTGTTATACTTAAAGTATGCACAACTTTCAGTCCGACTGACCGTACATTACGCAAACATCCAGGCGTCTGTTATACTTACACTATGTACAGCTTTCAGTCCAACTGTACCGTACATTATATGTGAACCTTCCGTCCTCTGTTATACTTACAGTATGTACATCTTTCAGTCCGAGTGTCCAGTACATTATGTCAACCTCCCGGTCACTGTTATACTTACAGTATGTTCAACTTTCAGTCCTACTGACAAGTATATTATGTAAACATCCCGGCCTCTGTTATACTTACAGTATGTACAGCTTTCAGTCCGAGTGACCCTTATAATTATGTCAACCTCCCGGTCTCTGTTATACTTACAGTATGTACTGCTTTCAGTCCGAGTGTTCCGTACAATATGTTGCTCTCCCGGCTTCTACTTTCTAACAACATGTAAAACTTTACGTCCAAAAAACCTGCACATTCTGCCAACCTCCGTGCCTCTCTAATACTTACAGGATGTTCAGCTTTCAGTCCGACTGACCCGTAAATTATGTCAACCTCCTAGCCTCTGTTATACTTACAGTATGAACAGCTTTCAGTCCGACTGTACCGTACATTATATGTGAACCTTCCGTCCTCTGTTATACTTACAGTATGTACATCTTTCAGTCCGATTGTCCAGTACATTATGTCAACCTCCCGGTCACTGTTATACTTACAGTATGTTCAGCTTTCAGTCCTACTGACAAGTATATTATGTAAACCTCCCGGCCTCTGTTATACTTACAGTATGTACAGCTTTCAGTCCGAGTGACCCTTATAATTATGTCAACCTCCCGGTCTCTGTTATACTTACAGTATGTACTGTTTTCAGTCCGAGTGTTCCGTACAATATGTTGTTCTCCCGGCTTCTACTTTCTAACAACATGTAAAACTTTACGTCCAAAAACCTGCACATTCTGCCAACCTCCGTGCCTCTCTAATACTTACAGGATGTTCAGCTTTCAGTCCGACTGACCCGTAAATTATGTCAACCTCCTAGCCTCTGTTATACTTACAGTATGAACAGCTTTCAGTCTGACTGACCTGAACATTATGTCAACCTCCAGGACGTTGTTATACTTACAATATGCACAGGTTTAAGTCTGAGTGACCCTTAAAATATTTCAATATCCCGGCCATTGTTATAATACAGGAAGAACTGCTAAAACTACAAGTGACCCTTACAAAATGTCAACCTCCAGGCCTCTGTTATACTTACAGTACGTGCAGCTTTTATTCAGAGTGACGTGTGCCTCTGTTATACTTACAGTACTTGTAGCTTTTAGTCAGAGTGACCTGTTCTTTATGTAAAACTACCGGTCTCTGTTTTACTTACAGTATGTACAGCTTTCAGTCCGAGTGACCATTACATTATGCCAACCTCCCGGTCTCTGTTATACTTACAGTATGTACAGCTTTAAGTCCGAGTGTTCCGTACAATATGTTGTTCTCCCGGCTTCTTCTTTACTAACAACATGTACAGCTTTAAGTCCAACAAACCTGCACATTCTGCCACCCTCAGTGCCCCTCTAATACCTACAGGATCTTTCAGTCCGATTGACCCGTAAATTATGTCAACCTCCTAGCCTCTGTTATACTTACAGTATGAATAGCTTTCAGTCTGACTGACCTGAACATTATGTCAACCTCCAGGACGTTGTTATAATTACAGTATATGCAGCTTTCAGTCCGACTCACCGACACCTTATGTCAACCTCCGGCATCTTATCCTGACAGGATGTGAAGATTTAGTATACTTGACCCGTACATATGTCAACCTCCCGACCTCTGTTATACTTACAGTATGCACATCTTTCAGTCCGACTTACCCGTACATTATGTCAACCTCCCTGCCACTGTTATATTTAATGTTTATAAAGCTGTCAGTCCGACTGACTGGTGCATTAGGTTAACCTCGATACCTCTGTTATATTTAGAGTATGTACAGCTTTCAGTCGACTGACCCGTACATTATGTCAACCTCCCAACCTCTGTTATACTTACAGTATGCACAACTTTCAGTCCGACCTACCAGTACATTACGTCAAACTCTCGGGCTCTGTTATGCCTACAGTATGCACAGCTTTCAGTCCGTCTCACCGGTATATTAGTTCAGCCACCCGGCATCTTATTCTTACATGACGTGAAGATTCAGTCCACCTGACCCATACATTATGTCAACACCAGGTCTCTTTTATACTTACAGTCTGCACATCTTTCAGTTCGACTTACCCGTACATTATGTCAACCCTGGCCTCTGTTATATGTACTGTATGTACAGCTTTCAGTCTGGCTGACATGTAAATTATGCAACCATCAAGGTGTTATACTTACAGCAAGTTCAGCTTTCAGTCGCAGGGTCATGCACAATACGTCGTTATCCCTGCTTCTGTTTTACTTACAATATTTGCAGCTTTAAGTCCAACAAACATGAACATTCTGCCAACCTCCTGGCCTCTCTAATACTTACAGGATGTTCAGCTTTGAGTCCGACTGACCCGTAAATTATGTCAACCTCCTATCCTCTGTTATACTTACAGGATGCACAGCTTTCTTTCTGATTGACCGGAACATTATGTCAACCTTCAGGCCGCTGTTATATTATACTTACAGTATGCACAGCTTTCAGCCCGACTGACAAATACATTATGTCAACCTGCCTGCCGCTGTTATACTTAATGTTTGTACAGCTGTGAGTCCGACTGACTAGTGCATTAGATTAACCTCGATACCTCTGTTATATTTAGAGTATGTATAGCTTTCAGTCCAAGTGACCCGTACAATATGTCCTTCTCCCAGCTTCTGCTTTACTTCCAATATGTACAACTTTAAGTCCAACAAACCTGCACATTTTGCCAACCTCCTGGCCTCTCCAAAACTGACAGTATGTTCAGCTTTCAGTCCGACTGACCCGTACATTATGTCAACCTCCCGGCCTCTGTTATACTTACAGTATGTACTACTTTCAGTTCAATCTACCCGTACATTACGTCAACCTCTCGGCCACTGTTATACTTAAAGTATGCACAGCTTTCAGTCCGACTGACCGGAACATTATGTCAACCTCCCTGCCACTATTATACTTACAGTATACTTACAGTATGTACAACTTTCAGTCCGACCTACCCATACATTATGTCAGCCTCCCGCCTTCTGTTATATTTACAGTATTCACTGCTTTCAGTCCGACTGACCTGAACATTATGTCGACCTCCCGGCCGCTGTAATACTTATTGTTTGTACAGCTTTCAGTCCGAATCACCGGGACATTATGTAAACCTCCCGGCATCTTTTCCTTACAGGATGTGCAGTTTTAGTATACCTCACCCGTACATGATGTCAACATCCCGCCTCTGTTATTGTTACAGTATGCACATCTTTCCGTCCAACTTACCCGCACATTATGTTAACCTACGGCCACTGTTATACTCAAGGTTTGTACAGCTGTCAGTCCGACTGACTGGTACCTTATGTAAACCTCCATTCCTCTGTTATGCTTACAGTATGTACAGCTTTCATTCCGAGTGACCCGTACAATATGTCATTCTCCCGGCTTCTGCTTTACTAACAGTATGTACAGCTTTAAGTCAAACAAACCTGCACGTTATGTCTACCGCGGGCCCCTATAATACTTACAGTCCGTCTCACCGGCACATTATGTCATCAACCGGCATCTTATACATACAGGATGTGTAGTTTCAGTCCACATGTCCCGTACATTATGTCAACCTCCCTGTCTCTGTTATACATACAGTGTGTACATCTTTCAGTCTGACGTACCCGTACGTTATGTCAACCCTGGTCTCTGTTATACTTACAGTACTTGTAGCTTTTAGTCAGAGTGACCTGTTGTCTATGTAAAACTCCCGGTCTCTGTTATACTTACAGTATGTACAGCTTTCAGTCCGAGTGACCCTTACATTATGCCAACCTCCCGGTCTCTGTTATACTTACAGCATGTACAGCTTTCCGTCCGAGTGTTCCGTACAATATGTTGTTCTCCCGGCTTCTGCTTTACTAACAACATGTACAGCTTTAAGTCCAACAAACCTGCACAATGTGCCAACCTTTCAGTCCGACTGACCCGTAAATTATGTCGAACTCTTAGCCCCTGTTATACTTACAGTATGAACAGCTTTCAGTCTGACTGACCTGAACATTATGTCAACCTCCAGGACGTTGTTATACTTACAGTATGCACAGCTTTCAGTCCGACTGACCGGAACATTGTATCAACCTCTCGGCCACTGTTATACTTACAGTATATCCAGCTTTCAGTCCGACTCACCGGCACATTATGTCAACCACCGGCATCTTATCCATACAGGATGTGAAGATTTAGTATCCTTGACCCGTACATTATGTCAGCCTCCCTGCCACTGTTATACGTAATGTTTGTAAAGCTGTCAGTCCGACTGACTGGTGCATTAGGTTAACCTCCATTCCTCTGTTATATTTAGAGTATGTACAGCTTTCATTCCTACTGACCCGTACGTTACGTCAGCATACGTATGTCAAGCTCCCGGCTTCTATTATACTAACAGTATGTACAGCTTTCTGTCCGAGCGACCAGCACACTATGTCAACCTCCCTGTCTCTGTTATACATACAGTGTGTACATCTTTCAGTCTGACATGCCCGTACATTATGTCAACCCTGGCCTCTGTTATACTTACAGTATGTACAGCTTTGAGTCCGACTGACCGTACATTATATGTACCTCCCGGCCTCTGTTATACTTACAGTATGTGAATATTCAGTCCACCTGACCCATACATTATGTTAACCTCCTGGTCTCTATTATACTTATGTCAAGCTCTCGGCCTCTATTATATTAACAGTATGTACAGCTTTCTGTCCGAGCCACCCGCACACTATGTCAACCTCCCGGCCTCTGTTATACTTACTATTGTTCAGTATACAAGATATTACAGGACTGTCCATACATTTCTGCTGCAGAAACTGCAGAATTGCCATACATTCAAGGACTATGCACTACATAATTGTAAATACATGGAAGTTAAGGACACTGCATCAGTGTTAATTTATTTATATGCCAGATATCACAAGTTTGCTCATTCGTTATGTACAGTACACTGCATTATTGACCATGAGTTTAAGTACTATGGGCAACAAAACTGTAAATTCATGTAAGACACTACATCATTCACTATATTGCTACATGTTATTAATACTATGTCAATGCCTCTTCAAATGGACTTTTCATCTCCGTCTGACGTCGTGTCAGCAGCGTGTATACACGAATACCAATATAGTCATTTTAAGGTGTTTCTGTTTGCTAGAGTGATGTGGACTTCTTCTAATACAGATTTATAATATCGACAAGATAAGCTCTACACCATCTTAATCCTTCTTAGTTAAACTATTGTTTGGGGGTGAACGACTTAGGACTAGGACTAGACGAAAATCGCTTGAAGGGATATTTTCGTCTTTTATTTATTTCATTGGTTATATACAGTTCGCTTGAATTTGCATATATATGGTCTTTTAAAAACATAGACTCACTTAATATTCCAAATGACCATACCCCTATCGTGAAGATTACTTTGAAATGTTCTATATGGTAGTGGTGTGATCCGTCCTGTGATATCATTCGGTTCTTGAAATACTGATAAAAGCTAGATTTTCAATTCAGTAATTAAATACCTGCTATGTTATGTCTGTTTGTCCGTAGAGTTCAAGTGTTTTCATGTTGATCGCTTGTTTTCGCGTAAAGTCTCAAGCAATGTTAATTAAAGGTTTTGATTACACGACATTTTACATAATATGTTACGATTGATACATATTATAGACTGGTAATATTAAAAATGTCAGAACTCTCTTAAAATCGATTGCGATAGCAATGTGTTATGTTAATTTTAGGTGTAAATCATAAGTGGTTAAATACACATATTCATAATTGAAGATTTGTTCTCTTCCAAAATTTGCATCACCTTATTGGAGTTTTTTTAATTCTATTTTGACACAATACAATTTACTTTAATACATTCATTTGTTGTTTTTTTCTTTTTGTTTAAAACGTATGAACTTAAATGATAGTAGGGAACCTAAAAATATCGTACGTTGGCGCTTTTTTTAAAGACATTGCTTTGCTTTTGTGACCGTGTTAATCGTCTGTTTTTCGGGTCGTATCTGAGTGCATTTGTAAATTTATACCCTCTGGTTTTGAAAACACCGCCTTCTTAAAGTGTTTAAAATGTAACATGATCTTCTGTTTATCTCGATCAGACGGACTTGAACCCTCACATTAGTATTGTATATAATGACAACCTTGTATGAAAATAAACAACACATTAAACATCAAACGATGCATTTGCTTGTCAAAAAGTACGACGCAATTTAAATTCAACGTTCACGTTTAGACTGTAGACCCGATGATTTCAAACAAATGAACCATAGGCGCAAACATATTTTTAAAAAGCATCCCTGGTATATGACACCGATTTCGAACAGATAAAAATTGAACACCGACCCTATGCATGATTTTGATTCTAACAGAATGCAAATAACATATATTGAAAACAACTAAATGGAGGTCTCACGTTGGGTTGTTTGTTTGAATGATTTTGGACGCCATTTTCAGCAAGATTTCATCTATATCATGGCGTCCAGTTTTTATTGTGGGAGTACCCGGAGGAAACCCCGCACCTGCGGTAGGTCTTACGGGTGTTTGAATATAACAAGTACATGAAAACGTTCATAATTATGGTTCGGCTAACAGATAGTGTCGCGTTATTATATGGTTTATTATACCAATTCTTCTTCTTCTTCTTCTTCTTAGCCACTTGATATTGTTCTATACTCTCTTGAAATTGTTTGTATATATCACTTTATATCGATCGTGTATACTCGCTTATATTATACACGGAAACTCGCTTGATAACGGTCTTGCGTATCTGATTTATATCGTTCCTGTATACGTTCCTAATATCGTTCTCTTTACATGCGCTTGATATCATTCGTGTATATCTGGTTGTGTCGTTGGTGTATACCAACTTGATATCGTTCTGGTATACCGCTTGATATCGTTTTCCATACAGGCTTCATACCATTTTTCTTATCGCACCCGCTTAAAATCGCTCTTATATACTATCATAATATCACTTTATATATTTTGTAAATGCATGCCTGATATGTTTTTTGATACCTGTCTGATATCGTTGGTTTATACCGTTTAATGTCGCTCTTTAAACGGTTTCTATATTTCGCAATTGACCAGCTATAAAGGAGCTTTACAGGACAGTCCACACATGTATGTACTAGATACTACATGATTGAACGCACATCAATGTGCATGATAATACAGGATTAACCTCGCATGCCTGTACTACAGGAATGACTTAACATGCATGTAGTATATACTACTTGATTGACCTCAAATTTACGTATTAGATACTACAGGATTGACTTCACGTGCACGTATCAGCTACAGCAGAATTGTCCACACATGTATGTAATAGATACTACATGATTTACCTCACACTAATGTACTATATACTAGTTGATTGACGTAAACTGTATGTACTAGATACTAAATGATTGTCCTCACGTGTATGTAGTAGAAACTAAAGGATTTTCTACACACGCAAGCACCACATACTACAGGATTGACCTCGCATGTATGTACTAAACACTACAGTATTGAAAGCACAGGTATGTGCTTGATACTACAGGATTGACCTCGCATGTATGTAAAAGGTACTACAGGATTGAACTCACATGCATGTTCTAGATAATATTGAATTGACCTAAAGTGTATGTACATTGATACTAAATGATTGTCATCACATGTTTGTAGTAGATACTAAATGATCTTCTACACATACGTAAACCATATGCCACTTTATTGACCTCACATTTGTGTATTAGACACTACACGATTAGAAGCTTATGTTTGTAACAGATACTGCAGGTTTCAAAGCGTACCAATGTGCTAGATACTAAATGATTAACCTCGCATGTATGTAATAAATAATACATGATTGACATCACTTGTATGTACCACATACTACAGGATTGACCTTACACGTATGTACTAGATATAACATGATTGACCTCATATGCAAATACCAGATACAACAGGATTATCCACACATGCGTGTGATAAATATTACAGGAACGGCATTACACATTTGTATGTATTAGATACTTCTTGTTTGACCTAAACTGTATGTGCTAGATACTAAATGATTGTCCTAAGATGTATGTAGTAGATATCGAAGGATTTTATACACATGCATGCACTATATAGCACTAGATTGACCTTAAATTTGTGTTCTTGATACTACAGAAGTAACCTCGCTTGCCGGTACTAGATACTACAGGATTAACCTCGCATGTATGTACTAGATATTACAATATTAACCTCGCATGTATGTACTAGATACTACAGGAATGACCTCACATGTATGTATTATACACTACATGATTCATGAACGCACATGTATGTGCTTGATACTACATGATTGACTCGCATGTATGTATTAGATACTACAAGATTCCCCACAAATGTATGTTGGAGATAATACAGGATGGACCTCACATTTTTGTACTACATACCAGTTGATCGACCTAAACTGTATGTACTAGATATCAAATGATTGTCCTCACATGTACGTAGTAGATAGTAATGAAATTTCTACATATGCATGCACCATATACCACTTGATTGACCATACATTTATGTACTAGACAATACATGATTGAAATCACGTGTATGTGCTTGAAGCTACATGATTGACCTCGCATGTATGTACTAGATACTAGAGGATGTCCTTTACATGTATGTACTTGATACTACAGTATTTTCCACAAATGTATGTGCTAGATAATACAGGGTTTTTAACAGATGTATGTACTAGATACTAAAGGATTGACCTCACATATATGTACTAGATACTCCTTGATTGATCTAAACTGTATGTACTAGATATTAAGTGATTGTCCTTTCATGTATGTAGTAGTTACTAAAGGAATTCTACGCATGCACCATATGCCACTGCATTGACCACAAACATATGAACTTGATACTTCAGGATTTAAAGCAGGAATACAACCTAGCATGTATGTACTATACACAACAGGATTGAAAGCATGTGTATGAACTAGATACTACAGGATTAAAAGCGCATGTATGTGCATGATTCAACCATGTACTAGATACTACAGCTTTGACGTAACATCTGAGTACTACATACTATTGGATTGAGATCAAATTTATGTACTAGATACTAAATGATTGTCCCCGTTTGTATGTAGTAGATACTAAAGGATTGTCTACACCATATACCAATTTATTGACCTCACATTTATGTACTAGATACTGCCAGAATCAAAGCAGTGTGCATAATAGTACAGTATTGACCTTCCGTATGTGTTCTAGATACAACCCGATTCACCACACATGTATGTCGTGGGTACAAAAAAATTGACCTCAGATGTATGTGCTACATAATACAAGATTGTAAGCACATCAATGTGTTAAATACTACACGATTAACCTCGCATGTATGTGATAGATACTATAGGATTGACCTCACACACTACATGATTGAACTTACACGTATGTACTAGATATTGCATGATTGACCTCACATGTAAATACCAGATACTACACTAGTGTCCACATATTTGTATACTAGATATTACAGGAATGACCTCACATGTTTGCATTATATACTACAGAATTGATCGCACATGTAAATACTAGATATTGCAGGATTGTCCACACATGTATGTACTAAATACTGCAGAATTGGTCTCAAATTTATGTATATTATACTACAGGATTGAACTCACATGCCTGTACTACATACTACAGGAATAACCTCGCATGTATGTACAAGAAAGCACATGATTTCCCTCACTTGTATGTATTAGACATAACAGAATGAACCTCACATGCATGTACTTGATACAACAGGATTAACCTCACATGTATATACTAGATACTACAGGATTGATAGTACATCAATTTGCGTGATACTACAGGATCAACCTCACATTTATGCAGTAGATAATACAGGATTAACCTCACATGAATCTACTACATACTAGATGATTGCACTAACACGGAGGTACCAGATACAACATGGGACCCATCTTTTCCTCCTCAGCTTTGTTATGACACTATTTGAAGCAATTTAATGTGAACTCTTGTTCATTTGTTTGTGTTCCTACTATTTTAATATAACGAACACAGTTTTTTATAGCTATTAAATGCAAATTTCAAGTAGATTGTGTGCAGAAAGTTTCATTGACGTGAGAAATTATGGCTAAAATGACACATGCATCAACATTTTGGCTGCCACTGGCAAACTACGGAGTATTAGGTAGGGTCGGAGAAATTAAGCCATTTGTAGCGGCTACAATGAGCCTAATCATTTTCGAAATCTACAAAAGGGGTCTTTATTGAAGCAAAGAAAACACAGACACAGCTTCTTACATCTCTTGTATGCTTACACCACCAATATCACGCTAATAGCTATCTCGTCGCAAGAGTTTACCACAAACAAGCTGATTTTCATTCAAATTATATATTGTCATCAATCGTGCAACAGCTTACATACTTGTAGAAGTGAATCAGTTAAGTACAGCTACACCTATTGGCAATGATGTGACATAACAGTCTCAAGCTGTAAAATAAATTGAATTTTAACCAGAACATACATTGTTACTACAGGTATTAAATCGTTAAGTGAAAGTTTGTTAAAAAACGAAGAGATGGATTTAAAAGAAACAGAATTACAGATTTACAAATATATATTTATTAAAAAAATGCATTACACATGGAATAGAAGCAGAAGTAATTATCCATGGTATACCAAAAGTTCAACTGAAGAATACACACAAACTAGGAAAGAAAGAAGACGAAGGTTGATAGACAATATACAAATCACATGTATTGCTATAGCCACATACTGTGCGAACTAATTTGAATGATGTCACTCCATATCGTAATTGTTTCTCAGTTGTGCGATCGACATTCATTAAAAATCCTCATATTACACAGCTAAATTAAAAATGCCTATACATATTCTTAAGTATGCAATCTTAAATGTAGGATAATGTTTTGGTAAAATACTCTGACATTAGATCTGACATTTTTGTTCAATAATAGGCAGTTTCTCATATTTCGGAATTTGACATTCGCTTGATAGGACAACTAGCAACTCCACTGCCACCTACCGAGAAACATGTACTGCTAACTCTCCAAGCGTATTTATAAAAAGATTGCATCCTTTAAATTGAGTCGACATAATATGTCAGAGCCATGGTGGGTCATTTTACAATGTTCAGGAAAAAGTTTCCGAACATTATTTCCAAATTTCAACGCTGCTGTCAAAAGTAAAGAAAAAGTAATTATTTATTGTCATAATAATGATCTAGTTTATTTGGTTGATGTAATGCATAGCATCTAATAAGAACGCGTAAAATCACGCAGTCTGCATAAATGTATTTGATTTAGTTGCGACATTGTGCCGTTTTAACTGTTATTCCAGTGGGGACTAATTGGGATTCTCTCCTTCCCGTACTTTTTGTTGTCTATTGTGGCTCTGTTCCTATGAAGACTTGCTAAACAAGAAAAGAAAATACACTAGCCTAGAGATCTGATTTTACATTACGATCTATTAATGATGTTTTGTCCCTCAAGAGTGCTAAATTCGGTTAATATTCGAATTCCATCTAGAATAGCGCGCTTTAAATTAAGGACTCCACCAATGCGCGTAGGTCGGGCCGACTTTTTTTAATAGATTGGGGGAACTATTATCTAGACTTCACGATAAACGTGATGACTTTGACGTTAAAATTGTTAATTTACGTTCATTGAAAGTAACATTCAAGCACCTCCAGCGTATTGTGTATACATGTCTAGGTATATCGGTATTCCGATTTCCTACACTTCCTACACTGGTCATTGCTTTTGACTACTAAACTATATATCTTTCAAACACGCCAGGACATTTCGGCTGATATAGCGACAGTCTTTGTTTTTGCAGGATTTAACTTTGTTTAATCACGACGATGAGTGCCTCTACGTGTGGTTAAAAAAGACCGGAAGAAGAGCACAATTAGTACCCAATGCAAAAATAACAGTTTGTTGAACAAAAACATGCTCACCAAACATTAGAAATGTTTTCGTAGAGCTTAATAATATAAATAAGACACATACTGTGACTTTTGCTTAGTTGCACATTAGATCGGTTTGTAATTAGACCTCATTCTAGAAAAAGACTAGAAATACCCAAACACTAAAAACTAAATTATACAATAATGTGATCAAATAAAATCGTATCGTGATCAAATAAAATAATGTGATCATTGATAGCATATAGGCAGCTCCGGTTTATTGTGTACACATCTCCAAACGTATATGTCACCATCGTTATGACTACTGTTTACTTAGCTACACAAAGAAAGGTTAGTTGTACCCAACGTGATGTTATTCATTTTCAAAAATAGTGTTTTCTCTTCCCGGAATTGGCGTTTACTTAAACATTACAATGAATATTTTGGCAGTTGTTTAATTAGAACCAGAACTGCTTATTTGCCCAGAATACATGAGTCTTTACTGTTTGTGCGCTTTGGTTTTAGTTTCATTTTGTATGAATTCAGATTTATAATTGCCTTCCGTTCTTGCTGTTGGTCGGTTTATTTGGATTTTCCTTCAGAATTATTGCAGCTTCGAAATTTAGAAAGGTGGTCAGAATATGCATTGAGACGTGCTTTTTAAGTTCATCTCAGACAAAATTGTTAACTGATCCATACTTTAAGATGAAGTGATATTTAATTGTGTTTGATCCGAATTATTCTCAAGTACAGTATCGCGTTAAACAACAACAACAAGGAAACCGACAGGAGCCGAAAGTGGAAGAACAATGTCAAATCCTGGTAAAGACAGACATATACAACACAACACAATAACCAAAAACACAAAAACTAAAGTAAAGTGAACCCAATAAAAACCATAAGTACACTCAGGGGTTCAGGACAAGTAAGCAGTGCCTGCCTGTTATAAGTCACCCGCTAAGTTTCTAATTATCCGTCTTGACAAATGACAAATGCAGATGCAGACATAGAAAACAAATACCTATAACTTAGCGAAGAAATCCGATCTTAGTTGAGAGGCTGATTTCGGAAAAACACGATATAAATACATGGTAATTTGTCAAGACAGAACTTCCTTCGTCATCAATGACTCCAAAGCTAATACTAAATATACTGAAGACCAAATCTCTCACATGTTAGATTTTCTGAATGACAACATCTTCATCATATTTGGAGGACATGCTTTCCAACAGACTGTTGGCATTCCAATGGGTAGTAATTGTGCTCCTATCCTCGCAATCTTATACAACCCTCGAAACAAAAGATTAACACGATAACGTAAGTAAAGCACTGTCTGCCTGTTACATTTAACGAACAATAACTTCAGGGTCGTTTTCCTATTCTTTTCGACATAATTTCAGGTCGTTCTTTTCACACCTGTTTTAAGTACATATTTTCATTTTACAATGTCATTAAAAAATCCAAAAACTCCACATAGGTTGGTGGAATTATTTTGGATTGAGAGACAATTTTCAAATTATCATATGTTTATTGTAACCCTTGAAGGTTTACATATTCAATTTGCTTAGATCCCTTGTAAACAATGTTTTATTTAATGATTTACAATGTCCGCGTTTCTAACAATACGACCAATACACTTGATGCCTCGATAACATTGTATCTATTTTAAACAATTTGTAGAAACTCGTGACCGCATTAATGCTACTCGTCTACTGAATTTCATACACAAAACCACACACATGTATCACTCAAAACGTAAAAAAAAATAAAAAATGCCTGCCTCTCCACATTTGTCTTCCAGACACTACAATATTGTCTATACATCGATCAATCAGACAGTATCCACACATTAATTCATCAGACAACACAACCTTGTCTGTGCGGTTATCTATAAGACACCACTTGCACATGCGTTTATATGCCAGTCCCCACAACAGTTCTGTGCTAGAACGTAAAACACTGTCCATTCATTTATCTACCAGACGCCACAACATTATCCAAACACTTATACATAAGATATTACAAAATTGTCTATTCATAATATATCAGAAAATACACCATGGCCATACATTTATCTGCCAGACGCTTCTACTTTAAACAGCCATTTATCTATCAGGCACTATAACATTGTGGATACATTTATCTATCAGATCATTGCTCATACGTTCATTTACCAGACACTACATTATCTATACATCTATATACCAGACATCACAACATTGTCCATACATCTATATACCAGACACCACTACCCTGTCCATACATCTATATACCAGACACCACATCATTGTCCATACATCTATATACCAGACACCACTACATTGCCCATACATTTATATACCAGACACCACTACATTGTCCATACATCTATATACCAGACATCACAACATTGTCCATACATCTATATACCAGACACCACGACATTGTCCATACATTTATATACCAGACACCACTACATTGTCCATACATCTATATACCAGACACCACTACATTGTCTATATATCTATAAACCAGACACCACAACATTGTCCATACATCTATATACCAGACACCACTACATTGTCCATACATTTATATACTAGACACCACGACATTGTCCATACATTTATATACTAGACACCACTACATTGTCCATACATCTATATACCAGACACCACTACATTGTCCATACATCTATATACCAGACACCACTACATTGTCCATACATCTATATACCAGACACCACGACATTGTCCATACATCTATATACCAGACACCACTACATTGTCCATACATTTATATACTATACACCACTACATTGTCCATACATCTATATACCAGACACCGCAACATTGTCCATACATCTATATACAAGACACACAACATTATCCATCAATTTATCTATCAGCTACTACAAAAGTGTCCATATACTTATCTACCAGAACTCTCAAATAAACAACTGATAATATTTCATAAATCATTTGCAATAAAACCTTGAAAGTAGGCTAGGAAAAAGTCCTTATCACTTGTTGTTTTTTTTTCATTTCATTTTGTTTTCGAAAAAAAAGGTAAAAAACAAAGAACTTACTACAAACATTAGTCGTTCGTATTGAAAAAAAGTTTATGCATAGACAATGAGTTAATCAAGTTGAACAAATTATCAATGAAAACGACAAAAACGATTCATAAAATAGACTTCTTGCAGTTATTTTCTTCTCTTTAATTATAAAAATTAGAATATTTCTTTAAAATTATTAGATAGGTATAGAAGTAATTGCTTTTTGGGGGATATTGGGCTGGTTGTAACATATGCATTTTTATTTGTTTCACATAAAGGTAGTAATACCATTTGTCCAGACTGCAGTTTAATGTTTGCTTAATGTTCAAACTAACACATTTTAGCTTTAGTTTTTAAACGTTAATTTTATGACTGTTTGAGTATTAGACACTGACTGTCACGAAACAATATTGTGCGCAAATCATTAAAACGAGATTCTACAGTAATCGTTTCGTTCATTTCGATACACATTTCACAAGTTGGATTACACAAATTTCATAGTTACGTGCAGTTGAACGCATTCGTTATACTCTATTATATTGTTTACCCTTGTTAGATTTTTAGCAACCGAAACGTGCCATGAATTTGAAACGTTCATGACTTGCGTGCCATAGATTTGAGAACCTTCAAAATATGCCATGTATTTTTCTATTGCATGACATCATCTGCCATAGATCCGAGAATATGCCGTCGATTTGAGGACGTAGTTCGATCTGAGTCTAACATATGTATCTATCAGCACTACAACATTGTCCTTAAATTTATCTACCATACACTATAAAATTTGTTGATACATTTATCTTCCAGGCCACACAACTTTTTGTCCATTAATTGATCTAAAAGACCCACATCATTGTTCATACACTTATGTACTAGGAAGTACAAAATTATCCATACAATTATATGACAGATGCCACAACGTTGTCAGAAATTACAACAGTATCTATGCATTTAACTATCAGACACCACCACATTATCAGTACATTTATCTACGAAACACAAAAACATTGTCTATATATTTATCAATTAGAAACTATAACATTTTATATACATTTGTTCCCCAGACGCAACAACATTATCGATAAATTTATCTATCCGACAACACAACATTGCCCATACATTTTTATACCAGACACTGCAACACCGTCTAAGATGTTGTCTGTCAGAATCACCAACATTATCCATACATTTATCAACCAGCCTCCGCCATGATGTTCACACATTTATCTACCATACAATGCAATATTGTCCATAAATTTATACGTCAGACATTACAAAATTGTCCTACATTTATAAACAAGACACCACAACATTATCCATACTTATCCATAAATTTATCTATCAGACGCAACAAAATTGTCCATATATTTTTCTACCAGACACAACAAAATTGTCCGCACATTTATTTAAAGACGCCTCAACATTGTCGATACATTTATCTTGCAGAAGCCACAACATTGTCCATACATTTATTTACCACACACCACAACATTGTCAATGCATTTATTTCCTAACGTCAAAACGCAGTTCATATTTTTATTCACCAAACACACACCATTGTCCATACATTTATCTACCAGACAGCACAACATTATCCATACATGTATCTACCAGACATCACATCATTATCCATCAATGCATCTTCGAGATACTACAAAATTGTCCATGTATACACCACGTTTTGGTATCTGGTAAATGAATGTATGGATAATGTCGTGTATGCTGTTAGATAATTGTATGAACAACGTTTTAATTTCGGGTAGATAATTTGATGGACAATGTTTAAGTGTCTGATAGATGGATAGTGTTGAGGTGTATTGTAGATAAATGTATGAATAATACCGTGATGTTTGGTGTATAGTTGTGTGGATAATGTTGTGGTTTGGCAGATATATGTATGGACAACTTTGAACTTTCTACTACATAAATGTATATACAATGTGATGACGATTGGCAGATCAATTTATTGACAATGTTTTTTGTCTAGTAGATAAATGTACCCATAGTGTTGTGGTGTCTGGGTTAGAAATGTATGGACAATGTGTGGAGTAAATGTAGATAAATGTATTGATAATGTTGTATTCTCTGGTAGGAAAATGCATTGATAATGTTGTTATGTTTGGTTTTTAAATGTATGGAAAATGTTGCAGTGTCTAGTGAATAAATGTATGGATAATGTTGTATTCTTTGAAAGACGCACTGCTCTACGGTCCAAACATGCATTTGCAATTACTACACGAATATCCAGACATGTATGTTGAATACACCAAATGATTGTCCATACTTTGACGTAACTGATGCTGAAAGATTATTCGGATCTTTATTATCAGTTACACATATGTCTACCAGATACTACAGGATTGTCCCCACATGTATGCTTCATATGTTAAAGATTTTCTGCACATTATGCACCAGATACTATGTGATTGTCCATACATGTATTTACCATACACTGCAAAATTGTACTTAAATTGCCACAACTGACACTTCAGGATTATTCACAGATGCATACATTACAGGCTACAGGATTCTCCCCATATATGTGTTCCAGATACGACAGCATTACACTACGCAACAATTCAAACATTAATGTTACAAATACACAAAAATATCCACACATGTTAACCTTTCATTGACAAAACTGATTCTGAAGTATTATCCAGTCATTTATTATCAGTTGCTAGTGGTGTATTATACCCAACAATTAGCATTAACAAACCAACGCACATACTATAATTATAGATTTATTAATTGGTTGGGTGCTTGCTTTATGTCTATTGAGCAGTATTTCAGCTATATTGAATACATTAATGGCAACAAAGAGACATACGACCAATAATTCGAATGCCACTGGAAAGGTTTTGGAGTACGACTATTGGCGAAAAACCCACTAACAACGACATGATGGATCAGAATTAATGTAAATTCTGTAAAGAGTATAGCTTTAAAATGAAGATAGCATCTTAGTTGGGTTCAGAAACTATGGAGTTGGTGCTTTCCATATTCATAATGCTTCTGAACTTTTCGATATGGGTTCAGGTTTCTTAGTTTGGATTTAAATTTAAAGATAGACTCGACATTAAATATTGACACTGTCGAATAGTTGACGGTATGAATGATTCGTACGTCAGGAACAGTCAACAATAAGGGATCATAATGTTATTACTGTTATGCATGGGATGCATGGGCTTGCTCTGTACAGTTGTCGGTATTAAATTGCAAAGATATGCCGGTGAAGAACTGTGATTCATATAGTAAAAACCTTGTAGTTTCCTACGTTTTTTACGCTCAGCCAAAGGCTAACACCACGTTTCGGTATAAATATTAATTAAATTGGTAACATTTGATAGGCCTGTGACTATTCGAGCAGCCTTTTTCTGCAGTTGCTCAAGTTTATTGCAGTAAACCGTACCAAAGTTATCTCGAACTTCACATGCATACTCAAAAAGTGTTCTGATGAAGACAAAATACAAAAGCGTTTTTATAGATCTTTTCCTATTTAATTTACATTTATATTTCCTGAGTACTCAGGTGTCTATAAACATTACATCTAATATTTTTAATATGTATGTTCTACTTAGCATCGCTGCTAAAAGTGACTCATACATGTTTGTGAAATTTATTAACTGTAATATCTGTGTCATTTAGTGTAAAACATAATTTTAGAATAACATAATTTCTATTTTGACAGGGTTAAACGACATTTATTATTTTAGCGAATAATCGTTCAGCTATATCATTTATATTAATAATGACGGCTCTAGTACCGATACTTGAGGAACACCAGCAAACAATCTGCAAATATCCGACGACGATTGCTTGACAACTACTCTCTGTTACCTACTATTTAAATAGTTTTTAAACCATTCTAATAAATTTTCGTTCACACCATAGAATTGTATGTGTCTGGTAGTTGGTTCTGAAGATTATGTGAACGCCACAGAACAATTACAAATCCGGATACGGATAAAACCTTACAACGCGCAACAAAGTCAGACTTCACAAAAGTGCGGGCAAGCTATGCCCTAAAAAATCATTCAGTCAGCTCAAATGCTCCTGAAGAGTAAGCAGTACTTTTCTTATTGTACACGTCTGCATAGGTGAAAGTCAAACCCAGGATAGGGAAGAATGTCAATTGGTTTGGCTATTATTCATCGTGTAACTAATTCATTTTTATTTCCATTGTTTTAATTATTATTTTTTCACGTTTATTGTCCTTTGACAACGGATGAGTAAACTTATAGATGTGCATCTTAATTGTTTGATCTATGCTTTTCTTCAAGATATCGGAAAACGGTGTCAGAGTGTTTAAGGTAGTTAATAATCCATTATTGATAATTTGGTATGTCGCCACTAAGTTGCGGGTTTTACAATCCTTATCATTTGCTACTTTATAGGTTGAACTATGCATTTTAATGTCCATATCATTGCCTTCCGAATGATTTTCCTTGTTACCCATGGGGTAGGGTATGCAATTGTATGTCCTCATGCAATTATTGAAGTAACTTCTATTGTGCTGGCATTTTAGGTATAATGCACTATAAAATGCAATTGAATATTCATATACTTTATTAAAATCTGATCAAGATACACAGGATACACACAAGTTCACCGTTATTTACAGTGACCACCAATGGCGTGAAGATTTGGAAAATTTATGATTCGTCCCTCTCATAGAATTAGGTTCTTTAAAGATTGATAAGAGCAGCGTGGTCAGTTTAGCAATTAAATTATAAATTGACGAATTTTGATTACTAGTGTTAAGTTTTGGGTTTTGTGTAGAAAAGTCAGAAAAGTTTAACACAACACTGTTAATAATTGTGCTATGCAAATTGAGTATCTATATTGAGTACATATTGATAATTGGAGAATTGGGGCTTTCAAAATCGTATGTTTATTTTTTGGATTCAATATTAACAGTGTAACATGAAATATGTTCTTTAATACAGATAATCGTGGTGTTTACGTAACAAACAAATAACCTGAATCAAGGTCAAACTTGACAAAAATATCGCATCTAAAATATCGTAAGTTCCACTCTTTTGAAAGATTAAATGCAGACAGTGCATTGATGACGTGACAGTGTTAATCCTTTGTTCCATGGGTTATATCTGAGTGCATTTGTAAATTTAACCCGTCTAGATTTTAAAATACTGCATTCTTAAAGAATTTGTGCGTAACATTATATTACATTTAGCAGGGTGAGACGGACTTCAAAGGATGCGCTTGCGAGTCAACAAGTACGGTGAAATTTAAGTTTAATGTTTAGACCCGATAACATCATGAAACCGAACCATAGACGCAAACATTTTTTTTTCGAAAACCTTCGCCAGTCTGTGACACATATTTGAACTAGTTATAGATCATAAACACACTTGTACATTATTTTGATTATGGCAGTGTTAAAAAAGTTTTGTTTAAACAAATAGACACAGTTCGGTGTTTTGTTGTTTGCATATAAAAAGTACATCCAAAGTTGGAAAAAGTTGCAATTTTGCCAATATTCATTTTTAAAGAACTTGACATTGGGCATTGATAGGTGAACCAGTACTTAAGAATGTTAACCAGCGTGTCCAAAGATATAAGCAACTAGAATTATGCAGCTGGAATACTTCTTAAGAAAAAAAAATGTTTTTAAATCGACGAACAACCAGAGAGAAAAGTTTGTTGTCGATGATTAATACCGATGCATACAATACAAAACAAAAACACACAGAAAATTAAGTTTTTACAAAACCCAATAAAAACTTTCGTGCGCTCAGTAATTCCCAACGAATAGACAGTTCCTTTTCCTAATTAAACAAGTGTCGCGCTACTCATTTTCATGTTTAGGAAAACGTCAAATCCTTGTACAGAAAAATCCAATTAAGCCGACCAACAGCAAGAGCAAAGGGTTAATGGACTATTATACATCCGGAATCATACAACACGAAACAGAAACCTTATTTTTACACGCGGAAAGGTGTTATTACAAAAACACAATAAAAACCAAGTATATCGTCAGCTATTCCAAACATATACGAAGTTCCAATCTTTAATTAAACACGTGCCGATGTATATTTTGTAAAGTTTAGGAATACGTTCCAGACAATGCTCGATTGTCCAACACTTATATACATAATAAAACAGGTTTGTTCATACATTTATGTTCCAGACACTGCACGATGTTTCAAAATTATATACCGGATATTACAGGTTTGTTCATAAATGTATGTTCCAGACAGTGCACGATTGCCCGTACTCTCACATGTTTATATTAACGATTATCCGGACATGTATTATCAGTTACTAGTGGTGTATTATACCCAACAATTTGCATTCACAAACCAACGCACATACTATACTTATTGATTTATTGATTGGTAGGATGCTTGCTTTACGTCCATTGAGCATAATTTCCGCTATATCCAATACAGTTATGGCAAAATAGAACATAGGGCAAAAAGCTTGAATGCCGCTGGAAATGTTTGGAGTATGGCTATTGGCGAAAAAATCTACCTTTTAGTAGCTGCTACATCGGATGTCATCCATGTTTATGATATTCGTAATGTAACCTGACAACCCATAGTGACATGATAACCCTTATCTGCCACATTGGGACGCGTTGGACATCTTTATGGGTAGAGCACAATGAACCCTCGCGAATCTTCAGTATGATGACAGACCACTGTAATGGACCGAGTTGTCGTCTTTTGAAATGACTGTTGCAAGTCAGGGTTATTGCCATAGATTATATATGTTTGGTTTAGTCTAAACATTTTTTATTTGCTCAAATATGCAAATAGGATAAGACAAACGTTAAATAATCTTATGAATTATTCTCCAAATATACAATATATTGCAAACGAACGTTTGTGAAGCATGCATACAATTTATTACAAATCATAGTACACGACATGGGTACAATAATGGGTTGCAGACGTTAAGAGTAAGTTCTAGATTTTCTGTACAGTAATTTGGAAGCCAGAACATGAAACGAAATAATGTTACGAATCTTCATTGTCAGATCCACAACGACATGATGGTTCAGAAATAACGTCACCTATGTAAAGTTTTAAAATGAAGCTAAACATCTTAGTTGGGTTAGGACAATATTGAATTTTTTGCTGTCCATATTCATAATGCTTCTGAACTTTTCGTTATGGGTTCAGATTTAAATTTTAAAATATATTCGACATTAAGGATTGATATATCTAAACTGTTCCTGTAGAATAGTTGACGATATGAATGATTCGTTTGTATACAATAGGGATCATAATGTTGTTACCGTTACGTAAGTGATACCTCGACTTGTTTTGTATAGTTGACATAATTAAATGACAAATATATATGCAGAACTAGGATGCATATTATTAAACATTAGTAGTTTCCTACGTTTTCTACGCCAAAGGCTCCAACCCGTTTTGGTATTATTATGAATTAAATTAGTAAACTTTAGTAGGCCTGTGACGATTCGAGCAGCCTCTAGCTGCAGTTGATCATGCTTATTGCGGCAACGCACACTAGCGGTATCCCAAACTTCACAGGCATACTCAAAAAGTTGCTTTATGAAGACTAAATAGAGTTTTTCTAGATTTGTTTCATTTAATTCAGATTTAAGTTTCTGTATAAGTATTCATTAACGTGATAAAATTTGGTAGGCCTTTGACGATTCGAGCAAATCTAGCTTCAAAAACTGGTCTTACGGAGACTAAATAAGTGTTTCTAGAATTTGTTCCATTTAAGTAAGATTTAAGTTTGCTGAGTATATTCATTAAATATTTTCGTGACCAATCGTTTGATTCTCTCAAATCGTGATCAATCACAGATTGCATTTGTGAAACGTCATGACTAGAATAGCTGAACGAGGTGTCTGCAAGGAGAAAAAATATCTTCAGCTATATCATTTTGATAAATAATTAATAATAACGGTCCTTGTACCGATCCTTGAGGAACACCAGCATATTCACTGCAAAGCTCCGACGACGATTGCTTGACAACTACTCTCTGTTGCCTAATATTTAAATAGCTTTTAAACCATTCTAATAACTTTTCGTTCACACCATAGGATTTTAATTTATATAATAACCCACTATTCCAAACTAGATGTTTGGTTTTTATTTCTAAAGAGTATGAGGCTTCTTGTATTTGTCTGACTACATCCTTCATTTAAAATGGAACAGTCTATCATTTACAAATGCTACACTTGGATATTAATGATATTTCCCGTTTTCATTTCTTCGTCACGGAAGTAAATGTGTATGAAGATGCGTGGTTATGTTTTGTATATTTTAGAAGATATTGTTAAAGGCATGTACAAATATTTGTATTGCATATCTTACAAAACATGGCATATGTAATAATATGTTTTCTAAAATTAGTGGTTAATGCAGTCTATTTATCACATGGCCTGCTTACACTGAGATTGTGAAATCGAGTCTAACTGCTGTCACGGTTCATTGTATTCCATTCTTAATTGATTTGCTAGTCGTCCTACCGAACTTCGCTCCGGTCAATCCGCCTTCCTAGCCAATGAAAGCTGGAGACCATGATATAGCTGAAAAGGTGTTGATAGTGACCTTAAAGATGATTCAATCAGAAATCAAACCCAATTTATTAACGACGGCACTAAATAAATGCACATTCAGATTAAAAAACTGAAAACTGATACACACACGTATAAAGGCTGCACTTTTAACCGCAAAGTTTGTACATATTAATTTAGTACATCTACCCGGTAACGAAAGTGCCCATTCTTCATTCTTTGAACTAAACATTATTAAGTCGACTGCCGCATGTGAATGACTATTTGCAAACTGTGCAACATTCAATGCAACTATGTAAAATTGATTAATTATTGCATTTCAGATGCCGTTGAAACTATTTTGTTATGTTAAAAATACATACCTTAAATATTTATCAAAGTAAACACATTGCATGTTGATAAATCTATATATTATTCCACATTGAATTTATTTACAAATCGATTGAATAAACTATTCACAGAAGCACAATAATATCCTCTGTATAAGTAAATTTTTTATTGTATTCTAGTTGACAGTTCCTATTATCACAAGTATCCTTATTAAACATCCCATTGTATGTATAAAGATGTCATTAGAATTAGTATTCAGAAATTACGTTTCCTTTTCTTCTAAATTTGTAAACCTGAAAAATGCAACACCTAATAGAGTATTCAAATAGCATAGTGCTTGGTACAATCTAATAAATATATTATGACTTTTTATCATACTCAACTTAAAGCGAGTTATATTAGTAAATTACGATATGAGCAAAAACAACATAATACACAATTTTTAAAGAAAAAAATCTAGAGGAGTAGTAGGTTAGTTTGTGTATATATATTCAGCCGAGATGATTACAAGTTATGTTGACAACACTGCTATTGTTAGTTCGCGACTCGCCCTCTGTCAAGGAGTGTTAGATATTTTAACTTAGACTTTCCAACATCATTACTATGTTTGGTGGTTTCTTTGGATATTTAGACTCTCTGCGCAATTCAACAGCTCAAATTATTGCCTTGAGAAGCTTCATTTTAACACAAACAAAAGAAACACATCTTGTCGCTTTGGTTATTATATTACATGTGTATCAACTTCGGTCATATTTCGGTACGATTAGGTTTTGTTTTGACTTCATACACATAATTTATGCTATTACATTGCTGACCTTGGACTATTCGTTTAATCGATAAAAGCATGTAATATCAATTGTAGTTATCATAAAATATTTTAATACACGTTAAATAGTTTTTTTTTTAAATCAAAATACAGTGTGCTAAGTAATACACTTTGGAAACAAATTCGCACATACACATTTGTATTTCAGTTCTTGTATTACTTTTAAAATTATTTCTCTATTTTAAGTTTACATACAATTAGTGTATAAATGAACTGGAGAATGATTGTTAGTTTTGTTAATGACACTAACATGCGGCAATCGAGTATATGCTTATTCCTTTGCAATGTATTTATTTCTCGTGAACATGTCCATGGTGTACACTTCAAAACTAGCAAGTTCGTAACAATTTTATAAATGGATCAAATAATATTAATGGCTGGATGTGTATAAATAGTCCGTATTACATACCAGTCTAACAATAGCATGTAGTACTGGCACTAAATACACTACGATAACTTAACTTAGAGAACTGAACGATGTCATCATATTTTGTTTAACTTTGCCGATATATTATTGTAGCCATGTTGTGATCTAACAACTATCGTTTTTATTTTAATTAGAGGATCAATAATTCAGTGATACATTGAGTTAGAATTATCATTTTTACACATGATTACATGTTAAACTGTCTTTATTGCCGATCTTAATTTTCAGAAAAAGATATATAAACATACATTTATGTCTGTAACAATACTGTGTGCATATCATTTATTAACGTAGAGTGTGAAAACGTTTAACATACAATATTTTATTTCCTTAGTTCAGAACGTTTAGTAAAATATTTAGAAACTAAACAATTAAAAATATCAACTGCCATTCGTTGTGACAGTCGCATTATTTTGCCTGGTACAACGAAGAAAATGTCTATGACAAATATTGTTTGCCTGATACAACAACAATGCCGTTGTGACAGACAAATTTTGACTGAGTCGACGGAAACAACACTCTGTTACAAAATAAAATATGTCCATGACAAACTGTCGCAATAAAGTTGTTGTCTGACAGAAGGTTTGCGTCTTTTACTGACATGTTCGAAGTCATTTACAGCCAATCGCAATGAGTGATTGTCGGAAAACGAAAGCAGCTGGTATCTAATCTTTTTATAGGCAATAGTTTAAACTATTATGACAATCTTTTCGTGACACTATGTTTGATTTATTTCACAAGATTTTACAAGTTTTTCTTCTTCCTTGCCATTGTCTGGTGCATTACTGTTGTCTTTTTAGCCTAATATAACTAAAATTTGCGACTATTTATTTAATTATGTTGGGTTTCATACGAAGAGAGCAAAAATTAATCGTGAAGACAAAATGCTGGTTCGCAGAAGGTTATCGTTTCAAACATGTTTATTCGAAAAAAAAATTAACATTTATTTAGGAGGCATTGAGACCTATAAAAATGTTTGTGGAGTACTCAACACGCTTGATTGAGTGATTAATTAGTTTGCTAAACGTACATTAAGCAGCAACTGTCATATTTGAACGAAAAAGTGAATTATTAAGATAAACAACCCCCGTGCGTTTTTTCTTTTCTTGTTCGATTATTGCGTTTTGTAATACATCGATTGCGGCTTACCCAGTTTTCGACGATTTGTCTTGCTTGGAAGTAAATTGTATAAAAATGTGTGGTTTTCTTGTTGCGTTTAGTTGTATTTTATCCAAAACATATTGTGTTACAGGCATGTACAAGTCTCTATTCCAGAGCTTACAAAGCATGGTACATGCAATGTTATGTTTTGTAAAATGGTTATTCACGGGACTCGGTGTACAATTAATTAAGAAAGTTAGTCTACTATTGATCACTTTGCCCGGTACACCGAAGCTGCGCAATTGAGTCTCACTGTGGTCAGCGTGTACTCGACTCCCATCTCAATTGACACGAATTGCCAGTTTTCTTACCAAAGATAAGGACAGAGGCTTTCTAACCGATAATGCTGAACGCCTCGATATGGCTACAATATTACTATAATATAATATAATATTACTATAAGTAATTAGCATGCGTCTAGCTATGTCAGATTTCAAATAGCCCAAATGGTAAATATTGAGAAATGCCCCACCTTGCTTCCGGCATATTATGATGACTACATTTATGGTATCGTTGGCAAGATTCACGTTTTGAAAACAATACATACACATTTACATATTAAATTTCTATTTATCAATATTATGATTTAAAAATCATGTTTATACATTGATTGTTCTGGTATAGTCATCGAAGCGCACATTTTCTGGACTATCAGTCAAAATCTAGGTGAATGACTGACTGCAATAACAAAATTTAAATATCTTTTCCATTATGATAAAAATAGACAAATGAATGTATTGTATCTAGGCAGTATAATAGTACTTTTTCAAACTGATTGAAGATTTGAAAAAATAAAGTGTTCTTCGAGTTTGAATAGCCAAAAAGGGTCATAATAACTGTTACATGAAATCAAAATATGACTGTTCTTCATATAATCAGATTCGAGTTTGTATGTGATTAATATTAAAAGTAATTCTTGAGTTTAAAGAGCAGAACCAGAAAGTTAAGCAACAGATGAAGTTCTAGGGCAATTACATGTCCCAATTCAGACAAACTACACACACAAACTGAAAAAAATATCAAGGATATAAAACGCAAAATAGGAAAATAATATGAACCCAGTAAAAACCTAGGTAAATAAAGGTTCTGAAGACGTGTAATACATGCCCGATTCTCGTCAGGCGTCAGTCAAGTTACTAACGCTTATATCGATTGAGAAATCAAATTCATCAAGAGAAAAGTCATTCAAATTCTAATTTGAAATGTCCCGTTGAATTTGAGAGATGAATTTCTCATATATATTAAGCAAGTCATTGTAAGTATTTGTATCTAAGTTTTTATCTGTGTTATTCCAACCACGTGAGAATTTGTTCTGATTATCGATAGAGCCACTGAATACATTCTAATCTGGCATGACTTGATACATATGGATTCGTACAACTTGCGTTCCTTATAAAGCTTGGAATGTAAAGCACGCACCATGTCTTATTTCTCTTCAAGATTTCATGTTTTCTTCCATTGACCTTATCATAGACCTTTTGTACCTTAATGTATGTATGTGTTCTCCGCGCATTTATCAAAGACATTTATGAATGTGTGCCATTGTTTCTTTTAAATAATGATACGTTTTATTGTTATTAACAAGTCGTAACTGATTGATTCACTTTCTCTAGTAAATGAATGATTCAATTGATATACTTATACGACATGTTCACTTCTAAATATAATTTTTAAAACTTACTTTGAGATGGTAATGTCAAACGCAGTCCTAAAATTATTGACTTATATACAATATAAATAACACTCTGATATTTAAATCTAGCATGAAACTCTTAAATTGGTGACGTGAAAGTAATATTTCATATTTATTAAACTGAGCCAGAACGAAAATAAAAGACAAAGTGAAATTTCATTTGTCAAACTTGAATCAGTAAGAGAAAACGTATAAATAGTATTATGCAAAAGTATGCACTGACGTCAAAACTTTGAGTTAGTCAACCTAATTGACTTGTTGTCGACAATAAACTAAAAAATCTCTCACAAACTGTTCACTAGCAGTATTGAAAAGTATTAAACTTCGCTATTATATGGTGTGAAATCTCGTTTAATATGAAATAGTTTGATACAAGTTGTCGTATGTTGCAATTTTACGACGTGCTGGCATGTTAACAAGACACTGTTGATTAAATTTAGGCAACAACAAAACTGCCTCTCAAAATGACTGTTAATGACATCCGCAATCATTGTTAGTATGTTGGTGACTATGCCTGACTGCAAATGACTGCAGACACTTTTGTTAAACACTGCATACACTGATGTTTACTGTAAGGGCCATTTTATGTCCGTCACGGACAAATTTGCTTGATCACAAACATTTTTCCCTTGGCTCAGCCACCATATGCGTGCTACAACGGCATTTCGGTGGTATCAGTCAAAAATGTCTTTCATATACATATTTTCCGTTTGAACATGTCAAAATGTGTCCGGTGTATCAGTCAAAGAATATCTATAGCTATCATATTCTCAGTCAAAGTTTGATTGTTACAACGGCGTTCTCGTTTTATTTGTATAACTAAAACATATCTGTCACAAAAATATTATACATTGTATCAGACCTAATGCGATTTTCACAACGACCGGTAAATATAACTTTTGTTTTGAACCTTGGTTAATGAATACTTTTGGTGTCTGATTAGTTTACAATAGTGTTCGGAATGAAACAATATATTTGTAAATTACACTGCGCACACATGACGATTGCAGATGTAGCGTTCCAGTCATACATTTATGTTTAAATATATATTTTTTTTTTAAAAATTAGGCCCCATGAATGAAGACTGATGAAAATGGTATTATTTTTCGTGTTTTTATTTTGTTTAAGTAATTCGTGATGGCTGTGATGTTGTACTCATTTACACTTTAGCTGGGACATCATTCTCGATCTTTTAACCGAACGTTTGCGAGATACACAATATAAATGTAAAGGCCCAATCCATGTGCAAATGAGCACAATATTATACCCAGAGTGAATTATTACAATTCTTATATGATGACGACCGGTGTTTTTAGATTCAAGCTGGACCTATAGTCCGATTTTCTATCCGCCATTTTCATGATGACCATGTTTTGGTAAAGATGTCTTTCGTTGCAATAAACGGTGCACTCTAACAAAACATTTATTGAATATTTTACCATAGCGTGCACTCAATATGTAATTTATTAACTTTTATATTAGTATGAACTTCAAAATTCAGCAATTGTCATTGTGACATCGTTTAATGTTTTGTGACGTTACGTCACGATGCGCGTTTGTAAAATAAACATATATCGATTAATATATCGGTTGACATTGTAAAGACGCCACATTAAAATTTATTAATATTAATCTGATTTAATCAATAGCTTACTGACACATGTTGCAAAAAAAGAACGTATTTAAGACGTAACACCGTGTTCCTTTTCTACCTTTCCACAATATTTGTCTGCAAACATAGACAATATGGGTGACTCACTGGTCAAAGAATATTGAGAGACACCTACCGGTATTTTTCCGCGATTATACAGAAAACAAAGATTGACAATGAGTAATATAATAATGTAATAAATAATTTATCGTTACGGATTTATGGATAATATCTTATTAAATATCTTCCCCATCCCAATCCCGTCGTAACTGTGGAACTTTCTACAGACAAAACAAATTGTAAAGGTCTAGTTTTCTATTTGTCTACATTGACACGCTTTAGATATCATTATTCCAGAGAAAAGCAGCGTGCGCCAGAAAGATCTTTATTGCATGTAACTGAATCGATTGCGTCGTTTGCTATTAATCTGTAATTCTCACTTCAAGCAAGAAACATAAAAGCAAGATAATTATATGACTCTTCTTTAATAATAGCTAGCAAATAGGTATAATTCAATTATAAAATGAAAAAGAAAGTCTTGCAATAGCACAGTAACAGTTATACAAAATGTTCTTTTAAACAAAAATTGCGCGTTGTTGATACAACTATTTTTACCTAGTTTGTTTTCACTTTAATAAAGATAATCATAAACATAACCAAAAGAGTGTGTGCACAGTACTATAATTTGGTGAAAATACGCAGATACGTTTGTTTTATTCAGTTTTCACTACTTGCGCAACAAATTATTGTAAATACCAGTTGCAGTGGTTTTTCGGCAGTTACTGACTGAGACTGACTGCAAATGACTGCAAAATTGTCAGTGAAAGACTGAAAACATTGTGTCAGACAATAATTTTTCTATGACAGCCATTTTATGCCTGTCATAGACATACTTTTGTCCGTCACAGACATTTTTTCCGTTGGCGCAGTCAAAATTTGTCTTTTACAACGGCGTATCCGTTGTATTAGTAAAAAAATGTCTGTCGCAGTCATTTTTTCAGTTGACTCATTCGCAAATTGTTTGTTACAACGTCGTTACCGTTGCATCAGTCAAAAAATATCTGTCAGTGATCGATTAATATTTTGTTAATGTTTTTTTTATTTTAAATTGTATTATGAGAATGTTCGCAATTAAAAATAAAAATCCCTATTTAGGGAATAGTAATGTTAGAGGTAAATGTATGTATAAATATACGTGTTTCTAAAAAATGAATTCTACTTAAAATGTTAGCATTTGTCCTGTGCTTATTTTATAATTATTAATTTACTTAGTACGTCTACGTACATTTAATTCTAAAATTTTTAATAACGCCAGTAATGTAATGTTTTTTTTCTTAGCTGCATCTACATTTCATGCATAATTTTGCATGCATCTGTTACTTTTCCTTTACACATACATACCTTGAACAAACATATAGCAAACTAATTGAATGTCCGTTGAATCTAAAACTGGTCTCACATTATTCCGCTTCGAAAATAGTTACAAATAAAAGCAATATTTCATTCACTCGAGAGCAATACGATCCGTAGTTCACTGTAAATCGTATCTCTGCTGTTGTTCACAAAACACAAAACTATCCAAATTAAATTTCCCATTTTGTAACTTGGTCATATGACTTTTTATTCTGGAAATAACCTATTCCGTTTCTTCTTCATTTGTATACCTGAAAAATTACAGCACTTAATAAAACAAATTCAATTAGAACAGTGTACGTTATAATCTAAGTAAGTTAAATAACAACCGCGTTATTCTAATAACCATAATATCCCTAATATATAAATAACTATACCGCTAGTAGTTTCTATTATCATATTGAAACTAACGAGTTCGTCAACATTAATGTACGACAGTGAACTGCATACTACACAATTTAGAAGCAGCAAAATATGATCCAAAGTGGGATGTGTGTATGAACACTGTTCAACATAGATTATCAAAACAGTTGTTGTAAGCTCGGTAGTTTTTTGTTACAGCCTGTTTTTAATCAGCGACTTTTCAGAAGCGATCCATTCGATTACCGTGGATACTCAAATATTTTATTTTCTTCGAAGAAATGTTAATGTAAACCAGTGTACACTTGTCTGCCTATAAAAGTTCTACAGATGTAGGTTTTTTTGCAGAGTGGTGTACGATTTTCTTATTTCGGACCTGACTTACTCTGGATTGACTACCAACGACAAGCTGGGTGTGTTTAGACTTTATTGATTGCGTACTATTATCTTTACGTATTTTTAATATAATTTGTTCGAGGAATCATAGTTTGTTACAATGTTACAATGACACGTGTCGCAATTTCTGAGACCATACTGAAAGTGGTTCCCTCTTTTGTAGACTTCGACGACATGTAGGCTCGTTGTTTGTTATCTTGTTTGAGTATTGAATACTGCTGAAATTCGCTTGACGTATCGCAAATATCCAATCAATCAATCAGTCATCTGCATCATTCTGTGCGTTCTTATTAAATTCAAAACACTATGTTGTTAAATCTAATAACAAATTAAAAGAGAAGAAAAACATTATCATCTTATATGCTTATATATTACAAAATTCTCATACAGCTTGTATTATCAGTGCTATGTTTTGTTTGTTTGTTTGTTTTTGTTTCTACGAACATGAAAATCGAGTTGCCGGTTATAATCAAGATACATTTTTTTTGTTTTCAATGTGAAAATTCTTACGACCCTATGACAATTTCAAGGCACAATATTAAGGCCAGGAAAACCGTCATTACTGCGACACTAAAACTGACGTACGAATCTAGTCATCAGATCCAAAAAGAACAAATTCTATTTATATAAATGCAAATTTAAAAACTTCAGTAATCCAAACTTCATTATAACACAGTTTGTGAACAGTTTTGGTCACAGTGTATCATGAATTGTTATTATAGTTACGATGATTGTTGAATACACCTATTAGTGATTAGTGATATATATCTTTCTATTGTTATCAACTAACCAACTCACATTCTATGGTAATGGAAGCGAGAGGTTAGTCATGTCATAAACCTGGATTGACCCAACATATCGTTAGAAATGATTGTACCAAGTCAGGACCATTGCTTTAGCTGTCGTATTTTTTTGTTGTTGTTTCAGGAGTTTGCCGGTTTCTCGGACTTTGATTTAAGAATTGTCTTTTGACAGTTGTATCGGTGTTCGGTAATTCATTATTACCTTAGTTTATTACTTATTTAGTGGTATGAATCTTCGACTTTTGTATTTGCAATTCTGATTAGATATCATATACATCATGTGATTTTCTTACTTAAAGAAGATAGTTTATGTTTTTGAGTCGTTTAAAATACAGTGAAACCTGTATATACTAGATACTACTGGATTGACCTCACATTTAAGTTTTAGGTACTGCATAAATGACCTCACATGTATGTACTTCATACTAGTTGATTGACCTTAACTGTATGTACTAGATACTAAATGATTGTACTCGCAAGTATGGAGTAGATACTAAAGGATTTTCGACACATGCTTCCTACTACAAGTTTGACCTCGCATGTATGTAATAGATACTACAACATTGAGCTCACATGCATGTTCTAGGTACGTTTTGATTGACCTAAAGTGTACATACCAGATACTAAACTGTATGTGCTTGATACTCCAAGATAGACCTCGCATGTATGTACTAGAAACTACAAGATTCCCCACACATGTGTGTAGAAGATACTACAGAATTGACCTCACATGTATGTACTAGATAGTAGAGGATTTTTAACAGATGCATGTGCTAGATACTACAGGATTGTCCTAACATGCATGTAGTATGTAGTAGATACTAAAGAATTTTATACACATGCATGCACCATATAGCACATGATTGACCTCAAATTTATGTTCTTGATGCTACAGGATTAGCCTCGCATGTATGGACTAGATACTACATGATTTACATCACATGTATGTACTTTACATTACAGGATTGACTTCACATGTATATACTATACACTACAGGATTGAAAGAACATGTTTGAATATCTCAAATATCGTTTTTATTTTAATTAGAGGATCAACAATCCAGTGATAAATTTAGTTTGTATGATCATTTTAACATGTGATTACATGTTCGACAACGAGACTATTTGCATATCATTAGCTACAAATGTGCTGTTATTTATTTAATGCTTTTTGGTTTCAAGCGAAGACAGTGAAAATGTATCGTGACTGCAAAATGCTGCTTCGCAGTCGGTTATTGCTTCAAACATCTTCATTACACAAAGATTTTAAATTTATATAGACTGAATTCAGAACAATAAACATATTTTGCAGGGTACTTTGCACTCAAAACACTTGCTTGAGTGATAAATTATTTGCTAAACGTACACTTAACAACAATCTGTCATAGTTTGGCGAAAAAAATATATATATTCTCTTGAAATAATCCAGTTCCGTTTGTTCTTCTGTTCTTGTTCGATTCTTGCGTTTTGTAATATTGTTTTTCCACCCCCATTTTTGTTCGTGTATATTTAATGCGATGTATGCGTTGCATTAGTAAGTAGGAGGTCTAGCCCGTTCACGATCTTTAATACTGTGCGTCGTAAAATAACATAAAACAATGCCTGCAAATGTAAGTAATTATTATGACCTTATTGTGATATTGTAATGCTACCCTAAAACAAGACAATTTTGATATCATTTAACTACACATTTGCTGTTTTTTTTATTTAATGCAATTTGGTTTCATGCAGCTGGTTATCTCTTCAAACCATTTTATTTGTGTCTATGTTATGTTTGTATTATGTTATTGAGGTCTCTAACCTAAAATTGACCTTTTATCGTATCGCACTTGTTGACAAAACAAATACATCTTTGATCTTTGCAAGATGAGAATTTGTCCCTCTATTTTAAAGCACACCTGTCCTTATTATTAAGAGTTCATGTCTGTCTGATCCTGACAAATAGAGGATCACTTTACATCACGAATTCTTTAAGATTGTTGTGTTTAAATCCAGACAGTTAAGTTTACAAATGCACTCCTATGTAACCTTTTGGAACAAAAGATTAACACGCCCTTCCTTTCATCCCTTTGAAACGTGCTCAAATACGATACGTTTAGGCTCTTTTTGTCTATTTCGTCCTAAGTTCATGTCGTACTTTTGTGCGCAAACATCACAATGACCTGTATTTATTTATTTTAGTACATATTTCATTTTGTGTCAATTTTGAATTTGAACATAGCCAAATGAGTTTTTTAAATATTTCCAAGTCAGAACTATCGATATGTAAGCGACACAGTCTTATCTTTTTTTCTTCTAACTATTATAGATTTAAAATTCTAAGTACATTGCCTTGTCCAAAAATAACGATAATGGATTGACCGTAACAATGAACACTGCAAGCAAATACAACTTTGCAAACTGGTTAATCGAAGACAGACATTGTGAAGGTTAGACAAAATAATATAGGTACATTTTAACATCTTAACATATATGAAGACAACGGCGTACAATCTAGCCATGCGAGAAATTTACCAATATATGCACCTAACACAACAGTCAAAATATAACTTTACAATCCTAAAAAATACATTTACAAGATGATAAGCTGTAGCTTAAATTAGGACAGGACACAGACATGATGACTGAAGGAGAAACAAGACAAGGAACATACAGATACATAGCTTTACCAATTGGTGACCGACAAACTAGTTAATCGAAGACAGACATTGTGAACATAACATCTTAACATATATGAAGACAACGGCGTACAATCTAAAAATACGGATAATGAAAACCAGGAATTGAACAACTTATCGGCAGTAATTGATAGCCATGCGAGAAAGTTACAAATGCATGTCCCTTACCAATTGGTTTACACGAGAATGTCATTAAGAAGGGTAGTGTAGTCAAAAAAGGACAATTATAATCAGTATCTCAACATGTAGGATAACCAATGACTTATTGCCAGAAAAAAATAACAAGAACAATGGACATTAAAATCAGTTCTATGTTAATCTTAGACTAACAGTCTGACCATGGGTACGAAGAAAATAATGCGCTCATATGTTGTCGGCTTTATTCCTACGTAAACGATTGATTTCCAATTTGAACGGAAGATATTCAAAAGAATTAGCATGCATATATGTATCAATCGTATGAAACGAGGACTACCATTATCTGTTTATACGTTCTTGTAAAACATTTTCATATCGTAATTGTACATTTCCTTGACATTTTTCTTGTAAACACTTTGTTCGTTCTGCTTTATCGGTTTATCTTGCACTCGAATTTCCATTTGGTATGGTTCTTGTCTATCCGCCGTTATATATTTGTCTGACATATCCGTTTGGTATTCATCTTGATTACCGCTTATATCGTTCTTGTGTACTACCTGATATCTTTCTTGTTTACCGGTTTTATATATTTCGTCTATACCCGCTCATTTCTATCCATTTAATGTTTTTTACTGTTCGTTTACTTCGCATTAATCGTTATTTTCCTCTATACCGTTCGAGTATATACTCTATGAAGCTTAACTTTATTGTCGATCTATATCATTTGCTTACATTTTTGTGTATACCGGTTGATATCGTTCTGGTACATCGCTTAAGCTCATTGTGTTTGCACACTTTCTATATCGTTATCACATAACGTCTTAATATTTCTCGTATATTATTGCTTATATCTTTCACATAAACCTTCTTATATCGTTCATGGAACGTGTAAACCCTGTTTTATAATTCGTACATACGCGATATCGGTTTCGAATACCTGATCCATATGGCCGTGCTGACATTCTATACATCGTTCTTGTATATTAAAGTTATAACGTCCGTGCTTTATACTGTCTCTGATTGCATGCTGTATATCGTTCTTTTCATATCAACTTCAGATTGCGTTTGAATACGATCATTCTAAACTATTTTTGTCTTGTATACCCAATAAATAACGTCCGTTTTTAATACTCTCAGAACGTTTTTGTCTCTCAGATAATTATTGTTTGTGTATGCCTGCTCGTTTATACTCGCTTCAGATATTGCTTGTGTTCGCCCATATTATCTTTCTTCTCTAACCGCTTTACATCATTCAGGTATACCCGCCTGATATTATTCTTGTATTCCCGCCTTATATCATTCTTGTATACCCGCTTTGCATCACTCTTGGTCACCTGCTTGATATCACTCTTGTATAGTCCTTTTTATCGCTCGTGTAGACCAGCATGTTATCGTTTTGGTATACAAGTTTTACATCGTTCCTGTATGTCGTTTTGAAATAGTTCGTGTACACTCCTTTGATATCGTTCTTGTACACCGGCTTTGTAGCGCTCTTGTATCGTCAATGTAAATCTCGAACAAAGCATGATGTCTGACGATTAAGTTTAGTTCGAATTTTTACACAGATTTTATGCGATTTCATCACAATTATTGGACTATTCATTTAATAGATTAAACATGTTATATTAATTGCATTCGATAATATTTCAGTACATTTTTTAATACACTCAAAATAGTTTGTAAAGATAATCAAAAGACCCCAAGTGATGTGATACACTTTCAAAAAAGGCAAATACACATTTTCATTTCAGTTCTTTATATCACTTTTAAAATCTGTTCTCTGTTAAATTTACAATAATCGAACAAAACGTGTCTCCAGATGAACTAGATAATGATTGTTAATTACTTTCGTTTCAATAACCTAAGTGAATATGTTTATTTGCGTATTCCTTTGAAGTGTATTTATTTCTCGTGAACGTATTAATGGTGCACACTTTCAAAATAGCCAGTTCGTAACAATGTTATAAATAAATCAAACACTCCTGATGGCTGTGTCTGTATTGATAGTCCGTAATACGAACCAGTCTAACAATACTGGCACTAAATACACTCCAATAACTGAACGATTTTAACACATTTTGTTTAACTTTGTTTACCGAAATATTATTGTATTTATGTTGGGATATCTCATATATCGTTTTTTTTATTTTAATATTATCAATAATCAAGTGATCAGTTGAGTCAGTGTGATCATTTAAACATATGAAAACATGTTCAGCCGTCTTCATTGCCGAGGGTTAATTTTTTGAAACAGATATATTTAAACATATATTTATGTCTATAACGAGACTATTTGCACATCACTTAACTACAAATTTTCTGTTATTTATTTAATGTTATTTGGTATAATGCGAACACATCGAAACTTAATCGTGACAACAAAATGGCGGTTTTCAGCAGGTTATCGCTTCAAACATGTTTATTCCACAAAGATTTTCAATTTATATAGACACCTAGATTTTTTTATAGTGTACTATGCACCCAATACGCTTTCTTCAGTGATAAATTAGTTGCTAAACGTACATTATACAACAATCTGTAATAGTTTAACGAAAAATATTAGAATTCACTAGAAATAATCCACTTCCGTTTGTTTTACTTTTCTTGTTCGATTCTTACGTTTTCTTGCGTTTTTGTAGTATTGTTCAGTCACCTTCTTTTGTTCTTGTATTTTTAATGCGATGTATGTATTACATTAGTAGGAGGATGTCTAGCTCTTTCTCGATCTTTAATAGTGTGTGTTGTAAAATAACATACGACAATACCTGTACATGTAAGTAATTATTATGTACCGGTATAGGTGAGAGAATTTTGGTCACTAACAGCGCAGCGTTAACATAGCTTGTCGTAGGAAACTTCGTTAATTTATAATCGTTAAGGTTCATGTTAATATTGTTGAGTTGTCTTTGAAAGTTTGGATCACTGCAATACTAATAGCTTTTGGTTATTTTTATCAAACTAATGCATTATGTTGCTGTGGTCCAGGGATTTACCCAAACGGGTGACAATTCCGTATTTATGTCTGGAAATATGTAGATAATCCGATATTTATTCACAAAATGGAAGTTGCTGAAATGCTAAACGGGACTTTCCAATATAACGTTTTGACGTTTAATGTATTTCGGTTGGTCGGCTATCTGCTAAATAGTTATGTGATTGGTCAGTTCCTATAACAAAAACTAAAACGAACCTCTACGAGTAGCAGTTTGTAGAAATGGGTGACAGTAAACAATCGGGGTGACGGTGAAATTTTTCATTTGGGTGACGGTGATGTGAGTTATATTTGGTGACGGTGATGGTAACTATGGTTGAAGGTGGAGTTCACAATACTCTTAAATAAAGTTGGTTATAAATAATAAAGTGAAAGTTATTGACTATTAGTGTAAGTATATTTTATTAGTAATGTTGGGGGACAGTCACAAGTCGGTATAACCAGTTTTAAGTGATTCGTCTTGCTTGGAAGGAAATGTATACAAAGATGTGTTACTTCTTTGTTGTGTTAAAATATTGTGTTACAGGCGTATATAAGTCCTTCTATAGCAGAACTAACAAAATATGGCGTGTTTAATGAAATGTTTTATAAAATGTTTATTGACTGTTTTTAATGTCGTTACTACGTAAAAGCAAATTAATGCAGGAGACTACGTTGGCGAGTTGTTAAGGCAGTCAGTCTCTATTGATCATGTTTTTTTTTAAACAATAAGAATGCGGAATCGAGTCTCACTGCAGTTTACTCCGGATTGCGGTTTTCTATCCAATGATGATAGACGCCGTGATATAGTTAAAACGATGCCGAAACTGACCTTAAGCAGCATTCAAACAGAAAACGAATCTATTGTTTCATGCAGGTAATAAATAAGAACAATTCCTGATAAAGATTCATATTGGCAGAATAGATTATATAACAGTTTGCACAAATAATGTACAACAATCCAACCAAGTGTAACTGCAATAACCTTTATTAGTGCATTTCAGATCCTGATGAAACTATAATTTTTATCTAAAAAATACATACCTTCATCAATCACCAAGGAAAACTACTGCAATTACATGTGTGTTGATAAATGAATATATTATTGGTTGCACATAATCCCACATTAAATATATTTACACATCAATGGAATGAAATATTCACTTAAGTACAATAATATCTTCTTTATATGCACACTGTCAATCTATCGCTGTTGCCAATTGTTACTATCAAAAGTATTCGTATTAGACTTTCCATTGTCTGTACAACGTTGTCATGGGAATCACTATTCTGGAAATCGATATTCCTGTTTGTCTTAATTTGTAAACCTGCAAAAAGCTAATTGCATCAATGACCAAATCGCCGTTTAAAATAATCGTAACGTGTGTCGTTCGTAAAGGACGACCGGAGCAAGTGCATTATAATGCACAATTTAGAAACATAAAACTTAGGATTGTTTGTGTATATATTCCCCGGAGATTACTACAGCACGTGTGGAGCACATGTATTACTCGTTAGCGATTGCATTCGGGGAAGAAGTGTTATAATGTTTAACTAGCAGTTTTCAGTTTCGTTCCCATGTGTTGTGTTTTCTTTGGATACTTTGACTCCATTTCTTGTTTATCAGTGATGCAGCAAAAAATATTGCGGAAGGTAATGAAACAAAAACGAATGATTTTTAGTCTTGGTTATAATATTACATTACTATCTCTTAATAATTCAAAGTAATATTAACGTGTATGTATTTTCGCCGATATGAGACAGCTTCTTGAAACGATGTAGTGAGTGTATATATACACTTTAATAACAATGATATTCATAGGTCCGCTTGTGTTTTTGTTAGCTTTTCGTGAGCAAAAGAGCAAGCGTGTGATAAGAGCCGATAAAACTCTCTTTGAACAAAGAGCTGACATCTACGAATACAAAACAGACTAAAACAAATAGCAAAAAAAATCGATCGAACAACAAGAGACAAAAGTCAAGGGGCAGTTACATATTCGGATATAGAAAAACGCAACACAAAACACAAAAACACAAAAACACAGACACTAAAACTTTCACGACTGATAATGAATCAATATGTAACTGCAATTTAGTTTATATTTTTATTTATAATCCCAAATCGATGCCCCGAACAGCTAACGAAATAAGGACAAACAGTTTGTTGTCGTGGAGTGCATTTTGTATAACAACATTGAAACTTAAAAGGTATTTCTCTAATTGATGATCAGTGTAGAACCAAAAGCAATAAAATAGACCTAAGAATGTTGTGTAACTAGGTAGTTAAATTATTCCTTTTCAAAAACAGAGAAACCGGACAAAAGCTAGTGTTTTACGAGCTTGGATAGCCATGCAAATGGGTCATTATAACTGACATCAAATCAAAATATAACTGTTATTCTCAAAATCAGCTTCAAGTTTGTACGTAATAAATATTTAAAGTCAGTCGTTATGTTAAAGGAGCAAAAGGCCCGAAAACTATCAAAAGCGGAAGGTCTAGGGGCAATTACACATTACACACTCACATACAAGCTGAAACGAATAACAAAGATATAAAAAACAAAAACGTAAAGTGTGTTATATGAACCCAATGAAAACATAGGCGAACTTAGGTTCTGAAAACTGCAGTCGAGCTACTAACTCTCATGTCAATCAAAAAGTCGAATTCATGAATAGAAAAGACATCCAAATTCTACATTTACTGGCACATCTTGTGAAAATAAAAAAGTTTTTAAGACTTAATCATGTACGCCTTGTCTTAATTTTTGCAACAATATATTTGTTTTATACATACACGGACAATACATGTGTCACTGATCACAGAACTTTATATCATCCGGTGTTTTTCTGCCTTTTCTTGAAACTGGATTTATATTGGGTAACACACTAATGTAAAAAATGCATTTATACATTTATGGGTAATGTCTTGTAAAATACCTTTCACTCCCCAATCCCCTGTCGTAAGTGTGCAACTTTCCACATAAAAACACATAACTGTAAAGGTATATGTTTATAATTGTCTGCAGTGATACTTGATGTCTTACGCATTATTTATGCGATTTCATTACTATTGTATTGGCTATTCATTTAAGGTAGCTATTTCGTAACAATTTTATAGATAAATCAAATGACCATTATGACTGTGTCTGTGTGAATAGTCCGTATTGCTAGCCAGTCTAACAATAGCATGTAATAATGTCACTAAATACAATACAATAACCTAACTTAGAAAACTGAAACGATGTTATCACATTTTGTTTAACTTTGCCTCGAATAACATTAATTAGAGGATCAATAATGCTATAGTAAATTGAGTAAGTATTATCATTTTGACACAAAATTACTAGTTAAAATGTTTTTATTGCCGAGGTTTATTTTTAGAAACGAATATATATATAAACATACATTTATGTCCGTAAAGAGACTATGTCCATATCACTTGTAAAGTGCTTACGTACAACGCATAGATATTTTTGTGTTTGATTCCGAACGTTTTCACAAAATACAAATATCTGTTAACAGCCGTACAAAAATAAAAATGTGTGTTTGAATATTGTTCAACGCCACTTTCAGCAATTTTTCAGCTCTATCATGGTGTCCAGTTTTTATGGGGGGGGGGAAGCCGAAGTAGACGGAGAAAACCCCGACTTTCGGTAGGAAACTGGCAATCCTTGTCAACACTTGACTTGAGTACACCCTGCCTGCAGAGAGAATCGAACCCGCTATCTCGGTGTTGACAGAACACGTGATTTATAAATAAAAGAAACAATTGTAATGCGTTGTGGCAGTCGCATTTTGCCTGGTAGAACGGAGAAATTATTTGAGTGATACAACAGCAATGCCTTTGTAAAAAACCGATTTTAACTGAGTTAACGGAAACAATGTCTGTAACAAATAAAATATGTCTGTGACCAACTTGTTGTATGACGGAATGTTTGCAGTCTTTTGCAGACATTTTTGAATTCATTCAATCAAGGGCAGTGACTGACGAATAAAATGCAACAGGTTTCGGCAGTCGTTTTTACAGGCAATAGTGCAAACTGTTATAAAATCTTTCCTAAGATCATATTTGATTTTATAACAAAATAATCGTGACGACAAAATGCTGGCTCGTAGCAGGTTATCTTTTCTAAAATGTTTATTCGAAAAAAGATTTTAAATTTATCTAACGGAATTCGGATTTGCTAATTTTATTTTAGGTACTTGATTGAATGCTTAATTAGTTGCTAAACGTACACTAGACATTAATCTGCCATATTTGAACGAAAAATGGAATTATGTAAATGTGCACACAGATGTGAGGTTTCGTCGTTGTGTTTCGTTGTATTTAAAACAGATATTGTGTTACAAGCATGTACAAGTCTCTATTGCAGACCCTACAAAACATGGCAAATGCAATGATATGTTTTGTAAAATGCATATTAACAGTTTTTAATCACGTTATAATCTAAAAGCAAATTTATTCAGGGTACTCGTTGGCCGAGTAGTAGTTAAGGCAGTTAGTCTACTACGGATCACGTTGCAAGAAACACCGAGTGGGCGGAATCGAGTATCATTGTTGTCAGGGTGTATTTGACTCCAATCTCAATTGACACTGATAGCCAGTTTTCTTACCAATGATAAGGGATTACTCCGACGGCGGATTTCTAACTGTTAATGCTGGATGCCTCAATATGCCTAAAAGGCTGAAAGTGATCGCAAGGAGCATTAAAAACAATTTTTCCATGAATGTAATAATAAGAATACTTTCGAATAAAACTGATAGACTTAGATGTAGGCACAATGGATTATATAACAGTTTGCACACATAATTACAAATCTAGACTGAAACGAAGCGGCATTACTATGAAAGTGTGATTCCTTCATTAATATTTAGATGCAGCAAATCAATTTCAAATCTTAAAATCATTTGTGTCTATTATCTGACATTAGGCACCTGGCAGATTTTTTTGTGTAACTGTGATAACATTTATTAGTGTCTTTTAGATCCTGATGTAACTATATTTTTTCTTAAAAATACATACCTTCAATATCATAAAGGTAAACTACAAGTATTTGCATGTTTGTTGCTAAATCCATATATTATTGGTTGCACATAATTCCGCATAAAATATATTTACAAATCTAAGGAATGAAATTTTCACTCAGCACAATTATATCCTCTTTATAAGTACACTGCCAATCTATCGCAGTTGCCAGTTGATATCATCAAAAATACCCATATTAGACTTTCCATTGTATGTATAGCGTTGTCATGGGAATCACTATTATGGAAGATACTATTCCCTTTCTTCTAAATTTGTTAACCTGAAAAATGCAGCCCTTTATATACTACTCAAGATGCATAATACATTGTATAATGTATTTGTATCAATGACCATATCGCCGTCTAAAATAATCATAACGCGTGTCGTTAGTAAATGACAATATCTGCGAGTGCATCGTATTACACAAATTTGTCAAAATAAAACTTAGAGTAGTAGCAGGCTGATATATTCACCCGAGATTGTTACAGCTCCAGTGGAGAACTTGTATTATTAGTTAGCGACTTCCCTCTGGCGATTGGGGGGGGGGGGGTTAGACTGTTAAACTAGGAGTTTCCAGTTTCTATCCCATCTGGGGTGTTTTCTTTGGATCCTTTGACTGCCTTCCTGATTTAGCAGTGATACAGCTACAAATATTGCGAAAAGTAGTGTGAAACTTCATTTAAATGAAAACGAAATAAATCAATATTTTAGTCTTGGTTATAATGTAACAATACTGTCTCTACATAATTTAAAATAATATTATCGTGTATGCATTTTCGATTGTATTAGACAGCTACTTGAAATGACATAACACATGAATGCAGGTGCGAAACTAGGTATAATTCATACAACATATTTTGTACAGGCTTACACTTTCACGACTTATAATGAATTAATATATAACTCCACTTAGTTCACATTTGTATTTAAAACCCCTAATCGATAAACAAAACAGCTGACAGCATAAGGACAAGCAGTTTGTTTTCGAGGGGAGCATTTTTTAAAACAACATCGAAACGTATTTTTCTAATTGATGCTCATTGTAAATACGTTTAAAATAACCTATAACTCGCAGTAGAAGCAAAAGCAATAAAAACGATTTTTTTCTTGCAATGACATAACGAACAAACTAAATACAGTTGTTCTGGGGAAGTACAAATAATTAGCATGCCTCCAGCAATAGCAGATTTCAATTAATGTTCGACGTATTTAAACATTTGGAAATGCCAAACAATGCCTCTGACAGATTATGTTGACCAAATGTAATGTATCTTTGGCAAAATATACGTTTCGAAAACAACATATACACATTAAATATTAAATTTTCATTTATTAATATCACGATTTAAAAATTACGTGTATTCATTGAGTGTTCTAGTATAGTCATCGAAGCGAAAATTTAACGGGACTAACAATCAAAATCAAGGTCAATGACTCACTGTGATAACAAAATTTAAATATTTGTTGCATAAGATAAAAATAGACTTAATAATGTTCTGTATCTAGGCAGTTCAATAATTCCTTTCAAACTGACTGAGGCCATGAGAAAAATAATAATCTTCCACGAGTTTGGATAGCCAAGAAAATCGGTTATAATAACTGACATCAAACCAAAATATGACTGTTATGTACACAATCAGCTTCGGGTTTGTATGTAATAAATACTAAAAGTTATTCGTTGATTTCAAGGGGCATAGGGCCCGAAAGATAAGTGAGAGCGGAAGGTCTATGGGTAATTACATTCAAAAGAGAAAAACACCCGAATTCTCAAAATACATGTCTGATGTAATTTGAGAGATGAATTTTTGATAAATATTAAGTCATTGTCACGACCAACTAATACACTTGTATTTAAGACTCCATACTTTAGCAATTGAATACGTAATTGTATCTCTGTTTTTTTCCACCTACCTCAGAATATGTTTATCGATCGAAACATTGAGTACATTATGATCTGGCTCAGACACATTGTCCTGTCCTAGATTTCGTGTTTGAACTATTCAATTGCTGTAGTTAAACAACACGTTCATTTCTAAATAAAATTTGTAAAATACTTACTTTGAGATGGTGATGTTAAAAACAGTTCTTACATTATTGACCTGAAATATAAAGAGCTCTCTGATATCCAAATCTGGTGTGAAACCATTAAGCAGTCAAATAGGTGACGTAAAAGTTGATTGTTTGATGGTGTTTAACGCCACTTTCATCAATTTTTCATCTATATCATGACGTCCAGTTGTTATTGGACAGGAAGCCGGAGTACCTGGAGAAAACCCACGACCTGCGGTAGGAAAACTGGCAATCCTTGTCAATTAAGATTGAAGTCGAGTACACCCTGCCTGCAGTGAGAATCGAACCCGCAATCTCAGTGTTGACAGACCACGTGATCAATAGTAGACGAACTACCTCGACCACTCGGCCACCGAGGCCCCAGCGTGAAAGTTGAGCTCCAAATATGAATTTGAATATATAATATAGCATCACTCACAAACTGTTCACTAGCAGTATTGATAAGAATAAAGTAGACTGCATAACATGTGCAGACATATAAGACAATTCACAGTTGGTTCAGTTTGAACAAATTCACAACAGCCTATTCACATGACTGTACATACCAGCTGCAGTATTTTTCTGGTTGACACTTGAGACTAATAGCCAATGACTGCAATGATGTGATTAAAACATGATGCGTCAGACATCAATCAACCATCAATCAATCTTTTCTCTGACACTGATTTTATGTAGGTCACGTACATATTTTGTCTTTCATAGACATATTTTCTGTTGAATTAGTCGAAATGTGTCTGTCAAAAAATGTCTGTCAGAGACATTTTATCATTGTATTAGACAAAATGCGACGGTCAGAACGCCTGGTAATTATAAATTTTATGTATTAATTCTGATCAATACAAATTTTTGGTATATTGTTTTGTTGATGAAAATGTTCCGAATAAAACCCCAAAATATCTATTTGTATATTGTACGTACGTGCACTTGACGAATACAAACGCACTTTTATGTTTAAAAGATATATGTGTTACTAAAAAATAACTTTCATCCACGACGAATCCTGAAAATGTTAGAATTTTCTTTAAATGCGATAATTATGTAATAGAATTTGCAAATGGCTTATTTACACATCTTATGAAAAAAGTACAAGACATAATACCAGCGTTTCTTTTCTACTATACACTCACCGATCAAAAACATTGGACATCACCATCCGGTGTTTTCCTCGATTATCCATTGGACGTCACCATCCTGTGTTTTCCTCAATTATCTAGAAATTGTTATTAGATAATATAACAATGTAATACATACATTTAAAGTTTTGGAGTTATAGATCTCGTCTTGTTATATAACTTGCCCACACCGACTACCACTTCGTAACTTTGGAACTTTCTACAGACAAAACACGCATATGTAAAGGTGTATTTTCTAATTGTTTACACGCTATATAGATAATTAAAAGTAGTTCAGATAAAAGCTTTTTTAAAAGATCTGCCTGTTTGAAGCTAGGAACCGGTATCCTTCAATCGCATGTAACTCGCGTGTGCCGTTTGCTCTTAATCGTACAATAGCAAGTCAAGAAAGAAACATAATAAGCATGTGAAGTAAATGACTCCCCTTGAAGAGTAACTATAACTTAAGTAGAATATGATTAAAGCGTCTTGAAATATCACAATATCTATCGACAAAAATGAACTTTTCAACAAATTTCACAAGTTGGTAATGAGACTATTTCTACTTTGTTTTTTTCACTGGCGTCTCTCATCAGTCGATGTTATTGATTTGTTAAAAGAGGAATCGGTTATTTGCTAATTAATTTCATTATTTGCAACAAATTTGTGTTTACATCATATCTTCATTTTTTATTTTGAGAAGTCAAGTAGAAAACGGTAAAAGTCAAACACAGCATGATATGCAATTCCGTAACAACACTTGGACTATTAGGGGGCATCGCAGATGCGATCTATACGGTTACATGCGTGTGTGAAAATAGTCACGTGATCCATATGAACAAATCCATTTCAGATGGTAGCTGAGCTATCCGAAGAAAATATTGTAGACGAACGACAAAAATATAATATAAAATTAGACAAAAATAATTTGAAGTGTTTTTTTTAAATTAATACAAAAGTGCATGACAATTTTTTTTCAATCTGAAACGCTGTATTTGAAATTGAGTTTTGTGACGCCACCAACACATTATAACGTCACGTCATCAACGGCACGTAGAGCCACTGTTAGGGGTCTCTGAAGTAACGACATAAACAATGTGCGATGCTCTCATTTAGGCTGCGCCTACAATCATATTAATTTAGTAAACAAAAGCCGTAATATAAATTGTACTCGATAGTCTTACGTTTTATTAGAATATTTTAATGCACCCTCAATATTTTCTGAAGATAACCAAAAGACCACGTGCACAGTGATACATATTGGTAAAACTACGCAAATACATTTGTATTTCAGTTCTCACCAGCGCTTTATCAATCTGTTCTCTATTTTAAGCGTTTAAAATGTGTTCACATATGAACAAGACAATGACTGTGAAATTTATTAATTCAATTTATCCAGGTCAATAAATTATTACGCATTCCCTTGAAGTGTATGTTTTACTCGTGAACATTCGTCGTGTCCAATTTAGAATTAGCCAGTTCGTAACAATTTTGTCAATAATTTAAATAGATGGTATGACTGGGTCTCTATGAAAAGTCCGTATGTCTAGCCAGTCTAACAAGACGATGGAGTTCGATGTGATGTCTCATTCCCGGTGTACATTTTAACTAAAAGAATTAGTAAGGTAGGGAAAATTCACTTAATATCAGTATTTTTACATATGATTAAATCTCCAGCTGCCTTTAAAGAGCGGGGTTAATTTCTCGCAGCATATATATTTTAACATACATTTATATCTGTAACTTACTATTTGCTTAACATGTGTAATCGTAAAGTGAGCGTACGTACACGTTACAGATTTGTATTCGCTTAATTCCGCACGTATTCATAAAACATATTCAGAAACTGATAATAGGTATTAGTCGGCTTAAAAAACGTACATAATAATAATAATGCGCTGAGATACAACGGGGGCCACGTCTGTGACAGATATTGTTTGAAAGGTGAAACGCTACCGTGTCAGCTGTAACAATGTTTTTGACAGGCAAAATATGACCGTGAAAGACTTCAAAAATAATGTCGCAACACAAATTATTATACGACAGAATCTTTGCAGTCTTTGCAGACATTTTCGTAGTCAATTGCAGTCAATCTCAGTCAGTGACTTACGAAAAACGAATGCAAAATGTATTAACAGTCTATTTATATTCAGTAGTGCAAATTGTTTGGACAAGCTTTCCTGACATCATATTTGATTTTATTTCACTAGATGTTCAAGGTATTACTTCTTCCTTGCCATTGTCAGGTGCATTAATTTTACTTTTTTAGCTGTTATTATGCTTTATTTTAGAATTCAACAACAAATTTGCCACGATTTATTTGTACGTTTTATCGTCTCATGCGAATTCAGCAAAAACTACGACAAAGTGCTGAATCACATTAAGTTATCGTTTCATGTTTACTCTTACTTCTTGACGTCACAATGAATAGTGTAACTAATGATTCGTTGAATGACTTTTATTATATGAATGAAATATGACGTCATAAAGAGTGTGACGTTAGAAGCTATAATTTATAAACAAATGCTTCGTTGATCGTTAAATTTTAAATTGTTCTGTTCATTGTGTACTTCTTAAATTTAGATAAACTTATTACATAGATTTAAGTGCACGTCTCGTAGTGATACGAATGTACATAACTGTCTCGACGTGATACAGGTGGTTGTACCTACACATAATGTATGTAATGTATATATATCTAAATTCAGACTTACAAACATGAAATAACCCAATTCCCATTTGATCTTCCTTTCTTGTTTGATTCTTGCTCCCTGTAATATTTCGCTTGTTTGTTTACCTAGTTTTCGCTGATTCGTCACGAGTAAACGTGTACAAAGATGCGTGGTTTCCATTTTGTGTTGCTTTTTCGAAACATAGTGTGTTACCGGCATATACAAATCTTTCTATTGCAGATCTCAGAAAACATGTCATATGTAATGCTATCCTTTTTTTTCAAAAATGCGTATTGACTGTTTTAAATCACATTATGTAAAACGGCCTCAGTAGCCTAGTAGTTACTATTGACCAGGTGGTCTGAAACACTGCGAATGCGTGATTGAGTCTCCCTGCGGTCAAGAGCACTCGACTGCAAAATTGAGTAGGATTGCCAGTTTTCTTACATAGAAGCTTTGTAACAGACTGCCGTTATCTAGCCAATAAAGCTTGACGCCGCGATATACGTGAACATTGAATGATGATTAATGCCACATTAATCACCATTAAAAAACAGAACCAATTTATTTATGGAGGTAATAAGCAAGACCATTTCCGAATAAAAACTGATAGTCTTATGTAGGCGAAATTGTTTATATAATATGTTGCACAATCTACCCTGCAACGGATGTGCACCAACGCAACACTTTTCTTCCTCCCAATGGTATTTAAATGCATTAAATCAATTTCAAATTTGAATAATCATATATGTCTATTATCTGACAGACACATGTTATATGTATTTGAATGAAATGCATCGTAGGATTCACTACTAACAACTCTACATATTTCTGATCAAGTGTGCATGTAAGATTTGTACACCTTGATTAGTGCATTGTAGATGCTGCTGCGACTATTTTTGTATCTTAAAAATACATACCTTCAATATTTATCAAGAAAAACTGAAGTTTATTGATATAATACAATATTCACTCAAACACATTAGCTTCCTCTTTATAAGTGTGTAGTTTATTCTATCACAATTGTCAATTGCTATTATCGAAAGTATCCGTATTAAAGATTCCACTGTGTGTACATGCATACCGTTGTCATAAGAAATAATATTCTGGCAATTTCTTTACCTTTTCTGCTAAAATTGTAAGCCTGAAAAATATAGCCCCTTATAAAATACACAGGAAGCATAGTGCATGTTATAGTATGATTTTCCTATTGACGAAATTGCCGTTTAAAACACTCGTAATATTGCAATTAATCATTTATTACGTTTTTTTTAATCAAATTAAAACGAGTGTAGTTAATAAATACAATAGGTGCGTAAAAATCATGATACACAAAATTGACACAGAAAACGAAGATGAGCAGTTTGTGTATATATTCAACTGAGATCTACAGCTTCCGTTGTCAACGCTTGTATTCTTAGGGTCAGGAGTGTAAGACTATTTAATTAGGACTTTCAAGTTTCATTCAGATGTGAGGTATTTTCTTTGGAAACTTTGACTCCCTTCCTGTTTTAACAGTGATACAGCTAAAATATTGCCGAAAGTAGTGTGAGGCTTCATACAAGCGATAACAACAGAAGCACATCTTTTCGTCATGGGTATTATATTACATTATTATCTCTTAATAATTTAATATGTTTAACGTGTTTGTTTTTGTGAAGATCTGATACACTTTCTTGGAATGACATAACGTTGTAAGTTGACATCTATGATCAAACACAACTTTGCGGACTACGTCAGTGTAACAGTCCTCTTTGATACGCAATCTCGCACAACTTGATAGATGATTTAATTATTATAAAATTGTATCATGTTGTAATCTATTTAAATATTCAAACACTTTAATAACACTGATTTTCTTAGTTCCTGTTTTTTTTGGTTTGTTTTTCATTTTGCAGGAGAAGGAAACATATGCTCTGTCCCGGCTGAACTCTCGGTAACAGTTTAAATCTATATAATGTAAATACGAAAAACCGCCATTAGTGGGTGTCACTCTAAAACTGATGTACACACCTTGACATTAGATCAATTAAGAACAATGAAAGCAAAATGAATGCGAGTACCAGACAACAAATGCCATAAATGCAAATATTGTTTTTTGTGGCGTGCATGTTTTGAAACAAAAATAACACTTAAAAGGTACTTCTACGATTCATATTCAGTGCAAATACGTTTAATGCAGACTTCAACTCAGAGTAGAAACAAAAGCAATACAAACGATTTCTTCTTGTTATGAAACAATTACACACTAAATGCGTTACTCTTTTGCATTATAGGTAATTAGCATTCATCTAGCAGATGTCAGATTTCCTATAATGTTCTACCACGTATGGTAAATATTGAGGAATTCCCCGTCCTGCCTCCGACAGATTATGCTCACCAAATTTAAGCTATCTTTTGCAAAAGTTATGTTTTGAAAACAATACATGCACACTAAATTTTAAATTTTAAATTCCTATTGATTAATATCACGATTTTTAAAATAATGTCTATACATCGATTGTTCTGCTGTAGTCATTTAAGCGCGAATTTAATTGGATAATAAATCAAAATCTAGATCAGATTGACTGACTGCAATAACAAAATTTAAATATCTTGTCCACCGTGATAAAAATAGACATATCAATGTATTATATCTAGGCAGTATAATACTTCATTTTCACACTGAATGAAGCTACGAGAAAAAACATACTGTTCTACCAATTTGGATATCCAAGTAAATGGGTAATGGTAACGGACATCAAATCAAAATATGGCTTTATTCATGCAATCAGCTTCTAGTTTGTATGTAATAAATATTAAAAGTAAAAAAAAATGTTAATTTAAAAAGCAGAGCCCGAAAGTTAAGCAAAATATGAACTTCTTGGGCAAGTACAAAACCCAATTCAGAAAAATACACACAAACTGAAACGAATACTAACGAAATAAACCGCATAATCGGAAAGTGTGCAATATGAACCCAATGAAAACTTATGTGACCACAGGTTCTCAAGACGTCATCAATGCCTGATTCTAGTCTGGTGTCAGTCGAGTTATTAACTCTTGAGAAGTCAAATTCATCAAAAGACAAGACATCCAAGTTCTAAATTTACATGTCCGATTTAATTTGAGGGATGAATTTCTCATAAATATCAAGCAAGATATTGTTAGCGCTCATACAATACTCATGCATTTAAGACTGCATTCTTTAGTAGGTTCATATGTATTGGTATCTAGTTTTTCTCTGTTTTGTTACAACCACGTTCTGATTATCGATAGAGCCACTGGGTACATTCTAATCATGCACGACTTGATGCATTTGGAATCGAGCTGCATGAGTTCCTTTCAAATCAGCAATGACGTGAAAGTAAAATTTTATACTTACTAAACTGAACCAGAACGAAAAGAAATGATAATGAATAACTAGAACTAAAATCAAAGACAACGCTTCAAAAAAGTTAATCAAACTTGAACCAGAAAGAGAAAACTTTTAAATAGTATTATGCAAATATATGAACTGACGTCCGAACTTTGAGTTAGTCAAACCAATTGAATTGTTATCTACAATAAAATAAAACATCTTTCACAAACTGTTTACTTGCAGTATTATTTCGCTATAATATGGTGTGAAATCTCGTTTAGTGTATATTACTTTAAGATATGTGGGCATAATAAACAACACACCGTTGACTCAATCTAGGCAACAGCAAAACTGTCTGATCAAAATGACTGTTAATGAAATCTGCAGTCGTTTTTCGTCTGTTTGTGACTATGATTGAAGGCACATGACTGCATAAATGTTTATAAAAAACTGCATACACTATGTTTTAATGTGAGGGCAATTCTAGGTCTGCCAAGGATACATTTGTTCTGTCATGGACAAATTTTACGTTTGAGCATGTTTAACTTAAACATATATGCCATAGACGTATTCTCCATTGTAAGAGACTTACTGCGACTGTCACAACGACAGGTAATCATTAAGTGTTTTTCTAACCGTGGTTATTGAATACTGTTGGAGTCTGATTATTGTACAAAAATGTTCGGACTTTAATAAAAAAAATATCTTTTTGCAAATTACACTACACACACACACAGAAGCGTTACAGTGATAAATTTATGTTTAAATATATCGTTGTTTTTAAATCAAGCCTCGTGAATGAAGACTAATGAAATCATATTTTCTTGTTTTATAGTTTTATTTCAGATGAATGCATGAGGGGTGTGATGTTGTACCTATTTACACATGAGCTGGCCTTTATACTCGAGATTATTTTTACCGAATGTTAGTGAGGTACAACATATAAATGTAAAGTCCCATTCCATGTGTAAATGATTAATACATTATACCCCGAATGAATTATTACAATTTTAATATGACGACAACCTGTGTTTTTCGATTCAATCGAGACCTATAGTCAATAATTTTCTAGCCGCCATTTTCATGATGAACAATTTTTGGAAAACAAATCTTCGTTGCAATATACGGTGGACGAAATACACTTTGCCAAAACATTTATTGAATATTTTACCATAACGTGCCCTCAATATGTCATTTGTTGAATTGTTTGTAGGATTAACTCAAAAATTCAGCCAATGTTATTGTGACGTCGTTGAACATCTTGTGCCTTTACATAACACTACACGTGTGCAAAGTTACCATATATATCGATCAATATATCGCTTGACGTTGTAACGACTTCATATTAGAATTTATAATTATGAATCTGAAGTAAGTGCTGACACATCGTTTGAAAAAAAAGTATTTAGGACATAACACCGTATTCCTGTGCTACATTTCCAAAATATTTTTCTGCAAAGTTAGACACGCCTCACTAGTAAAAAAAGGCCTGAGCGACACCAACTGGTGTTATCCGCTATTATACAGAAAAGGATTGATAAGGAGTAATATAATAATGTAGTAAATAATTTACCGTTACTGATTTATGGGTGATATCTTATTTAATTACACCTCATATAAAAATGCTGGCTTTTGATTGGTCAATAGACAGTGTATTTTTCGCAAATTTCCTCATTTTGCATCGATTTCGTCATCACCGGGGTATTCAGCAAAAAATTACCCTCTGTGCCGTGGTATTTGCTTAAAAATAACCCTCGCATATTATTATGCTGGAAATATTAATTCGGAAGTTTTCACTTTTACCTCAAAGTAAACGTGACATGAGTAATCGATTTTGAAAACCAGAAGCGTTTCGATAGTACAGAGTCAACAAACAGAACGCAAGTGGTCTAGAATTCACCGCTCTTTGAAATCATGATATTCGGTGTAATTAAACAGATAAATCATGTATTGGAGGGGTATTTGTGAAAAATACCCCTCCCAGACATGATATATCTGTTTAAAATACATTTCCCACCACAGTCGCCGTCGTAATTGTGGAACTTTCTACAGACAAAAACAATTGTAAAAGTCCCCGTCGTAACTGTAGAACTATCTACAGACAAAAACGAGTGTAAAGGTCTATTTTTCTAATTGTCTACATTGACACGCTATAGATATCATTAAAATTATGCCAGAAAAAGGCGATGTGCCACAGAAAGACCTGTTATGTTGAACAAGAAACCGATAATCTTTATGGACTCTTCTTTGTGAATAGCTAGCGAATAGGTATAATTATTTTCAACAAATTTTCTTCTATATCATATCTTGTAGTTTGTAGTTTTGGGAGGTCACAGAAGAACCGGGTCAAACCCTCTTACCTTCGTCTGAGATAGAAGTCCGTGTTCACTAAGGTAAAAAGACAAACACTGTCTTATATAGAGCATGAATTTCGCAGCCTTGCGAACTTAATAAAATGTCTGCGTATTTCGCTTATATTTAAGTACAATAACGTTTAGTTTTAATTCTTAAACATTATGTAAGCGATCTCATTACTACACTTGGCTATTAATTAAATTAATAAACACCGTAATACAAATTTGATTCGATAAGTTTATGTGAAAATAAATTATTTTAATGTACGGTAAATATCTTTTTAAAGATAATCATAAAGATAATCAGAGCTTGTGCACAGCAATATACTTTAGTAAAAATACGCAAATGCATTTGTTTTTCAGTTCTAACTACTCGCTAAAAAAATACTGTAACTATACGTTGCAGTGGTTTTTCGGTTGTCACTGACTCAGATGACTGGTTGCAAATGATTGCAAAATTGTCTGTGAAAGACTACAAACGTTGTGTCAGGCAATATTTTTTTTTACTATGACAGTCATTCTATGCCTGTCACAGAGATATGTTGTCCGTCACAGACAGTATTTTCCGTTGGTTGGCGCAGTCAAAATATGTCTGTTACAACGGCGTATCCGTTGTATCAGTCAAAAATGTCTGTCGCAGTCATTTTTTTTCAGTTAGTCGTAAATTGGTTGTAACGACTGCGTTACCGTTGTATCAGTCAAAAAATGTATGTCACAGCAGACATTTTATCTGTTGTATCTGATAAAGTACGACTGTCACAACGCCTGCTAATTATTGTTGTTAATATATTATTATATATTAACAGCTATTGATTAATATTTTTTATTTTAAATTGTTTTGTAAAAATGTTCGGAATTTAACAAAAACATCTATTTGGTACAAATGTAATTCAAATAGTAATGTTAGAGATAAATGTATGAATAAATATAACTGTTTCAACAAAATGAATTCTGCCTAAAATGTTAGCATTTGTCCTGTCTTTATTTCATAATTATTAAACTGAATTTATCAATGGTTTACTTACAAATGGTGAACATAATCTGCATTTAAGCCTTAATAACGATCGCCTTTTATGCATATGTACAATGTTTTCTTCAAACATGGAGGAAGTTAAAAAAAATACATATAATAAAATCGCCAATTTCTTTAATCATGTCGGAAACTTAGTGTTTTATTTAGTTCGTCTACATGCATTACATTTTGACATTTTTGTTGCTTTATTTTTTTTTCGTCTTTCAATTAAAATATATAAAAAAACGCCACTAAAGTAATGTCCGCGTTCTTATCTGCATCTGCATTTCATATTGTGCATGCATATATTACTTTGATTTAAACATACATACCTTGAACAGACATATAGAAAACTAATTGAACGTCCGTTGATAAATCCATCTAAAACTGGTCTCATATTATTCCGCTTCGAACAGAATTACAAATAAAAGCAATATTTCATTCACTCGAGACCAAATACGATCCTTAAAACACTGAAAATCGTATCTCTGCTGTTGCTCAAAAAAAACCCAAAACACTAACCAAATTAAATTTCCATTTTATAACGTTGTCACAGTAATTTTCATGCTAAACATAACTTATTCCGTTTCTTCTTCCTTTGTAAACCTGCAAAAATTACAAGAATTAATAAAACAAATAAATAAGAACAGTGTACGTTATACTCTTAGTAAGTTTAAAGACAACTGAGTCATTCTAAAAACCGCATTATCCCTAATTACAAACAAAACTATGCCGCTTGTAGTTTATGTTATCATACTAACACTTTCGCGTGCGTCAACATTAATGGACGATATATGTGTGCACTGCTTATTACACAATTTCGAATCAGAAAACTACAATCAGAATTGGGATGTTTTTACGAACAATATTCAACCTAGACTATCAAAACTGTTGCTGTCATCTCAGTAGTTTTTTTGTTACACCCTGTTTTTCGGCGACTTTCGTGGAAAGATCCATTCGATTATCGTGGATACTCAAATGTTTGTTTTGAAGAAGAAATGTTAATGTAAACCACCGCACACTTGTTTGTCTCTAAAAGTTCTACAGATGTAGGTTTTTTCAGATGTGTGCACTATTTCCCTATTTCGGACCTGACTCACCCGAGATTGACTACCGAAGACAAGATGAGTGTGTTTAGACTTTATTGATTGCGTTCTATTATCCTTACGTGTTTTTTGCAAATGGAATCGTTTTGTGGAATTACAGTGTCTTATAATGTTACAATGACACAGTGTCCCAATTTCTGAGACCTTAATGGAAGTGTTCTCAATGCTCGTCCCGAGATTCTCTCGTTAGCAGTTACCGGATCATTATAGGGAAAGCGTGACCGCAGATCTAGTGTGTGGCGTGTTTGGAGTGCCATGCTTCTTGTACGATAAATCCCGGTTGTTTTAGATTTCGACGAAAAGAAGGCACTTTGTTTGTTAACTAGTTTGAGTCTTAAATACAGCTGAAATTCTTCTCGCTGGACGTAACGCATATATCCAATCAATCAATCAATCAATCAACTGCATCATTCTAACTGTTCCTTTTTAATGAAATAAACAATGTCATAAAATCTAATAACAAATTAAAAAGGGAAGAAAACATTATCATCTCGTTTGCTTATTCTTACTAAATTCTAATAAAACTTACATTGTCAGTGCTTGATATTTGTTTGGTTGGTTTTCGATTAACATGAAAATCGAGATGCCGGTTATAATCCCAATATAAATCTGTGTTTACAAATAGAAAATTCTTAGGACCCTATGACAATTTGAAGGCACGATATTAAGGCCAGGAAAACTGCCATTTCTGCGACATTAAAACTGATGTGCGAATTATGTCATTAGATCGACAAAAAAAAGAAATTATATTGATATAAATGCGCGTTTTATTTATATAAATGCGAGTATAAATACAAAATTAATTCAAACTGAACTATAACACAGTTTGTGAACATTTTTCGTCACGGTATTACATTAGCTATAATTATAATTGTTTTAATGATCGTTGGATACAACTATTAGTGACAAGTGGTATATGATATCTATCTATTTTAATCAACTAACCAACTCGCATTCTGTAGTAATGGAGGCGAGAGGGTAGACATGTCATAAAACTTGGATTAACCCAACATTTCGTTAGAAATCCTTGTACTTAGTCAGGAACATTGCTTGCGCTGCTGTATTTTTGGTTGTTGGTTCCGTTTTCCAATCACTATCCCTTTGTTTCTTAATTTGTAAACCTGAAAAATTTAGCACTTAATAAACTACTAAAGTGGCATATTGCATGCTATAATCCAATTGCATCAATGACCAAATCGCCGTTTAAAACAATCGTAACGTGTGTCGATCGTAAATGACGATAGGTGCAAGTGCCTTAGAATACACAATTTAGAAATATAAAACTGTGGAGCACTTGTATTCGTAGTTAGCGATTGCTTTCGGGCAAAAGGTGGTAGACTGTTGAACTAGGAGTGTTCACTTTCGTTTCCATGTTTTCTCTTGAAACTTTGGCTCCCTTCCTGATTTAGCAGTGATAGAGCTAGAAATATTGCGGAAAGTAGTGTGAAGTTTCGTTTAAACAAAACTGTCACCTTCTTAAATTCGTTACAAAATCGCGTACAATTTTCCAGAAAATAAAACGAGAAGAAAATTGTGTCATGTTATATTCTTAGTAATTATTCAAACACTTTCATAACAATGAGATTCGTAGTTCCTCTTGTTTGTTTGTTAGCTTTTCTTGTCGCAAAAGAGTGTAATCAGAGCAGGTAGAACTCTTGCAAAGAGTTTATATCTACGAATACAAAACAGACTAAAACAAATTGCAAAGACAAACCGAGCGAACAACAAGACACAAAAGTCAAGGGACAGTTACAAATTCGAATATCGACAAACGCAACACAAAACACCAAAACACAAAAGGAACTAAATGACTTATAATGAATCAATATGTAACTGAATTTTAGTTTACATTTTATTTATATTCGATAATCGATGTCACAGACAGCTGACCTTATAAGTAAAAAAAAGTTTGTTGTCATGGAATATATTTGTTAAAACAACATTAAAACTTAAAACGTATTTCTCTAGTTGATGAAAATTGTAAATACGTTTAAAATAACCTACAGTATAAACAATAGCAATTAAAATAGACCTAAGAATGTGTTGTATCTAGGTAGTTAAATAATTCCTTTTCAAACAGAGAGAAACCGGAAAAAAGCTAGTATTCTTCGAGCTTGGATATCCAAGTAATTGGGTCATTATAACTGACATCAAATCAAAATGTGACTGTTATTCTCAAGCATCACGTTTGTATGTAATAAATACTAAAGGTCAATCGTCATGTTAAAGGAGCAAAAGGCCCGAAAACTATCAAAAGCGGAAGGTTAATTGGCAATTACATATTACAATTCAGACAAACTCACATACAAGCTGAAACGAATACCAAAGATATAATAAAGGAAAACTGAAAGTGTGTTATATGACCCCAATTAAATCATAGGCGAACTTAGGTTCTGAAAACTGGAATGCAATTCCTTGTTTTTGTCAGACGGCAGTTGAGTAACAAACTCTCATGTCAATCTAAATGTGTAATTCAAAAATAGAAAAGACATTCAAACTCTACATTTACTGACACATCTTGTGGAAAAAAAAACCGTTTGTAAGACTTAATCCTGTACGCCGTTTGCAACACTATATTTGTTAAATGCATACGCGGACAAAACATGTTTCACTGATCACAGAACATTTAACTACATCACCCGGTGTTTTCTGCAGGTATCTAGAAACTTGATTGACATTGGGTAACATAATAATGTAAAAAATACATTTATTCATTTATGGGTAATGTCTTGTTAAATACCTTTCACTCCTCCAATCCCCTGTCTTTACTGTGCAACTTTCTACATAAAAGCACTTAGTTGTAAAGGTATATGCTTATAATTTTCTACATTGATACACTATGAAGATTACTACAATTGTTCCAGAGGTATTCGAAATGTCACAGAAAATCTGGCTTTTTTGGAACAAGCAACAGGTACACTAAATCTCAATTTTACTTAATAAAGTCCGGGGTATTCTATTGTTTGTACAAAACAAGCATGAAACATACTAAGCAATAACAAGAACAGTAAATGAAAGTCCTTGGTGAATTACAGGCAAATCGGTAGAATTTTTAAAATTAAAAAATGAAGAAACGCATTTAAAATAATGCAAAAACAATCATACAAAAGTACTTTTAAACTAATTGTATACAATGTTGATTCAACTATTTTTACTTTTTTTTGCACCGCAATGTTTCAGTAGTCGATGTTATTGATTTTGAAAAACAAAATGATTCTGTTATTTGCTGAAGTAATTTCTCCATTTTCAACAAAAGTTCGTCTTAATCATATCTTCTAGCACCTTAGTCCACCCATGGTTTTTATTGGGTTTTGGTTACTCTCTTTTTGTGTTTTATGTTTTTGGTTTTTGTGTCGTGTTTGTCTATACCCAGAGTTGGAACTGTCCATTTGCTTTTGGCTCTTGTTGTTCGGTCGGTTTTCCTTGATACTTTCTAGCTTTTTTATGAGATGACAGGAAAACTTAGTTTTCTCTGCGGAAATTCTATGGTCGTAACCATTAGTTGTTGGATCGTTAATAGGAATTAATCTCTTAAAACAGATCGGACATTGTCGCTGAGTTATAGGACTGATTAACGAGGATTTTTATTGGGTTCTGTTTACTCTTTTCCTGTTTTGTGTTTTTGGTTTTTGTTTTGCGCTGTGTATGTTTGTCCATATCCGGATTGGTAATGTCTCTTGGCTTTTGGCTGCTGTTGTTTGGTCAGTTTAGTTTTCTATTTTTCCTGTAATTTACTTAATAATTCAAACAATATAATAACACTGATATTGTTAACTCCGCTTATTTGTATGTTTTTTTCCAATTGTCAAAAACGGAACGGCTGAACTTTCGCTAACAGATTGCATTTACGAATAACAAATTAACTTCTAGAACATTGTGTTGTATAAAGCTATATAATGTATGCAAGGAAAATCTGCATTGAGAGGGCCAAACTGAAACTGACATGCAAACCCTTACATCAATTCAATCAAGAACAAACTATGGCAATATGAATGCGAGTGCAAAACAAGTTAATAATTCAGACTACATGTATACAGTTATAAAACTTTGCAGTAATCACTTGTAACAGTTATTATACATGCAATTAGATTACATTCGTATTTATAACCCCAAATTGATGTCACAGACAGCAAACATCTTAACCACACATCGTTTGATTTCCTGGCGGGATTTTTGTGAAACCTCAATGACAGTATACAAACATTTTTCACTGATTCCTACATAGTTTATATACTTTTAAAACAAATTTTAATTCAGAGTAGAAACAAAAGCAATTAAACTATTTCTTCGTGCTTTCTATGACATAACGAAAAAGCTAAATTTAGTTCCTCTTTTGGGTAAGTACAGATAATTAGCTTGCCTCCAGCAATAAAATTTTTCAAATAAAAACGATAGAGAAAGAAAACCGAAAGAACAACAAGAGTCAAAAGTCAAAGATCAGTTCCAAATCGGGATATAGACAAACACAACACAAAAATAAAAAAAAACAAAACAAAAAAACAGACAGAGCTAGAGTAACTCAAACCAACAAAATGCATTGGTGTTCGACCACGTATTATAAACTGTGAGAAAAGTCCCACCCTGCTTATGACAGATTATGTTGACCATATTTAAGATATCTGTGGCAAAGTATACGTTTCGATAACAACATATACACATTAATTATTAAATTTTCATTTATTACCATTACGATTTAAAAAATCAAGTTTATTCGTTGGTTGTTCTGTTATAGTCATCGAAGGGCATATTAAACTGGACTCACAATCAAAATCAAGGTCAATGACTGACTGCGATAACAAAATTTAAATTTTTGTTTCCATTAAGATAAAAAATAGACCTATGAATGTTCTGTATCTAGGCAGTTCAATAATTCCTATTCAATCTGATCGGAGCCAGGAAAAAAAGTGTTCTACGAGTTTGGATAGCCAATAAAATGGGTCATATTAGCGGACATCAAACCAAAATATGACTGTTATGAACATAATCAGCTTCGGGTTTGTATGTAATAAAACCAGAGTTATTCGTTAAGTTCAAGGGGCATATTACCGGAAAGATAAGCAAGAGCGAAAGGTCTATGGGTAATAACACATTACAATGCAGACAAACACACGTAAGCTAAAACACATTCTGATTGCATAACAAACAAAAACTAACAATGTGTTACAATAACCAATGAAAACGTAAGCAAACAGAGGTGCGCAAGATGAGTAAGCGAATGCCTGATTCTCGTCAGACGACAGTCGAGATACTAACTCATAAAGAGAAGAGACATCCGAGTTCTCAAAATACATGCCTGGTGTAATTTGAGATATGTATGTCTGATAAATAGTAAGTAAGTCATGGTCGCTACCAAAATAATACTCTTGCATTTAAGACTGCATACTTTAGTAAGTGCATGCGTAATGATATTTAAGTTTTTTTCTGTTTTATTTCAGCAACCTGATTATTTGTTCTGTTTATCGATCGACTTGACCAGCGGGAAATGGGAATCCTCTTAATGCGCATTGTCATATTTCTGTCCTAGATTTCGTGTTTGAACTTTATCATAGACTATCGATTAATCTATGTATGTGTACTCGACAAGAATACATTAATAAATGTGTTTCTGTTGTTTTTTAAATAATATGTATTTTTGTTATTAATCAAGCCGTATTGGATTGATTTAATTTCTATATAAATGATTGTGTTCACATAAGACAATTCTCTGTTGGTTCAGATTGAGCAGCTACACAACAACATAGAAACATGACTGTAAATACCAGCTGCAGTTGTTTTCTGGTGGATGATTGAGACTGACTGCCAATGACTGCAAATGACTGATAAAACACTGCAAACGATATGTCAGACAACAATCTTTACTCTGACACTGATTTGTTGTAGGTCACGTAATGTTTGTCTGTTACATACATATTTTCAGTCGACTTAGTCGAAATGTGTCTGTCTACAAAATGTCTGTCAGAAACATATTGGATCTATCACTGAATGACACAGAGTTTGGGAATGGCTTACTTACACAAAGTATAAGACATAATACCAGCGTTTCTTTTCTACATTCTACACTATTTGTTGTCTGAAAACACGGACAACACGGCATGCCTTATTGATAAAAAACAACGGACATCACCATCCGGTGTTTTCTCGATTATCCAGAAATATTAGATAATATAACAATGTAATACATTAATAGTTATTGATTTATGGATAACGTCTTGTTAAATACCATGCCAACACCAGCTGCCCAATCGTAACTGTGGAACCTTCTACAGACAACACTCAATTCTAAAGGTGTATTTTCAAAGTGTCTACATTAACACGCTATAGAGATCATTACAACTAGTCTAGACAAATAACCTTAAAAGACAGGCCTGTCTGGAACAAGACACAGGTACACATTAATTGCATGTAACTCGAGTGTACCGTTTACTCTTAATCTTACAATATCAAGTCAAGAACGAAACATAATAAGCTAGAAAAGTAAATGACTCCCATTGAAGAATAACTATAACTTAATTAGAATATGACAAACACGTCTTGCAATATCACAACTACTATCATACAAAATGAACTTTTTAGCAAATTTAACAAGTTGTTAATACGACTATTTCTTTGTTTTTTTTCATTAGCGTCTTTCATCATTCGATGTTATTAGTTTGTTAAAAATGGAATCAGTTCCTTGCTAAAGTCATTTCATCATTTTCAACAAATTTTCGTCTATATAATATTTTCTAGTTTTTATTTTAGGATGTCACAGGAGAAAACGGTAAATGTCAAACACAGCATGAATTAATAAAATGTCTATCCATTTCGGTTACAGTTAGGTACAATAACTTCTAGTTTAAACGTTTACACATTATTTCTTCGATCCGTTACTACACTCAGACTGTCAACTTAGTAAATAAAAACTAGCATAAATTGTATTCGATAAGCTTAGGTTTTATTAGAATATTCAAATACATCCTCAATATTTTTAAAAGATAATTATAAGACAGCGTCCACAGTAATATGCAATGGTCAAAAATACGCAAATACATTTGTATATCAGTTCTCAGCATCGCTTTATCAATCTGTTCTTTATTTTAAGCGTTTAAAATGTGTCTACAGATGAACAAGTGCATGATTGTTAAATGTGTAAATTGCATTGACCTAGTCAATGCAATTTGGTAGTAAAAATTCACTTAATATCAGTATTTTTACATATGCTTAAATCTCTAGCTGCCTTCAACGAAAAGGGCTAATTTTTAATGACATACAAATTTAAACGCGCATTTATATCTGTAACTTACTATTAGCGTAACATGTGCAATCGTGAAGTGTGCATACGTACAAATTACAGATTTTCATTTGATTAAATCCGCAAGTGTTCATAAAATATCAATAATTTTACATATGATTTAATCTCCAGCTGCCTTTATCTAAAAGGTTTTTTTAATAACATATACATTTAAACATGCATTTATATCTGTTACTTGCTATTAGCTAAACATTTGTAATCGTGAAGTGTGCATAGGTACAAATTATAGATTTTCATTCGCTTAAATCCGCACGTGTTCATAAAATATTTCGAAAATAATATACAATTACTGCGCTTGAACGAGATCAATATGAGGTTTTATGGAGCAGGGTGAAATAATATTAAAAGAGGCGAAGCCGAGTTCAATATTATTCTGCCCTGCTCCATGAAACCTCATGTTGATCAAGTTCAAGTGTAGTAATTGTTTTATTACATAATTTATTGAGTCATGAAATGGAATATACAAAGTTTTTTTTTATTTCGGAAACTGACTGTCTTTTATAAAATTTATTTCTCAAAAATCGGTAAAATATCGACATAATCCATGATTAAATGTTTCCATTGTTTATTTCTTGTATAATTTCCCATCCTCAGTCCTTGCTTCTGCATAAAATTTACAAAGATGTGAATTTAATGCCTGGGGTACGCCGTTTCCAAACTAACTGACATGTGCGTTTCACGTAAATATTTGGACAAACAATAATCGCTTGCTCTTTCGATTTGCGAGTGTTGACAGCATCCCTTTTGTTTATGATTTCATTAATTTCCAAGTTAGTAATATCTGCACATCTTCGCTTATTAGCACCAGAACTATCCGCATTACGTTCACTCGATGACGTTACAACGTTACCGTGTTTACAAACAACAATATAATCCGAACATCAGTCAGAACGATAATTTTGATTGGTTTAGGGGATTAAAGAAAGCAGATTTGATTTGCTATCGTATTTCCGTTGGGGGAAACATCACGTGTTAGGTATTTTCATTCATAAATTTCTCACGAGAGTGCAATATGGTTTTTTATTGAGAAGAATTACTATTTTTTAACAATATGATATTAAATGGAAAGTCACGTGTATTGATTTAGGCCAATAGGAAATAGGCAACAATATATATTATGTAATAATAATATTTATAAGTCGGCGTAAAAAATACATAACAATAATAATGCGTTGTGACAGTCGCATCTGATACAACACCGCTGAACACTGCTGAAAGTTGCATTAATCATCATTCCAACAAAACAGAACTAATTTATTTATGGAGGTAATAAAAAAGAGCACTTCCGGCTAAAAAAACTGATTGACATATGTTGGCGAAATTGTTTATATAATAGTGTGTACATATTATATATAAATCTAGCCTGAAACGACGGGGCAGTACGGCAACTCAGTTCTTCCTTCCAATGGCATTTCAATGCATTAAATCAATTTCAAAATTGAATAATCATATTATGTGTATTACCTGACAGGCACATGTTATATGTATTTGAAAGAAATGCAGGGTAGGATTCACTATTAACGACTGTACAAATGTCTGACCAAGTGTACATGTAAGATTTGTACACCTTGATTAGTGCATTTCAGATGCTGATCCAACTGTTATGTTTGTCTTAAAAATACATACCTTCAACATCCACAAGGGAATTGATTGCATGTTTGTTGATAAATCCATATTTCATTATTGCACATTATTCCACTTTGAATATATTTACATATTTGAGGAATAAATAATTCACTAAAGCACAATAATATCCGTTTTATAAGTGCACAGTTAATATTATTAATAGCAGTTGCCATTATCGAAAGTATCCTTATTAAGCATTCCACATTCCACATTAATATTCTGGAAATGTCTTTACCTTTTCTGCTGAAATTGTAAATCTGAAAAATATAGCACCGAATAAAATATTCAAGAAGCAAAGTGCACGTTGTAGTCTAGTTGTCCTAATGACGAAATTGCAGTTTAAAACAATCGTAAGATGCCAATAAATCATATATTATGTTTTTATCATGCCCAACTTAAAACGAGTGTAGTAAATGACGATATCTTAATACAAAATTTTGAAACGGAAAACGAAGAGGTGTAGTTTGTGTATATATTCAACCGAAATGATTGCAGCCCCTGTTGTCAACACTGTTATTCGTATGACAAGCATTGTCAGAGTTTTCATTTTGCCTAAAAGGAAACATATACTCAGTGCCGGCTGAACTTTCATGAACAGTTTGCCTCTACGAATATTAAACTCCTACGGCTATAAACTGCTATTACGCAAAACCGCCATCAGTGAGTGCAACTCTAAAACTTACGTGCAAACCCTCACCTCAAATCAATCAAGAACAACTATTGCAATATTAATGCGAATGGAAAACAAATTCATTAAATCAGACCAATCTAGGGCAGTCTAACCACTTAGTGGTCACGAATTATAATGATTAATATATAACTGCAATTAGATTATATTTTCATTTTTAATCCCAAATCTATGCACCAGACAACAAATATCATAAGGGCAAAGAACGTTTTTGTGACGTGCACTTTTTTAAAACAATAACGACACTTAAAAGATACTTCTATGATTCATACTCAGTCTAATTACATTTAAAGCAAACTTCAACTCAGAGCAGAAACAAAAGCGTTCCTTTCCAAGCGGGAAATGTAAATCCTGCTCACTCACAATGTCTTATTTCTGTACAAGATTTCATATTTTTTTCCATTGAGGTTTGAATTATAGACCTTTGTCCATCAATCTATATATGTGTTCTTGACACATTTATCTTAGTCATTTACATTAATGAATGTGTGCCTCGGATTCTTTTAAATAATGATATGTTTTATTGTTATTTAACTAGCCGTAAGTGATTGATTCAATTGCTATACTTATACGACATGTTCAGTTCTAAACAGAATTTTAAAATACTTACTTTGAGATGGTAATGTCAACAGCAGTCCTTAAATTATTGACCCGAAATATAAATAACTCTGTGATAACCAAATCTAGTATGAAACCTCTTATTCGTAAATTGGTGACGTGAAAGCAAAATTCCATATTTATTAAAGTGAGCCAGAACAAAAATCAAGGATAAATTTAAATTAGGTTTCTCAATATTGAATCATTATATATTGTATGTGAAAATAAAATAGTTTAATGTACGATTAATATTTTTTAAAGATAATTATAAAGATAATAAAAAGAGCGTTTGCACATTAATGGCGTTAAACAACATTAAAACAAACACACAATCATATTGTCGAATTTGAATATTTCTAGACTTGACAATGAGTAACTCCACTGGTGTCGTATTAGTATTATTATTATGGACAGGTTGTACTGCCTGCCTAGGCAGTACAACCTGTCCATAATACTTGAGTGCACCCGTTGTTTTCGTTGGTTTGAACTACTTACTTTTTGTTTTTTGTGCTTTTTCTTTTTGTTTCGTGATGTATATGTATGGCCAAAAAAATTTAAATTTTAAGCACATATTTTATCTGATGATTAAAATACTAACTTCAGATAAGTTATTTCAATAATTTACTAATGATGTCTTAGTTGCTTAGTTTGAATCAATTTAGTATCTCTAACCCTGCACTACCCACAAATGGGTACACAATGATGCTCCGAGAAAGCAGTGTCTGCTTCGAATTACTCAAGAGCAGGTCTGGAAAACTATTTGATCCTATTTTAGCAATTTATTTCTCATGACGATCAATAAAGACCGACCATCTCGGATTAAAGCCAACAGACAAAGCCTATTGATAATCACACTGTCAGCAGCTTCTTAATCAATATCGCCCATTTTAAAATTATAGGATGTTAATAAATACATAATTCGCTGGTTATCCTACTATATGGAAATTTCAAATTAGGAAAACTAATGTAACTTTTAGTTCTAGTTCAACGAAATAAATATATAGTAATTAGTTGAGAATGTTTTGGGTAATTTGGTAGCAAAATACAATTTATATGAGGAACGAATCAATCATACCGACCAATATTCAGGAAACAATACAAGAATGAAGGACATTCTACAGCATCGTGGTTAATCGAAAGGGACCAGAGAAACACTGATATAATAAGCGAAAGGGTTAGAAAGGGTGCTCAAAAAGTGTCCGCAAATCCTGCTTCATGCGTTTCATTCGTTATGTTAATCAGGCGCATATCCAGTAATAAGGCATAGTCCGCGAAATCATTATCTTTAGTAAAAAAAAAAGTGGCTACGAAAAATGAATAAGTCAATTGTCATGTGTGATATAAATATGTGTAGCGGTCAACTTAATCACGATAACAACGTAAAATGTTCTAAATGATGACTTTAATCTTCCCATTATGAACCCTGGTAAAGTTGATTTTCTGCCACAACAATTTAGAAGGCATAAATGGCCATCAATGGGGATTAATTGTTAACTATTGTAAATTCTAAAACGTATGACACAAACATGAACTGAGTGTCAAGACTACCACTATTTTCAAGTAAAGAAGTATTAGTTTGATGTATAACGAAATGAAAACAACAGACGATTGATTAATACAACTAACGTTAAAACACCATCAACATAAGCACGTCTTAACAGTACTGTAACAATGAAACGTCGAAACATTGTCATGTCATGCGATTAAATAAATACTGTATATTATTCAGTTCACTTAAACATTTAAATCTTGCGCCATGTCTGACGAAATACAGTGACACTTCATATTATATATTATGATGTCATCTTTCTTAATATGAATATATTGAATGTTTAGACAAGTTTGCAAATATTTTCGCGTAATATCTTCTTTTGTGAATCGAATTCATTCCCTAAAGTAATAGCTAAAAAACTGGATAACGTTAAAGATCAAGGATGATTACACAAGCCAACCCCGATGTTTATATATTATATAGCACTTGAATTATAGCATGATACCGTTACTGCCTTTCGCTTGCGTTCTTTTATTCCGATTTTATACCGTTCTTGTATACTCGTTTTATATCATTCTTCCATACCGGTTTGATATCGTTACAGTATGCAGGTCTATAGGCTACCAGAGCTTCTTAATCAATATCGACCCTTTATAAATTATAGGATTACACAATGCGCTGGTTATGCTACTATGTGAAAATTTCAAAATTGGAAAATCAATGTACATGTTAGCTCTAGTTCAACTAAATAAATATATAATAATTAGTTGATAATGTTTGGTGGCAAAATATAATTTGATATGAGTAAAGAACAATCATAACGACCAATATTCAGGAAACAACAAAAGAATGAAGCATACGACAGCACCATAGTTAATCGAAAGGGACCAAAGAAACACACAGCACGAAAACTAAACACGCCACAAACTAAACTTTAGAAGCAAAAGGGTTAAAACGGGTGCTCAAAAAGTGTTAGCAAACCCCCGCTTCACGCGTGTCATTAGTTAAGTCGATCAGGCTAATGCACAGTAACTAGGCATATACCAGGTAGTCATTATTTAGTAAAACGAAACGTGGCTACGAAAAATGAACACGTAAATTGCCATGAGTGATATAGATATGTGTAGCGGTTAACTTAATCCCGATAACAACCTTAAGATGTTCTAAATGATGACTTTTATCTTCCAATTGTGAACCCTGGTAAAGTTCATTTTCTATCAACAGTTTTTTTAAATTGTTTCTCCATTACTGCTACAAACATTTAGAGTGCATAAATGGTCATTAATGGAGATTAATGTTCCGTGTTGTAAATTCTAAAATTATTACACAAACATGTACTTAGTATCAAGTCTAACACTATTTTGACATAAAGAAGTATTAGTTTGATGTATAATGAAATGATAACAATAGAAGATTGATTAATACAACTTACCTTAATACACCACTAACATAACCACGTCTTAACAGTACAACGAAACGTCGAAAAATGGTCATGCTATTAAATAAATACTATATGTTATTCAGTTCACTTAAACATTTAAATCTTTAGCCATGTCTAACGAAATGCATGTTATATATTATGAGGCCTTCTGTCAGAATATTTATATATTTCAGGTTTTGACAAGTTTACAAATATTTTAGAACATTTCGCGAAATATATTCTTTTGTGTTGCGAACTCATTCGTTACAATAATAACAGCGAAACATTGGAAAACGTGAAAGATCACTAATGATTACATGAGCCAACGCCAATGTTTTTAATTTTTCTATTAACATGGCTTAGATCGCTCTTGAATTCCCGCTTATATCGTTCTTGAATACCTACCTGATATCGTTCTGGTGTACTTATATATATCATTATGTCATACCCACATTATATAGCACTTGAATTATCGCATGATATCGTTACTGCGTTTCGTTTTGTGTTTCGTTCTTTAATACCGATTTTATATCGTTCTTGTATACTCGTTTTATATCATTTTTCAATACCGGTTTTATATCTTATATACCCTTTTTATATCGTTCTTGCATATCCAATTTGTATTGTTCTCCTATACCCATTTTATATCGCTCTTGAAATCACACTTTATATTGTTTTTGTATACCCGTTTTATATATTTCTTATATAACCGTGTTATATCGATCTTGAATTCCGCTTGATATCGATGTTTTATATCTGTTTTATACTGTTTTTGTATACTTACCTGATATCTTAATATCGTTCTTGTGTACTTCTTAATTTCATTTTAATACCAGTATTATATCGCACTTTAATTACCGTTTGATATCGTTCCTGTATAACAGTTGTATATACTTGTTTATCGTTTCGTCACTTGTTTTATATCGCATATGTATACAGTTCTTTATTTGCTCTTAAATTTCCGCTTGATATGGTTCTTCTTTACCTTTATAACCATTATTTATAGTTATCGCATACCCTTTTTATATTGTGCTGTATACCCGTTTTGTGTTGTTCTTGAATTCCCACTTGATATCGTTCTAGTATAGCCATGTTCTATCGTTCTTATATACTGGTCTTAAATAATTCTTTTGTACCGGTCTTGTATTGCTTCTTTATTCCCTCTTTATATCGTACTTTTATGAAAGTTCTATACGGTTCTGCATACCCGTTTTATTTTGATCATTTATACCGGTTTTGTATCGATCTTGAATTACAATTTATAGTGCCCCAGCATTACAATGTTCTATGCAGCCACTTAACGTCTCTTTCTCGACTTAGTGTATAACCGCCTGACAAGGTTCTTGTATATCCATTTCATTTTGTGTATACCCGTTCCATATCATCCTTGTATTAACACCCGATATCATCCCTTTTTACCAGTTTTATGCAAGTATTATTTCGATCTTGAATTTTCGCACTATATCGCACTGTTATACACAGTTTATACTGTTGTTGTACACCATATTCCTATCGTCCTGTTACACCAGACACTATACGATAGTCCACACATGTGTGTAATCGATAGTACAAGATTAGACACATATGAGTGTGCCAGACCCTACACAATTATCCAGACATGTATTTACACAGATTCTACAGGGATGTTGACACATGTGTGTAGAAGATTCTACAGGATTGTCCTTACATTGATGTATCTGACACTACAGGATTATCTACACTATTGTATGTGATACAATACGGTCATGATACACGACATGTGCTGTTAGTTACTACTGAATTGTCCACACACATGTATTTACCAGAGTCTACAGCGTTATCCAGACATTATTACCACATAGTACAATACTCCACACACATGTATGTACTAGATATAACAATGTTTTCCACAGATGCATAATCGAGACACACAAGTATTTTCCGAATCCTACACGCGATCACTCATGTCTCGCAAGTTATTACATAATAGGTCTACACACATCTGTACCAGATTCTTTTGGACTATCTACTCATATATGTTCCAAGCACTACAATACTTTTTTACGTTGATGTAACAGTCACTACAGGTTTATCCACACATGTATGTTCAAAATACTACAGAGTATCCACAACTGCTTTTGATCAGATACTGAACGGTTGACCACACTTGTATTACCGAATACTACAGAATTAAACATTCATTCCCATAGCAGACATTGCATGAAACTTATTGCATCGATGTAACTTACACCAGGATTATCCACACCAGATACTATGGTTCACACATGTATGTAAAGATACGATAAGGTTGTCCACACTTGTATGTAGCATACACTACAGGATTTTCCCCTCACTAGTCCTCCAGATGCTACAAGATTACACTACACTACGCTTTAAATACGTATATCATATATTTTGTATAATACACCACATGTGTATTTCAGGTGCTACATAAATGATCCGACATGTATGCAAAAGATACTACAAATTGTATGCATCATATACTACAGGACTATACACACAATGCATACCTTCGCCTGAATATAGCTGAAATATTGCTGCTCGGGCGTTAAACACCATTAATCAATCAATCAATCACAATGCATACCAGATGTTATAGGATTATCCAGACATGTCTGTACAAGATACTAAATGGATGTCCCCACACGTATGTGGCCGATTCTGCAGGATTACCCATTTATTTAAAAGACACTGCAAGATTGTACTACTGCTGGATTGTTCTTCACTACGATCCACGCACTGTATGTGCCAAATACGAAGGCTTACCCACACAGGTAGTTAAATATACAACATGATTTTTCTACATTGACGTAACTGACACCGAAGGATTGTCTCTACATGTATGTTTCACATACCAAAAGGTTGTCCACACTTTGTGCACAAGATACAGTATTATTCGTACATGTATTACAAGTCACAACACGATTGGCCTCACATGTATCAACCAGCTACTACCACTATGAACCAAAATAAGGGCTGACATTACCATGCACGGTAACTGAAACAACAGTATTACATTATTTATATACTTGGTACTGCAAAATAGTCCTTGCATGATGTAAATCATACTACAATATTATCCACACATGCATGTACCTGATACTACAGGATTGTCCACTCATGTACGTACCAAATACTACAAATTTCACCACAAACGTATGTTAAAGATACTACAATATTGTAGACTATTCACATATGCATGTACCAGAGACTACAAGAATGTTCACACTGGATCGATCGTACATGTATGCAAAAGATACTATAAGATTATCAGACAAGGATGTACAACATTCTATAGGATTATTCAGACATGTGTCTACCTGATACTACTGAATTGTACACGCATTTATGTACCATACACTACACGATTGGCCTTACATTGATATACTGACACTAACAAGATTTCTCACAAATTTATGTACATGATATTACATGATTGTCTACACATATATGTACCATATACTACAGAATTATCAATACAAGTATGCACTAAAACTGCTGGAATGTCCACAGATGTATGTAATAGGCTTTGCGATGCATTGATCATTACATTGGTGTTACTGACATTGCAGGATTATCTGCACATTTATGATTATCCCCTTACCGCAGACTTGTCCTGACATGCCTGTAGCATTGACTTAACATGCTGACTGTATAGGTTACTGAAGGCGGACCAAATAACAGTAAATTAAATTCCGACCTGAATAGAGGATATGCATAAAATATCATCAAAGAATATGCGAATGATTCCCGCAATTATTTGCAGATGCGAAGAAATTAAAAATAAAATTCATTCATTGTTAAAAAAAACATACAAAACATGTCATTTCAAATTTATTTTCATTTAATCAATTTACCACTGCAATATGTGCTGTTTTGCGTTAATTAAGTTTAAATTATATTAACGGACATCATTATGGTTGCATTTTACCATTATAAATGTAATAAGTACAAAACATGTTTCAAGGTAATATGTTCGAAATTCCGTTTCAGCATGATAAAAAAGATGTCAAAATAAATCTGTTTATGGAAAAATGCCGAACTGTATAAAGTTCTTGTTTATTTGTTCTCCCGAACTCGTGCTTGCCGCTTACGTCGGCAAACTAAATATTGACAAATAATACACATTTAATGAGTAATATAAAAGACAATACCTCCAGAGGTGTTCAAAAGACAAATTGCTTATTTATGGCTCGCCTAGAGTACATTAAATTTTCATTTTGAACTGTCTAGACCTGAAAGGGAATGATATCATTTTTTAATTTTTTATACCGAACTCGACGGATGCACACTTGTTATTTTACGGTGACCTAGAAAAATCGTCTATTGATAAGACTATTGACTTTTAACAACAAAGCCGAAATTCAGTACATTTTACGAATCTCCCTTGAACTAGTTTTCTACAGAATATGAACCATTTTTATTTACAAAGATTCTGTATTATTGTTGACATTAAATAAATGTTCATAAAGTGTATCTTAATATTATAACGTGATATGCAAATACCAGACCTCAACGTTACCGTCCTGACATTTTAATATAATTCAACCTAAACATACACATAGCATATGCTTTTGGAATACTTCATTTTTGCCATATACCAATGTGTTACGATAGCAAGAAATGATTAAAATATGAGATACGCAAACTGAATTCAACAGCCCAAATAGATATTACAGGTTTATACTACACGGCGATCCGCACGTGTATGTTCCAATGTAACAATATGTAAAGTAAACCATACGAATGTCCTATGATTGACGTAACTGAGAATGCAGGATTATCCTCACATTATTACCGGATAGTACAATATTTTCCTCACATATCTGTACCAAATATTACACGATTATCCACTCATTTTTACCAGTTACTACAGAATTGTATACACGTATATGTAACAGATGCTTCTGGACTGTCCACAAATATATGTTCCAAGCACTACATGAATGTTCTTACATTGAAGTAACTGACACTACAGGTTTAAACAGGCATGTATGTACAAGATACTACAGACTGTCCGCACTTTTTTGTATACGATACTAGATGATTGCCCACACTTCAGATGTATCCATGTTAAGTACTTGTTAGTGTACCATATGATTATCTAGACATTTGTGTACCAGATACTACATGGATGTCCATACATTCCCTTTCTAATCACTAAATGCTTGTCCTTACATTGGTGTAACTTAACATGCTAGATTAAATTCATATGTATATAAAAATACTACTGGAATACACATACATGTAAGTAGCAGATTATGCAGTGTTATCCATACATTTATGTATCAGACACTGCATGGCAATAATAATCCTGTAGTATCAAGTACTTACATTTGAGGTCAATCCTATAGTATCTAGTATATACAAGAAGAAGAAAATTATTTGGTATCTTGTGCATTCATATGTGGACAATAATGTGGTATATAGTTCATACAATTGAGGACAATCATGTAGTATATAGCGCATACATGTGTGGACATACCTCTGGCTTCTATAACATATATGAAATTATATGCAATGGTACATACATGTGCATACAATACTGTAGTATCTAGTATAGATATGTGAGGTCATTAGTGTAGTTTCTGTTACATACATGTAAAGCCAATAATGTAGTATCCAGTACATACATATGTCGATAATCCTGTAGTATCTAGTATATACAGTCCAGGTCAATCATGTAGTATTTGCTAAATACATGTGAGGTCAATCATGTAGTATCAAGCAAATACATGCGAGACCAAACCTATAGAATCAGATACATTCATTTGCGTATATTCCTATAGTAATTATTGCATACGTGTGTAGCATATAGTACATTCATGTGTGGAAAAACCCTGTCGAACATACATGTGACGTGAACCTGTAGTATCTATGACACACATGTGAGGTTATTCATGTAATGTATGGCACATACATGTGTAGATTATGGTATATTATCTGATACCCAAACGTGTTGACAATCATGTAGTATCTAGTGCACACATGTCTGGACAATCTGTATTATCAAGTGCATACACGAGTGGGCAATACTGTATCACCCAGCGTAGTAGTATTAAGTAAATACATTACATACATGTCTCGACAATCCTGTAGTATCGGATACATACACGTGAGGCCAATCCTGTCTCACCCAGCGCATGCATGTGTGTAAAATTCTGCAGTTGCATGCATGTCATGTTCATCCTGCAGTATCTGGTATATACATGTAAGCTCAATCCTGCAGTATCTAGCACATACGTGTATTCCAATCCTGTAGTATCAGGTAAATACATGTAAGGTTAATAATGTACTATCTGGTACATACATGTAAGCCAATTATTGGAGTATTCAGTACATACATGTTGGGTCAAAATCACGTAGTAACTAGTACAAACATGTGAAGTCAATCATGTACTATCTGGTACATACATGCGCGAAAAATCCTGTATTATGTGCTGTATACATTTGAGCTCAATTCTGTAATATCTAGTAGATACAGTTGAGGTCAACCCTGTTGAAGCTGGTACAAACGTGTGAGATAAATCATGTAGAATCAAGCACATCCATATGACATCAATCCTGTAGTACATGCTATAGTCATTTTCGGACAATCATATAGTATTATATAGTATTATATAGTATTATATAGAGTGTACTCGACTCCAATCTTAATTGACAAGCATTGCCAGTTTTCCTACCGCAGGTCGGGGGTTTTCTCCGGGTACTCCGGCTTCCTCCCCAATAAAAACTGGACACCATGATATAGCTGAAAAATTGCTGAAATTGGCGTTAAACACCATCAAACAAACCTACTGAACCGTACATTATGGCACCTCCCGGAGTCTGTTATACTTACAGTATCTTATAGTATGCACATCTGAATTACCCGTGCATTATGTCAACCTCCCGGCCTCTGTTATACTTAAGGATAGTACAACGTTTAGTCCGAGTGACTGGTACATTATGTGAACATACCGGCATTCAGTCTGACTGACTTGCACGTTATGTAATCCTCAAAGCCTATGTTATACTTACAGTATGTTAAGCTTTCAGTCCGACTGACTCGTACAGTATGTCAACCTCTCAGAGTCTGTTATACTTACAGTATGTTCAGCTTTCATTCCGACTGACCCGCATATTAGGTCAACATCCATGAGTCTGTTATACTGACAGTATGTATAACTTATGTAACAGTATGTATTACCGTACATTATGTCAAACCTGGCGTCAGTTATACTTGCTGTATGTACAGCTTTAAGTCCGACTGACCCGTATACTATGTAAACTTCCAGGCCACTGTTATACTTACATTATGTACAGCTTTCAGTCCGAGTGATCCGCACATTATGTCAAACTCTCGGCCTCTGTTATACACACAGTATGTGCAGCTTTCAGTCCTACTGACTTGTACATTATGCAAACCTAAAAGCCTCTGCTACACTATGTTCAGCTTTCATTCCGACTGACCCGTACACTATGTCAACCTCCCAGGTTCTGTTATACTTACAGTATGCACAACTTTCAGTTCGACCAACTGGAACGTTATGTCAACTTCCCGGCCGCTTTTATATTTTAATATGTACAGCTTTAAGTCCGACTCAATGGTTTATTTTGTCAACCTCTTTGCATTTTATACTTACATGATGTGAAGTTTCAGTGCACTTGACCGGTACATTATGTCAACTTATCATCCTGCGGTTATACTTGCAGTATGCACATCTTTCAGTCCGAATTACCCGTACATTTTGTCAACTTCTCGGCCATTGTTATACGTACGGAATGTACAATGTTCAGTCCGAGTGACTGGTACATTATTTTAACCTATCGACCTCTGTTATACTTACAGTATGTACAGCTTTCAGTCGAGTGATCCGTTCATTAATTCAACCTCTAAGCCTATGTTATACTTACAGTATGTTCAGCTTTCAGTCTGACTGACCTGTACATTTTGTCAACCACTCAGAGTCTTTTATACTTACAGTATGTTAAACTTTCATTCCGACTGACTCGCATATTAACCTCCATGAATCTGTTATACTTAAAGTATGTACAACTTTCAGGCCGTCTTGCAAGTACATTATATCAAACCTGGCCTCAGTTATTCTTACAGTAAGTTCAGCTTTTAGTCATGTACAATATGTCTCTGTTTTACTTGCGGTATGTAGAACTTTAAGCCCAAAAAACCTGCACATTTTTGCCAACCCACCCGGCCTAAGTTATACCGCGTGGGAACAGCTTTCGGTCCGACTGACCGAAACATTATGTCAATTTCCCGGCAGTTGTTGCACGTTCAGTATATACAGATTTTAGTCCGATTCAACGGCACATTATGTCAACATCCCGGTATCTTATTTCTACAGGATGTTAAGTTTTATTATACCTGACCCATACATGATGTCAACCTCCCATTCTTTGTTATACTTATAGTGTGTACATCGTTCAGACTCATTTACCCGTACTTTATGTCAACCCTGGCCTCTGTTATACTTACATGATGTACATCTTTCAGTCCGAGTAATCAGTATATTATGTCAACCTCCGGGCCGCTGTAATACTTACAATTTATTCAGCTTTTAGTCCGACTAATCCGTACATTATGTCACCCTCCCATCCTCTGTTATACATACAGTATGTTCAGCTTTCATTCCGACTGACCCTTACATTATGTCATCCTATCGTCCTCTGTTATATTTAAAGTATGTGCAGCTTTCAGCCCGAGTGTCCCGTACATCATGTAAACCTCCCAGCTTCTGTCATACTTACAGTATGTACAGCTTTCAGACCGAGTGACTGGTACAATGTGTCATTCTCCTAGTTTCTGCTTTACGTACATTATGTACAGCTTTAAGTCCAACAAACCTGCACATTATGTCAACCCCCCGGCCTCTGTTATATTTTAATATGTACAACTTTCAGTCCGACTCACTAGTACATTATGTCAACCTCTCGGCATCTTATACTTAGAGGATGTGAAGTTTCAGTCCACCTGACCAGTACATTATGTCAACATCTCGACCTGTGTTATATTTACAGTATGCTCATCTATGACAGATATCAATCCGAGTGACTCTTATATTATGTCAACCTCCTTGCCTATGTTTTATTTACTGTATGTACAACTTTCAGTCCGAGTAACCTGTACAATATGTCATTCTCCGGCTTACAGTATGTACAGCTTTAAGTCAAACAAATCTGCACAATGTCGACCTTCGGGCCTTTATAATACTTACAGTATAAACAGCTTTAAGTCTGTCTCACCGGCACATTTGGTCAATTAACCGGCCTCTTATATTTACAAGATGTGAAGTTTCAGTTCACCTGTCGCGTACATTATGTCAACCTCCCTGTCTCTGTTATACCTACAGTGTGCACATCTTGCAGTCCGACTTTCCAGTACATTATGTCAACCCTGGCTTCTCTTTTACTATCAGTATGTACACCTTTCAGTCCGACTGACCCGTACATTATGTACACCTCCCGGCCTCTTTTATACTTTCAGTCAGTGTGTACATCTTTTAGTCCGACTAACCCGTACATTATTTGAACCTCCCGGACAATGACCGGAACATTATGTAAATATTCAGGCATCTGTTATACTTACAGTAAGTTCAGCTATCAGTCCGAGTGTCATGTACAATATGTCGTTCTCCCGGCTTCTCAATTACTTACAGTATGTAGAGCTTTAAGCTCAACAAACCTGCACCTTTTTGCCAACTTCCGGGCCTCTGTTATACCCACAGTATGCACAGCTTTCAGCTCGACTGACCGGAACATTATGTCAACCTCCCGGTATCTTACACCTACAGGATGATAAGTTTTATTATACCTTACCCGTACATGATCTCATCCTCCCAGCCTCTGTTTTAATTATAGAAGGCGCATTGTTTTAGTCCGACTTACCCCAACATAATATCAACCTCCCGGGAACTGTTATACTTAAGGTTGGTACAGCATGTCAGTCCGACTGACTGGTACTTATGTTAACCTCAAGGCCTCTGTTATACTTACAGTATGCACACATTTTAGTCGGAATAACTACATTATGAAAACATATCGTCAACTGTCATACTTACCGTAAGCTCAGCTTTCAGTTTAACTGACCCGTAAATTATGTCAACATCCCGGACTCTATTATAATTACAGTGTGTTCAGGTTTTAATCCAACTGACCCGGACATTTTGCCAAGCTCCCTGCCAATGTTATACTTACAGTAAGTACAGCTATCAATCTGAGTGACCCTTACATTATGTCTAACTTCTGGCCTATGATATACTTACAGTATATACAGCTTTCAGTCCGAGTGACCCGTACAACATGTCATTCTCCCATCCTCTGTTATACATACAGTATGTTCATCTTTCAGTCCGACTGACCCGTACATTATGTCACCCTATCGTCCTCTGTTATATTTAAAGCATGTGCAGCTTTCAGCCCGATTGCCCCGTACATTATGTAAACCTCCCAGCTTCTGTTATACTTACAGTATATACTGCTTTCAGACCGAGTGACCTGTACAATGTGCCATTCTCCTGGCTTCTGCTTTACGTACTTTATGTACAGCTTTAAGTCTAGCAAACCTGCACATTATGTCAACATCCCGGCCTCTGTTATTGTTACAGTATGCATAAATTTCAGTCCGACTGACCGGAACATTATGCCAACCTCCCGGTTGCTGTTATATTTTAATATGTACACATTTCAGTCCGACTCACTGATACATAATGTCAACCTCTCGACTCTTATATTATGTCAACCTCCTGACCTATGTTATATTTACAGAATGTACAACTTTCAGTCCGAGTAACCCGGACAATTTCATTCTCCCGGCTTCTGCTTTACTTACAGTATGTACAGCTTTAAGTCAAAGAAAACTGAACAGTATGCTTAACTCCGGGCCGTTTTAATATTTAGAGTACATACAGATTTCAGCCCGTCTCACCGGCACATTAAGTCAAACAAACCTGCACATTATGTTTAACTCCGGGCCTCTATCATATTTACAGTATGTACAACTTTCAATCCGTATCACTGACGCATTATGTCAACCACCCGGCATCTTATACTTAGAGGATGTGAAGTTTCAGTTCACCTGTAGCGTACAATATGTCAACCTACCTGTCTCTGTTATACCTACAGTGTGTACATCTTGTAGTCAGACTTACCGGCACATTATGTTAACCCTGGCCTCTGTTATATTTGTGTACATCTTTAAGTCCGACCAACCCGTACATTATTTGAACCTCCCGGCTTCTGTTTTTACTTACAATATGCATATCTTTCAGTCCGACTGACCGGAACGTTATGCCAACAATACGGTATCTTACACTTACAGGATGTCAAGTTTCAGTCCACCGGACCCGTACATTATATCAACATCCCGGTCTCTGTTATACTTACAATGTGTACATCTTTCAGCACCACTTAACCGTACATTAAATAAACCTTGGCCTCTGTTATACTTACATTATGTACAGCTTTCAGTCCGACTGACCAGTACATTATGTGAACATACCGTACTCTGTCTTATTTACAGTATGTACAGCTTTCAGTCCGATTGTCCCGTACATTATGTTAACCTCCCAGCTTCTGTTATACTTACAGTATGTACAGCTTTCAGACCGAGTGACCCGTACAATGTGCCATTCTCCTGGCTTCTGCTTTACGTACATTATGTACAGCTTTAAGTCCAACAAACCTGCACATTATGTCAACCTCCCGGCCTCTGTTATAGTTACAGTATGCATAACTTTCAGTCCGACTGACCGGAACATAATGCCAACCTCCCAGCCTATGTTATACTTACAGGATGTGAATACTCAGTCCACCGGACCCGTACAGTATGTCAACTTCCGTGTCTCTATTATACTTTGAGTGTTCATCTTTCAGTCCGACTTACCCGTAGATTATAAAACCCTCCCGGCCTATATTTTACTTACAGTATGTTCAGGTTTTAGCCCGACTGCCCCGTACATTATATCAAGCTCCCGGCCTATGTTATACTTACAGTAAGTACAGATATCAATCCGACTGACACTTACATTGTGTCAACCTCCTGGCTACTGTTATACTTACAGTATGTGAAGCTTTCAGTTAGAGTGATCCGTTCAATACGTCACTCTCCCGGCTTCTACTTTACTCACAGTATGTACAGATTTAAGTCAAACAAACCTGCACATTATGTCTAACTCCGGGCCTCTATAATACTTATAGTATGTACAGCTTTCAATCCGTCTCACCGACACATTATGCGAACCTCCGGGCATCTTATAACTTAGAGGATTTGAAGTTTCAGTCGTCCTGACCCGTAAATTATATCAACATCCGGGTCTCTGTTATACTTACAGTGTGTACATCTTCCAGTCCCACTTACCCGAACATTATGTCAACCTTGGCCTCTGTTATACTTACATTATGTATAGTTTTCAGTCCGAGTGACCCGTACATTATTAGAACCTACCGGCTTCTGTCATACTTACAGTACCTACAGGTTTCAGTCCGACTAACCCGTACATTATGTCAACCTCCCAGCCTCTGTTTTCCTTACAGTAAGCACAGCTTTCAGTCCGACTGACTCGTACATTATATTCACTTCTCGGACTCTGTTATACTTGCAGTATGAACAGCTTTCAGTCCGAGTGTCCCGTACAATATAGCGTTCTTCCGGCTTCTGCTTTACTTACAGTATGTAGAGCTTTTAGTCCAACAAACCTGCACATTATGTCATCTTCCCGGCCTCTTTAATACATACAATATGTATTGCTTACAGTCCATCCCCTTAGCACTTTATCTTAGCCACCCGGCATGTTATACTTACAGGATATGAAGTTTAAGTCCACATGACCCGTACATTATGTCCCATTCTCTGTAAACTTACAGTGTGTACATCTTTCAGTTCCATTTACCCGTACTTTATGTCAACCCAGACCTCTGTTATACTTGCATTAGGTACAGCTTTCAGTCCGAGTGATCAGTACATTATTTCAACCTCTCGGCCTCTGTTATACATACAATATGTTCAGCTTTCAGTCGACTGTCTTGTACATTATATCAACCTCCCAGTCTCTGTTATACATTCAGTATGTTCAGCTTTCAGTCCGACTGATCCGTACATTATGTAACTATATCGTCCTCTGTTATATTTACCGTATGTGCAGCTTTTAGTCCGAGTGTCCCTTGAATTGTGTAAACCTCCCAGCTTCTGTTGTACTCACATTATGCACAGGTATCACACCGAATGTACAATTTTAAGTCCAACAAACTTGCATATTATGTGATCTTCCCGGCCTCTGTTATACTTACAGGATGTGAATATTCCGTCCACCTGTCACGTACATTATGTCAACCTCCAGGCCGCTATTATACTTACAGTGTGTTCATCTTTTAATCCGACTAGCCCGTGTATAATGTAAACCTCCGGGCCTCTATTATACTTACAGTATGTTCAGGTTTTAGTCCGACTGACCCTTACATTATGTCAACCTTCTGGCCTATGGTATACTTACAGTGTGTACATCTTTCAGTCAGAGCGATCCGTACAATATTTGAACCTCCCGGCTTCTGTTTTACTTACAATAGGCACATCTTTCAGTCCGACTGACCGAAACGTTATGTCAACAATCCGGTATGTTACACTTACAGGATGCCAAGTTTCAGTCCACCGGACCCGTACATTATATCAACATCCCGATCTCTGTTATACTTACAATGTGTACATCTTTCCGCCCCACTTAACCGTACACTAAATAAACCCTGGCCTCTGTTATACTTACAGTATGTACAGCTTTCAGACCGAGCGTACAATGTGCCATTCTCCTGGCTTCTGCTTTACGTACATTATGTACAGCTTTAAGTCCAACAAACCTGCACATTATGTCAACCTCCCGGCCTCTGTTATAGTTACAGTATGCATAACTTTCAGTCCGACTGACCGGAACATAATGCCAACCTCCCAGCCTATGTTATACTTACAGGATGTGAATACTCAGTCCACCGGACCCGTACAGTATGTCAACTTCCGTGTCTCTATTATACTTTGAGTGTTCATCTTTCAGTCCGACTTACCCGTAGATTATAAAACCCTCCCGGCCTATATTTTACTTACAGTATGTTCAGGTTTTAGTCCGACTGCCCCGTACATTATATCAAGCTCCCGGCCTATGTTATACTTACAGTAAGTACAGATATCAATCCGACTGACACTTACATTGTGTCAACCTCCTGGCTACTGTTATACTTACAGTATGTGAAGCTTTCAGTTAGAGTGACCCGTTCAATACGTCACTCTCCTGGCTTCTACTTTACTCACAGTATGTACAGATTTAAGTCAAACAAACCTGCACATTATGTCTAACTCCGGGCCTCTATAATACTTATAGTATGTACAGCTTTCAATCCGTCTCACCGACACATTATGCGAACCACCGGGCATCTTATAACTTCGAGGATTTGAAGTTTCAGTCGTCCTGACCCGTAAATTATATCAACATCCGGGTCTCTGTTATACTTACAGTGTGTACATCTTCCAGTCCCACTTACCCGAACATTATGTCAACCTTGGCCTCTGTTATACTTACATTATGTATAGTTTTCAGTCCGAGTGACCCGTACATTATGTGAACCTACCGGCTTCTGTCTTACTTACAGAACGTACAGGTTTCAGTCCGACTAACCCGTACATTATGTCAACCTCCAATCCTCTGTTATACATACAGCATGTTTAGCTTTCAGTCCGACTGACCCGTACATAATGTCAACCAATCGGCCTCTGTTATAATTACAGTATGCACATCTTTCAGTCCACCTGATCCGTACTTTATGTCAACCTCTCGTTCACTATTATACTTACAGTATGTACAGATTTAAGTCCAACAAACTTGCACATTATGTTTTACTCCGGGCCTCTATAATACTTATAGTATGTACAGCTTTCAATCCGTCTCACCGACACATTATGCGAACCACCAGGCATCTTATACTTAGAGGATTTGAAGTTTCAGTCGTCCTGACCCGTACATTATATCAACATCCCGGTCTCTGTTATACTTACAGTGTGTACATCTTCCAGTCCCACTTACCCGAAAAATATGTCAACCTTGGCCTCTGTTATACTTACATTATGTATAGTTTTCAGTCCGAGTGACCCGTACATTATGAGAACCTACCGGCCTCTGTCATACTTACAGTACCTACAGGTTTCAGTCCGACTAATCCGTACATTATGTCAACCTCCCAGCCTCTGTTATACATACAGTATGTTCAGTTTTCAGTCCGACTGATCATACATTATGTTCGACTGACTCGTACATTATATTCACTTCTCGGACTCTGTTATTCTTGCAGTATGTATAGCTTTCAGTCCGAGTGTCCCGTACAATATGTCGTTCTTCCGGCTTCTGCTTTACTTCCAGTATGTAAAGCTTTTAGTCCAACAAACCTGCACATTATGTCATCTTCCCGGCCTCTTTAATACATACAATATGTATTGCTTACAGTCCATCCCCACAGCACTTTATCTCAGCCATCCGGCATGTTATACTTACAGTATATGAAGTTTCAGTCCACCTGAGCCGTACATTATGTCCCATTCTCTGTTAAACTTACAGTGTGTACATCTTTCAGTTCTATTTACCCGTACTTAATGTCAACCCAGACCTCTGTTATACTTGCATTAGGTACAGCTTTCAGTCCGAGTGATCAGTACATTATTTCAACCTCTCGTCCTCTGTTATATTTACCGTATCTGCAGCTTTTAGTCGGAGTGTCCCTGAATTGTGTAAACTTCCCAGCTTCTGTTGTACTCGCAGTATGCACAGGTATCAGACCGAATGTACAATTTTATGTCCAACAAACTTGAACAGTATGTGCAGCTTGCAGTCAATCATGTAGTATATGATACATATATGTGATGTCAATCATGTAGTATCTAGTACATTCGTGTGGGGACAATCCTGTAGTTTCTAGTACATACAAATGTGGTACAGTTCTGCAGTAGCTTGCGCATACATGTGTGGAAATATTCTGTAGTTTGTAGAACATGCATGTGAGGTTAATAATGTAGCATCTAACACATATACGTGACGTCAATACTATAGTGTTTAGTACATACCTACTGGACCTCATATGTAAGTACCGGATTATACGTGATTTTCGACAAATATGTGTTTAAGATACTATAGATCTGACCTCACATGTTTGTACGACACACTAAAAAATTGATTGACATCCCAGGCATGTACCAGATACTACAGCATTGTCCTCTATGTATGTACTAAATACTATAGAACTGTCCGCACATTGATGTAACTGATACCACAGGATTGACCTCACATGCATGTAATAAATACTATGGGATTGTCCGCACATGAATACTGAATGATTGACCTCACATGTATACATCGAATACTGCAGGGTTAACCTGACATTTATGCACCAGATCCTACAGGTTTGTCCTCACAGGTATGTACTAAATACTACAGGAATTTCCCCACATATATGCACGAGCAACTTCTTGATTGACCCCTAATTAATGTATTAGATACTACAAGATTGACCTTACATGTATGTACTAGATACTACATGATTTACATGATATTTATGTACGAGATACTATAGGTTTGTCCTCACGTGTATGTAATAAATACTACAGGATAAACCACACATGTATATACTAGATATTACAGGATTTAGCTCACATGTATATATAAAGTATTGCAGGATTAACCTCACATGCATATACTAGATACAACATAATTATCTATACAAGCATGTACTAGATACTTCAGTATTGGCCTCACATGTAAATACTTGATATTACAGGATTGCCAACACATGTATGAATTAGATACTCATTGACTGATCTTACATGTAATTGCTTGTCACCACAGATTTGGCCTCATATGTATGTAACAGATACTAGAGGATTGACCTCACATGTATGTACTAGATACTACATGATTGACAACAGATGAATGTGCTTTTTAATACAGGATTATCCTCATATGTATGTAAAATATACTACAGTGCTGACCTCACATGTATGTACTAGATACTACATGATTGACCTCAAGTGCATGTGCTTGTTACCACAGAATTATACTCATATGTATGTAACATATACTACAGTATTGACCTCACATGTACTAGATACTACAGGATTGTTCACACACGTACGTACAGTAGGCAAGAACGATAAAAAGCAGTTATCCAAGAACGATGTAAGGAGGGTATACAAGACAGATATCAAGTAAATATATTGTTTGTTTGTTTGTTTGAATGGTGTTTTAACGCCACTTTCATCAATTTTTCAGCTATTTCATGGCGTCCAGTTTTATTGGGGGAGGAAGCCGGAGTACCCGGAGAGAACCCCGACCTGCTGTAGGAAAACTGGCAATCCTTGTCAATTAAGGTTGGAGTCGAGTACACCCTGCCTGCAGTGAGAATCGAACCCGCAATCTCAGTGTTGACAGACCACGTGATCAATAGTAACGAACTACCTTGACCACTCGGCCACCGAGGCCCCTTCAAGTAAATATAAAAGAACGATGAAACATAGGTATACAAGAACGATATAAAGAGGGAATTAAGGAGCGATATAAATATACTTGAACGATATAATGCAAGTATACAAGAAGAATGTAAGGCGGTTATGCAAGAACGATATCAGTTTGGCACCAACTCAATAATGAGATATTTCAGTTTATTGTGTTCCAGCTTTATCCTTTTTATATCGAAGCTTAACATCTCTTCACGTTTCGTTCTTGTATTGTTGCTTGATATCGTTCTTGAATGCGGTTTTAAATTGCTCTTGAATTCCCTTGTGTTATCTTTCGTGTATAGCTGTTATATATTTTTATTCTAAACCCGTTTTAATGCTCTTGAATTACCGTTTAAATCGTTCTTATATACCCTCCTGATATAGTTTCTTTATACACATTTGATGTCGTTTTTCTGTACTCATGTATATCATTCGATTACACCATTATTATATAACACTTAAATTCACTCTAGGTATCGTTCCTGTATATCGATAGTACATCGTTGTTTATTTATACCGATTTTATATCGCTCTTGTATACAAGTCTTGAATTGCTCTGGAATCCCCGCTTGATATGGTTCTTCTATTCCTGCTACATATCGTTCTTATATATGAGTTTCATATCGTTCTTGAATAGCCGTTTTGGATCTCTCTTCAGTTATTGCTTTATATCGTTCTGGTATACCCGTTTTCTATCGTTCCTCTAGACCGATCTTACATCGTTCTTGTCTTGCTTGGCTTTTGAATTCCTTCTCTTCATATCGTTCTTATATTTTGGGTTCGTGGTTTAGAGAGACTCGTAAGTGATTAAAATATGGCTTTTAGATGTCTATTTGACCTTTTTGCCCTACTATAACACCTTACATGAAACACTGTAATATGTACTATATGCGTTTTGTTCCTCTGTCTATTGGTATGTTTATAGAGTTCACAGCTGGCGTTTCCGGTAAATCTCAAATGATCAAACTTTGGGTAGCCTTAAATAATTTAACATGCAAGTTTAATGTTACCATATATATAATACTCTGGTATATATAAACTTTCTACGTTGTGTAGTAGGAACATTTGATTGAGCTTTAATACCAACAGATATTTACAAATCGTGCTATGGAAATTGAATGTGTTAACCTTAAGTGGTTAGAATCAACATTTTGATAATTACAAAATCTGCTCCAGATATTTGGACTTGATCTATTCTATATTGACAAAAAATGTGTACTTTAATACAGAGATTTGTGCCATTTCTGTATCTAAAGTATGAACCGAATTTAGGTCAAAACTAACAGAGGAAAGGCTTTGCATGCCTGACCTTGTCTATCTTGTGTTTCATGGGTTATATTTGAGTGTATTTGTAATTTAAACTCTGGTTTTTGAAAATACTACATTCTTAAAGATTTTACGATGTAACGTTATATCCTACTTATCAGAATCAGACGGACTTGAACCCTTCACGTTAGTAATGTATTCAATGGCAAATTTGCAATAAAAATAAACGGTAAATTTCACATCAAAGGATGAAATTGCGTGTCAGAATGTACGACGCGATTGAAGATTAATGTTGGCATTTAAATAAAGACCCGATAAAATCATACAAACAAACATGAACGTAAAAGTGTTTCTTTAAATCCCCAATATTTTACAAATATTTAGACTAGTTAAAGATCAAACAGCGACCTTTTTCAAAATTTTAATTCAGACAGCATGCAAATAAATGTTATTGAAACAAATAACTACAGTTATTTGTGGTGTTTTCGTATCAAAAGTCAATCCAAAATCTAATGATAATTAAGGATCTGCCAACCTGGTCATAAAAGCTATGCACGTTTTTTTAAAAAAAACTACGTCGGCTCAAATGCATTGTTGATCTGTAATCGTCCTTGATGTCAATTCTGTGGTATCCAGTACATACATGTAACGTCAATCTGTAGTATTTAGTGCATACACGTGAGGTCAATCCTGTAGCATCTGATACATACATGCGATATCATATGTCTTTTTTTAATTTGTGGAAAATCCTGTAATGTCTAATAGAAAATATGGGTGGACAGTCCTGTAGTATCTAAGATATATATGTATGGAAAATATGATTGGTATCAATGACATGTAGTGGGCCTCGGTGGCCGAGTGGTCAAGGTAGTTCGTCTACTATTGATCACGTGGTCTGTCAACACTGAGATTGCGGGTTCGATTCTCACTGCAGGCAGGGTGTACTCGACTCCAATCTTAATTGATAAGGATTGCCAGTTTTCCTACCGCAGGTCGGGGGTTCTCTCCGGGTACTCCGGCTTCCTCCCACAATAAAAACTGGACGCCATGAAATAGCTGAAAAATTGATGAAAGTGGCGTTAAAACACCATTCAAACAAACAAACAATGAATGCCATGTTAGTCAATCCTGTAGAATGTACTAGATACATGTATGGACAGTCCTTTATTATCTCGCCCCCGGCCTCTGTTATACTTACAGTAAGTACAGCTTTCAGTACGAGTGACACGTGCATTATGTCAACCTCCCGGCCTCTGTTATACTTACAGTATGTACAAAGATATGTCTGACTTACAGTTACGATAAGTCACCATCCCGGACACTGACACTTACAGTATGTACAGCTTTCGGCTCTAGTAACCCGTACATCTTATACTTACAGGATGTGAAGTTTCAGTCCACATGAGCCGTACATTATATAAACCTCACTGCCGCTGTTATGCTTACAGTATGCGCATCTTTCAGTCCTGTTTACCAATACATTAAGTAAACATCCAATGTTAAAGTGGATTGTTCAGATTTAAGTCCAACTGACCCGTACATTGTGTAAACCTCCAAACCTCTGTTATACTTACAGTATGTTCAGCTTTCAGTCCGACTGACGCGTACCATATGTCAACTTCCCGGCCCTGTTATACTTACAGTATGTACAAATTTCAGTAAGACTGACCAGCACATTATGTCAACCTCCTGACCTATATTACACTTACAGTATGCACAACATTATGTAAACCTCCGGACATCTTATATTTACAGGATGTGAAGTTTCAATCTAAAATACCCGTTCATTATGTCAACCTCCCGGTCTCTGTTTCAGTTACAGTATGTACATCTTTCATTCCGACTTACTCTTACATTATGTCAACCCTGGCCTTTGTTATACTTAATGAATGTACAGATTTCAGTCCGAAGGACCAATCCATTATATGAACCTCCAGGCCTCTCTTATACTTACAGTAAGTTCAGATTTCAGTCCGATTGTTCCATACAATATGTCGTTCTAACGGCTTCTGCTTTACTTACAGTATGTACAGCTTTAAGTTCAACAAACCTGCACACTTTGCCAACCATCCGGCCTCTCTAATACTTACAGTATGTTTAGCTTTCAGTCCGAGTGACCAGTACATTATGTCAACCCCCCGGCAGCTTATACTTACAGAATGTGAAGTTTTAGTAAAACCAATCCAATACATGATGTCAGCCTCCCGGCGCCTGTTATACTTACAGTATGCACATCTTTCAGCCCACCTTAGCCGGACATTATGTCAACCTCCCGGCAGCTGTTATATTTTCAGTATGCACAGCTTTCAGTCCGACCCACCTGTACATTATGTCAACCTCCCGGCAGCTGTTATATTTTCAGTATGTACAGCTTTCTGTCCGACCCACCGGTACATTATGTCAATCTCTCGGCATCTTATACGTACATGATATTAAGTTTCAGTATACCTAACCCATACATTTTGTCAACCTCCAGGCCGCTGTTATACTTACAATATGCACATCTTTCAGTCCGACTGATCCATACACTATGCCAAATTCGAGGCCATTGTAATACTTAAGGATTGTACAGCTTTCAGTCCGAGTGACTGGTTTATTATGTGAACCTACCAGCCTGTGTTATACTTACAATAATCACATCTTTCAGTCCGACGGACCGGAACATTATGTCAAAGTCCCGGCCGCTGTTATATTTTCAGTATGTACAGCTTTTAGTCCGACTCACCGGTACATTATGTCAACCTCTCGGATTATTTTACTGACAGGATGTGAAGTTTCAGTCCATCTGACCCGTACATTATGTCAACCTGCCGGTCTCTGTTATAGTTACTGTATGTACAGCTTTCAGTCGGACTGACCCGTACATTATATAAACCTCCAGGCCTCTGTTATACTTACAGTAAGCTCAGCTTTCAGTCCGATTGTCTCGTATAAAATGTCGTTCTAACCGCTTCTGCTTTACTTACAGTATGTACAGCTTTAAGTCCAACAAACCTGCACATTTTGCCAACCTCCCGGTCTCTCTAATACTTACAGTATGTACAACTTTCTGTCCGACCGACTCGTACATTATGTCAACCTCCCAGACGCTGTTATACTTACAGTATGTACAGCTTTCAGTCCGACTCACCGGCACATTAGGTCAACTTCCCGGCAGCTTATACTTACAGGATGTGAAGTTTTAGTATACCTGACCCGTACATAATGTTAACCTCCCAGCCGCTGTTATATTTTTAGTATGTACAGCGTTCAGTCCGACCCACCGGTAGATTATGTCAATCTCCCGGCCGCTGTTATACTAACAGTATGAACAGCTTTCAGTCCGACTTAACGTCACATTAGGTCAACCTCCCGGCATCTTATACTTACATGATTTTAAGTTTCAGTCCACCTGACCCGTACATTATGTCAAGCTCCCGGCCGCTGTTATACTTACAGTATGCACATCCCTAAGTCCAACTTACCCGTACATTATGACAACCTCCCGGCCACTGTTATACTGAATGATTGCACAGCTTTCAGTCCGAGTGACTGGCACATTATGTGAACCAACCGCCCTCTGTTATACTTACAGTATGTACAGCTTTATGTCCGAGTGATCAGTGCATTATGTCAACCTCCCGGCCTCTTTTATTCTTACAGTATGAACAACTTTTAAGTAAGACTGATCCGTACATTATATCAACCGCCTGGTATCTGTTATACTTACAATATGCACATCTTTCATCCCTACTGACCGGAACATTATGTCAACCAGCCGGCCGCTAATATATTTTTAGTATGTCCAGCTTTCAGTCCGTTTCACTGGCATATTACGTCAACCACCAGGCATCTTTTCCTTTCATGATATGAAGTTTCAGTCCACCTGACCGGAACATTATGTCAACCTCCCGGACACTGTTATACTCACAGTATATGCATTTTTCAGTCCGTCTTACCCGTGCATTATGTCAACCCTGGCTTCAGTTATATTTACTGTATGTACAGCCTTAAGGCCGACTGACCCGTACATTATGTAAACCTCCCGTCGTCTGTTATACTTACAGTAAGTTCAGCTTTCAGTCCGAGTGTCATGTACAATATATCGTTCTCCTGGCTTCTGATTTACCTACAGTATGAAGAGCTTTAAACCCAACAAACCTGCACATATTTGCCAACTTCCCGGCCTCTGATTTACCCACAGTATGCACATCTTTCAGTCCAACTGACTGGAACAGTATGTCAACCTCCCGGCCACAGTTATATTTTTAGTATGTACAGGATATGAAGTTTCAGTCCAGGTTATACTTACAGTATGTACATCTTTAAGTCTATCTTACACGTACATAATGTAAACCGTGGCCTCTGTTATACTTAGGGTAAGTTCATCTTTCAGTCGACTGACCCGTCCAATAAGTTATTATCCCGGATTCTCTTTACTGTTTGTAGATCTTTTAGTCCGACTGACCGCAACATTATGTCAAACTCCTGGCCGCCGTTATACTCGCACTATGTACAGCTTTCATTCCGACTCACTTGTACATTATGTCAACCTCTCGGCATCTTATACTTACAGGTTGTGAAGTTTCAGTAGACCTGACTCGCACATAATGTCAACCTCCAGGCGGCTGTTATACTTACAATATGCACATCTTTCAGTCCCACTTATCCTTACATTATGCCATCTTCCAGGCCATTGTAATACTTAAGGATTGTACAGCTTTCAGTCCGAGTGACTGGTTCATTATGTGAACCTGTCGGACTCTATACTTACAATATGCACATCTTTCAGTCCGACGGACCGGACCATTTTGACAACGTCCCGGCCGCCGTTGTATTTTCAGTATGCACATCTTTCAGTCCGACTTACCCGTACATTATGTCAATGTCCGAGGAACTTTTATACTTAAATTTTTTACAGCTGACAGTCCGACTAACTGGTACATTATGTAAAAATCTAAGCCTATGTTATACTTACAGTATGTTCAGCTTTCAGTCCGATTGACTTGTACATTATGTAAAAACTAAGCCTATGTTATACTTACAGTATGTTCATCTTTCGGTCCGACTGACCCGTACAATATGTCAACCTCCCTTCCTCTGCTATATTTTCAGTATGCACAACGTTCAGTCCGACACACCGAGTCTGTTATATTTACAGTATGTACAACTTTCAGATAGACTGACCCGCACATTATGTCAACGTCCCGGCCTCTGTTATACTTACAATATGCACATCTTTCAGTTCACCTGACCGGAACATTATGTCAACCTTCCGGACACTGTTATACTCACAGTATATGCATTTTTCAGTCCGTCTTACCCGTGCATTATGTCAACCCTGGCCTCAGTTATATTTACTGAATCCACAGCCTTAAGTTCGACTGACCAGTACATTATGTAAACCTCCCGTCCTCTGCTATATTTTCAGTATGCACAACGTTCAGTCGGCCGCTGTTATACTTGCACTATGTACAGTTTTCAGTTTGACTTACTGGCACATTATGTCAACCTGCCAGCATCGGATACTTACAAGAACTTGAGTTTTAGTATACCATACCCGTACATGATGTCAACGTCGTGGCCTCTGTTATAATTATAGTATGCACATCTTTCAGTCCGACTTACCCGTATATTATGTCAACCGGGGCCTCTGCTATACTTTATGTATGTACAGCTTTCTGTCGGACTGACCGGTACAATACGTAAACCTCCAGGCCTCTGTCATACTTACAGTATTAACCTCGCAGGTTTGTATTTGATACTATAGGATTGACCTCACTTGTATGTACCAGATATTACATGATTGAAAGCACATGTATGTGGTTGATACTGCAGGATTTACCTCAGATGCGTGTACTAGATACTACAATATTGCCCTCACATGTATTTAGTAGATACTAAGGGATTGTCCATAATGTATATACAATATAATACAGGATTGAACTCATATGAAATACCAGATACTACATCATTGTCCAATTATATATGTACTTCATACTACAGGATAGACCTCACATATATGTGCTTGACCTCGTATGTATGCACCAGATTCCACTAAATTGACATGTTCTTATACTTCTTGATTGACCTCACATGTAAGTACCAGATACCAGAGGATTGACCACACATGTATATACTAGATAGTACAGTATTGACTTCACACGTATTTACTATATACCAAATGATTAACCACACATGTAAGTACCAGGTATTGCAGAATTGACCTCATATGTATGTACTGGAAACTATAGATATTCCCTCACATGTATGAACTAGATCCTACAGGTTGACCACACATGTATGTACTTGATGCCAGGATTAACCTAGCATGCATGTACTAGATACTACAGGTTTTTCCTAACCTGTATGTACTAAAAACTGCAGGATTAACCTCGCATGCTTGTACTGGATAATACAGAATTGACATAACATGTATATACTAGACACTACAGGAATGAAATGACACGTATGTGCTTGATATTACAGGATTAAGCTTACATGTATGTACTAGGTATTACAGGATTGACATCACATGTTTGTACTATATACTACAGAATGACCTCAAGGTATTTATTAGATATTACTGCTTTAACATCACTTTTAAGTATTATTTACTATTGTATTGACCTTACATGTAAGTACCAGATACTACAGGATTGTCCACACATATATGTACTAGATGATACAGGATTGTCGTTACATATATTTAGTAGATACTACATGAATGATCTCAAATGTATGTATTAGATACAACTTGTTTGACGTAAAATGTATGTAATAGATAATACATGATTGTCCAAATATGAATGTAAAAGATACTACATGATTGACCTTAAGTGAATGTACTAGATACTACAGTATTGAAAGCAAATCAATATACTTCATACTAAAGGATTAACCTCGCATGTATGTTATTGATATTACAGGATTGACCGCACATTTATGTATATGACACTATAGGGTTTCACTCACATGTACGCAATAGATACTACAGGATTGACCTCACATGTATGTACAAGCTACTAAACTATTGAAAGCACAAGAATACTACAGGATTGACCTCGCATGTATGTACTAGATACTACTGGATTGACCTCACATTTAAGTTTTAGGTACTGCATAAATGACCTCACATGTATGTACTTCACACTAGTTGATTGACCTTAACTGTATGTACTAGATACTAAATGATTGTACTCGCAGGTATGGAGTAGATACTAAAGGATTTTCGACACATGTAAGCACAATATACCTCTGGATTGATCTTAAATTTATGTGGCTGATACTACAGTTTTGACCTCACATTTATGTACTAAACACTTAAGGATTGAAATCACAGGAATGTGCTTCCTACTACAAGTTTGACCTCGCATGTATGTAATAGATACTACAACATTGAGCTCACATGCATGTTCTATGTACGTTTGGATTGACCTAAAGTGTACATACCAGATACTAAACTGTATGTGCTTGATACTCCAAGATAGACCTCGCTTGCATGTACTAGAAACTACAAGATTCCCCACACATGTGTGTAGAAGATACTACAGAATTGACCTCACATGTACGTACTAGATAGTAGAGGATTTTTAACAGATGTATGTGCTAGATACTACAGGATTGTCATAACATGTATGTAGTATGTAGTAGATACTAAAGAATTTTATACACATGCATGCACCATATAGCACATGATTGACCTCAAATTTATGTTCTTGATACTACAGGATTAGCCTCGCATGTATGTACTAGATACTACATGATTTACATCACATGTATGTACTTTATATTACAGGATTGACTTCACATGTATATACTATACACTACAGGATTGAAAGCACATGTTTGAATATCTCAAATATCGTTTTTATTTTAATTAGAGGATCAACAATCCAGTGATCAATTTAGTTTGCATGATCATTTTAACATGTGATTACATGTTCGACAACGAGACTATTTGCATATCATTAGCTACAAATGTGCTGTTATTTATTTAATGCTTTTTGGTTTCAAGCGAAGACAGTGAAAATGTATCGTGACCGCAAAATGCTGCTTCGCAGTCGGTTATTGCTTCAAACATCTTCATTACACAAAGATTTTAAATTTATATATTTTGCAGGGTACTTTGCACCCAATACACTTGCTTGAGTGATAAATTATTTGCTAAACGTACACTTTACAACAATCTGTCATAGTTTGGCGAAAAATATATATATTCTCTTGAAATAATCCAGTTCCGTTTGTTCTTCTGTTCTTGTTCGATTCTTGCGTTTTGTAATATTGTTTTTCCACCCCCATTTCTGTTCGTGTATATTTAATGCGATGTATGCGTTGCATTAGTAAGTAGGAGGTCTAGCCCGTTCAGGATCTTTAATACTGTGCGTTGTAAAATAACATAAAACAATGCCTGCAAATGTAAGTAATTATTATGACCTTATTGTGATATTGTAATGCCACCCTAAAACAAGACAATTTTGATATCATTTAACTACACATTTGCTGTTTTTTTATTTAATGCTTTTTGGTTTCATGCAGCTGGCTATCTCTTCAAACCATTGTATTTGTGTCTATGTTATGTTTGTATTATGTTATTGAGGTCTCTAACCTAAAATTGACCTTTAATCGTATCGCACTTGTTGACAAAACAAATACATCTTTGATCTTTACAAGATGAGAATTTGTCCCTCTATTTTAAAGCACACCTGTCCTTATTATTAAGAGTTCATGTCTGTCTGATCCTGAGAAATAGAGGATCACTTTACATCACGAATTCTTTAAGATTGTTGTGTTTAAATCCGGACAGTTAAGTTTACAAATGCACTCGTATATAACCTTTTGGAACAAAAGATTAACACGCCCTTCCTTTCATCCCTTTGAAACGTGCTCAAATACGATACATTTAGGCTCTTTTTGTCAATTTCGTCCAAAGTTCATGTCGTACTTTTGTACGCAAACATCACAATGACCTGTATTTATTTATTTTAGTACAGATTTCATTTTGTGTCAATTTTGAATTTGAACATAGCCAAATGAGTTTTTTAAACACGATTTTAAATATGGACAAGTCAGAACTATCGATATGTAAGTGACACAGTTTCATCTTTTTTCTTCTAACTATTATAGATTTAAAATTCTAAGTACATAGCCTTGTCCAAAAATAACGATAATGGATTGACCGTAACAATGAACACTGCAACCAAATACAACTTTGCAAACTGGTTAATCGAAGACAGACATTGTGAAGGTTAGACAAAATAATATACGTACATTTTAACATCTTAACATATATGGAGACAACGGCGTACAATCTAAAAATACGGATAATGAAAACCAGGAATTGAACAACTTGATACCTTAACATATAGCTTTACCAAGGACTTATCGGCAGTAATTGATAGCCATGCGAGAAAGTTACAAATGCATATCCCTTACCAATTGGTTTACACGAGAATGTCATTAAGAAGGGTAGTGTAGTCAACAAAAGGACAATTATAATCAGTATCTCACCATGTAGGAAAACCAATGACTTATTGCCAGAAAAAAATAACAAGAACAATGGACATTAAAATCAGTTTGATATTAATCTTAGACTAACAGTCTGACCATGGGTACGAACAAAACAATGCGCTCATATGTTGTCGGCTTTATCCCTACGTAAACGATTGATTTCCAATTTCAACGGAAGATAGTCAAAAGAATTAGCATGCATATATGTATCAATCGTATGAAACGAGGACTACCATTATCTGTTTATACGTTCTTGTAAAACATCTTCATATCGTAATTGTACATTTCCTTGACATTTTTCTTGTAAACCCTTTGTTCGTTCTGCTTTATCGGTTTATCTTGCACTCGCATTTCCATTTGGAATGGTTCTTGTCTATCCGCCGTTATATATTTGTCTGACATATCCGTTTGGTATTCATCTTGATTACCGCTTATATCGTTCTTGTGTACTACCTGATATCTTTCTTGTTTACCGGTTTTATATATTTCGTCTATACCAGCTCATTTCTATCCATTTAATATTTTTTACTGTTCGTTTACTTCGCATTAATCGTTATTTTCCTCTATGCCGTTCGAGTATATACTCTATGAAGCTTAACTTTATTGTCGATCTATATCATTTACTTACATTTTTGTGTATACCGGTTGATATCGTTCTGGTACATCGCTTAAGCTCATTGTGTTTACACGCTTTCTATTTCGTTATCACATAACGTCTTAATATTTCTCGTATATTATTGCTTATATCGTTCACATAAACCTTCTTATATCGTTCATGGAACGTGTAAACCCTGTTTTATAATTCGTACATACGCGATATCGATTTCGAATACCTGATCCATATGGCCGTGCTGACATTCTATACATCGTTCTTGTATATTAAAGTTATAACGTCCGTGCTTTATACTGTCTCTGATTGCATGTTGTATATCGTTCTTTTCATATCAGCTTCAGATTGCGTTTGAATACGATCATTCTAAACTATTTTTGTGTTGTATACCCAATAAATAACGTCCGTTTTTAATCCTCCCAGAACGTTTTTGTCTCTCAGATAATTATTGTTTGTGTATGCCTGCTCGTTTATACTCGCTTCAGATATTGCTTGTGTTCGCCCATATTATCTTTCTTCTCTAACCGCTTTACATCATTCAGGTATACCCGCCTGATATTATTCTTGTATTCCCGCCTTATATCATTCTTGTATACCCGCTTTGCATCACTCTTGGTCACCTGCTTGATATCACTCTTGTATAGTCCTTTTTATCGCTCGTGTAGACCAGCATGTTATCGTTTTGGTATACAAGTTTTACATCGTTCCTGTATGTCGTTTTGAAATAGTTCGTGTACACTCCTTTGATATCGTTCGTGTACACCGGCTTTGTAGCGCTCTTGTATCGTCAATGTAAATCTCGAACAAAGCATGATGTCTGACGATTAAGTTTAGTTCGAATTTTTACATTCCGTATTACTGACCAGTCTAACAATACTGGCACTAAATACACTCCAATAACTGAACGATTTTAACACATTTTGTTTAACTTTGTTCACCTAAATATTATTGTATTTATGTTGGGATATCTCATATATCTTTTTTTTTATAATATTATCAATAATCAAGTGATAAGTTGAGTAAGTGTGATCATTTAAACATATGAAAACATGTTCAGCCGTCTTCATTGCCGAGGGTTAATTTTTTGAAACAGATATATTTAATCATATATTTATGTCTATAACGAGACTATTTGCACATCACTTAACTACAAATTTTCTGTTATTTATTTAATGTTATTTGGTATAATGCGAACACATCGAAACTTAATCGTGACAACAAAATGGCGGTTTTCAGCAGGTTATCGCTTCAAACATGTTTATTCCACAAAGATTTTCAATTTATATAGACACCTAGTTTTTTTTATAGTGTACTATGCACCCAATACGCTTGCTTCAGTGATAAATTAGTTGCTAAACGTACATTATACAACAATCTGTAATAGTTTAACGAAAAATATTAGAATTCACTTGAAATAATCCACTTCCGTTTGTTCTTCTTTTCTTGTTCGATTCTTACGTTTTCTTGCGTTTTTGTAGTATCGTTCAGCCACCTTCTTTTGTTCTTGTATTTTTAATGCGATGTATGTATTACATTAGTAGGAGTATGTCTAGCTCTTTCTCGATCTTTAATAGTGTGTGTTGTAAAATAACATACGACAATACCTGTACATGTAAGTAATTATTATGTACCGGTATAGGTGAGAGAATTTTGGTCACTAACAGCGCAGCGTTAACATAGCTTGTGGTAGGAAACTTCGTTAATTTATAATCGTTAAGGTTCATGTTAATATTGTTGAGTTGTCTTTGAAAGTTTGGATCACTGCAATACTAATAACTTTTGGTTATTTTTATCAAAATAATGCATTTTGTTGCTGTGGTCCACGGATTTACCCAAACGGGTGACAATTCCGTATTTATGTCTGGAAATATGTAGATAATCCGATATTTATTCACAAAATGGAAGTTGCTGAAATGCTAAAGGGGACTTTCCAATATAACGTTTTGACGTTTAATGTATTTCGGTTGGTCGGCTATCTGCTAAATAGTTATGTGATTGGTCAGTTCCTATAACAAAAACTAAAACGAACCTCTACGAGTAGCAGTTTGTAGAAATGGGTGACAGTAAACAATCGGGGTGACGGTGAAATTTTTCATTTGGGTGACGGTGATGTGAGTTATATTTGGTGACGGTGATGGTACCTATGGTTGAAGGTGGAGTTCACAATACTCTTAAATAAAGTTGGTTATAAATAATAAAGTGAAAGTTATTGACTATTAGTGTAAGTATATTTATTAGAAATGTTGGGGGACAGTCACAAGTCGGTATAACCAGTTTTAAGTGATTCGTCTTGCTTGGAAGTAAATGTGTACAAAGATGTGTTACTTCCTTGTTGTGTTAAAATATTGTGTTACAGGCGTATATAAGTCCTTCTATAGCAGAACTAACAAAATATGGCGTGTTTAATGGTATGTTTTATAAAATGTTTATTGACTGTTTTTAATGTCGTTACTACGTAAAAGCAAATTAATGCAGGAGACTACGTTGGCGAGTTGTTAAGGCAGTCAGTCTCTATTGGTCATGTTTTTTTTTAAACAATAAGAATGCGGATTCGAGTCCCACTGCAGTTTACCCCGGATTGCGGTTTTCTATCCAATGATGATAGACGCCGTGATATAGTTAAAACGATGCCGAAACTGACCTTAAGCAGCATTCAAACAGAAAACAAATCTATTGTTTCATGCAGGTAATAAATAAGAACAATTCCTGATAAAGATTCATATTGGCAGAATAGATTATATAACAGTTTGCACAAATAATGTACAACAATCCAACCAAGTGTAACTGCAATACCCTTTATTAGTGCATTTCAGATCCTGATGTAACTATAATTTGTATCTCAAAAATACATACCTTCATCAATCACCAAGGAAAACTACTGCAATTACATGTTTGTTGATAAATGAATATATTATTGGTTGCACATAATCCCACATTAAATATATTTACACATCAAAGGAATGCAATATTCACACAAGTACAATTCTATCTTCTTTATATGCACACTGTCAATCTACCGCAGTTGCCAATTGTTACTGTCAAAAGTATTCGTATTAGACTTTCCATTGTCTGTACAACGTTGTCATGGGAATCACTATTATGGAAATCGATATTCCTGTTTGTCTTAATTTGTAAACCTGCAAAAAGCTAATTGCATCAATGACCAAATCGCCGTTTAAAATAATCGTAACGTGTGTCGTTCGTAAAGGACGACCGGAGCAAGTGCATTATAATACACAATTTAGAAACATAAAACTTAGGATTGTTTGTGTATATATTCCACGGAGATTACTACAGCACGCGTGAAGCACATGTATTCTTCGTTAGCGATTGCATTCGGGGAAGAAGTGTTATAATGTTTAACTAGCAGTTTTCAGTTTCGTTCCCATGTGTTGTGTTTTCTTTGGATACTTTGACTCCATTTCTTGTTTATCAGTGATACAGCAAAAAATATTGCGGAAGGTAATGAAACAAAAACGAATGATTTTTAGTCTTGGTTATAATAGCGAGCACAGCTCGCAGCGGGCAGCGAAGCTGTCCTCGAAGAGCGGTGAGCTCTACGGCAATTACGTGTCACGTGGTTAAAATGAAAACACGTGTTCAAAAGCTGCTTAATGCTGATATTGATTTTTTTCGTCCGGAAGTTGATACCGTCAAAAACCTGTAACAAAGTGAATGAAGAAGGGCTAAAATTAATTTCAAAGAATGACTTAAAATAAAGTTGACATCGATAAAAGCTAAATGTTATATTTAAAAATAACAACAAAAATTTCATACTATTTTTTTGCATTCTCTAAACATGCTTAATCGATCTTTAAAACTGACAATCATAAGACATTTCATGTGACGTCACCATTACAAAGAAAGACGTCACATGATCACTGGAATGTAGTTGAGGCACTTTTAGGGTATTCAGAAGTAACGTCAATTATGAAAGCGCATTATATATAAATAATAAAGGACTATATTGTCTGTGCTCGCATTTTGGCAATGCCTACTCCATATTATTACATTACTATCTGTTAATAATTCAAAGTAATATTAACGTGTATGTATTTTCGCCGATATGAGACAGCTTCTTGAAACGATGCAGTGAGTGTATATATACACTTTAATAACAATGATATTCATAGGTCCGCTTGTGTTTTTGTTAGCTTTTCGTGAGCAAAAGAGCAAGCGTGTGATTAGAGCCGATAGAACTCTCTTTGAACAAAGAGCTGACATCTACGAATACAAAACAGACTAAAACAAATAGCAAAAAAAATCGATCGAACAACAAGAGACAAAAGTCAAGGGGCAGTTACATATTCGGATATAGAAAAACGCAACACAAAACACAAAAACACAAAAACACAGACACTAAAACTTTCACGACTGATAATGAATCAATATGTAACTGCAATTTAGTTTATATTTTTATTTATAATCCCAAATCGATGCCCCGAACAGCTAACAAAATAAGGACAAACAGTTTGTTGTCGTGGAGTGCATTTTGTATAACAACATTGAAACTTAAAAGGTATTTCTCTAATTGATGATCAGTGTAAACACGTTTACATTAACCTACAACTCACTGTAGAACAAAAAGCAATAAAATAGACCTAAGAATGTTGTGTAACTAGGTAGCTAAATTATTCCTTTTCAAAAACAGAGAAACCGGATAAAAGCTAGTGTTTTACGAGCTTGGATAGCCATGCAAATGGGTCATTATAACTGACATCAAATCAAAATATAACTGTTATTCTCAAAATCAGCTTCAAGTTTGTACGTAATAAATATTTAAAGTCAGTCGTTATGTTAAAGGAGCAAAAGGCCCAAAAACTATCAAAAGCGGAAGGTCTAGGGGCAATTACACATTACACACTCACATACAAGCTGAAACGAATACCAAAGATATAAAAAACAAAAACGTAAAGTGTGTTATATGAACCCAATGAAAACATAGGCGAACTTAGATTCTGAAAACTGCAGTCGAGCTACTAACTCTCATGTCAATCAAAAAGTCGAATTCATGAATAGAAAAGAAATCCAAACTCTACATTTACTGGCACATCTTGTGAAAATAAAAACCGTTTTTAAGACTTAATCATGTATGCCTTGTCTAAACTTTTGCAACAATATATTTGTTTTATACATAGACGGACAATACATGTGTCACTGATCACAGAACTTTATATCATCCGGTGTTTTTCTGCCTTTTCTTGAAACTGGATTTATATTGGGTAACACACTAATGTAAAAAATGCATTTATACATTTATGGGAAATGTCTTGTAAAATACCTTTCACTCCCCAATCCCCTGCCGTAAGTGTGCAACTTTCCACATAAAAATACATAACTGTAAAGGTATATGTTTATAATTGTCTACAGTGATACTTGATGTCTTACGCATTATTTATGCGATTTCATTACTATTGTATTGGCTATTCATTTAAGGTAGCTATTTCGTAACAATTTTATAGATAAATCAAATAACCATTATGACTGTGTCTGTGTGAATAGTCCGTATTGCTAGCCAGTCTAACAATAGCATGTAATAATGTCACTAAATACAATGCAATAACCTAACTTAGAAAACTGAAACGATGTTATCACATTTTGTTTAACTTTGCCTCGAATAACATTATTGTTTTAATTAGAGGATCAATAATGCTATAGTAAATTGAGTAAGTATTATCATTTTGACACAAAATTACATGTTAAACTGTTTTTATTGCCGAGGTTAATTTTTAGAAACGAATATATATATAAACATACATTTATGTCCGTAAAGAGACCATATAACTTGTAAAGTGCTTACGTACAACGCATAGATATTTTTGTGTTTGATTCCGAACGTTTTCACAAAATACAAATATCTGTTAACAGCCGTACCAAAATAAAAATGTGTGTTTGAATATTGTTTAACGCCACTTTCAGCAATTTTTCAGCTCTATCATGGTGTCCAGTTTTTATGGGGGGGAAGCCGAAGTAGACGGAGAAAACCCCCGACTTTCGGTAGGAAACTGGCAATACTTGTCAACACTTGACTTGAGTACACCCTGTCTGCAGAGAGAATCGAACCCGCTATCTCGGTGTTGACAGAACACGTGATTTATAAATAAAAGAAATAATTGTAATGCGTTGTGGCAGTCGCATTTTGCCTGGTAGAACTGAGAAAAAGTCCCTGAGAGAAATTATTTGAGTGATACAACAGCAATGCCTTTGTAACAAACCAAATTTAACTGAGTTAACGGAAACAATGTCTGTAACAAATAAAATATGTCTGTGACCAACTTGTTGTATGACGGAATGTTTGCAGTCTTTTGCAGACATTTTTGAATTCATTTGCAGTCAATCAAGGGCAGTGACTGACGAATAAAATGCAACAGGTTTCGGCAGTCGTTTTTACAGGCAATAGTGCAAACTGTTATAAAATCTTTCCTAAGATCATATTTGATTTTATAACAAAATAATCGTGACGACAAAATGCTGGCTCGTAGCAGGTTATCTTTTCTAACATGTTTATTCGAAAAAAGATTTTAAATTTATCTAACGGAATTCGGATTTCCTAACATTATTTTAGGTACTTGATTGAATGCTTAATTAGTTGCTAAACGTACACTAGACATTAATCTGCCATATTTGAACGAAAAATGGAATTATGTAAATGTGCACACAGATGTGAGGTTTCCTCGTTGTATTTAAAACAGATATTGTGTTACAAGCATGTACAAGTCTCTATTGAAGACCCTACAAAACATGGCAAATGCAATGATATGTTTTGTAAAATGCATATTAACAGTTTCTAATCACGTTATAATCTAAAAGCAAATTTATTCAGGGTACTCGTTGGCCGAGTAGTAGTTAAGGCAGTTAGTCTACTACGGATCACGTTGCCTGAAACACCGAGTGGGCGGAATCGAGTATCATTGTTGTCAGGGTGTATTTGACTCCAATCTCAATTGACACTGATAGCCAGTTTTCTTACCAATGATAAGGGTTTACTCCGGCGGCGGATTTCTAACTGTTAATGCTGGATGCCTCAATATGCCTAAAAAGGCTGAAAGTGATCGCAAGGAGCATTAAAAACAATTTTTCCATGAATGTAATAAATAAGAATACTTTCGGATAAAACTGATAGACTTAGATGTAGGCGGAATGGATTATATAACAGTTTGCACACATAATTACAAATCTAGACTGAAACGAAGCGGCATTACTATGAAAGTGTGATTCCTTCATTAATATTTAGATGCAGCAAATCAATTTCAAATCTTAAAATCATTTGTGTCTATTATCTGACATTAGGCACCTGGCAGATTTTTTTGTGTAACTGTGATAACATTTATTAGTGTCTTTTAGATCCTGATGTTACTATATTTTTTCTTAAAAATACATACCTTCAATATCATAAAGGTAAACTCCAAGTATTTGCATGTTTGTTGCTAAATCCATATATTATTGGTTGCACATTATTCCGCATAAAATATATTTACAAATCTAAGGAATGAAATTTTCATTCAGCACAATTATATCCTCTTTATAAGTACACTGCCAATCTATCGCAGTTGCCAGTTGATATCATCAAAATTATCCATATTAGACTTTCCATTTTATGTATAGCGTTGTCATGGGAATCACTATTATGGAAGATACTATTCCCTTTCTTCTAAATTTGTTAAGCTGAAAAATTCAGCCCTTTATATACTACTCAAGATGCATAATACATTGTATAATGTATTTGTATCAATGACCATATCGCCGTTTAAAATAATCATAACGCGTGTCGTTAGTAAATGACAATATCTGCGAGTGCATCGCAATACGCAAATTTGGCAAAATAAAACTTAGAGTAGTAGCAGGCTGATATATTCACCCGAGATTGTTACAGCTCCAGTGGAGAACTTGTATTATTAGTTAGCGACTGCCCTCTGGCGATTGGGGGGTTAGACTGTTAAACTAGGAGTTTCCAGTTTCTATCCCATGTGGGGTGTTTTCTTTGGATACTTTGACTGCCTTCCTGATTTAGCAGTGATACAGCTACAAATATTGCGAAAAGTAGTGTAAAACTTCATTTAAATGAAAACGAAATAAATCAATATTTTAGTCTTGGTTATAAAGTAACAATACTGTCTCTACATAATTTAAAATAATATTATCGTGTATGCATTTTCGATTGTATTAGACAGCTACTTGAAATGACATAACACATGAATGCAGGTGCGAAACTAGGTATAATTCATACAACATATTTTGGACAGGCTTACACTTTCACGACTTATAATGAATTAATATATAACTCCACTTAGTTAACATTTGTATTTAAAACCCCTAATCGATAAACAAAACAGCTGACAGCATAAGTACAAGCAGTTTGTTTTCGAGGGGAGCATTTTTTAAAACAACATCGAAACGTATTTTTCTAATTGATGCTCATTGTAAATACGTTTAAAATAACCTATAACTCGCAGTAGAAACAAAAGCAATAAAACGATTTTTTTCTTGCAATGACATAACGAACAAACTAAATACAGTTGTTCTGGGGAAGTACAAATAATTAGCATGCCTCCATCAAAAGCAGATTTCAATTAATGTTCGACGAATTTAAACATTTGGAAATGCCAAACAATGCCTCTGACAGATTATGTTGACCAAATGTAATGTATCTTTGGCAAAATATACGTTTCGAAAACAACATATACACATTAAATATTAAATTTTCATTTATTAATATCACGATTTAAAAATTACGTGTATTCATTGAGTGTTCTGGTATAGTCATCGAAGCGAAAATTTAACTGGACTAACAATCAAAATCAAGGTCAATGACTCACTGCGATAACAAAATTTAAATATTTGTTCCATAAGATAAAAATAGACCTAATAATGTTCTGTATCTAGGCAGTTCAATAATTCATTTCAAACTGACTGAAGCCATGAGAAAAATAATAATCTTCCTCGAGTTTGGATAGCCAAGAAAATGGGTTATAATAACTGACATCAAACCAAAGTATGACTGTTATGTACACAATCAGCTTCGGGTTTGTATGTAATAAATACTAAAAGTTATTCGTTGATTTCAAGGGGCATAGGGCCCGAAAGATACGTGAGAGCGGATGGTCTATGGGTAATTACATTCAAAAGAGAAAAAACACCCGAATTCTCAAAATACATGTCTGATGTAATTTGAGAGATGAATTTTTGATAAATATTAAGTCATTGTCACGACCAACTAATACACTTGTATTTAAGACTCCATACTTTAGCAATTGAATACGTAATTGTATCTCTGTTTTTTTCCATCTACCTCAGAATATGTTTTGTTTATCGATCGAAACATTGAGTACATTATGATCTGACTCAGACACATTGTCCTGTCCTAGATTTCGTGTTTGAACTATTCAATTGCTGTAGTTAAACAACACGTTCAGTTCTAAATAGAATTTGTAAAATACTTACTTTGAGATGGTGATGTTAAAAGCAGTTCTTACATTATTGACCTGAAATATAAAGAGCTCTCTGATATCCAAATTTGGTGTGAAACCATTAAGCAGTCAAATAGGTGACGTGAAAGTTGATTGTTTGATGGTGTTTAACGCCACTTTCATCAATTTTTCATCTATATCATGACGTCCAGTTTTTATTGGGCAGGAAGCCGGAGTACCTGGAGAAAACCCACGACCTGCGGTAGGAAAACTGACAATCCTTGTCAATTAAGATTGAAGTCGAGTACACCCTGCCTGCAGTGAGAATCGAACCCACAATCTCAGTGCTGACAGACCACGTGATCAATAGTAGACGAACTACCTTGACCTCTCGGCCACCGAGACCCCAGCGTGAAAGTTGAGCTCCAAATATGAATTTGAATATATAATATAGCATCACTCACAAACTCTTCACTAGCAGTATTGATAAGTATAAAGTAGACAGCATAACATGTGCAGACATATAAGACAATTCACAGTTGGTTCAGTTTGAGCAAATTCACAACAGCCTATTCACATGACTGTACATACCAGCTGCAGTATTTTTCTGGTTGACAATTGAGACTAATAGCCAATGACTGCAATGGTGTGATTAAAACATGATGCGTCAGACATCAATCAATCATCAATCAATCTTTTCTCTGACACTGATTTTATGCAGGTCACGTACATATTTTGTCTTTCATAGACATATTTTCTGTTGAATTAGTCGAAATGTGTCTGTCAAAAAATGTCTGTCAGAGACATTTTATCATTGTATTAGACAAAATGCGACGGTCAGAACGCCTGGTAATTATAAATTTTATGTATTAATTCTGATCAATACAAATTTTTGGTATATTGTTTTGTTGATGAAAATGTTCCGAATAAAACCCCAAAATATCTATTTGTATATTGTACGTACGCGCACTTGACGAATACAAGCGCACTTTTATGTTTAAAAGATATATGTGTTACTAAAAAATAACTTTCATCCACGACGAATCCTGAAAATGTTAGAATTTTCTTTAAATGTGATAATTATGTAATAGAATTTGCAAATGGCTTATTTACACATCTTATGAAAAAAGTACAAGACATAATACCAGCGTTTCTTTTCTACTATACACTCACCGATCAAAAACATTGGACATCACCATCCGGTGTTTTCCTCGATTATCCATTGGACGTCACCATCCTGTGTTTTCCTCAATTATCTAGAAATTGTTATTAGATAATATAACAATGTAATACATACATTTAAAGTTTTGGAGTTATAGATCTCGTCTTGTTATATAACTTGCCCACACCGACTACCACTTCGTAACTTTGGAACTTTCTACAGACAAAACACGCATATGTAAAGGTGTATTTTCTAATTGTTTACACGCTATATAGATAATTAAAAGTAGTTCAGATAAAAGCTTTTTTAAAAGATCTGCCTGTTTGAAGCTAAGAACCGGTATCCTTCAATCGCATGTAACTCGCGTGTGCCGTTTGCTCTTAATCGTACAATAGCAAGTCAAGAAAGAAACATAATAAGCATGTAAAGTAAATGACTCCCCTTGAAGAGTAACTATAACTTAAGTAGAATATGATTAAAGCGTCTTGAAATATCACAATATCTATCGACAAAAATGAACTTTTCAACAAATTTCACAAGTTGGTAATGAGACTATTTCTACTTTGTTTTTTTTTCACTGGCGTCTCTCATCAGTCGATGTTATTGATTTGTTAAAAGAGGAATCGGTTATTTGCTAATTAATTTCATTATTTGCAACAAATTTGTGTCTACATCATATCTTCATTTTTTATTTTGGGAAGTCAAGTAGAAAACGGTAAAAGTCAAACACATCATGATATGCGATTCCGTAACAACACTTGGACTATTAGGGAGCATCGCAGGTGCGATCTATACGGTTACATGCGTGTGTGAAAATAGTCACGTGATCCATATGAACAAATCCATTTCAGATGGTAGCTGAGCTATCCGAAGAAAATATTGTAGACGAACGAAAAAAAATATAATATAAAATTAGACAAAAATAATTTGAAGTGTTAATTTTTTAAATTACTACAAAAGTGCATGACAATTTTTTTTCAATCTGAAACGCTGTATTTGAAATTGAGTTTTGTGACGTCACCAACACATTATAACGTCACGTCATCAACGGCACGTAGAGCCACTGTTAGCGGTCTCTGAAGTAACGACATAAACAATGTGCGATGCTCGCATTTAGGCTGCGCCTACAATCACATTAATTTAGTAAACGAAAACCGTAATATAAATTGTACTCGATAGTCTTACGTTTTATTAGAATATTTTAATGCACCCTCAATATTTTCTAAAGATAACTAAAAGACCACGTGCACAGTGATACATATTGGTAAAACTACGCAAATACATTTGCATTTCAGTTCTCAGCAGCACTTTATCAATCTGTTCTCTATTTTAAGCGTTTAAAATGTGTTCACATATGAACAAGACAATGATTGTGAAATTTATTAATTCAATTGATCCAGGTCAATAAATTATTACGCATTCCCTTGAAGTGTATGTTTTACTCGTGAACATTCGTCGTGTCCAATTTAGAATTAGCCAGTTCGTAACAATTTTGTCAATAATTTAAATAGATGGTATGACTGGGTCTCTATGAAAAGTCCGTATGTCTAGCCAGTCTAACAAGACGATGGAGTTCGATGTGATGTCTCATTCCCGGTGTACATTTTAACTAGAAGAATTAGTAAGGTAGGGAAAATTCACTTAATATCAGTATTTTTACATATGATTAAATCTCCAGCTGCCTTTAACGACAGGGGTTAATTTCTCGCAGCATATATATTTTAACATACATTTATATCTGTAACTTACTATTTGCTTAACATGTGTAATCGTAAAGTGAGCGTACGTACAAGTTACAGATTTGTATTCGCTTAATTCCGCAAGTATTCATAAAACATATTCAGAAACTGATAATATGTATTAGTCGGCTTTAAAAACGTACATAATAATAATAATGCGCTGAGATACAACGGGGGCCACGTCTGTGACAGATATTGTTTGAAAGGTGAAACGCTACCGTGTCAGCTGTAACAATGTTTTTGACAGGCAAAATATGACCGTGAAAGACATCAAAAATAATGTCGCAACACAAATTATTATACGACAGAATCTTTGCAGTCTTTGCAGACATTTTCGTAGTCAATTGCAGTCAATCTCTGTCAGTGACTTACGAAAAACGAATGCAAAATGTATCAACAGTCTATTTATATTCAGTAGTGCAAATTGTTTGGACAAGCTTTCCTGACATCATATTTGATTTTATTTCACTAGATGTTCAAGGTATTACTTCTTCCTTGCCATTGTCAGGTGCATTAATTTTATTTTTTTAGCTGTTATTATGCTTTATTTTAGAATTCAACAACAAATTTGCCACGATTTATTTTTACGTTTTATCGTCTCATGCGAATTCAGCAAAAACTACGACAAAGTGCAGAATCACATTAAGTTGTCGTTTCATGTTTACTCTACAAACATTTTTAATTTATATAAAATTAAGTATGCATTTAGTCAAAATCTGAAAAATATAGATTGATACAAGCGGTGTGATACAAAACCTTGTATCATCTTTATATGTGATACTAGATGTTCTTTTCTCGGAACTACTTCTTGACGTCACAATGAATAGTGTAACTAATGATTCGTTGAATGACTTTTATTATATGAATGAAATATGACGTCATAAAGCGTGTGACGTTAGAAGCTATAATTAATAAACAAATGCTTCGTTGATCGTTAAATTTTAAATTGTTCTGCTCATTGTGTACTTCTTAAATTTAGATAAACTTATTACATAGATTTAAGTGCACGTCTCGTAGTGATACGAATGTACATAACTGTCTCGACGTGATACAGGTGGTTGTACCTACACATAATGTATGTAATGTATATGTATCTAAATTCAGACTTACAAACATGAAATAACCCAATTCCTATTTGATCTTCCTTTCTTGTTTGATTCTTGCTCCCTGTAATATTTCGCTTGTCTGTTTACCTAGTTTTCGCTGATTCGTCACAAGTAAACGTGTACAAAGATGCGTGGTTTCCATTTTGTGTTGCTTTTTCGAAACATAGTGTGTTACCGGCATATACAAATCTTTGTATTGCAGATCTCAGAAAACATTTCATATGTAATGCTATCTTTTTTTTCTAAAATGCGTATTGACTGTTTTAAATCACATTATGTAAAACAGCCTCAGTAGCCTAGTAGTTACTATTGACCAGGTGGTCTGAAACACTGCGAATGCGTGATTGAGTCTCCCTGTGGTCAAGAGCACTCGACTGCAAAATTGAGAAGGATTGCCAGTTTTCTTACATAGAAGCTTTTTAACAGACTGCCGTTATTTAGCCAATAAAGCTTGACGCCGCGATATACGTGAACATTGAATGATGATTAATGCCACATTAATCATCATTAAAAAAACAGAACCAATTTATTTATGGAGGTAATAAACAAGACCATTTCCGAATAAAAACTGATAGTCTTATGTAGGCGAAATTGTTTATATAATATATTGCACATATTATATACCAATCTACCCTGCAACGGATGTGCACCAAGGCAACACTTTTCTTCCTCCCAATGGTATTTAAATGCATTAAATCAATTTCAAATATGAATAATCATATATGTCTATTATCTGACAGACACATGTTATATGTATTTGAATGAAATGCAGCGTAGGATTCACTACTAACAACTCTACATATTTCTGATCAAGTGTGCATGTAAGATTTGTACACCTTGATTAGTGCATTGTAGATGCTGCTGCGACTATTATTTGTATCTTAAAAATACATACCTTCAATATTTATCAAGAAAAACTGAAGTTTATTGATATGTCCAAAGATTATTGTTTGCGCATTATTCCACATCGAATATATATACATATTGGAGGAATACAATATTCACTCAAACACATTAGCTTCCTCTTTATAAGTGTGTAGTTTATTCTATCACAATTGTCAATTGCTATTATCGAAAGTATCCGTATTAAAGATTCCACTGTGTGTACATGTATACCGTTGTCATAAGAAATAATATTCTGGCAATTTCTTTACCTTTTCTGCTAAAATTGTAAACCTGAAAAATATAGCACCTTATAAAATACACAGGAAGCATAGTGCATGTTATAGTATGATTTTCCTATTGACGAAATTGCCGTTTAAAACACTCGTAATATTGCATTTAATCATTTATTACGTTTTTTATCAAATTTAAACGAGTGTAGTTAATAAATACAATAGGTGCGTAAAATTCATGATACACAAAATTGACACAGAAAACGAAGAGGAGCAGTTTGTGTTTATATTCATTAGTGGGTGTCACTCTAAAACTGATGTACAAACCTTGACATTAGATCAATTAAGAACAATGATAGCAAAATGAATGCGAGAGCAAAAAAAAATAATGTAGTGACACCAACTTTGAACGGTCTAACCACTTTGTGGTTGCGGCTTATAATGGTTAATGTATAACTGTAATTTGATTATTTAAGGATTAACTAGAAAACATATTTTCTCCATCGAGGGATAACAAAATTTCCGTTTTGCACATTGTATAATCCGCGTAGCGTATTATATTAAATGTGCACAACGAAAATTTTGTTATCCCTCGATGGAGAAAATATTTTTTGTAGTTAATACTTATAAATAAATTCAAACAATAGAATAAACTCAACAATTTTTTGTAACTGGACATTTTTGAAAACGGAGATCAATACAAAAACTGTTAGTTTCCCGTGGAGTAATATATGACGTCAAATGGCGCGTGTCTCCATGACGATCAAATTTGTTTTCCATCCTCTGATAGAAAATATTTTCCAGCCAATCAAAAGTCAGTATTCTCGCAAAATTTATTTATATTGTTATTGATAGTTTCAAATCGATGTACCAGACAACAAATGCCATAAATGCAAATATTGTTTTTGTGGCGTGCATGTTTTGAAACAAAAATAACACTTAAAAGGTACTTCTACGATTCATATTCAGTGCAAATACGTTTAATGCAGACTTCAACTCAGGGTAGAAACAAAAGCAATGCAAACGATTTCTTCTTGTTATGAAACAATTACACACTAAATGCGGTTACTGTTTTACATTGTAGGTAATTAGAATTCATCTTGCAGATGTCAGATTTCCTATAATGTTCTACCACGTATGTTAATATTGAGAAATTCCCCGTCCTGCCTACGACAGATTATGCTCACCAAATTTAAGCTATCTTTTGCAAAAGTTATGTTTTGAGAACAATACATGCACACTAAATTTTAAATTCCTATTGATTAATATCACGATTTTTAAAATAATGTCTATACATCGATTATTCTGCTGTAGTCATTTAGGCGCGAATTTAACTGGACTATAAATCAAAATCTAGATCAGATTGACTGACTGCAATAACAAAATTTAAATATCTTGTCCACCGTGATAAAAATAGACATATCAATGTATTATATCTAGGCAGTATAATACTTCATTTTCACAATAAATGAAGCTACGAGAAAAAACATACTGTTCTACCAATTTGGATATCCAAGTAAATGGGTAATGTTAACTGACATCAAATCAAAATATGGCTTTATTCACGCAATCAGCTTCTAGTTTGTATGTAATAAATATTAAAAGTAAAAAAAAAATTGTTAATTTAAAAAGCAGAGCCCGAAAGTTAAGCAAAATATGAAGTTCTTGGGCAATTACAAAACCCAATTCAGAAAAATACACACAAACTGAAACGAATACTAACGAAATAAACCGCATAATCGGAAAGTGTGCAATATGAACCCAATGAAAACTTATGTGACCACAGGTTCTCAAAACGTCATCAATGCCTGATTCTAGTCTGGTGTCAGTCGAGTTATTAACACTTGAGAAGTCAAATTCATCAAAAGACAAGACATCCAAGTTCTAAATTTACATGTCCGATTTAATTTGAGGGATGAATTTCTCATCAATATCAAGCAAGATATTGTTAGCGCTCATACAATACTCATGCATTTAAGACTGCATTCTTTAGTAGGTTCATATGTATTGGTATCTAGTTTTTCTCTGTTTTGTTTCAACCACGTTCTGATTATCGATAGAGCCACTGGGTACATTCTAATCATGCACGACTTGATGCATTTGGAATCGAGCTGCATGAGTTCCTTTCAAATAAGCAATGACGTGAAAGTAAAATTTTATACTTACTAAACTGAACCAGAACGAAAAGAAATGATAATGAATAACCAGAAAGAGAAAACTTTTAAATAGTATTATGCAAATATATGAACTGACGTCCGAACTTTGAGTTAGTCAGACCAATTGAATTGTTTTCTACAATAAAATAAAACATCTTTCACAAACTGTTTACTTGCAGTATTATTTCGCTATAATATGGTGTGAAATCTCGTTTAGTGTATATTACTTTAAGATATGTGGGCATAATTAACAACACACCGTTGACTCAATCTAGGCAACAGCAAAACTGCCTGATCAAAATGACTGTTAATGAAATCTGCAGTCGTTTTTCGTCTGTTGACTATGATTGAAGGCACATGACTGCAGAAATGTTTATAAAAAACTGCATACACTATGTTTTAATGTGAGGGAAATTCTAGGCCTGCCAAGGATACATTTGTTCTGTCATGGACATATTTTACGTTTGAGCATGTTTAACTTAAACATATATGCCATAGATGTATTCTCCATTGTAAGAGACTTACTGCGACTGTCACAACGACAGGTAATCATTAAGTGTGTTTCTAACCGTGGTTATTGAATACTGTTGGAGTCTGATTATTGTACAAAAATGTTCGGACTTTAATAAAAAAATATCTTTTTGCAAATTACACTACACACACACACAGAAGCGTTACAGTGATAAATTTATGTTTAAATATATCGTTGTTTTTAAATCAAGCCTCGTGAATGAAGACTAATGAAATCATATTTTCTTGTTTTATAGTTTTATTTCAGATTAATGCATGAGGGGTGTGATGTTGTACCTATTTACACATGAGCTGGCCTTTATACTCGAGATTATTTTTAAGGAATGTTAGTGAGGTACAACATATAAATGTAAAGTCCCATTCCATGTGTAAATGATTAATACATTATACCCCGAATGAATTATTACAATTTTAATATGACGACAACCTGTGTTTTTCGATTCAATCGAGACCTATAGTCAATAATTTTCTAGCCGCCATTTTTATGATGAACAATTTTTGGAAAAGAAATCTTCGTTGCAATATACGGTGGACGAAATACACTTTGCTAAAACATTTATTGAATATTTTACCATAACGTGCCCTCAATATGTCATTTGTTGAATTGTTTGTAGTATTAACTCAAAAATTCAGCCAATGTTATTGTGACGTCGTTGAACATCTTGTGCCTTTACATAACACTACACGTGTGCAAAGTTACCATATATATCGATCAATATATCGCTTGACGTTGTAACAACTTCATATTAGAATTTATAATTATGAATCTGAAGTAAGTGCTGACACATCGTTTGAAAAAAAAGTATTTAGGACATAACACCGTATTCCTGTGCTACATTTCCAAAATATTTTTCTGCAAAGTTAGACACGCCTCACTAGTAAAAAAAGACTGAGCGACACCAACTGATGTTATCCGCTATTATACAGAAAAGGATTGATAAGGAGTAATATAATAATGTAGTAAATAATTTACCGTTACTGATTTATGGGTGATATCTTATTTAATTACACCTCATATAAAAATGCTGGCTTTTGATTGGTCAATAGACAGTGTATTGTTCGCAAATTTCCTCACTTTGCATCGATTTCGTCATCACCGGGGTATTCAGCAAAAAATTACCCTCTGTGCCGTGGTATTTGCTTAAAAATAACCCTCGCATATTATTATGCTGGAAATATTCATTCGGAAGTTTTGACTTTTACCTCAAAGTAAACGTAACATGAGTAATCGATTTTAAAAACCAGAAACGTTCCGATAGTACAGAGTCAACAAACAGCACGCAAGTGGTCTAGTATTCACCGCTCTTTGAAATCATGATATTCGGTGTAATTAAACAGATAAATCATGTCTTGGAGGGGTATTTGTGAAAAATACCCCTCCCAGACATGACATATCTGTTTAAAATACATTTCCCACCACAGTCGCCGTCGTAATTGTGGAACTTTCTGCAGACAAAAACAATTGTAAAAGTCCCCGTCGTAACTGTAGAACTATCTACAGACGAAAACGAGTGTAAAGGTCTATTTTTCTAATTGTCTACATTGACACGCTATAGATATCATTAAAATTATGCCAGAGAAAGGCGACGTGCCACAGAAAGACCGGCTAATATTGAACAAGAAACCGTTAATCTTTATGGACTCTTCTTTGTGAATAGCTAGCGAATAGGTATAATTAATTTTCAACAAATTTTCTTCTATGTCATATCTTGTAGTTTGTAGTTTTTGAGGTCACAGAAGAACCGGGTCAAACCCTCTTACCCTCGTCTGAAATAGAAGTCCGTGTTCACTAAGGTAAAAAGACAAACACTGCCTTTTATAGAGCATGAATTTCGCAGCCTTGCGAACTTAATAAAATTTCTGTGTATTTCGCTTATATTTAAGTACAATAACGTTTAGTTTTAATTCTTCAACATTATGTATGCGATCTCATTACTACACTTGGCTATTAATTTAATAAATAAACACCGTAATACAAATTTGATTCGATAAGCTTATGTGAAAATAAATTATTTTAATGTACGGAAATATCTTTTTAAAGATAATCATAAAGATAATCAGAGCTTGTGCACAGCAATATACTTTGGTAAAAATACGCAAATGCATTTGTTTTTCAGTTCTCACTACTCGCTAAAAAATACTGTAACTATACGTTGCAGTGGTTTTTCGGTTGTCACTGACTCAGATGACTGGTTGCAAATGATTGCAAAATTGTCTGTGAAAGACTACACACGTTGTGTCAGGCAATATTTTTTTTACTATGACAGTCATTCTATGCCTGTCACAGAGATATGTTGTCCGTCACAGACATTATTTTCCGTTGGTTGGCGCAGTCAAAATATGTCTGTTACAACGGCGTATCCGTTGTATCAGTCAAAAATGTCTGTCGCAGTCATTTTTTCAGTTCGAAAATTGGTTGTAACGACTGCGTTACCGTTGTATCAGTCAAAAAATGTATGTCACAGCAGACAATTTATCTGTTGTATCTGATAAAGTACGACTGTCACAACGCCTGGTAATTATTGTTGTTAATATATTATTATATATTAACAGCTATTGATTAATGTTTTTTATTTTAAATTGTTTTGTAAAAATGTTCGGAATTGAACAAAAACATCTATTTGGTACAAATGTAATTCAAATAGTAATGTTAGAGATAAATGTATGAATAAATATAACTGTTTCAACAAAATGAATTCTGCCTAAAATGTTAGCATTTGTCCTGTCTTTATTTCATATTTATTAAACTGAATTTATCAATGGTTTACTTACAAATGGTGAACATAATCTGCATTTAAGCCTTAATAACGATCGCCTTTTATGCATGTGTACAATGTTTTCTTCAAACATGGAGGAAGTTAAAAAAATACATATAATAAAATCGCCAATTTCTTTAATCATGTCGGAAACTTAGTGTTTTATTTAGTTCGTCTACATGCATTACATTTTGACATTTTTGTTGCTTTATTTTTTTTTTGTTCTTTCAATTAAAATATTTAAAAAAAACGCCACTAAAGTAATGTCTGCTTTCTTATCTGCATCTGCATTTCATATTTTGCATGCATATATTACTTTTGATTTAAACATACATACCTTGAACAGACATATAGAAAACTAATTGAACGTCCGTTGATAAATCCATCTAAAACTGGTCTCATATTATTCCGCTTCGAACAGAATTACAAATTAAAACAATATTTCATTCACTCGAGACCAAATACGATCCTTAAAACACTGAAAATCGTATCTCTGCGGTTGCTCAAAAAAACCCAAAACACTAACCAAATTAAATTTCCATTTTATAACGTTGTCACAGTAATTTTCATGCTAAAAATAACTTATTCCGTTTCTTCTTCCTTTGTAAACCTGCAAAAATTACAGGAATTAATAAAACAAATAAATAAGAACAGTATACGTTATACTCTTAGTAAGTTTAAAGACAACTGAGTCATTCTAAAAACCACAATATCCCTAATTAAAAATAAAACTATGCCGCTTGTAGTTTATGTCATCATACTAACACTTACGCGTGCGTCAACATTAATGGACGATATACGTGTGAACTGCACATTACGCAATTTCGAATCAGAACACTACAATCAGAATTGGGATGTTTTTACGAACAATATTCAACCTAGACTATCAAAACTGTTGCTGTCATCTCAGTAGTTTTTTTGTTACACCCTGTTTTTCGGCGACTTTCGTGGAAAGATCCATTCGATTATCGTGGATACTCAAATGTTTGTTTTGTTTTCTTCGAAGAAATGTTAATGTAAACCACCGCACACTTGTTTGTCTCTAAAAGTTCTACAGATGTAGGTTTTTTGCAGATGTGTGCACTATTTCACTATTTCGGACCTGACTCACCCGAGATTGACTACCGAAGACAAGATGAGTGTGTTTAGACTTTATTGATTGCGTTCTATTATCCTTACGTTTTGTGGAATTACAGTGTCTTATAATGTTACAATAACACAGTGTCCCAATTTCTGAGACCTTAATGGTAGTGTTCTCAATGCTCGTCCCGAGATTCTCTCGTTAGCAGTTACCGGATCATTATAGGGAAAGAGTAACCGCAGATCTAGTGTGTGGCGTGTTTGGAGTGCCATGCTTCTTGTACGATAAATCCCGGTTGTTTTAGATTTCGACGAAAAGAAGGCACTTTGTTTGTTAACTAGTTTGAGTCTTAAATACAGTTGAAATTCTTCTCGCTGGGCGTAACGCATATATCCAATCAATCAATCAATCAATCAACTGCATCATTCTAACTGTGACCCTATGACAATTTGAAGGCACGATATTAAGGCCAGGAAAACTGCCATTACTGCGACATTAAAACTGATGTGCGAATTATGTCATCAGATCGACAAAAGAAGAAATTATATTGATATAAATGCGCGTGTTATTTATATAAATGCGAGTATAAATACAAAATTAATTCAAACTGAACTATAACACAGTTTGTGAACATTTTTCGTCACGGTATTACATTAGTTATAATTATAATTGTTTTAATGATCGTTGGATACAACTATTAGTGACAAGTGGTATATGATATCTATCTATTTTAATCAACTAACCAACTCGCATTCTGTAGTAATGGAGGCGAGAGGGTAGACATGTCATAAAACATAGATTAACCCAACATTTCGTTAGAAATCCTTGTACTTAGTCAGGAACATTGCTTGCGCTGCTGTATTTTTTGGTTGGTGGTTCCGTTTTCCAATCACTATCCCTTTGTTTCTTAATTTGTTAACCTGAAAAATTGAGCACTTAATAAATTACTAAAGTGGCATATTGCATGCTATAATCCAATTGCATCAATGACCAAATCGCCGTTTAAAACAATCGTAACGTGTGTCGATCGTAAATGACGATAGGTGCAAGTGCCTTAGAATACACAATTTAGAAACATAAAACTGTGGAGCACCTGAATTCGTAGTTAGCGATTGCTTTCTGGCAAAAGGTGGTAGACTGTTGAACTAGGAGTGTTCACTTTCGTTCCCATGTTTTCTCTTGAAACTTTGGCTCCCTTCCTGATTTAGCAGTGATAGAGCTAGAAATATTGCGGAAAGTAGTGTGAAGTTTCGTTTAAACAAACTGTCACCTTCTTAAATTCATTACAAAATCGCGTACAATTTTCCAGAAAATAAAACGAGAAGAAAATTGTGTCATGTTATATTCTTAGTAATTATTCAAACACTTTCATAACAATGAGATTCGTAGTTCCTCTTGTTTGTTTGTTAGCTTTTCTTGTCGCAAAAGAGTGTAATCAGAGCCGGTAGAACTCTTGCAAAGAGTTTATATCTACGAATACAAAACAGACTAAAACAAATTGCAAAGACAAACCGAGCGAACAACAAGACACAAAAGTCAAGGGACAGTTACAAATTCGAATATCGACAAACGCAACAAAAAACCCCAAAACACAAAAGGAACTAAAAATTTCACGAATTATAATGAATCAATATGTAACTGAATTTTAGTTTACATTTTATTTATATTCGATAATCGATGTCACAGACAGCTGACCTTATAAGTAAAAAAAGTTTGTTGTCATTGAATACATTTGTTAAAACAACATTAAAACTTAAAACGTATTTCTCTAGTTGATGAAAATTGTAAATACGTTTAAAATAACCTACAGTATAAACAATAGCAATTAAAATAGAACTAAAAATGTTTTGTATCTAGGTAGTTAAATAATTCCTTTTCAAACAGAGAGAAACCGGAAAAAAAGCTAGTGTTCTTCGAGCTTTGATATCCAAGTAATTGGGTCATTATAACTGACATCAAATCAAAATGTGACTGTTATTCTCAAGCATCACATTTGTATGTAATAAATACTAAAGGTCAATCGTTATGTTAAAGGAGCAAAAGGCCAGAAAACTATCGAAAGCGGAAGGTTAATTGGCAATTACACATTACAATTCAGACAAACTCACATACAAGCTGAAACGAATACCAAAGATATAATAAAGGAAAACTGAAAGTGTGTTATATGACCCCAATTAAATCATAGGCGAACTTAGGTTCTGAAAACTGGAATGCAATGCCTTGTTTTTGTCAGACGGCAGTTGAGTAACAAACTCTCATGTCAATCTAAATGTGTAATTCAAAAATAGAAAAGACATCCAAACTCTACATTTACTGACACATCTTGTGGAAAAAAACCGTTTTTAAGACTTAATCCTGTACGCCGTTTGCAACACTATATATGTTAAATGCATACGCGGACAAAACATGTTTCACTGATCACAGAACATTTAACTACATCATCCGGTGTTTTCTGCAGGTATCTAGAAACTTGATTGACATTGGGTAACATAATAATGTAAAAAATACATTTATCCATTTATGGGTAATGTCTTGTTAAATACCTTTCGCTCCACCAATCCACTGTCTTAAATGTGCAACTTTCTACATAAAAACACTTAATTGTAAAGGTATATGCTTATAATTGTCTACATTGATACACTATGAAGATTACTACAATTGTTCCAGAGGTATTCGAAATGTCACAGAAAATCTGGCTTTTTTGGAACAAGCAACCGGTACACTAAATCTCAATTTCACTTAATAAAGTCCGGGGTATTCTATTGTTTGTACAAAACAAGCATGAAACATACTAAGCAATAACAAGAACAGTAAATGAAAGTCCTTGGTGAATTACAGGCAAATCGGTAGAATTTTTAAAATTAAAAAATGAAGAAACGCATTTAAAATAATGCAAAAACAATCATACAAAAAGTACTTTTAAACTAATTGTATACAATGTTGATTCAACTATTTTTACTTTTTTTTTCACCGCAATGTTTCAGTAGTCGATGTTATTGATTTTGAAAAACAAAATGATTCTGTTATTTACTGAAGTAATTTCTCCATTTTCAACAAAAGTTCGTCTTAATCATATCTTCTAGCACCTTAGTCCACCCATGGTTTTTATTGGGTTTTGGTTACTCTCTGTGTTTTATGTTTTTGGTTTTTGTGGCGTGTTTGTCTATACCCAGAGTTGGAACTGTCCATTTGCTTTTGGCTCTTGTTTTTCGGTCGGTTTTCTTTGATACTTCCTAGCTTTGTTTTATGAGATGACAGGAAAACCCAGTTTTCTCTGCGGAAATTCTATGGTCGTAACCATTAGTTGTTGGATAGTTAGGAGGAATTAATCTCTTAAAACAGATCGGACATTGTCGCTGAGTTATAGGACTGATTAACGAGGATTTTTATTGGGTTCTGTTTACTCTTTTCCTGTTTTGTGTTTTTGGTTTTTGTTTTGCGCTGTGTATGTTTGTCCATATCCGGATTGGTAATGTCTCTTGGCTTTTGGCTGCTGTTGTTTGGTCAGTTTAGTTTTCTGTTTTTCCTGTAATTTACTTAATAATTCAAACAATATAATAACACTTATATTGTTAGTTCCGCTTATTTGTATGTTTTTTTCCAATTGGCAGAAACAGAAAGGCTGAACTTTCGCTAACAGATTGCATTTACGAATAACAAATTAACTTCTACAGCATTGTGTTGTATAAAGCTATATAATGTATGCAAGGAAAATCTGCATTGTGAGGGCCAAACTGAAACTGACATGCAAACCCTTACATCAATTCAATCAAGAACAAACTATGGCAATATGAATGCGAGTGCAAAACAAGTTAATAATTCAGACTACATGTATACAGTTATAGAACTTTGCAGTAATCACTTGTAATAGTTATTATACATGCAATTAGATTACATTCGTATTTATAACCCCAAATTGATGTCACAGACAGCAAACATCTTAACCACACATCGTTTGATTTCCTGGCGGTATTTTTGTGAAACCTCAATGACACTATACAAACATTTTTCACTGATTCCTACATAGTTTAAATACTTTTAAAATAAATTTTAATTCAGAGTAGAAACAAAAGCAATTAAACTATTTCTTCGTGCTTGCTATGACATAACGAAAAAGCTAAATTTAGTTCCTCTTTTTGGGTAAGTACAGATAATTAGCTTGCCTCCAGCAATAAAATTTTTCAAATAAAAACGATAGAGAAAGAAAACCGAAAGAACAACAAGAGTCAAAAGTCAAAGATCAGTTCCAAATCGGGATATAGACAAACACAACACAAAAATAAAAAACAAAACAAAAAAAAAACAGACAGAGCTAGAGTAACTCAAACCAACAAAATGTATGGGTGTTCGACCACGTATTATAAACTGTGAGAAAAGTCCCACCCTGCTTATGACAGATTATGTTGACCATATTTAAGATATCTGTGGCAAAGTATACGTTTCGATAACAACATATACACATTAATTATTAAATTTTCATTTATTACCATTACGATTTAAAAAATCACGTTTATTCGTTGGTTGTTCTGTTATAGTCATCGAAGGGCATATTAAACTGGACTCACAATCAAAATCAAGGTCAATGACTGACTGCGATAACAAAATTTAAATTTTTGTTTCCATTAAGATAAAAATAGACCTAAGAATGTTCTGTATCTAGGCAGTTCAATAATTCATATTCAATCTGATCGGAACCAGGAAAAAAGTGTTCTACGAGTTTGGATAGCCAATAAAATGGGTCATATTAGCGGACATCAAACCAAAATATGACTGTTATGAACATAATCAGCTTCGGTTTGTATGTAATAAAACCAGAGTTATTCGTTATGTTCAAGGGGCATATTACCGGAAAGATAAGCAAGAGCGAAATGTCTATGGGTAATAACACATTACAATGCAGACAAACACACGTAAGCTAAAACATATTCTGATTGTATAACAAACAAAAACTAACAATGTGTTACAATAATCAATGAAAACATAAGCGAACAGAGGTGCGCAAGATGAGTAAGCGAATGCCTGATTCTCGTCAGACGACAGTCGAGATACTAACTCATAAAGAGAAGAGACATCCGAGTTCTCAAAATACATGCCTGGTGTAATTTGAGATATGTATTTCTGATAAATAGTAAGTAAGTCATGGTCGCTACCAAAATAATACTCTTGCATTTAAGACTGCATACTTTAGTAAGTGCATGCGTAATGATATTTAAGTTTTTTCTGTTTTATTTCAGCAACCTGATTATTTGTTCTGTTTATCGATCGACTTGACAAGCGGGAAATGGGAATCCTCTTAATGCGCATTGTCATATTTCTGTCCTAGATTTCGTGTTTGAACTTTATCATAGACTATCGATTAATCTATTTATGTGTACTCGACAAGTATACATTAATAAATGTGTTTCTGTTGTTTTTTTTAAATAACATGTATTTTTGTTATTAATCAAGCCGTATCGGATTGATTTAATTTCTATATAAATGATTGCTTCAATCGCTCCAGTAAAACAACACGTATAGTTCTAAATAGAATTTGTTAATATACTTACTTTGTGATGGTTTTGTTAAAAGCAGTCCTTATATTATTGACCTGAAATATAAAGAGCTTTCTGATATCCAGATCTAGTATGAAACAATTTATCTGTCAAATCAGTAAGTGAAAGTTGAACTTAACTAGTAGTATTGAGAAGTATTAACGTGGACTGTATTAGCTGTGAAGGCACATAAGACAATTCTCTGTTGGTTCAGATTGAGCAGCTACACAACAACATAGAAACATGACTGTAAATACCAGCTGCAGTTGTTTTCTGGTGGATGATTGAGACTGACTGCCAATGACTGCAAATGACTGACAAAACACTGCAAACGATATGTCAGACAACAATCTTCACTCTGACACTGATTTGTTGTAGGTCACGTAATTTGTGTCTGTTACATACATATTTTCAGTCGACTTAGTCGAAATGTGTCTGTCTACAAAATGTCTGTCGGAAACATATTGGATCTATCACTGAATGACACAGAGTTTGGGAATGGCTTACTTACACAAAGTATAAGACATAATATCCGCGTTTCTTTTCTACATTCTACACTATTTGTTGTCTGAAAACACGGACAACACGTCATGCCTTATTGATAAAAAACATCGGACATCACCATCCGGTGTTTTCTCGATTATCCAGAAATATTAGATAATATAACAGTGTAATGCATTAATAGTTATGGATTTATGGATAACGTCTTGTTAAATACCATGCCAACACCAACTGCCCAATCGTAACTGTGGAACCTTCTACAGACAACACTCAATTCTAAAGGTGTATTTTCAAAGTGTCTACATTAACACGCTATAGAGATCATTACAACTAGTCTAGACAAATAACCTTAAAAGACAGGCCTATCTGGAACAAGCAACAGGTACACTTTAATTTCACGTAACTCGAGTGCACCGTTTACTCTTAATCTTACAATATCAAGTCAAGAACGAAACATAATAAGCTAGAAAAGTAAATGACTCCCATTGAAGAATAACTATAACTTAATTAGAATATGACAAAAAAGTTTTGCAATATCACAATTACTATCATACAAAATGAACTTTTAGCAAATTTTACAAGTTGTTGATACGACTATTTCTTTGTTTTTTTTTTTCATTAGCATCTTTCATCATTCGATGTTATTAGTTTGTTAAAAATGGAATCAGTTCCTTGCTAAAGTCATTTCATCATTTTCAACAAATTTTCGTCTATATAATATTTTCTAGTTTTTATTTTAGGATGTCACAGGAGAAAACGGTAAATGTCAAACACAGCATGAATTCGGGCTCGAATATACGAGCCCTATCAAATTAATAAAATGTCTATTCATTTCGGTTACAGTTAGGTACAATAACTTTTAGTTTAAACGTTTACACATTATTTCTTCGATCCGTTACTACACTCAGACTGTCAACTTAGTAAATAAAAACTGTAACATCAATTGTATTCGATAATCTTAGGTTTTATTAGAATATTCAAATACATCCTCAATATTTTTAAAAGATAATTAAAAGACAGCGTCCACAGTAAAATGCAATGGTCAAAAATACGCAAATACATTTGTATATCAGTTCTCAGCATCGCTTTATCAATCTGTTCTTTATTTTAAGCGTTTAAAATATGTCTACAGATGAACAAGTGCATGATTGTTAAATTTGTAAATTACATTGACCTAGTCAATCAGTAAGGTAGTAAAAATTCACTTAATATCAGTATTTTTACATATGCTTAAATCTCTAGCTGCCTTCAACGAAAAGGGCTAATTTTTAATAACATACACATTTAAACGCGCATTTATATCTGTAACTTACTATTAGCTTAACATGTGCAATCGTGAAGTGTGCATACGTACAAATTACAGATTTTCATTTGATTAAATCCGCAAGTGTTCATAAAATATCAATAATTTTACATATGATTTAATCTCCAGCTGCTTTTATCTAAAAGGTTTTTTTTTTAATAACATATACATTTAAACATGCATTTATATCTGTTACTTGCTATTAGCTAAACATTTGTAATCGTGAAGTGTGCATAGGTACAAATTATAGATTTTCATTCGCTTAAATCCGCACGTGTTCATAAAATATTTCGAAAATAATATACAATTACTGCACTTGAACGAGATCAATATGAGGTTTTATGGAGCAGGGTGAAATAATATTAAACGAGGCGAAGACCGAGTTCAATATTATTCTACCCTGCTCCATGAAACCTCATGTTGATCAAGTTCAAGTGTAGTAATTGTTTTATTACATAATTTATTGAGTCCTGAAATGGAATATACAAAGTTTTTTTTCATTTCGGGAACTGACTGTCTTTTATAAAATTTATTTCTCAAAAATCGGTAAAATATCGACATAATCCATGACTAAATGTTTCCATTGTTTATTTCTTGTATAATTTGCCATCCTCAGTCCTTGCTTCTGCATGAAATTTACAAAGATGTGAGTTTAATGCCTGGGGTACGCCGTTTCCAAACTAACTGACATATCCGTTTCACGTAAATATTTGGACAAAAAATAATCGCTTGCTCTTTCGATTTGCGAGTGTTGACAGCATCTCTTTTGTTTATGATTTCATTAATTTCCAAGTTAGTAATATCTGCACATCTTCGCTTATTAGCACCAGAACTATCCGCATTACGTTCACTCGATGACGTTACAACGTCACCGTGTTTACAAACAACAATATAATCCGAACATCAGTCAGAACGATAATTTTGATTGGTTTAAGGGATTAAAGAAAGCAGATTTGATTTGCTATCGTATTTCCGTTGGGGGAAACATCACGTGTTAGGTATTTTCATTCATAAATTTCTCACGAGAGTGCAATATGGTTTTTTATTGAGAAGAATTAGTTTTTTTGCAAACCAATATGATATTAAATGGAAAGTCACGTGTATTGGTTTAGGCCAATAGGAGATAGGCAACAATATATATTATGTAATAATAATATTTATAAGTCGGCGTAAAAAATACATAACAATAATAATGCGTTGTGACAGTCGCATCTGATACAACACCGCTGAACACTGCTGAAAGTTGCATTAATCATCATTCAAACAAAACAGAACTAATTTATTTATGGAGGTAATAAAAAAGAGCACTTCCGGCTAAAAAAACTGATTGACATATGTAGGCGAAATTGTTTATATAATAGTGTGTACATATTATATATAAATCTAGCCTGAAACGACGGGGCAGTACGGCAACTCAGTTCTTCCTTCCAATGACATTTCAATGCATTAAATCAATTTCAAAATTGAATAATCATATATGTTTATTACCTGACAGGCACATGTTATATGTTTTTGAAAGAAATGCAGGGTAGGATTCACTATTAACGACTGTACAAATGTCTGACCAAGTGTACATGTAAGATTTGTACACCTTGATTAGTGCATTTCAGATGCTGATGCAACTGTTATTTTTGTCTTAAAAATACATACCTTCAACATCCACAAGGGAATTGATTGCATGTTTGTTGATAAATCCATATTTCATTATTGCACATTATTCCACTTCGAATATATTTACATATTTGAGGAATAAATAATTCACTAAAGCACAATAATATTCGTTTTATAAGTGCACAGTTAATATTATTAATAGCAGTTACCATTATCGAAAGTATCCTTATTAAACATTCCACATTCCACATTAATATTCTGGAAATGTCTTTACCTTTTCTGCTGAAATTGTAAATCTGAAAAATATAGCACCGAATAAAATATTCAAGAAGCAAAGTGCACGTTATAGTCAAATTGTCCTAATGACGAAATTGCAGTTTAAAACAATCGTAAGATGCCAATAAATCATATATTATGTTTTTATCATGTCCAAATTAAAACGAGTGTAGTAAATGACGATAGTTTGTGTATATATTCAACCCAAATGATTGCAGCCCCTGTTGTCAACACTGTTATTCGTATGACAAGCATTGTCAGAGTTTTCATTTTGCCTAAAAGGAAACATATACTCAGTGCCGGTTGTACTTTCATGAACAGTTTGCCTCTACGAATATTAAACTCCTACAGCTATAAACTGCAATTACGGAAAACCGCCATCAGTGAGTGCAACTCTAAAACTTACGTGCAAACCCTCACCTCAAATCAATCAAGAACAACTATTGCAATATTAATGCGAATGGAAAACAAATTCATTAAATCAGACCAATCTAGGGCAGTCTAACCACTTAGTGGTCACGAATTATAATGATTAATATATAAATGCAATTAGATTATATTTTCATTTTTAATCCCAAATCTATGCACCAGACAACAAATATCATAAGGGCAAATAGCGTTTTTTGTGACGTGCACTTTTTTAAAACAATAACGACACTTAAAAGATACTTCTATGATTCATACTCAGTCTAATTACATTTAAAGCAAACTTCAACTCAGAGCAGAAACAAAAGTGTTCCTTTCCAAGCGGGAAATGTAAATCCTGCTCACTCACAATGTCTTATTTCTGTACAAGATTTCATATTTTTTTCCATTGAGGTTTGAATCATAGACCTTTGTCCCTCAATCTATATATGTGTTCTTGACACATTTATCTTAGTCATTTACATTAATGAATGTGTGCCTCAGATTCTTTTAAATAATGATATGTTTTTTTTGTTATTTAACTAGCCGTAAGTGATTGATTCAATTGCTATACTTATACGACATGTTCAGTTCTAAACAGAATTTTAAAATACTTACTTTGAGATGGTAATGTCAACAGCAGTCCTTAAATTATTGACCCGAAATATAAATAACTCTGTGGTAACCAAATCTAGTATGAAACCTCTTATTCGTAAATTGGTGACGTGAAAGCAAAATTCCATATTTATTAAAATGAACCAGAACAAAAATCAAGCATAAATTTAAATTAGATTTCTCAATATTGAATCATTATATATTGTATGTGAAAATAAAATAGTTTAATGTACGATTAATATTTGTTAAAGATAATCATAAAGATAATAAAAAGAGCGTTTGCATATTAATGGCGTTAAACAACATTAAAACAAACACACAATCATATTGTCGAATTTGAATATTTCTAGACTTGACAATGAGTAACTCCACTGGTGTCGTATTAGAGGCAGGCAGTACAACCTGTCCATAATACTTGAGTGCACCCGTTGTTTTCGTTGGTTTGAACTACTTACTTTTTGTTTTTTGTGCTTTTTCTTTTTCTTTCTCGATGTATATGTATGGCCAAAAAAAAATTAAATTTTAAGCACATATTTTATCTGATGATTAAAATACTAACTTCAGATAAGTTATTTCACTAATTTACTAATGATGTCTTAGTTGTAGCCAAATTTGCTTAGTTTGAATCAATTTAGTATCTTTAACCCTGCACTACCCACAAATGGGTACACAACTCCGAGAAAGCAGTGTCTGCTTCGAATTACTCATGAGCAGGTCTGGAAAACTATTTGATCCTATTTTAGCAATTTATTTCTCATGACGATCAATAAAGACCGACCATCTCGAATTAATGCCAACAGACAAAGCCTATTGATAATCACACTGTCAGCAGCTTCTTAATCAATATCGCCCATTTTTAAATTATAGGATGTTAATAAATACATAATTCGCTGGTTATCCTACTATATGGAAATTTCAAATTAGGAAAACTAATGTAACTTTTAGTTCTAGTTCAACGAAATAAATATATAGTAATTAGTTGAGAATGTTTTGGGTAATTTGGTAGCAAAATACAATTTATATGAGGAACGAATTAATCATACCGACCAATATTCAGGAAACAATAAAAGAATGAAGGACATACTACAGCATCGTGGTTAATCGAAAGGACCAGAGAAACACTAATATAATAAGCGAAAGGGTTAGAAAGGGTGCTCAAAAAGTGTCCGCAAATCCTGCTTCATGCGTTTCATTCGTTATGTTAATCAGGCGCATATCCAGTAATACGGCATAGACCGCGAAATCATTATCTTTAGTCAAAAAAAAAGTGGCTACGAAAAATGAATAAGTAAATTGTCATGTGTGATATAAATATGTGTAGCGGTCAACTTAATCACGATAACAACGTAAAATTTTCTAAATGATGACTTTAATCTCCCCATTATGAACCCTTGTAAAGTTGATTTTCTGCCACAACAATTTAGAAGGCATAAATGGCCATCAATGGGGATTAATTGTTAGCTATTGTAAATTCTAAAACGTATGACACAAACATGAACTGAGTGTCAAGTCTACCACTATTTTCAAGTAAAGAAGTATTAGTTTGATGTATAACGAAATGAAAACAACAGACGATTGATTAATACAACTTACGTTAAAACACAATCAACATAAGCACGTCTTAACAATACTGTAACAATGAAACGTCGAAACATTGTCATGTCATGCGATTAAATAAATACTGTATATTATTCAGGTCACTTAAACATTTAAATCTTGCGCCATGTCTGACGAAATACAGTGACACTTCATATTATATATTATGTTGTCATCTTTCTTAATATGAATATATTGAATGATTAGACAAGTTTACAAATAATTTAGAACATTTCGCGTAATATCTTCTTTTGTGAATCGAATTCATTCCCTAAAGTAATAGCTAAAAAACTGGATAATGTGAAAGATCAATGATGATTACACAAGCCAACCCCAATGTTTATATATTATATAGCACTTGAATTATAGCATGATACCGTTACTGCCTTTCGCTTTCGTTCTTTTATTCCGATTTTATACCGTTCTTGTATACTCGTTTTATATCATTCTTCCATACCGGTTTGATATCGTTACAGTATGCAGGTCTATAGGCTACCAGAGCTTCTTAATCAATATCGACCCTTTATAAATTATAGGATTACACAATGCGCTGGTTATGCTACTATATGAAAATTTCAAAATTGGAAAATCAATGTACATGTTAGCTCTAGTTCAACTAAATAAATATATAATAATTAGTTGAGAATGTTTGGGGTAATTTGGTGGCAAAATATAATTTGATATGAGTAAAGAACAATCATAACGACCAATATTCAGGAAACAACAAAAGAATGAAGCATACGACAGCACCATAGTTAATCGAAAGGGACCAAAGAAACACACAGCACGAAAACTAAACACGCCACAAACTAAACTTTAGAAGCAAAAGGGTTAAAACGGGTGCACAGTAACTAGGCATATACCATGTAGTCATTATTTAGTAAAACGAAACGTGGCTACGAACAAGTAAATTGCCATGTGTGATATAGATATGTGTAGCGGTCAACTTAATCCCGATAACAACCTTAAGATGTCCTAAATGATGACTTTTATCTTCCAATTGTGAGCCCTGGTAAAGTTCATTTTCTATCAACAGTTTTTTTTAAATTGTTTCTCCATTACTGCTACAAACATTTAGAGTGCATAAATGGTCATTAATGGAGATTAATGGTCCGTGTTGTAAATTCTAAAATTATTACACAAACATGTACTTAGTATCAAGTCTAACACTATTTTGACATAAAGAAGTATTAGTTTGATGTATAATGAAATGATAACAATAGAAGATTGATTAATACAACTTACGTTAATACACCACTAACATAACCACGTCTTAACAGTACAACGAAACGTCGAAAAATGGTCATGCTATTAAATAAATACTATATGTTATTCAGTTCACTTAAACATTTAAATCTTTAGCCATGTCTAACGAAATGCATGTTATATATTATGAGGCCTTCTGTCAGAATATTTATATATTTCAGGTTTTGACAAGTTTACAAATATTTTAGAACATTTCGCGAAATATATTCTTTTGTGATGCGAACTCATTCGTTACAATAATAACAGCGAAACATTGGAAGACGTGAAAGATCACTAATGATTACATGAGCCAACGCCAATGTTTTTAATTTTTCTATTAACATGGCTTAGATCGCTCTTGAATTCCCGCGTATATCGTTCTTGAATACCTACCTGATATCGTTCTGGTGTACTCATATATATCATTATGCCATACCCACATTATATAGCACTTGAATTATCGCATGATATCGTTACTGCGTTTCGTTTTGTGTTTCGTTCTTTAATACCGATTTTATATCGTTCTTGTATACTCGTTTTATATCATTTTTCAATACCGGTTTTATATCTTATATACCCTTTTTATATCGTTCTTGCATATCCAATTTGTATTGTTCTCCTATACCCATTTTATATCGCTCTTGAAATCACACTTTATATTATTTTTGTATACCCGTTTTATATATTTCTTATATAGCCGTGTTATATCGATCTTGAATTCCGCTTGATATCGATGTTTTATATCTGTTTTATACTGTTTTTGTATACTTACCTGACATCTTAATATCGTTCTTGTGTACTTCTTAATTTCATTTTAATACCAGTATTATATCGCACTTTAATTACCGTTTGATATCGTTCCTGTATAACAGTTGTATATACTTTTTTATCGTTTCGTCACTTGTTTTATATCGCATATGTATACAGTTCTTTATTTGCTCTTAAATTTCCGCTTGATATGGTTCTTCTTTACCTTTATAACCATTATTTATAGTTATCGCATACCCTTTTTATATTGTGCTGTATACCCGTTTTGTGTTGTTCTTGAATTCCCACTTGATATCGTTCTAGTATAGCCATGTTCTATCGTTCTTATATACTGGTCTTAAATAATTCTTTTGTACCGATCTTGCATTGCTTCTTTATTCCCTCTTTATATCGTACTTTTATGCACGTTCTATACGGTTCTGCATACCCGTTTTATTTTGATCATTTATACCGGTTTTGTATCGATCTTGAATTAAAATTTATAGTGCCCCAGCGTTACAATGTTCTATGCAGCCACTTAACGTCTCTTTCTCGACTTAGTGTATAACCGCCTGACAAGGTTCTTGTATATCCATTTCATTTTGTGTATACCCGTTCCATATCATCCTTGTATTAACACCTGATATCATCCCTTTTAACCAGTTTTATGCAAGTATTATTTCGATCTTGAATTTTCGCACTATATCGCACTGTTATACACAGTTTATACTGTTGTTGTACACCATATTCATATCGTCCTGTTACACCAGACACTATACGATAGTCCACACATGTGTGTAATCGATAGTACAAGATTAGACACATATGAGTGTGCCAGACCCTACACAATTATCCAGACATGTATTTACACAGATTCTACAGGAATGTTGACACATGTGTGTAGAAGATTCTACAGGATTGTCTTTACATTGATGTAACTGACACTACAGGATTATCTACACTATTGTATCTGATACAATACGGTCATGATACACGACATGTGCTGTTAGTTACTACTGAATTGTCCACACACATGTATTTACCAGAGTCTACAGCGTTATCCAGACATTAGTACCACATAGTACAATACTCCCCAGACATGTATGTACTAGATATAACAATGTTTTCCACAGATGCATAATCGAGACACACACGTATTTTCCGAATCCTACACGATTACCACTCATGTCTCGCAAGTTATTACATACATCTGTACCAGATTCTTTTGGACTATCTACTCATATATGTTCCAAGCACTACAATACTTTTTTACGTTGATGTAACAGTCACTACAGGTTTATCCACACATGTATGTTCAAAATACTACAGAGTATCCACAACTGCTTTTGATCAGATACTGAACGGTTGACCATACTTGTATTACCGAATGCTACAGAATTAAACATCCATTCCCATAGCAGACATTGCATGAAACTTATTGCATCGATGTAACTTACACCAGGATTATCCACACCAGATACTACGGTTCACACATGTATGTAAAGATACGATAAGGTTGTCCACACTTGTATGTAGCATACACTACAGGATTTTCCCCTCACTAGTCCTCCAGATACTACAAGCTTACACTACACTACGCTTTAAATACGTATGTCATATATTTTGTATAATACACCACATGTGTATTTCAGGTGCTACATAAATGATCCGACATGTATGCAAAAGATACTACAAATTGTATGCATCATATACTACAGGACTATACACACAATGCATACCAGATGTTATAGGATTATACAGATATGTCTGTACAAGATACTAAATGGATGTCCCCACACGTATGTGGCAGATTCTGCAGGATTACCCATTTATTTACCAGACACTGCAAGATTGTACTACTGTTGGATTGCTCTTCACTACGATCCACGCACTGCATGTGCCAAATACGAAGGCTTATCCACACAGGTAGTTAAATATACAACATGATTGTTCTACATTTACTTAACTGACACCGAAGGATTGTCTCTACATGTATGTTTCACATACCAAAAGGTTGTCCACACTTTGTGCACAAGATACAGTATTATTCGTACATGTATTACAAGTCACAACACGATTGACCCGATTGGCCTCACAGGTATCAACCAGCTACTACCACTATGAACCAAAATAAGGGCTGACATTACCATGCACAGTAACTGAAACAACAGTATTACATTATTTATATACTTGGTACTGCAAAATAGTCCTTGCATGATGTAAATCATAATACAATATTATCCACACATACATGTACCTGATACTACAGGATTGTCCACTCATGTACGTACCAAATACTACAAATTTCAACACAAACGTATGTTAAAGATACTACAATATTGTAGACGTATTCACGTATGCATGTACCAGAGACTACAAGAATGTTCACACTGGATCGATCGTACATGTATGCAAAAGATACTATAAGATTATCAGACAAGGATGTACAACATTCTATAGGGTTATTCAGACATGTGTCTACCTGATACTACTGAATTGGAAACGCATTTATGTACCAGACACTACATGATTGGCCTTACATTGATATACTGACACTACAGGATTTCTCACAAATTTATGTACATGATATTACATGATTGTCTACACATATATGTACCATATACTACAGAATTATCAATACAAGTATGCACTAAAAACTGCTGGAATGTCCACAGATGTATGTAATAGGCTTTGCGATGCATTGATCATTACATTGGTGTTACTGACATTGCAGGATTATCTGCACATTTATGATTATCCCCTTACCGCAGAGTAGTCCTGACATGCCTGTAGCATTGACTCAACTTGCTGACTGTATCGGTTACTGAAGGCGGACCAAATAACAGTAAATCAAATTCCGACATGAATAGAGGATATGCATAAAATATCATCAAAGAATATGCGAATGATTCCCGCAATTATTTGCAGATGCGAAGAAATTAAAAATAAAATTCATTCATTGTTAAAAAAAACATACAAAACATGTCATTTCAAATTTAATTTCATTTAATCAATTTACCACTGCAATATGTGCTGTTTTGCGGTAATTATGTTTAAATTATATTAACGGACATCATTATGGTTGCATTTTACCATTATAAATGTAATAAGTACAAAACATGTTTCAAGGTAATATGTTCGAAATTCCGTTCCAGCATGATAAAAAAGATGTCAAAATAAATCTGTTTATGGAAAAATGCCGAACTGTATAAAGTTCTTGTTTATTTGTTCTCCCGAACTCGTGCTTGCCGCTTACGTCGGCAAACTAAATATTGACAAATTATACGCATTTAATGAGTAATATAAAAGACAATACCTCCAAGGGTGTTCAAAAGACAAATTGCTTATGTATGGCTCGCTTAGAGTACATTAAATTTTCATTTTGAACTGTCCATACCTGAAAGGGAATGAAATCATTTTTTAATTTGTTATACCGAACTCGACGGATGCACACTTGTTATTTTACGGTGACCTAGAAAAATCGTCTATTGATAAGACTATTGACTTTTAACAACAAAGCCGAAATTCAGTACATTTTACGAATCTCCCTTGAACTAGTTTTCTACAGAATATGAACTATTTTTATTTACAAAGATTCTGTATTATTGTTGACATTAAATAAATTTTAAAAACACCAGAAGACAATAATATAGCAATAAAAACATAACGGAGGGCAAGTTCATAAAGTGTATCTTAATATTATAACGTGATATGCAAATACCAGACCTCAACGTTACCGTCCTGACATTTTAATATAATTCAACCTATACATACACATAGCATATGCTGTTGGAATACCTCATTTTGCCATATACCAATGTGTTACGATAGAAAGAAATGATTTAAATATGGGATACGCAAACTGAATTCAACAGCCCAAATAGATATTACAGGTTTATACTACACGGCGATCCGCACGTGTATGTTCCAGTGTAACAATATGTAAAGTAAACCATACGAATGTCCTATAATTGACGTAACTGAGAATGTAGGATTATCCTCACATTATTACCGGATAGTACAGTATTTTCCAAACATATCTGTACCAAATATTACACGATTATCCACTCTTTTTTACCAGTTACTACAGAATTGTATACACGTATATGTAACAGATGCTTCTGGACTGTCCACAAATATATGTTCCAAGCACTACATGAATGTTCTTACATTGAAGTAACTGACACTACAGGTTTATACAGGCATGTATGTACAAGATACTACAGACTGTCCGCACTTGTTTGTATACGATACTAGATGATTGCCCACACTTCAGATGTATCCATGTTAAGTACTTGTTAGTGTACCATATGATTATCTAGACATTTGTGTACCAGATACTACATGGATGTCTGTACATTCCCTTTCTAGACGCTAAATGCTTGTCCTTACATTGGTGTAACTTAACATGCTAGATTAAATTCATATGTATATAAAAATACTACTGGAATACACATACATGTAAGAAGCAGATTATGCAGTGTTATCCATACATTTATGTATCAGACACTGCATGGCAATAATAATCCTGTAGTATCAAGTACTTACATTTGAGGTCAATCCTATAGTTTCTAGTATATACATGTGAAGAAAATCATTTAGTATCTTGTGCATTCATATGTGGACAATTATGTAGTATATAGCTCACACAGGTGAGGACAATCATGTAGTATCTAGCGCATACATGTGTGGACATACCTCTGGCTTCTATAACATATATGAAATTATATGCAATGGTACATACATGTGCAGACAATACTGTAGTATCTAGTATAGATATGTGAGGTCATTAGTGTAGTTTCTGTTACATACATGTAAAGTCAATAATGTAGAATCCAGTACATACATATGTCGATAATCCTGTAGTATCTAGTATATACAGTCCATGTCAATCATGTAGTATTTGCTAAATACATGTGAGATCAATCATGTAGTATCAAGCAAATACATGCGAGACCAAACCTATAGAATCAGATACATTCATTTGTGTATATTCCTATAGTAATTATTGCATACGTGTGTAGCATATAGTACATTCATGTGTGGAAAAACCCTGTCGAACATACATGTGAGGTGAACCTGTAGTATCTATGACACACATGTGAGGTTATTCATGTAATGTATGGCACATACATGTGTAGATTATGGTATATTATCTGGTACCCAAACGTGTTGACAATCATGTAGTATCTAGTGCACACATGTCTGGACAATCTGTATTATCAAGTGCATACACGAGTGGGCAATCCTGTATCACCCAGCGTAGTAGTATCAAGTAAATACATTACATACATGTCTCGACAATCCTGTAGTATCGGATACATACACGTGAGGCCAATCCTGTCTCACCCAGCGCATGCATGTGTGTAAAATTCTGCAGTTGCATGCATGTCATGTTCATCCTGCAGTATCTGGTATATACATGTGAGCTCAATCCTGCAGTATCTAGCACATACGTGTATTCCAATCCTGTAGTATCAGGTAAATACAAGTAAGGTTAATAATGTAGTATCTGGTATATACATGTAAGGCAATTATTGGAGTATTCAGTACATACATGTTGGGTCAAAATTACGTAGTAACTAGTACAAACATGTGAAGTCAATCATGTACTATCTGGTACATACATGCGCGAAAAATCCTGTATTATGTGCTGTATACATTTGAGCTCAATTCTGTAGTATCTATTAGATACAGTTGAGGTCAATCCTGTTGAAGCTGGTACAAACGTGTGAGATAAATCCTGTAGAATCAAGCACATCCATATGACATCAATCCTGTAGTATATGCTATAGTCATTTTCGGACAATCATATAGTATTATATAGTATTATATAGATTGTACTCGACTCCAATCTTAATTGACAAGGATTGCCAGCTTTCCTACCGCAGGTCGGGGGTTTTCTCCGGGTACTCCGGCTTCCTCCCCCAATAAAAACTGGACGCCATGATATAGCTGAAAAATTGCTGAAATTGGCGTTAAACACCATCAAACAAACCTAATGAACCGTACATTATGGCACCTCCCGGAGTCTGTCATACTTACAGTATCTTATAGTATGCACATCTTTCAGTCCGAATTACCCGTGCATTATGTCAACCTCCCGGCCTCTGTTATACTTAAGGATTGTACAACGTTTAGTCCGAGTGACTGGTACATTATGTGAACATACCGGCATTCAGTCTGACTGACTTGCACGTTATGTAATCCTCAAAGCCTATGTTATACTTACAGTATGTTAAGCTTTCAGTCCGACTGACTCGTACAGTATGTCAACCTCTCAGAGTCTGTTATACTTACAGTATGTTCAGCTTTCATTCCGACTGACCCGCATATTAGGTCAACCTCCATGAGTCTGTTATACTGACAGTATGTATAACTTATGTAACAGTATGTATTACCGTACATTATGTCAAACCTGGCCTCAGTTATACTTACTGTATGTACAGCTTTAAGTCCGACTGACCCGTACACTATGTAAACTTCCAGGCCACTGTTATACTTACATTATGTACAGCTTTCAGTCCGAGTGATCCGCACATTATGTCAAACTCTCGGCCTCTGTTATACACACAGTATGTGCAGCTTTCAGTCCTACTGACTTGTACATTATGCAAACCTAAAAGCCTCTGTTACACTATGTTCAGCTTTCATTCCGACTGACCCGTACACTATGTCCACCTCCCAGGCTCTGTTATACTTACAGTATGCACAACTTTCAGTTCGACCAACTGGAACGTTATGTCAACTTCCCGGCCGCTTTTATATTTTAATGTGTACAGCTTTAAGTCCGACTCAATGGTTTATTTTGTCAACCTCTTTGCATTTTATACTTACATGATGTGAAGTTTCAGTCCACTTGACCGGTACATTATGTCAACTTATCATCCTGCGGTTATACTTGCAGTATGGACATCTTTCAGTCCGAATTACCCGTACATTTTGTCAACTTCCCGGCCATTGTTATACTTACGGAATGTACAATGTTCAGTCCGAGTGACTGGTACATTATTTTAACCTATCGACCTCTGTTACACTTACAGTATGTACAGCTTTCAGTCCGAGTGATCCGTTCATTAAGTCAACCTCTAAGCCTATGTTATACTTACAGTAGGTTCAGCTTTCAGTCTGACTGACCTGTACATTTTGTCAACCACTCAGAGTCTTTTATACTTACAGTATGTTAAACTTTCATTCCGACTGACTCGCATATTATGTTAACCTCCATGAGTCTGTTATACTTACAGTATGTACAACTTTCAGGCGTTTTGCAAGTACATTATGTCAAACCTGGCCTCAGTTATTCTTACAGTAAGTTCAGCTTTCAGTCATGTACAATATGCCTCTGTTTTACTTGCAGTATGTAGAACTTTAAGCCCAAAAAACCTGCACATTTTTGCCAACCCACCCGGCCTCAGTTATACCCACAGTATGCACAGCTTTCGGTCCGACTGACCGAAACATTATGTCAATTTCCCGGCAGTTGTTGCACGTTCAGTATATACAGATTTTAGTCCGATTCAACGGCACATTATGTCAACATTACGGTATCTTATTTCTACAGGATGTTAAGTTTTAATATACCTGACCCATACATGATGTCAACCTCCCATTCTTTGTTACACTTATAGTGTGTACATCGTTCAGACCCATTTACCCGTACTTTATGTCAACCCTGGCCTCTGTTATACTTACATGATGTACATCTTTCAGTCCGAGTAATCAGTATATTATGTCAACCTCCGGGCCGCTGTAATACTTACAATTTATTCAGCTTTTAGTCCGACTAATCCGTACATTATGTCACCCTCCCATCCTCTGTTATACATACAGTATGTTCAGCTTTCATTCCGACTGACCCTTACATTATGTCATCCTATCGTCCTCTGTTCTATTTAAAGTATGTGCAGCTTTCAGCCCGAGTGTCCCGTACATCATGTAAACCCCCCAGCTTCTGTCATACTTACAGTATGTACAGCTTTCAGACCGAGTGACTGGTACAATGTGTCATTCTCCTTGTTTCTGCTTTACGTACATTATGTACAGCTTTAAGTCCAACAAACCTGCACATTTTGTCAACCTCCCGGTTATATTTTAATATGTACAACTTTCAGTCCGACTCACTCGTACATTATGTCAACCTCTCGGCATCTTATACTTAGAGGATGTGAAGTTTCAGTCCACCTGACCAGTACATTATGTCAACATCTCGGCCTGTGTTATATTTACAGTATGCACATCTATGACAGATATCAATCCGAGTGACCCTTATATTATGTCAACCTCCTTGCCTATGTTTTATTTACTGTATGTACAACTTTCAGTCCGAGTAACCTGTACAATATGTCATTCTCCCGGCTTACAGTATGTACAGCTTTAAGTCAAACAAATCTGCACAATGTCGACCTTCGGGCCTTTATAATACTTACAGTATAAACAGCTTTAAGTCTGTCTCACCGGCACATTAGGTCAATTAACCGGCCTCTTATATTTACAAGATGTGAAGTTTCACTTCACCTGTCGCGTACATTATGTCAACCTCCCTGTCTCTGTTATACCTACAGTGTGCACATCTTGCAGTCCGACTTTCCAGTACATTATGTCAACCCTGGCTTCTCTTTTACTATCAGCATGTACACCTTTCAGTCCGACTGACCCGTACATTATGTACACCTCCCGGCCTCTTTTATACTTTCAGTCAGTGTGTACATCTTTTAGTCCGACTAACCCGTACATTATTTGAACCTCCCGGACTCTGACCGGAACATTATGTAAATATTCAGGCATCTGTTATACTTACAGTAAGTTTAGCTATTAGTCCGAGTGTCATGTACAATATGTCGTTCTCCCGGCTTCTCAATTACTTACAGTATGTAGAGCTTTAAGCTCAACAAACCTGCACCTTTTTGCCAACTTCCGGGCCTCTGTTATACCCACAGTATGCACAGCTTTCAGCTCGACTGATCGGAACATTATGTCAACCTCCCGGTATCTTACACCTACAGGATGATAAGTTTTATTATACCTTACCCGTACATGATGTCATCCTCCCAGCCTCTGTTATAATTATAGTAGGCACATTGTTTTAGTCCGACTTACCCCAAACTAATGTCAACCTCCAGGGAACTGTTATACTTAAGGTTGGTACAGCATGTCAGTCCGACTGACTGGTACTTATGTTAACCTCAAGGCTTCTGTTATACTTACAGTATGCACACATTTTAGTCGGAATAACCCGCTACATTATGACAACATATCGTCAACTGTTATACTTAACGTAAGCTCAGCTTTCAGTTTAACTGACCCGTACATTATGTCAACCTCCCGGACTCTATTATATTTACAGTGTGTTCAGGTTTTAATCCAACTGACCCGGACATTTTGTCAAGCTACCTGTCAATGTTATACTAACAGTAAGTACAGCTATCAATTTGAGTGACCCTTACATTATGTCATTCTCCCATCCTCTGTTATACATACAACATGTTCATCTTTCAGTCCGACTGACCCGTACATTATGTCACCCTATCGTCCTCTGTTATATTTAAAGCATGTGCAGCTTTCAGCCCGATTGCCCCCGTACATTATATAAACATCCCAGCTTCTGTTATACTTACAGTATATAGTGCTTTCAGACCGAGTGACCTGTACAATGTGCCATTCTCCTGGCTTCTGCTTTACGTACATTATGTACAGCTTTAAGTCTAGCAAACCTGCACATTATGTCAACCTCCCGGCCTCTGTTATTGTTGCAGTATGCATAAATTTCAGTCCGACTGATCGGAACATTATGCCAACCTCCCGGTTGCTGTTATATTTTAATATGTACACATTTCAGTCCGACTCACTGGTACATAATGTCAACCTCTCGACTCTTATATTATGTCAACCTCCTGACCTATGTTATATTTACAGAATGTACAACTTTCAGTCCGAGTAACCCGGACAATTTCATTCTCCCGGCTTCTGCTTTTCTTACAGTATGTACAGCTTAAGTCAAAGAAAACTGACAGTATGCTTAACTCCGGGCCGTTTTAATATTTAGAGTACATACAGATTTCAGCCCGTCTCACCGGCACATTAAGTCAAACAAACCTGCACATTATGTTTAACTCCGGGCCTCTATCATATTTACAGTATGTACAACTTTCAATCCGTATCACTGACGCATTATGTCAACCACCCGGCATCTTATACTTAGAGGATGTGAAGTTTCAGTTCACCTGTAGCGTACATTGTGTCAACCTACTTGTCTCTGTTATACCTACAGTGTGTACATATTGTAGTCAGACTTACCGGCACATTATGTTAACTCTGGTCTCTGTTATACTTGTGTACATCTTTCACTCCGACCAACCCGTACATTATTTGAACCTCCCGGCTTCGGTTTTTCTTACAATATGCACATCTTTCAGTCCGACTGACCGGAACGTTATGTCAACAATACGGTTTCTTACACTTACAGGATGTCAAGTTTCAGTCCACCGGACCCGTACATTATATCAACATCCCGGTCTCTGTTATACTTACAATGTGTACTTCTTTCAGCACCACTTAACCGTACATTAAATAAACCTTGGCCTCTGTTATACTTACATTATGTACAGCTTTCAGTCCGACTGACCAGTACATTATGTGAACATACCGTACTCTGTCTTATTTACAGTATGTACAGCTTTCAGTCCGATTGTCCCGTACATTATGTTAACCTCCCAGCTTCTGTTATACTTACAGTATGTACAGCTTTCAGACCGAGTGACCCGTACAATGTGCCATTCTCCTGGCTTCTGCTTTACGTACATTATGTACAGCTTTAAGTCCAACAAACCTGCACATTATGTCAACTTCCCGGCCTCTGTTATAGTTACAGTATGCATAACTTTCAGTCCGACTGACCGGAACATTATGCCAACCTCCCAGCCTCTGTTATACTTACAGGATGTGAATACTCAGTCCACTGGACCCGTACAGTATGTAAACTTCCGGGTCTCTATTATACTTAGAGTGTTCATCTTTCAGTCCGACTTACCCGTAGATTATAAAAACCTCCCGGCCTATATTTTACTTTCAATATGTTCAGGTTTTAGTCCGACTTCCCCGTACATTATGTCAAGCTCCTGGCCTCTGTTATACTTACAGTAAGTACAGATATCAATCCGACTGACACTTACATTATGTCAACCTCCTGGCTACTGTTATACTTACAGTATGTGAAGCTTTCAGTTAGAGTGACCCGTTCAATATGTCACTATCCCGGCTTCTACTTTACTCACAGTATGTACTGATTTAAGTCAAACAAACTTGCACATTATGTCTTGCTCCGGGCCTCTATAATACTTATAGTATGTACAGCTTCCAATCCGTCTCACCGACACATTATGCGAACCACCAGGCATCTTATACTTTTTGGATTTATACTTTTTGAAGTTTCAGTCGTCCTGACTCGTACATTATATCAACATCCCGGTCTCTGTTATACTTACAGTGTGTACATCTTCCAGTCCCACTTACCCGAACATTATGTCAACCTTGGCCTCTGTTATACTTACATTACGTATAGTTTTCAGTCCGAGTGACCCGTACATTATGAGAACCTACCGGCTTCTGTCATACTTACAGTACCTACAGGTTTCCGTCCGACTAACCCGTACATTATGTCAACCTCCCAGCCTCTGTTTTCCTTACAGTAAGCATAGCTTTCAGTCCGACTGACTCCTACATTATATTCACTTCTCGGACTCTGTTATACTTGCAGTATGAACAGCTTTCAGTCCGAGTGTCCCGTACAATATAGCGTTCTTCCGGCTTCTGCTTTACTTACAGTATGTAGAGCTTTTAGTCCAACAAACCTGCACATTATGTCATCTTCCCGGCCTCTTTAATACATACAATATGTATTGCTTACAGTCCATCCACTTAGCACTTTATCTCAGCCACCCGGCATGTTATACTTACAGGATATGAAGTTTAAGTCCACCTGACCCGTACATTATGTCCCATTCTCTGTAAACTTACAGTGTGTACATCTTTCAGTTCCATTTACCCGTACTTTATGTCAACCCAGACCTCTGTTATACTTGCATTAGGTACAGCTTTCAGTCCGAGTGATCAGTACATTATTTCAACCTCTCGGCCTCTGTTATACATACAATATGTTCAGCTTTCAGTCGACTGTCTTGTACATTATATCAACCTCCCAGTCTCTGTTATACATTCAGTATGTTCAGCTTTCAGTCCGACTGATCCGTACATTATGTAACTATGTCGTCCTCTGTTACTGTACTTGAGATTGAAAACGCAACACTTTTATCAATCCGTCAGCGATCCGTCAGCGTTCCAAAATCCGTCACCAATCAGTTATCAATCAGTCAGATCAGTCAAATCGTTCCCAATCGGTCAGACCGTTCCGAATCCGTCCATCCGTCAATTGACGGATTTGGAACGATTTGACTGATCTGTCGGATTGATTTGGACTGATCGCTCCAATCCGTCCATTCAACTTCCGGTTAGTAAAATTAATATTTCGAAATGTGAAAATTCGTTTCACTCGCAAATATTAGAAGTATAAAAATGTCAACTGTCCTCATTGATGGATGGTTTTACCTAAGAATCAGGCTAAAACTGGTCTAAAGTTATTAATAAAAAAATGCAAATTCCCCCAATCTATTACAAATGCATCTGTGACGAAATATAAACAGTGTAATTTTATTAACAAACAATTAAAACAAAGTAAATTTTAAAAAGTACATACAAAATGACTTTTAAAAAGCATCTCGCGTGTCAAGGCGCGCGTCCGTATTTTGAAAGCGTCTAGTCTAAAGTTATAAATGATAAATGGAAATTCCCCCTAGCCCCTGAAAAAAATCTATCACTAATGCATCTTTGACGGAATATAAACAATACATAGTGTCAATTTATTAAAAAAAAAATGATTAAAAAACGAAATGAAAAAAAAAAACAACGCACAAAATAAATTAAAAAAATATTTGACCTCGCATGCCAAGGCGTACATCTCGTATTTGTCTTCGAAAAGTATTAAAGCGGAAAAAGCGAGAAACACGAAAAACGTGAAGGCGAAATCGTAACATTTTTTCACTTCGCCTTTTCATGTTAGCATTGTATGTATGTTTGAAGTTTGTTTAACACTATTTTCAAAAATTATATTAGTTTATATAATATGACGTCGAGTGTTTATTGGAAGAGCTGGAGTACCCAACGAAACAGCAAACATTCGTTAGGAAAACTGGTGCTCTTTGCAAATTTATAGGGATGAGTCGAGCACACCATCTCGCTGTAAGGATCGAACAGACAACTTGGTGATCAATAATAGGTTACTGCTACCTTAACCTCCGAGGTCGAGGTTTTTGTAATGTAAACGCTTAAAAGGATCATTTGTCGTGGTTTGATCAGTTTTTTTCTTTGCCACAGTTCCTAGGAATTCCGGTCATGCCGGTGCATAATACTGAATAAGATTAACGACAAAAGCGAAAACATCTATTTATATATTTTATTCACTATCTCATTGTGTCTCATGAATTTACATGAGTAAAATATGCGAACATGTAAGCGTAATACGAAAATCAATTCTGCTTTCGCATTTTAGCCGTCGCAATTTGTTTATTTTACGATGTCTGTTAAAGTCATTCCACAGTTAATGATATATAAGTATAAATGGTTTCCTTTAAATTCGGAAGTACTTGAAATTAGTTACTAGATGTAACAGAGCTGCCCAGCGCGTCCTCAGCTGGCGGACATTGGATGTCCTCTCGTTTTTTTAGGGGGGGTGGGGGTTCAGGTCATATTAAAATTGCGGCGAACCATAGTGACATGTTTATAGAGTGTCACGCTCCTTGCACGAAAAAAAGTAAATCTTACGCCCCAACCCATACCCCATATTTTTCAAGTGGAATTCAAAATTGCCCTTTTGTCCATCTTTCTCTAATTGATTGAAGAAGCCGAGTGGTGATGTTAGTTTATCAACTATTTATCACGTGATCTGTCAACACTGAGGTTGCGGGTTCGAATCTCACTGCAGGCAGGGTGCACTCGACTTAATTGAAAGGGAGCCAGTTTTCCTACTGGAGGTCCGGGGTTTTATCCGGGTACTCCGGCTTCCTCCTCAAATAAAAACTGGACGCCATGATATAGCTGCAAAATTGCTGAAAGTGGATTCAATAATATTTAAATAAGCACAAAAATCTAATTGATTTATATTAAACGTGTTCTCGTCGTGAATAAAGCTGAAATAATCTCTGAAAGAAAAGCAAACAATCAATCAATACAATAAGTTATTGTTTAAATTGAATGACACTCTTTTAAAGGGCAAGTTTTGAAAAGGTTCTGTTTCATCGATATGACACTGTAATGACAATGTTAAGACCTAAAGAATTAATGACGTTTTGTTAAAGAAATTACTATTTCGTACTGAAACACGTGTCTATCTGTAACACATGTTTACGCTTAACTTCAGTATTTGCAGACAATTCTCCCCGGCGTTATTGTGGCCTTGGTGGCTGATTTGTTAGTCATCTACTAGTTATCACATGCCTGTCAACAGGTTGCGGATTTTCGAACGACTGCAGATAGGGTGCGCCCGACTCCACTTTAATTGACAAAAGACTGTCGATTTTAACCTGTACTCCGGCTTCCTCCCACCCCACCCCCAATAAAAAATGGACGCCATGAAACAAATGGAACAATCCAGCGTAATTGTATGTATACTTTTTCAAACAACTTTTATTGCCTGTCTAGTAAAACTTGAGACAAGAATCGCTGTATATTTTACAATACATCTTTTTGTTTAGTAAACAATGCGTTTTGATTGACAATGATTGTTTAACAGTTCAACAATTTAACAGTTTTATAATTGTATTTAAAATTTTGTAGACTAAATAAAAACACGCAGGCATACATTTAAGTAACTAATAATGTTGTCAAAAACCACGTTCTTTCCTAAATGTGAAATAAATCTGTTACTGATTGGGGTAGTCGGGTCGGCTTAATAAATGACAAAAAATATAAATGTAACAGGTTGCAAAAAGTAAAACATGCCGAAATCGCGAGTCGCGGGAATAAAAAAAGAGAATCAATAATGGATTACGAAAAAAAGCCATTTACCTCGTCGCTACTGATGTGCCTTAAATAGAAGTTTTTTGAACGTTTACAGGACTCAGTTCGCAGATATGTCCTGCTTTAAAGAAATGTGCTTAGTTATTATTATATATAGAGAAATTTTTGTTTCTTTAAATATGTTAATTTATTCATTTAGAACGAGACATTGTCTTAACAATTCTTTTTAACGCATTTTTTTATTTTATTATAAAAATTGTGTAATAAATGCATATATTATATACAAATGACGCAGAATCCGTTATATCTTTAAATTAATTAATTTATACGAATCCGTCAATAAACTAACCGATTTATGCATATAATTAAATGACGGATTCTGGATCGCACTGATTGGACTGATCGCACTGATCACTGACGGTTACCAAGGTAATGACGGATTCATAATTTTGGACGGATGTAGTCATCATCAATCAGTTAGCGACCCGTCAGCGTTCCAAAATCCGTCAGCAATCAGTTATCAATCAGTCAAAGTGTTGCGTTTACGGGTGCAAGTACTGCATATTTACCGTATGTGCAGCTTTTAGTCCGAGTGTCCCTTGAATTGTGTAAACCTCCCAGCTTCTGTTGTACTCACATTATGCACAAGTATCACACCGAATGTACAATTTTAAGTCCAACAAACTTGCATATTATGTGAACTTCCCGGCCTCTGTTATACTTACAGGATGTGAATATTCCGTCCACCTGTCACGTACATTATGTCAACCTCCAGGCCGCTATTATACTTACAGTGTGTTCATCTTTTAATCCGACTAGCCCGTGTATAATTTAAACCTCCCGGCCTCTATTATACTTACAGTATGTTCAGGTTTTAGTCCGACTGACCATTACATTATGTAAACCTCCTGGCCTATGGTATACTTACAGTGTGTACATCTTTCAGTCAGAGTGATCCGTACAATATTTGAACCTCCCGGCTTCTGTTTTACTTACAATATGCACATCTTTCAGTCCGACTGACCGAAACGTTATGTCAACCATCCGGTATGTTACACTTACAGGATGTCAAGTTTCAGTCCACCGGACCCGTACATTATATCAACATCCCGATCTCTGTTATACTTACAATGTGTACATCTTTCCGCCCCACTTAACCGTACATTAAATAAACCCTGGCCTCTGTTATACTTACAGTATGTACAGATTTCAGACCGAGCGTACAATGTGCCATTCTCCTGGCTTCTGCTTTACGTACATTATGTACAGCTTTAAGTCCAACAAACCTGCACATTATGTCAACCTTCCGGCCTCTGTTAGGGTTACAGTATGCATAACTTTCAGCCCGACTGACAGGAACATTATGCCAACCTCCCAGCCTATGTTATACTTACAGGATGTGAATACTCAGTCCACCGGACCCGTACAGTATGTCAACTTCCGTGTCTCTATTATACTTTGAGTGTTCATCTTTCAGTCCGACTTACCCGTAGATTATAAAACCCTCCCGGCCTATATTTTACTTACAGTATGTTCAGGTTTTAGTCCGACTGCCCCGTACATTATGTCAAGCTGCCGGCCTATGTTATACTTACAGTAAGTACAGATATCAATCCGACTGACACTTACATTATGTCAACCTCCTGGCTTCTGTTATACTTACTGTATGTGAAGCTCTCAGTTAGAGTGACCCGTTCAATATTTCACTCTCCCGGCTTCTACTTTACTCACAGTATGTACAGATTTAAGTCAAACAAACCTGCACATTATGTCTAACTCCGGGCCTCTATAATACTTATAGTATGTACAGCTTTCAATCCGTCTCACCGACACATTATGCGAACCACCAGACATCTTATAACTTAGATGATTTGAAGTTTCAGTCGTCCTGACCCGTAAATTATATCAACATCCGGGTCTCTGTTATACTTACAGTGTGAACATCTTCCAGTCCCACTTACCCGAACATTATGTCAACCTTGGCCTCTGTTATACTTACATTATGTATAGTTTTCAGTCCGAGTGACCCGTACATTATGTCAACCTCCAAGCCTCTGTTATACATACAGCATGTTTAGCTTTCAGTTCGACTGACCCGTACATAATGTCAACCAATCGGCCTCTGTTATAATTACAGTATGCACATCTTTCAGTCCACCTGACCCGTACTTTATGTCAACCTCCCGTTCACTATTATACTTACAGTATGTACAGATTTAAGTCCAACAAACTTGCACATTATGTTTTACTCCGGGCCTCTATAATACTTATAGTATGTACAGCTTTCAATCCGTCTCACCGACACATTATGCGAACCACCAGGCATCTTATACTTAGAGGATTTGAAGTTTCAGTCGTCCTGACCCGTACATTATATCAACATCCCGGTCTCTGTTATACTTACAGTGTGTACATCTTCCAGTCCCACTTACCCGAACAATATGTCAACCTTGGCCTCGCAGCGATGTTAAGGCAATATAGTAAAAATACATAAATTGGATGTTGCAATACAAGCCGATCTTTAAGACACTACTTTGTACGAAAAACAGTTGTAAAATCATCCATTTTTTTCTTCTGACGATAAACAATTCATTCTTGTTTTATTTCTTTTCGCCAAATATTGAACATCTAAAGCGAAAGTAGTCACGTGACCAAAACACTTTTTTTTTGCCAAGTACACTTAAAGCAAAAGGGCGGTGGGTTACGGTCAATTATAATGGACAATGAAACTGTCCTCACTTGTAAATAATTGTTATCTGTTAACTTAGTGCCCCAACAAGCCAATATCTTATATAATAAACAAATTATTTGTTTTGTTTACACAAATATCACCACGATTTGAATATATTACACACATTTCATTGATAAAACCAATTTAACGTACGTCTTTCGTTCTTGTTGCGCTATTTATTTGAATATCTAGACCACGAGAAATCTTAATATGTATATACAATAATATTTTATTATTCACAAGCCACCGCACTTTTCGATCGAACATGTCAAAATATTATTTTATTCATATTGTCATGACGTCAACATCTGCATTCAAACATAAAGATGACATCGAATTAACATCGGAATGTATACGGAGTGGATACGTCAAAATACTAGAAAAGTAAAAAGGACAACTTTCGTACAAGACTACGAGTATTTTGTCAAAAATAAATTCTCTAGCCAAAGAATTTTCCAAATTAATAAAAATTAATAAACAGGAACATGAACACCCTTAAAAAATAACTCACTAGGTTTTTGGCCTCAACCTTTTTTCAAGAAGGATAATGTGTGTGCGTGGGGGGGGGGCATCTTATACTAAAATAGATAGATAGTACACATTACAACACAGTACATGATGGAAGCTTTATCTGTACATATAGCTGAGTAGTTGTTGTCATAAAAGCAAAAAACTGTTCAATAAATAAAACAATAAAAATATTAAAATAAACATACAGGTTAAGGCAGTATAAATATTAATCTGGTTTGCGAAATATTTAAAATATAAAATTATAAAATTATCCATTGTATAGTTTAACTATATGATATTAATAGCAGAAAAAGTTAATTAATTTTTTTTCAAAGAGAAAATCTAACTTGAAATACATGTAAACTTTTCATTTTCTTAATATCCACCAGACAGGCCATTCCAATATTTGATGGCATTATAGTACAGATTGCTTGCTGAATTGAATGCCCATTTACAGGTGGACATACAAATTGTATGCACTAAATCTAGTGTTATAATTGTTTATTTCTCTTGCAACCCTCTTTTCACTTTGTAAACAACAATATGACTGTTGTCTTCTAGACACAACTTCTTTCTAAACTACATTATCCAAAGCCCTACCAGACAATAAAATGGAAAGATTACAACACACTATACTTGTCAATGAAAATTTATAACAATTTGACCAGTATAAACAACTGTATATGCATTCAAAATGACTGTGCATTGACATTTTATATCAAGGTAAATAATAATCATCAATGCTGAATTTTAATTTGATATGTCCATGAAGACTTTAATCTATCAATGTAATATATTATTAATTATCTGTACAGAATAGAAAAGGAGTGTCATGTTATGTGTTTGTGCTAGGTACCACATTGGACTAATTTTCGCTCTGTTCTTTCAAATAAACCCTAAGTATTTCAAGTTGTAGCAAATGGACTCTTCTGGTATAAACAATTGTGCAACTAGGTCCCCCCATAAGGCTTTATTATGAACTACATGTAGAACATGGCTACCACAAACATTCTTTAATACCACTTACTTCCACATTACCATAATGAAAGATGGTACCTAACAATGAAAAGTGTATTTCAAACTGCACATCACATATAATACTGTGCTGTATAAATGATAAAAACTACCAGTTCACCATGACATAAACACATTAAAATGATAAATAATTGTTTATTTAACATGTATGACAAATTATCGCATGGCTGTGCTGTCAAAGGAAGAATGATAATGTTTATATTTTGATTAAAAACAAAATATAAAGATATTTTTTTAATGTTAAAAAAAACTCACTTGCTCTAGAATTACTCCAAATTATTTCAAATCAAGTCAATTTACTTCCAGTTACTTTTGCACTGCATGCATCTCTTTTTTCCACCAAATTTACAATACATCATTCATGGAATATAACATAAGTTGCATCTTCAGTGGCAAAGTCCACTATGAATATGGTCACATGAATTCTAATATCCATATTAATTTTCAAGCAACAGCTTTCACAAGGATTTTCTGTACAAGTAAACTGCATGTATGATTGTCAGTACACAATTGTTTAAAATCCATACATAATGACATTAATTAATTGTGGGAAAATCTTGTCATGGAACTTCTATACTGGAATTTATTTCCTCTCTTCTAAATTGGTTAACCTAAAATAAACAAACAAGCAACTAAATATTATTAATTCATCCCATACATGCAATAAAGATGTATTTATAATGTGAAGTTACCCAATAATTGTGAAAACCCTTACTTTTGTGGAACTGGATTACTAGTAAGATATTGAAATTGATAAATGGTTAATGTTTATACTAAATAAGGTAAATTTAGTTTCACAATATTGTACTCTAGATCCATTTGTACATTTATAAATATGAAATATATTAACTATTGTTAAATACAGACATTCATTTGACATTTTCTTGATCTAAACCACAAAAATGGGTCCAATCTTGAACTATTTAAGTAGTTATGAATTAATTATATCCATTAAATACCTCTGTCATTAAAGCTTTTTATAGTTTAATTATCATTATCTTGTGTTTTGGAGTCAACATTCTGATATATGAACTTAATCAGAACCTATAAATCAACTATATAAGTTGTACTAATCCCAGACTTAATGAACTTTTTTTCAACCTCTCAAAGTCTATTAGTGAAATCTTTCACTCTTTTTTCTATGAGTTGGTCTGTAACTGAAGAATTGATAATGTATTTTGTTTAATAAGCCAATTTCCATGTTATTTCTATTAAATTATCCATTATAAGTATGACTTTGAGTCCAAATGTTTGGCAAGACCAGTAATTGTTTGTTCAAGGACTAGTCTGGTATTTTGTCCCAAGTTTGAACATCAAAACGTTAGAAATAATGTATACTAAGTTTTAATTTAAGTTAAGTGTCAGTTATGGTTTCCTTTTTTATTGTATTTGGGATTTTTTTTGGGGGGGGGATGAGGTGGAAAGTTAAAGCAGAGTAGCATGCAGGACATTATTCAACATAAACTGATGTTACTTTACGGGTTTGCAACACGTCAATCGACAATTTTGAATGAAAATGGGTAAAGCAAGTCACTTGGGTAAATGCATGAGCATGACTATCATTACTGCCTTGGCTTTGCACGTTAAAGACAACTCTTAAAGCATATTTTTATATTTATTATAACGCTGGCAGCACAATTTAAGTATTTTCATAGACATACCTTAGTGTTCGTCTTTACTTGACCGTCTTCATATTCCTAAAGGTAATTATAAGTAGGCACGTTATTTGACTGCGATGTAAGAACGTGTTCGACGTTGACCGTACCGGAAGCTACATAGTTTCATCGTAAATAAAGCTCACTAAGCTGACCAAATGTAAATAAATAGAAAACTTTCGAATTATTTTATCAATTTAATTATACAGGATCAAAAACAATTGCATAATTTTCATATATGAATAACTTTTATTGAACGCTGTCATTTTCTCCCAACCTAAAACAATTGACCAATCAAAACGCTGTAACCATGGGAATATGTGTAGGTTCGTAGATTGCAATACGATCGTTAAAAATATAATGAAATTGCCTTAACCTCGCTGCGCTCTGTTATACTTACATTATGTATAGTTTTCAGTCCGAGTGACCCGTACATTATGAGAACCTACCGCCCTCTGTCATACTTACAGTACGTACAGGTTTCAGTCCGACTAATCCGTACATTATGTCAACCTCCCAACCTCTGTTATACATACAGTATGTTCAGTTTTCAGTCCGACTGACCATACATTATGTCAAATAATCGGCCTCTGTTATAATTACAGTATGTACATCTTTCAGTCCACCTGACCCGTACATTATATCAACCTCCCGTTCTCTATTATACTTACAGTGTGTACATATGCCAGTCCCGCATACCCGTACATTATGTCACCAATGGCCTCTGTTATACTTACGGTATGTACAGCTTTCAGTCCGACTGACTTGTACATTTTGCAAACCCCCAAGTCTGTGTTATACTTAGAGTATGTTCAGCTTTCAGTCCGACTGAACCGTTCATTATGACAATCTCCCGGGGTCTGTTATACTTACAGAATGTTGTGATTTCAGTCCGGCTGACCAGTACATTATGTCAAACTCCCGGGCTCTGTTATACTTACAGTATGTACAACTTTCAGTAAGACTGACCCATACATTATGTTAACATAATGCCTCGTGTATATACTTGAAGTATGCACAGCTTTCAGTCCGAATAACCGGTACATTATGTCAACATATCATTCTCTGTTATGCTTACAGTAAGCACAGCTTTCATTTCGACTGACTCGTACATTATATTCACTTCTCGGACTTGTATGTATGTATAGCTTTCAGTCCGAGTGTCCCGTACAATATGTCGTTCTTCCGGCTTCTGCTTTACTTCCAGTATGTAAAGCTTTTAGTCCAACAAACCTGCACATTATGTCATCTTCCCGGCCTCTTTAATACATACAATATGTATTGCTTACAGTCCATCCCCCCAGCACTTTATCTCAGCCATCCGGCATGTTATACTTACAGTATATGAAGTTTCAGTCCACCTGACCCGTACATTATGTCCCATTCTCTGTTAAACTTACAGTGTGTACATCTTTCAGTTCCATTTACCCGTACTTAATGTCAACCCAGACCTCTGTTATACTTGCATTAGGTACAGCTTTCAGTCCGAGTGATCAGTACATTACTTCAACCTCTCGTCCTCTGTTATATTCACCGTATGTTCAGCTTTTAGTCCGAGTGTCCCTGAATTGTGTAAACTTCCCAGCTTCTGTTGTACTCACAGTATGCACAGGTATCAGACCGAATGTACAATTTTAAGTCCAACAAACTTGCACAGTATGTGCAGCTTGCAGTCAATCATGTAGTATATGATACATATATGTGATGTCAATCATGTAGTATATAGTACATTCGTGTGGGGACAATCCTGTAGTTTCTAGTACATACAAATGTGGTCAGTTCTGCAGTATCTTGCGCATACATGTGTGGAAATATTCTGTAGTTTGTAGAACATACATGTGAGGTTAATAATATAGCATCTAACACATATACGTGACGTCAATACTATAGTGTTTAGTACATACCTACTGGACCTCATATGTAAGTACCGGATTATACGTGATTTTCGACAAATATGTGTTTAAGATACTATAGATCTGACCTCACATGTTTGTACGACACACTAAAAGATTGATTGACATCCCAGGCATGTACCAGATACTACAGAATTGTCCTCTATGTATGTACTAAATACTATAGAACTGTCTGCACATTGATGTAACTGATACCACAGGATTGACCTCACATGCATGTAATAAATACTATGGGATTGTCCGCACATGAATACTGAACGATTGACCTCACATGTATACATCGAATACTGCAGGGTTAACCTGACATTTATGCACCAGATCCTACAGGTTTGTCCTCACAGGTATGTACTAAATACTGCAGGAATTTCCCCACATATATGCACGAGCAACTTCTTGATTGACCCCTAATTAATGTATTAGATACTACAAGATTGACCTTACATGTATGTACTAGATACTACATGATTTACATGATATTTATGTACGAGATACTATAGGTTTGTCCTCACGTGTATGTAATAAATACTACAGGATAAACCACACATGTATATACTAGATATTACAGGATTTAGCTCACATGTATATATAAAGTATTGCAGGATTAACCTCACATGCATATACTAGATACAACATAATTATCTATACAAGCATGTACTAGATACTTCAGTATTGGCCTCACATGTAAATACTTGATATTACAGGATTGTCAACACATGTATGAATTAGATACTCATTGACTGATCTTACATGTAATTGCTTGTCACCACAGGTTTGGCCTCATATGTATGTAACAGATACTAGAGGATTGACCTCACATGTATGTACTAGATACTACATGATTGACAACAGATGAATGTGCTTTTTAATACAGGATTATCCTCATATGTATGTAAAATATACTACAGTGTTGACCTCACATGTATGTACTAGATGCTACATGATTGACCTCAAGTGCATGTGCTTGTTACCACAGAATTATACTCATATGTATGTAACATATACTACAGTATTGACCTCACATGTACTAGATACTACAGGATTGTTCACACACGTACGTACAGTAGGCAAGAACGATAAAAAGCAGTTATCCAAGAACGATGTAAGGAGGGTATACAAGACAGATATCAGTAAATATAAAAGAACGATGAAACATAGGTATACAAGAACGATATAAAGAGGGAATTAAGGAGCGATATAAATATACTTGAACGATATAATGCAAGTATACAAGAAGAATGTAAGGCGGGTATGCAAGAACGATATCAGGTTGGCACCAACTCAATAATGAGATATTTCATTTTATTGTGTTCCAGCTTTATCCTTTTTATATCGAAGCTTAACATCTCTTCACGTTTCGTTCTTGTATTGTTGCTTGATATCGTTCTTGACTGCGGTTTTAAATTGCTCTTGAATTCCCTTGTGTTATCTTTCGTGTATAGCTGTTATATATTTTTATTCTAAACCCGTTTCTAATGCTCTTGAATTACCGTTTAAATCGTTCTTATATACCCTCCTGATATAGTTTCTTTATACACATTTGATGTCGTTTTTCTGTACTCATGTATATCATTCGATTACACCATTATTATATAACACTTAAATTCACTCTAGGTATCGTTCCTGTATATCGATAGTACATCGTTGTTTATTTATACCGATTTTATATCGCTCTTGTATACCAGTCTTGAATTGCTCTGGAATCCCGCTTGATATGGTTCTTCTATTCCTGCTACATATCGTTCTTATATATGAGTTTCATATCGTTCTTGAATAGCCGTTTTGGATCTGTCTTCAGTTATTGCTTTATATCGTTCTGGTATACCCGTTTTCTATCGTTCCTCTAGACCGATCTTACATCGTTCTTGTCTTGCTTGGCTTTTGAATTCCTTCTCTTCATATCGTTCTTATATTTTGGGTTCGTGGTTTAGAGAGACTCGTAAGTGAATAAAATATGGCTTTTAGATGTCTATTTGACATTTTTGCCCTACTATAACACTTTACATGAAACACTGTAATATGTACTATATGCGTTTTGTTCCTCTGTCTATTGGTATGTTTATAGAGTTCACAGCTGGCGTTTCCGGTAAATCTCAAATGATCAAACTTTGGGTACCCTTAAATAATTTAACATGCAAGTTTAATGTTACCATATATATAATACTCTGGTATATATAAACTTTCTACGTTGTGTTGTAGGAACATTTGATTGAGCTTTAATACCAACAGATATTTACAAATCGTGCTATGGAAATTGAATGTGTTAACCTTAAGTGGTTAGAATCAACATTTTGATAATTACAAAATCTGCTCCAGATATTTGGACTTGATCTTTTCTATATTGACAAAAAAATGTGTACTTTAATACAGAGATTTGTGCCATTTCTGTATCTAAAGTATGAACCGAATTTAGGTCAAAACTAACAGAGGAAAGGCTTTGCATGCCTGACCTTGTCTATCTTGTGTTTCATGGGTTATATTTGAGTGCATTTGTAATTTAAACTCTGGGTTTTGAAAATACTACATTCTTAAAGATTTTACGATGTAACGTTATATCCTACTTATCAGAATCAGACGGACTTGAACCCTTCACGTTAGTAATGTATTCAATGGCAAATTCGCAACAAAAATAAACGGTAAATTTCACATCAAAGGATGAAATTGCGTGTCAGAAAGTACGACGCGATTGAAGATTAATGTTGGCATTTAAATAAAGGCCCGATAAAATCATACAAACAAACATGAACGTAAACGTGTTTCTTTAAATCCCCAATATTTTACAAATATTTAGACTAGTTAAAGATCAAACAGCGACCTTTTTCAAAATTTTAATTCAGACAGCATGCAAATAAATGTTATTGAAACAAATAACTACAGTTATTTGTGATGTTTTCGTATCAAAAGTCAATCCAAAATTAATGATAATTAAGGATCTGCAAACCTGGTCATAAAAGCAATGCACGTTTTTATAAAAAAAAAACTACGTCGGCTCAAATGCATTGTTGATCTGTAATCGTCCTTGATGTCAATTCTGTGGTATCCAGTACATACATGTAACGTCAATCCTGTAGTATTTAGTGCATACACGTGAGGTCAATCCTGTAGCATCTGATACATACATGCGATGTCATATGTCTTTTTTAATTTGTGGAAAATCCTGTAATGTCTAATAGAAAATATGGGTGGACAGTCCTGTAGTATCTAAGATATATATGTATGGAAAATATGATTGGTATCAATGACATGTTAGTCAATCCTGTAGAATGTACTAGATACATGTATGGACAGTCCTTTAGTATCTCGCCCCCGGCCTCTGTTTTACTTACAGTAAGTAGAGCTTTCAGTACGAGTGACACGTGCATTATGTCAACCTCCCGGCCTCTGTTATACTTACAGTATGTACAACGTTATGTCTGACTTACAGTTACGATAAGTCACCATCCCGGACACTGACACTTACAGTATGTACAGCTTTCGGCTCTAGTAACCCGTACATCTTATACTTACATGATGTGAAGTTTCAGTCCACATGAGCCGTACATTATATAAATCTCACTGCCGCTGTTATGCTTACAGTAAGCGCATCTTTCAGTCCTATTTACCAATACATTAAGTAAACATCCAATGTTAAAGTGGATTGTTCAGATTTAAGTCCAACTGACCCGTACATTGTGTAAACCTCCAAACCTCTGTTATACTTACAGCTTTCAGTCCGACTGACACGTACCATATGTCAACTTTGCGGCCCTGTTATACTTACAGTATGTACAAATTTCAGTAAGATTGACCAGCACATTATGTCAACCTCCTGACCTATATTACACTTACAGTATGCACAACTTTCAGTCCGACTGACCGCAACATTATGTAAACCTCCGGACATCTTATATTTACAGGATGTGAAGTTTCAATCCAAATTACCCGTTCATTATGTCAACCTCCCGGTCTCTGCTTCACTTACAGTATGTACATCTTTCAGTCGACTTACTCTTACATTATGTCAACCCTGGCCTTTGTTATACTTAATGAATGTACAGATTTCAGTCCGAAGGACCAATCCATTATATGAACCTCCAGGCCTCTCTTATACTTACAGTAAGTTCAGATTTCAGTCCGATTGTCCCATACAATATGTCGTTCTAACGGCTTCTGCTTTACTTTCAGTATGTACAGCTTTAAGTTCAACAAACCTGCACACTTTGCCAACCATCCGGCCTCTCTAATACTTACAGTATGTTTAGCTTTCAGTCCGAGTGACCAGTAGATTATGTCAACCCCCAGCAGCTTATACTTACAGAATGTGAAGTTTTAGTATACCTGACCAATACATGATGTCAGCCTCCCGGCGGCTGTTATACTTACAGTATGCACATCTTTCAACCCACCTTAGCCGGACATTATGTCAACCTCCCGGCAGCTGTTATATTTTCAGTATGCACAGCTTTCAGTCCGACCCACCTGTACATTATGTCAAATTCATAACGTCAGCTGTTATATTTTCAGTATGTACAGCTTTCTGTCCGACCCACCGGTACATTATGTCAACCTCTCGGCATCTTATACGTACAGGATATTAAGTTTCAGTAGACCTGACCCATACATTTTGTCAACCTCCAGGCCGCTGTTATACTTACAATATGCACATCTTTCAGTCCAACTGATCCATACACTATGCCAACTTCGAGGCCATTGTAATACTTAAGGATTGTACAGCTTTCAGTCCGAGTGACTGGTTTATTATGTGAACCTACCGGCCTGTGTTATACTTACAATAATCACATCTTTCAGTCCGACGGACCGGAACATTATGTCAAAGTCCCGGCCGCTGTTATATTTTCAGTATGTACAGCTTTTAGTCCGACTCACCGGTACATTATGTCAACCTCTCGGATTATTTTTCTGACAGGATGTGAAGTTTCAGACCATCTGACCCGTACTTTTTTTCATCCTGCCAGTCTCTGTTATACTTACAATATGTTCAGCTTTATGTTCGAGTGATCCGCGCATTATGTCAACCTCCCGGCCTCTTTTATTCTAACAGTATGAACAACTTTTAAGTAAGACTGATCCGTACATTATATCAGCCTCCTGGCCTCTTTTATACTTACAATATGCACATCTTTCAGTCCGACTGAACGGAACATTATGTCAACCAGTCGGCCGCTAATATATTTTTAGTATGTACAGCTTCCAGTCCGTCTCACTGGCATATTATGTCAACAACCAGGCATCTTTTCCTTTCATGATGTGAAGTTTCAGTCCACCTGACCGGAACATTATGTCAACCTCCCGGACACTGTTATACACTGTATATGTATTTTTCAGTCCGTCTTACCCGTGCATTATGTCAACCCTGGCCTCAGTTATATTTACTGTATGTACAGCCTTAAGTCCGACTGACCCGTACATTATGCAAACCTCCCGTCCTCTGTTATTCTTACAGTAAGTTCAGCTTTCAGTTCGAGTGTCATGTACAATATATCGTTCTCCTGGCTTCTGATTTACCTACAGTATGAATAGCTTTAAGCCAAACAAACCTGCACATATTTGCCAACTTCCCGGCCTCTGATTTACCCACAGTATGCATATCTTTCAGTCCGACTGACCGGAACAGTATGTCAACCTCCCGGCCGCTGTTATATTTTTAGTATGTACAGCTTTCAGTCGGTCTCACCGGCATATTTCGTCAACCACCAGGCATCTTATTCTTACAGGATGTGAAGTTTCAGTCCAGGTTATACTTACAGTATGAACATCTTTAAGTCTATCTTACACGTACATTATGTCAACCGTGGCCTCTGTTATACTTAGAGTAAGTTCATCTTTTAGTCGACTGACCCGTCCAATATGTCATTATCCCGGATTTGCTTTACTGTTTGTAGATCTTTCAGTCCGACTGACCGGAAAATTATGTCAAACTCCTGGACCCTGTTGTACTCGCACTATGTACAGCTTTCATTCCGACTCACTGGCACATTAGGTCAACCTGCCGGCAGCTTTTACTTACATGATGTGAAGTTTTAGTATACCTGACGCGTACATGATGTCAACATCCAGGTCGCTGTTATATGTTCAGTATGTACAGCTTTCAGTCCGACCCACCGGTACATTATGTCAACCTCTCGGCATCTTATACTTACAGGATGTGAAGCTTCAGTAGACCTGACACGTACATAATGTCAACCTACAGGCGGTTGTTATACTTACAATATGCACATCTTTCAGTCTGACTTATCCTTACATTATGCCATCTTCCAGGCCATTGTAATACTTAAGGATTGTACAGCTTTCAGTCCGAGTGACTGGTTCATTATGTGTACCTACCGGACTCTGTTATACTTACAATATGCACATCTTTCAGCCCGACGGACGGAAAATTTTGTCAACGTCCCGGCCGCTGTTATATTTTCAGTATGCACATCTTTCAGTCCGACTTACCCGTACATTATGTCAATGTCCGAGGAACTTTTATACTTAAGGTTTTTACATCTGTCAGTCCGACTGACTGGTACATTATGTAAAAATCTAGGCTTATGTTATACTTACAGTATGTTCAGCTTTCAGTCCGATTGACTTGTACATTATGTAAAAACTAAGCCTATGTTATACTTACAGTATGTTCGTCTTTCAGTCCGACTGACCCGTACATTATTACGTCAACCTCACAGAGTCGGTTATATTTACAGTATGTTCATCTTTCATTTCGACTGACCCTTACATTATGTTAACCTCCCAGAGTCTGTTATATTTACAGTATATACAACTTTCAGATAGACTGACCCGCACATTATGTCAACGTCCGGGCCTCTGTTATACTTACAATATGCACATCTTTCAGTCCGACTGATCGGCACATTATGTCAACCTCCCGGATACTGTTATACTCACAGTATATGCATTTTTCAGTCCGTCTTACCCGTGCATTATGTCAACCCTGGCCTCAGTTATATTTACTGTATGTACAGCCTTAAGTCCGACTGACCCGTACATTATGTAAAACTCCCGTCCTCTGTTATACTTACAGTAAGTTCAGCTTTCTGTCCGAGTGTCATGTACAATATATCATTCTCCTGGCTTCTGATTTACCTACAGTATGAAGAGCTTAAGCCCAAACAAACCTGCACATATTTGCCAACTTCCCGGCCTCTGATTTACAGACAGTATGCACAGCTTTCATTCCGACTCACCGGAACATTAGGTCAACTTACCGGCAGCTTATACTTACAGGATGTGAAGTTTTAGTATACCTCACCCGTACATGATGTCAACCTCCCGGCCGCTGTTATATTTTCAGTATGCACAGTGTTCAGTCCGACACACCGGTGCATTATATCAACCACCAGGCATCTTTTCCTTTCATGATGTGAAGTTTCAGTCCACCTGACCCGTACATTATGTCAACCTGTCGGTCTCTGTTAATTTTACAGTATGTACATCTTTAAGTCCTTCTTACCCGTACATTATGTCCACCGTGGCCTCTGTTATACTTACTGTATGTACAGCTTTCAGTCGGACTGACGAGTACATTATGTAAACCTCCAGGCCTCTGTTTTACTTACAGTAAGTTCAGCTTTCAGCCGATTGCCCCGTACGATATGTCGTTCTAACGGCTTCTGCTTACAGTATGTGCAGCTTTAAGTCCAACAAACCTGGACATTTTGCCAACCTCCCGGCCTCTCTAATACTTGCAGTATGTTCAGCTTTCATTCCGAGTGACCAGTACATTATGTCAACCTCCCGGCCTCTGTTATACTTAGAGTATGTACAACTTTCTATCCGACCGACCCGTACATTATGTCAACCTCCCAGCAGCTGTTATACTTACAGTACGTACAGCTTTCAGTCCGACTCACTGGCACATTAGGTTAACCTCCCGGCAGCTTATACTTACAGGATATTAAGTTTCAGTAGACCTGACCCGTACATTATGTCAACATCCAGGCCGATGTTATACTTACGTTATGCACATCTTTCAGTCAGACTTATCCATACATTATGCCAACTTCCAGGCCATTGTAATACTTAAGGATTGTACAGCTTTCAGTCCGAGTGACTGGTTCATTATGTGAACCTGCCGGTCTCTGTTAGACTTACAATATGCACATCTTTCAGTCCGACGGACCGGAACATTATGTCGACGTCGCGGCCGCTGTTATATTTTCAGTATGTACAGATTTTAGTCCGACACACCGGTGCATTATGTTAACCTCTCGGATTCTTTTACTTACAGGATGTGAAGTTTCAGTCCATCTGACCCGTACATTATGTCAACCTGCCATTCTCTGTTATACTTACAATATGTACAGCTTTATGTCCAAGTGATCCGTGCATTATGTCAACCTCCTGGCCTCTTTTATTCCAACAGTATGAACAATTTTTAGGTAACACTGATCCGTACATTATATCAACCTCCTGGCCTCTGTTATACTTACAATATGCACATCTTTCAGTCCGACTGACCTGAACATTATGTCAAACACCCGGACGCTGTTATACTCGCACTATGTACAGCTTTCAGTCCGACTCACTGGCACATTAGGTCAACCTCCCGGCAACTTATTCTTAGAAGATGTGAAGTTTCAGTCAATGTTATACTTACAGTATGTACATCATTAAGTCCGTCTTACACGTACATTATGTCATTATCCCGGCTTTTGCTTTACAGTATGTAGATCTTTCAGTCCGACTGTACGGAACATTATGTCAAACTCCCGGCCGCTGTTATACTTGCACTATGTACAGTTTTCAGTTTGACTTACTGGCACATTATGTCAACCTGCCAGCATCTTATACTTACAAGAACTTAAGTTTTAGTATACCATACCCGTACATGATGTCAACGTCGTGGCCTCTGTTATAATTATAGTATGCACATCTTTCAGTCCGACTTACCCGTATATTATGTCAACCGTGGCCTCTGCTATACTTTATGTATGTACAGCTTTCTGTCGGACTGACCCGTACAATACGTAAACCTCCAGGCCTCTGTCATACTTACAGTATTAACCTCGCAGGTTTGTATTTGATACTATAGGATTGACCTCACTTGTATGTACCAGATATTACATGATTGAAAGCACATGTATGTGGTCGATACTGCAGGATTTACCTCAGATGCGTGTACTAGATACTACAATATTGCCCTCACATGTATTTAGTAGATACTAAGGGATTGTCCATAAAGTATATACAATATAATACAGGGTTGAACTCATATGAAATACCAGATACTACATCATTGTCCAATTATATATGTACTTCATACTACAGGATAGACCTCACATATATGTGCTTGACCTCGTATGTATGCACCAGATTCCACTAAATTGACATGTTCTTATACTTCTTGATTGACCTCACATGTAAGTACCAGATACCAGTACAGTATTGACTTCACACGTATTTACTATATACCAAATGATTAACCACACATGTAAGTACCAGGTATTACAGAATTGACTTCATATGTATGTACTGCAAAACTATAGATATTCCCTCACATGTATGAACTAGATCCTACAGGTTGACCACACATGTATGTACTTGATGCCAGGATTAACCTAGCATGCATGTACTAGATACTACAGGTTTTTCCTAACTTGTATGTACTAAAAACTGCAGGATTAACCTCGAATGCTTGTACTGGATAATACAGAATTGACATAACATGTATATACTAGACACTACAAGAAGGAAATGACACGTATGTGCTTGATATTACAGGATTAAGCTTACATGTATGTACTAGGTATTACATGATTGACCTCACATGTGTGTACTATATACTACAGAATGACCTCACAGGTATTTATTAGATATTACTGCTTTAACATCACTTTTAAGTATTATTTACTATTGTATTGACCTTACATGTAAGTACCAGATACTACAGGATTGTCCACACATATATGTACTAGATGATACAGGATTGTCGTTACATATATTTAGTAGATACTACATGAATGATCTCAAATGTATGTATTAGATACAACTTGTTTGACGTAAAATGTATGTAATAGATAATACATGATTGTCCAAATATGTATGTAAAAGATACTACATGATTGACCTTAAGTGAATGTACTAGATACTACAGTATTGAAAGCAAATCAATATACTTCATACTAAAGGATTAACCTCGCATGTATGTTATTGATATTACAGGATTGACCGCACATTTATGTATATGACACTATAGGGTTTCACTCACATGCACGCATAAGATACTACAGGATTGACCTCACATGTATGTACAAGCTACTACTGGATTGACCTCACATTTAAGTTTTAGGTACTGCATAAATGACCTCACATGAATGTACTTCACACCAGTTGATTGACCTTAACTGTATGTAATAGATACTAAATGATTGTACTCGCAAGTATGGAGTAGATACTAAAGGATTTTCGACACATGTAAGCACAATATACCTCTGGATTGACCTTAAATTTATGTGGCTGATACTACAGTTTTGACCTCACATTTATGTACTAAACACTTAAGGATTGAAATCACAGGAATGTGCTTCCTACTACAAGTTTGACCTCCCATGTATGTAATAGATACTACAACATTGAGCTCACATGCATGTTCTATGTACGTTTGGATTGACCTAAAGTGTACATACCAGATGCTAAACTGTATGTGCTTGATACTCCAAGATAGACCTCGCATGCATGTACTAGAAACTACAAGATTCCCCACACATGTGTGTAGAAAATACTACAGAATTGACCTCACATGTACGTACTAGATAGTAGAGGATTTTTAACAGATGTATGTGCTAGATACTACAGGATTGTCCTAACATGTATGTAGTATGTAGTAGATACTAAAGAATTTTATACACATGCATGCACCATATAGCACATGATTGACCTCAAATTTATGTTCTTGATACTACAGGATTAGCCTCGCATGTATGTACTAGATACTACATGATTTACATCACATGTATGTACTTTATATTACAGGATTGACTTCACATGTATATACTATACACTACAGGATTGAAAGCACATGTTTGAACATCTCAAATATCGTTTTTATTTTAATTAGACGATCAACAATCCAGTGATAAATTTAGTTTGCATGATCATTTTAACATGTGATTACATGTTCGACAACGAGACTATTTGCATATCATTAGCTACAAATGTGCTGTTATTTATTTAATGCGTTTTGGTTTCAAGCGAAGACAGTGAAAATGTATCGTGACCGCAAAATGCTGCTTCGCAGTCGGTTATTGCTTCAAACATTTATATAGACTGAATTCAGAACAATAAACATATTTTGCAGGGTACTTTGCACCCAATACACTTGCTTGGGTGATAAATTATTTGCTAAACGTACACTTAACAACAATCTGTCATAGTTTGGCGAAAAATATATATATATATTCTCTTGAAATAATCCAGTTCCGTTTGTTCTTCTGTTCTTGTTCGATTCTTGCGTTTTGTAATATTGTTTTTCCACCCCCATTTCTGTTCGTGTATATTTAATGCGATGTATGCGTTGCATTAGTAAGTAGGAGGTCTAGCCCGTTCAGGATCTTTAATACTGTGCGTTGTAAAATAACATAAAACAATGCCTGCAAATGTAAGTAGTTATTTTTTTTATTTAATGCTTTTTGGTTTCATGCAGCTGGATATCTCTTCAAACCATTGTATTTGTGTCTATGTTATGTTTGTATTATGTTATTGAGGTCTCTAACCTAAAATTGACCTTTTATCGTATCGCACTTGTTGACAAAACAAATACATCTTTGATCTTTACAAGATGAGAATTTGTCCCTCTATTGTAAAGCACACCTGTCCTTATTATTAAGAGTTCATGTCTGTCTGATCCTGAGAAATAGAGGATCACTTTATATCACGAATTCTTTAAGATTGTTGTGTTTAAATCCAGACAGTTAAGTTTACAAATGCACTCGTATATAACCTTTTGGAACAAAAGATTAACACGCCCTTCCTTTCATCCCTTTGAAACGTGCTCAAATACGATACGTTTAGGCTCTTTTTGTCAATTTCGTCCTAAGTTCATGTCGTACTTTTGTACGCAAACATCACAATGACCTGTATTTATTTATTTTAGTACAGATTTCATTTTGTGTCAATTTTGAATTTGAACATAGCCAAATGAGTTTTTTAAACACGATTTTAAATATGGCCAAGTCAGAACTATCGATATGTAAGCGACACAGTTTTATCTTTTTTCTTCTAACTATTATAGATTTAAAATTCTAAGTACATAGCCTTGTCCAAAAATAACGATAATGGATTGACCGTAACAATGAACACTGCAACCAAATACAACTTTGCAAACTGGTTAATCGAAGACAGACATTGTGAAGGTTAGACAAAATAATATACGTACATTTTAACATCTTAACATATATGGAGACAACGGCGTTCAATCTAAAAATACGGATAATGAAAACCAGGAATTGAACAACTTGATACCTTAACATATAGCTTTACCAAGGACTTATCGGTAGTAATTGATAGCAATGCGAGAAATTTACAAATGCATGTCCCTTACCAATTGGTTTACACGAGAATGTCATTAAGAAGGGTAGTGTAGTCAACAAAAGGACAATTATAATCAGTATCTCAACATGTAGGATAACCAATGACTTATTGCCAGAAAAAAAATAACAAGAACAATGGACAGTTTGATATTAATCTTAGACTAACAGTCTGACCATGGGTACGAAGAAAACAATGCGCTCATATGTTGTCGGCTTTATCCCTACGTAAACGATTGATTTCCAATTTCAACGGAAGATAGTCAAAAGAATTAGCATGCATATATGTATCAATCGTATGAAACGAGGACTACCACTATCTGTTTATACGTTCTTGTAAAACATTTTCATATCGTAATTGTACATTTCCTTGACATTTTTCTTGTAAACCCTTTGTTCGTTCTGCTTTATCGGTTTATCTTGCACTCGAATTTCCATTTGGTATGGCTCTTGTCTATCCGCCGTTATATATTTGTCTGACATATCCGTTTGGTATTCATCTTGATTACCGCTTATATCGTCCTTGTGTACTACCTGATATCTTTCTTGTTTACCGGTTTTATATATTTCGTCTATACCCGCTCATTTCTATCCATTTAATGTTTTTTACTGTTCGTTTACTTCGCATTAATCGTTATTTTCCTCTATACCGTTCGAGTATATACTCTATGAAGCTTAACTTTATTGTCGATCTATATCATTTACTTACATTTTTGTGTATACCGGTTGATATCGTTCTGGTACATCGCTTAAGCTCATTGTGTTTACACGCTTTCTATATCGTTATCACATAACATCTTAATATTTCTCGTATATTATTGCTTATATCGTTCACATAAACCTTCTTATATCGTTCATGGCACGTGTAAACCCTGTTTTATAATTCGTACATACGCGATATCGATTTCGAATACCTGATCCATATGGCCGTGCTGACATTCTATACATCGTTCTTGTATATTAAAGTTATAACGTCCGTGCTTTATACTGTCTCTGATTGCATGTTGTATATCTTTCTTGTCATATCAGCTTCAGATTGCGTTTGAATACGATCATTCTAAACTATTTTTGTCTTGTATACCCAATAAATAACGTCCGTTTTTAATCCTCCCAGAACGTTTTTGTCTCTCAGATAATTATTGTTTGTGTATGCCTGCTCGTTTATACTCGCTTCAGATATTGCTTGTGTTCGCCCATATTATCTTTCTTCTCTAACCGCTTTACATCATTCAGGTATACCCGCCTGATATTATTCTTGTATTCCCGCCTTATATCATTCTTGTATACCCGCTTTGCATCACTCTTGGTCACCTGCTTGATATCACTCTTGTATAGTCCTTTTTATCGCTCGTGTAGGCCAGCATGTTATCGTTTTGGTATACAAGTTTTACATCGTTCCTGTATGTCGTTTTGAAATAGTTCGTGTACACTCCTTTGATATCGTTCTTGTACACCGGCTTTGTAGCGCTCTTGTATCGTCAATGTAAATCTCGAACAAAGCATGATGTCTGACGATTAAGTTTAGTTCGAATTTTTACACAGAATTTATGCGATTTCATCACAATTCTTGGACTATTCATTTAATAGATTAAACATGTTATATTAATTGCATTCGATAATATTTCAGTACATTTTTTAATACACGCAAAATAGTTTGTAAAGATAATCAAAAGACCCCGAGTGATGTGATACACTTTCAAAAAAGGCAAATACACATTTTCATTTCAGTTCTTTATATCACCTTTAAAATCTGTTCTCTGTTAAATTTACAATAATCGAACAAAACGTGTCTCCAGATGAACTAGATAATGATTGGTAATTATTTTCGTTTCAATAACCTAAGTGAATAGTTTATTTGCGTATTCCTTTGAAGTGTATTTATTTCTCGTGAACGTATTAATGGTGCACACTTTCAAAAAAGCCAGTTCGTAACAATGTTATAAATAAATCAAACACTCCTGATGGCTGTGTCTGTATTGATAGTCCGTATTACTGACAAGTCTAACAATACTGGCACTAAATACACTCCAAGTACTGAACGATTTTAACACATTTTGTTTAACTTTGTTTACCGAAATATTATTGTATTTATGTTGGGATATCTCATATATCGTTTTTTTTTTATAATATTATCAATAATCAAGTGATAAGTTGAGTAAGTGTGATCATTTAAACATATGAAAACATGTTCAGCCGTCTTCATTGCCGAGGGTTAATTTTTTGAAACAGATATATTTAATCATATATTTATGTCTATAACGAGACTATTTGCACATCACTTAACTACAAATTTTCTGTTATTCATTTAATGTTATTTGGTATAATGCGAACACATCGAAACTTAATCGTGACAACAAAATGGCGGTTTTCAGCAGGTTATCGCTTCAAACATGTTTATTCCACAAAGATTTTCAATTTATATAGACACCTAGTTTTTTTTATAGTGTACTATAGTGTACGAAAAATATTAGAATTCACTTGAAATAATCCACTTCCGTTTGTTCTTCTTTTCTTGTTCGATTCTTACGTTTTCTTGCGTTTTTGTAGTATCGTTCAGCCACCTTCTTTTGTTCTTGTATTTTTAATGCGATGTATGTATTACATTAGTAGGAGGATGTCTAGCTCTTTCTCGATCTTTAATAGTGTGTGTTGTAAAATAACATAAGACAATACCTGTACATGTAAGTAGTTATTATGTGCCGGTAGAGGTGAGAGAAGTTTGGTCACTAACAGCGCAGCGTTAACATAGCTTATGGTAGGAAACTTCGTTAATTTATACTCGTTAAGGTTCATGTTAATATTGTTGAGTTGTCTTTGAAAGTTTGGATCACTGCAATACTAATAGCTTTTGGTTATTTTTATCAAAATAATGCATTTTGTTGCTGTGGTCCAGGGATTTACCCAAACGGGTGACAATTCCGTATTTATGTCTGGAAATATGTAGATAATCCGATATTTATTCACAAAATGGAAGTTGCTGAAATGCTAAACGGGACTTTCCAATATAACGTTTTGACGTTTAATGTATTTCGGTTGGTCGGCTATCTGCTAAATAGTTATGTGAATGGTCAGTTCCTATAACAAAAACTAAAACGAACCTCTACGAGTAGCAGTTTGTAGAAATGGGTGACAGTAAACAATCGGGGTGACGGTGAAATTTTTCATTTGGGTGACGGTGATGTGAGTTATATTTGGTGACGGTGATGGTACCTATGGTTGAAGGTGGAGTTCACAATACTCTTAAATAAAGTTGGTTATAAATAATAAAGTGAAAGTTATTGACTATTAGTGTAAGTATATTTTATTAGTAATGTTGGGGGACAGTCACAAGTCACAGTTTTACGTGATTCGTCTTGCTTGGAAGTAAATGTGTGCAAAGATGTGTTACTTCCTTGTTGTGTTAAAATATTGTGTTACAGGCGTATAGAAGTCCTTCTATAGCAGAACTAACAAAATATGGCGTGTTTAATGGTATGTTTTATAAAATGTTTATTGACTGTTTTTAATGTCGTTACTACGTAAAAGCAAATTAATGCAGGAGACTACGTTGGCGAGTTGTTAAGGCAGTCAGTCTCTATTGATCATGTTTTTTTAAACAATAAGAATGCGAAATCGAGTCTCACTGCAGTTTACTCCGGATTGAGGTTTTCTATCCAATGATGATAGACGCCGTGATATAGTTAAAACGATGCCGAAACTGACCTTAAGCAGCATTCAAACAGAAAACAAATCTATTGTTTCATGCAGGTAATAAATAAGAACAATTCCTGATAAAGATTCATATTGGCAGAATAGATTATATAACAGTTTCCACAAATAATGCACAACAATCCAACCAAGTGTAACTGCAATAACCTTTATTAGTGCATTTCAGATCCTGATGTAACTATAATTTTTATCTCAAAAATACATACCTTCATCAATCACCAAGGAAAACTACTGCAATTACATGATTGTTGATAAATGAATATATTATTGGTTGCACATAATCCCACATTAAATATATTTACAAATGAAAGGAATGAAATATTCACACAAGTACAATTATATCTTCTTTATATGCACACTGTCAATCTATCGCAGTTGCCAATTGTTGCTATCAAAAGTATTCGTATTAGACTTTCCATTGTCTGTACAACGTTGTCATGGGAATCACTATTCTGGAAATCGATATTCCTGTTTGTCTTAATTTGTAAACCTGCAAAAAGCTAATTGCATCAATAACCAAATCGCCGTTTAAAATAATCGTAACGTGTGTCGTTCGTAAAGGACGACCGGAGCAAGTGCATTATAATACACAATTTAGAAACATAAAACTTAGGATTGTTTGTGTATATATTCCCCGGAGATTACTACAGCACGTGTGGAGCACATGTATTCTTCGTTAGCGATTGCATTCGGGGAAGTGTTATAATGTTTAACTATCAGTTTTCAGTTTCGTTCCCATGTGTTGTGTTTTCTTTGGATACTTTGACTCCATTTCTTGTTTATCAGTGATACAGCAAAAAATATTGCGGAGGGTAATGAAACAAAAACGAATGATTTTTAGTCTTGGTTATAATATTACATTACTATCTCTTAATAATTCAAAGTAATATTAACGTGTATGTATTTTCGCCGATATGAGACAGCCTCTTGAAACGATGCAGTGAGTGTATATATACACTTTAATAACAATGATATTCATAGGTCCGCTTGTGTGTTTGTTAGCTTTTCGTGAGCAAACGAGGAAGCGTGTGATTAGAGCCGATAAAACTCTCTTTGAACAAAGAGCTGACATCTACGAATACAAAACAGACTAAAACAAATAGTAAAAAAAATCGATCGAACAACAAGAGACAAAAGTCAAGGGGCAGTTACATATTCGGATATAGAAAAACGCAACACAAAACACAAAAACACAAAAACACAGACACTAAAACTTTCACGACTGATAATGAATCAATATGTAACTGCAATTTAGTTTATATTTTTATTTATAATCCCAAATCGATGCCCCGAACAGCTAACAAAATAAGGACAAACAGTTTGTTGTCGTGGAGTGCATTTTGTATAACAACATTGAAACTTAAAAGGTATTTCTCTAATTGATGATCAGTGTAAACACGTTTACATTAACCTACAACTCACTATAGAACCAAAAGCAATAAAATAGACCTAAGAATGTTGTGTAACTAGGTAATTAAATTATTCCTTTTCAAAAACAGAGAAACCGGAAAAAAGCTAGTGTTTTACGAGCTTGGATAGCGATGCAAATGGGTCATTATAACTGGCATCAAATCAAAATATAACTGTTATTCTCAAAATCAGCTTCAAGTTTGTACGTAATAAATATTTAAAGTCAGTCGTTATGTTAAAGTAGCAAAAGGCCCGAAAACTATCAAAAGCGGAAGGTCTATGGGCAATTACACATTACACACTCACATACAAGCTGAAGCGAATACCAAAGATATAAAAAACAAAAACGTAAAGTGTGTTATATGAACCCAATGAAAACATAGGCGAACTTAGGTTCTGAAAACTGCAGTCGAGCTACTAACTCTCATGTCAATCAAAAAGTCTAATTCAGGAATAGAAAAGAAATCCAAACTCTACATTTACTGGCACATCTTGTGAAAATAAATACCGTTTTTAAGATTTAATCGTGTACGCCTTGTCTAAATTTTTGCAACAATATATTTGTTTATACATACACGGACAATACATGTGTCACTGATCACAGATCTTTACATCATCCGGTGTTTTTCTGCCTTTTCTTGAAACTGGATTTATATTGGGTAACACACTAATGTAAAAAATGCATTTATACATTTATGGGTAATGTCTTGTAAAATACCTTTCACTCTCCAATCCCCTGTCGTAAGTGTGCAACTTTCCACATAAAAACACATAACTGTAAAGGTATATGTTTATAATTGTCTACAGTGATACTTGATGTCTTACGCATTATTTATGCGATTTCATTACTATTGTATTGGCTATTCATTTAAGGTAGCTATTTCGTAACAATTTTATAGATAAATCAAATAACCATTATGACTGTGTCTGTGTGAATATTCCGTATTCCTAGCCAGTCTAACAATAGCATGTAATAATGTCACTAAATACAATACAATAACCTAACTTAGAAAACTGAAACGATGTTATCACATTTTGTTTAACTTTGCCTCGAATAACATTATTGTTTTAATTAGAGGATCAATAATGCTATAGTAAATTGAGTAAGTATTATCATTTTGACACAAAATTACTAGTTAAACTGTTTTTATTGCCGAGGTTAATTTTTAGAAACGAATATATATATATAAACATACATTTATGTCCATATCACTTGTAAAGTGCTTACGTACAACGCATAGATATTTTTGTGTTTGATTCCGAACGTTTTCACAAAATACAAATATCTGTTAACAGCCGTACAAAAATAAAAATGTGTGTTTGAATATTGTTTAACGCCACTTTTAGCAATTTTTCAGCCGAAGTAGACGGAGAAAACCCCCGACTTTCGGTAGGAAACTGGCAATCCTTGTGAACACTTGACTTGAGTACACCCTGCCTGCAGAGAGAATCGAACCCGCTATCTCGGTGTTGACAGAACACTTGATTTTTAAATAAAAGAAATAATTGTAATGCGTTGTGGCAGTCGCATTTTGCCTGGTAGAACGGAGAAAAAGTCCCTGAGAGAAATTATTTGAGTGATACAACAGCAATGCCTTTGTAACAAACCAATTTTAACTGAGTTAACGGAAACAATGTCTGTAACAAATAAAATATGTCTGTGACCAACTTGTTGTATGACGGAATGTTTGCAGTCTTTTGCAGACATTTTTGAATTCATTTGCAGTCAATCAAGGGCCGTGACTTACGAATAAAATGCAACAGGTTTCGGCAGTCGTTTTTACAGGCAATAGTGCAAACTGTTATAAAGTCTTTCCTAAGATCATATTTGATTTTATAACAAAATAATCGTGACGACAAAATGCTGGCTCGTAGCAGGTTATCTTTTCTAACATGTTTATTCGAAAAAAGATTTTAAATTTATCTAACGGAATTCGGATTTGCTAACATTATTTTAGGTACTTGATTGAATGCTTAATTAGTTGCTAAACGTACACTAGACATTAATCTGCCATAGTTGAACGAAAAATGGAATTATGTAAATGTGCACACATATGTGAGGTTTCCTCGTTGTGTTTCGTTGTATTTAAAACAGATATTGTGTTACAACATGTACAAGTCTCTATTGCAGACCCTACAAAACATGGCAAATGCAATGATATGTTTTGTAAAATGCATATTAACAGTTTTTAATCACGTTATAATCTAAAAGCAAATTTATTCAGGGTACTCGTGGCCGAGTAGTATTTAAGGCAGTTAGTCTACTACGGATCACGTTGCCTGAAACACCGAGTGGGCGCAGTCGAGTATCATTGTTGTCAGGGTGTATTTGACTCCAATCTCAATTGACACTGATAACCAGTTTTCTTACCAATGATAAGGGTTTACTCCGACGGCGGATTTCTAACTGGTAATGCTGGAAGCCTCAATATGCCTAAAAAGGCTGAAAGTGATCGCAAGGAGCATTAAAAACAATTTTTCCATGAATGTAATAAATAAGAATACTTTCTGATAAAACTGATAGACTTAGATGTAGGCGGAATGGATTATATAACAGTTTGCACACATAATTACAAATCTAGACTGAAACGAAGCGGTATTACTATGAAAGTGTGATTCCTTCATTAATATTTAGATGCAGCAAATCAATTTCAAATCTTAAAATCATTTGTGTCTATTATCTGACATTAGGCACCTGGCAGATTTTTTTGTATAACTGTGGTAACATTTATTAGTGTCTTTTAGGTCCTGATGTAACTATATTTTTTCTTAAAAATACATACCTTCAATATCATAAAGGTAAACTACAAGTATTTGCATGTTTGTTGCTAAATCCATATATTATTGGTTGCACATTATTCCGCATAAATAATATTTACAAATCTAAGGAATGAAATTTTCACTCAGCACAATTATATCCTCTTTATAAGTGCACTGCCAGTCTATCGCAGTTGCCAGTTGATATCATCAAAAATATCCATATTAGACTTTCCATTGTATGTATAGCGTTGTCATGGGAATCACTAATATGGAAGATACTATTCCCTTTCTTCTAAATTTATTAACCTGAAAAATGCAGCCCTTTATATACTACTCAAGATGCATAATACATTATATAATGTATTTGTATCAATGACCATATCGCCGTTTAAAATAATCATAACGCGTGTCGTTAGTAAATGACAATATCTGCGAGTGCATCGTAATACACAAATTTGGCAAAATAAAACTTAGAGTAGTAGCAGGCTGATATATTCACCCGAGATTGTTACAGCTCCAGTGGAGAACTTGTATTATTAGTTAACGACTGCCCTCTGGCGATTGGGGGGGTTAGACTGTTAAACTATTATGGGGAAGTACAAATAATTAGCATGCCTCCAGCAATAGCAGATTTCAACTGTAAACTTGTATACAGCTACAAATATTGCGAAAAGTAGTGTAAAACTTCATTTAAATGAAAACGAACAAAATCAATATTTTAGTCTTGGTTATAATGTAACAATACTGTCTCTACATAATTAAAATAATAGTATCGTGTATGCATTTTCGATTGTATTAGACAGCTACTTGAAATGACATCACACATGAATGCAGGTGCGAAACTAGGTATAATTCATACAACATATTTTGGACAGGCTTACACTTTCACGACTTATAATGAATTAATATATAACTCCACTTAGTTCACATTTGTATTTAAAACCCCTAATCGATAAACAAAACAGCTGACAGCATAATGACAAGCAGTTTGTTTTCGAGGGGAGCATTTTTTAAAACAACATCGAAACGTATTTTTCTAATTGATGCTCATTGTAAATACGTTTAAAATAACCTATAACTCGCAGTAGAAACAAAAGCAATAAAATCGATTTTTTTCTTGCAATGACATAACGAACAAACTAAATACAGTTGTTCTGGGGAAGTACAAATAATTAGCATGCCTCCAGGAATAGCAGATTTCAATTAATGTTTGACGTATTTAAACATTTGGAAATGCCAAACAATGCCTCTGACATATTATGTTGACCAAATGTAATGTATCTTTGGCAAAATATACGTTTCGAAAATAACATATACACATTAAATATTAAATTTTCATTTATTAATATCACGATTTAAAAATTACGTGTATTCATTGAGTGTTCTGGTATAGTCATCGAAGCGAAAATTTAACTGGACTAACAATCAAAATCAAGGTCAATGACTCACTGCGATAAAAAAATTTAAATATTTGTTCCATAAGATAAAAATAGACCTAATAATGTTCTGTATCTAGGCAGTTCAATAATTCCTTTCAAACTGACTGAAGCCATGAGAAAAATAATAATCTTCCACGAGTTTGGATAGCCAAGAAAATGGGTTATAATAACTGACATCAAACCAAAATATGACTGTTATGTACACAATCAGCTTCGGGTTTGTATGTAATAAATACTAAAAGTTATTCCTTGATTTCAAGGGGCATAGGGCCCGAAAGATAAGTGAGAGCGGAAGGTCTATGGGTAATTACATTCAAAAGAGAAAAAACACCCGAATTCTCAAAATACATGTCTGATGTAATTTGAGAGATGAATTTTTGATAAATATTAAGTCATTGTCACGACCAACTAATACACTTGTATTTAAGACTCCATACTTTAGCAATTGAATACGTAATTGTATCTCTGTTTTTTTCCATCTACCTCAGAATATGTTTTGTTTATCGATCGAAACATTGAGTACATTATGATCTGGCTCAGACACATTGTCCTTTCCTAGATTTCGTGTTTGAACTATTCAATTGCTGTAGTTAAACAACACGTTCAGTTCTAAATAGAGTTTGTAAAATACTTACTTTGAGATGGTGATGTTAAAAGCAGTTCTTACATTATTGACCTGAAATATAAAGAGCTCTCTGATATCCAAATTTGGTGTGAAACCATTAAGCAGTCAAATAGGTGACGTGAAAGTTGATTGTTTGATGGTGTTTAACGCCACTTTCATCAATTTTTCATCTATATCATGACGTCCAGTTTTTATTGGGCAGGAAGCCGGAGTACCGGCAGAAAACCCACGACCTGCGGTAGGAAAACTGGCAATCCTTGTCAATTAAGATTGAAGTCGAGTACACCCTGCCTGCAGTGAGAATCGAACCCGCAATCTCAGTGTTGACAGACCGCGTGATCAATAGTAGACGAACTACCTTGACCACTCGGCCACCGAGGCCCCAGCGTGAAAGTTGAGCTCCAAATATGAATTTGAATATATAATATAGCATCACTCACAAACTCTTCACTAGCAGTATTGATAAGAATAAAGTAGACTGCATAACATGTGCAGACATATAAGACAATTCGCAGTTGGTTCAGTTTGAGCGAATTCACAACAGCCTATTCACATGACTGTACATACCAGCTGCAGTATTTTTCTGGTTGACAATTGAGACTAATAGCCAATGACTGCAATGATGTGATTAAAACATGATGCGTCAGACATCAATCAATCATCAATCAATCTTTTCTCTGACACTGATTTTATGTAGGTCACGTACATATTTTGTCTTTCATAGACATATTTTCTGTTGAATTAGTCGAAATGTGTGTGTCAAAAAATGTGTCAGAGACATTTTATCATTGCATTAGACAAAATGCGACGGTCAGAACGCCTGGTAATTATAAATTTTATGTATTAATTCTGATCAATACAAATTTTTGGTATATTGTTTTGTTGATGAAAATGTTCCGAATAAAACCCCAAAATATCTATTTGTATATTGTACGTACGCGCACTTGACGAATACAAACGGACTTTTATGTTTAAAAGATATATGTGTTACTAAAAAATAACTTTCATCCACGACGAATCCTGAAAATGTTAGAATTTTCTTTAAATGTGATAATTATGTAATAGAATTTGCAAATGGCTTATTTACACATCTTATGAAAAAAGTACAAGACATAATACCAGCGTTTCTTTTCTACTATACACTCACCGATCAAAAACATTGTACGTCACTATCCGGTGTTTTCCTCGATTATCCATTGGACGTCACCATCCTGTGTTTTCCTCAATTATCTAGAAATTGTTATTAGATAATATAACAATGTAATACATACATTTAAAGTTTTGGAGTTATAGATCTCGTCTTGTTATATAACTTGCCCACACCGACTACCACTTCGTAACTTTGGAACTTTCTACAGACAAAACACTCATATGTAAAGGTGTATTTTCTAATTGTTTACACGCTATATAGATAATTAAAAGTAGTTCAGATAAAAGCTTTTTTAAAAGATCTGCCTGTTTGAAGCTAGGAACCGGTATCCTTCAATCGCATGTAACTCGCGTGTGCCGTTTGCTCTTAATCGTACAATAGCAAGTCAAGAAAGAAACATAATAATCATGTGAAGTAAATGACTCCCTTTGAAGAGTAACTATAACTTAAGTAGAATATGATTAAAGCGTTTTGCATTATCACAATATCTATCGTCAAAAATGAACTTTTCAACAAATTTCACAAGTTGGTAATGAGACTATTTCTACTTTGTTTTTTCACTGGCGTCTCTCATCAGTCGATGTTATTGATTTGTTAAAAGAGTAATCGGTTATTTGCTAATTAATTTCATTATTTGCAACAAATTTGTGTCTACATCACATCTTCATTTTTTATTTTGGGAAGTCAAGTAGAAAACGGTAAAAGTCAAACACAGCATGATATGCGATTCCGTAACAACACTTGGACTATTAGGGAGCATCGGAGATGCGATCTATACGGTTACATGCGTGTGTGAAAATAGTCACGTGATTCATATGAACAAATCCATTTCAGATGGTAGCTGAGCTATCCGAAGAAAATATTGTAGACGAACGAAAAAAAATATAATATAAAATTAGACAAAAATAATTTGAAGTGTTTATTTTTTAAATTACTACAAAAGTGCATGACAATTTTTTTTTCAATCTGAAACGCTGTATTTGAAATTGAGTTTTGTGACGTCACCAACACATTATAACGTCACGTCATCAACGGCACGTAGAGCCACTGTTAGGGGTCTCTGAAGTAACGACATAAACAATGTGCGATGCTCGCGTTCAGGCTGCGCCTACAATCATATTAATTTAGTAAACGAAAACCGTAATATAAATTGTACTCGATAGTCTTACGTTTTATTAGAATAATTTAATGCACCCTCAATATTTTCTAAAGATAATCAAAAGAACACGTGCACAGTGATACATATTGGTAAAACTACGCAAATACATTTGTATTTCAGTTTTCGGCAGCACTTTATCAATCTGTTCTCTATTTTAAACGTTTAAAATGTGTTCACATATTAACAAGACAATGATTGTGAAATTTATTAATTCAATTGATCCAGGTCAATAAATTATTACACATTCCCTTGAAGTGTATGTTTTACTCGTGAACATTTGTCGTGTCCAATTTAGAATTAGCCAGTTCGTAACAATTTTGTCAATAATTTAAATAGATGGTATGACTGGGTCTCTATGAAAAGTCCGTATGTCTAGCCAGTCTAACAAGACGATGGGGTTCGATGTGATGTCTCATTCCCGGTGTACATTTTAACTAGAAGAATTAGTAAGGTAGGGAAAATTCACTTAATATCAGTAGTTTTACATATGATCAAATCTCCGGCTGCCTTTAACGACCGGGGTTAATTTCTCGCAGCATATATATTGTAACATCCATTTATATCTGTAACTTACTATTTGCTTAACATGTGTAATCGTAAAGTGAGCGTACGTACAAGTTACAGATTTGTATTCGCTTAATTCCGCACGTATTCATAAAACATATTCAGAAACTGATAATATGTATTAGTCGGCTTAAAAAACGTACATAATAATAATAATGCGCTGAGATACAACGGGGGCCACGTCTGTGACAGATATTGTTTGAAAGGTGAAACGCTACCGTATCAGCTGTAACAATGTTTTTGACAGGCAAAATATGACCGTGAAAGACATCAAAAATAATGTCGCAACACAAATTATTATACGACAGAATCTTTGCAGTCTTTGCAGACATTTTCGTAGTCAATTGCAGTCAATCTCAGTCAGTGACTTACGAAAAACGAATGCAAAATGTATCAACAGTCTATTTATATTCAGTAGTGCAACATGTTTGGACAAGCTTTCCTGACATCATATTTGATTTTATTTCACTAGATGTTCAAGGTATTACTTCTTCCTTGCCATTGTCAGGTGCAATAATTTTATTTTTTAGCTGTTATTATGCTTTATTTTAGAATTCAACAACAAATTTGCCACGATTTATTTTTACGTTTTATCGTCTCATGCGAATTCAGCAAAAACTACGACAAAGTGCTGAATCACATTAAGTTGTCGTTTCATGTTTACAAACATGTTAAATTTATATAAAATTAAGTATGTATTTAGTCAAAATCTGAAAAATATAGATTGATACAAGCGGTGTGATACAAAACCTTGTATCATCTTTATATGTGATACTAGATGTTCTTTTCTCGGAACTACTTCTTGACGTCACAATGAATAGTGTAACTAATGATTCGTTGAATGACTTTTATTATATGAATGAAATATGACGTCATAAAGCGTGTGACGTTAGAAGCTATAATTTATAAACAAATGCTTCGTTGATCGTTAAATTTTAAATTGTTCTGCTCATTGTGTACTTCTTAAATTTAGATAAACTTATTACATACATTTAAGTGCACGTCTCGTAGTGATACGAATGTACATAACTGTCTCGACGTGATACAGGTGGTTGTACCTACACATAATGTATGTAATGTATATGTATCTAAATTCAGACTTACAAACATGAAATAACCCAATTCCCATTTGATCTTCCTTTCTTGTTTGATTCTTGCTTCCTGTAATATTTCGCTTGTCTGTTTACCTAGTTTTCGCTGATTCGTCACAAGTAAACGTGTACAAAGATGCGTGGTTTCCATTTTGTGTTGCTTTTTCGAAACATAGTGTGTTACCGGCATATACAAATCTTTCTATTGCAGATCTCAGAAAACATGTCATATGTAATGCTATCTTTTTTTCTAAAATGCGTATTGACTGTTTTAAATCACATTATGTAAAACGGCATCAGTAGCCTAGTGGTTACTATTGACCAGGTGGTCTGAAACACTGCGAATGCGTGATTGAGTCTCCCTGCGGTCAAGAGCACTCGACTGCAAAATTGAGAAGGATTGCCAGTTTTTTTACATAGAAGCTTTTTAACAGACTGCCGTTATCTAGCCAATAAAGCTTGACGCCGCGATATACGTGAACTTTTAATGATGATTAATGCCACATTAATCATCATTAAAAAACAGAACCAATTTATTTATGGAGGTAATAAACAATACCATTTCCGAATAAAAACTGATCTACCCTGCAACGGATGTGCACCAAGGCAACACTTTTCTTCCTCCCAGTGGTATTTAAATGCATTAAATCAATTTCAAATTTGAATAATCATATAGGTCTATTATCTGACAGACACATGTTAGATGTATTTGAATGAAATGCAGCGTAAGATTCACTACTATCAACTCTACATATTTCTGATCAAGTGTGCATGTACGATTTGTAGATTTTGTAGATGCTGCTGCGACTATTATTTGTATCTTAAAAATACATACCTTCAATATTTATCAAGAAAAACTGAAGTTTATTGATATGTCCAAATATTATTGTTTGCGCGTTATTCCACATCAAATATATATACATATTGGAGGAATACAATATTCACTCAATCACATTAGCTTCCTCTTTATAAGTGTGTAGTTTATTCTATCACAATTGTCAATTGCTATTATCGAAAGTATCCGTATTAAAGATTCCACTGTATGTACATGTATACCGTTGTCGTAAGAAATAATATTCTGGCAATTTCTTTTCCTTTTCTGCTAAAATTGTAAACCTGAAAAATATAGCACCTAATGAAATACATACGAAGCATAGTGCATGTTATAGTATGATTTTCCTATTGACGAAATTGCCGTTTAAAACACTCGTAATATTGCATATAATCATTTATTACGTTCTTTTATCAAATTAAAACGAGTGTAGTTAATAAATACAATAGGTGCGTAAAAATCATGATACACAAAATTGACACAGAGAACGAAGATGAGCAGTTTGTGTATATATTCAACCGAGATCTACAGCTTCCGTTGTCAACGCTTGTATTCTTAGGGTCAGGAGTGTAAGACTATTTAATTAGGACTTTCAAGTTTCATTTAGATGTGAGGTATTTTCTTTTTAAACTTTGACTCCCTTCCTGTTTTAACAGTGATAAAGCTAAAATATTGCCGAAAGTAGTGTGAGGCTTCATACAAGCGATAACAACAGAAGCACATCTTTTCGTCATGGGTATTATATTACATTACTATCTCTTAATAATTTAATATGTTTAACGTGTTTGTTTTTGTGAAGATCTGAGACACTTTCTTGGAATGACATAACGTTGTAAGTTGACATCTATGATCAAACACAACTTTGCGGACTACGTCAGTGTAACAGTCCTCTTTGATACGCAATCTCGCACAACTTGATAGATGATTTAATTATTATAAAATTGTATCATGTTGTAATCTATTTAAATATTCAAACACTTTAATAACACTGATTTTCTTAGTTCCTGTTTTTTTTTGGTTTGTTTTTCATTTTGCAGGAGAAAGAAACATATACTCTGTCCCGGCTGAACTCTCGGTAACAGTTTAAAGCTATATAATGTAAATACGAAAAACCGCCATTAGTGGGTGTCACTCTAAAACTCATGTACAAACCTTGACATTAGATCAATTAAGAACAATGATAGCAAAATGAATGCGAGTGCAAAAAAAAATAATGTAATGAGACCAACTTTGGACGGTCTAACCACTTTGTGGTTGCGGCTTATAATGGTTGATATATAACTGTAATTTGATTATATTGTTATTGATAGTTTCAAATCGATGTACCAGACAACAAATGCCATAAATGCAAGTATTTTTTTTTTGTGGCGCGCATGTTTTTAAACAAAAATAACACTTAAAATGTACTTCTACGATTCATATTCAGTGCAAATACGTTTAATGCAGACTTCAACTAAGAGTAGAAACAAAAGCAATGCAAACGATTTCTTCTTGTTATGAAACAAGTACACACTAAATGCGGTTACTGTTTTACATTATAGGTAATTAGAATTCATCTAGCAGATGTCAGATTTCCTATAATGTTCTACCACGTATGCTAAATATTGAGAAATTCCCCGTCCTGCCTCCGACAGATTATGCTCACCAAATTTAAGCTATCTTTTGCAAAAGTTATGTTTTGAAAACAATACATGCACACTAAATTTTAAATTCCTATTGATTAATATCACGATTTTTAAAATAATGTCTATACATCGATTGTTCTGCTGTAGTCATTTAAGCGCGAATTTAATTGGATAATAAATCAAAATCTAGATCAGATTGACTGACTGCAATAACAAAATTTAAATATCTTGTCCACCGTGATAAAAATAGACATATCAATGTATTATATCTAGGCAGTATAATACTTCATTTTCACACTGAATGAAGCTACGAGAAAAAAACATACTGTTCTACCAATTTGGATATCCAAGTAAATGGGTAGTGGTAACGGACATCAAATCAAACTATGGCTTTATTCATGCAATCAGCTTCTAGTTTGTATGTAATAAATATTAAAAGTAAAAAGCAGAGCCCGAAAGTTAAGCAAAATATGAACTTCTTGGGCAAGTACAAAACCCAATTCAGAAAAATACACACAAACTGAAACGAATACTAACGAAATAAACCGCATAATCGGAAAGTGTGCAATATGAACCCAATGAAAACTTATGTGACCACAGGTTCTCAAGACGTCATCAATGCCTGATTCTAGTCTGGTGTCAGTCGAGTTATTAACTCTTGAGAAGTCAAATTCATCAAAAGACAAGACATCCAAGTTCTAAATTTACATGTCCGATTTAATTTGAGGGATGAATTTCTCATAAATATCAAGCAAGATATTGTTAGCGCTCATACAATACTCATGCATTTAAGACTGCATTCTTTAGTAGGTTCATATGTATTGGTATCTAGTTTTTCTCTGTTTTGTTTCAACCACGTTCTGATTATCGATAGAGCCACTGGGTACATTCTAATCATGCACGACTTGATGCATTTGGAATCGAGCTGCATGAGTTCCTTTCAAATCAGCAATGACGTGAAAGTAAAATTTTATACTTACTAAACTGAACCAGAACGAAAAGAAATGATAATGAATAACTAGAACTAAAATCAAAGACAACGCTTCAAAAAAAGTTAATCAAACTTGAACCAGAAAGAGAAAACTTTTAAATAGTATTATGCAAATATATGAACTGACGTCCGAACTTTGAGTTAGTCAAACCAATTGAATTGTTATCTACAATAAAATAAAACATATTTCACAAACTGTTTACTTGCAGTATTATTTCGCTTTAATATGGTGTGAAATCTCGTTTAGTGTATATTACTTTAAGATATGTGGGCATAATTAACAACACACGTTGACTCAATTTAGGCAACAGCAAAACTGCCTGATCAAAATGACTGTTAATGAAATCTGCAGTCGTTTTTCGTCTGTTTTTGACTATGATTGAAGGCACATGACTGCAGAAATGTTTATAAAAAACTGCATACACTATGTTTTAATGTGAGGGCAATTCTAGGTCTGCCAAGGATACATTTGTTCTGTCATGGACAAATTTTACGTTTGAGCATGTTTAACTTAAACATACATGCCATAGACGTATTCTCCATTGTAAGAGACTTACTGCGACTGTCACAACGACAGGTAGTCATTAAGTGTTTTTCTAACCGTGGTTATTGAATACTGTTGGAGTCTGATTATTGTACAAAAATGTTCGGACTTTAATAAAAAAAATCTTTTTGCAAATTACACTACACACACACAGAAGCGTTACAGTGATAAATTTATGTTTAAATATATCGTTGTTTTTAAATCAAGCCTCGTGAATGAAGACTAATGAAATCATATTTTCTTGTTTTATAGTTTTATTTCAGATGAATGCATGAGGGGTGTGATGTTGTACCTATTTACACATGAGCTGGCCTTTATAATCGAGATTATTTTACCAAATGTTAGTGAGGTACAACATATAAATATAAAGTCCCATTCCATGTGTAAATGATTAATACATTATACCCCGAATGAATTATTACAATTTTAATATGACGACAACCTGTGTTTTGCGATTCAATCGAGACCTATAGTCAATAATTTTCTAGCCGCCATTTTTATGATGAACAATTTTTGGAAAACAAATCTTCGTTGCAATATACGGTGGACGAAATACACTTTGCCAAAACATTTATTGAATATTTTACCATAACGTGCCCTCAATATGTCATTTGTTGAATTGTTTGTAGTATTAACTCAAAAATTCAGTCAATGTTATTGTGACGTCGTTGAACATCTTGTGCCTTTACATAACACTACACGTGTGCAAAGTTACCATATATATCGATCAATATATCGCTTGACGTTGTAACGACTTCATATTAGAATTTATAATTATGAATCTGAAGTAAGTGCTGACACATCGTTTGAAAAAAAAGTATTTAGGACATAACACCGTATTCCTGTGCTACATTTCCAAAATATTTTTCTGCAAAGTTAGACACGCCTCACTAGTAAAAAAAGGCCTGAGCGACACCAACTGGTGTTATCCGCTATTATACAGAAAAGGATTGATAAGGAGTAATATAATAATGTAGTAAATAATTTACCGTTACTGATTTATGGGTGATATCTTATTTAATTACACCTCATTTAAAAATGCTGGCTTTTGATTGGTCAATAGACAGTGTATTTTTCGCAAATTTCCTCATTTTGCATTGATTTCGTCATCACCGGGGTATTCAGCAAAAAATTACCCTCTGTGCCGTGGCATTTGCTTAAAAATAACCCTCGCATTTTATTATGCTGGAAATATTCATTCGGAAGTTTTCACTTTTACCTCAAAGTAAACTTGACATGAGTAATCGATTTTGAAAACCAGAAACGTTCCGATAGTACAGAGTCAACAAACAGAACGCAAGTGGTCTAGAATTCACCGCTCTTTGAAATCATGATATTCGGTGTAATTAAACAGATAAATCATGTATTGGAGGGGTATTTGTGAAAAATACCCCTCCCAGACATGATATATCTGTTTAAAATACATTTCCCACCACAGTCGCCGTCGTAATTGTGGAACTTTCTACAGACAAAAACAATTGTAAAAGTCCCCGTCGTAACTGTAGAACTATCTACAGACAAAAACGAGTGTAAAGGTCTATTTTTCTAATTGTCTACATTGACACGCTATAGATATCATTAAAATTATGCCAGAAAAAGGCGATGTGCCACAGAAAGACCTGCTAATGTTGAACAAGAAACCGTTAATCTTTATGGACTCTTCTTTGTGAATAGCTAGCGAATAGGTATAATTATTTTCAACAACTATATCATATCTTGTAGTTTGTAGTTTTGTGAGGTCACAGAAGAACCGGGTCAAACCCTCTTACCCTCGTCTGAGATAGAAGTCCGTGTTCACTAAGGTAAAAAGACAAACACTGCCTTATATAGAGCATGAATTTCGCAGCCTTGCGAACTTAATAAAATGTATGCGTATTTCGCTTATATTTAAGTACAATAGCCTTTAGTTTTAATTCTTAAACATTATGTAAGCGATCTCATTACTACACTTGGCTATTAATTTAATAAATAAACACCGTAATACAAATTTGATTCGATAAGTTTATGTGAAAATAAATTATTTTAATGTACGGTAAATATCTTTTTAAAGATAATCATAAAGAAAATCAGAGCTTGTGCACAGCAATATACTTTAGTAAAAATACGCAAATGCATTTGTTTTTCAGTTCTAACTACTCGCTAAAAAAATACTGTAACTATACGTTGCAGTGGTTTTTCGGTTGTCACTGACTCAGATGACTGATGCAAGTGATTGCAAAATTGTCTGTGAATGACTACACACGTTGTGTCAAGCAATATTTTTTTTACTATGACAGTCATTCTATGCCTGTCACAGAGATATGTTGTCCGTCACAGACAGTATTTTCCGTTGGTTGGCGCAGTCAAAATATGTCTGTTACAACGGCGTATCCGTTGTATCAGTCAAAAATGTCTGTCGCAGTCATTTTTTTCAGTTAGTCGTAAATTGGTTGTAACGACTGCGTTACCGTTGTATCAGTCAAAAAATGTATGTCACAGCAGACATTTTATCTGTTGTATCTGATAAAGTACGACTGTCACAACGCCTGCTAATTATTGTTGTTAATATATTATTATATATTAACAGCTATTGATTAATATTTTTTATTTTAAATTGTTTTGTAAAAATGTTCGGAATTGAACAAAAACATCTATTTGGTACAAATGTAATTCAAATAGTAATGTTAGAGATAAATGTATGAATAAATATAACTGTTTCAACAAAATGAATTCTGCCTAAAATGTTAGCATTTGTCCTGTCTTTATTTCATAATTATTAAACTGAATTTATCAATGGTTTACTTACAAATGGTGAACATAATCTGCATTTAAGCCTTAATAACGATCGCCTTTTATGTATATGTTTTCTTCAAACATGGAGGAAGTTAAAAAAAAATACATATAATCAAATCGCCAATTTCTTTAATCATTTCGGAAACCTAGTGTTTTATTTAGTTCGTCTACATGCATTACATTTTGACATTTTTGTTGCTTTATTTTTTTTTGGTCTTTCAATTAAAATATAAAAAAAACGCCACTAAAGTAATGTCCGCTTTCTTATCTGCATCTGCATTTCATATTGTGCATGCATATATTACTTTGATTTAAACATACATACCTTGAACACACATAGAGAAAACTAATTGAACGTCCGTTGATAAATCCATCTAAAACTGGTCTCATATTATTCCGCTTCGAACAGAATCACAAATAAAAACAATATTTCATTCACTCGAGACCAAATACGATCCTTAAAACACTGAAAATCGTATCTCTGCTGTTGCTCAAAAAAACCCAAAACACTAACCAAATTAAATTTCCATTTTATAACGTTGTCACAGTAATTTTCATGCTAAAAATAACTTATTCCGTTTCTTCTTCCTTTGTAAACCTGCAAAAATTACAGGAATTAATAAAACAAATAAATAAGAACAGTGTACGTTATACTCTTAGTAAGTTTAAAGACAACTGAGTCATTCTAAAAACCGCTTTATCCCTAATTACAAACAAAACTATGCCGCTTGTAGTTTATGTTATCATACTAACACTTACGCGTGCGTCAACATTAATGGACGATATATGTGTGCACTGCTTATTACACAATTTCGAATCAGAAAACTACAATCAGAATTGGGATGTTTTTACGAACAATATTCAACCTAGACAATCAAAACTGTTGCTGTCATCTCAGTAGTTTTTTTTGTTACACCCTGTTTTTCGGCGACTTTCGTGGAAAGATCCATTCGATTATCGTGGATACTCAAATGTTTGTTTTGTTTTCTTCGAAGAAATTTTAACGTAAACCACCGCACACTTGTTTGTCTCTAAAAGTTCTACAGATGTAGGTTTTTTCAGATGTGTGCACTATTTACCTATTTCGGACCTGACTCACCCGAGATTGACTACCGAAGACAAGATGAGTGTGTTTAGACTTTATTGATTGCGTTCTATTATCCTTACGTGTTTTTTGCAAATGGAATCGTTTTGTGGAATTACAGTGTCTTATAATGTTACAATGACACAGTGTCCCAATTTCTGAGACCTTAATGAAAGTGTTCTCAATGCTCGTCCCGAGATTCTCTCGTTAGCAGTTACCGGATCATTATAGGGAAAGCGTGACGCAGATCTAGTGTGTGGCGTGTTTGGAGTGCCATGCTTCTTGTACGATAAATCCCGGTTGTTTTAGATTTCGACGAAAAGAAGGCACTTTGTTTGTTTACTAATCTTAAATACAGCTGAAATTCTTCTCGCTGGACGTAACGCATATATCCAATCAATCAATCAATCAATCAACTGCATCATTCTAACTGTTCCTTTTTAATGAAATAAACAATGTCATAAAATCTAATAACAAATTAAAAAGGGAAGAAAACATTATCATCTCGTTTGCTTATTCTTACTAAATTCTAATAAAACTTACATTGTCAGTGCTTGATATTTGTTTGGTTGGTTTTCGATTAACATGAAAATCGAGATGCCGGTTATAATCCCAATATAAATCTGTGTTTACAAATAGAAAATTCTTAGGACCCTATGACAATTTGAAGGCACGATATTAAGGCCAGGTAAACTGCCATTTCTGCAACATTAAAACTGATGTGCGAACTATGTCATTAGATCGACAAAAAAGAAATTATATTGATATAAATGCGCGTTTTATTTATATAAATGCGAGTATAAATACAAACTTAATTCAAACTGAACTATAACACAGTTTGTGAACATTTTTCGTCACGGTATTACATTAGCTATAATTATAATTGTTTTAATGATTGTTGGATACAACTATTAGTGACAAGTGGTATATGATATCTATCTATTTTAATCAACTAACCAAGTCGCATTATGTAGTAATGGAGGCGAGAGGGTAGACATGTCATAAAACTTGGATTAACCCAACATTTCGTTAGAAATCCTTGTACTTAGTCAGGAACATTGCTTGCGCTGCTGTATTTTTGGTTGTTGGTTCCGTTTTCCAATCACTATCCCTTTGTTTCTTAATTTGTAAACCTGAAAAATTTAGCACTTAATAAACTACTAAAGTGGCATATTGCATGCTATAATCCAATTGCATCAATGACCAAATCGCCGTTTAAGACAATCGTAACGTGTGTCGATCGTAAATGACGATAGGTGCAAGTGCCATAGAATACACAATTTAGAAATATAAAACTGTGGAGCACTTGTATTCGTAGTTAGCGATTGCTTTCGGGCAAAAGGTGGTAGACTGTTGAACTAGGAGTGTTCACTTTCGTTTCCATGTTTTCTCTTGAAACTTTGGCTCCCTTCCTGATTTAGCAGTGATAGAGCTAGAAATATTGCGGACAGTAGTGGAAAGTTTCGTTTAAACAAAACTGTCACCTTCTTAAATTCGTTACAAAATCGCGTACAATTTTCCAGAAAATAAAACGAGAAGAAAATTGTGTCATGTTATATTCTTAGTAACTATTCAAAAACTTTCATAACAATGAGATTCGTAGTTCCTCTTGTTTGTTTGTTAGCCTTTCTTGTCGCAAAAGAGTGTAATCAGAGCCGGTAGAACTCTTGCAAAGAGTTTATATCTACGAATACAAAACAGACTAAAACAAATTGCAAAGATAAACCGAGCGAACAACAAGACACAAAAGTCAAGGGACAGTTACAAATTCGAATATCGACAAACGCAACACAAAACACCAAAGCACAAAAGGAACTAAATGACTTATAATGCATCAATATGTAACTGAATTTTAGTTTACATTTTATTTATATTCGATAATCGATGTCACAGACAGCTGACCTTATAAGTAAAAAAAGTTTGTTGTCATGGAATATATTTGTTAAAACAACATTAAAACTTAAAACGTATTTCTCTAGTTGCTGAAAATTGTAAATACGTTTAAAATAACCTACAGTATAAACAATAGCAATTAAAATAGACCTAAGAATGTGTTGTATCTAGGTAGTTAAATAATTCCTTTTCAAACAGAGAGAAACCGGAAAAAAGCTAGTATTCTTCGAGCTTTGATATCCAAGTAATTGGGTCATTATATCTGACATCAAATCAAAATGTGACTGTTATCCTCAAGCATCACGTTTGTATGTAATAAATACTAAAGGTCAATCGTTATGTTAAAGGAGCAAAAGACCCGAAAACTATCAAAAGCGGAAGGTTAATTGGCAATTACATATTACAATTCAGACAAACTCACATACAAGCTGAAACGAATACCAAAGATATAATAAACGAAAACGGAAAGTGTGTTATATGACCCTAATTAAATCATAGGCGAACTTAGGTTCTGAAAACTGGAATGCAATTCCTTGTTTTTGTCAGACGGCAGTTGAGTAACAAACTCTCATGTCAATCTAAATGTGTAATTCACAAATAGAAAAGACATTCAAACTCTACATTTACTGACACATCTTGTGGAAAAAAACCGTTTGTAAGACTTAATCCTGTACGCCGTTTGCAACACTATATTTGTTAAATGCATACGCGGACAAAACATGTTTCACTGATCACAGAACATTTAACTACATCAAACGGTGTTTTCTGCAGGTATCTAGAAACTTGATTGACATTGGGTAACATAATAATGTAAAAAATACATTTATTCATTGATGGGTAATGTCTTGTTAAATACCTTTCACTCCTCCAATCCCCTGTCTTAACTGTGCAACTTTCTACATAAAAGCACTTAGTTGTAAAGGTATATGCTTATAATTTTCTACATTGATACACTATGAAGATTACTACAATTGTTCCAGAGGTATTCGAAATGTCACAGAAAATCTGTCTTTTTTGGAACAAGCAACCGGTACACTAAATCTCAATTTTACTTAATAAAGTCCAGGGTATTCTATTGTTTGCACAAAACAAGCATGAAACATACTAAGCAATAACAAGAACAGTAAATGAAATTAAAAAATGAAGAAACGCATTTAAAATAATGCAAAAACAATCATAGAAAAGTACTTTTAAACTAATTGTATACAATGTTGATTCAACTATTTTTACTTTTTTTTGCACCGCAATGTTTCAGTAGTCGATGTTATTGATTTTAAAAAAACAAAATGATTCTGTTATTTGCTGAAGTAATTTCTCCATTTTCAACAAAAGTTCGTCTTAATCATATCTTCTAGCACCTTAGTCCACCCATGGCTTTTATTGGGTTTTGGTTACTCTCTTTCTGTGTTTTACGTTTTTGGTTTTTGTGTCGTGTTTGTCTATACCCAGAGTTGGAACTGTCCATTTGCTTTTGGCTCTTGTTGTTCGGTCGGTTTTCTTTGATACTTTCTATCTTTTTTTATGAGATGACAGGAAAACTTAGTTTTCTCTGCGGAAATTCTATGGTCGTAACCATTAGTTGTTGGATCGTTAATAGGAATTAATCTTTTAAAACAGATTGGACATTGTCGCTGAGTTATAGGACTGATTAACGAGGATTTTTATTGGGTTCTGTTTACTCTTCCTGTTTTGTGTTTTTGGTTTTTGTTTTGCGCTGTGTATGTTTGTCCATATCCGGATTGGTAATGTATCTTGGCTTTTGGCTGCTGCTGTTTGGTCAGTTTAGTTTTCTATTTTTCCTGTAATTTACTTAATAATTCAAACAATATAAGAACACTGATATTGTTAACTTCGCTTATTTGTATGTTTTTTTTCCAATTGGCAAAAACGGAACGGCTGAACTTTCGCTAACAGATTGCATTTACGAATAACAAATTAACTTCTAGAACATTGTGTTGTATAAAGCTATATAATGTATGCAAGGAAAATCTGCATTGTGAGAGCCAAACTGAAACTGACATGCAAACCCTTACATCAATTCAATCAAGAACAAACTATGGCAATATGAATGCGAGTGCAAAACAAGTTAATAATTCAGACTACATGTATAAAGTTATAAAACTTTGCAGTAATCACTTGTAACAGTTATTATACAGCAATTAGATTACATTCGTATTTATCCTAAATTGATGTCACAGACAGCAAACATCTTAACCACACATCGTTTGATTTCCTGGCGGGATTTTTGTGAAACCTCAATGACACTATACAAACATTTTTCACTGATTCCTACATAGTTTATATACTTTTAAAACAAATTTTAATTCAGAGTAGAAACAAAAGCAATTAAACTATTTCTTCGTGCTTTCTATGACATAACGAAAAAGCTAAATTTAGTTCCTCTTTTTGGGTAAGTACAGATAATTAGCTTGCCTCCAGCAATAAAATTTTTCAAATAAAAACGATAGAGAAAGAAAACCGAAAGAACAACAAGAGTCAAAAGTCAAAGATCAGTTCCAAATCGGGATATAGACAAACACAACACAAAAATAAAAAAAAACAAAACAAAAAAACAGACAGAGCTAGAGTAACTCAAACCAACAAAATTCATGGGTGTTCGACCACGTATTATAAACTGTGAGAAAAGTCCCACCCTGCTTATGACAGATTATGTTGACCATATTTAAGATATCTGTGGCAAAGTATACGTTTCGATAACAACATATACACATAATTATTAAATTTTCATTTATTACCATTACGATTTAAAAAATCACGTTTATTCGTTGGTTGTTTTGTTATAGTCATCGAAGGGCATATTAAGCTGTAGTCACAATCAAAATCAAGGTCAATGACTGACTGCGATAACAAAATTTAAATTTGTGTTTCCATTAAGATAAAAATAGACTTAAGAATGTTCTGTATCTAGGCAGTTCAATAATTCCTATTCAAACTGATCGGAGCCAGGAAAAAAGTGTTCTACGAGTTTGGATAGCCAATAAAATGGGTCATATTAGCGGACATCAAACCAAAATATGACTGTTATGAACATTATCAGCTTCGGGTTTGTATGTAATAAAACCAGAGTTATTCGTTAAGTTCAAAGAGCATATTACCGGAAAGATAAGCAAGAGCGAAAGGTCTATGGGTAATAACACATTGCAATGCAGACAAACACACGTAAGCTAAAACATTGTATAACAAACAAGCTAAAACACATTCTGATTGCATAACAAACAAAAACTAACAATGTGTTACAATAACCAATGAAAACGTAAGCGAACAGAGGTGCACAAGATGAGTAAGCGAATGCCTGATTCTCGTCAGACGACAGTCGAGATACTAACTCATAAAGAGAAGAGACATCCGAGTTCTCAAAATACATGCCTGGTGTAATTTGAGATATGAATGTCTGATAAATAGTAAGTAAGTCATGGTCGCTACCAAAATAATACTCTTGCATTTAAGACTGCATACTTCAGTAAGTGCATGCGTAATGATATTTAAGTTGTTTCTGTTTTATTTCAGCAACCTGATTATTTGTTCTGTTTATCGATCGACTTGACCAGCGGGAAATGGGAATCCTCTTAATGCGCATTGTCATATTTCTGTCCTAGATTTCGTGTTTGAACTTTATCATAGACTATCGATTAATCTATGTATGTGTACTCGACAAGTATACATTAATAAATGTGTTTCTGTTGTTTTTTAAATAATATGTATTTTTGTTATTAATCAAGCCGTATTGGATTGATTTAATTTCTATATAAATGATTGTGTTCACATAAGACAATTCTCTGTTGGTTCAGATTGAGCAGCTACACAACAACATAGAAACATGACTGTAAATACCAGCTGCAGTTGTTTTCTGGTGGATGATTGAGACTGACTGCCAATGACTGCAAATGACTGATAAAACACTGCAAACGATATGTCAGACAACAAGCTTTACTCTGACACTGATTTGTTGTAGGTCACGTAATTTTTGTCTGTTACATACATATTTTCAGTCGACTTAGTCGAAATGTGTCTGTCTACAAAATGTCTGTCAGAAACATATTGGATCTATCACTGAATGACACAGAGTTTGGGAATGGCTTACTTACACAAAGTATAAGACATAATACCAGCGTTTCTTTTCTACATTCTACACTATTTGTTGTCTGAAAACACGGACATCACGGCATGCCTTATTGATAAAAAACAACGGACATCACCATCCGGTGTTTTCTCGATTATCCAGAAATATTAGATAATATAACAATGTAATACATTAATAGTTATTGATTTATGGATAACGTCTTGTTAAATACCATGCCAACACCAGCTGCCCACTGTGGAACCTTCTACAGACAACACTCGATTCTAAAGGTGTATTTTCAAAGTGTCTACATTAACACGCTATAGAGATCATTACAACTAGTCTAGACAAATAACCTTAAAAGACAGGTCTGTCTGGAACAAGCAACAGGTACAAATTAATTGCATGTAACTCGAGTGCACCGTTTACTCTTAATCTTACAATATCAAGTCAAGAACGAAACATAATAAGCTAGAAAAGTAAATGACTCCCATTGAAGAATAACTATAACTTAATTAGAATATGACAAACACGTCTTGCAATATCACAACTACTATCATACAAAATGAACTTTTTAGCAAATTTTACAAGTTGTTAATACGACTATTTCTTTGTTTTTTTTCATTAGCGTCTTTCATCATTCGATGTTATTAGTTTGTTAAAAATGGAATCAGTTCCTTGCTAAAGTCATTTCATCATTTTCAACAAATTTTCGTCTATATAATAGTTTCTAGTTTTTATTTTAGGATGTCACAGGAGAAAACGGTAAATGTCAAACACAGCATGAATTAATAAAATGTCTATCCATTTCGGTTACAGTTAGGTACAATAACTTCTAGTTTAAACGTTTACACATTATTTCTTCGATCCGTTACTACACTCAGACTGTCAACTTAGTAAATAAAAACTAACATAAATTGTATTCGATAATCTTAGGTTTTATTAGAATATTCAAATACATCCTCAATATTTTTAAAAGATAATTAAAAGACAGCGTCCACAGTAATATGCAATGGTCAAAAATACGCAAATACATTTGTATATCAGTTTTCAGCATCGCTTTATCAATCTGTTCTTTATTTTAAGCGTTTAAAATGTGTCTACAGATGAACAAGTGCATGATTGTCAAATTTGTAAATTGCATTGACCTAGTCAATGCAATTTGGTAGTAAAAATTCACTTAATATCAGTATTTTTACATATGCTTAAATCTCTAGCTGCCTTCAACGAAAAGGGCTAATTTTTAATGACATACAAATTTAAACGCGCATTTATATTTGTAACTTACTATTAGCTTAACATGTGCAATCGTGAAGTGTGCATACGTACAAATTACAGATTTTCATTTGATTAAATCCGCAAGTGTTCATAAAATATCAATAATTTTACATATGATTTAATCTCCAGCTGCCTTTATCTAAAAGGTTTTTTTAATAACATATACATTTAAACATGCATTTATATCTGTTACTTGCTATTAGCTAAACATTTGTAATCGTGAAGTGTGCATAGGTACAAATTATAGATTTTCATTTGCTTAAATCCGCACGTGTTCATAAAATATTTCGAAAATAATATACAATTACTGCGCTTGAACGAGATCAATATGAGGTTTTATGGAGCAGGGTGAAATAATATTAAAAGAGGCGAAGCCGAGTTCAATATTATTCTACCCTGCTCCATGAAACCTCATGTTGATCAAGTTCAAGTGTAGTAATTGTTTTATTACATAATTTATTGAGTCATGAAATGGAATATACAAAGTTTTTTTTTATTTCGGAAACTGACTGTCTTTTATAAAATTTATTTCTCAAAAATCGGTAAAATATCGACATAATCCATGACTAAATGTTTCCATTGTTTATTTCATGTATAATTTCCCATCCTCAGTCATTGCTTCTGCATAAAATTTACAAAGATGTGAATTTAATGCCCGGGGTACTCCGTTTCCAAACTAACTGACATGTGCGTTTCACGTAAATATTTGGACAAACAATAATCGCTTGCTCTTTCGATTTGCAATTTGCGAGTGTTGACAGCATCTCTTTTGTTTATGATTTCATTAATTTCCAAGTTAGTAATATCTGCACATCTTCGCTTATTAGCACCAGAACTATCCGCATTACGTTCACTCGATGACGTTACAACGTTACCGTGTTTACAAACAACAATATAATCATCAGTCAGAACGAGAATTTTGATTGGTTTAGGGGATTAAAGAAAGCAGATTTGATTTGCTATCGTATTTCCGTTGGGGGAAACATCACGTGTTAGGTATTTTCATTCATAAATTTCTCACGAGAGTGCAATATGGTTTTTTATTGAGAAGAATTAGTATTTTTTAACAATATGATATTAAATGGAAAGTCACGTGTATTGGTTTAGGCCAATAGGAAATAGGCAACAATAAATATATATATATATTATGTAATAATAATATTTATAAGTAGGCGTAAAAAATACATAACAATAATAATGCGTTGTGACAGTCGCATCTGATACAACACCGCTGAACACTGCTGAAAGGTGCATTAATCATCATTCAAACAAAACAGAACTAATTTATTTATTGAGGTAATAAAAAAGAGCACTTCCGGCTAAAAAACCTGATTGACATATGTAGGCGAAATTGTTTATATAATAGTGTGTACATATTATATATAAATCTAGCCTGAAACGACGGGGCAGTACGGCAACTCAGTTCTTCCTTCCATGGCATTTCAATGCATTAAATCAATTTCAAAATTCAATAATCATATTATGTTTATTACCTGACAGGCACATGTTATATGTATTTGAAAGAAATGCAGGGTAGGATTCACTATTAACGACTGTACAAATGTCTGACCAAGTGTACATGTAAGATTTGTACACCTTGATTAGTGCATTTCAGATGCTGATCCAACTGTTATTTTTGTCTTAAAAATACATACCTTCAACATCCACAAGGGAATTGATTGCATGTTTGTTGATAAATCCATATTTCATTATTGCACATTATTCCACTTTGAATATATTTACATATTTGAGGAATAAATAATTCACTAAAGCACAATAATATCCGTTTTATAAGTGCACAGTTAATATTATTAATAGCAGTTGCCATTATCGAAAGTATCCTTATTAAACATTCCACATTCCACATTAATATTCTGGAAATGTCTTTACCTTTTCTGCTGAAATTGTAAATCTGAAAAATATAGCACCGAATAAAATATTCAAGAAGCAAAGTGCACGTTATAGTCTAGTTGTCCTAATGACGCAATTGCAGTTTAAAACAATCGTAAGATGCCAATAAATCATATATTATGTTTTTATCATGCCCAACTTAAAACGAGTGTAGTAAATGACGATAGGTGCGTATATATCTTAATACAAAATTTTGAAACGGAAAACGAAAAGGTGTAGTTTGTGTATATATTCAACCGAAATGATTGCAGCCCCTGTTGTCAACACTGTTATTCGTTTGACAAGCATTGTCAGAGTTTTCATTTTGCCTAAAAGGAAACATATACTCAGTGCCGGCTGAACTTTCATGAACACTTTGCCTCTACGAATATAAACTCGTACGGCTATAAACTGCTATTACGCAAAACCGCCATCAGTGAGTGCAACTCTAAAACATACATGCAAACTCTCACCTCAAATCAATCAAGAACAACTATTGCAATATTAATGCGAATGGAAAACAAATTCATTTAATCAGACCAATCTAGGGCAGTCTAACCACTTAGTGGTCACGAATTATAATGATTAATATATAACTGCAATTAGATTATATTTTCATTTTTAATCCCAAATCTATGCACCAGACAACAAATATCATAAGGGCAAAGAACGTTTTTGTGACGTGCACTTTTTTAAAACAATAACGACACTTAAAAGATACTTCTATGATTCATACTCAGTCTAATTACATTTAAAGCAAACTTCAACTCAGAGCAGAAACAAAAGCGTTCCTTTCCAAGCGGGAAATGTAAATCCTGCTCACTCACAATGTTTTATTTCTGTACAAGATTTCATATTTTTTTCCATTGAGGTTTGAATTATAGACCTTTGTCCCTCAATCTATATATGTGTTCTTGACACATTTATCTTAGTCATTTACATTAATGAATGTGTGCCTCGGATTCTTTTAAATAATGATATGTTTTATTGTTATTTAACTAGCCGTAAGTGATTGATTCAATTGCTATACTTATACGACATGTTCAGTTCTAAACAGAATTTTAAAATACTTACTTTGAGATGGTAATGTCAACAGCAGTCCTTAAATTATTGACCCGAAATATAAATAACTCTGTGATAACCAAATCTAGTATGAAACCTCTTATTCGTAAATTGGTGACGTGAAAGCAAAATTCCATATTTATTAAAGTGAGCCAGAACAAAAATCAAGGATACATTTAAATTAGATTTCTCAATATTGAATCATTATATATTGTATGTGAAAATAAAATAGTTTAATGTACGATTAATATTTTTTAAAGATAATTATAAAGATAATAAAAAGAGCGTTTGCACATTAATGGCGTTAAACAACATTAAAACAAACACACAATCATATTGTCGAATTTGAATATTTCTAGACTTGACAATGAGTAACTCCACAGGTGTCGTATTAGAGGCAGGCAGTACAACCTGTCCATACTACTTGAGTGCACCCGTTGTTTTCGTTGGTTTGAACTACTTACTTTTTGTTTTTGTGCTTTTTATTTTTGTTTCGTGATGTATATGTATGGCCAAAAAAAATTTAAATTTTAAGCACATATTTTATCTGATGATTAAAATAATAAGTTATTTCAATAATTTACTAATGATGTCTTAGTTGTAGCCAAATTTGCTTAGTTTGAATCAATTTAGTATCTCTAACCCTGCACTACCCACAAATGGGTACACAATGAGAAAGCAGTGTCTGCTTCGAATTACTCAAGAGCAGGTCTGGAAAACTATTTGATCCTATTTTAGCAATTTATTTCTCATGACGATCAATAAAGACCGACCATCTCGGATTAAAGCCAACAGACAAAGCCTATTGATAATCACAATGTCAGCAGCTTCTTAATCAATATCGCCCATTTTAAAATTATAGGATGTTAATAAATACATAATTCGCTGGTTATCCTACTATATGGAAATTTCAAATTAGGAAAACTAATGTAACTTTTAGTTCTAGTTCAACGAAATAAATATATAGTAATTAGTTGAGAATGTTTTGGGTAATTTGGTAGCAAAATACAATTTATATGAGGAACGAATCAATCATACCGACCAATATTCAGGAAACAATACAAGAATGAAGGACATTCTACAGCATCGTGGTTAATCGAAAGGGACCAGAGAAACACTGATATAATAAGCGAAAGGGTTAGAAAGGGTGCTCAAAAAGTGTCCGCAAATCCTGCTTCATGCGTTTCATTCGTTATGTTAATCAGGCGCATATCCAGTAATAAGGCATAGTCCGCGAAATCATTATCTTTAGTAAAAAAAAGTGGCTAGGAAAAATGAATAAGTCAATTGTCATGTGTGATATAAATATGTGTAGCGGTCAACTTAATCACGATAACAACGTAAAATGTTCTAAATGATGACTTTCATCTTCCCATTATGAACCCTAGTAAAGTTGATTTTCTGCCACAACAATTTAGAAGGCATAAATGGCCATCAATGGGGATTAATTGTTAACTATTGTAAATTCTAAAACGTATGACAAAAACATGAACTGAGTGTCAAGTCTACCACTATTTTCAAGTAAAGAAGTATTAGTTTGATATATAACGAAATGAAAACAACAGACGATTGATTAATACAACTTACGTTAAAACACCATCAACATAAGCACGTCTTAACAGTACTGTAACAATGAAACGTCGAAACATTGTCATGTCATGCGATTAAATAAATACTGTATATTATTCAGTTCACTTAAACATTTAAATCTTGCGCCATGTCTGACGAAATACAGTGACACTTCATATTATATATTATGATGTCATCTTTCTTAATATGAATATATTGAATGTTTAGACAAGCTTACAAATATTTTCGCGTAATATCTTCTTTTGTGAATCGAATTCATTCCCTAAAGTAATAGCTAAAAAACTGGATAACGTTAAAGATCAAGGATGATTACACAAGCCAACCCCAATGTTTATATATTATATAGCACTTGAATTATAGCATGATACCGTTACTGCCTTTCGCTTTCGTTCTTTTATTCCGATTTTATACCGTTCTTGTATACTCGTTTTATATCATTCTTCCATACCGGTTTGATATCGTTACAGTATGCAGGTCTATAGGCTACCAGAGCTTCTAAATCAATATCAACCCTTTATAAATTATAGGATTACACAATGCGCTGGTTATGCTACTATATGAAAATTTCAAAATTGGAAAATCAATGTACATGTTAGCTCTAGTTCAACTAAATAAATATATAATAATTAGTTGAGAATGTTTGGTGGCCAAATATAATTTGATATGAGTAAAGAACAATCATAACGACCAATATTCAGGAAACAACAAAAGAATGAAGCATACGACGGCACCATAGTTAGTCGAAAGGGACCAAAGAAACACACAGCACGAAAACTAAACACGCCACAAACTAAACTTTAGAAGCAAAAGGGTTAAAACGGGTGCTCAAAAAGTGTTAGCAAACCCCCGCTTCACGCGTGTCATTAGTTAAGTCGATCAGGCTAATGCACAGTAACTAGGCATATACCAGGTAGTCATTATTTAGTGAAACGAAACGTGGCTACGAAAAATGAACACGTAAATTGCCATGTGTGATATAGATATGTGTAGCGGTTAACTTAATCCCGATAACAACCTTAAGATGTCCTAAATGATGACTTTTATCTTCCAATTGTGAACCCTGGTAAAGTTCATTTTCTATCAACAGTTTTTAAAATTGTTTCTCCATTACTGCTACAAACATTTAGAGTGCATAAATGGTCATTAATAGAGATTAATGTTCCGTGTTGTAAATTCTAAAATTATTACACAAACATGTACTTAGTATCAAGTCTAACACTATTTTGACATAAAGAAGTATTAGTTTGATGTATAATGAAATGATAACAATAGAAGATTGATTAATACAACTTACCTTAATACACCACTAACATAACCACGTCTTAACAGTACAACGAAACGTCGAAAAATGGTCATGCGATTAAATAAATACTATATGTTATTCAGTTCACTTAAACATTTAAATCTTTAGCCATGTCTAACGAAATGCATGTTATATATTATGAGGCCTTCTGTCAGAATATTTATATATTTCAGGTTTTGACAAGTTTACAAATATTTTAGAACATTTCGCGAAATATATTCTTTTGTGATGCGAACTCATTCGTTACAATAATAACAGCGTAACATTGGAAAACGTGAAAGATCACTAATGATTACATGAGCCAACGCCAATGTTTTTAATTTTTCTATTAACATGGCTTAGATCGCTCTTGAATTCCCGCTTATATCGTTCTTGAATACCTACCTGATATCGTTCTTGTGTACTCATATATATCATTATGTCATACCCACATTATATAGCACTTGAATTATCGCATGATATCGTTACTGCGTTTCGTTTTGTGTTTCGTTCTTTAATACCGATTTTATATCGTTCTTGTATACTCGTTTTATATCATTTTTCAATACCGGTTTTATATCTTATATACCCTTTTTATATCGTTCTTGCATATCCAATTTGTATTGTTCTCCTATACCCATTTTATATCGCTCTTGAAATCACACTTTATATTGTTTTTGTATGTTTTATATCTGTTTTATTATGATTTTGTATACTTACCTGACATCTTAATGTCGTTCTTGTGTACTTCTTAATTTCGTTTTAATACCAGTATTATATCGCACTTTAATTACCGTTTGATATCGTTCCTGTATAACAATTGTATATACTTTTTTATCGTTTCGTCACTTGTTTTATATCGCATATGTATACAGTTCTTTATTTGCTCTTAAATTTCCGCTTGATATGGTTCTTCTTTACCTTTATAACCATTATTTATAGTTATCGCATACCCTTTTTATATTGTGCTGTATACCCGTTTTGTATTGTTCTTGAATTCCCACTTGATATCGTTCTAGTATAGCCATGTTCAATCGTTCTTATATACTGGTCTTAAATAATTCCTTTGTACCGGTCTTGTATTGCTTCTTTATTCCCTCTTTATATCGTACTTTTATGAACGTTCTATACGGTTCTGCATACCCGTTTTATTTTGATCATTTATACCGGTTTTGTATCGATCTTTAATTAAAATTTATAGTGCCCCAGCATTACAATGTTCTATGCAGCCACTTAACGTCTCTTTCTCGACTTAGTGTATAACCGCCTGACAAGGTTCTTGTATATCCATTTCATTTTGTATATACCCGTTCCATATCATCCTTGTAATAACACCTGATATCATCCCTTTTTACCAGTTTTATGCAAGTATTATTTCGATCTTGAATTTTCGCACTATATCGCACTGTTATACACAGTTTATACTGTTGTTGTACACCATATTCCTATCGTCCTGTTACACCAGACACTATACGATAGTCCACACATGTGTGTAATCGATAGTACAAGATTAGACACATATGAGTGTGCCAGACCCTACACAATTATCCAGACATGTATTTACACAGATTCTACAGGAATGTTGACACATTTGTGTAGAAGATTCTACAGGATTGTCCTTACATTGATGTATCTGACACTACAGGATTATCTACACTATTGTATGTGATACAATACGGTCATGATACACGACATGTGCTGTTAGTTACTACTGAATTGTCCACACACATGTATTTACCAGAGTCTACAGCGTTATCCAGACATTATTACCACATAGTACAATACTCCCCATACATGTATGTACTAGATATAACAATGTTTTCCACAGATGCATAATCGAGACACACACGTATTTTCCGAATCCTACACGCGATCACTCATGTCTCGCAAGTTATTACATAATAGGTCTACACACATCTGTACCAGATTATTTTGGACTATCTACTCATATATGTTCCAAGCACTACAATACTTTTTTACGTTGATATAACAGTCACTACATGTATGTTCAAAATACTACAGAGTATCCACAACTGCTTTTGATCAGATACTGAACGGTTGACCACACTTGTATTACCGAATACTACAGAATTAAACATTCATTCCCATAGCAGACATTGCATGAAACTTATTGCATCGATGTAACTTACACCAGGATTATCCACACCAGATACTATGGTTCACACATGTATGTAAAGATACGATAAGGTTGTCCACACTTGTATGTAGCATACGCTACAGGATTTTCCCCTCACTAGTCCTCCAGATACTACAAGATTACACTACACTACGCTTTAAATACGTATGTCATATATTTTGTATAATACACCACATGTGTATTTCAGGTGCTACATAAATGATCCGACATGTATGCAAAAGATACTACAAATTGTATGCATCATATACTACAGGACTATACACACAATGCATACCAGAAGTTATAGGATTATCCAGACATGTCTGTACAAGATACTAAATGGATGTCCCCACACGTATGTGGCAGATTCTGCAGGATTACCCATTTATTTACCAGACACTGCAAGATTGTACTACTGCTGGATTGCTCTTCACTACGATCCACGCACTGTATGTGCCAAATACGAAGACTTATCCACACAGGTAGTTAAATATACAACATGATTGTTCTACATTTACTTAACTGACACCGAAGGATTGTCTCTACATGTATGTTTCACATACCAAAAGGTTGTCCACACTTTGTGCACAAGATACAGTATTATTCGTACATGTATTACAAGTCACAACACGATTGGCCCGATTGGCCTCACAGGTATCAACCAGCTACTACCACTATGAACCAAAATAAGGGCTGACATTACCATGCACAGTAACTGAAACAACAGTATTACATTATTTATATACTTGGTACTGCAAAATAGTCCTTGCACGATGTAAATCATACTACAATATTATCCACACATGCATGTACCTGATACTACAGGATTGTCCACTCATGTACGTACCAAATACTACAAATTTCACCACAAACGTATGTTAAAGATACTACAATATTGTAGACTATTCACGTATGCATGTACCAGAGACTACAAGAATGTTCACACTGGATCGATCGTACATGTATGCAAAAAATACTATAAGATTATCAGACAAGGATGTACAACATTCTATAGGATTATTCAGACATGTGTCTACCTGATACTACTGAATTGTACACGCATTTATGTACCATACACTACACGATTGGCCTTACATTGATATACTGACACTAACAAGATTTCTCACAAATTTATGTACATGATATTACATGATTGTCTACACATATATGTACCATATACTACAGAATTATCAATACAAGTATGCACTGAAAACTGCTGGAATGTCCACAGATGTATGTAATAGGCTTTGCGATGCGTTGATCATTACATTGGTGTTACTGACATTGCAGGATTATCTGCACATTTATGATTATCCCCTTACCGCAGACTTGTCCTGACATGCATGTAGCATTTACTTAACATGCTGACTGTATAGGTTACTGAAGGCGGACCAAATAACAGTAAATTAAATTCCGACCTGAATAGAGGATATGCATAAAATATCATCAAAGAATATGCGAATGATTCCCGCAATTATTTGCAGATGCGAAGAAATTAAAAATAAAATTCATTCATTGTTAAAAAAACATACAAAACATGTCATTTCAAATTTATTTTCATTTAATCAATTTACCACTGCAATATGTGCTGTTTTGCGTTAATTAAGTTTAAATTATATTAACGGACATCATTATGGTTGCATTTTACCATTATAAATGTAATAAGTACAAAACATGTTTCAATGTAATATGTTCGAAATTCCGTTCCAGCATGATAAAAAAGATGTCAAAATAAATCTGTTTATGGAAAAATGCCGAACTGTATAAAGTTCTTGTTTATTTGTTCTCCCGAACTCGTGCTTGCCGCTTACGTCGGCAAACTAAATATTGACAAATAATACACATATAATGAGTAATATAAAAGACAATACCTCCAGAGGTGTTCAAAAGACAAATTGCTTATTTATGGCTCGCCTAGAGTACATTAAAGTTTCATTTTGAACTGTCTAGACCTGAAAGGGAATGATATCATTTTTTAATTTGTTATACCGAACTCGACGGATGCACACTTGTTATTTTACGGTGACCTAGAAAAATCGTCTATTGATAAGACTATTGACTTTTAACAACAAAGCCGAAATTCAGTACATTTTACGAATCTCCCTTGAACTAGTTTTCTACAGAATATGAACCATTTTTATTTACAAAGATTCTGTATTATTGTTGACATTAAATACCAGACCTCAAAGTTACCGTCCTGACATTTTAATATAATTCAACCTAAGCATACACATAGCATATGCTTTTGGAATACCTCATTTTTGCCATATACCAATGTGTTACGATAGCAAGAAATGATTTAAATATGAGATACGCAAACTGAATTCAACAGCCCAAATAGATATTACAGGTTTATACTACACGGCGATCCGCACGTGTATGTTCCAATGTAACAATATGTAAAGTAAACCATACGAATGTCCTATGATTGACGTAACTGAGAATGCAGGATTATCCTCACATTATTACCGGATAGTACAATATTTTCCACACATATCTGTACCAAATATTACACGATTATCCACTCATTTTTACCAGTTACTACAGAATTGTTTACACGTATATGTACAGTACTTGAGATTGAAGACGCAACACTTTTATCAATCCGTCAGCGATCCGTCAGCGTTCCAAAATCCGTCACCAATCAGTTATCAATCAGTCAGATCAGTCAAATCGTTCCCAATCCGTCAGATCGGTCCCAATCTGTCCATCCGTCAATTGACGGATTTGGAACGATTTGACTGATCTGACGGATTGATTTGGACGGATCGCTCCAATCCGTCCATTCAACTTCCGGTTAGTAAAATTAATATTTCGAAATGTGAAAATTCGTTTCACTCGCAAATATTAGAAGTATAAAAATGGCAACTGTTATGTCCTCATTGATGGATCGTTTTATCTAATATTAAGGCTAAAACTGGTCTAAAGTTATTAATAAAAAAAATGGAAATTCCCCCAATCTATTACTAATGCATCTGTGACGAAATATAAACATTACATAGTGTAGCAAAATAATTAAAACATAGTAAATTTAAAAACGCACACACACAATGACTTTAAAAAAGCATCTCGCGTGCCAAGGCGCACGTCCGTATTTTGAAAGCGGAAAACGTCTAGTCTAAAGTTATAAATGATAAATGGAAATCCCCCCCCCCCCCCAATAAAAAAATCTATCACTAATTCATCTTTGACGGCATATAAACATCACATAGTGTCATTTTATTAAAAAATAAAAAAAAAGAAATGAAAAAAAAACCCACACACACACAATAAATTCAAAAAATATTTGACCTCGCATGCCAAGGCGTACATCTTGTATTTGTCTTCGAAAAGTTTTAAAGCGGAAAAAGCGAGAAACACGAAAAGTGTGAATGCGAAATCGTAACATTTTTTTTCACTTCGCCTTTTTGCGTTATGTTTGAAGTTTGTTTAACACTATTTAAAAAAAAATTATATTAGTTTATATAATACGACGTCGAGTGTTTATTGGGAAGAGCTGGAGTACCCAACGAAACAGCAAAGTTTCGACAGGAAAGCTGGTGCTCTTTGCAAATTTATAGGGATGTGTCGAGTACACCATCTCGCTGTAAGGATCAAACATACAACTTGGTGATCAATAATAGGTTACTGCTACCTTAACCTCCATAGTCGTGGTTTTTTTGTTGTAAACGCTTAAAAAGATCATTTGTCGTGGTTTGATCAGTTTTTTTTCTTTGCCACAGTTCCTATGAATTCCGGTGTATAATACTGAATAAGATTTACGACAAAAGCGAAAACATCTATTTATATATTTTATTAACGACCCCACAGTGTCACATGAATTTACACAGAATTATATAAAGAATAAACTTATGTGTCACAGTTCCTAAAAATTCCGCTGTATAATACTCAATAAGATTCACGACAAAAGCGAAAACATATATTTATATATTTTATTCACTATTTATCTCACTGTGTCACATGAATTTACAGAGAATTAAATCTCAAAAAATGAAGAAGGGGCCTCGTTGGCCGAGTGATCAAGGTAGTTCGTCTACTATTGATCACGTGGTCTGTCAACACAGAGATTGTGGGTTCGATTCTCACCGCAGGCAGGGTGTATTCGACTCCAATCTTAATTGACAAGGATTTTCCTACCGCAGGTCGGGGGTTTTTCTGGTACTCCGGCTTCCTCCCACAATAAAAACACCATTCAAACAAACAAACAAATAAACTACTGTGCCACAATTCCTAAGAATTCCAGTGTATAATACTGAATACGATTTACGACAAAAGCGAAAGCATCTATTTATATATTTTATTCACTATCTCATTGTGTCACATGATTTTACACAGAATTAAATCTCAAATAAAGATTAAACTACTAACAGCGTTTGTATATCGAAGCTTATGAGTTAAAAATGCGAACATGTAAGCGTGATACGAAAATCAATTCTGCTTTCGCATTTTAGCCGTCGTAATTGTTTATTTTACGATTTCTTTTAAAGTCATTCCACAATTAATGATATATAAGTATAAATGGTTTCCTTTAAATTAGGAAGTACTTGAAATTGGTTGATAGGTTTAACAGAGCTGCCCAGCGCGTCCTCAGCTGGAGGACATGGGATGTTCTCCCGTTATTTATTTTTTTTTTGGGGGGGGGGGGTGGTTCAGGTCATATTAAAATTGCCGCGAACCATAGTGACATGTTTAGAGGGTGTCACGCTCCTTGTACGAAAAAAAAGTAAATCTTTCTCCCCAACCCATGCCCCATATTTTTCAAAATTGCCCTTTTGTCCATCTTTCTCTAATTGATTGAAGGAGCCGAGTGGTGATGTTAGTTCATCAACTATTGATCACGTGGTCTGTCAACACTGAGGTTTCGTGTTCGAATCTCACTGCACTCGACTTAATTGAAAGGGAGCCAGTTTTCTTACTGGAGGACGGGTGTTTTATCCGGGTACTCCGGTTTCCTATTCAAATAAAAACTGGACGCCATGATATAGCTGAAAAATTGCTGAAAGTGGATTAAACAATATTTAAACAAGCAAACAAATCTAATTGATTTATATTTAACTTATTCTCGTCATGAATAGAGCTGAAATACTCTCGCTGAAAGAAAAGCAAACAATCAATCAATACAATAAGTAATTGTTTAAATTGAATGACACTCTTTTAAAGGCAAGTTTTGAAATGGTTCTGTTTCATCGATATGACACTGTAATGACAATGTTGACCTAAACAATTTATAACGTTTTGTTAAAAAAATTACTATTTCGTACTGAAACATGTGTCTATCTGTAACACATTTTTACGCTTAACCTCAGTATTCGCAGACAATTCTCCCCGGCGTTATTGGGGCCTAGGTGGCTGATTGGTTAGTCATCTACTAGTTGTCACATGCCTGTCAACAGGTTGTGGATTTTCGAACCACTGCAGTTAGGGTGCCCCCAATTCCACTTTAATTGACAAAGACTGTCGTTTTTTTTACCTGTACTCCGGCTTTCTCCCACCCCACCCCCAATAAAAAATGGACGCCATAAAACAAATGGAACAATCCAGCATAATTGTATGTATACTTTTTTAAACAAATTTTATTGCCTGTCCAATAAAACATGCGACAAGAATTGCTGTATATTTTACAATACAACTTTTGTTTAGCAAACAATGCGTTTTGATTGACAATGATTGTTTAACAGTTGAACATTTGTTATACACAACAGTTTTATAATTGTATTTAAAATGTTGTAGACAAAATAAAAACACGCAGGCATACATTTAAGTAACTAATAATGATGTCAAAAAGAGGCCACGTTCTTTCCTAAATGTGAAATAAATCTGTTACTAAATTGGGGAGTCGGGTCGGCTTAATATATGACAAAAAATATACATGTAACTGGTCGCAAAAAATCACGAGTCGTGGGAATGTAAAAAGAGAATCAATAATGGATTACGAAAAAAAACATTTACCTCTTCGTTACTGATATGCCTTAAATAGAAGTTTTTTGAAGGTTTACAGGACTCGGTTCCCAGATATGTCCTGCTTTAAAGAAATGTGCTTAATTATATAATATAAAGAAAAAAAATTTCTTTAAATATGTTTATTTATTCATTTAGAACGAGACATTGTATTAACAATTCTTTTAAACGCATGTTTTTATTTTATTATAAAAAAGGTATAATAAATGCATATATTATATACAAATGACGCAGAATCCGTTTTATCTTTAAATTATTAATTTATACGAATCCGTCAATAAACTAACCGATTTATGCATATAATTGAATAACGGATTCTGGATCGCACTGATTGGACTGATCGCACTGATCGCTGATGGTTACCAAAGTAATGACGGATTCAGAATTTTGGACGGATGTCGTCATCATCAATCAGTCAGCGATCCGTCAGCGTTCCAAAATCCGTCAGCAATCAGTTATCAATTAGTCAAAGTGTTGCGTTTTCGGGTGCAAGTACTGTAACAGATGCTTCTGGACTGTCAACAAATATATGTTCCAAGCACTACATGAATGTTCTTACATTGAAGTAACTGACACTACAGGTTTATACAGGCATGTATGTACAAGATACTACAGACTGTCCGCACTTGTTTGTATACGATACTAGACGATTGCCCACACTTCAGATGCATCCATGTTAAGTACTTGCTAGTGTACCATATGATTATCTAGACATTTGTGTACCAGATACTACATGGATGTCCATACATTCCCTTTCTAATCACTAAATGCTTGTCCTTACATTGGTGTAACTTAACATGCTAGATTAAATTCATATGTATATAAAAATACTACTGGAATACACATACATGTAAGTAGCAGATTATGCAGTGTTATCCATACATTTATGTATCAGACACTGCATGGCAATAATAATCCTGTAGTATCAAGTACTTACATTTGAGGTCAATCCTATAGTATCTAGTATATACATGTGAAGAAAATTATTTGGTATCTTGTGCATTCATATGTGGACAATAATGTGGTATATAGTTCATACAATTGAGGACAATCATGTAGTATATAGCGCATACATGTGTGGACATACCTCTGGCTTCTATAACATATATGAAATTATATGCAATGGTACATACATGTGCATACAATACTGTAGTATCTAGTATAGATATGTGAGGTCATTAGTGTAGTTTCTGTTACATACATGTAAAGTGAATAATGTAGTATCCAGTACATACATATGTCGATAATCCTGTAGTATCTAGTATATACAGTCCAGGTCAATCATGTAGTATTTGCTAAATACATGTGAGGTCAATCATGTAGTATCAAGCAAATACATGCGAGACCAAACCTATAGAATCAGATACATTCATTTGCGTATATTCCTATAGTAATTATTGCATACGTGTGTAGCATATAGTACATTCATGTGTGGAAAAACCATGTCGAACATACATGTGACGTGAACCTGTAGTATCTATGACACACATGTGAGGTTATTCATGTAATGTATGGCACATACATGTGTAGATTATGGTATATTATCTGATACCCAAAAGTGTTGACAATCATGTAGTATCTAGTGCACACATGTCTGGACAATCTGCATTATCAAGTGCATACACGAGTGGGCAATACTGTATCACCCAGCGTAGTAGTATTAAGTAAATACATTACATACATGTCTCGACAATCCTGTAGTATCGGATACATACACGTGAGGCCAATCCTGTCTCACCCAGCGCATGCATGTGTGTAAAATTCTGCAGTTGCATGCATGTCATGTTCATCCTGCAGTATCTGGTATATACATGTGAGCTCAATCCTGCAGTATCTAGCACATACGTGTATTCCAATCCTGTAGTGTCAGGTAAATACATGTAAGGTTAATAATGTACTATCTGGTACATACATGTAAGCCAATTATTGGAGTATTCAGTACATACATGTTGGGTTAAAATCACGTAGTAACTAGTACAAACATGTGAAGTCAATCATGTACTATCTGGTACATACATGCGCGAAAAATCCTGTATTATGTGCTGTATACATTTGAGCTCAATTCTGTAGTATCTAGTAGATACAGTTGAGGTCAACCTTGCTGGTACAAACGTGTGAGATAAATCATGTAGAATCAAGCACATCCATATGACATCAATCCTGTAGTACATGCTATAGTCATTTTCGGACAATCATATAGTATTATACAGTATTATATAGTATTATATAGAGTGTACTCGACTCCAATATTAATTGACAAGGATTGCCAGTTTTCCTACCGCAGGTCGGGGGTTTTCTCCGGGTACTCCGGCTTCCTCACCAATAAAAACTGGACGCCATGATATAGCTGAAAAATTGCTGAAATTGGCGTTAAACACCATCAAACAAACCTACTGAACCGTACATTATGGCCCCTCCCGGAGTCTGTTATACTAACAGTATCTTATAGTATGCACATCTTTCAGTCCGAATTACCCGTGCATTATGTCAACCTCCCGGCCTCTGTTATACTTAAGGATTGTACAACGTTTAGTCCGAGTGACTGGTACATTATGTGAACATACCGGCATTCAGTCTGACTGACTTGCACGTTATGTAATCCTCAAAGCCTATGTTATACTTACAGTATGTTAAGCTTTCAGTCCGACTGACTCGTACAGTATGTCAACCTCTCAGAGTCTGTTAAACTTACAGTATGTTCAGCTTTCATTCCGACTGACCCGCATATTAGGTCAACCTCCATGAGTCTGTTATACTGACAGTATGTATAACTTATGTAACAGTATGCATTACCGTACATTATGTCAAACCTGGCGTCAGTTATACTTACTGTATGTACAGCTTTAAGTCCTACTGACCCGTACACTATGTAAACTTCCAGGCCACTGTTTTACTTACATTATGTACAGCTTTCAGTCCGAGTGATCCGCACATTATGTCAAACTCTCGGCCTCTGTTATACACACAGTATATGCAGCTTTCAGTCCTACTGACTTGTACATTATGCAAACCTAAAAGCCTCTGTTACACTATGTTCAGCTTTCATTCCGACTGACCCGTACACTATGTCAACCTCCCAGGTTCTGTTATACTTACAGTATGCACAACTTTCCGTTCGACCAACTGGAACGTTATGTCAACTTCCCGGCCGCTTTTATATTTTAATATGTACAGCTTTAAGTCCGACTCAATGGTTTATTTTGTCAACCTCTTTGCATTTTATACTTACATGATGTGAAGTTTCAGTGCACTTGCCCGGTACATTATGTCAACTTATCATCCTGCGGTTATACTTGCAGTATGCACATCTTTCAGTCCGAATTACCCGTACATTTTGTCAACTTCTCGGCCATTGTTATACTTAAGGAATGTACAATGTTTTGTCCGAGTGACTGGTACATTATTTTAACCTATCGACCTCTGTTTTACTTACAGTATGTACAGCTTTCAGTCGAGTGATCCGTTCATTAATTCAACCTCTAAGCATATGTTATACTTATGTCAAACCTGGCCTCAGTTATTCTTACAGTAAGTTCAGCTTTTAGTCATGTACAATATGTCTCTGTTTTACTTGCAGTATGTAGAACTTTAAGCCCAAAAAACCTGCACATTTTTACCAAACCACCCGGCCTAAGTTATACCGGGTGGTCCGACTGACCGAAACATTATGTCAATTTCCCGGCAGTTGTTGCACGTCCAGTATATACAGATTTTAGTCCGATTCAACGGCACATTATGTCAACATCCCGGTATCTTATTTCTACAGGATGTTAAGTTTTATTATACCTGACCCATACATGATGTCAACCTCCCATTCTTTGTTATACTTATAGTGTGTACATCGTTCAGACTCATTTACCCGTACTTTATGTCATCCCTGGCCTCTGTTATACTTACATGATGTACATCTTTCAGTCCGAGTAATCAGTATATTATGTCAACCTCCGGGCCGCTGTAATACTTACAATTTATTCAGCTTTTAGTCCGACTAATCCGTACATTATGTCACCCTCCCATCCTCTGTTATACATACAGTATGTTCAGCTTTCATTCCGACTGACCCTTACATTATGTCATCCTATCGTCCTCTGTTATATTTAAAGTATGTGCAGCTTTCAGCCCGAGTGTCCCGTACATCATGTAAACCTCCCAGCTTCTGTCATACTTACAGTATGTACAGCTTTCAGACCGAGTGACTGGTACAATGTGTCATTCTCCTAGTTTCTGCTTTACGTACATTATGTACAGCTTTAAGTCCAACAAACCTGCACATTATGTCAACCCCCCGGCCTCTGTTATATTTTGATATGTACAACTTTCAGTCCGACTCACTAGTGCATTATGTCAACCTCTCGGCATCTTATACTTAGAGGATGTGAAGTTTCAGTCCACCTGACCTGTACATTATGTCAACATCTCGGCCTGTGTTATATTTACAGTATGCACATCTATGACAGATATCAATCCGAGTGACTCTTATATTATGTCAACCTCCTTGCCTATGTTTTATTTACTGTATGTACAACTTTCAGTCCGAGTAACCTGTACAATATGTCATTCTCCCGGCTTACAGTATGTACAGCTTTAAGTCAAACAAATCTGCACAATGTCGACCTTAGGGCCTTTATAATACTTACAGTATAAACAGCTTTAAGTCTGTCTCACCGGCACATTTGGTCAATTAACCGGCCTCTTATATTTACAAGATGTGAAGTTTCAGTTCACCTGTCGCGTACATTATGTCAACCTCTCTGTCTCTGTTATACCTACAATGTGCACATCTTGCAGTCTGACTTTCCAGTACATTATGTCAACCCTGGCTTCTCTTTTACTATCAGTATGTACACCTTTCAGTCCGACTGACCCGCACATTATGCACACCTCCCGGCCTCTTTTATACTTTCAGTCAGTGTGTACATCTTTTAGTCCGATTAACCCGTACATTATTTGAACCTCCCGGACACTGACCGGAACATTATGTAAATATTCAGGCATCTGTTATACTTACAGTAAGTTCAGCTATCAGTCCGAGTGTCATGTACAATATGTCGTTCTCCCGGCTTCTCAATTACTTACAGTATGTAGAGCTTTAAGCTCAACAAACCTGCACCTTTTTGCCAACTTCCGGGCCTCTGTTATACCCACAGTATGCACAGCTTTCAGCTCGAATGACCGGAACATTATGTCAACCTCCCGGTATCTTACACCTACAGGATGATAAGTTTTATTATACCTTACCCGTGCATGATCTCATCCTCCCAGCCTCTGTTATAATTATAGAAGGCACATTGTTTTAGTCCGACTTACCCCAACATTATATCAACCTCCCGGGAACTGTTATACTTACGGTTGGTACAGCATGTCAGTCCGATTGACTGGTACTTATGTTAATCTCAAGGCCTCTGTTATACTTACAGTATGCACACATTTTAGTCGGAATAACCCGCTACATTATGACAACATATCGTCAACTGTTATACTTACCGTAAGCTCAGCTTTCAGTTTAACTGACCCGTAAATTATGTCAACATCCCGGACTCTATTATATTTACAGTGTGTTCAGGTTTTAATCCAACTGACCCGGACATTTTACCAAGCTCCCTGCCAATGTTATACTTACAGTAAGTACAGCTATCAATCTGAGTGACCCTTACATTATGTCTAACTTCTGGCCTATGATATACTTACAGTATATACAGCTTTCAGTCCGAGTGACCCTTACAACATGTCATTCTCCCATCCTCTGTTATACATACAGTATGTTCATCTTTCAGTCCGACTGACCCGTACATTATGTCACCATATCGTCCTCTGTTATATTTAAAGCATGTGCAGCTTTCAGCCCGATTGCCCAGTACATTATGTAAACCTCCCAGCTTCTGTTATACTTACAGTATATACTGCTCTCAGACCGAGTGACCTGTACAATGTGCCATTCTCCTGGCTTCTGCTTTACGTACTTTATGTACAGCTTTAAGTCTAGCAAACCTGCACATTATGTCAACCTCCCGGCCTCTGTTATTGTTACAGTATGCATAAATTTCAGTCCGACTGACCGGAACATTATGCCAACCTCCCGGTTGCTGTTATATTTTAATATGTACACATTTCAGTCCGACTCACTGATACATAATGTCAACCTCTAGACTCTTATATTATGTCAACCTCCTGACCTATGTTATATTTACAGAATGTACAACTTTCAGTCCGAGTTACCCGGACAATTTCATTCTCCCGGCTTCTGCTTTACTTACAGTATGTACAGCTTTAAGTCAAAGAAAACTGAACAGTATGCTTAACTCCGGGCCGTTTTAATATTTAGAGTACATACAGATTTCAGCCCGTCTCACCGGCACATTAAGTCAAACAAACCTGCACATTATGTTTAACTCCGGGCCTCTATCATATTTACAGTATGTACAACTTTCAATCCGTATCACTGACGCATTATGTCAACCACCCGGCATCTTATACTTAGAGAATGTGAAGTTTCAGTTCACCTGTAGCGTACAATATGTCAACCTACCTGTCTCTGTTATACCTACAGTGTGTACATCTTGTAGTCAGACTTACCGGCACATTATATTAACCCTGGCCTCTGTTATACTTGTGTACATCTTTAAGTCCGACCAACCGGTACATTATTTGAACCTCCCGGCTTCAACAGGATGTGAATATTCAGTCCACCAGTCACGTACATTATGTCAGCCTCCAGGCCTCTATTATACTTACAGTGTGTTTATCTTTTAATCCGACTAGCCCGTGTATAATGTAAACCTCCGGGCTTCTATTATACTTACAGTATGTTCAGGTTTTAGTCCGACTGACCCTTACATTATGTCAACCTCCTGGCCTATGGTATACTTACAGTGTGTACATCTTTCAGTCAGAGTGATCCGTACAATATTTGAACCTCCAGGCTTTTGTTTTACTTACAATATGCACATCTTTCATTCCGACTGACCGAAACGTTATGTCAACCATCCGGTATGTTACACTTACCGGATGTCAAGTTTCAGTCCACCGGACCCGTACATTATATCAACATCCATATCTCTGTTATACTTACAATGTGTACATCTTTCCGGGCATCTTATAACTTAGAGGATTTGAAGTTTCAGTCGTCCTGACCCGTAAATTATATCAACATCCGGGTCTCTGTTATACTTACAGTGTGTACATCTTCCAGTCCCACTTACATTATGTCAACCTTGGCCTCTGTTATACTTACATTATGTATAGTTTTCAGTCCGAGTGACCCGTACATTATGTGAACCTACCGGCTTCTGTCTTACTTACAGAACGTTCAGGTTTCAGTCCGACTAACCCGTACATTATGTCAACCTCCAAGCCTCTGTTATTACATACAGCATGTTTAGCTTTCAGTCCGACTGACCCGTACATAATGTCAACCAATCGGCCTCTGTTATAATTACAGTATGCACATCTTTCAGTCCACCTGACCCGTACTTTATGTCAACCCCTCGTTCACTATTATAGTTACAGTATGTACAGATTTAAGTCCAACAAACTTGCACATTATGTTTTACTCCAGGCCTCTATAATACTTATAGTATGAACAGCTTTCAATCCGTCTCACCGACACATTATGCGAACCACCAGGCATCTTATACTTAGAGGATTTGAAGTTTCAGTCGTCCTGACCCGTACATTATATCAACATCCCGGTCTCTGTTATTCTTACAGTGTGTACATCTTCCAGTCCCACTTACCCGAAAAATATGTCAACCTTGGCCTCTGTTATACTTACATTATGTATAGTTTTCAGTCCGAGTGACCCGTACATTATGAGAACCTACCGGCCTCTGTCATACTTACAGTACCTACATGTTTCAGTCCGACTAATCCGTACATTATGTCAACCTCCCAGCCTCTGTTATACATACAGTATGTTCAGTTTTCAGTCCGACTGATCATACATTATGTCAACCAATCGGCCTCTGTTATAATTACAGTATGTACATCTTTCAGTCCACCTGACCCGTACATTATATCAACCTCCCGTTCTCTATTATACTTACAGTGTGTACATATGCCAGTCCCGCATACCCGAACATTATGTCACCAATGGCCTCTGTTATACTTACGGTATGTACAGCTTTCAGTCTGACTGACTTGTACATTTTGCTAACCCCCAAGTCTGTGTTATACTTAGAGTATGTTCAGCTTTCAGTCCGACTGAACCGTTCATTATGACAACCTCCCGGGGTCTGTTATACTTACAGAATGTTGTGATTTCAGTCCGGCTGACCAGTACATTATGTCACACTCCCGGGCTCTGTTATACTTACAGTATGCACAACTTTCAGTAAGACTGACCCATACATTATGTTAACATAATGACTCGTGTATATACTTGAAGTATGCACAGCTCTCAGTCCGAATAACCGGTACATTATGTCAACATATCATTCTCTGTTATGCTTACAGTAAGCACAGCTTTCAGTTCGACTGACTCGTACATTATATTCACTTCTCGGACTCTGTTATTCTTGCAGTATGTATAGCTTTCAGTCCGAGTGTCCCGTACAATATGTCGTTCTTCCGGCTTCTGCTTTACTTCCAGTATGTAAAGCTTTTAATCCAACAAACCTGCACATTATGTCATCTTCCTGGCCTCTTTAATACATACAATATGTATTGCTTACAGTCCATCCCCACAGCACTTTATCTCAGCCATCCGGCATGCTATACTTACAGTATATGAAGTTTCAGTCCACTTGGCCCGTACATTATGTCCCATTCTCTGTTAAACTTACAGTGTGTACATCTTTCAGTTCTATTTACCCGTACTTAATGTCAACCCAGACCTCTGTTATACTTGCATTATGTACAGCTTTCAGTCCGAGTGATCAGTACATTATTTCAACCTCTCGTCCTCTGTTATATTTACCGTATCTGCAGCTTTTAGTCCGAGTGTCCCTGAATTGTGTAAACTTCCCAGCTTCTGTTGTACTCGCAGTATGCACAGGTATCAGACCGAATGTACAATTTTAAGTCCAACAAACTTGCACAGTATATGCAGCTTGCAGTCAATCATGTAGTATATGATACATATTTGTGATGTCAATCATGTAGTATCTAATACATTCGTGTGGGGACAATCCTGTAGTTTCTAGTACATACAAATGTGGTCAGTTCTGCAGTAGCTTGCGCATACATGTGTGGAAATATTCTGTAGTTTGTAGAACATACATGTGAGGTTAATAACGTAGCATCTAACACATATACGTGACGTCAATACTATAGTGTTTAGTACATACCTACTGGACCTCATATGTAAGTACCGGAATATACGTGATTTTCGACAAATATGTGTTTAAGATACTATAGATCTGACCTCACATGTTTGTACGACACACTAAAAAATTGATTGACATCCCAGGCATGTACCAGATACTACAGCATTGTCCTCTATGTATGTACTAAATACTATAGAACTGTCCGCACATTGATGTAACTGATACTACAGGATTGACCTCACATGCATGTAATAAATACTATGGGATTGTCCGCACATGAATACTGAATGATTGACCTCACATGTATACATCGAATACTGCAGGGTTAACCTGACATTTATGCACCAGATCCTACAGGTTTGTCCTCACAGGTATGTACTAAATACTACAGGAATTTCCCCACATATATGCCCGAGCAACTTCTTGATTGACCCCTAATTAATGTATTAGATACTATAAGATTGACCTTACATGTATGTACTAGATACAACATGATTTACATGATATTTATGTACGAGATACTATAGGTTTGTCCTCACGTGTATGTAATAAATACTACAGGATAAACCACGCATGTATATACTAGATATTACAGGATTTAGCTCACATGTATATATAAAGTATTGCAGGATTAACCTCGCATGCATATACTAGATACAACATAATTATCTATACAAGCATGTACTAGATACTTCAGTATTGGCCTCACATGTAAATACTTGATATTACAGGATTGTCAACACATGTATGAATTAGATACTCATTGACTGATCTTACATGTAATTGCTTGTCATAACAGGTTTGGCCTCATATGTATGTAACAGATACTAGAGGATTGACCTCACATGTATGTACTAGATACTACATGATTGACAACAGATGAATGTGCTTTTTAATACAGGATTATCCTCATATGTATGTAAAATATACTACAGTGTTGACCTCACATGTATGTACTAGATACTACATAATTGACCTCAAGTGCATGTGCTTGTTCCCACAGAATTATACTCGTATGTATGTAACATATACTACAGTATTGACCTCACATGTACTAGATACTACAGGATTGTTCACACACGTACGTACAGTAGGCAAGAACGATAAAAAACAGTTATCCAAGAACGATGTAAGGAGGGTATACAAGACAGATATCAAGTAAATATATTGTTTGTTTGTTTGTTTGAATGGTGTTTTAACGCCACTTTCAGCAATTTTTCAGCTATTTCATGGCGTCCAGTTTTATTGGGGGAGGAAGCCAGAGTACCCGGAGAGAACCCCCGACCTGCGGTAGGAAAACTGGCAATCCTTGTCAATTAAGATTGGAGTCGAGTACACCCTGCCTGCAGTGAGAATCGAACCCGCAATCTCAGTGTTGACAGACCACGTGATCAATAGTAACGAACTACCTTGACAACTCGTCCACCGAGGCCCCTTCAAGTAAATATAAAAGAACGATGAGACATATGTATACAAGAACGATATAAAGAGGGAATTAAGGAGCGATATAAATATACTTGAACGATATAATGCAAGTATACAAGAAGAATGTAAGGCGGGTATGCAAGAACGATATCAGTTTGGCACCAACTCAATAATGAGATATTTCAGTTTATTGTGTTCCAGCTTTATCCTTTTTATATCGAAGCTTAACATCTCTTCACGTTTCGTTCTTGTATTGTTGCTTGATATCGTTCTTGAATGCGGTTTTAAATTGCTCTTGAATTCCCTTGTGTTATCTTTCGTGTATAGCTGTTATATATTTTTATTCTAAACCCGTTTTTAATGCTCTTGAATTACCGTTTAAATCGTTCTTATATACCCTCCTGATATAGTTTCTTTATACACATTTGATGTCGTTTTTCTGTACTCATGTATATCATTCGATTACACCATTATTATATAATACTTAAATTCTCTCTAGGTATCGTTCCTGTATATCGATAGTACATCGTTGTTTATTTATACCGATTTTATATCGCTCTTGTATACAAGTCTTGAATTGCTCTGGAATCCCCGCTTGATATGGTTCTTCTATTCCTGCTACATATTGTTCTTATATATGAGTTTCATATCGTTCTTGAATAGCCGTTCTGGATCTCTCTTCAGTTATTGCTTTATATCGTTCTGGTATACCCGTTTTCTATCGTTCCTCTAGACCGATCTTACATCGTTCTTGTCTTGCTTGGCTTTTGAATTCCTTCTCTTCATATCGTTCTTATATTTTGGGTTCGTGGTTTAGAGAGACTCGTAAGTGATTAAAATATGGCTTTTAGATGTCTATTTGAACTTTTTGCCCTACTATAACACGTTACATGAAACACTGTAATATGTACTATATGCGTTTCGTTCCTCTGTCTATTGGTATGTTTATAGAGTTCACAGCTGGCGTTTCCGGTAAATCTCAAATGATCAAACTTTGGGTAGCCTTAAATAATTTAACATGCAAGTTTAATGTTACCATATATATAATACTCTGGTATATATACACTTTCTACGTTGTGTTGTAGGAACATTTGATTGAGCTTTAATACCAACAGATACTTACAAATCGTGCTATGGAAATTGAATGTGTTAACCTTAAGTGGTTAGAATCAACATTTTGATAATTACAAAAGCTGCTCCAGATATTTGTACTTGATCTTTTCTATATTGACAAAAAATGTGTACTTTAATACAGAGATTTGTGCCATTTCTGTATCTAAAGTATGAACCGAATTTAGGTCAAAACTAACAGAGGAAGGCTTTGCATGCCTGACCTTGTCTATCTTGTGTTTCATGGGTTATATTTGAGTGTATTTGTAATTTAAACTCTGGTTTTTGAAAATACTACATTCTTAAAGATTTTACGATGTAACGTTATATCCTACTTATCACAATCAGACGGACTTGAACCCTTCACGTTAGTAATGTATTCAATGGCAAATTTGCAATAAAAATAAACGGTAAATTTCACATCAAAGGATGAAATTGCGTGTCAGAAAGTACGACGCGATTGAAGATTAATGTTGGCATTTAAATAAAGGCCCGATAAAATCATACAAACAAACATGAACGTAAACGTGTTTCTTTAAATCCCCAATATTTTACAAATATTTAGACTAGTTAAAGATCAAACAGCGACCTTTTTCAAAATTTTAATTCAAACAGCATGCAAATAAATGTTATTGAAACAAATAACTACAGTTATTTGTGGTGTTTTCGTATCAAAAGTCAATCCAAAATTTAATGATATTTAAGGATCTGCCAACCTGGTCATAAAAGCTATGCACGTTTTTTTTTTTAAAAAAAACTACGTCGGCTCAAATGCATTGTTGATCTGTAATCGTCCTTGATGTCAATTCTGTGGTATCCAGTACATACATGTAACGTCAATCTGTAGTATTAAGTGCATACACGTGAGGTCAATCCTGTAGCATCTGATACATACATGCGATATCATATGTCTTTTTTAATTTGTGGAAAATCCTGTAATGTCTAATAGAACATATGGGTGGACAGTCCTGTAGTATCTAAGATATATATGTATGGAAAATATGATTGGTATCAATGACATGTAGTGGGCCTCGGTGGCCGAGTGGTCAAGGTAGTTCGTCTACTATTGATCACGTGGTCTGTCAACACTGAGATTGCGGGTTCGATTCTCACTGCAGGCAGGGTGTACTCGACTCCAATCTTAATTGATAACGATTGCCAGTTTTCCTACCGCAGGTCGAGGGTTCTCTCCGGGTACTCCGGCTTCCTCCCACAATAAAAACTGGACGCCATGAAATAGCTGAAAAATTGCTGAAAGTGGCGTTAAAACACCATTCAAACAAACAAACAATCAATGCCATGTTAGTCAATCCTGTAGAATGTACTAGATACATGTATGGACAGTCCTTTATTATCTCGCCCCCGGCCTCTGTTATACTTACAGTAAGTACAGCTTTCAGCACGAGTGACACGTGCATTATGTCAACCTCCCGGCCTCTGTTATACTTACAGTATGTGCAAAGATATGTCTGACTTACAGTTACGATAAGTCACCATCCCGGACACTGACACTTACAGTATGTACAGCTTTCGGCTCTAGTAACCCGTACATCTTATACTTACAGGATGTGAAGTTTCAGTCCACATGAGCCGTACATTATATAAACCTCACTGTCGCTGTTATGCTTACAGTATGCGCATCTTTCAGTCCTGTTTAACAATACATTAAGTAAACATCCAATGTTAAAGTGGATTGTTCAGATTTAAGTCCAACTGACCCGTACATTGTGTAAACCTCCAAACCTCTGTTATACTTACAGTATGTTCAGCTTTCAGTCCGACTGACACGTACCATATGTCAACTTCCCGGCCCTGTTATACTTACAGTATGTACAAATTTCAGTAAGACTGACCAGCACATTATGTCAACCTCCTGACCTATATTACACTTACAGTATGCACAACTTTCAGTCCGACTGACCGCAACATTATGTAAACCTCCGGACATCTTATATTTACAGGATGTGAAGTTTCAATCTAAAATACCCGTTCATTATGTCAACCTCCCGGTCTCTGTTTCAGTTACAGTATGTACATCTTTCAGTCCGACTTACTCTTACATTATGTCAACCCTGGCCTTTGTTATACTTAATGAATGTACAGATTTCAGTCCGAAGGACCAATCCATTATATGAACGTCCAGGCCTCTCTTATACTTACTGTAAGTTCAGATTTCAGTCCGATTGTCCCATACAATATGTCGTTCTAACGGCTTCTGCTTTACTTACAGTATGTACAGCTTTAAGTTCAACAAACCTGCATACTTTGCCAACCACCGGCACATTAGGTCAACTTCCCGGCAGCTTATACTTACAGGATGTGAAGTTTTAGTATACCTGACCCGTACATAATGTCAACCTCCCAGCCGACTGACCCGTACATTATGTAAACCTCCCGTCGTCTGTTATACTCTCACTAAGTTCAGCTTTCAGTCCGAGTGTCATGTACAATATATCGTTCTCCTGGCTTCTGATTTACCTACAGTATGAAGAGCTTTAAACCCAACAAACCTGCACATATTTGCCAACTTCCCGGCCTCTGATTTACCCACAGTATGCACATCTTTCAGTCCAACTGACTGGAACAGTATGTCAGCCTCCCGGCCACTGTTATATTTTTAGTATGTACAGGATATGAAGTTTCAGTCCAGGTTATACTTACAGTATGTACATCTTTAAGTCTATCTCACACGTACATGATGTAAACCGTGGCCTCTGTTATACTTAGAGTAAGTTCATCTTTCAGTCGACTGACCCGTCCAATAAGTTATTATCCCGGATTCGCTTTACTGTTTGTAGATCTTTTAGTCCGACTGGCCGCCGTTATACTCGCACTATGTACAGCTTTCATTCCGACTCACTTGTACATTATGTCAACCTCTCGGCATCTTATACTTACAGGTTGTGAAGTTTCAGTAGACCTGACTCGCACATAATGTCAACCTCCAGGCGGCTGTTATACTTACAATATGCACATCTTTCAGTCCCACTTATCCTTACATTATGCCATCTTCCAGGCCATTGTAATACTTAAGGATTGTACAGCTTTCAGTCCGAGTGACTGGTTCATTATGTGAACCTGTCGGACTCTATACTTACAATATGCACATCTTTCAGTCCGACGGACCGGACCATTTTGAAAACGTCCCGGCCGCTGTTGTATTTTCAGTATGCACATCTTTCAGTCCGACTTACCCGTACATTATGTCAATGTCCGAGGAACTTTTATACTTAAGGTTTTTACAGCTGACAGTCCGATTAACTGGTACATTATGTAAAAATCTAAGCCTATGTTATACTTACAGTATGTTCAGCTTTCAGTCCGATTGACTTGTACATTATGTAAAAACTAAGCCTATGTTATACTTACAGTATGTTCATCTTTCGGTCCGACTGACCCGTACAATATGTCAACCTCCCTTCCTCTGCTATATTTTCAGTATGCACAACGTTCAGTCCGACACACCGAGTCTGTTATATTTACAGTATGTACAACTTTCAGATAGACTGACCCGCACATTATGTCAACGTCCCGGCCTCTGTTATACTTACAATATGCACATCTTTCAGTTCACCTGACCGGAACATTATGTCAACCTTCCGGACACTGTTATACTCACAGTATATGCATTTTTCAGTTCGTCTTACCCGTGCATTATGTCAACCCTGGCCTCAGTTATATTTACTGATTCCACAGCCTTAAGTCCGACTGACCAGTACATTATGTAAACCTCCCGTCCTCTGCTATATTTTCAGTATGAACAACGTTCAGTCCGACACACCGGTACATTATGTCAACCACCAGGCATCTTTTCCTTTCATGATGTGAAGTTTCAGTCCACCTGACCCGTACATTATGTCAACCTGGCGGTCTCAGTTAATTTTACAGTATATATATCTTTAAGTACGTCTTACCCGTACATTATGTCCACCTGTTATGGCCTCTGTTATACTTACTCTATGTACATTTTTCAGTCGGACTGACGAGTACATTATGTAAACCTCCAGACCTCTGTTATACTTACAGTATGTTCAGCTTTCAGTCCGATTGTCCCGTACAATATGTCGTTCTAACGGCTTCTGCTTTACTTACAGTATGTGCAGCTTTAAGTCCAACAAACCTGGACATTTTGCCAACTTCCTGGCCTCTCTAATACTTGCAGTATGTTCAGCTTTCATTCCGAGTGACCAGTACATTATGTCAACCTCCCGGCCTCTGTTATACTTAAAGTGTGTACAACTTTCTGTCCGACCGACCCGTACATTATGTCAACATCCAGGCCGCTGTTATACTTACATTATGCACATCTTTCAGTCCGACGTATCCATACATTATGCCAACGTCCAGGCCATTGTAATACTTAAGGATTGAACAGCTTTCAGTCCGAGAGGCTGGTTCATTATGTGAACTTACCGGCCTCTGTTATACTTACAATATGCACATCTTTAAGTCCGACTGCCCGGAACATTATGTCAACCTCCAGGCCGCTGTTATATTTTCAGTATGTACAGCTTTTAGTCCGAGTCACCGGTACATTATGTCAACCTCTCTGATTCTTTTACTTACGGGGTGTGAAGTTTCAGTCCATCTGACCCGCACATTATGTCAACCTGCCGGTCTCTGTTATACTTACTGTATGTACAGCTTTCAGTCTGACTGACCCGTACGTTATGTAAACCTCCAGGCCCTCTGTTATACTTACAGAAAGTTCAGCTTTCAGTCCGATTGTCTCGTACAATATGTCGTTCTAACCGCTTCTGCTTTACTTACAGTATGTACAGCTTTAAGTCAAACAAACCTGCACATTTTGCCAATCTCCCGGCCTCTCTAATACTTACAGTATGTTCAGCTTTCAATCCACCTGACCCGTACATTATGTGAACCTGCCGACCTCTGTTATACTTACAATATGCACATCTTTCAGTCCGACGGACCGGAAAATTATGTCGACGTCCCGGCCGCTGTTATATTTTCAGTATGTACAGCTTTTAGTCCGACACACCGGTACATTATCTTAACCTCTCGGATTCTTTTACTTACATGATGTGAAGTTTCAGTCCATCTGACCCGTACATTATGTCAACCTGCCAGTCTCTGTTATATTTTTAGTATGTACAGCGTTCAGTCCGACCCACTGGTAGATTATGTCAATCTCCCTGCCGCTGTTATACTAACAGTATGAACAGCTTTCAGTCCGACTTAACGTCACATTAGGTCAACCTCCAGGCATCTTATACTTACATGATTTTAAGTTTCAGTCCACCTGACCCGTACATTATGTCAAGCTCCCGGCCGCTGTTATACTTACAGTATGCACATCCCTAAGTCCAACTTACCCGTACATTATGACAACCTCCCGGCCACTGTTATACTGAATGATTGCACAGCTTTCAGTCCGAGTGACTGGCACATTATGTGAACCAACCGCCCTCTGTTATACTTACAGTATGTACAGCTTTATGTCCGAGTGATCAGTGCATTATGTCAACCTCCCGACCTCTTTTATTCTTACAGTATGAACAACTTTTAAGTAAGACTGATCCGTACATTATATCAACCGCCTGGTATCTGTTATACTTACAATATGCACATCTTTCATCCCGACTGACCGGAACATTATGTCAACCAGCCGGCCGCTAATATATTTTTAGTATGTCCAGCTTTCAGTCCGTATCACTGGCATATTACGTCAACCACCAGGCATCTTTTCCTTTCATGATATGAAGTTTCAGTCCCCCTGACCGGAACATTATGTCAACCTCCAGGACACTGTTATACTCACAGTATATGCATTTTTCAGTCCGTCTTACCCGTGCATTATGTCAACCCTGGCCTCAGTTATATTTACTGTATGTACAGCCTTAAGTCCGACTGACCCGTACATTATGCAAACCTCCTGTCCTCTGTTATACTTACAGTAAGTTCAGCTTTCTGTCCGAGTGTCATGTACAATATATCATTCTCCTGGCTTCTGATTTACCTACAGTATGAAGATCTTAAGCCCAAACAAACCTGCACATATTTGCCAACTTCCCGGCCTCTGATTTACCCACAGTATGCACAGCTTTCATTCCGACTCACCGGAACATTAGGTCAACTTACCTGCAGCTTATACTTACAGGATGTGAAGTTTTAGTATACCTCACCCGCACATGATGTCAACCTCCCGGCCGATGTTATATTTTCAGTATGCACAGTGTTCAGTCGGACACACCGGTGCATTATGTCAACCACCAGGCATCTTTTCCTTTCATGATGTGAAGTTTCAGTCCATCTGACCCGTACATTATGTCAACCTGCCGGTCTCTGTTAATTTTACAGTATGTACATCTTTAAGTCCTTCTTACCCGTACATTATGTCCACCGTGGCCTCTGTTATACTTACTGTATGTACAGCTTTCAGTCGGACTGACGAGTACATTATGTAAACCTCCAGGCCTCTGTTTTACTTACAGTAAGTTAAGCTTTCAGCCGATTGCCACGTACGATATGCCGTTCTAACGGCTTCTGCTTACAGTATGTGCAGCTTTAAGTCCAACAAACCTGGACATTTTGCCAACCTCCCGGCCTCTCTAATACTTGCAGTATGTTCAGCTTTCATTCCGAGTGACCAGTACATTATGTCAACCTCCCGGCCTCTGTTATACTTAGAGTATGTACAACTTTCTATCCGACCGACCCGTACATTATGTCAACCTCCCAGCACCTGTTATACTTACAGTACGTACAGCTTTCAGTCCGACTCACCGGCACATTAGGTTAACCTCCCTGCAGCTTATTTTTACAGGATATTAAGTTTCAGTAGACCTGAACCGTACATTATGTCAACATTAAGGCCGCTGTTATACTTACCTTATGCACATCTTTCAGTCCGACTTATCCATACATTATGCCAACTTCCAGGCCATTGTAATACTTAAGGATTGTACAGCTTTCAGTCCGAGTGACTGGTTCATTATGTGAACCTGCCGGCATCTGTTAGACTTACAATATGCACATCTTTCAGTCCGACGGACCGGAACATTATGTCGACGTCCCGGCCGCTGTTATATTTTCAGTATGTACAGATTTTAGTCCGACACACCGGTTCATTATGTTAACCTCTCGGATTCTTTTACTTACAGGATGTGAAATTTCAGTCCATCTGACCCGTACATTATGTCAACCTGCCAGTCTCTGTTATACTTACAATATGTACAGCTTTATGTCCAAGTGATCCGTGCATTATGTCAACCTCCCGGCCTCTTTTATTCCAACAGTATGAACAATTTTTAAGTAAGACTGATTCGTACATTATATCAACCTCCTGGCCTCTGTTATACTTACAATATGCACATCTTTCAGTCCGACTGACCTGAACATTATGTCAAACACCCAGACGCTGTTATACTCGCACTATGTACAGCTTTCAGTCCGACTCACTGGCACATTATGTCAACCTCCCGGCAACTTATTCTTAGAAGATGTGAAGTTTCAGTCAATGTTATACTTACAGTATGTACATCATTAAGTCCGTCTTACACGTACATTATGTCATTATCCCGGCTTTTGCTTTACAGTATGTAGATCTTTCAGTCCGACTGTACGGAACATTATGTCAAACTCCCGGCCGCTGTTATTCTTGCACTATGTACAGTTTTCAGTTTGACTTACTGGCACATTATGTCAACCTGCCAGCATCGGATACTTACAAGAACTTAAGTTTTAGTATACCATACCCGTACATGATGTCAACGTCGTGGCCTCTGTTATAATTATAGTATGCACATCTTTCAGTCCGACTTACCCGTATATTATGTCAACCGGAGCCTCTGCTATACTTTATGTATGTACAGCTTTCTGTCGGACTGACCCGTACAATACGTAAACCTCCAGGCCTCTGTCATACTTACAGTATTAACCTCGCAGGTTTGTATTTGATACTATAGGATTGACCTCACTTGTATGTACCAGATATTACATGATTGAAAGCACATGTATGTGGTTGATACTGATGGATTTACCTCAGATGCGTGTACTAGATACTACAATATTGCCCTCACATGTATTTAGTAGATACTAAGGGATTGTCCATAATGTATATACAAAATAATAAGGATTGAACTCATATGAAATACCAGATACTACATCATTGTCCAATTATATATGTACTTCATACTACAGGATAGACCTCACATATATGTGCTTGACCTCGTATGTATGCACCAGATTCCACTAAATTGACATGTTCTTGTACTTCTTGATTGACCTCACATGTAAGTACCAGATACCAGAGGATTGAACACACATGTATATACTAGATAGTACAGTATTGACTTCACACGTATTTACTATATACCAAATGATTAACCACACATGTAAGTACCAGGTATTGCAGAATTGACCACATATGTATGTACTGGAAACTATAGATATTCCCTCACATGTATGAACTAGATCCTACAGGTTGACCACACATGTATGTACTTGATGCCAGGATTAACCTAGCATGCATGTACTAGATACTACAGGTTTTTCCTAACCTGTATGTACTAAAAACTGCAGGATTAACCTCGCATGCTTGTACTGGATAATACAGAATTGACATAACATGTATATACTAGACACTACAGGAATGAAATGACACGTATGTGCTTGATACTACAGGATTAAGCTTACATGTATGTACTAGGTATTACATGATTGACCTCACATGTGTGTATTATATATACCACAGAATGACCTAACAGGTATTTATTAAATATTACTGCTTTAACATCACTTTTAAGTATTATTTACTATTGTATTGACCTTACATGTAAGTACCAGATACTACAGGATTGTCCACACATATATGTACTAGATGATACAGGATTGTCGTTTCATATATTTAGTAGATACTACATGAATGATCTCAAATGTATGTATTAGATACAACTTGTTTGACGTAAAATGTTTGTAATAGATAATACATGATTGTCCAAAAATGTATGTAAAAGATACTACATGATTGACCTTAAGTGAATGTACTAGATACTACAGTATTGAAAGCAAATCAATATACTTCATCCTAAAGGATTAACCTCGCATGTATGTTATTGATATTACAGGATTGACCGCACATTTATGTATATGACACTATAGGGTTTCACTCACATGTACGCAATAGATACTACAGGATTGACCTCACATGTATGTACAAGCTACTAAACTATTGAAAGCACAAGAATACTACAGGATTGACCTCGCATGTATGTACTAGATACTACTGGATTGACCTCACATTTCAGTTTTAGGTACTGCATAAATGATTTTCGACACATGTAAGCACAATATACCTCTGGGTTGACCTGAAATTTATGTGGCTGATACTACAGGTTTGACCTCACATTTATGTACTAAACACTTAAGGATTGAAATCACAGGAATGTGCTTCCTACTACAAGTTTGACCTCGCATGTATGTAATAGATACTACAACATTGAGCTCACATGCATGTTCTATGTACGTTTGGATTGACCTAAAGTGTACATACCAGATACTAAACTGTATGTGCTTGATACTCCAAGATAGACCTCGCATGCATGTACTAGAAACTACAAGATTCCCCACACATGTGTGTAGAAGATACTACAGAAATGACCTCACATGTACGTACTAGATAGTAGAGGATTTTTAACAGATGTATGTGCTAGATACTATAGGATTGTCATAACATGTATGTAGTATGAAGTAGATACTAAAGAATTTTATACACATGCATGCACCATATAGCACATGATTGACCTCAAATTTATGTTCTTGATACTACAGGATTAGCCTCGCATGTATGTACTAGATACTACATGATTTACATCACATGTATGTACTTTATATTACAGGATTGACTTCACATGTATATACTATACACTACAGGATTGAAAGCACATGTTTGAATATCTCAAATATCGTTTTTATTTTAATTAGACGATCAACAATCCAGTGATAAATTTAGTTTGCATGATCATTTTAACATGTGATTACATGTTCGACAACGAGACTATTTGCATATCATTAGCTACAAATGTGCTGTTATTTATTTAATGCGTTTTGGTTTCAAGCGAAGACAGTGAAAATGTATCGTGACCGCAAAATGCTGCTTCGCAGTCGGTTATTGCTTCAAACATTTATATAGACTGAATTCAGAACAATAAACATATTTTGCAGGGTACTTTGCACCCAATACACTTGCTTGAGTGATAAATTATTTGCTAAACGTACACTTAACAACAATCTGTCATAGTTTGGCGAAAAATATATATATATTCTCTTGAAATAATCCAGTTCCGTTTGTTCTTCTGTTCTTGTTAGATTCTTGCGTTTTGTAATATTGTTTTTCCACCCCATTTCTGTTCGTGTATATTTAATGCGATGTATGCGTTGCATTAGTTAGTAGGAGGTCTAGCCCGTTCAGGATCTTTAATACTGTGCGTTGTAAAATAACATAAAACAATGCCTGCAAATGTAAGTAATTATTATGACCTTATTGTGATATTGTATTGCCACCCTAAAACAAGACAATTTTGATATCATTTAACTACACATTTGCTGTTTTTTTATTTAATGCTTTTTGGTTTCATGCAGCTGGATATCTCTTCAAACCATTGTATTTGTGTCTATGTTATGTTTGTATTATGTTATTGAGGTCTCTAACCTAAAATTGACCTTTTATCGTATCGCACTTGTTGACAAAACAAATACATCTTTGATCTTTACAAGATGAGAATTTGTCCCTCTATTGTAAAGCACACCTGTCCTTATTATTAAGAGTTCATGTCTGTCTGATCCTGAGAAATAGAGGATCACTTTATATCACGAATTCTTTAAGATTGTTGTGTTTAAATCCAGACAGTTAGGTTTACAAATGCACTCCTATATAAACTTTTGGAACAAAAGATTAACACGCCCTTCCTTTCATCCCTTTGAAACGTGCTCAAATACGATACGTTTAGGCTCTTTTTGTCAATTTCGTTCTAAGTTCATGTCGTACTTTTGTACGCAAACATCACAATGACCTGTATTTATTTATTTTAGTACAGATTTCATTTTGTGTCAATTTTGAATTTGAACATAGCCAAATGAGTTTTTTAAACACGATTTTAAATATGGCCAAGTCAGAACTATCGATATGTAAGCGACACAGTTTTATCTTTTTTCTTCTAACTATTATAGATTTAAAATTCTAAGTACATAGCCTTGTCCAAAAATAACGATAATTGATTGACCGTAACAATGAACACTGCAACCAAATACAACTCTGCAAACTGGTTAATCGAAGACAGACATTGTGAAGGTTAGACAAAATAATATACGTACGTTTTAACATCTTAACATATATGGAGACAACGGCGTTCAATCTAAAAATACGGATAATGAAAACCAGGAATTGAACAACTTGATACCTTAACATATAGCTTTACCAAGGACCTATCGGCAGTAATTGATTGTCATGCGATAAATTTACAAATGCATGTCCCTTACCCATTGGTTTACACGAGAATGTCATTAAGAAGGGTAGTGTAGTCAACAAAAGGACAATTATAATCAGTATCTCAACATGTAGGATAACCAATGACTTATTGCCAGAAATAAATAACAAGAACAATGGACAGTTTGATATTAATCTTAGACTAACAGTCTGACCATGGGTACGAAGAAAACAATGCGCTCATATGTTGCCGGCTTTATCCCTACGTAAACGATTGATTTCCAATTTCAACGGAAGATAGTGAAAAGAATTAGCATGCATATATGTATCAATCGTAGGAAACGAGGACTACCACTATCTGTTTATACGTTCTTGTAAAACATTTTCATATCGTAATTGTACATTTCCTTGACATTTTTCTTGTAAACCCTTTGTTCGTTCTGCTTTATCGGTTTATCTTGCACTTGAATTTCCATTTGGTATGGTTCTTGTCTATCCGCCGTTATATATTTGTCTGACATATCCGTTTGGTATTCATCTTGATTACCGCTTATATCGTTCTTGTGTACTACCTGATATCTTTCTTGTTTACCGGTTTTATATATTTCGTCTATACCCGCTCATTTCTATCCATTTAATGTTTTTTACTGTTCGTTTACTTCGCATCAATCGTTATTTTCCTCTATACCGTTCGAGTATATACTCTAAGAAGCTTAACTTTATTGTCGATCTATATCATTTACTTACATTTTTGTGTATACCGGTTGATATCGTTCTGGTACATCGCTTAAGCTCATTGTGTTTACACGCTTTCTATATCGTTATCACATAACGTCTTAATATTTCTCGTATCTTATTGCTTATATCGTTCACATAAACCTTCTTATATCGTTCATGGAACGTGTAAACCCTGTTTTATAATTCGTGCATACGCGATATCGATTTCGAATACCTGATCCATATGGCCGTGCTGACATTCTATACATCGTTCTTGTATATTAAAGTTATAACGTCCGTGCTTTATACTGTCTCTGATTGCATGTTGTATATCGTTCTTGTCATATCAGCTTCAGATTGCGTTTGAATACGATCATTCTAAACTATTTTTGTCTTGTATACCCAATAAATAACGTCCGTTTTTAATCCTCCCAGAACGTTTTTGTCTCTCAGATAATTATTGTTTGTGTATGCCTGCTCGTTTATACTCGCTTCAGATATTGCTTGTGTTCGCCCATATTATCTTTCTTCTCTAACCGCTTTACATCATTCAGGTATACCCGCCTGATATTATTCTTGTATACCCGCCTTATATCATTCTTGTATACCCGCTTTGCATTACTCTTGGTCACCTGCTTGATATCACTCTTGTATAGTCCTTTTTATCGCTCGTGTAGACCAGCATGTTATCGTTTTGGTATACAAGTTTTACATTGTTCCTGTATGTCGTTTTGAAATAGTTCGTGTACACTCCTTTTATATCGTTCTTGTACACCGGCTTTGTAGCGCTCTTGTATCGTCAATGTAAATCTCGAACAAAGCATGATGTCTGACGATTAAGTTTAGTTCGAATTTTTACATAGAATCTATGCGATTTCATCACAATTCTTGGACTATTCATTTAATAGATTAAACATGTTATATTAATTGCATTCGATAATTTTTCAATACATTTTTTAATACACGCAAAATGGTTTGTAAAGATAATCAAACGACCCCGAGTGATGTGATACACTTTCAAAAAAGGCAAATACACATTTTCATTTCAGTTCTTTATATCACTTTTAAAATATGTTCTCTATGTTAAGTTGACAATAATCGAACAAAACGTGTCTCCAGATGAACTAGATAATGATTGTTAATTACTTTCGTTTCAATAACCTAAGTGAATAGTTTATTTGCGTATTCCTTTGAAGTGCATTTATTTCTCGTGAACGTATTAATGGTGCACACTTTCAAAATAGCCAGTTCGTAACAATGTTATAAATAAATCAAACACTCCTGATGGCTGTGTCTGTATTGATAGTCCGTATTACTGACCAGTCTAACAATACTGGCACTAAATACACTTCAATAACTGAACGATTTTAACACATTTTGTTTAACTTTGTTTACCGAAATATTATTGTATTTATGTTGGGATATCTCATAAATCGTTTTTATTTTATTTTAATATTATCAATAATCAAGTGATAAGTTGAGTAAGTGTGATCATTTAAACATATGAAAACATGTTCAGCCGTCTTCATTGCCGAGGGTTAATTTTTTTAAACAGATATATTTAAACATATATTTATGTCTATAACGAGACTATTTGCACATCACTTAACTACAAATTGCGAACACATCAAAACTTAATCGTGACAACAAAATGGCGGTTTTCATCAGGTTATCGCTTCAAACATGTTTATTCCACAAATATTTTCAATTTATATAGACACCTAGTTTTTTTTATAGTGTACTATGCCCCCAATACGCTTGCTTCAGTGATAAATTAGTTGCTAAACGTACATTATACAACAATCTGTAATAGTTTAAGGAAAAATATTAGAATTCACTTGAAATAATCCCCTCCCTCCGATTGTTCTTCTTTTCTTGTTCGATTCTTACGTTTTCTTGCGTTTTTGTAGTATCGTTCAGCCACCTTCTTTTGTTCTTGTATTTTTAATGCGATGTATGTATTACATTAGTAGGAGGATGTCTAGCTCTTTCTCGATCTTTAATAGTGTGTGTTGTAAAATAATATACGTCAATACCTGTACATGTAAGTAATTATTATGTACCGGTAGAGGTGAGAGAATTTTGGTCACTAACAGCGCAGCGTTAACATAGCTTGTGGTAGGAAACTTCGTTAATTTATAATCGTTAAGGTTCATGTTAATATTGTTGAGTTGTCTTTGAAAGTTTGGATCACTGCAATACTAATAGCTTTTGGTTATTTTTATCAAAACAATGCATTTTGTTTATGTGGCCCAGGGATTTACCCAAACGGGTGACAATTCCGTATTTATATCTGGAAATATGTAGATAATCCGATATTTATTCACAAAATGGAAGTTGCTGAAATGCTAAACGGGACTTTCCAATATAACGTTTTGACGTTTAATGTATTTCGGTTGGTCGGCTATCTGCTAAATAGTTATGTGATTGGTCAGTTCCTATAACAAAAACTAAAACGAACCTCTACGAGTAGCAGTTTGTAGAAACGGGTGACAGTAAACAATCGGGGTGACGGTGAAATTTTTCATTTGGGTGACGGTGATTTGAGTTATATTTGGTGACGTTGATGGTACCTATGGTTGAAGGTGGAGTTCACAATACTCTTAAATAAAGTTGGTTATAAATAATAAAGTGAAAGTTATTGACTATTAGTGTAAGTATATTTTATTAGTAATGTTGGGGGACAGTCACAAGTCGGTATAACCAGTTTTAAGTGATTCGTCTTGCTTGGAAGTAAATGTATACAAAGATGTGTGACTTCCTTGTTGTGTTAAAATATTGTGTTACAGGCGTATAGAAGTCCTTCTATAGCAGAACTTACAAAATATGGCGTGTTTAATGGTATGTTTTATAAAATGTTTATTCACTGTTTTTAATGTCGTTACTACGTAAAAGAAAATTAATGCAGGAGACTACGTTGGCGAGTTGTTAAGGCAGTCAGTCTCTATTGATCATGTTTTTTTTAAACAATAAGAATGCGAAATCGAGTCTCACTGCAGTTTACTCCGGACTGCGGTTTTCTAACCAATGATGATAGACGCCGTGATATAGTTAAAACGATGCCGAAACTGACCTTAAGCAGCATTCAAACAGAAAACAAATCTATTGTTTCATGCAGGTAATAAATAAGAACAATTCCTGATAAAGATTCATATTGGCAGAATAGATTATATAACAGTTTGCACAAATAATGTACAACAATCCAAAAAAGTGTAACAGCAATAACCTTTATTAGTGCATTTCAGATCCTGATGTAACTATAATTTTTATCTCAAAAATACATACCTTCATCAATCACCAAGGAAAACTACTGCAATTACATGTTTGTTGATAAATGAATATATTATTGGTTGCACATAATCCCACATTAAATATATTTACACATCAAAGGAATGAAATATTCACACAAGTACAATTATATCTTCTTTATATGCACACTGTCAATCTATCGCAGTTGCCAATTGTTACTATCAAAAGTATTCGTATTAGACTTTCCATTGTCTGTACAACGTTGTCATGGGAATCACTATTCTGGAAATCGATATTCCTGTTTGTCTTAATTTGTAAACCTGCAAAAAGCTAATTGCATCAATGACCAAATCGCCGTTTAAAATAATCGTAACGTGTGTCGTTCGTAAAGGACGACCGGAGCAAGTGCATTATAATACACAATTTAGAAACATAAAACTTAGGATTGTTTGTGTATATATTCCCCGGAGATTACTACAGCACGTGTGGAGCACATGTATTCTTCGTTAGCGATTGCATTCGGGGAAGAAGTGTGATAATGTTTAACTAGCAGTTTTCAGTTTCGTTCCCATGTGTTGTGTTTTCTTTGGATACTTTGACTCCATTTCTTGTTTATCAGTGATACAGCAAAAACTATTGCGGAAGGTAATGAAACAAAAACGAATGATTTTTAGTCATGGTTATAATATTACATTACTATCTCTTAATAATTCAGAGTAATATTAACGTGTATGTATTTTCGCCGATATGAGACAGCTTCTTGAAACGATGCAGTGAGTGTATAAATACAATTTAATAACAATGATATTCATAGGTCCGCTTGTGTGTTTGTTAGCTTTTCGTGAGCCAAAGAGCAATCGTGTGATTAGAGCCGATAGAACTCTCTTTGAACAAAGAGCTGACATCTACGAATACAAAACAGACTAAAACAAATAGCAAAAAATCGATCGAACAACAAGAGACAAAAGTCAAGGAGCAGTTACATATTCGGATATAGAAAAACGCAACACAAAACACAAAAACACAAAAACACAGACACTAAAACTTTCACGACTGAAAATGAATCAATATGTAACTGCAATTTAGTTTATATTTTTATTTATAATCCCAAATCGATGCCCCGAACAGCTAACAAAATAAGGACAAACAGTTCGTTGTCGTGGAGTGCATTTTGTGTAACAACATTGAAACTTAAAAGGTATTTCTCTAATTGAGGATCAGTGTAAACACGTTTACATTAACCTGCAACTCACTGTAGAACCAAAAGCAATAAAATAGACTTAAGAATGTTGTGTAACTAGGTAGTTAAAGTATTCTTTTTCAAAAACAGAGAAACCGGAAACAAGCTAGTGTTTTACGAGCTTGGATAGCCATGCAAATGGGTCTTTATAACTGACATCAAATCAAAATATAACGGTTATTCTCAAAATCAGCTTCAAGTTTGTACGTAATAAATATTTAAAGTCAGTCGTTATGTTAAAGGAGCAAAAGACCCGAAAACTATCAAAAGCGGAAGGTGTATGGGCAATTACACATTACACACTCACATACAAGCTGAAACGAATACCAAAGATATAAAAAACAAAAACGTAAAGTGTGTTATATGAACCCTTTGAAACCATAGGCGAACTTAGGTTCTGAAAACTGCAGTCGAGCTACTAACTCTCATGTCAATAAAAAAGTCGAATTCATGAATAGAAAAGAAATCCAAATTCTACATTTACTTGCACATCTTGTGAAAATAAAAACCGTTTTTAAGACTTAATCATGTACATCTTGTCTAAATTTTTGCAACAATATATTTGTTTTATACATACACGGACAATACATGTGTCACTGATCACATAACTTTACATCATCCGGTGTTTTTCTGCCTTTTCTTGAAACTTGATTTATATTGGGTAACACACTAATGTAAAAAATGCATTTATACATTTATGGGTAATGTCTTGTAAAATACCTTTCACTCTCCAATCCCCTGTCGGAGGTGTGCAACTTTCCACATAAAAACACATAACTGTAAAGGTATATGTTTATAATTGTCTACAGTGATACTTGATGTCTTACGCATTATTTATGCGATTTCATTACTATTGTATTGGCTATTCATTTAAGGTAGCTATTTCGTAACAATTTTATAGATAAATCAAATAACCATTATGACTGTCTGTGTGAATAGTCCGTATTGCTAGCCAGTCTAACAATAGCATGTAATAATGTCACTAAATACAATACAATAACCTAACTTAGAAAACTGAAACGATGTTATCACATTTTGTTTAATTTTGCCTCGAATAACATTATTGTTTTAATTAGAGGATCAATAATGCTATAGTAAATTGAGTAAGTATTATCATTTTGACACACAATTACATGTTAAACTGTTTTTATTGCCGAGGTTAATTTTCAGAAACGAATATATATATAAACATACATGTATGTCCGTATCACTTGTAAAGTGCTTACGTACAACGCATAGATATTTTTGTGTTTGATTCCGAACGTTTTCACAAAATACAAACATCTGTTAACAGACGTACAAAAATAAAAATGTGTGTTTGAATATTGTTAACGCCACTTTTAGCAATTTTTCAGCTCTATCATGGTGTCCAATTTTTATGGGGGGAAGCCGAAGTAGACGGATAAAACCCCCGACTTTCGGTAGGAAACTGGCAATCCTTGTCAACACTTGACTTGAGTACACCCTGCCTGCAGAGAGAATCGAACCCGCTATCTCGGTGTTGACAGAACACGTGATTTATAAATAAAAGAAATAATTGTAATGCGTTGTGGCAGTCGCATTTTGCATGGTATAACAGAGAAAAAGTCCCTGAGAGAAATTATTTGAGTGATACAACAGCAATGCCTTTGTAACAAACCAATTTTAACTGAGTTAACGGAAACAATGTCTGTAACAAATAAAATATGTCTGTGACCAACTTGTTGTATGACGGAATGTTTGCAGTCTTTTGCAGACATTTTTGAATTCATTTGCAGTCAATCAAGGGCAGTGACTGACGAATAAAATGCAACATGTTTCGGCAGTCGTTTTTACAGGCAATAGTGCAAACTGTTATAAAATATTTCCTAAGATCATATTTGATTTTATTACAAAATAATCGTGACGACAAAATGCTGGCTCGTAGCAGGTTATCTTTTCTAACATGTTTATTCGAAAAAAGATTTTAAATTTATCTAACGGAATTCGGATTTGCTAACATTATTTTAGGTACTTGATTGAATGCTTAATTAGGTGCTAAACGCACACTAGATATTAATCTGCCATATTTGAACGAAAAATGGAATTATGTAAATGTGAACACAGATGTGAGGTTTCCTCGTTGTGTTTCGTTGTATTTAAAACAGATATTGTGTTACAAGGATGTACAAGTCTCTATTGCAGACATTACAAAACATGGCAAATGCAATGATATGTTTTGTAAAATGCATATTAACAGTTTTTGGTCACGTTATAATCTAAAAGCAAATTTATTCAGGGTACTCGTTGGCCGAGTAGTAGTTAAGGCAGTTAGTCTACTACGGATCACGTTGCCTGAAACACCGAGTGGGCGGAATCGAGTATCATTGTTGCCAGGGTGTATTTGACTCCAATCTCAATTGACACTGATAGCCAGTTTTCTTACCAATGATAAGGGTTTACTCCGACGGCGGATTTCTAACTGTTAATGCTGTATGCCTCAATATGCCTAAAAGGCTGAAAGTGATCGCAAGGAGCATTAAAAACAATTTTTCCATGAATGTAATAAATAAGAATACTTTCGGATAAAACTGATAGACTTAGATGTAGGCGGAATGGATTATATAACAGTTTGCACACATAATTACAAATCTAGACTGAAACGAAGCGGCATTACTATGAAAGTGTGATTCCTTCATTAATATTTAGATGCAGCAAATCAATTTCAAATCTTAAAATCATTTGTGTCTATTATCTGACATTAGGCACCTGGCAGATTGTTTTGTGTAATTGAGATAACATTTATTAGTGTCTTTTAGATCCTGATGTAACTATATTTTTTCTTAAAAATACATACCTTCAATATCATAAAGGTAAACTACAAGTAATTACAAGTTTGTTGCTAGGTCCATATATTATTGGTTGCACATTATTCCGCATAAAATATATTTACAAATCTAAGGAATGAAATTTTCACTCAGCACAATTATATCATCTTTATAAGTACACTGCCAATCTATCGCAGTTGCCAGTTGATATCATCAAAAATATCCCTATTAGACTTTCCATTGTATGTATAGCGTTGTCATGGGAATCACTATTATGGAAGATACTATTCCCTTTCTTCTAAATTTGTTAACCTGAAAAATGCAGCCCTTTACATACTACTCAAGATGCATAATACATTATATAATGTATTTGTATCAATGACCATATCGCCGTTTAAAATAATCACAACGCGTGTCGTTAGTAAATGACAATATCTGCGAGTGCATCGTAATACACAAATTTGTCAAAATAAAACTTAGAGTAGTAGCAGGCTGATATATTCACCCGAGATTGTCACAGCTCCAGTGGAGAACTTGTATTATTAGTTAGAGACTGCCCTCTGGCGATTGGGGTGTTAGACTGTTAAACTAGGAGTTTCCAGTTTCTATCCCATGTGGGGTGTTTTCTTTGGATACTTTGACTGCCTTCCTGATTTAGCAGTGATACAGCTACAAATATTGCGAAAAGTAGTGTAAAACTTCATTTAAATGAAAACGAAATAAATCAATATTTTAGTCTTGGTTATAATGTAACAATACTGTCTCTACATAATTTAAAATAATATCATCGTGTATGCCTTTTCGATTGTATTAGAGAGCTACTTGAAATGACAAAACACATGAATGCAGGTGCGAAACTAGGTGTAATTCATACAACATATTTTGGACAGGCTTACACTTTCACGACTTATAATGAATTAATATATAACTCCACTTAGTTCACATTTGTATTTAAAACCCATAATCGATAAACAAAACAGCTGACAGCATAATGACAAGCAGTTTGATTTCGAGGGGAGCATTTTTTAAAACAACATCGAAACGTATTTTTCTAATTGATGCTCATTGTAAATATGTTTAAAATAACCTATAACTCGCAGTAGAAACAAAAGCAATAAAAACGATTTTTTTTCTTGCAATGACATAACGAACAAACTAAATATAGTTGTTCTGGGGAAATACAAATAATTAGCATGCCTCCAGCAATAGCAGATTTTAATTAATGTTCGACGTATTTAAACATTTGGAAATGCCAAACAATGCCTCTGACAGATTATGTTGACTAAATGTAATGTATCTTTGGCAAAATATACGTTTCGAAAACAACATATACACATTAAATATTAAATTTTCATTTATTAATGTCACGATTTAAAAATTACAAGTATTCATTGAGTGTTCTGGTATAGTCATCGAAGCGAAAATTTAACTGGACTAACAATCAAAATCAAGGTCAATGACTCACTGCGATAACAAAATTTAAATATTTGTTCCATAAGATAAAAATAGCCCTAATAATGTTCTGTATCTAAGCAGTTCAATAATTCCTTTCAAACTGACTGAAGCCATGAGAAAAATAATAATCTTCCACGAGTTTGGATAGCCAAGAAAATGGGTTATAATAACTGACATCAAACCAAAATATGACTGTTATGTACACAATCAGCTTCGAGTTTGTATGTAATAAATACTAAAAGTTATTCGTTGATTTCAAGGGGCATAGGGCCCGAAAGATAAGTGAGAGCGGAAGGTATATGGGTAATTACATTCAAAAGAGAAAAAACACCCGAATTCTCAAAATACATGTCTGATGTAATTTGAGAGATGAATTTTTGATAAATATTAAGTCATTGTCACGACCAACTAATACACTTGTATTTAAGACTCCATACTTTAGCAATTGAATACGTAATTGTATCTCTGTTTTTTCCATCAGAATATGTTTTGTTTATCGATCGAAACATTGAGTACATTATGATCTGGCTCAGGCACATTGTCCTGTCCTAGATTTCGTGTTTGAACTATTCAATTGCTGTAGTTAAACAACACGTTCAGTTCTAAATAGAATTTGTAAAATACTTACTTTGAGATGGTGATGTTAAAAGCAGTTCTTACATTATTGACCTGAAATATAAAGAGCTCTCTGATATCCAAATCTGGTGTGAAACCATTAAGCAGTCAAAAAGGTGACGTGAAAGTTGATTGTTTGATGGTGTTTAACGCCACTTTCATCAATTTTTCATCTATATCATGACGTCCAGTTTTTATTGGGCAGGAAACCGGAGTATCTGGAGAAAACCCACGACCTGCGGAAGGAAAACTGGCAATCCTTGTCAATTAAGATTGAAGTCGAGTACACCCTGCCTGCAGTGAGAATCGAACCCGCAATCTCAGTGTTGACAGACCACGTGCTCAATAGAAGACGAACTACCTTGACCACTCGGCCACCGAGGCCCCAGCGTGAAAGTTGAGCTTCAAATATGAATTTGAATATATAATATAGCATCACTCACAAACTCTTCACTGGCAGTATTGATAAGAATAAAGTAGACTGCATAACATGTGCAGACATATAAGACAATTCACAGTTGATTCAGTTTGAGCAAATTCACAACAGCCTGTTCACATGACTGTACATACCAGCTGCAGTATTTTTCTGGTTGACAATTGAGACTAATAGCCAATGACTGCAATGATGTCATTAAAACATGATGCGTCAGACATCAATCAATCATCAATCAATATTTTCTTTGACACTGATTTTATGTAGGTCACGTACATATTTTGTCTTCCATAGAAATATTTTCTGTTGAATTAGTCGAAATGTGTCTGTCAAAAAATGTCTGTCAGAGATATTTTATCATTGTATTAGACAAAATGCGACGGTCAGAAAGTCTGGTAATTATAAATTTTATGTATTAATTCTGATCAATGCAAATTTTTGGTATATTGTTTTGTTGATGAAATTGTTCCGAATAAAACCCCAAAATATCTATTTGTATACTGTACGTACGCGCACTTGACGAATACAAGCGCACTTTTATATTTAAAAGATATATGTGTTACTAAAAATAACTTTCATCCACGACGAATCCTGAAAATGTTAGAATTTTCTTTAAATGTGATAATTATGTAATAGAATTTGCAAATGGCTTATTTACACATCTTATGAAAAAAGTACAAGACATAATACCAGCGTTTCTTTTCTACTATACACTCACCGATCAAAAACATTGGACATCACCATCCGGTGTTTTCCTCGATTATCCATTGGACGTCACCATCCTGTATTTTCCTCAATTATCTAGAAATTGATATTAAATAATATAACAATGTAATACATACATTTAAAGTTTTGGAGTTATAGATCTCGTCTTGTTTTATAACTTGCCCACACCGACTACCACTTATTAACGTTGGAACTTTCTACAGACAAAACACGCATATGTAAAGGTGTATTTTCTAATTGTTTACACGCTATATAGATAATTAAAAGTAGTTCAGATAAAAGCTTTTTTTTAAAAGATCTGCCTGTTTGAAGCCAGGAACCGGTATCCTTCAATCGCATGTAACTCGCGTGTGCCGTTTGCTCTTAATCGTACAATAGCAAGTCAAGAAAGAAACATAATAAGCATGTGAAGTAAATGACTCCCCTTGAAGAGTAACTATAACTTAAGTAGAATATGATTAAAGCGTCTTGAAATATCACAATATATATCGACAAAAATGAACTTTTTAACAAATTTCACAAGTTGGTAATGAGACTATTTCTACTTTGTTTTTTTCACTGGCGTCTCTCATCAGTCGATGTTATTGATTTGTTAAAAGAGGAATCGGTTATTTGCTAATTAATTTCATTATTTGCAACAAATTTGTGTCTACATCATATCTTCATTTTTTTATTTTGGGAAGTCAAGTAGAAAACGGTAAAAGTCAAACACAGCATGATATGCGATTCCGTAACAACACTTGGACTATTGGGGAGCATCAGAGATGCGATCTATACGGTTACATGCGTGTGTGAAAATAGTCACGTGATCCATATGAACAAATCCATTCAGATGGTAGCTGAGCTATCCGAAGAAAATATTGTAGACGAACGAAAAAAAATATAATATAAAATTAGACAAAAGTAATTTGAAGTGTTTATTTTTTAAATTACTACAAAAATGCATGACAATTTTTTTTCAATCTGAAACGCTGTATTTGAAATTGAGTTTTGTGACGTCACCAACACATTATAACGTCACGTCATCAACGGCACGTAGAGCCACTGTTAGGGGTCTCTGAAGTAACGACATAAACAATGTGCGCCTACTATCATATTAATTTAGTAAACGAAAACCGTAATATAAATTGTACTCGATAGTCTTACGTTTTATTAGAATATTTTAATGCACCCTGAATATTTTTTAAAGATAACCAAAAGACCACGTGCACAGTGATAGATATTGGTAAAACTACGCAAATACATTTGTATTTCAGTTCTCAGCAGCGCTTTATCAATCTGTTCTCTATTTTAAGCGTTTAAAATGTGTTCACATATGAACAAGACAATGATTGTGAAATTTATTAATTCAATTGATCCAGGTCAATAAATTATTACGCATTCCCTTGAAGTGTATGTTTTACTCGTGAACATTCGTCGTGTCCAATTTAGAATTAGCCAGTTCGTAACAATTTTGTCAATAATTTAAATAGATGGTATGACTGGGTCTCTATGAAAAGTCCGTATGTCTAGCCAGTCTAACAAGACGATGGAGTTCGATGTGATGTCTCATTCCCGGTGTACATTTTAACTAGAAGAATTAGTAAGGTAGATAAAAAATTAACTTAATATCAGTATTTTTACATATGATTAAATCTCCAGCTGCCTTTAACGACCGGGGTTAATTTCTCGAAGCATATATATTTTAACATACATTTATATCTGTAACTTACTATTTGCGTAACATGTGTAACCGTAAAGTGAGCGTCCGTACAAGTTACAGATTTGCATTCGCTTAATTCCGCACGTATTCATAAAACATATTCAGAAACTTATAATATGTATTAGTCGGCTTTAAAAACGTACATAATAATAATAATGCGCTGAGATACAACGGGGGCCACGTCTGTGACAGATATTGTTTGAAAGGTGAAACGCTATCGTGTCAGCTGTAACAATGTTTTTGACAGGCAAAATATGACCGTGAAAGACATCAAAAATAATGTCGCAACACAAATTATTATACGACCGAATCTTTGCAGTCTTTGCAGACATTCTCGTAGTCAATTGCAGTCAATCTCAGTCAGTGACTTACGAAAAACGAATGCAAAATGTATCAACAGTCTATTTGTATTCAGTAGTGCAAATTGTTTGGACAAGCTTTCCTGACATCATATTTGATTTTATGTCACTAGATGTTCAAGGTATTACTTCTTCCTTGCCATTGTCAGGTGCATTAATTTTATTTTTTAGCTGTTATTATGCTTTATTTTAGAATTCAACAACAAATTTGCCACGATTTATTTTTACGTTTTATCGTCTCATGCGAATTCAGCAAAAACTACGACAAAGTGCTGAATCACATTAAGTTGTCGTTTCATGTTTACTCTACAAACATTTTTAATTTGTATAAAATTAAGTATGTATTTGGTCAAAATCTGAAAAAAATATCGATTGATGCAAGCGGTGTGATACAAAACCTTGTATCACCTTTATATGTGATACTAGATGTTCTTTTCTCGGAACTACTTCTTGACGTCACAATGAATAGTGTAAGTAATGATTCGTTGAATGACTTTAATTATATGAATGAAATATAACGTCATAAGGCGTGTGACGTTAGAAGCTATAATTTATAAACAAATGCTTCGTTGATCGTTAAATTTTAAATTGTTCTGCTCATTGTGTACTTCTTAAGTTTAGATAAACTTATTACATACATTTAAGTGCACGTCTCGTAGTGATACGAATGTACATAACTGTCTCGACGTGATACAGGTGGTTCTACCTACACATAATGTATGTAATGTATATGTATCTAAATTCAGACTTGCCAACATGAAATAAAAAATTCCCATTTGATCTTCCTTTCTTGTTTGATTCTTGATCCCTGTAATATTTCGCTTGTCTGTTTACCTAGTTTTCGCTGATTCGTCACAAGTAAACGTGTACAAAGATGCGTGGTTTCCATTTTGTGTTGCTTTTTCGAAACATAGTGTGTTACCGGCATATACAAATCTTTCTATTGCAGATCTCAGAAAACATGTCATATGTAATGCTATCTTTTTTTTCTAAAATGCGTATTGACTGTTTTAAATCACATTATGTAAAACGGCCTCAGTAGCCTAGTAGTTACTATTGACCAGGTGGTCTGAAACACAGCGAATGCGTGATTGAGTCTCCCTGCGGTCAAGAGCACTCGACTGCAAAATTGAGAAGGATTGCCAGTTTTCTTACATAGAAGCTTTTTAACAGACTGCCGTTATCTAGCCAATAAAGCTTCACGCCGCGATATACGTGAACATTGAATGATGATTAATGCCACATTTATCATCATTAAAAAAAAACAATTTATTTATGGAGGTAATAAACAAGACCATTTCCTAAATAAAAACTGATAGTCTGATGTAGGAGAAATTGTTTATATAATATATTGCACATAATATATACCAATCTACCCTGCAACGGATGTGCACCAAGGCAACACTTTTCTTCCTCCCAACGGTATTTAAATGCATTAAATCAATTTCAAATTTGAATAATCATATATGTCTATTATCTGACAGACACATGTTATATGTATTTGAATGAAATGCAGCGTAGGATTCACTACTAACAACTCTACATATTTCTGATCAAGTGTGCATGTAAGATTTGTACACCTTGACTAGTGCATTGTAGATGCTGCTGCGACTATTATTTGTATCTTAAAAATACATACCTTCAATATTTATCAAGAAAAACTGAAGTTTATTGATATATCCAAAGATTATTGTTTGCGCATTATTCCACATCGAATATATATACATATTGGAGGAATACAATATTCACTCAAACACATTAGCTTCCTCTTTATAAGTGTGTAGTTTATTCTATCACAATTGTCAATTGCTATTATCGAAAGTATCCGTATTAAAGATTCCACTGTATGTACATGTATACCGTTGTCATAAGAAATAATATTCTGGCAATTTCTTTTCCTTTTCTGCTAAAATTGTAAACCTGAAAAATATAGCACCTAATAAAATACACAAGAAGCATAGTGCATGTTATAGTATGATTTTCCTATTGACGAAATTGCCGTTTAAAACACTCGTAATATTGCAATTAATCATTTATTACGTTTTTTTTATCAAATTAAAATGAGTGTAGTTAATAAATACAATAGGTGCGTAAAAATCATGATACACAAAATTGACACAGAAAACGAAGAGGAGCAGTTTGTGTATATATTCAACCGAGATCTACAGCTTCCGTTGTCAACGCTTGTATTCTTAGGGTCAGGAGTGTAAGACTGTTTAATTAGGACTTTCAAGTTTCATTCAGATGTGAGGTATTTTCTTTGGAAACTTTGACTCCCTTCCTGTTTTAACAGTGATACAGCTAAAATATTGCCGAAAGTAGTGTGAGGCTTCATGCAAGCGATAACAACAGAAGCACATCTTTTCGTCATGGGTATTATATTACATTACTATCTCTTAATTATTTAATATGTTTAACGTGTTTGTTTTTGTGAAGATCTGAGACACTTTCTTGGAATGACATAACGTTGACATCTATGATCAAACACAACTTTGCGGACTACGTCAGTGTAACAGTCCTCTTTGATACGCAATCTCGCACAACTTGATAGATGATTTAATTATTATAAAATTGTATCATGTTGTAATCTATTTAAATATTCAAACACTTTAATAACACTGATTTTCTTAGTTCCTGTTGTTTTTTTTTTTGGTTTGTTTTTCATTTTGCAGGAGAAGGAAACATATGCTGTGTCCCGGCTGAACTCTGGGTAACAGTTTAAAGCTATATAATGTAAAGACGAAAAACCGCCATTAGTGGGTGTCACTCTAAAACTGATGTACAAACCTTGACATTAGATCAATTAAGAACAATGATAGCAAAATGAATGCAAGTGCAAAAAAAAATAATGTAGTGAGACCAACTTTGGACGGTCTAACCACTTTGTGCCTGCGGCTTATAATGGTTAATATATAACTGTAATTTGATTATATTGTTATTGATAGTTTCAAATCGATGTACCAGACAACAAATGCCATAAATGCAAATATTGTTTTTTTGTTTTGAAACAAAAATAACACTTAAAAGGTACTTCTACGATTCATATTCAGTGCAAATACGTTTAATGCAGACTCCAACTCAGAGTAGAAACAAAAGCAATGCAAACGATTTCTTCTTGTTATGAAACAATTACACACTAAATGCGGTTACTGTTTTACATTATAGGTAATTAGAATTCATCTAGCAGATGTCAGATTTCCTATAATATTCTACAAGGTATGCTAAATATTGAGAAATTCCCCGTCCTGCCTCCGAGAGATTATGCTCAACAAAATTAAGCTATCTTTTGCAAAAGTTATGTTTTGAAAACAATACATGCACACTAAATTTTAAATTCCTATTGATTAATATCACGATTTTTTAAATAATGTCTATCCATCGATTGTTCTGCTGTAGTCATTTAAGCGCGAATTTAACTGGACTATAAATCAAAATCTAGATCAGATTGACTGACTGCAATAACAAAATCTAGGCAGTATAATACTACATTTTCACACTGAATGAAGCTACGAGAAAAAACATACTGTTCTACCAATTTGGATATCCAAGTAAATGGGTAATGGTAACTGACATCAAATCCAAATATGGCTTTATTCATGCAATCAGCTTCTAGTTTGTATGTAATAAATATTAAAAGTAAAAAAAATGCTAATTTAAAAAGCAGAGCCCGAAAGTTAAGCAAAATATGAAGTTCTTGGGCAATTACAAAACCCAATTCAGAAAAATACACACAAACTGAAACGAATACTAACGAAAAAAACCGCATAATCGGAAAGTGTGCAATATGAACCCAATGAAAACTTATGTGACCACAGGTTCTCAAGACGTCATCAATGCCTGATTTTAGTCTGGTGTCAGTCGAGTTATTAACTCTTGAGAAATCAAATTCATCAAAAGACAAGACATCCAAGTTCTAAATTTACATGTCCGATTTAATTTGAGGGATGAATTTCTCATCAATATCAAGCAAGATATTGTTAGCGCTCATACAATACTCATGCATTTAAGACTGCATTCTTTAGTAGGTTCATATGTATTGGTATCTAGTTTTTCTCTGTTTTGTTTCAACCACGTTCTGATTATCGATAGAGCCACTGGGTACATTCTAATCATGCACGACTTGATGCATTTGGAATCGAGCTGCATGAGTTCCTTTCAAATCAGCAATGACGTGAAAGTAAAATTTTATACGTACTAAACTGAACCAGAACGAAAAGAAATGATAATGAATAACTAGAACTAAAATCAAAGACAACGCTTCAAAAAAGTTGATCAAACTTGAACCAGAAAGAGAAAACTTTTAAATAGTATTATGCAAATATATGAACTGACGTCCGAACTTTGAGTTAGTCAAACCAATTGAAATGTTATCTAGAATAAAATGAAATATCTTTCACAAACTGTTTACTTGCAGTATTATTTCGCTATAATATGGTGTGAAATCTCGTTTAGTGTATATTACTTTAAGATATGTGGGCATAATTAACAACACACCGTTGACTCAATTTAGGCAACAGCAAAACTGCCTGATCAAAATGACTCTTAATGAAATCTGCAGTCGTTTTTTGTCTGTTTGTGACTATGATTGACGGCACATGAATGCAGACATGTTTATAAAAAACTGCATACACTATGTTTTTGTGTGAGGGCAATTCTAGGTCTGCCAAGGATACATTTGTTCTGTCATGGACATATTTTACGTTTGAGCATGTTTAACTTAAACATATATGCCATAGATGTATTCTCCATTGTAAGAGACTTACTGCGACTGTCACGGCGACAGGTAATCATTGAGTTTGTTTCTAACCGTGGTTATTGAATACTGTTGGAGTCTGATTATTGTACAAAAATGTTCGGAATTTAATAAAAAAAAAATATCTTTTTGCAAATTACACTACATACACACACAGAAGCGTTACAGTGATAAATTTATGTTTAAATATGTCGTTGTTTTTAAATCAAGCCTCGTGAATGAAGACTAATGAAATCATATTTTCTTGTTTTATAGTTTTATTTCAGATTAATGCATGAGGGGTGTGATGTTGTACCTATTTACACATGAGCTGGCCTTTATACTCGAGATTATTTTTACCGAATGTTAGTGAGGTACAACATATAAATGTAAAGTCCCATTCCATGTGTAAATGATTAATACATTATACCCCGAATGAATTATTACAATTTTAATATGACGACAACCTGTGTTTTTCGATTCAATCGAGACCTATAGTCAATAATTTTCTAGCCGCCATTTTTATGATGAACAATTTTTGGAAAAGAAATCTTCGTTGCAATATACGGTGGACGAAATACACTTTGCCAAAACATTTATTGAATATTTTATCATAACGTGCCCTCAATATGTCATTTGTTGAATTGTTTGTAGTATTAACTCAAAAATTCAGCCAATGCTATTGTGACGTCGTTCAACATCTTGTGCCTATACATAACACTACACGTGTGCAAAGTTACCATATATATTGATCAATATATCGCTTGACGTTGTAACGGCTTCATATTAGAATTTATAATTATGAATCTGAAGTAAGTGCTGACACATCGTTTGAAAAAAAGTATTTAGGACATAACACCGTATTCCTGTGCTACATTTCCAAAATATTTTTCTGCAAAGTTAGACACGCCTCACTAGTAAAAAAAGAGTGAGCGACACCAACTGGTGTTATCCGCTATTATACAGAAAAGGATTGATAAGCAGTAATATAATAATGTAGTAAATAATTTACCGTTTCTGGTTTATGGGTGATATCTTATTTAATTACACCTCATATAAAAATGCTGGCTTTTGATTGGTCAATAGACAGTGTATTTTTCGCAAATTTTCTCATTTTGCATCGTCATCACCGCGGTATTCAGCAAAAAATTACCTTCTGTGCCGTGGTATTTGCTTAAAAATAACCCTCGCATATTATTATGCTGGAAATATTCATTCGGAAGTTTTGACTTTTACCTCAAAGTAAACGTAACATGAGTAATCGATTTTGAAAACCAGAAACGTTCCGATAGTACAGAGTCAACAAACAGCACGCAAGTGGTCTAGTATTCACCGCTCTTTGAAATCGTGATATTCGGTGTAATTAAACAGATAAATCATGCCTTGGAGGGTATTTGTGAAAAATGTCTTGTTAAATACCTTTCACTCCACCAATCCCCTGTCTTAACTCTGCAACTTTCTACATAAAAACACTTAATTATAAAGGTATATGCTTATAATTGTCTACATTGATACACTATGAAGATTACTACAATTGTTCCAGAGGTATTCAAAATGTCACAGAAAATCTGGCTTTTTTGGAACAAGCAACCGATACACTAAATCTCAATTTCACTTAATAAAGTCCGGGGTATTCTATTGTTTGTACAAAACAAGAACGAAACATACTAAGCAATAACAAGAACAGTAAATGAAAGTCCTTGATGAATTACAGGCAAATCGGTAGAATTTTTTAAATTAAAAAATGAAGAAAAGCATTTAAAATAATGCAAAAACAATTATGCAAAAAGTACTTTTAAACTTATTGTATACAATGTTGATTCAACTATTTTTACTTTTTTTTTCACCGCAATGTTTCAGTAGTCGATGTTACTGATTTTGAAAAACAAAATGATTCTGTTATTTGCCGAAGTAATTTCTCCATTTTCAACAAAAGTTCGTGTTAATCAATTCAATCAAGAACAAACTATGGCAATATGAATGCGAGTGCAAAACAAGTTAATAATTCAGACTACATGTATACAGTTATAGAACTTTGCAGTAATCACTTGTAACAGTTATTATACATGCAATTAGATTACATTCGTATTTATAACCCCAAATTGATGTCACAGACAGCAAACATCTTAACCACACATCGTTTGATTTCCTGGCGGGATTTTTGTGAAACCTCAATGACACTATACAAACATGTTTCACTGATTCATGCATAGTTTAAATACTTTTAAAACAAATTTTAATTCAGAGTAGAAACAAAAGCAATTAAACTATTTCTTCTTTCTTGCTATGACATAACGAAAAAGCTAAATTTACTTCCTCTTTTTGGGTAAGTACAGATAATTTGCTTGCTTCCAGCAATACAATTTTTCAAATAAAAACGATAGAGAAAGAAAACCGAAAGAACAACAAGAGTCAAAAGTCAAAGATCAGTTCCAAATCGGGATATAGACAAACACAACACAAAAATAAAAAAAACAAAACAAAAAAACAGACAGAGCTAGAGTAACTCAAACCAACAAAATGCATGGGTGTTTGACCACGTATTATAAACTGTGAGAAAAGTCCCACCCTGCTTATGACAGATTATGTTGACCATATTTAAGATATCTGTGGCAAAGTATACGTTTCGATAACAACATATACACATTAATTATTAAATTTTCATTTATTACCATTACGATTTAAAAAATCACGTTTATTCGTTGGTTGTTCCGTTATAGTCATCGAAGGGCATATTAAACTGGACTCACAGTCAAAATCAAGGTCAATGACTGACTGCGATAACAAAATTTAAATTTGTGTTTCCATTAAGATAAAAATACACCTAAGAATGTTCTGTATTTAGGCAGTTCAATAATTCCTATTCAATCTGATCGGAGCCAGGAAAAAAAGTGTTCTACGAGTTTGGATAGCCAATAAAATGGATCATATTAGCGGACATCAAACCAAAATATGACTGTTATGGACATAATCATCTTCGGTTTGTATTTAATAAAACCAGAGTTATTCGTTAAGTTCAAGGGGCATATTACCGGAAAGATAAGCAAGAGCGGAAGGTCTATGGGTAATAAGACATTACAATGCAGACAAACACACGTAAGCTAAAACATATTCTGATTGTATAACAAACAAAAACTAACAATGTGTTACAATAACAAATGAAAACATAAGCGAACAGAGGTGCGCAAGATGAGTAAGCGAATGCCTGATTCTCGTCAGACGACAGTCGAGATACTAACTCATAAAGAGAAGAGACATCCGAGTTCTCAAAATACATCCCTGGTGTAATTTGAGATATGTATTTCTGATACATAGTAGGTAAGTCATGGTCGCTACAAAATAGTACTCTTGCATTTAAGACTGCATACTTTAGTAAGTGCATACGTAATGATATTTAAGTTTTTTCTGTTTTATTTCAGCAACCTGATTATTTGTTCTGTTTATCGATCGACTCGACAAGCGGGAAATGGGAATCCTCTTAATGCGCATTGTCATATTTCTGTCCTAGATTTCGTGTTTGAACTTTATCATAGACTATCGATTAATCCATGTATGTGTACTCGACAAGTATACATTAATAAATGTGTTTCTGTTGTTTTTTTAAATAATATGTATTTTTGTTATTAATCAAGTCGTATCTGATTGATTTAATTTCTATATAAATGATTGTTTCAATCGCTCCAGTAAAACAACACGTATAGTTCTAAATAGAATTTGTTAATATACTTACTTTGTGATGGTTATGTTAAAAGCAGTCCTTATATTATTGACCTTAAATATAAAGAGCTCTCTGATATCCAGATCTAGTATGAAACAATTTATCTGTCAAATCAGTAAGCGAAAGTTGAACTTAACTAGTAGTATTGAGAAGTATTAACGTGGACTGTATTAGCTGTGCAGACACATAGGACAATTCTCTGTTGGTTCAGATTGAGCAGCTACACAACAACATAGAAACATGACTGTAAATACCAGCTGCAGTTGTTTTCTGGTGGATGATTGAGACTGACTGCCAATGACTGCAAATGACTGATAAAACACTGCAAACGATATGTCAGACAACAATCTTTACTCTGACACTGATTTGTTGTAGGTCACGTAATTTTTGTCTGTTACATACATATTTTCAGTCGACTTAGTCGAAATGTGTCTGTCTACAAAATGTCTGTCAGAAACATATTGGATCTATCACTGAATGACACAGAGTTTGGGAATGGCTTACTTACACAAAGTATAAGACATAATACCAGCGTTTATTTTCTACATTCTACACTATTTGTTGTCTGAAAACACGGACAACACGGCATGCCTTATTGATAAAAAACATCGGACATCACCATCCGGTGTTTTCTCGATTATCCAGAAATATTAGATAATATAACAATGTAATACATTAATAGTTATGGATTTATGGATAACGTCTTGTTAAATACCATGCCAACACCAACTGCCCAATTGAAACTGTGGAACCTTCTACAGACAACACTCAATTCTAAAGGTGTATTTTCAAAGTGTCTACATTAACACGCTATAGAGATCATAACAACTAGTCTAGACAAATAACCTTAAAATACAGGCCTATCTGGAACAAGTAACAGGTACACTTTAATTGCATGTAACTCGAGTGCACTGTTTACTCTTAATCTTACAATATCAAGTCAAGAACGGAACATAATAAGCTAGAAAAGTAAATGACTCCCATTGAAGAATAACTATAACTTAATTAGAATATGACAAAAAAGTCTTACAATATCACAATTACTATCATACAAAATGAACTTTTTAGCAAATTTTACAAGTTGTTGATACGACTATTTCTTTGTTTTTTTTCATTAGCGTCTTTCATCATTCGATGTTATTAGTTTGTTAAAAATGGAAACAGTTCCTTGCTAAAGTCATTTCATCATTTGCAACAATTTTTTGTCTATATAATATTTTCTAGTTTTTATTTTAGGATGTCACAGGAGAAAACGGTAAATGTCAAACACAGCATGAATTCGGGCTCGAATATACGAGCCCTATCAAATTAATGAAATGTCTATCCATTTTGGTTACAGTCAGGTACAATAACTTTTAGTTTAAACGTTTACACATTATTTCTTCGATCCGTTACTACACTCAGACTGTCAACTTAGTAAATAAAAACTGTAACATAAATTGTATTCGATAATCTCAGGTTTTATTAGAATATTCAAATACATCCTCAATATTTTTAAAAGATAATTAAAAGACAGCGTCCACAGTAATATGCAATGGTCAAAAATACGCAAATACATTTGAATATCAGTTCTCAGCATCGCTTTATCAATCTGTTCTTTATTTTAAGCGTTTAAAATGTGTCTACAGATGAACAAGTGCATGATTGTTAAATTTGTAAATTACATTGACCTAGTCAATCAGTAAGGTAGTAAAAATTCACTTAATATCAGTATTTTTACATATGGTTAAATCTCTTGCTGCCTTCAACGAAAAGGGCTAATTTTTAATGACATACACATTTAAACGCGCATTTATATCTGTAACTTACTATTAGCTTAACATGTGCAATCGTGAAGTGTGCATACGTACAAATTACAGATTTTCATTTGATTAAATCCGCAAGTGTTCATAAAATATCAATAATTTTACATATGATTTAATCTCCAGCTGCCTTTATCTAAAAGGTTTTTTTAATAACATATACATTTAAACATGCATTTATATCTGTTACTTGCTATTAGCTAAACATTTGTAATCGTGAAGTGTGCATAGGTACAAATTATAGATTTTCATTCGCTTAAATCCGCACGTGTTCATAAAATATTTCGAAAATAATATACAATTACTGCACTTGAACGAGATCAATATGAGGTTTTATGGAGCAGGGTGAAATAATATTAAACGAGGCGAAGCCGAGTTCAATAGTATTCTACCCTGCTCCATAAAACCTCATGTTGATCAAGTTCAAGTGTAGTAATTGTTTTATTACATAATTTATTGAGTCATGAAATGGAATATACAATTTTTTTTTTATTTCGAAACTGACTGTCTTTTATAAAATTTATTTCTCAAAAATCGGTAAAATATCGACATAATCCATGATTAAATGTTTCCATAGTTTATTTCTTGTATAATTTCCCATCCTCAGTCCTTGCTTCTGCATAAAATTTACAAAGATGTGAGTTTAATGCCTGGGGTACGCCGTTTCCAAACTAACTGACATATCCGTTTAACGTAAATATTTGGAAAAAAATAATCGCTTGCTCTTTCGATTTGCGAGTGTTGACAGCATCTCTTTTGTTTATGATTTCATTAATTTCCAAGTTAGTAATATATGCACATCTTCGCTTATTAGCACCAGAACTATCCGCATTACGTTCACTCGATGACGTTACAACGTTACCGTGTTTACAAACAACAATATAATCCGAACATCAGTCAGAACGATAATTTTGATTGGTTTAGGGGATTAAAGAAAGCAGATTTGATTTGCTATCGTATTTCCGTTGGGGGAAACATCACGTGTTAGGCATTTTCATTCATAAATTTCTCACGAGAGTGCAATATGGTTTTTATTGAGAAGAATTAGTTTTTTTGCAAACCAATATGATATTAAATGGAAAGTCACGTGCATTGGTTTAGGCCAATAGGAAATAGGCAACAATATATATTATGTAATAATAATATTTATAAGTCGGCGTAAAAAATACATAACAATAATAATGCGTTGTGACAGTCACATCTGATACAACACCGCTGAACACTGATGAAAGTTGCAGTAATCATCATTCAAACAAAACAGAACTAATTTATTTATGGAGGTAATAAAAAGAGCACTTCCGGCTAAAAAAACTGATTGACATATGTAGGCGACATTGCTTATATAACAGTGTGTACATATTATATATAAATCTAGCCTGAAACGACGGGCAGTACGGCAACTCAGTTCTTCCTTCCAATGACATTTCAATGCATTAAATCAATTTCAAAATTGAATAATCATATATGTTTATTACCTGACAGGCACATGTTATATGTATTTGAAAGAAATGCAGGGTAGGATTAACTATTAACGACTGTACAAATGTCTGACCAAGTGTACATGTAAGATTTGTACACCTTGATTAGTGCATTTCAGATGCTGATGCAACTGTTATTTTTGTCTTAAAAATACATACCTTCAACATCCACAAGGGAATTGATTGCATGTTTGTTGATAAATCCATATTTCATTATTGCACATTATTCCAATTCGAATATATTTACATATTTGGGGAATAAATAATTCACTAAAGCACAATAATATCTGTTTTATAAGTGCACAGTTAATATTATTAATAGCAGTTACCATTATCGAAAGTATCCTTATTAAACATTCCACATTCCACATTAATATTCTGGAAATGTCTTTACCCTTTCTGCTGAAATTGTAAATCTGAAAAATATAGCACCGAATAAAATATTCAAGAAGCAAAGTGCACGTTATAGTCTAATTGTCCTAATGACGAAATTGCAGTTTAAAACAATCGTAAGATGCCAATAAATCATATATTATGTTTTTATCATGCCCAAATTAAAACGAGTGTAGTAAATGACGATAGGAGCGTATATATCTTAATACAAAATTTTGAAACGGAAAACGAAGAGCTGTAGTTTGTGTATATATTCAACCGAAATGATTGCAGCCCCTGTTGTGAACACTTTAATTCGTATGACAAGCATTGTCAGAGTTTTCATTTTGCCTAAAAGGAAACATATGCTCAGTGCCGGTTGTACTTTCATGAACAGTTTGCCTCTACGAATATTAAACTCCTACAGCTATAAACTGCAATTACGGAAAACCGCCATCAGTGAGCGCAACTCTAAAACTTACGTGCAAACCCTCATCTCAAATCAATCAAGAACAACTATTGCAATATTAATGCGAATGGAAAACAAATTCATTAAATCAGACCAATCTAGGGCAGTCTAACCACTTAGTGGTCACGAATTATAATGATTAATATATAACTGCAATTAGATTATATTTTCATTTTTAATCCCAAATCTATGCACCAGACAACAAATATCATAAGGGCAAAGGGCGTTTTTGTGACGTGCACTTTTTTAAAACAATAACGACACTTAAAAGATACTTCTATGATTCATACTCAGTCTATTTACATTTAAAGCAAACTTCAACTCAGAGCAGAAACAAAAGCGTTCCTTTCCAAGCGGGAAATGTAAATCCTGCTCACTCACAATGTGTTATTTTTGTACAAGATTTCATATTTTTTTCCATTGAGGTTTGAATCATAGACCTTTGTCCCTCAATCTATATATGTGTTCTTGACACATTTATCTTAGTCATTTACATTAATGAATGTGTGCCTCAGATTCTTTTAAATAATGATATGTTTTATTGTTATTTAACTAGCCGTAAGTGATTGATTCAATTGCTATACTTATACGACATGTTCAGTTCTAACATTAAAACAAGCACACAATCATATTGTCGAATTTGAATATTTCTAGACTTGAAAATGAGTACACCACTGATGTCGTATTAGAGGCAGGCAGTACAACCTGTCCATAATACTTGAGTGCACCCGTTGTTTTCGTTGGTTTGAACTACTTACTTTTTGTTTTTTGTGCTTTTTCGTTTTGTTTCGTGATGTATATGTATGGCCAAAAAAAATTTAAATCTTAAGCACATATTTTATCTGATGATTAAAATACTAACTTCAGATAAGTTATTTCACTAATTTACTAATGATGTCTTAGTTGTAGCCAAATTTGCTAAGTTTGAATCAATTTAGTATCTCTAACCCTGCACTACCCACAAATGGGTACACAATGATGCTCCGAGAAAGCAGTGTCTGCTTCGAGTTACTCATGAGCAGGTCTGGAAAACTATTTGATCCTATTTTAGCAATTTATTTCTCATGACGATCAATAAGGACCGACCATCTCGGATTAATGCCAACAGACAAAGCCTATTGATAATCACACTGTAAGCAGCTTCTTAATCAATATCGCCCATTTTTAAATCAAAGGATGTTAATAAATACATAATTCGCTGGTTATCCTACTATATGGAAATTTAAAATTAGGAAAATTAATGTAACTTTCAGTTCTAGTTCAACGAAATAGATATATAGTAATTAGTTGAGAATGTTTTGGGTAATTTGGTAGCAAAATACAATTTATATGAGGAACGAATCAATCATACCGACCAATATTCAGGAAACAATAAAAGAATGAAGGACATACTACAGCATCGTGGTTAATCGAAAGGACCAGAGAAACACTAATATAATAAGCGAAAGGGTTAGAAAGGGTGCTCAAAAAGTGTCCGCAAATCCTGCTTCATGCGTTTCATTCGTTATGTTAGTCAGGCGCATATCCAGTAATAAAGCATAGACCGCGAAATCATTGTCTTTAGTAAAAAAAGTGGCTACGAAAAATGAATAAGTCAATTGTCATGTGTGATATAAATATGTGTAGCGGTCAACTTAATCACGATAACAACGTAAAATTTTCTAAATGATGACTTTAATCTTCCCATTATGAACCCTGGTAAAGTTGATTTTCTGCCACAACAATTTAGAAGGCATAAATGGCCATCAATGGGGATTAATTGTTAACTATTGTAAATTCTAAAACGTATGACACAAACATGAACTGAGTGTCAAGTCTACCACTATTTTAAAGTAAAGAAGTATTAGTTTGATGTAAAACGAAATGAAAACAACAGATGATTGATTAATACAACTTACGTTAAAACACCATCAACATAAGCACGTCTTAACAGTACTGTAACAATGAAACGTCGAAACATTGTCATGTCATGCGATTAAATAAATACTGTATATTATTCAGTTCACTTAAACATTTAAATCTTGCGCCATGTCTGACGAAATACAGTGACACTTCATATTATATATTGTGATGTCATCTTTCTTAATATGAATATATTGAATGTTTAGACAAGTTTACAACTATTTTAGAACATTTCGCGTAATATCTTCTTTTGTGAATCGAATTCATTCCCTAAAGTACTAGCTAAAAAACTGGATAACGTGAAAGATCAAGGATGATTACACAAGCCAACCCCAATGTTTATATATTATATAGCACTTGAATTATAGCATGATACCTTTACTGCCTTTCGCTTTCGTTCTTTTATTCCGATTTTATACCGTTCTTGTATACTCGTTTTATAGCATTCTTCCATACCGGTTTGATATCGTTACAGTATGCAGGTCTCTAGGCTACCAGAGCTTCTTAGTCAATATCGACCCTTTATAAATTATAGGATTACACAATGCGCTGGTTATGCTACTATATGAAAATTTCAAAATTGGAAAATCAATGTACATGTTAGCACTAGTTTAACAAAATAAATATATAATAATTAGATGAGAATGTTTGGGGTAATTTGGTGGCAAAATATAATTTGATATGAGTAAAGAACAATCATAACGACCAATATTCAGGAAACAACCAAAGAATGAAGCATACGACAGCACCATAGTTAATCGAAAGGGACCAAAGAAATACACAGCACGAAAACTAAACACGCTACAAACTAAACTTTAGAAGCAAAAGGGTTAAAACGGGTGCTCAAAAAGTGTTAGCAAACCCCTGCTTCACGCGTGTCATTAGTTAAGTCGATCAGGCTAATGCACAGTAACTAGGCATATACCAGGTAGTCATTATTTAGTAAAACGAAACGTGGCTACGAAAAATGAACAAGTAAATTGCCATGTGTGATATATATATGATTAGCGGTCAATTTAATCCCGATAACAACCTAAAGATGTCCTAAATGATGACTTTTATCTTCCAATTGTGAACCCTGGTAAAGTTCATTTTCTATCAACAGTTTTTTAAATTGTTTCTCCATTACTGCTACAAACATTTAGAGTGCATAAATGGTCATTAATGCAGATTAATGTTCCGTGTTGTAAATTCTAAAATTATTACACAAACATGTACTTAGTATCAAGTCTAACACTATTTTGACATAAAGAAGTATTAGTTTGATGTATAATGAAATGATAACAATAGAAGATTGATTAATACAACTTACCTTAATACACCACTAACATAACCACGTCTTAACAGTACAACGAAACGTCGACAAATGGTCATGCGATTAAATAAATACTATTTGTTATTCAGTTCACTTAAACATTTAAATCTTTAGCCACGTCTAACGAAATACATAATATATATTATGAGGCCTTCTGTCAGAATATTTATATATTTCAGGTTTTGACAAGTTTACAAATATTTTAGAACATTTGGCGAAATATATTCTTTTGTGATGCTAACTCATTCGTTACAATAATAACAGCGAAACATTGGAAAGCGTGAAAGATCACTAATGATTACATGAGTCAACGCCAATGTTTTAAATTTTTCTGTTAACATGGCTTAGATCGCTCTTGAATTCCCGCTTATATCGTTCTGGAATACCTACCTGATATCGTTCTTGTGTCTTCATATATATCATTATGTCATACCCACATTATATAGCACTTGAATTATCGCATGATATCGTTACTGCGTTTCGTTTTGTGTTTCGTTCTTTAATACCGATTTTGTATCGTTCTTGTATACTCGTTTTATATCATTTTTCAATACCGGTTTTATATCTTATATACCCTTTTTATATCGTTCTTGCATATCCAATTTGTATTGTTCTCCTATACCCATTTTTTATCGCTCTTGAAATCACACTTTATATTGTTTTTGTTTACCCGTTTTATATATTTCTTATATAACCGTGTTATATCGATCTTGAATTCCGCTTGATATCGATGTTTTATATCTGTTTTATACTGTTTTTGTATACTTACCTGACATCTTAATATCGTTCTTGTGTACTTCTTTTATTTCATTTTAACACCAGTATTATATCGCACTTTAATTACGTTTGATATCGTTCCTGTATATCAGTTGTATATACTTCATTTTTATCGTTTCGTCACTTGTTTTATATCGCATATGTATACAGTTCTTTATTTGCTCTTAAATTTCCGCTTGATATGGTTCTTCTTTACCTTTATAACCATTATTTATAGTTATCGCATACCCTTTTTATATTGTGCTGTATACCCGTTTTGTGTTGTTCTTGAATTCCCACTTGATATCGTTCTAGTATAGACATGTTCTATCGTTCTTATATACTGGTCTTAAATAATTATTTTGTACCGGTCTTGCATTGCTTCTTTATTCCCTCTTTATATCGTACTTTTATGAACGTTCTATACGGTTCTGCATACCCGTTTTATTTTCATCATTTATACCGGTTTTGTATCGATCTTGAATTAAAATTTATAGTGCCTCAGCATTACAATGTTCTATGCAGCCACTTAACGTCTCTTTCTCGATTTAGTGTATAACCGCCTGACAAGGTTCAAGTATATCCATGTCATTTTGTGTATACCCGTTCCATATCATCCTTGTATTAACGACTGATATCATCCCTGTTTACCAGTTTTATGCAAGTATTATTTCGATCTTGAATTTTCGCACTATATCGCACTGTTATACATAGTTTATACTGTTGTTGTACACCATATTCATATCGTCCTGTTACACCAGACACTATACGATAGTCCACACATGTGTGTAATCGATAGTACAAGATTAGACACATATGAGTGTGCCAGACCCGACACAATTATCCAGACATGTATTTACACAGATTCTACAGGAATGTTGACACATGTGTGTAGAAGATTCTACAGGATTGTCCTTACATTGATGTATCTGACACTACAGGATTATCTACACTATTGTATCTGATACAATACGGTCATGATACACGACATGTGCTGTTAGTTACTACTGAATTGTCCACACACATGTATTTACCAGCGTCTACAGCGTTATCCAGACATTATTACCACATAGTACAATACTCCCCACACATATATGTACTAGATATAACAATGTTTTCCACAGATGCATAATCGAGACACACACGTATTTTCCGAATCCTACACGATTACCACGCATGTCTCGCAAGTTATTACATAATAGGTCTACACACATCTGTACCAGATTCTTTTGGACTGTCTACTCATATATGTTCCAAGCACTACAATACTTTTTTACGTTGATGTAACAGTCACTACATGTTTATCCATACATGTATGTTCAAAATACTACAGAGTATCCACAACTGCTTTTGATCAGATACTGAACGGTTGACCACACTTGTATTACCGAATACTACAGAATTAAACACACCTTCCCATAGCAGATAGTGCATGAAACTTATTGCATCGATGTAACTTACACCAGGATTATCCACACCAGATACTACGGTTCACACATGTATGCAAAGATACGATAAGGTTGTCCACACTTGCATGTAGCATACACTACAGGATTTTCTCCTCACTAGTCCTCCAGATACTACAAGATTACACTACACTACGCTTTAAATACGTATGTCATATATTTTGTATAATACACCACATGTGTATTTTAGGTGCTACATAAATGATCCGACATGTATGCAAAAAGATACTACAAATTGTATACATCATATACTACAGGACTATACACACAATGCATACCAGATGTTATAGGATTATCCAGACATGTCTGTACAAGATACTAAATAGATGTCCCCACACGAATGTGGCAGATTCTGCAGGATTACCCATTTATTTACCAGACACTGCAAGATTGTACTACTGCTGGATTGCTCTTCACTACGATCCACGCACTGTATGTGCAAATACGAAGGCTTATCCACACAGGTAGTTAAATATACAACATGATTGTTCTACATTTACTTAACTGACACAGAAGGATTGTTTCTACATGTAAGTTTCACATACCAAAAGGTTGTCCACACTTTGTGCACAAGGTACAGTATTATTCGTACATATATTACAAGTCACAACACGATTGGCCCGATTGGCCTCACAGGTATCAACCAGCTACTACTACTATGAACCAAAATAAGGGCTGACATTACCATGCACAGTAACTGGAACAACAGTATTACATTATTTATATACTTGGTACTGCAAAATAGTCCTTGCATGATGTAAATCACACTACAATATTATCTACACATGCATGTACCTGATACTATAGGATTATCCACTCATGTACGTACCAAATACTACAAATTTTACCACAAACGTATGTTAAAGATACTACAATATTGTGGACTATTCACGTATGCATGTACCAGAGACTACAAGAATGTCCACACTGGATCGATCGTACATGTATGCAAAAGATACTATCAGATTATCAGACAAGGATGTACAACATTCTATAGGATTATTCAGACATGTGTTTACCTGATACTACTGAATTGGAAACGCATTTATGTACCAGACACTACATGATTGGCTTACATTGATATACTGACACTAACAGGATTTCTCACAAATTTATGTACATGATATTACATGCTTGTCTACACATATATGTACCATATACTACAGAATTATCAATACAAGTATGCACTAAAAACTGCTGGAATGTCCACAGATGTATGTAATAGGCTTTGCGATGCATTGATCATTACATTGGTGTTACTGACATTGCAGGATTATCTGCACATTTATGATTATCCCCTTACTGCAGACTTGTCCTGACATGCCTATGCATTGACTCAACTTGCTGACTGTATCGGTTACTGAAGGCGGACCACATAACAATAAATTAAATTCCGACCTGAATAGGGGATATGAATAAAATATCATCAAAGAATATGTGAATGATTCCCGCAATTATTTGCAGATTCGAAGAAATTAAAAATAAAATTCATTCATTGTTACAAAAAACATACAAAACATGTTATTTCAAATTTAATTTCATTTAATAAATTTACCACTGCAATATTTGCTGTTTTGCGGTAATTAAGTTTAAATAATATTAACGGACATCATTATGGTTGCATTTTACCGATTATCAATGTAATAAGTACAAAACATGTTTCAAGGTAATATTTTCGAAATTCCGTTCCAGCATGATAAAAAAGATGTGAAAATAAATCTGTTTATGGAAAAATGCCGAACTTTATAAAGTTCTTGTTTATTTGTTCTCCCGAACTCGTGCTTGCCGCTTACGTCGGCAAACTAAATATTGACAAATAATACGCATTTAATTAGTAATATAAAAGACAATACCTCCAGATGTGTTCAAAAGACAAAGTGCTTATTTGTGGCTCGTCTAGAGTATATTAAATTTTAATTTTGAACTGTCTAGAGCTGAAATGGAATGATATCATTTTTTAATTTGTTATACCGAACTCGACGGATGCACACTTGTTATTTTACGTTGACCTAGAAAAATCGTCTATTTATAAGACTATTGACTTTTAACAACAAAGCCGAAATTCAATACATTTTACGAATCTCCCTTGAATTAGTTTTCTACAGAATATGAACTGTTTTTTATTTACAGTGATTCTGTATTATTGTTAACATTAAATAAATTAAAAAAAACACCAGAAGACAATAATATATCAATAAAAGCATAACGGAGGGCAAGTTTATAAGTGTATCTTAATATTATAACGTGATATGCAAATACCAGACCTCAACGTTACCGTCCTGACATTTTAATATAATTCAACATAAACATACACATAGCATATGCTTTTGGAATTCCTCATTTTTGCCATATACCAATGTGTTACGATAGCAAGAAATGATTTAAAGATGAGATACGCAAACTGAATTCAACAGCCCAAATAGATATTACAGGTTTATACTACACGTCGATCCGCACATGTATGTTCCAATGTAACAATATGTAAAGTAAACCATACGAATTTCCTATGATTGACGTAACTGAGAATGCAGGATTATCGACACATTATTACCGGATAGTACACTATTTTCCACACATATCTGTACCAAATATTACACGATTATCCACTCATTTATACCAGTTACTACAGGATTGTATACACGTATATGTAACAGATGCTTCTGGACTGTCTACAAATATATGTTCCAATCACTACATGAATGTTCTTACGTTGAAGTAACTGACACTACAGGTTTATACATGCATGTAAGTACAAGATACTACAGACTGTCCGTACTTGTTTGTATACGATACTAGATTGCCCACACTCCACATGTCCATACATTTTGATACTACACACTCCAGATGTATCCATGTTAAATACAATATACTACAGATTATTAACACTTGTTAGTGTACCATATGATTATCTAGACATTTGTGTACCAGATACTACATGGATGTCCATACATTCCCTTTCTAGACGCTAAATGCTTGTCCTTACATTGGTGTAACTTAACATGCTAGATTAAATTCATATGTATATAAAAATACTACTGGAATACACATACATGTAAGTAGCAGATTATGCAGTGTTATCCATACATTTATGTATCAAACACTGCATGGCAATAATAATCCTGTAGTATCAAGTACTTACATTTGAGGTAAATCCTATAGTATCTAGTATATACATGTGAAGAAAATTATTTGGTATCTAGTGCATTGATATGTGGACAATTATGTAGTATATAGCTGATACAGGTGAGGACAATCATGTAGTATCTGGCGCATGCATCTGTGGACATACCTGTGGTTTCTATAACATGTAAGAAATTATATGCAGTAGTAAATGGTACATACATGTGTAGACAATAATGTAGTATCTAGTATAGATAAGTGAGGACAGTACTGTAGTTTCTGTTACATACATGTAAAGTCAATAATGTAGTACCCAGTACATACATATGTCGACAATCCTGTAGTATCCAGTATATACAGTCGATGTCAATCTTGGAGTATTTGCTAAATACATGTGAGGTCAATCATGTAGTATCAAGCAAATACATGCGAGACCAAACCTATAGAATCTGATACATTCATTTGCGGATATTCCTATAGTAATTATTGCATACGTGTGAGGTCAATCCTGCAGCCTGTAGAGTCTAGATAATCTATGACACACATGTTAGGTTATTCATGTAATGTATGGCACATACATGTGTAGATTATCGTATATTATCTGGTACCCAAACGTGTTGACAATCATGTAGTATCTAGTGCATACATGTCTGGACAATCCTGTATTATCTAGTGCATACACGAGTGGGCAATCCTGTAGTTTCTAGTACATATATGGGAAGACAATACGATAATATCTAGTACAATCATCTAGTATCTGGAAAGTCCTGCATTGTCTAATACATTCATCCGAGGACAATCCCGAGGTATCCAATACATACAGGTGTCGTCCGTTATATAAAATCTGGTACATCATGTAGTATTTAATACATTTACTTGAATACAACCAAGTAGTATAAAGTAAATACATTACATACATGTCTCGACAATCCTGTAGTATCAGATACATACACGTGAGGTCAATCCTGTATCACCCAGCGAATGCATGTGTGTAAAACTCTGCAGTTACATGCATGTCATGTTCATCCTGCAGGATCTGGTATGTACATGTGAGCTCTATCCTGCAGTATCTAGCATATACGTGTATTCCAATCCTGTAGTATCCGGTAAATACATGTAAGGTTAATAATGTAGTATCTGGTACATACATGTAAGGCAATTATTGGAGTATTCAGTACATACATGTTGGGTCAATTACTTAGTAACTAGTACAAACATGTGAGGTCAATAATGTACCATCTGGTACATACATGTGCGAAAAATCCTGTATTACGTGTTATATACATTTGAGTTCAATTCTGTAGTATCTAGTACATCCTGTTGAGGCTGGTACAAACGTGTGAGATAAATCCTGTAGAATCAAGCACATACATATGCAATCAATCCTGTGGTATATGCTATAGTCATTTTTTTAACAAGCCTATAGTATTAGGTACATACATATGAGACAATCATGTAGTATCAAGTACATACATATTAGACAAATCTTGTAGTATCTGCTACATTGATCTGCGGATATTCCTATAGTGTTTAGTACATACATTTGAGGTCAATCCTGTAGGATCTTGTACATAAATTAGAGGTCAATCCTGTAGCATCTAGTACATGCATGTGAGATTAATCATATAGTTTCTATATCATACGTGTGGGACGATTCTGTGTTTCTAGAACGTACACGTGTGGCAAATCCTGCAGTATCTAATACATACATGTGGGGAAACATCATGTAATATCTAGAACATGTTTGTGAGGTGAACCTGCAGTATCTAGTACACAAATGTGACGATATTCACGTAATGTATGGTACATACATGTGTAGAATATCGTGTAGTATCTGGTACACAGCAGTGTTGACACTGATGTAGTATATAGTACATACATGTATGGACAATCTTGTAGTATCTGATGCATACACGAGTGGTCAATCCTGTAGTATTTCATACATATATGTGAAGCCAATACTAGTACACAATCTAATATCAGGAAAGTCCTGCAGTGTATAGTACATTCATCTGAGAACCATTATCCAGTACAAACAGGTGTGGTCCATTATATAACATCTGGTACATACGTGTGAGTTTTATCCTGTAGTATTCATTACATATACGTGATGAGAACAATGCAGCATCTAGTTCATACATGTGTCGACAATCCTGTACATACTTTATGCCATTCCTATAGTGTCTAGTAAATAAATGTGATGTTAACCATGTAGTATCAAGTACATGCATGTAATGTTAATCCTGCAGTATTTGGTATATATATATATATGTGAGCTAAATCCTGTGGTATCTATTGCTTACTTGTATGCCAGTCCTGTAGTATCTGGTAGATAAATGTTGGATTAATCATGTAGTATCTAGTTCTTATAAATGAAGCCAGTATTTAAGTATCTAGTACATACATGTGAGATTAATCATATACTGTCTGCTACAAACAAGTGAGGAAAATCCTGAAGTATTATTGTATATATTTGATCTCAATTAAGTAGTATATAGTGCTAACTTCTGAGGTCAACTCTGTAGTAGCTGTTACAACATGTTAGTTTGCATGTATATGTTTGGTCAATCTTGTAGTCTCTTCTACGTTGAATTGCGGACAATCCTTTAATACTAAGTTTATGCACATGAGGTGAATCCTGTACTAATTATTACACACATGTGAGGTTATTCCTGTAGTGTATGTTACATACATCTAACGACTATCATGTAGTATCTAAGACATATATGTGTAGATTATCTTGGTGCATCTGGTACACAAAAGTGTTGACAATTATGGGATCTAGTGCATCCAAGCATGTACAATTCTGTAGTATACGATGCATACACGTGTAGTACATACATGATCAGACAGTCCTGTAGTATCTGGAAAATTATGTGGCTAGTACTTTCATCTTCGGACAATCCTGAGGTATCTAGTACATACAGATGTGGTTCATCATATAGTATTTGATATATATTTGTGAGGTTCATCCTATAGTATTCATTACACGGGAGGACAATCATGTAGTATATTGTATATGCATGTATCGACGATCGTGGGACATGGTCAGTCCTGTAAGCTTATATATGTGAGGTGGATCAAGCTGTATCTAGCAAACACATATGAGGTTATTCCTGTAGTGTATGGTACATACAGTGACGGATGTCATGTAGCATCTAATACGTACATGTTTAGATATCCTATAGTATCTCATACATATATGTGAAGTCAATACGATAGTATTTAGTGCATACATTTGCAGAAAATCCTATAGTATCTGGTAAATTCTGTAGTGTACAATAATACTGAAGTTTCTATCACATACATGTGTAGACAGTCATGTAGTATCAAGTACATACATGTGAGGCCAATTTTGTAGTATCTGTTATATACATGTGATATCAATCATGTAGCATCAAGTACTGTTTGTTTGGCCAATCCTGTAGCATCTGGTAAATAAATATGAGGTCAATAGTGCAGAATCTGGTATATACATGAGAGGTCAATTCTGAAGGATCGTGTACACACATGTCAAACATCTATTTTTATTATCTTGCTTATTAGGTGAATCAATTGAGCTCTATTCTGTAGTATCTGGTGCATAAATGTACGTCTGGTACAAATATATTAGGTCATTACTGTGGTGTAACGCACACACATGTAAGATTAATCCTGTTGCATCCCCTACATTCATGGTCGGGGTGCATTCATATGAGGAAAATCCTGTAGTATCTAAAATATACATGTGAGGTAAATACTGTAGTATCTACTACATTCGTGTAGTGACAATTATATTGTATATATTACATATATGTGAGGTCAATCCTGTAGTATCTAGTACATTCATGTAAGGTTAATCCTGTAGTGTCTAGTATATTTGTGTGGGGACCTCACATGCATGTGCCAGATACAACAGCATTGATATCTATGTATGTACTAAATAATATAGGATTGTCCGCACACTGATGCAACTGGTACTACAGGTTTGACCTCATGTTCATGTTATAGATACTACAGGATTAACCTCAAATGCATGTAATAAATACTATAGGATTTTTCGCACATGAATACTGAAGGAATAACCTCACATGTATATATCAAATACTGTACGGATAATCTGACATTTATGAACCAGGCCCTACAGTTTTGTCCTCACAGGTATGTACTAAATACTACCGGAATTTCCCCACATATATGCACGAGCAACTACTTGATTCTCTAGTCATAAATTTATTAGATACTACAAGATTGACCTTACATGTATGTACTAGATACTACATGATTTACATGATATTTATGTACGAGGTACTACAGGATTTTCCTCACGTGTATGTAATAAATACTACAGGATCAACCACACATGTATATTCTAGATATTACAGGATTCAGCTCACATGTATATACCAGATATTGCAGGGTTAACCTCACATGCATATACTAGATACAACATAATTATCCACACAAGCATGTACTAGATACTTCAGTATTGGCCTCACATGTACATACTTGATATTACAGGATTGTCAACACATGTATGAATTAGACACTAAATGACTGATCTTACATGTAATTGCTTGTTACCACAGGCTTGGCCTCATATGCATGTAACAGATACTACAGGATTGACCTCACATGTATGTACTAGAAACTACATGATTGACCACAGGTGAATGTGCTTGTTAATGCAGGATTACTCTCATATGTATGTTACATATACTACAGTGTTGACCTCACATGTATGTACTAGATAATACAGGATTGACATCAAGTGCATGTGCTTGTTACCACATGATTGTACTCAGTTATATAATATATACTACAGCATTGACCTCACATGTACTAGATACTACAGGATTGTTCACACACGTACGTACAGTAGGCAAGAACGATAAAAAGCAAGTATCCAAGAACGGTGTAAGGAGGTATACAAGACACATATCAACCAAATATATAAGAACTACGTAACATAGGAATACAATAACGATATCAAGAGGGAATTAAGGAGCGTTATAAATATGCTAGAACGATATAATGCAAGTATACAAGAAGGATGTAAGGCGGTATACAAGAGCGATATCAGGTTGACACTAACCCGATAACGAGATATTCCAGTTTAATGTGTTCCAGCATTACCCTTATTATATAGAAACTTGACATCTCTTTACGTTTTGTTCTTGTATTGCTGCTTGATATTGTTCTTGTATGCGGTTTTGTATCTTTAATTCCCCTTTTTCATCTTTCTTGTATAGCTGTTATATATTTGTATTCTAAACTTATGTTTAGTGCTCTTGAATTACCGTTTATATCGTTCTTATATACCCTCCTGATACAGTTCCTTTATACACCTTTGATGTCGTTTGTCTGTACTCATGTATAGCATTCGATTACACCATAATTATATAACGCTATAACACTTAAATTCACTCTAGATATCATTCTTGTATATCGATAGTTTATCGGTCTTCATTTATACCGATCTTGTATCGTTCTTGTATATCGGTCTTGAATTGCTCTGGAATCCCCGCTTTATATGGTTCTTCTATACCTGCTACACATCGTTTTATATATAAGTTCCATATCGTTCTTGTATAGCCGTTTTGTATCTCTCTTCTGTTATCGCTTTATATCATTCTTGTATACCCGTTTTCAAACGTTCCTCTAGACCGATCTTACATCGTTCCTGTATACCTGTCTTGTATGGCTTTTGAATTCCTTCTCTTTATATCGTTCCTATATTTTGGCTGTTCGTGGTTTGGAGTGACTCGCGAGTGATTAAAATATGGCTTTCAGATGTCTATTTGACCTTTTCGCCCTACTATAACAACTTACATGTAACACTGTAATATGTACACTATGTGTTTTGTTCCTATGTCTATTGTTATGTTTATAGAGTTCACAGCTGGCGTTTCAGGTGAATCTCAAATGATCAAACTTTGGTGGCCCTAGATCATTTAACATTCAAGTTGTCTAATGTTACCCTATATATAATACTCTGTACTATATAAACTTTCTACGTTTTGTTGTAGGAACATTCGATTGAGCTCTAATACCAAAAGATATTTACAAATCGTGCTATGGAAATTGAATGTGTAAACCTTAAGTGGTTAGAATCAACATTTTGATAATTACAAAATCTGTTCCTGTTTATTTGGACTTTTCTATATTGACAAAAAAAAATGAAATGTGTACTTTAATACAGAGATTTGTGCCATTTCTGTATCAAACGTATGACCTGAATTTAGGTCAAAATTAACAGAGGAAAGGCTTTGCATGCCTGACCTTTTTTTTATTGTGTTTCATGGGTTATATTTGAGTGTATTTGTAATTTGAACTCACTGTTTTTTTAACACTCTACAATCTTCAAGACTTTACGATGTAACATTATATCCTATTTATCAGAATCAGACGGACTTGAACCCTTCCCGTTAGTAATGTATTCAATGGCAAATTTGCAATAAAAATAATCGGTACATTTCACATCAAAGGATAAATTTGCGTGTCAGAAAGTACGACGCGATTGAAGATTAATGTTGGCATTTAAATTAAAGACCCGATAACATCATAAAAACAAACATGAACTCAAACGTGTTTCTATAAATCGCAATATGTTTCAAATATTTAGACTAGTTAAAGATCAAACACCGACCTTTTTCAAAATTTTAATTCAGACAGAATGCAAATAAATGTTATTGAAACAAATGACTAGAGTTAATTGTGGTGTTTCCTATAACAAGTCAATCCAAAATTAATGATAAATGAGGATCTACCAACCTATTCATGCAATCTATTATATGGTTTGTTAACCCAATCTATGCAGTTTTATAAAAAAAAAAAAAACTACTTCGGCTCAAATGCATGTTTGAACTGTAATAGTCCTTGATGTCAATTCGGTAGTATCCAGTACATACATGTAACGTCAATCCTGTAGTATCTGGTGCATACACGTGAGGTCAATCCTGTAGTATCTAGTACATTTATGTAACGTCAATCATGTAGTATCTACTACAGACATCTGAGGCCAATCCAGTAGCATCTGATACATACATGCGATATCATGTTTTTTTTCAATTTGTTGAAAATCCTGTAGTGTCTAATAGAAAATATGTGTGTACAGTGCGGTAGTATCTAGTATATATATGTAATGAGAATCTGATTGGTACCCGTTACATGGAAGTCAATCCTGTAGAAAGTGCTAGATACATGTATGGACAGTCCTTTATTATCTAGCCATCGGCTTCTGTAAGTACATCTTTCAGTCCGAGTGCCGGCCTCTGTTATACTTACAGTATGTACAGCGTTATGTCTGACTTACAGTTCCAATAAGTCAACATCCCGGCCACTGATACTTACAGTAAGTACAGCTTTCAGTCCGAGTGACACATGCATTTTCAACCTCCCGGCCTCTGTTATACTTACAGTATGTACAGCGTTATGTCTGACTTACAGTTCCAATAAGTCAACATCCCGGCCACTGATACTTACTGTATGTACAGCTTTCAGCCCCAGTAACTCGTACATTATGTAAACCTCCCGTCTTCTGTTATAATTACAGTATGTTCAGATTCCAGTCCGACTGACCCGTACAATATGTCATTCTCCCGGTTTCCTCTTTACTTACAGTATGTACAGCTTTCATTTCGACCGTGTCGAACAGTATGTCTCCGGACTCTCTTATCCTTACAGTATGTAAAGCTTTTGCCGACTCACCGGCGCATTATGCCATCCTCCCGGAATATTATATTTACAGGATCTGAGGTTTCAGTCCACCTGACCCGTACATTATGTCAACCTCCCGGACTCTGTTATGCTTACAGTATGTTCAGCTTTAAGTCCGACTGATCCGTACCCTTTGTCAAGCTCACGGCCTCTGTTATACTTACAGCAAGTACAGGTTTCAGTTCACCTGACCGGTACATAATGTCAACTTCCATGCCTCTGTTATACTTGAAGTATGTTCAGCTTTCAGTCCGAGAGACCCGAACATTATGTCAACCTCCCGGCCTCTGTTACTCACCTCCACATTATGTCAACATCCCGGCCTCTGCTTTACTTGCAGTAAGTACAGCTTTCAGTCCGACCGTGCCGAACATTATGTCTGCCGGCCTCCAATACTTACAGTATGTATATCTTTCAGTCCGACTCATCTGCACAGTATGTCAACCCTGGCCTATGTTATACTTACAGTATGTACATCATTCAGTCCAACTTACCAGTACATGATGTCAAGCCCAGGCCTCTGTTATACTTACAGTATGTAAATCCTTCAGTCTGACTTATAGGTACATTATGCCAACCTCTCAGTTTCTGTTACACTTGCAGTATGTCATTATGTCAAGCATCCCGGCCTCTGTTGTACTTATAGTGTGTACAACTTTCAGTTCGAGTGACCCGTTAATTACATTAAAAGGCCTGTGTTATACATAAAGTATGTTCAGCATTAAGTCCATTTGACCAGTACATCATGGAAACCTACTGGCCACTGTTATACATACAGTATGTACAGTTTTCAGTCCGACTTACCCGCACATTATGTCGACCCTGGCCTCTATTATTCTTACATTATGGACAGCTTTCGGTACCACTTAACTGTACATTGTGTCAACCTCCCGGCTTTTGTTATTCATAGATTATGTACAAATGTTAGTACGACTGGTTCGTACATAATGTCAACGCCCGACATTTTATACTTACAATATTTTCAGCTTTCAGTTCGAGTGACCAGTACACTATGTCAACTTCCCGCCCTGTGCTATACTTAAAGTATGTTCCGCTTTCAGTCAGCCTGATTCGTACATTATGTCAACCCACGAGTCTCTGTTATACTTACACTATGTACAGTTCTCAGTCCGACTGACCCGTGCATTATGTCTACCTCCTGGCCTCTGTTATGCTTACTGTATGTACAGCTTTTAGTCCGATCGATCAATACATTATGTCAAGCACACGGCCTCTGTTACACATATAGTATGTACAACTTTCAGTTCGATTGACCGGTTAACTATGTCAACCTCAAGGCTTCTTTTATACAGTACGTTCAGCTTTCAGTCCATCTGACCAGTACATTATGTCAACCTTCCGGCCACTGTTATGCATACAGCATGTAAAGTTTTCAGTTCGACTGATGCGCACATTATGTAACCTTCCAGGCCTCTGTTATACTTGCAGTATGGTCATCTTTCCTTCCGACTGACCCGTACATTATGTCAAAATCCCAGTCTATGTTATACTTACAGTGTGTACATCTTTCAGTCCGACTGAACCTTACATTACGTCAACCTCTCGGCCTCTGTTATACTTACAGCATGCACAGCTTTAATAGTGTGTTTTCATAATGCACCGGTCAGTTGTACTGAAAGCTGTGCATTCTGTAAGTAAGCCGAGAGGTTGACCTTATGTACTCGGACTGAAAGCTGTAGATACTGCAGGTATAACAGAGGTCGGGAGGTTGACATAATGCACGATTCAGTCGGATTGAAAGCTGTACTTACTGTAAGTATCAGAGACGCAAGGATGTACCGGTTATTCCGACTGTTAGCTGTGCATACTGTAAGTATAACAGAGGCCGGGAAGTTGACATAATGTACGAATGAGGTGTGATGAAACTTCACATCCTGTAAGAATAAGATTTCGGGAGGTTGACATAATGTTCCGGTGAGTCGGACTGAACACTGATCATACTGTGAGTATAAAAGCGGCCGGGAGTTTGACATAATGTTCAGGTCAGTCGGACTGAAAGCCGAACATACTGTAAGTATAACAGAGACCTGGAAGTTTACATAATGTACCAGTCAGTCGTACTGAAAGCTGTACAAACTTTAAGTATAACAGTTGCCGGGAGTTTGACATAATGTACGGGTCAGGTGGCCTGAAACTTCACATCCTGTAAGTATAAAATGGCGAGAGGTTGACATAGTGTACGGTCAGTCGGACTAAAAGTTGTACATACTGTAAGCATAACAGAGGCTTAACGGTTGACATAATGAACCGGTCAGCCGGACTGAAAGTTGCACGTAATGTAGGTTAAACAGAGGCCGGGAGATTGAGATAATGTACTGGTAAGTCGAACTGAAAGCTGTACAAACCTTAAGTATAACAGTGGCCGCGAGATTGTACATTATATCAACCTCAGGGTCTTTGTTATACTTACAGTGTGTACATCTTTCAGACCGACTTACCCGTACATTATGTCAACCATGGCTCCTCTTATACTTACACTATGTACAGCTCTCAGTCAACCTCCCGGTCTCTGTTATATGTACAGTATGTAGAGCTTTTATTCAGACTGAACGTTACATTTCGTCAACATCCTGGCCTCTCTTATACTTACAGTACGTTCAGCTTTCAGTCCGACTGACCGTTACATTATGTCAACCTCCGGGCCGCTGTTATACTTACTGTATGTACAGCTTTCAGTCCTACTCACCTGCACATTATGTCAGCCACACTACATCTTATATTTCAGGATGTGAATTTTCAGTCCCCCCTGACCCGTATAGTATGTCATTCTCCCGGCTTCTGCTTTACTTACAGCAAGTACAGCTTTAAGTACAACAAACCTGCACATTATGTCAACCTCCCAACCTCTCTATTACTTACAGTATGTACATCTTTCAGTCCGACTGATCTGTACATTATGTCAAGCTACCTGCCTCTGTTAAACTTACAGTTCGAATGACCCGTTATCTATATCAACATCCAGGCCACTGTTTCATTTTCAGTATATGCAGCTTTCAGTCCGAGTGACCCGTACAATGTGTTATTCTCCTGGCTTCTGCTTTACTTGCAGAATGTATAGCATTAAGTCCAACTCACTTGCACATTATGTCAACCTCCAGACATCTTATACTTACAGGATGTGAAGTTTCAGTCCACCTGAAGCGTACATTATGTGATACTAACGGTCTCTGTTATACTTACAGAAAATACAGCTTTCAGACCGAGTGACCCGTACATATGTCAACCTCCCGGCCTCTGTTATACGTACAGTATGTACAGCTTTCAGTCCGACTGACCGTTACATTTTGTCAACACCCTGGCCTGTTATACTCACAGTATGTACAACTCTCAGTACGAGTGTCCAATGCAATATGTCATTCTCCCGGCTTCTGCTTTACTTACAGTATGATCAGCTTTAAGTCCGACAAACCTGCACATTATGTCAACCTCACGGCCTCTGTTAAGCTTACAGTATGTACAGCTTTCAGTCCGATTGATCCGTACATTATGTGAACTTCCTGGCCTCTGTTATTCTTACAGCATTTTCAACTTTCAGTCCGACTGACCCGTAAATTATGTCAACCTATCGGCCTCTGTTATACTTACAGTATGAGCAGCTTTTAGTCCGAGTGACCCGTCCATTAAGAAAACCTCTCGGCTCTGTGATACTAAAGGCATGTACAGCTTTCAGTATGAGTGACCCGTACAAAATGTCATTCTCCCGGATTCTGTTTTACTTACAATATGTACGGCTCTAAGTCCAACAAAACTGCACATTATTTCAACCTCCCGGCCTCTCCAATACTTACAGTAAGTACAGCTTTCAGTCTGACTGATCCGTACAATATGTCAAGCTCCCGGTCTTTGTTATATTTATAGCATGTACAACTTTCAGCTCGAGTGACCCGTTAGCTATGTCAACATCCAGGCCTGTGTTAGACTTACAGTATATACAGCTTTCATTCCGACTCACCGGTACATTATGACAACATACCGGCCACTGTTATACTTACAATATGTACAGCTTTCTGTCAGACTCAACGGCACATTATGTCATCCTCCCGGTCTCTGTTATACTTACAGTATGTTCAGCTTGTAGTCCAACTGACCCGCATATTATTTCAACCTCCCGGCCCCTGTTATCCTTACAGTAAGCACAGCTTTCAGTCCGAGTGACCCGTACATTATGTGAACTTCCCGGCCTTTGTTATATATACAATATTTTCAGGTTTCAGTCCGACTGACCTGTACATTATGTCAACCTGTCGGCTTCTCTTATGCTTACAGTATGTACATCTTTCAATCCTACTGATCTGTACATTATGTCCATCTCCCGGCCTCTGTTATTCTTATAGTATGTACAGCTTTAAGTGCAACAAACCTGCACATTACGTCTACCTCCAGCCCTCTCCAATATTTACAGTATGTACAACTTTCACTTACAGTATGCATAGATTTCATTCCGACTGACCTGTAAATTACGTCAACCTCCCGGCCTCTGTTATGCTTACAGTATGTACATCTTTCAGTCCGACTGATCCGTACATTGTCAAGCTCACGGCCTCTGTTATACTTACAGTATGTTCAGCTTGTAGTCCGACTGACCCGTACATTATGTCATTCTCCCGGCCTCTATTATAATTACAGCAAGTACAGCTTTCAGTCCGAGTGACTCGTACATTATGTCAACTTCCCAGCCTCTGTTATATTTAAGTATTTTCAGCTTTCGGTCTGAGTGACCCGTACAATATGTCATTCTCCCGGCCTCTGTTATTTTTATAGTATGTACAGCCTTAGGTGCAACAAACCTGCACATTATATCTACCTCCCGCCCTCTCTAATACTTACAGTATGTACAGCTTTCAGTTCGACTTACCCGTACTTTATGTCAGCCTCCCGGCCTCTGTTATGGTTACAGTATGTACATCTTTCAGTACGAGTGACCTGTACAATATATCATTCTCCTGGCTTCTGCTTTTCTTACAGTATACAGCTTTAAGTCCTACAAACATGCACAATGTGTCTACAACCCGGCCTCTCTAGTACTTACAGTATTTATAGCTTTCAGTCCGACTGACCCGTACATTATGTCAACCTCACGGCCTCTGTTATGCTTACAGTATGTACATCTAACAGTCCGACTCATCCGTAAATGATGTCAAGTTCCTGGTCTCTATTATACTTACAGTATTCTTACAGTTTTTTCAGCTTTCAGTCCGACTGACCCGTACATTATGTCAACTTGTCCATTATGTTAACCTCCCGGCCTCTGTGATACTTACAGCATGTACAGCTTTCAGGACGAGTGACCCGTACAATATCTCATCCACCTGGATTCTGTCTTTTTTACAGTATGTACGGCTTTAAGTTCAACAAACCTGCACACTATTTCAACCTCCCGCAATCTCCAATGCTTACAGTAAGTACAGCGTTCAATATGACTGATCCGTTCATTATGTCAAGCTCCCGGCCCATGTTATACTTATATTATGTACAACTTTCAGCTCGAGTGACCCGTTAACTATGTCAACCTCCAGGGCTATGTTATACTTACAGTATATACGGCTTTCATTACGACTCACCGGTACGTTATGACAACATACCGTCCACTGTTATTCTTACAATATGTACAGCTTTCAGTCAGACTCAACGGCACATTATATCAACCTCACGGTCTCTGTTATACTTACAGTATCTGTAGCTTGAAGTTCGACTGACCAGAACATCATTTCAAAATCCCGGCCTCTGTTATCCTTACAGTAAGTACAGCTTTCAGTCCGAGTGACCCGTACATTATGTGAACTTCCAGGCCTCTGTTATACAGACAGTATTTTCAGGTTTCAGTTCCACTGACCCGTACATTATGTCAACCTGTCGGCCTCTCTTATGCTTACAGCATGTACATCTTTCAGTCCGACTGATTTGTACATTAAGTCATCATCACGAGCTCTGTTATACTTACAGTATTTACATCTTTCAGTCCGACTGACTCGTACATTATGTCTACCCTGGCCTCTGTTATACGTACAGTGTATACACGCCTTCCATCCGACTGACCCGAACGTTATGTCAACCTCTCGGCTTCTTTTCTACAGTCATCCAGGATTATGTTATACTTACAGTATTTACAGCTTTCAGTCCGAGTGACCCGTACATTATGTCATTCTCCCGGCTTCTGCTTTACTTACAGTATATACAACTTTAAGTACAACAATTCTGCACATTATGTCAACATCGAGGCGTCTCTAATACTTACAGTATGACCAGCTTTCAGTCCGATTGATTAGTACATTATGTCGACCCTGGCCTCTGTTATACTTACAGTATGTGAAGTTTCAGTCCACCAGACCCATACATTATGTCAACATCCCGGTCTCTCTTATACCTACAGTATGTACATCTTTCAGTCCGACTGATTTGTACATTATGTCATTCTCCCGGCCTCTGTTATTCTTATAATATGTACAGCTTTAAGTGCAACAAACCTGCAAATTATGTCTACCTCCCGCCCTCTCTAATACTCACAGTATGTACATCTTTCAGTCCGATTGACCCATACTTAATGTCAACCCCCATTCCTCTGTTATTATGTCAAGCTTCCGGTTTTCTGTTATACTTACAGTATTTTCAGCTTAATCATTATCAGTCCGATTGATCCGTACATTATGTCAAGCTACCGGCCTTTGTTATACTTATAGTTCAAGTGACCAGTTATCTATAACCACCTTCAGGCCTCTGTTACATTTACAGTGTGTTCATTTTTCCGTCCGGGTGACCTGTACAATATGTTATTCTCCCGGCTTCTGCTTTACTTACAGTATGCATAGCATGTAAGTCCAACTCACATGCACATTAAGTCAACCTCCCGACATCTTATACTTACAGGATGTGAAGTTTCAGTCCACCTGAAGTGCACATTTTGTCAGCCTAACGGCATCTGTTATACTTACAGTATGTACAGTTTTCAGTTCTATTGACCCGTACATTTATTCAACCTCCCGGACTCTGTTATACTTAAGGTATGTACAGCTTTAAGTCCGACAGTCTGGTACATTGTGTCAAAATCCCGACCTATTCTATACTTACATACAGCTTTAAGTCCAACAAACCTGCAATATATGTCAACATCCCGGTCTCTGTTATACGTACAAGTATGTACATCTTTCAGTCCAACTGACCCAGACGTTATGTCTACCCTGGCCTCTGTTATACGTACAGCATGTACATCTTTCAGTACTTCTCACCCGTACATTATGTCTACATGTGTTCTACATACAGTATGAACAGCTTTCAGTCCGAGTGACACGTTGGATGTAAGCCTCACCTGCACATTATGTCAACATCGAGACCTCTGTTATACTTACAATATGTGCGGGTTTAAGTCGGGCGTTAAACACCATTAATCAATCAATCAATCCAACAAACCTGCACAATATGTCAACATCCCGGCCACTCTTATACTTACAGTATGCATAGCTTTCAGTACGACTGACCCGTACATTATGTCAACCTCGCGGTCTGTTATGCTTATAGTATGTACATCTAACAGTCCGACTGATCTTACATTATGGCAAGCTCCTGGCCTCTATTATACTTACAGTAAGTACAGCTTTCAGTCCGAATGACTCGTACATTATGTCAACTTCCCAGGCTCTGTTATACTTACAGTGATTTCAGCTTTCAATCCGACTGACTCGTTCATTATCGCAACCTGTCGGCCTTTATTATACGTACAGCATGTACATCGTTCAGTCCGATTAACCCGTACAACATGTCATTCTCCCCGCTTCTGCTTTGCTTACAGTATATACAGCTATAAGTCCAACAAACCTGCACATTATGTCAACATCCCGGTCTCTGTTATGTGTACAGTATGTACATCTTTCAGTCCGATTTACCCGTACTTTATGTCAGCCTCACGGCCTCTGTTATGCTTACAGTATGTACATATTTCAGTCCGACTGATCCATACATTATGTCAAGCTCCCGGCCTCTGTTATACTTGTAGTATGTACAACGTTCACTTCGTGACTCGTTAACTATGTCAACCTCCAGGCCTCTGTTATATTACAGTACTTACAGCTTTCAGTCCGAGTGATCCGTACAATATGTCATTCTCCCGGCTTCTGCTTTACTTACGGTAAATACAGCTTTAAGTAAAACAATCCTGCACATTATGTCAACATCGAGGCTTCTCTAATACTTACAGCATGACCAGTTTCAGTCCACCAGACCCACACATTTATCAAACATCCCGGGCTCTGTTATACTTACAGTATGTACATCTTTCAGTCCGACTGACTCGTACATTATGTCTATCCTGGCCTATGTTATAAGTACGGTGTGTACACGCCTTCCGTTCGACTGACCCGTACGTTATGTCAACCTCTCGGCCTCTGTTCTACATACAGTATGAACATCTTTTAGTCCGAGTGACCCCTGCACAGTGTAAACCTCACCTGCACATTAACTTATCAAGACCTCTGTTATGCTTACAGTATATACAGCTTTTAGTCAGACTCACCGGCACATTATGTCCACATCCCACCCACTGTTATACTTACAGTATGTACAGATTTCAGTACGAGTGACCAGTACAATATGTCATTCTCCCGGCTTCTGCTTTACTTACAGTAAGTACAGTTTTCAGTCCGAGTGGCCCGTACATTATGTCATGCTCCAGGCCTCTTTTATACTTACATTATGTACAGCTTTCAGTCCTAGTGACCCGTACTATATGTAATTCTTCCTGCTTCTCCTTTAGTTACAGTATGCACATCTTTCAGTCGTACTGACCCGTACATTATGTCTACCATGGTCTCTGTTATACGCACAGTATGTACAGCTTTCAGTCCGAGTGACCTGTACAATATGTCATTCTCTCGGCTTCTGCTTTACTTGCAGTATATACAGCATTAATCCCAACAAAACTGCAGATTATGTCAACATCGCGGCCTCTCTAATACTTACAGTATGACCAGCTTTCAGTCCAATTGATCAGTAAATTATGCCTACCCTGGCCTCTGTTATACTTACACGATGTGAAGTTTCAGTCCACCAGACCCGTACATCATGTCAACATCCCGGTCTCTGTTATACTTACAGTATGTATATCTTCCAGTCCGACTGACCAGTACATTATGTCTACCCTGGCCTCTGTTATACGTACAGTGTGTGCACGCCTTCCGTCCGACTGACCCGTACGTTATGTCAACCTCTCGGCTTCTGTTCTACATACAGTATGAGCATCTTTTAATCCGAGTGACCCGTGCATTGTGTAAACCTCGCCTGCACATTATTTTAACATCCAGACCTCTGTTTTGCTTACAGTATGAACAGCTTTTAGTCAAACTCACCGGAACATTATGTCAACATACCGGCCACTGTTATACTTACAGTATGTACAGATTTCAGTACGAGTGAACCGTACATTATGTCAACCTCGCGGCCTCTGTTATACTTACAGCAAGTACAGCTTTTAGTCCGAGTGACACGTTGGATGTAAACCTCGCGTGCACATTTTGTCGACATCGAGACCTCTGTTATACTTACATTATGTGCAGGTTTCAGTCCGAATGACCCGTACAGTATGTCATTCTCCCCGCTTCTGCTTTACTTACAGTATATACATCTTTAAGTCCAACAAACCTGCACATTATGGCAACATCCCGGTCTCTGTTGTGTGTACAGCATGTACATCTTTCTGTCCGACTTACCCGTACTTTGTGTCAACCTTCCGGCCTCTGTTATGCTTACAGTATGTTCATCGACTGATCCATACATTTTGTCAAGCTCCCGGCCTCTGTTATACATATAGTATGTACAACTTTCACTTCGTGACCCGTTAACTATGTCAACCTCCAGGCCTCTGTTATCCTTACAGTATGTACAGCTTTCAGTCCGAGTGACCCGTACAATATGTCATTCTCCCGGCTTTTGCTTTACTTACAGTATATACAGCTTTAAGTCCAAAAAACCTGCACATTATGTCAACATCGCGGCCTCTCTAGCTTTCAGTCCGATTGATTAGTACATTATGTCTAACCTGGCCTCTGTTATACTTACAGGATGTGAAGTTTCAGTCCACCAGACCCGTACATTATGTCAACATCTCGGCCTCTGTTATACTTACATTATGCACATCTTTCAGTCCAACTGACCCGTACATTATGTCTGCCATGGTCTCTGTTATACGTACAGCATGTACATCTTTCAGTCCGACTGACCCGAACATTATGTCTACCCTGGCCTCTGTTATACGTACAGTTTGAACACGCCTTCCGTCCGACTGACCCGTACGTTATGTCAACCTCTCGGCCTCTGTTCTACATACAGTATGAACATCTTTTAGTCCGAGTGACCCCTGCATTGTGTAAACCTCACCTGCACATTAATTTATCATCAAGACCTCTGTTATGCTTACAGATTTTAGTCCGACCCGTACAATATGTAATTCTTCCTGCTTCTCCTTTAGTTACAGTATGTACAGCTTTCAGTCTGACTCACACTCACATTATGTCAACCTCCGGGCATCTTATACTTACAGGATGTGAAGTTTCAGTCCACCAGACCCGTACATTAGGTCAACATTCCGGCCTCTGTTATGCTTACAGTATGTACATCTTTCAGTCCGACCGACCCTTACGTTATATCTATCCTGGCCTCTGTTATACGTACAGCATGTACATCTTTCAGTCCGAGTGACCCGTGCATTATGTAAACCTAGCCTGCACATTATTTCAACATCCAGACCTCTATTATACTTACAGTATGTACAGCTTTTAGTCAGTCTTACCGGCACTTTATGCTAACATCCCAGCCACTGTTATACTTCCAGTATGTTCAGCTTTCAGTCCGAGTGACCCGTACATTATGTCAACCTGTCGGCATCTGTTATACTTACAGAATTTTCAGCTTTCAGTCCGACTGACCCGTACATTATGTCAACCTGTCGGCATCTGTTATACTTACAGTATGTGCAGTTTTCAGTCCGAGTGACCCTTACATTATGTAAACCACCTGGCCTCTGTTATACATACGGTATGTACATCTTTCAGTACGAGTGACCCTTACAATATGTCATTCTCCCGGCTTCTGCTTACTTCGCACGAATGCAAGGAATTGTGTAAAAGGAACTCAATTATGCAACAGAAGGATCATGACAGTATTATGTCATTCGAATGGGACAAATTCTATAAAAAAAACTGCAGATAAAAGCTCCTGACACACTGATAGTAGTTTCAGCTATATTGTCAGATATACCATCAAATGTGACAGGAAAGATATTCCTTTGCTTAATGCATTCCATAGCATCAGGCTTACCTGGGAGAAGTGCAGAAATGTCAGCAATTCAATATATTGTTGGTTTTATAATGACTCATGGCGGATGTACTCAAAAGGTATTTAAATTAACAATTACATTAAAACTTGTGGGTATATACCAAATGTACATGTGTAGACCTTCATTACATAGTAAATAGTCGGGCCATGGTGGCCTATTGGTAGTAATTCACTATTTATCAGGTCAATACTGGTTTTGAGTCTCACTGCTGGCGGTATATGACTCCAATCTTAAATCATCATCTATATGACAGTAAATCATAATAACAAACGTAGCAAGACCGAAGATTCACATTATTTTCAACTTGAAATTTTACATTGATGATCAGTTACTATACACATTTTAGTGTTGTAAAAGTTTGTTTCCCTTTTCTACAATATTATAATAATAATAACATGTATATCTTTCATAAACATGTGAACTGCATAAATGTAACATTGGATAAAGGAGCTAGCAATTGAATATTTATGTATACTGTAATGTCCTTTTTTTAACAGACAGAGTGGCTTCAATTGGAATTTCAATGACCACAGGCTCACTTCACTTAAAGCTGCAACATTGGCATGAAAATTTGGATATTAACATTAAAAGATAAATTGGAATCTGGTGGGAACATCAAGTATCAACTGGTGGGAGACAACTGGGATAAAAACATTTTGCCATCTTATAGAACATCACAACAAAAAACCCAGTCAATACACCTTTTCAATGTGATAGCAGTTGTTGACAGAATACAACCCATCATTGAGGAGTTCAAGGAGCCATTAGAAGCGAATGAAATAACATGTGACATGTTTATACCATCAATTAATGACCAAGCATTGCTTCTGAAAGAGCTCATTTTTTATAGCAACAGCCGTTGTGGAAAATGTTGCTCAGTAACATGATAAATTTGAGAAAATTTATCCTACACATCTTGAGCACAAGTACAGTTCCAAAGCTGGTCTGAAAACATAACAGGTGAATATATACGTGTACTTGTTTTATTATGTTAAAGGGACCACAGTTGTTAAGATAGTCAGTCTCCTGTTAATCATGTGTCTATCAACACTGAGGTTGTGGGTTCTAGTCTCACTGCTTGCGGGGTGTACTCTACTCGGATTTCCAGTTTTTCTACCGAAGGTTTGTGTTTTCTCCTGGTGCTTCTGCTTTTTCCCCCATTGAAAACTTGAAGCCATGATATAGCTGGAAAAATTGCTGGAAGTGGCATTAAACACAATTAATCAAACAACCAAATTTATTGTTGAAATGTTGACACATCTATTTGAATAATAAACAAACTATCATCAGTATTAATTATAAGCAAGGTGTGAGTAAGGTTAATCTTTATTCTCTGGATCATGTCATGAATAATTTTTACCTTGTAGAAATAGATTCAATTCATTAACTGCAAATTGTTGTATTGATTATTGCTCATATTTTAACGTTGGTTTATAACAACTTTATTTTCCATGCTTTTTTTTTGTAAGTTCCACCTGGGCCTATTTGACTGCAATGAAACAAAAACTCAGGATGTAATAAAGTTATTAAAAGATTTGTCAGGAAAATATGTTCCAGTTAAAGATGGAGAAATTTTAGAAGAGGTATTTTTGGAGGTATTTACTTTAAAATTACACACTAGCTCAGTTTGATTTTGCATCCATTTACATTGAGAGTGGGGTACAGGGTTGGCATTGTCCACTGAAAAAAAACAGTGGAGCTTAAATGGTCACAGTTTAGTATTGCCTCATGTTTTTTTTAATAAAATGTAATGTGCTTACATGTATATTAAGAAATAAAACTTGGTTAGATATATCAAATGGTATACCATGACCTTGCATTTTATATAAAATTTGAAAAAGAACGTCAAGCTGAATCCTTCAACTATCTTTGACTTCTCTATATTAAATATTATTATATATTGTGCAAATATGAAACATACCATAAGCCAGGTGTTTTATTTGTAGGTGACAGACTCACAGATGAAAGAATACAAGGAGCCCAAAATGCAATGATGAATGCAGCAACACTTTTCGAAAGACTTCAGGGATTTATTTCAAAGGCAGAAGATTTTCACAGATGAATGAACTTTCTTGAGATATAACTATTGAAATAGATTATTCGTTATGAACAACTAGCTATTGATTTACAAAAAGATTATTAAATTGAAAATGGCATTTATTTACAATAAGATAGCCTAGTCCATATGTCATTTGAAACCCTGTTGCTGCTTAAAAAACATCTTCGATAGCAAAGGGTTTTGATCCGATACTCTTATCTTCACCCTTGGCAGATTGAGCCATAAAATCTGTATTTCCCGCCTAGCGACATCTATCGAATTATTAAGAAAACTTAAACTCCGCCCATATGAATTACGTCATTCTTAGCCAATCAATAGGAAGGTATTATGCAAGTTTTGTAAGAAATGGCTGCGCCAGTGACTTTCCAAAACTAATATGTGAATTGTTCAAAATAGATTCTTCAACCAAAAATCAGAGGCATAATCTACAGTTGTCAACAATACATTCTGTCATGTATATGTTTTTCAATCGCACATGTTGTCAATGCGTGATCAGTAGCATCGAGCGTTCTGATTGGACGCATCTAGACTCAGCTGGAACCAATAAATGCCTGTCACGGACAGACCAAAAAATCCGGCTCAATCTGCCTAGCGTGAAGATAAGAGTATCGGATCATAACCCTTGGCTAGCGAAGGTGCTTAAACATAATAAATGAATATATAATATGAATCAATATTTGTAACAAAAAACAAAAGCCAGGCTATAAAATTATTGTCTTCATCAAAAGAAAACATATTAAATGTCATGGGCAACAACTATTGTTTTATTGGAGTGTAGGAGAATGTTTTGTGTACATTTTTGTTCCTTTAACCAGAATACAAAGGAAATATATAGCTTTAACAAGAAATAGGGTTCCCCTCCTTTGTTCAATCAGAATATGATTGGTACCTTAAAAGATCACACCAAATATGTAATAAAGAAGATAATAAAGTTGCATGCAAGTTTAAATAAGTTCATTGGCCTATATTCCCTTATCCTCTGCAATATACAAAAAAGTAAAAAGATTCGAATGGTCAATTTATTTTGCTTGAGCTATATCACGGTTTCTAGGTTTTATTGGGACAAAAGCCAGAGTATCTGGTGAAAATCCTTGTCGTTTCGTGAGAAACTGACAATCCTTATCAATGAGTTTAGATTCGAGCAAACCCTGCCCACCTACAGTAAGTCCCGAACTTGCAACCTCAGTGTTTACAGGCCTCCTGATCAGTAGCAGCTAACTTAACCGATTAGAAAATTCCACCTGAGTATACAGTGTAACCAATAAATATTTCAAAAAGGACAAAATACTTGAGTATAAATAATATGGATTTTATTTATTTTCAGGCTATCCACAGAATGACATATAGTACTGAGTCTGCTACAGATAGAGGAACTGCATACTACATCAGAAATGTGCTAAATGCAAGAAATGTGAAGGGAGATGGGAAAAATGCATATAGAGCTTATAAACTCTTGTATTGTACTATCTTTGATGCGATTTGTTGTGGGCTTTTAATGAAATAATGAAAGATAACATTACAAGATGACATACCATTTCCAACTAATTTCAATGAAATAACATCTGTTGAAAAAATAAATTCAGTCTGTGAAAGCATTATAAAGAAAATTTTCCTTGATAATGGTAACGATCTTATAGAAACCTTGAGGGAAATAGTAACAAACACCGAACATCCAGAAAACAATTGGATAAGTAAACTACAATATGATGGTCGTGTTAAATGTCATTTCTGTACAAGGACTTCTGCAAATGTTCAGTCTCTAAAAGCTCATGAACAAAATGTTCACAACCATAAGGTTAAAAGTGTGAAGCCAAAACCTATCAAGAAAAAAGATGATTTGTATAACTATACAATTATGTTGTTTAAGCTTATTGTTTACATAAAAATCTTTAGTAAATATGGGTGATGGTAGACGTTCAGTGAGATCAGCAAAATATGAATTACCATTATATAATAAAACTAATAAAGTGAAGTACGTCATTGGAGCCATTCATCTAATTATACTAACAAGTGGAATTATTTCATCTTGAACAACAGAAACGCTTAACAATGAATCTCTTTATAAACTTGCAAGGGTGCAAAAACCATAATATGGCACTTGATGAATATGTGGAACTTCTGACCAGGGACAGCAAGACAGCATGTTCTGGCTTTCAAACAAAAGAAAGTATTATAATTCATTCAAAAGAAATTCCTCATGTAGTGAACATGGTTAAGCAGTTTGATTATATTTCAGATGTTTATAAAAGAAAAGGCTTTCACATGTTACCTTTCTACAAGGCAGATGTTCAGAAAGTCTTGAAAGACTCACAGAGGCTCAGGCTTTAACCAAAAAGTTGAATCGAAAATTCAAATTTAAAAAAAACTCGGTGATCAGTGTGAGGAAAACCGGTTTGATACCTCATATCATCAACTAGCAACCATGATTTGCAGACATAAGCCATCTCTGCCATTTGCTCGCCTCAGGAATGTGCATATTTAGAATTTAATTTTGTTGGAATTTGTTTATGTACATTTATGGTGGAAAAAATGCACTGTAAGGAAACATTTATTGAATATTTTCAAATAACATGCATGCTCTCAATGTCCTATTTAATCACTTTTATTTTAATAATAACTTCAAAGCCAGTTGAGTTTGTATAAGTCGAAGGGGGGAGGGTGAATTTTGGGGGGTTTCAATATTGTTTTTCGTTACAACTTTGAAAGCAGTTTATTGAAAGAAGAAGAAGAAATTTTTTCTTATCCCTTGGCAAGTATTTGGTAAACATTTGTGTATCCAGAACTAAGTGTTCGCTATGATGTAACATGAATCTAATGACAAATATCTATTGTTTTTGTAAAGAAACGTGATTTTATTTGACATATTTGTATATCTTTACATCATTTTCAACTTGTTTATCCTGTTACTAGTACTTGTTTTGTATATGTATGTTGATATGTGACCTGGTTTTAACACATGCCAATGTGTTTGAGTGTTGAATAAAAGTTACAGAACCCTTCTATTGTACAAAACTTGTTTTCAACGTCATCAGTTTTTATTGTCATAAGTAATGAAAGAAAACAATAAATTTTATACAATTTAATTATCATGTTGCATTATTTACTTATACAAATTCATCCCAAACTTCATCAAGTACAGGTGTATCGGACTCGTATACGTACAGTTCAGTGTGACTACTACATGATTCTGTAGATTCTGACTCGGGTATAGTCAAATAATATGACAGTCTTTCACAATTTCCACATGAACATAGTGCTTCACAAACGTCACAACATATATGTGTTCCTGTCATAATTGTGTTTAACTCTGCTTTGGTAACGAATTGTTCCATTAGCATTAACCGTCTGCAAGATTTACCTGTGTACAATTGTTTTAAACTGTCATCACAGTTGCGCAGGATGCAATGTCTATTCCCATGCTTAAAGCTGATGTAGCAATTATTAACCTCAAACTGCTGTTTGGGTCTTGCAGCCGAGAAATAATTGCTTTCTTCTGCTTATCTGGAGTCTCAGAGTGGTACATTTCAATTAACTCAGTACAATTTTCACTCTCACTGATTAAGTACTTATATAGATCTGACTGTTACTTTATCGAGTTCATATAAATAATGGTGCGAGGGAAACTAATCTGGAGTCGAGTTAGAGTCTCTACAAGCCACAGCATTGAAAATTCTATGCTGTTTTCAATTTTCTGGACACATAATTTAATGTTTGGCATGTTCGGCGACACAGATAAAAATACAGTTGAACTGTCCATTTTCAGGGCATTCAATACCTTCTTTTTTATATTTTTAGGACATGTTGCACTTAAAGCAAGCAAACTGGCAGAAGGAAACATTGATCTTGATTCTCCTATATGCCTAAACCATTTGCGAAATGCTGTTTCTTCTTCTTCTAATCCTCCCCTAGAAAAAAGAATATACAAATTACGGCAACACTTAGTAAAACATTTTAAATTTCCGAACTTGTACTTGCTGTCAATAAAGCTGAATGACTTGCTGTACATTGGATTGCTGTAGATGGCCCAATGGTGACAGATAAACTGGGGTAACAAGTTCATGTCCTTATGTTCAACTTTTATGTTATAGATAAAATGTGGACATCATGTTATAGCTAAAAAATTGCTGAAAGTGGCAAATTACCTGGAACATATATTGTCAGCTATCATTATTTTAAGTCAACTTATCTATATAGTCATTTAACACAATATTTTCATTTAATACCTACCAGGTTGCAAGAGTGTGAAATTCATCAACAAATAAAATGTCATCAAAGATACCAAGGTTAATAAAATTTACTACGCCAGACGTGCGTTTCGTCTAATCAAGACTCATCAGTGGCGCTCGAACCCAAACAATATTTAATATCCAAATGAATGAGATGTTGTAGAGCTTTTATCACCAATATTCCAAAACATACCAAAATCCGGCTAAGGCTATCTACACCTTGAAAATAGAAAAACCTTAAAATTAAAATAATTTTCGAAATTTCAGGGCAGTAAATTTAGACATTGACTATATCAATTAAAGAATCAATGATATTCCTGTCAGCACCGAAGTGTGACTACTAGGCTGGCGATACCCTCGGAGACTAACATTCCACCAGCAGTTGTATCGACCTAGTAGTTGCAAATAAAATGTCATCAAAGATACCAAGGTTAATAAAATTTACTACGCCAGACGCGCGTTTCGTCTAATCAAGACTCATCAGTGGCGCTCGAACCCAAACAATATTTAATATCCAAATGAATGAGATGTTGTAGAGCTTTTATCACCAATATTCCAAAACATACCAAAATCCGGCTAAGGCTATCTACACCTTGAAAATAGAAAAACCTTAAAATTAAAATAATTTTCGAAATTTCAGGGCAGTAAATTTAGACATTGACTATATCAATTAAAGAATCAATGATATTCCTGTCAGCACCGAAGTGTGACTACTAGGCTGGCGATACCCTCGGAGACTAACATTCCACCAGCAGTTGTATCGACCTAGTAGTTGCAAATAAAATGTCATCAAAGATACCAAGGTTAATAAAATTTACTACGCCAGACGCGCGTTTCGTCTAATCAAGACTCATCAGTGGCGCTCGAACCCAAACAATATTTAAAATCCAAATGAATGAGATGTTGTAGAGCTTTTATCACCAATATTCCAAAACGTTATACCAAAATCCTGCTAAGGCTATCTACACCTTGAAAATAGAAAAACCTTAAAATTAAAATAATTTTCGAAATTTCAGGGCAGTAAATTTAGACATTGACTATATCAATGAAAGAATCAATGATATTCCTGTCAGCACCGAAGTGTGACTACTAGGCTGGCGATACCCTCGGCGACTTACAGTCCACCAGCAGTTGCATCGACCCAGTGGTTGCAAATAAAATGTCATCAAAGATACCAAGGTTAATAAAATTTACTACGCCAGACGCGCGTTTCGTCTAATCAAGACTCATCAGTGGCGCTCGAACCAAAACAATATTTAAAATCCAAATAAATGAGATGTTGTAGAGCTTTGAAGGTCTCTGGGGACGCATATATGACCACTATTTTCTCTGTTTTAATCAATTCATCATCTTCTGGATTGCTACCTAAAAGTAAAAAGGAATGTTTTTAATATGAAATCTCATAGAACAATTTCAAGTATTAAACTGAGGATGCTAAATTTGTTTTAAAAACCCTTGATGTAAAACTGCAAGTTTTTTGTTGCAATACTTTCGTAATTTGTCTCAAATTATTGCCAACCCTAGCATGCCTTTACAGGTAAATTCTTTTTCCTTCCATGAAATTTAAATTTTGGAGTAAAAGTTGCAAGAAAATGTACCTGACAGTTGATATGCAGTCTAATTAAATTAGCCCACGCATGTTTACTATTGTAACACAACATAAATACTAAACCAGCATGGGCTAATTTTAATTAGACTGGTTGATATGCAGACAAATTTGTCAATTTTTTAATACATAATTTTTTTAAACACTTTTTCATAATATCTGACAAGGTACAAACTACATTGTAATAAGGAGTCATTCGGGCTTTTCTGGCTTGCTTCGTTGCGAGAAATATCTATGATATCAAAAAATACTTCTATTCATTTAAAATTAAAATTTTGTATCTTTTATCATGCATAGGAAGTATCCCGTTAATATGACGAAAAATTATGAATTATTAGGTCAAGACCCCAACCCGTCCTTTTTTCTATTTTCATTGGGAATATGAAACATTTACCTTTAAAAGCAACACTGTAACCAGGAATTTTCTTCAGTTTAGTCACTTGATCTTCCATCAATGAAATAAGAGGACAACAGATAACAATCTTTTCTTCAAGGACAACATCCACCGTTGCAGTTGTGTTCCTCATCTGTTGTTTAACAAGTGGAAGCATCTGGTATGGCAAAGACTTTCCGTAGCCAGTGGGTAAAATTGCCATACAGTCTTTACCATCTAGAAGGCAATCCAACATAATTTTTTGTTCCGCTTTCAGTTTTTCGACTCGGAACAACGCTAATGTCTCTTCGATCGCTTTCTCCTTGTAATCCACCATGTTTTGTTTACCACTACACGTGTTTACGTAATACGTTTGCAAAACGGTATTTGATTTGTTTTATTATTTGTAATCCATTTTGAATAACTTTTGCGGGAAATGTTTTCATTGGATAAAAAAGGGTCAGTGAAAGTTCACAAAAAGTTACTCTGACGTGATCTGCAACGGGGTTATGTTATAATTGCGACACAACGTAAATAGTAAACACGCATTTTAATTAGATTGGTGAAGCTTTCAGTCCGACTGACCTGTACATTATGTCAAGATCCGGACTTTGTTATGCTTACAGTAAGTACAGCTTTCAGTCCGATTTACCGTACATTTTGTCAACATTCTGGCCTCTGTTATACTAACACAATTCACAGCTTTCAGTCCGACTGATCGGTACATTATGTCAACCACCGGCAGCTGTTATACTTACAGTATATAAAGCTTTCATTCCGACTGACCGATACATTATGTCAGAATTCCGGCCTCTATTGTACTTACAGTATGTTCAGCTTTACGTCCGACTGACATGTACATTATGACAACCTCACGGCCTCTGTTATACTTACAGTATGTGCAGCTTTCAGTCCAACTGACCGGTACATTATGTCAACATTCCGGCCTCTCTAGTACTTACATTATTTCCACATTTTTAGTCAGCTCCTACCTACATTATGTTAACCTCCCGGTCTCTGTTATGCTTACAGTCTATACAGTTTCAATCCGACTGATCTGTACATTATGTAAACCTCCCGGCCTCTCTTACACTTACAGTATGTTTAGCTTTCAGCCCGAATTACCCATACAATAAGTCATTCTTTCGCTTCTGCTTTCCTTACAGTGTTTAATGCCTTAAGTCCAACTCACCTGCACATTATACCTCCCGGCCACTAACATACTTACAGTATGCACAGCTTTCAATCCGACTGACCTGTATATTATGCAATCCTCCCGTCCTCTGTTATGCCTACAGTATGCATAGCTTTCAGTCCGACTGACCAGTACATTATGTCAACTTCCCAGCCTCTGTTATGCTTACAGAATGCACAGCTTTCAGTCCGACTGACCGGTACATTATGTCAACTTCGCTGTGGCTGTTATACTTACAGTACATGCAGCATTCAGTCCGACTGACCGGTACATTAAATCAACCCTGGCATCTATAATACCCATACAGTATGTCAACCCTGGCCTCTCTTATACTTACAGAATATACAGTTTTCAGTCGACTGACCCGTACATTATCTCAACATCCGTTACTCTGTCATATGTACAGGATGTACAACTTTCAGTCCGACTGACCGCTACATTTTGTCAACCTCTAGGCCTCTGTTCTAATTACGTTATGCACAGCTTTCCGTCCGACTGACAGTTACATTTTTTCAACATCCTGGCCTCTGTTATACTTACAGTTTGCACAGCTTTCAGTCCGACTGATTCGTAGATTATGGCAACCTCCCGGCTACTGTTATACTTACAGTATGTGCAGCTTTCAATCCGACTTATCCGAATATTATGTCAACCCTGGCCTCTGTAATACTAACAGTATGTAAAGCTTTCAGTCCGACTGACCTGTACATTATGTCAAGATCCCGGACTTTGTTATGCTTACAGTAAGTACAGCTTTCAGTCTAAGTGACCGTTACATTTTGTCAACATGATGGCCTCTGTAATACTTACAGTATGTACAGCTTTCAGTCCGATTTATCGTACATTTAGTCAACATTCTGGCCTCTGTTATACTAACAGTATTCACAGCTTTCATTCCGACTCATCGGTATATTATGTCAACTCCCGGCGATGTTATACTTACGGTATATAAAGCTTTTATTCCGACTGACCGATACATTTTGTCAACATCCCGGCCATTCTCTAGTACTTACATTATTTCCACATTTTTAGTCCGGCTCCCACCTACATTATGTCAACCTCCCGGCCTCTGTTATGCTTACAGTATGTTCAGCTTTCAGTCCGAATGACCCGTAAAATAAGTCATTCTTTAGTCTTCTGCTTTCCTTACAGTATTTACAGCCTTAAGTCCAACTTTCCTGCAGACTATGTCAACCTTCCGGCCTCTAACATACTTACAGTATGTACAACTTTCAATCTGACTGACCTGTATATTATGTCATCCTTCCGTCCTCTGTTATACCTACAGTACGTATAGCTTTCAGTCCAACTGAGCAGTACATTATGTCCATTTCCCAGCCTCTGCTATACTTACAAAATGCACAGCTTTTAGTAATCAACCTTGGCCTCTTTAATATCCATACATTATGTCAACCCTGACCTCCGTTATACTTACAGAATATACAGCTTTCAGTCCAACTGACCGTACATTATCTCAACCTCTTTTCCTCTGTTATACATACAGTATGTACAGCTTTCATTCCGACTGACCGTTACATTTTGTCAACCTCCAGGCCTCGGTTATACTTACGTTATGGACAGCTTTCAGTCCGACTGACCTTTACATTTTTTTAACATCCTGGCCTCTGTTGTACTTACAGTATGCACAGCTTTCAGTCCGATTGATCAGTTCATTATGTCAACATCCCGGCCGCTGTTATACTTACAGTATGTAAAGCTTTCAGTCCTACGACGGGTACATAATGTCAAGATCCTGGAAAATTTTATGCTGACAGTAAGTACATCTTTCATTCCGAGTAAGCCGTACATTATGTCAACATCCCAGCCTCTGTTATACGTACAGTATGTACCGCTTTCAGTCTGACTTACCCGTACATTATGTCAGCCTCCCGACCATTGTTATACTTACAGTATGTACGACTTTCAGTCCGATTTACTTGTCAACCTCACGGCCACTGTTATAATTACATTATTTAAAGCTTTCAGTCCGACTGCCCTGTACATTATGTCAAGATCCCGGACTATGTTATACTAACAGTATGTACAGCTTTCAGTCCGATTTACCGTACATTTTGTCAACATCCTGGTGTCTGTTGTACTAACAGGTTTCACAGCTTTCAGTCCGACTGATCGGTACATTATGACAAACCCCGCCGCTGTTATACTTACAGTATGTAAAGCTTTCAGTCCGACTGACAGATACATTATGTCAGGATTCCGGCCTCTGTTGTACTTACAGTATATTCAGCTTTCCGTCCGACTGACATGTACATTATGTCAACCTAACGGCCTCTGTTATAACTACAGTATTTGCAGCTTTCAGTCCGGCTGACTCTAACATTATGTCAAACTCCCGACCTATCTAGTACTTACAATATTTACACATTTTTAGTCCTGCTCCCAAGTATATTATGTAAACCTCCTGGCCTCTGTTATTCTTAAAGTCTGTACAGCTTTCAATCCGACTGATCCGTACATTATGTAAACCTCCCGGCCTTTCTTATACTTACAGTATGTTCAGCTTTCAGACCGAATCACCCGTACAATAAGTCATTCTTTCGGCTTCTGCTTTACTTACAGTATTTACAGCCTTATGTACAACTCACCTGCCAATTATGTCAACCTCCCGGCCACTAACATACTTACAGTATGTACAGCTTTCAACCGACTGACCTGTATATTATGTCATCCTTCCGTCCTCTGTTATACGTACACTATGTATAGCTTTCAGTCCAACTGACCAGTACATTATGTCAACTTCCCAGCCTCTGTTATACTTACAGAATGCATAGCTTTTTGTCCGACTGACCGGTACATTATGTCAACCTCGCGGTGTCTGTTATAATTACAGCTTGTGCAACATTCAGTCCGACTGACCCGTACATTAAATCAACCTCTTTTCCGCTATCATACGTACAGTATTTACAGATTTCAGTCCTACTGACCTTTACATTTTTTAAACATCCTTGCCTCTGTTATAATTACAGTATGCACACCTTTCAGTCCGATTGATCAGTTCATTATGTCAACCTCCCGGCCGCTGTTATACTTACAGTATGTAAAGCTTTCAGTCCGACGAACGGTGCATTATGTCAAGATCCTGGAAAAATTTATGCTGACAGTAAGTACATCTTTCAGTCCGAGTGAGCAGTACATTATGTAAACATCCCAGCCTCTGTTACAGTATGTACGGCTTTCAGTCCTATTCACATGCACATTACATCAACCTCCAGGCCTCTGTTATACCTACAGTATGTACAGCTTTCAGTCCGAATGACCTTAACATACTTTTTGTCAACATACTGGCATCTGTTATACTTGAAGCATGTACAGCTTTCAGTCCGACTTACTCACACATTATGTCAACCTCCAGACCACAGTTATACTTACAATATGTACAGCTTTCAGTCTGACTGACCCGTACATTATGTCAACATCCCGGCCTATGTTATACCTACAGTAGGTACAGCTTTCAGTCCGATTTACCCGTACATTATATCAACTCTGGCCTCTGTAATACTTACAGTATGTACAGCTTTCAGTCCGACTTACCCGTAAATTATGTCAACATCACGGCCACTGTTATAATTACAGTATGTAAAGCTTTCAGTCCGACTGACCTGAACATTATGTCAAGACACCGACTATGTTATGCTTACAGTAAGTACAGCTTTCAGTCCGAGTGACCGTTACATTTTGTCAACATCATGGACTCTGTTATGCTAACAGTATGTACAGCTTTCAGTCGGATTTACACTACATTTTGTCAACATCCTGGCGTCTGTTATACTAACAGGTTTCACAGCTTTCAGTCCGACTGATCGGTACATTATGTCAACCCCGGCCGCTGTTATACTTACAGTATGTAATCTTTCAGTCCGACTGACCGATACATTATGTCAGGATTCCGGCCTCTCTAGTACTTCCATTATTTACACATTTTTAGTCCTGCTCCCACGTACATTATGTCACCCTCCTAACCTCTGTTATTATTAAAGTCTGTACAGCTTTCAATTCGACTTATCCGAATATTATGTCAACCCTGGCCTCTGTTATACTAACAGTTTGTAAAGCTTTCAGTCCGACTGACCTGTACATTATGTCAAGATCCCGGACTTTGTTATGCTTACAGTAAATACAGCTTTCAGTCCGATTTATCGTCCATTTAGTCAACATTCTGGCCTCTGTTGTACTAACAGTATTCACAGCTTTTATTCCGACTCATCGGTATATTATGTCAACTCCAGGCGCTGTTATACTAACGGTATATAAAGCTTTCATTCCGACTGACCGATACATTTTGTCAACATCCCGGCCATTCTCTAGTACTTACATTATTTCCACATTTTAAGCCCGGCTCCCACCTACATTATGTAAACCTCCCGGCCTCTCTCTAATACGTACAGTATGTTCAGCTTTCAGTCCGAATCACCCGTACAATAAGTCATTCTTTAGGCTTATGCTTTACTTACAGTATTAACAGCCTTAAATCAAACTCATCTGCCAATTATGTCAACCTCCCGGCCACTAACATACTTACAGTATGTACAGCTTTCAACCGACTGACCTGTATATTATGTCATCCTTCCGTCCTCTGTTATACGTACAGTATGTATAGCTTTCAGTCCAACTAACCAGTACATTATGTCAACTTCCCAGCCTCTGTTATACTTACAGAATGCATAGCTTTTAGTCCGACTGACCGGTACATTATGTCAACCTCGCGGTGACTGTTATATTTACACTTTGTGGAACATTCAGTCCGACTGACCCGTACATTAAATCAACCTCTTTTCCGCTGTTATACGTAGAGTATTTACAGATTTCAGTCCGACTGACCTTTACATTTTTTAAACATCCTTGCCTCTGTTATACTTACAGTATGCACAGCTTTCAGTCCCATTGATCAGTTCGTTATGTCAACCTCCCGGCCGCTGTTATACTTACAGTATGTAAAGCTATCAGTCCGACGAACGGTACATTATGTCAAGATCCCGGAAAAATTTATGCTGACAGTAAGTACATCTTTCAGTCCGAGTGAGCCGTACATTATGTCAACATCCCAGCCTCTGTTATACTTACAGTATGTACGGCTTTCAGTCCTATTCACCTGCACATTACATCAACCTCCAGGCCTTTGTTATACCTACAGTACGTACAGCTTTCAGTCCGAATGACCTTAACATACTTTTTGTCAACATACTGGCATCTGTTATACTTGAAGTATGTACAGCTTTCAGTCCGACTTACTCGCACATTATGTCAACCTCCAGACCACAGTTATACTTACAATATGTACAGCTTTCAGTCTGACCCGTACATTATGTCAACATCCCGGCCTATGTTATACCTACAGTAGGTACAGCTTTCAGTCCGATTTACCCGTACATTATATCAACTCTGGTCTCTGTAATACTTACAGTATGTACAGCTTTCAGTCCGACTTACCCGTAAATTATGTCTACATCACGGCCGCTGTTATAATTACAGTATGTAAAGCTTTCAGTCCGACTGACCTGAACATTATGTCAAGACACCGACTATGTTATGCTTACAGTAAGTACAGCTTTCAGTCCGAGTGACCGTTACATTTTGTCAACATCATGGACTCTGTTATACTAACAGTATGTACAGCTTTCAGTCGGATTTACACTACATTTTGTCAACATCCTGGCGTCTGTTATACTAACAGGTTTCACAGCTTTCAGTCCGACTGATCGGTACATTATGTCAACCCCGGCCGCTGTTATACTTACAGTATGTAATCTTTCAGTCCGACTGACCGATACATTATGTCAGGATTCCGGCCTCTCTAGTACTTCCATTATTTACACATTTTTAGTCCTGCTCCCACGTACATTATGTCAACCTCCTAACCTCTGTTATTATTAAAGTCTGTACAGCTTTCAATTCGACTTATCCGAATATTATGTCAACCCTGGCCTCTGTAATACTAACAGTTTGTAAAGCTTTCAGTCCGACTGACCTGTACATTATGTCAAGATCCCGGACTTTGTTATGCTTACAGTAAATACAGCTTTCAGTCCGATTTATCGTCCATTTAGTCAACATTCTGGCCTCTGTTGTACTAACAGTATTCACAGCTTTCATTCCGACTCATCGGTATATTATATCAACTCCCGGCGCTGTTATACTAACGGTATATAAAGCTTTCATTCCGACTGACCCATACATTTTGTCAACATCCCGGCCATTCTCTAGTACTTACATTATTTTCACATTTTTAGTCCGGCTCCCACCTACATTATGTAAACCTCCCGGCCTCTCTCTAATACGTACAGTATGTTCAGCTTTCAGTCCGAATCACCCGTACAATAAGTCATTCTTTAGGCTTATGCTTTACTTACAGTATTTACAGCCTTAAATCAAACTCACCTGCCAATTATGTCAACCTCCCGGCCACTAACATACTTACAGTATGTACAGCTTTCAACCGACTGACCTGTATATTATGTCATCCTTCCGTCCTCTGTTATACGTACAGTATGTATAGCTTTCAGTCCAACTGACCAGTACATTATGTCAACTTCCCAGCCTCTGTTATACTTACAGAATGCATAGCTTTTAGTCCGACTGACCGGTACATTATGTCAACCTCGCGGTGACTGTTATATTTACAGTTTGTGCAACATTCAGTCCGACTGGCCCGTACATTAAATTAACCTCTTTTCCGCTGTTATACGTAGAGTATTTACAGATTTCAGTCCGACTGACCTTTACATTTTTTAAACATCCTTGCCTCTGTTATACTTACAGTATGCACAGCTTTCAGTCCCATTGATCAGTTCATTATGTCAACCTCCCGGCCGCTGTTATACTTACAGTATGTAAAGCTTTCAGTCCGACGAACGGTACATTATGTCAAGATCCCAGAAAAATTAATGCTGACAGTAAGTACATCTTTCAGTCCGAGTGAGCCGTACATTATGTCAACATCCCAGCCTCTGTTATACTTACAGTATGTACGGCTTTCAGTCCTATTCACCTGCACATTACATCAACCTCCAGGCCTTTGTTATACCTACAATACGTACAGCTTTCAGTCCGAATGACTTTAACATACTTTTTGTCAACATACTGGCATCTGTTATACTTGAAGTATGTACAGCTTTCAGTCCGACTTACTCGCACATTATGTCAACCTCCAGACCACATTTATACTTACAATATGTACAGCTTTCAGTCTGATTGACCCGTACATTATGTCAACATCCCGGCCTATGTTATACCTACAGTAGGTACAGCTTTCAGTCCGATTTACCCGTACATTATATCAACTCTGGTCTCTGTAATACTTACAGTATGTACAGCTTTCAGTCCGACTTACCCGTAAATTATGTCTACATCACGGCCACTGTTATAATTACAGTATGTAAAGCTTTCAGTCCGACTGACATGTACAGCTTTCAGTCTGACTCACATGCAAATTATATCAACTTCAAGGCTTCTGTTATACTTACAGTATGTACAGCTCTCAGTCTGATTTTCCCGTTTATTATGTCAACCCTGGCCTCTGTAATACTTACAGTATGTACTGCTTTCAATACGACTGACCGTTTCATTTTCTCGACATTCTGGCCTCTGTTATACTTACAGAATGCACAGATTTCAGTCCGACTGATCGGTACATTAATTCAACCACAAAGGCCTCATTTATACTTACAGTATTTAATGCTTTCAGTCCGACTTCCTCGTTCATTATGTCAACCTCCCGGCCACTGTTATACTTACAGTATGTACAGCTTTCAGTTTGACTGACCCGTACATTATGTCAACATCCCGGCCTCTGTTATACCTAGTATGTACAGCTTTCAATTCTAGTGACCCGTACATTTTGCAAACTTCCCGGTCTCTGTTATACTTACTGTATGTACAGCTCTCAGTATGATTTTCCAGTTCATTATGTCAAAACGGGCCTCTGTAATACTTACAGTTTGTACTGCTTTCAATCCGACTGACCGTTACATTTTGTCAACATTCTGGCCTCTGTTATACTTACAGAATGCACAGCTCTCAGTCCAACTGATTGGTACATTAAGTCATCCTCAAGGCCTCTGTTATACCTACAGTATTTACAGCTTTCAGTCAGATTTACTCGTACATTTTGTCAACCTCCCGACCATTGTTATACTTACAGTATGTACAGCTTTCAGTTTGACTGACCCGTACATTATGTCAACATCCCGGCCTCTGTTATAAATACAGTAAGTACAGCTTTCAGTTTGACTTACCCGTACATTATGTCAACATCCCGGCCTCTGTTATACCTAGTATGAACAGCTTTCAGTCTGATTTTCCAGTACATTATGTCAACCATGGCCTCTGTAATACTTACAGTATGTACCGCTTTCAGACCGCCTGACACGTACATTATACAAACATCCTGGCCACTGTTATTCTTACAGTATGTACAGCTTTCAGCCCTAGTGACCGTACTTTTGGAAACTTCCCGGTCTCTGTTATACTTACAGTATGTACAGCTCTCAGTCTGATTTGCCCGTACATTATGTCAAAACTGGCCTCTGTAATACTAACAGTTTGTACTGATTTCAATCCGACTGACCGGTACATTTTGTCAACATTCTGGCCTCTGTTATACTTACAGAATGCACAGCTTTCAGTACGACTGACCGTTGTATTTTGTCGACATTTTGGCCTCTGTTATACTTACAGAATGCGCAGCTTTCAGTCCGACTTGCTCGTACATTATGTCTACCTCCCGGCAACTGTTATACTAACAGAATGTACAGCTTTCAGTTTGACTTACACGTACATTATGTCAACATCCCGCCTCTGTTATACCTAGTATGTACAGCTTTCAGTCTGATTTTCCTGTATATTATGTGAACATTGGCCTCTGTAATACTTACAGTATGTACCGCTTTCAGACCGCCTGACACGTACATTATGCAAACATCCTGGCTACTATTATACTTACAGTATGTACAGCTTTCAGTCCGACTTATTCGTACATTATATCAACCTCCCGGTATCTAACACACTTACAGTATGTACAGGTTTCAGCCCTAGTGACTCGTACATTTTGAAAACTTCCCGGCCTCTGTTATACTTGCAGTATGTACAGCTCTCAGTCTGATTTTCCCGTACATTATGTCAAAACTGGCCTCTTTAATACTTACAGTTTGTACTGCTTTCAATCCGACTGACCGTTACATTTTGTCAACATTCTTACCTCTGTTATCCTTACAGAATGCACAGCTTTCAGTCCGACTTATCGGTACATTAAGTCATCCTCCTGGCCTCTCTTATACTTAAAGTATTGACAGTTTTCAGTCAGATTTACTCGTACATTATGTCAACCTCCCGGCCATTGTTATACTTACAGTATGTACAGCTTTCAGTTTGACTGACCCGTACATAATGTCAACATCCCGGCCTCTGTTATACCTGCAGTATGTACAGCTTTCAGTCCGGCTTACTCGAACATTATGTCAACCTCCCGGTCGCTTTTAAACTGACAGTATGTACAGCTTTCAGTCCTACTGACAGGAAAATTATGTCACCATCCCGGCCTATGTCATACTTGCAGTCAGTTCAGCTTTCAGTACGACTGACCCGTACATTATGTCAACCTCCCGGCCACTGTTATACTTACAGTATGTACAGCTTTCAGTCCGACTCACATGCACATTACATCAACTTCAAGTCTTCTGTTATACTTATAGTATGTACCGCTCTCAGTCTGATTTTCCAGTTTATTATGTCAACCCTGGCCTCTGTAATACTTACAGTATGTACTGCTTTCAATACGACTGACCGTTATATTTTACCGACATTCTGGCCTCTGTTATACTTACAGAATGCACAGCTTTCAGTCCGACTGATCGGTACATTAATTCAACCACCAAGGCCTCATTTATACTTACAGTATTTACAGCTTTCAGTCCGACTTGCTCGTACATTATGTCAACCTCCTGGCCACTGTTATACTTACAGTATGTACAGCTTTCAGTCTGACTTACCCGTACATTATGTCAACCTCCCGGCCTCTGTTATACCTAGTATGTACAGCTTTCAGTCTGATTTTCCCGTGCATTATGTCAACCCTGGCCTCTGTAAATCTTACAGTATGTACCGCTTTCAAACCGCCTGACACGTACATTATGCAAACATCCTGGACACTATTATACTTACAGTATGTACAGCTTTCAGTCCGACTTACTCGTACATTATGTCAACCTCCCGGCATCTAACACACTTACAGTATGTACAGGTTTCAGCCCTAGTGACGCGTACATTTTGCAAACTTCCCGGTCTCTGTTATACTTACAGTATGAACAGCTTTCAGTCCGACTTACTCGTACATTATATCAACCTCCCGGCATCTAACACACTTACAGTATGTACAGGTTTCAGCCCTAGTGACGCGTACATTTTGCAAACTTCCCGGTCTCTGTTATACTTACAGTATGTACAGCTCTCAGTCTGATTTTCCCGTACATTATGTCAAAACTGGCCTCTGTAATACTTACAGTTTGTACTGATTTCATTCTGACTGACCGTTACATTTTGTCAACATTCTGGCCTCTGTTATACTTACAGAATGCACAGCTTTCAGTCCGACTGATCGGTACATTAAGTCATCCTCCTGGCCTCTCTTATACTTAAAGTATTGACAGCTTTCAGTCAGATTTACTCGTACATTATGTCAACATCCCGGCCATTGTTATACTTACAGTATGTACAGCTTTCAGTCTGATTTTCCCGTCCATTATGTCAACCCTGGCCTCTGTAATACTTACAGTATGTACCGCTTTCAGATCGCCTGACACGTACATTATGCAAACATCCTGGACACTATTATACTTACAGTATGTACAGCTTTCAGTCCGACTTACTCGTACATTATGTCAACCTCCCGGCAACTAACACACTTACAGTATGTACAGGTTTCAGCCCTAAGGACGCGTACATTTTGAAAACTTCCCGGTCTCTGTTATACTTACAGTATGTACAGCTCTCAGTCTGATTTTCCCGTACATTATGTCAAAACAGGCCTCTGTAATACTTACAGTTTGTACTGCTTTCAATCCGACTGACCGTTACATTTTGTCAACATTCTGGCCTCTGTTATACTTACAGAATGCACAGCTTTCAGTCCGACTGATCGGTACATTAAGTCATCCTCCTGGCCTCTCTTATACTTAAAGTATTGACAGCTTCCAGTCAGATCTACTCGTACATTATGTCAACCTCCCGGCCATTGTTATACTTACAGTATGTACAGCTTTCAGTTTGACTGACCCGTACATTATGTCAACATCCGGGCCTCTGTTATACCTACAGTATGTACAGCTTTCAGTTCGACTTACTCGTACATTATGTCAACCTCCCGGACGCATTTACACTGACAGTATGTACAGCTTTCAGTCCTACTGACAGGAACATTATGTCAACATCCCGGCCTATGTTATACTTACAGTCAGTTCAGCTTTCAGTACGACTGACCCGTACATTATGTCAACCTCCCGGGAACTGTTATACTTACAGTAAGTACAGCTTTCAGTCCGACTCACATGCACCTTATATCAACTTCAAGGCTTTTGTTATACTTACAGTATGTACATCTCTCAGTCTGATTTTCCCGTTTATTATGTCAACCCTGGCCACTGTAATACTTACAGTATGTACTGCTTTCAATACGACTGACCTTTACATTTTGTCGACATTCTGGCCTCTGTTATACTTACAGAATGCACAGCTTTCAGTCCGACTGATCGGTACATTAATTCAACCACCAAGGCCTCATTTATACTTACAGTATTGACAGCTTTCATTCAGATTTACTCGTACATTATGTCAACCTCCCGCCACTGTTATACTTACAGTATGTACAGCTTTCAGTTTTATTTACCCGTACATTATGTCAACATCCCGGCCTTTGGTATACCTAGTATGTACAGCTTTCAGTCTGATTTTCCCGTACATTATGTCAACCCTGGCCTCTGTAATACTTACAGTATGTACCCCTTTCAGACCGCCTGACAAGTACATTATGCAAACATCCTGGCCTCTGTTATACCCACAGTATGTACAGCTTTCAGTCCGACTTACTCGCACATTATGTCAACCTCCCGCCGCTTTTACACTTACAGTATGTACAGCTTTCAGTCCTACTGACAGGAACATTATGTCAACATCCCGGCCTATGTTATACTTACAGTCAGTTCAGCTTTCAGTCCGACTGACCCGTACATTATGTCAACCTCCCGGCCACTGCTATACTTACAGCATGTACATCTTTCAGTCCGACTCACATGCACATTATATCAACTTCAAGGCTTCTATTATACTTACAGTATGTACAGCTCTCAGTCGGATTTTCCCGTTTATTATGTCAACCCTGGCCTCTGTAATACTTACAGTATGTACTGCTTTCAATACGACTGACCGTTATATTTTGTCGACGTTCTGGCCTCTGTTATACTTACAGAATGCACAGCTTTCAGTCCGACTGATCGGTACATTAATTCAACCACCAAGGCTTCATTTATACTTACAGTATTTACAGCTTTCAATCCGACTTGCTCGTACATTATGTCAACCTCCCGGCATGTAAAACACTTACAGTATGTACAGCTTTCAGCCCTAGTGACCAGTACATTTTGCAAACTTCCCGGTCTCTGTTATACTTACAGTATGTACAGCTCTCAGTCTGATTTTCCCGTACATTATGTCAAAACTGGCCTCTGAAATACTTACAGTTTGTACTGCTTTCAATCCGACTGACCGTTACATTTTGTCAACATTCTGTCCTCTGTTATACTTACAGAATGCACAGCTTTCAGTCCGACTGATCGGTACATTAAGTCATCCTCCTGGCCTCTCTTATACTTACAGTATTGACAGCTTTCAGTCAGATTTACTCGTACATTATGTCAACCTTCCGGCCATTGTTATACTTACAGTATGTACAGCTTTCAATTTGACTGACCCGTACATTATGTCAACATCCCGGCCTCTGTTATACCCACAGCTTTCAGTCTGACTTACTCGTACATTATGGCAACCTCCCGGCCGCTTTTACACTGACAGTATGTACAGCTTTCAGTCCTACTGACAGGAACATTATGTCAACCTCCCGGCCACTGTTATACTTACAGTATGTGCAGCTTTCAGTCCGACTCAAATGCACATTATATCAACTTCAAGGCTTCTGTTATACTTACAGTATGTACAGCTCTCAGTCGGATTTTCCCGTTTATTATGTTAACCCTGGCATCTGTAATACTTACAGTATGTACTGCTTTCAATACGACTGACCGTTGTATTTTGTCGACATTCTGGCTCTGTTATACTTACAGAATGCACAACTTTCAGTCCGACTGATCGGTATATTAATTCAACAACCAAGGCCTCATTTATACTTAACAGTATTTACAGCTTTCAGTCCGACTTGCTCGTACATTATGTCAACCTCCTGGCCACTGTTATACTTACAGTATGTACAGCTTTCAGTCTGACTTACCCGTACATTATGTCAACCTCCCGGCCTCTGTTATACCTAGTATGTACAGCTTTCAGTCTGATTTTCCCGTGCATTATGTCAACCCTGGCCTCTGTAAATCTTACAGTATGTACCGCTTTCAGACCGCCTGACACGTACATTATGCAAACATCCTGGCCACTATTATACTTACAGTATGTACAGCTTTCAGTCCGACTTACTCGTACATTATGTCAACCTCCCGGCATCTAACACACTTACAGTATGTACAGGTTTCAGCCCTGGTGACGCGTACATTTTGCAAACTTCCCGGTCTCTGTTATACTTACAGTATGTACAGCTCTCAGTCTGATTTTCCCGTACATTATGTCAAAACTGGCCTCTGTAATACTTACAGTTTGTACTGCTTTCAATCTGACTGACCGTTACATTTTGTCAACATTCTGGCCTCTGTTATACTTACAGAATGCACAGCTTTCAGTCCGACTGATCGGTACATTAAGTCATCCTCCTGGCCTCTCTTATACTTAAAGTATTGACAGCTTTCAGTCAGATTTACTCGTACATTATGTCAACCTCCCTGCCATTGTTATACTTACAGTATGTACAGCTTTCAGTCTGATTTTCCCGTCTATTATGTCAACCCTGGCCTCTGTAATACTTACAGTATGTACCGCTTTCAGATCGCCTGACACGTACATTATGCAAACATCATGGACACTATTATACTTACAGTATGTACAGCTTTCAGTCCGACTTACTCGTACATTATGTCAACCTCCCGGCATCTAACACACTTACAGTATGTACAGGTTTCAGCCCTAAGGACGCGTACATTTTGCAAACTTCCCGGTCTCTGTTATACTTACAGTATGTACAGCTCTCAGTCTGATTTTCCCGTACATTATGTCAAAACTGGCCTCTGTAATACTTACAGTTTGTACTGCTTTCAATCCGACTGACCGTTACATTTTGTCAACATTCTGGCCTCTGTTATACTTACAGAATGCACAGCTTTCAGTCCGACTGATCGGTACATTAAGTCATCCTCCTGGCCTCTCTTATACTTAAAGTATTGACAGCTTCCAGTCAGATTTACTCGTACATTATGTCAACCTCCCGGCCATTGTTATACTTACAGTATGTACAGCTTTCAGTCTGATTTTCCCGTCCATTATGTCAACCCTGGCCTCTGTAATACTTACAGTATGTACCGCTTTCAGATCGCCTGACACGTACATTATGCAAACATCCTGGACACTATTAAACTTACAGTATGTACAGCTTTCAGTCCGACTTACTCGTACATTATGTCAACCTCCCGGCATCTAACACACTTACAGTATGTACATGTTTCAGCCCTAAGGACGCGTACATTTTGCAAACTTCCCGGTCTCTGTTATACTTACAGTATGTACAGCTCTCAGTCTGATTTTCCCGTACATTATGTCAAAACTGGCCTCTGTAATACTTACAGTTTGTACTGCTTTCAATCCGACTGACCGTTACATTTTGTCAACATTCTGGCCTCTGTTATACTTACAGAATGCACAGCTTTCAGTCCGACTGATCGGTACATTAAGTCATCCTCCTGGCCTCTCTTATACTTACACTATTGACAGCTTCCAGTCAGATTTACTCGTACATTATGTCAACCTCCCGGCCATTGTTATACTTACAGTATGTACAGCTTTCAGTTTGACTGACCCGTACATTATGTCAACATCCCGGCCTCTGTTATACCTACAGTATGTACAGCTTTCAGTTCGACTTACTCGTACATTATGTCAACCTCCCGGCCGCATTTACACTGACAGTATGTACAGCTTTCAGTCCTACTGACAGGAACATTATGTCAACATCCCGGCCTATGTTATACTTACAGTCAGTTCAGCTTTCAGTCCGACTGACCCGTACATAATGTCAACCTCCCGGCCACTGTTATACTTACAGTATGTACAGCTTTCAGTCCGAATCACATGCACATTATATCAACTTCAAGTCTTCTGTTATACTTATAGTATGTACCGCTCTCAGTCTGATTTTCCCGTTTATTATGTCAGCCCTTGCCTCTGTAATACTTACAGTATGTACTGCTTTCAATACGACTGACCGTTATATTTTGCCGACATTCTGGCCTCTGTTATACTTACAGAATGCACAGCTTTCAGTCCGACTGATTGGTACATTAATTCAACCACCAAGGCCTCATTTATACTTACAGTATTTACAGCTTTCAATCCGACTTGCTCGTACATTATGTCAACCTCCCGCCACTGTTATACTTACAGTATGTACAGCTTTCAGTTTTACTTACCGGTACATTATGTCAACATCCCGGCCTTTGGTATACCTAGTATGTACAGCTTTCAGTCTGATTTTCCCGTACATTATGTCAACCCTGGCCTCTGTAATACTTACAGTATGTACCCCTTTCAGATCGCCTGACACGTACATTATGCAAACATCCTGGACACTATTATACTTACAGTATGTACAGCTTTCAGTCCTACTTACTCGTACATTATGTCAACCTCCCGGCATCTAACACACTTACAGTATGTACAGGTTTCAGCCCTAAGGACGCGTACATTTTGCAAACTTCCCGGTCTCTGTTATACTTACAGTATGTACAGCTCTCAGTCTGATTTTCCCGTACATTATGTCAAAACTGGCCTCTGTAATACTTACAGTTTGTACTGCTTTCAATCCGACTGACCGTTACATTTTGTCAACATTCTGGCCTCTGTTATACTTACAGAATGCACAGCTTTCAGTCCGACTGATCGGTACATTAAGTCATCCTCCTGGCCTCTCTTATACTTAAAGTATTGACAGCTTTCAGTCAGATTTACTCGTACATTATGTCAACCTCCCGGCCATTGTTATACTTACAGTATGTACAGCTTTCAGTCTGATTTTCCCGTCCATTATGTCAACCCTGGCCTCTGTAATAATTACAGTATGTACCGCTTTCAGATCGCCTGACACGTACATTATGCAAACATCCTGGACACTATTATACTTACAGTATGTACAGCTTTCAGTCCGACTTACTCGTACATTATGTCAACCTCCCAGCATCTAACACACTTACAGTATGTACAGGTTTCAGCCCTAAGGACGCGTACATTTTGCAAACTTCCCGGTCTCTGTTATACTTACAGTATGTACAGCTCTCAGTCTGATTTTCCCGTACATTATGTCAAAACTGGCCACTGTTATACTTACAGCATGTACATCTTTCAGTCCGAATCACATGCACATTATATCAACTTCAAGGCTTCTGTAATACTTACAGTATGTACTGCTTTCAATACGACTGACCGTTATATTTTGCCGACATTCTTGCCCCTGTTATACTTACAGAATGCACAGCTTTCAGTCCGACTGATCGGTACATTAATTCAACCACCAAGGCCTCATTTATACTAACAGTATTTACAGCTTTCAATCCGACTTGCTCGTACATTATGTCAACCTCCCGCCACTGTAATACTTACAGTATGTACAGCTTTCAGTTTTACTTACCCGTACATTATGTCAACATCCCGGCCTTTGGTATACCTAGTATGTACAGCTTTCAGTCTGATTTTCCCGTACATTATGTCAACCCTGGCCTCTGTAATACTTACAGTATGTACCCCTTTCAGACCGCCTGACACGTACATTATGCAAACATCCTGGCCTCTGTTATACCCACAGTATGTACAGCTTTCAGTCCGACTTACTCGCACATTATGTCAACCTCCCGCCGCTTTTACACTTACAGTATGTACAGCTTTCAGTCCTACTGACAGGAACATTATGTCAACATCCCGGCTTATGTTATACTTACAGTCAGTTCAGCTTTCAGTCCGACTGACCCGTACATTATGTCAACCTCCCGGCCACTGTTATACTTACAGCATGTACATTTTTCAGTCCGACTCACATGCACATTATATCAACTTCAAGGCTTCTGTTATACTTACAGTATGTACAGCTCTCAGTCGGATTTTCCCGTTTATTATGTCAACCCTGGCCTCTGTAATACTTACAGTATGTACTGCTTCCAATACGACTGACCGTTATATTTTGTCGACATTCTGGCCTCTGTTATACTTACAGAATGCACAGCTTTCAGTCCGACTGATCGGTACATTAATTCAACCACCAAGGCCTCATTTATACTTACAGTATTTACAGCTTTCAATCCGACTTGCTCGTACATTATGTCAACCTCCCGGCATGTAAAACACTTACAGTATGTACAGCTTTCAGCCCTAGTGACCAATACATTTTGCAAACTTTCCGGTCTCTGTTATACTTACAGTATGTACAGCTCTCAGTCTGATTTTCCCGTACATTATGTCAAAACTGGCCTCTGTAATACTGACAGTTTGTACTGCTTTCAATCCGACTGACCGTTACATTTTGTCAACATTCTGGCCTCTGTTATACTTACAGAATGCACAGCTTTCAGTCCGACTGATCGGTACATTAAGTCATCCTCCTGGCCTGTCTTATACTTACAGTATTGACAGCTTTCAGTCAGACTTATTCGTACATTATGTCAACCTCCCGGCCATTGTTATACTTACAGTATGTACAGCTTTCAGTTTGACTCACCCGTACATTATGTCAATATCCCGGCCTCTGTTATACCTACAGTATGTACAGCTTTCAGTCCGACTAACTCGTAAATTATGTCAACCTCCCAGCAACTTTAACACTTACAGTATGTACAGCTTTCAGTCCTACTGACAGGAACAATATGTCAACATCCCGGCCTATGTTATACTTACAGTCAGTTCAGCTTTCAGTACGACTGACCCGTACATTATGTCAACCTCCCGGCCTCTGTTATACCTACAGTATGTACAGCTTTCAGTTCGACTTACTCGTACATTATGTCAACCTCCCGGCCGCATTTACATTGACAGTATGTACAGCTTTCAGTCCTACTGACAGGAACATTATGTCAACCTCCCGGCCACTGTTATATTTACAGTATGTACAGCTTTCAGTCCGACTCACATGCACATTATATCAACTTCAAGGCTTCTGTTATACTTACAGTATGTACAGCTCTCAGTCGGATTTTCCCGTTTATTATGTTAACCCTGGCCTCTGAAATACTTACAGTATGTACTGCTTTCAATACGACTGACCGTTGTATTTTGTCGACATTCTGGCTCTGTTATACTTACAGAATGCACAACTTTCAGTCCGACTGATCGGTACATTAATTCAACAACCAAGGCCTCATTTATACTTACAGTATTTACAGCTTTCAGTCCGACTTGCTCGTACATTATGTCAACCTCCTGCCCACTGTTATACTTACAGTATGTACAGCTTTCAGTCTGACCTACCCGTACATTATGTCAACATCCCGGCCTCTGTTATACCTAGTATGTACAGCTTTCAGTCTGATTTTCCGGTCCATTATGTCAACCCTGGCCTCTGTAATACGTACAGTATGTACTGCTTTCAGATCGCCTTACACGTACATTTTGCAAACTTCCCGGTCTCTGTTATACTTACAGTATGTACAGCTCTCAGTCTGATTTTCCCGTACATTATGTCAAAACTGGCCTCTGTAATACTTACAGTTTGTACTGCTTTCAATCCGACTGACCGTTACATTTTGTCAACATTCTGGCCTCTGTTATACTTACAGAATGCACAGCTTTCAGTCCAACTGATCGGTACATTAAGTCATCCTCCTGGCCTCTCTTATACTTAAAGTATTGACAGCTTCCAGTCAGATTTACTCGTACATTATGTCAACCTCCCGGCCATTGTTATACTTACAGTATGTACAGCTTTCAGTTTGACTGACCCGTACATTATGTCAACATCCCGGCCTCTGTTATACCTACAGTATGTACAGCTTTCAGTTCGACTTACTCGTACATTATGTCAACCTCCCGGCCGCATTTACACTGACAGTATGTACAGCTTTCAGTCCTACTGACAGTAACATTATGTCAACATCCCGGCCTATGTTATACCTACAGTATGTACAGCTTTCAGTTCGACTTACTCGTACATTATGTCAACCTCCCGGCCGCATTTACACTGACAGTTTGTACTGCTTTCAATCCGCTGACCGTTACATTTTGTCAACATTCTGGCCTCTGTTATACTTACAGAATGCACAGCTTTCAGTCCGACTGGTCGGTACATTAAGTCATCCTCCTGGCCTCTCTTATACTTAAACTATTGACAGCTTCCAGTCAGATTTACTCGTACATTATGTCAACCTCCCGGCCATTGTTATACTTACAGTATGTACAGCTTTCAGTTTGACTGACCCGTACATTATGTCAACATCCCGGCCTCTGTTATACTTACAGTATGTACAGCTTTCAGTTCGACTTACTCGTACATTATGTCAACCTCCCGGCCGCATTTACATTGACAGTATGTACAGCTTTCAGTCCTACTGACAGGAACATTATGTCAACCTCCCGGCCACTGTTATATTTACAGTATGTACAGCTTTCAGTCCGACTCACATGCACATTATATCAACGTCAAGGCTTCTGTTATACTTACAGTATGTACAGCTCTCAGTCGGATTTTCCCGTTTATTATGTTAACCCTGGCCTCTGTAATACTTACAGTATGTACTGCTTTCAATACGACTGACCGTTGTATTTTGTCGACATTCTGGCTCTGTTATACTTACAGAATGCACAACTTTCAGTCCGACTGATCGGTACATTAATTCAACAACCAAGGCCTCATTTATACTTACAGTATTTACAGCTTTCAGTCCGACTTGCTCGTACATTATGTCAACCTCCTGCCCACTGTTATACTTACAGTATGTACAGCTTTCAGTCTGACCTACCCGTACATTATGTCAACATCCCGGCCTCTGTTATACCTAGTATGTACAGCTTTCAGTCTGATTTTCCGGTCCATTATGTCAACCCTGGCCTCTGTAATACTTACAGTATGTACTGCTTTCAGATCGCCTGACACGTACATTTTGCAAACTTCCCGGTCTCTGTTATACTTACAGTATGTACAGCTCTCAGTCTGATTTTCGCGTACATTATGTCAAAACTGGCCTCTGTAATACTTACAGTTTGTACTGCTTTCAATCCGACTGACCGTTACATTTTGTCAACATTCTGGCCTCTGTTATACTTACAGAATGCACAGCTTTCAGTCCAACTGATCGGTACATTAAGTCATCCTCCTGGCCTCTCTTATACTTAAAGTATTGACAGCTTCCAGTCAGATTTACTCGTACATTATGTCAACCTCCCGGCCATTGTTATACTTACAGTATGTACAGCTTTCAGTTTGACTGACCCGTACATTATGTCAACATCCCGGCCTCTGTTATACCTACAGTATGTACAGCTTTCAGTTCGACTTACTCGTACATTATGTCAACCTACCGGCCGCATTTACACTGACAGTATGTACAGCTTTCAGTCCTACTGACAGGAACATTATGTCAACATCCCGGCCTATGTTATACCTACAGTCAGTTTAGCTTTCAGTACGACTGACCCGTACATTATGTCAACCTCCCGGCCACTGTTATACTTACAGTATGTACAGCTTTCAGTCCGACTCACATGCACCTTCTATCAACTTCAAGGCTTTTGTTATACTTACAGTATGTACATCTCTCAGTCTGATTTTCCCGTTTATTATGTCAACCCTGGCCACTGTAATACTTACAGTATGTACTGCTTTCAATACGACTGACCTTTACATTTTGTCGACATTCTGGCCTCTGTTATACTTACAGAATGCACAGCTTTCAGTCCGACTGATCGGTACATTAATTCAACCACCAAGGCCTCATTTATACTTACAGTATTGACAGCTTTCATTCAGATTTACTCGTACATTATGTCAACAACCGGCCATTGTTATACTTACAGTATGTACAGCTTTCAGTTTGACTGACCAGTACATTATGTCAACATCCCGGCATCTGTTATACGCACAGTATGTGCAGCTTTCAGTCCGACTTACTCGTACATTATGTCAACCTCCCGGCCGCTTTTACACTTACAGTATGTACAGCTTTCAGTCCTACTGACAGGAACATTATGTCAACATCCCGGCCTATGTTATACTTACAGTCAGTTCAGCTTTCAGTCCGACTGACCCGTACATTATGTCAACCTCCCGGCCACTGTTATACTTACAGTATGTACAGCTTTCAGTCCGACTCACATGCACATTATATCAACTTCAAGTCTTCTGTTATACTTATAGTATGTACCGCTCTCAGTCTGATTTTCCCGTTTATTATGTCAACCCTGGCCTCTGTAATACTTACAGTATGTACTGCTTTCAATACGACTGACCGTTATATTTTGCCGACATTCTGGCCTCTGTTATACTTACAGAATGCACAGCTTTCAGTCCGACTGATCGGTACATTAATTCAACCACCAAGGCCTCATTTATACTTACAGTATTTACAGCTTTCAATCCGACTTGCTCGTACATTATGTCAACCTCCCGCCACTGTTATACTTACAGTATGTACAGCTTTCAGTTTTACTTACCCGTACATTATGTCAACATCCCGGCCTTTGGTATACCTAGGATGTACAGCTTTCAGTCTGATTTTCCCGTACATTATGTCAACCCTGGCCTCTGTAATACTTACAGTATGTACCCCTTTCAGATCGCCTGACACGTACATTATGCAAACATCCTGGACACTATTATACTTACAGTATGTACAGCTTTCGGTCCGACTTACTCGTACATTATGTCAACCTCCCGGCATCTAACACACTTACAGTATGTACAGGTTTCAACCCTAAGGACGCGTACATTTTGCAAACTTCCCGGTCTCTGTTATACTTACAGTATGTACAGCTCTCAGTCTGATTTTCCCGTACATTATGTCAAAACTGGCCTCTGTAATACTTACAGTTTGTACTGCTTTCAATCCGACTGACCGTTACATTTTGTCAACATTCTGGCCTCTGTTATACTTACAGAATGCACAGCTTTCAGTCCGACTGATCGGTATATTAAGTCATCCTCCTGGCCTCTCTTATACTTAAAGTATTGACAGCTTTCAGTCAGATTTACTCGTACATTATGTCAACCTCCCGGCCATTGTTATACTTACAGTATGTACAGCTTTCAGTCTGATTTTCCCGTCCATTATGTCAACCCTGGCCTCTGTAATACTTACAGTAAGTACTGCTTTCAGATCGCCTGACACGTACATTATGCAAACATCCTGGACACTATTATACTTACAGCATGTACAGCTTTCAGTCCGACTTACTCGTACATTATGTCAACCTCCCGGCATCTAACACACCTACAGTATGTACAGGTTTCAGCCCTAAGGACGCGTACATTTTGCAAACTTCCCGGTCTCTGTTATACTTACAGTATGTACAGCTCTCAGTCTGATTTTCCCGTACATTATGTCAAAACTGGCCACTGTTATACTTACAGCATGTACATCTTTCAGTCCGAATCACATGCACATTATATCAACTTCAAGGCTTCTGTAATACTTACAGTATGTACTGCTTTCAATACGACTGACCGTTATATTTTGCCGACATTCTGGCCTCTGTTAAAATTACAGAATGCACAGCTTTCAGTCCGACTGATCGGTAATAAATTCAACCACCAAGGCCTCATTTATACTTACAGTATTTACAGCTTTCAATCCGACTTGCTCGTACATTATGTCAACCTCCCGCCACTGTTATACTTACAGTATGTACAGCTTTCAGTTTTACTTACCCGTACATTATGTCAACATTTCGGCCTTTTGTATACCTAGTATGTACAGCTTTCAGTCTGATTTTCCCGTACATTATGTCAGCCCTGGCCTCTGTAATACTTACAGTATGTACCCCTTTCAGACCGCCTGACACGTACATTATGCAAACATCCTGGCCTCTGTTATACCCACAGTATGTACAGCTTTCAGTCCGACTTACTCGCACATTATATCAACTTCAAGGCTTCTGTTATACTTACAGTATGTACAGCTCTCAGTCGGATTTTCCCGTTTATTATGTCAACCCTGGCCTATGTAATACTTACAGTATGTACTGCTTTCAATACGACTGACCGTTATATTTTGTCGACATTCTGGCCTCTGTTATACTTACAGAATGCACAGCTTTCAGTCCGACTGATCGGTACATTAATTCAACCACCAAGGCCTCATTTATAGTTACAGTATTTACAGCTTTCAATCCGACTTGCTCGTACATTGTGTCAACCTCCCGGCATGTAAAACACTTACAGTATGTACAGCTTTCAGCCCTAGTGACCAGTACATTTTGCAAACTTCCCGGTCTCTGTTATACTTACAGTATGTACAGCTCTCAGTCTGATTTTCCCGTATATTATGTCAAAACTGGCCTCTGTAATACTTACAGTTTGTACTGCTTTCAATCCGACTGACCGTTACATTTTGTCAACATTCTGGCCTCTCTTATACTTACAGAATGCACAGCTTTCAGTCCGACTGATCGGTACATTAAGTCATCCTCCTGGCCTCTCTTATACTTAAAGTATTGACAGCTTCCAGTCAGATTTACTCGTACATTATGTCAACCTCCCGGCCATTGTTATACTTACAGTATGTACAGCTTTCAGTTTGACTGACCCGTACATTATGTCAACATCCCGGCCTCTGTTATACCTACAGTATGTACAGCTTTCAGTTCGACTTACTCGTACATTATGTCAACCTCCCGGCCGCATTTACACTGACAGTATGTACAGCTTTCAGTCCTACTGACAGGAACATTATGTCAACCTCCCGGCCACTGTTATATTTACGGTATGTACAGCTTTCAGTCCGACTCACATGCACATTATATCAACTTCAAGGCTTCTGTTTTACTTACAGTATGTACAGCTCTCAGTCGGATTTTCCCGTTTATTATGTTAACCCTGGCCTCTGTAATACTTACAGTATGTACTGCTTTCAATACGACTGACCGTTGTATTTTGTCGACATTCTGGCTCTGTTATACTTACAGAATGCACAACTTTCAGTCCGACTGATCGGTACATTAATTCAACAACCAAGGCCTCATTTATACTTACAGTATTTACAGCTTTCAGTCCGACTTGCTCGTACATTATGTCAACCTCCTGGCCACTGTTATACTTACAGTATGTACAGCTTTCAGTCTGACTTACCCGTACATTATGTCAACATCCAGGCCTCTGTTATACCTAGTATGTACAGCTTTCAGTCTGATTTTCCCGTCCATTATGTCAACCCTGGCCTCTGTACTACTTACAGTATGTACCGCTTTCAGATCGCCTGACACGTACATTATGCAAACATCCTGGACACTATTATACTTACAGTATGTACAGCTTTCAGTCCGACTTACTCGTACATTATGTCAACCTCCCGGCATCTAACACACTTACAGTATGTACAGGTTTCAGCCCTAAGGACGCGTAAATTTTGCAAACTTCCCGGTCTCTGTTATACTTATAGTATGTACAGCTCTCAGTCTGATTTTCCCGTACATTATGTCAAAACTGGCCTCTGTAATACTTACAGTTTGTACTGCTTTCAATCCGACTGACCGTTACATTTTGTCAACATTCTGGCCTCTGTTATACTTACAGAATGCACAGCGTTCAGTCCGACTATTCGGTACATTAAGTCATCCTCCTGGCCTCTTTTATACTTACAGTATTGACAGATTTCAGTCAGATTTACTCGTACATTATGTCAACCTCCCGGCCATTGTTATTCTTACAGTATGTACAGCTTTCAGTTTGACACACCCGTACATTATGTCAACATCCCGGCCTCTGTTATACCTACAGTATGTACAGCTTTCAGTCCGACTAACTCGTAAATTATGTCAACCTCCCGGCAACTTTTACACTTTCATTATGTACAGCTTTCAGTCCTACTGACAGGAACAATAGGTCAACATCCCGGCCTATGTTATACTTACAGTCAGTTCAGCTTTCAGTACGACTGACCCGTACATTATGTCAACCTCCCGGCCACTGTTATACTTACAGTATGTACAGCTTTCAGTCCGACTCACATGCACCTTATATCAACTTCAAGGCTTCTGTTATACTTACAGTAGGTACAGCTCTCAGTCTGATTTCCCCGTTTATTATGTCAACCCTGGCCTCTGTAATACTTACAGTATGTACTGCTTTCAATACGACTGACCGTTACATTTTGTCGACATTCTGGCCTCTGTTATACTTATAGAATGCACAGCTTTCAGTCCGACTGATCGGTACATTCATTTAACCACCAAGGCCTCATTTATACTTACAGTATTTACAGCTTTCAGTCCGTCATGCTCGTACATTATGTCAACCTCCTGGCCAGTTATACTTACAGTATGTACAGCTTTCAGTTTGACTGACCAGAACATTATGTGAACATCCCGGTCTCTGTTATACCTACAGTATGTACACCTTTCAGTCTGATTTTCCCGTGCATTATGTCAACCCTGGCCTCTATAATACTTACAGTATGTACCGCTTTCAGACCGCCTGAAACGTACATTATGCAAAACATCATGGCCACTGTTATACTTACAGTATGTACAGCTTTCAGTCCGACTTACTCGTACATTATGTCAACCTCCCGGCATCTAACACACTTACAGTATGTACATCTTTCAGTTCTAGTGACCCGTACATTTCCAAACTTCCCGGTCTCTGTTATACTTATAGTATGTACAGCTCTCAGTCTGATTTTTCCATACATTATGTCAAAACTGGCCTCTGTAATACTTACAGTTTGTACTGCTTTCAATCCGACTGACCGTTACATTTTGTCAACATTCTGGCCTCTGTTATACTTACAGAATGCACAGCTTTCAGTCGGACTGATCGGTACATTAAGTCATCCTCCTGGCCTCTCTTATACTTACAGTATTGACAGCTTTCAGTCAGATTTACTCGTACATTATGTCAACCTCCCGGCCATTGTTATACTTACAGTATGTACAGCTTTCAGTTTGACTGACCCGTACATTATGTCAACATCCCGGCCTCTGTTATACCTACAGTATGTACAGCTTTCAGTTCGACTTACTCGTACATTATGTCAACCTCCCGGCCGCATTTACACTGACAGTATGTACAGCTTTCAGTCCTACTGACAGGAACATTATGTCAACCTCCCGGCCACTGTTATATTTACAGTATGTACAGCTTTCAGTCCGACTCACATGCACATTATATCAACTTCAAGGCTTCTGTTTTACTTACAGTATGTACAGCTCTCAGTCGGATTTTCCCGTTTATTATGTTAACCCTGGCCTCTGTAATACTTACAGTATGTACTGCTTTCAATACGACTGACCGTTGTATTTTGTCGACATTCTGGCTCTGTTATACTTACAGAATGCACAACTTTCAGTCCGACTGATCGGTACATTAATTCAACAACCAAGGCCTCATTTATACTTACAGTATTTACAGCTTTCAGTCCGACTTGCTCGTACATTATGTCAACCTCCTGGCAACTGTTATACTTACAGTATGTACAGCTTTCAGTCTGACTTACCCGTACATTATGTCAACATCCAGGCCTCTGTTATACCTAGTATGTACAGCTTTCAGTCTGATTTTCCCGTCCATTATGTCAACCCTGGCCTCTGTACTACTTACAGTATGTACCGCTTTCAGATCGCCTGACACGTACATTATGCAAACATCCTGGACACTATTATACTTACAGTATGTACAGCTTTCAGTCCGACTTACTCGTACATTATGTCAACCTCCCGGCATCTAACACACTTACAGTATGTACAGGTTTCAGCCCTAAGGACGCGTAAATTTTGCAAACTTCCCGGTCTCTGTTATACTTATAGTATGTACAGCTCTCAGTCTGATTTTCCCGTACATTATGTCAAAACTGGCCTCTGTAATACTTACAGTTTGTACTGCTTTCAATCCGACTGACCGTTACATTTTGTCAACATTCTGGCCTCTGTTATACTTACAGAATGCACAGCTTTCAGTCCGACTATTCGGTACATTAAGTCATCCTCCTGGCCTCTTTTATACTTACAGTATTGACAGATTTCAGTCAGATTTACTCGTACATTATGTCAACCTCCCGGCCATTGTTATTCTTACAGTATGTACAGCTTTCAGTTTGACACACCCGTACATTATGTCAACATCCCGGCCTCTGTTATACCTACAGTATGTACAGCTTTCAGTCCGACTAACTCGTAAATTATGTCAACCTCCCGGCAACTTTTACACTTTCATTATGTACAGCTTTCAGTCCTACTGACAGGAACAATAGGTCAACATCCCGGCCTATGTTATACTTACAGTCAGTTCAGCTTTCAGTACGACTGACCCGTACATTATGTCAACCTCCCGGCCACTGTCATACTTACAGTATGTACAGCTTTCAGTCCGACTCACATGCACCTTATATCAACTTCAAGGCTTCTGTTATACTTACAGTAGGTACAGCTCTCAGTCTGATTTCCCCGTTTATTATGTCAACCCTGGCCTCTGTAATACTTACAGTATGTACTGCTTTCAATACGACTGACCGTTACATTTTGTCGACATTCTGGCCTCTGTTATACTTATAGAATGCACAGCTTTCAGTCCGACTGATCGGTACATTAATTTAACCACCAAGGCCTCATTTATACTTACAGTATTTACAGCTTTCAGTCCGTCATGCTCGTACATTATGTCAACCTCCTGGCCAGTTATACTTACAGTATGTACAGCTTTCAGTTTGACTGACCAGAACATTATGTGAACATCCCGGTCTCTGTTATACCTACAGTATGTACACCTTTCAGTCTGATTTTCCCGTGCATTATGTCAACCCTGGCCTCTATAATACTTACAGTATGTACCGCTTTCAGACCGCCTGAAACGTACATTATGCAAAACATCATGGCCACTGTTATACTTACAGTATGTACAGCTTTCAGTCCGACTTACTCGTACATTATGTCAACCTCCCGGCATCTAACACACTTACAGTATGTACATCTTTCAGTTCTTGTGACCCGTACATTTCCAAACTTCCCGGTCTCTGTTATACTTATAGTATGTACAGCTCTCAGTCTGATTTTTCCGTACATTATATCAAAACTGGCCTCTGTAATACTTACAGTTTGTACTGCTTTCAATCCGACTGACCGTTACATTTTGTCAACATTCTGGCCTCTGTTATACTTACAGAATGCACAGCTTTCAGTCGGACTGATCGGTACATTAAGTCATCCTCCTGGCCTCTCTTATACTTACAGTATTGACAGCTTTCAGTCAGATTTACTCGTACATTATGTCAACCTCCCGGCCATTGTTATACTTACAGTATGTACAGCTTTCAGTTTGACACACCCGTACATTATGTCAACATCCCGGCCTCTGTTATACCTACAGTATGTACAGCTTTCAGTCCGACTAACTCGTAAATTATGTCAACCTCCCGGCAACTTTTACACTTACAGTATGTACAGCTTTCAGTCCTACTGACAGGAACAATAGGTCAACATCCCGGCCTATGTTATACTTACAGTCAGTTCAGCTTTCAGTATGACTGACCCGTACATTATGTCAACCTCCCGGCCATTGTTATACTTACAGTATGTACAGCTTTCAGTCCGACTCACATGCACCTTATATCAACTTCAAGGCTTCTGTTATACTTACAGTAGGTACAGCTCTCAGTCTGATTTCCCCGTTTATTATGTCAACCCTGGCCTCTGTAATACTTACAGTATGTACTGCTTTCAATACGACTGACCGTTACATTTTGTCGACATTCTGGCCTCTGTTATACTTATAGAATGCACAGCTTTCAGTCCGACTGATCGGTACATTAATTTAACCACCAAGGCCTCATTTATACTTACAGTATTTACAGCTTTCAGTCCGACATGCTCGTACATTATGTCAACCTCCTGGCCACTGTTATACTTACAGTATGTACAGCTTTCAGTTTGACTGTCCAGTACATTATGTGAAAATCAAGGTCTCTGTTATACCTACAGTATGTACACCTTTCAGTCTGATTTTCCCGTTCATTATGTCAACCCTGGCCTCTATAATACTTACAATATGTACCGCTTTCAGACCGCCTGAAACGTACATTATGCAAAACATCCTGACCACTGTTATACTTACAGTATATACATCTTTCAGTCCGACTTACTCGTACATTATGTCAACCTCCCGGCATCTAACACACTTACAGTATGTACATCTTTCAGTTCTAGTGACCCGTACATTTTCCAAACTTCCCGGTCTCTGTTATACTTATAGTATGTGCAGCTCTCAGTCTGATTTTCCCGTACATTATGTCAAAACTGGCCTCTGTAATACTTACAGTTTGTACTGCTTTCAATCCGACTGACCGTTACATTTTGTCAACATTCTGGCCTCTGTTATACTTACAGAATGCACAGCTTTCAGTCCGACTGATCGGTACATTAAGTCATCCTCCTGGCCTCTCTTATACTTACAGTATTGACAGCTTTCAGTCAGATTTACTCGTACATTATATCAACCTCCCGGCCATTGTTATACTTACAGTATGTACAGCTTTCAGTTTGACTGACCCGTACATTATGTCAACATCCCGGCCTCTGTTATACCTACAGTATGTACAGCTTTCAGTCCGACTAACTCGTAAATTATGTCAACCTCCCGGCAACTTTTACACTTACAGTATGTACAGCTTTCAGTCCTACTGACAGGAACAACAGGTCAACATCCCGGCCTATGTTATACTTACAGTCAGTTCAGCTTTCAGTACGACTGACCCGTACATTATGTCAACCTCCCGGCCACTGTTATACTTACAGTATGTACAGCTTTCAGTCCGACTGATCGGTTCATTAAGTCATCATCCTGGCCTCTCTTATACTTACAGTATTGACAGCTTTCAGTCAGATTTACTCGTACATTATATCAACCTCCCGGCCATTGTTATACTTACAGTATGTACAGCTTTCAGTTTGACTGACCCGTACATTATGTCAACATCCCGGCCTCTGTTATACCTACAGTATGTACAGCTTTCAGTCCGACTAACTCGTAAATTATGTCAACCTCCCGGCAACTTTTACACTTACAGTATGTACAGCTTTCAGTCCTACTGACAGGAACAACAGGTCAACATCCCGGCCTATGTTATACTTACAGTCAGTTCAGCTTTCAGTACGACTGACCCGTACATTATGTCTACCTCCCGGCCACTGTTATACTTACAGTATGTACAGCTTTCAGTCCGACTGATCGGTTCATTTAGTCATCATACTGGCCTCTCTTATACTTACAGTATTGACAGCTTTCAGTCAGATTTACTCGTACATTATATCAACCTCCCGGCCATTGTTATACTTACAGTATGTACAGCTTTCAGTTTGACTGACCCGTACATTATGTCAACCTCCCGGCAACTTTTACACTTACAGTATGTACAGCTTTCAGTTTGACTGTCCAGTACATTATGTGAACATCCCGGTCTCTGTTATACCTACAGTATGTACACCTTTCAGTCTGATTTTCCGGTTCATTATGTCAACCCTGGCCTCTATAATACTTACAGTATGTACCGCTTTCAGACCGCCTGAAACGTACATTATGCAAAACATCCTGACCGCTGTTATACTTACAGTATGTACAGCTTTCAGTCCGACTTACTCGTACATTATGTCAACCTCCCGGCATCTAACACACTTACAGTATGTACATCTTTCAGTTCTAGTGACCCGTACATTTTCCAAACTTCCCGGTCTCTGTTATACTTATAGTATGTACAGCTCTCAGTCTGATTTTCCCGTACATTATGTCAAAACTGGCCTCTGTAATACTTACAGTTTGTACTGCTTTCAATCCGACTGACCGTTACATTTTGTCAACATTCTGGCTTCTGTTATACTTACAGAATGCACAGCTTTCAGTCCGACTGATCGGTTTATTAAGTCATCATCCTGGCCTCTCTTATACTTACAGTATTGACAGCTTTCAGTCAGATTTACTCGTACATTATATCAACCCCCCGGCCATTGTTATACTTACAGTATGTACAGCTTTCAGTTTGACTGACCCGTACATTATGTCAACATCCCGGCCTCTGTTATACCTACAGTATGTACAGCTTTCAGTCCGACTAACTCGTAAATTATGTCAACTTCCCGGCAACTTTTACACTTACAGTATGTACAGCTTTCAGTCCTACTGTCAGGAACAACAGGTCAACATCCCGGCCTATGTTATACTTACAGTCAGTTCAGCTTTCAGTACGACTGACCCGTACATTATGTCAACCTCCCGGCCACTGTTATACTTACAGTATGTACAGCTTTCAGTCCGACTGATCGGTTCATTAAGTCATCATCATGGCCTCTCTTATACTTACAGTATTGACAGCTTTCAGTCAGATTTACTCGTACATTATATCAACCTCCCGGCCATTGTTATACTTACAGTATGTACAGCTTTCAGTTTGACTGACCCGTACATTATGTCAACATCCCGGCCTCTGTTATACCTACAGTATGTACAGCTTTCAGTCCGACTAACTCGTAAATTATGTCAACCTCCCGGCAACTTTTACACTTACAGTATGTACAGCTTTCAGTCCTACTGACAGGAACAATAGGTCAACATCCCGGCCTATGTTATACTTACAGTCAGTTCAGCTTTCAATACGACTGACCCGTACATTATGTCAACCTCCCGGCCACTGTTATACTTACAGTATGTACAGCTTTCAGTCCGACTCACATGCACCTTATATCAACTTCAAGGCTTCTGTTATACGTACAGTATGTACAGCTCTCAGTCTGATTTTCCCGTACATTATGTCAAAACTGGCCTCTGTAATACTTACAGTTTGTACTGCTTTCAATCCGACTGACCGTTACATTTTGTCAACATTCTGGCACCTGTTATACCTACAGTATGTACAGCTTTCAGTCCGACTAACTCGTAAATTATGTCAACCTCCCGGCAACTTTTACACTTACAGTATGTACAGCTTTCAGTCCTACTGACAGGAACAACAGGTCAACATCCCGGCCTATGTTATACTTACAGTCAGTTCAGCTTTCAGTACGACTGACCCGTACATTATGTCAACCTCCCGGCCACTGTTATACTTACAGTATGTACAGCTTTCAGTCCGACTCACATGCACCTTATATCAACTTCAAGGCTTCTGTTATACTTACAGTAGGTACAGCTTTCAATACGACTGACCGTTACATTTTGCCGACATTCTGGCCTCTGTTATACTTATAGAATGCACAGCTTTCAGTCCGACTGATCGGTACATTCATTTAACCACCAAGGCCTCATTTATACTTACAGTATTTACAGCTTTCAGTCCGACATGCTCGTACATTATGTCAACCTCCTGGCCACTGTTATACTTACAGTATGTACAGCTTTCAGTTTGACTGTCCAGTACATTATGTGAACATCCCGGTCGCTGTTATACCTACAGTATGTACACCTTTCAGTCTGATTTTCCCGTTCATTATGTCTACCCTGGCCTCTATAATACTTACAATATGTACCGCTTTCAGACCGCCTGAAACGTACATTATGCAAAAAATCCTGACCACTGTTATACTTACAGTATGAACAGCTTTCAGTCCGACTTACTCGTACATTATGTCAACCTCCAGGCATCTAACACACTTACAGTATGTACATCTTTCAGTTCTAGTGACCCGTACATTTTCCAAACTTCGCGGTCTCTGTTATACTTATAGTATGTGCAGCTCTCAGTCTGATTTTCCCGTACATTATGTCAAAACTGGCCTCTGTAATACTTACAGTATGTACTGCTTTCAATACGACTGACCGTTACATTTTGCCGACATTCTGGCCTCTGTTATACTTATAGAATGCACAGCTTTCAGTCCGACTGATCGGTACATTAATTTAACCACCAAGGCCTCATTTATACTTACAGTATTTACAGCTTTCAGTCCGACATGCTCGTACATTATGTCAACCTCCTGGCCACTGTTATACTTACAGTATGTACAGCTTTCAGTTTGACTGTCCAGTACATTATGTGAACATCCCGGTCTCTGTTATACCTACAGTATGTACACCTTTCAGTCTGATTTTCCCGTTCATTATGTCTACCCTGGCCTCTATCATACTTACGGTATGTACCGCTTTCAGACCACCTGAAACGTACATTATGCAACACATCCTGACCACTGTTATACTTACTGTATGTACAGCTTTCAGTCCGACTTACTCGTACATTATGTCAACCTCCCGGCATCTAACACACTTACAATATGTACATCTTTCAGTTCTAGTGACCCGAACATTTTCCAAACTTCCCGGTCTCTGTTATACTTATAGTATGTACAGCTCTCAGTCTGATTTTCCCGTACATTATGTCAAAACTGGCCTCTGTAATACTTACAGTTTGTACTGCTTTCAATCCGACTGACCGTTACATTTTTCCAACATTCTGGCCTCTGTTATACTTACAGAATGCACAGCTTTCAGTCCGACTGATCGGTACATTAAGCCATCCTCCTGGCCTCTTTTATACTTACAGTATTGACAGCTTTCCGTCAGATTTACTCGTACATTATGTCAACCTCCCTGCCATTGTTATACTTACAGTATGTACAGCTTTCAGTTTGACTGACCCGTACATTATGTCAACATCCCGGCCTCTGTTATACCTACAGTATGTACAGCTTTCAGTCTGACTAACTCGTAAATTATGTGAACCTCCCGGCAACTTTTACACTTACAGTATGTACAGCTTTCAGTCCTACTGACAGGAACAATAGGTCAACATCCCGGCCTATGTTATACTTACAGTCAGTTCAGCTTTCAGTACGACTGACCCGTACATTATGTCAACCTCCCGGCCACTGTTATACTTACAGTATGTACAGCTTTCAGTCCGACTCACATGCACCTTATATCAACTTCAAGGCTTCTGTTATACTTACAGTAGGTACAGCTTTCAATACGACTGACAGTTACATTTTGCTGACATTCTGGCCTCTGTTATACTTATAGAATGCACAGCTTTCAGTCCGACTGATCGGTACATTCATTTAACCACCAAGGCCTCATTTATACTTACAGTATTTACAGCTTTCAGTCCGACATGCTCGTACATTATGTCAACCTCCTGGCCACTGTTATACTTACAGTATGTACAGCTTTCAGTTTGACTGTCCAGTACATTATGTGAACATCCCGGTCGCTGTTATACCTACAGTATGTACACCTTTCAGTCTGATTTTCCCGTTCATTATGTCTACCCTGGCCTCTATAATACTTACAATATGTACCGCTTTCAGACCGCCTGAAACGTACATTATGCAAAAAATCCTGACCACTGTTATACTTACAGTATGAACAGCTTTCAGTCCGACTTACTCGTACATTATGTCAACCTCCCGGCATCTAACACACTTACAGTATGTACATCTTTCAGTTCTAGTGACCCGTACATTTTCCAAACTTCGCGGTCTCTGTTATACTTATAGTATGTGCAGCTCTCAGTCTGATTTTCCCGTACATTATGTCAAAACTGGCCTCTGTAATACTTACAGTATGTACTGCTTTCAATACGACTGACCGTTACATTTTGCCGACATTCTGGCCTCTGTTATACTTATAGAATGCACAGCTTTCAGTCCGACTGATCGGTACATTAATTTAACCACCAAGGCCTCATTTATACTTACAGTATTTACAGCTTTCAGTCCGACATGCTCGTACATTATGTCAACCTCCTGGCCACTGTTATACTTACAGTATGTACAGCTTTCAGTTTGACTGTCCAGTACATTATGTGAACATCCCGGTCTCTGTTATACCTACAGTATGTACACCTTTCAGTCTGATTTTCCCGTTCATTATGTCTACCCTGGCCTCTATCATACTTACGGTATGTACCGCTTTCAGACCACCTGAAACGTACATTATGCAACACATCCTGACCACTGTTATACTTACTGTATGTACAGCTTTCAGTCCGACTTACTCGTACATTATGTCAACCTCCCGGCATCTAACACACTTACAGTATGTACATCTTTCAGTTCTAGTGACCCGAACATTTTCCAAACTTCCCGGTCTCTGTTATACTTATAGTATGTACAGCTCTCAGTCTGATTTTCCCGTACATTATGTCAAAACTGGCCTCTGTAATACTTACAGTTTGTACTGCTTTCAATCCGACTGACCGTTACATTTTTTCAACATTCTGGCCTCTGTTATACTTACAGAATGCACAGCTTTCAGTCCGACTGATCGGTACATTAAGCCATCCTCCTGGCCTCTTTTATACTTACAGTATTGACAGCTTTCCGTCAGATTTACTCGTACATTATGTCAACCTCCCTGCCATTGTTATACTTACAGTATGTACAGCTTTCAGTTTGACTGACCCGTACATTATGTCAACATCCCGGCCTCTGTTATACCTACAGTATGTACAGCTTTCAGTCTGACTAACTCGTAAATTATGTGAACCTCCCGGCAACTTTTACACTTACAGTATGTACAGCTTTCAGTCCTACTGACAGGAACAATAGGTCAACATCCCGGCCTATGTTATACTTACAGTCAGTTCAGCTTTCAGTACGACTGACCCGTACATTATGTCAACCTCCCGGCCACTGTTATACTTACAGTATGTACAGCTTTCAGTCCGACTCACATGCACCTTATATCAACTTCAAGGCTTCTGTTATACTTACAGTAGGTACAGCTCTCAGTCTGATTTCCCCGTTTATTATGTCAACCCTGGCCTCTGTAATACTTACAGTATGTACTGCTTTCAATACCACTGACCGTTACATTTTGCCGACATTCTGGCCTCTGTTATACTTATAGAATGCACAGCTTTCAGTCCGACTGATCGGTACATTAATTTAACCACCAAGGCCTCATTTATACTTACAGTATTTACAGCTTTCAGTCCGACATGCTCGTACATTATGTCAACCTCCTGGCCACTGTTATACTTACAGTATGTACAGCTTTCAGTTTGACTGTCCAGTACATTATGTGAACATCCCGGTCTCTGTTATACCTACAGTATGTACACCTTTCAGTCTGATTTTCCCGTTCATTATGTCTACCCTGGCCTCTATAATACTTACGGTATGTACCGCTTTCAGACCACCTGAAACGTACATTATGCAACACATCCTGACCACTGTTATACTTACTGTATGTACAGCTTTCAGTCCGACTTACTCGTACATTATGTCAACCTCCCGGCATCTAACACACTTACAGTATGTACATCTTTCAGTTCTAGTGACCCGAACATTTTCCAAACTTCCCGGTCTCTGTTATACTTATAGTATGTACAGCTCTCAGTCTGATTTTCCCGTACATTATGTCAAAACTGGCCTCTGTAATACTTACAGTTTGTACTGCTTTCAATCCGACTGACCGTTACATTTTTTCAACATTCTGGCCTCTGTTATACTTACAGAATGCACAGCTTTCAGTCCGACTGATCGGTACATTAAGCCATCCTCCTGGCCTCTCTTATACTTACAGTATTGACAGCTTTCAGTCAGATTTACTCGTGCATTATGTCAACCTCCCGGCCATTGTTATACTTACAGTATGTACAGCTTTCAGTGTGACTCACCCGTACATTATGTCAATATCCCGGCCTCTGTTATACCTACAGTATGTACAGCTTTCAGTCCGACTAACTCGTAAATTATGTCAACCTCCCAGCAACTTTAACACTTACAGTATGTACAGCTTTCAGTCCTACTGACAGGAACAATATGTCAACATCCCGGCCTATGTTATACTTACAGTCAGTTCAGCTTTCAGTACGACTGACCCGTACATTATGTCAACCTCCCGGCCACTGTTATACTTACAGTATATACAGCTTTCAGTCCGACTCACATGCACCTTATATCAACTTCAAGGCTTCTGTTATATTTACAGTAGGTACAGCTCTCAGTCTGATTTCCCCGTTTATTATGTCAACCCTGGTCACTGTAATACTTACAGTTTGTACTGCTTTCAATCCGACTGACCGTTACATTTTGTCAACATTCTGGCCTCTGTTATACTTACAGAATGCACAGCTTTCAGTCCGACTGATCGGTACATTAATTTAACCACCAAGGCCTCATTTATACTTACAGTATTAACAGCTTTCAGTCCGACATGCTCGTATATTATGTCAACCTCCTGGCCACTGTTATACTTACAGTATGTACAGCTTTCAGTTTGACTGACCCGTACATTATGTCAACATCCGGGCCTCTGTTATACCTACAGTATGTACAGCTTTCAGTCTGATTTTCCCGTGCATTATGTCAACTCTGGCCTCTATAATACTTACAGTATGTACCGCTTTCAGACCGCCTGAAATGTACATTATACAAAACATCCTGGCCACTGTTATACTTACAGTATGTACAGCTTTCAGTCCGACTTACTCGTACATTATGTCAACCTCCCGGCATCTAACACACTTACAGTATGTACAGCTTTTAGTTCTAGTGACCCGTACATTTTCCAAACTTCCCGGTCTCTGTTATAGTTATTGTATGTACAGCTCTCAGTCTGATTTTCCCGTACATTATGTCAAAACTGGCCTCTGTAATACTTACAGTTTGTACTGCTTTCAATCCGACTGACCGTTACATTTTGTCAACATTCTGGCCTCTGTTATACTTACAGAATGCACAGCTTTCAGTCCGACTGATCGGTACATTAAGTCATCCTCCTGGCCTCTCTTATACTTACAGTATTGACAGCTTTCAGTCAGACTTATTCGTACATTATGTCAACCTCCCGGCCATTGTTATACTTACAGTATGTACAGCTTTCAGTTTGACTCACCCGTACATTATGTCAATATCCCGGCCTCTGTTATACCTACAGTATGTACAGCTTTCAGTCCGACTAACTCGTAAATTATGTCAACCTCCCAGCAACTTTAACACTTACAGTATGTACAGCTTTCAGTCCTACTGACAGGAACAATATGTCAACATCCCGGCCTATGTTATACTTACAGTCAGTTCAGCTTTCAGTACGACTGACCCGTACATTATGTCAACCTCCCGGCCACTGTTATACTTACAGTATGTACAGCTTTCAGTCCGACTCACATGCACCTTATATCAACTTCAAGGCTTCTGTTATATTTACAGTAGGTACAGCTCTCAGTCTGATTTCCCCGTTTATTATATCAACCCTGGCCACTGTAATACTTACAGTATATACTGCTTTCAATACGACTGACCGTTACATTTTGTCGACATTCTGGCCTCTGTTATACTTACAGAATGCACAGCTTTCAGTCCGACTGATCGGTACATCAATTTAACCACCAAGGCCTCATTTATACTTACAGTATTTACAGCTTTCAGTCCGACATGCTCGTATAATATGTCAACCTCCTGGCCACTGTTATACTTACAGTATGTACAGCTTTCAGTTTGACTGACCCGTACATTATGTCAACATCCCGGCCTCTGTTATACCTAAAGTATGTACAGCTTTCAGTCTGATTTTCCCGTGCATTATGTCAACCCTGGCCTCTATAATACTTACAGTATGTACCGCTTTCAGACCGCCTGAAACGTACATTATGCAAAACATCCTGGCCACTGTTATACTTACAGTATGTACAGCTTTCAGTCCGACTCACTCGTACATTATGTCAACCTCCCGTCGTCTAACACACTTACAGTATGTACAGCTTTTAGTTCTAGTGACCCGTACATTTTCCAAACTTCCCGGTCTCTGTTATACTTATAGTATGTACAGCTCTCAGTCTGATTTTCCCGTACATTATGTCAAAACTGGCCTCTGTAATACTTACAGTTTGTACTGCTTTCAATCTGACTGACCGTTACATTTTGTCAACATTCTGGCCTCTGTTATACTTACAGAATGCACAGCTTTCAGTCCGACTGATCGGTACATTAAGTCATCCTCCTGGCCTCTCTTATACTTACATTATTGACAGCTTTCAGTCAGATTTACTCGTACATTATGTCAACCTCCCGGCCATTGTTATACTTACAGTATGTACAGCTTTCAGTTTGACTGTCCCGTACATTATGTCAACATCCCGGCCTCTGTTATACCTACAGTATGTACAGCTTTCAGTCTGACTAACTCGTAAATTATGTCAACCTCCCGGCAACTTTTACACTTACAGTATGTACAGCTTTCAGTCCTACTGACAGGAACAATAGGTCAACATCCCGGCCTATGTTATACTTACAGTCAGTTCAGCTTTCAGTACGACTGACCCGTACATTATGTCAACATCCCGGCCTCTGTTATACCTACAGTATGTACAGCTTTCAGTCTGAATAACTCGTAAATTATGTCAACCTCCCGGCAACTTTTACACTTACAGTATGTACAGCTTTCAGTCCTACTGACAGGAACAATAGGTCAACATCCCCGCCTATGTTATACTTACAGTCAGTTCAGCTTTCAGTACGACTGACCCGTACATTATGTCAACCTCCCGGCCACTGTTATACTTACAGTATATACAGCTTTCAGTCCGACTCCCATGCACCTTATATCAACTTCAAGGCTTCTGTTATATTTACAGTAGGTACAGCTCTCAGTCTGATTTCCCCGTTTATTATGTCAACCCTGGTCACTGTAATACTTACAGTATGTACTGCTTTCAATACGACTGACCGTTACATTTTGTCGACATTCTGGCCTCTGTTATACTTACAGAATGCACAGCTTTCAGTCCGACTGATCGGTACATTAATTTAACCACCAAGGCCTCATTTATACTTACAGTATTAACAGCTTTCAGTCCGACATGCTCGTATATTATGTCAACCTCCTGGCCACTGTTATACTTACAGTATGTACAGCTTTCAGTTTGACTGACCCGTACATTATGTCAACATCCGGGACTCTGTTATACCTACAGTATGTACAGCTTTCAGTCTGATTTTCCCGTGCATTATGTCAACTCTGGCCTCTATAATACTTACAGTATGTACCGCTTTCAGACCGCCTGAAATGTACATTATGCAAAACATCCTGGCCACTGTTATACTTACAGTATGTACAGCTTTCAGTCCGACTTACTCGTACGTTATGTCAACCTCCCGGCATCTAACACACTTACAGTATGTACAGCTTTTAGTTCTAGTGACCCGTACATTTTCCAAACTTCCCGGTCTCTGTTATACTTATTGTATGTACAGCTCTCAGTCTGATTTTCCCGTACATTATGTCAAAACTGGCCTCTGTAATACTTACAGTTTGTACTGCTTTCAATCCGACTGACCGTTACATTTTGTCAACATTCTGGCCTCTGTTATACTTACAGAATGCACAGCTTTCAGTCCGACTGATCGGTACATTAAGTCATCCTCCTGGCCTCTCTTATACTTACAGTATTGACAGCTTTCAGTCAGATTTACTCGTACATTATATCAACCTCCCGGCCATTGTTATACTTACAGTATGTACAGCTTTCAGTTTGACTGACCAGTACATTATGTCAACATCCCGGCCTCTGTTATACCTACAGTATGTACAGCTTTCAGTCCGACTAACTCGTAAATTATGTCAACCTCCCAGCAACTTTAACACTTACAGTATGTACAGCTTTCAGTCCTACTGACAGGAACAATATGTCAACATCCCGGCCTATGTTATACTTACAGTCAGTTCAGCTTTCAGTACGACTGACCCGTACATTATGTCAACCTCCCGGCCACTGTTATACTTACAGTATATACAGCTTTCAGTCCGACTCACATGCACCTTATATCAACTTCAAGGCTTCTGTTATATTTACAGTAAGTACAGCTCTCAGTCTGATTTCCCCGTTTATTATGTCAACCCTGGTCACTGTAATACTTACAGTATGTACTGCTTTCAATACGACTGACCGTTACATTTTGTCGACATTCTGGCCTCTGTTATACTTACAGAATGCACAGCTTTCAGTCCGACTGATCGGTACATTAATTTAACCACCAAGGCCTCATTTATACTTACAGTATTAACAGCTTTCAGTCCGACATGCTCGTATATTATGTCAACTTCCTGGCCACTGTTATACTTACAGTATGTACAGCTTTCAGTTTGACTGACCCGTACATTATGTCAACATCCGGGCCTCTGTTATACCTACAGTATGTACAGCTTTCAGTCTGATTTTCCCGTGCATTATGTCAACTCTGGCCTCTATAATACTTACAGTATGTACCGCTTTCAGACCGCCTGAAATGTACATTATGCAAAACATCCTGGCCACTGTTATACTTACAGTATGTACAGCTTTCAGTCCGACTTACTCGTACATTATGTCAACCTCCCGGCATCTAACACACTTACAGTATGTACAGCTTTTAGTTCTAGTGACCCGTACATTTTCCAAACTTCCCGGTCTCTGTTATACTTATTGTATGTACAGCTCTCAGTCTGATTTTCCCGTACATTATGTCAAAACTGGCCTCTGTAATACTTACAGTTTGTACTGCTTTCAATCCGACTGACCGTTACATTTTGTCAACATTCTGGCCTCTGTTATACTTACAGAATGCACAGCTTTCAGTCCGACTGATCGGTACATTAAGTCATCCTCCTGGCCTCTCTTATACTTACAGTATTGACAGCTTTCAGTCAGACTTATTCGTACATTATGTCAACCTCCCGGCCATTGTTATACTTACAGTATGTACAGCTTTCAGTTTGACTCACCCGTACATTATGTCAATATCCCGGCCTCTGTTATACCTACAGTATGTACAGCTTTCAGTCCGACTAACTCGTAAATTATGTCAACCTCCCAGCAACTTTAACACTTACAGTATGTACAGCTTTCAGTCCTACTGACAGGAACAATATGTCAACATCCCGGCCTATGTTATACTTACAGTCAGTTCAGCTTTAGTACGACTGACCCGTACATTATGTCAACCTCCCGGCCACTGTTATACTTACAGTATGTACAGCTTTCAGTCCGACTCACATGCACCTTATATCAACTTCAAGGCTTCTGTTATATTTACAGTAGGTACAGCTCTCAGTCTGATTTCCCCGTTTATTATATCAACCCTGGCCACTGTAATACTTACAGTATATACTGCTTTCAATACGACTGACCGTTACATTTTGTCGACATTCTGGCCTCTGTTATACTTACAGAATGCACAGCTTTCAGTCCGACTGATCGGTACATCAATTTAACCACCAAGGCCTCATTTATACTTACAGTATTTACAGCTTTCAGTCCGACATGCTCGTATATTATGTCAACCTCCTGGCCACTGTTATACTTACAGTATGTACAGCTTTCAGTTTGACTGACCCGTACATTATGTCAACATCCCGGCCTCTGTTATACCTAAAGTATGTACAGCTTTCAGTCTGATTTTCCCGTGCATTATGTCAACCCTGGTCTCTATAATACTTACAGTATGTACCGCTTTCAGACCGCCTGAAACGTACATTATGCAAAACATCCTGGCCACTGTTATACTTACAGTATGTACAGCTTTCAGTCCGACTCACTCGTACATTATGTCAACCTCCCGTCGTCTAACACACTTACAGTATGTACAGCTTTTAGTTCTAGTGACCCGTACATTTTCCAAACTTCCCGGTCTCTGTTATACTTATAGTATGTACAGCTCTCAGTCTGATTTTCCCGTACATTATGTCAAAACTGGCCTCTGTAATACTTACAGTTTGTACTGCTTTCAATCCGACTGACCGTTACATTTTGTCAACATTCTGGCCTCTGTTATACTTACAGAATGCACAGCTTTCAGTCCGACTGATCGGTACATTAAGTCATCCTCCTGGCCTCTCTTATACTTACAGTATTGACAGCTTTCAGTCAGATTTACTCGTACATTATGTCAACCTCCCGGCCATTGTTATACTTACAGTATGTACAGCTTTCAGTTTGACTGACCCGTACATTATGTCAACATCCCGGCCTCTGTCATACCTACAGTATGTACAGCTTTCAGTCTGACTAACTCGTAAATTATGTCAACCTCCCGGCAACTTTTACACTTACAGTATGTACAGCTTTCAGTCCTACTGACAGGAACAATAGGTCAACATCCCGGCCTATGTTATACTTACAGTCAGTTCAGCTTTCAGTACGACTGACCCGTACATTATGTCAACATCCCGGCCTCTGTTATACCTACAGTATGTACAGCTTTCAGTCTGAATAACTCGTAAATTATGTCAACCTCCCGGCAACTTTTACACTTACAGTATGTACAGCTTTCAGTCCTACTGACAGGAACAATAGGTCAACATCCCCGCCTATGTTATACTTACAGTCAGTTCAGCTTTCAGTACGACTGACCCGTACATTATGTCAACCTCCCGGCCACTGTTATACTTACAGTATATACAGCTTTCAGTCCGACTCCCATGCACCTTATATCAACTTCAAGACTTCTGTTATATTTACAGTAGGTACAGCTCTCAGTCTGATTTTCCCGTACATTATGTCAAAACTGGCCTCTGTAATACTTACAGTTTGTACTGCTTTCAATCCGACTGACCGTTACATTTTGTCAACATTCTGGCCTCTGTTATACTTACAGAATGCACAGCTTTCAGTCCGACTGATCGGTACATTAAGTCATCCTCCTGGCCTCTCTTATACTTACAGTATTGACAGCTTTCAGTCAGACTTATTCGTACATTATGTCAACCTCCCGGCCATTGTTATACTTACAGTATGTACAGCTTTCAGTTTGACTCACCCGTACATTATGTCAATATCCCGGCCTCTGTTATACCTACAGTATGTACAGCTTTCAGTCCGACTAACTCATAAATTATGTCAACCTCCCAGCAACTTTAACACTTACAGTATGTACAGCTTTCAGTCCTACTGACAGGAACAATATGTCAACATCCCGGCCTATGTTATACTTACAGTCAGTTCAGCTTTAGTACGACTGACCCGTACATTATGTCAACCTCCCGGCCACTGTTATACTTACAGTATATACAGCTTTCAGTCCGACTCACATGCACCTTATATCAACTTCAAGGCTTCTGTTATATTTACAGTAAGTACAGCTCTCAGTCTGATTTCCCCGTTTATTATGTCAACCCTGGTCACTGTAATACTTACAGTATGTACTGCTTTCAATACGACTGACCGTTACATTTTGTCGACATTCTGGCCTCTGTTATACTTACAGAATGCACAGCTTTCAGTCCGACTGATCGGTACATTAATTTAACCACCAAGGCCTCATTTATACTTACAGTATTAACAGCTTTCAGTCCGACATGCTCGTATATTATGTCAACTTCCTGGCCACTGTTATACTTACAGTATGTACAGCTTTCAGTTTGACTGACCCGTACATTATGTCAACATCCGGGCCTCTGTTATACCTACAGTATGTACAGCTTTCAGTCTGATTTTCCCGTGCATTATGTCAACTCTGGCCTCTATAATACTTACAGTATGTACCGCTTTCAGACCGCCTGAAATGTACATTATGCAAAACATCCTGGCCACTGTTATACTTACAGTATGTACAGCTTTCAGTCCGACTTACTCGTACATTATGTCAACCTCCCGGCATCTAACACACTTACAGTATGTACAGCTTTTAGTTCTAGTGACCCGTACATTTTCCAAACTTCCCGGTCTCTGTTATACTTATTGTATGTACAGCTCTCAGTCTGATTTTCCCGTACATTATGTCAAAACTGGCCTCTGTAATACTTACAGTTTGTACTGCTTTCAATCCGACTGACCGTTACATTTTGTCAACATTCTGGCCTCTGTTATACTTACAGAATGCACAGCTTTCAGTCCGACTGATCGGTACATTAAGTCATCCTCCTGGCCTCTCTTATACTTACAGTATTGACAGCTTTCAGTCAGACTTATTCGTACATTATGTCAACCTCCCGGCCATTGTTATACTTACAGTATGTACAGCTTTCAGTTTGACTCACCCGTACATTATGTCAATATCCCGGCCTCTGTTATACCTACAGTATGTACAGCTTTCAGTCCGACTAACTCGTAAATTATGTCAACCTCCCAGCAACTTTAACACTTACAGTATGTACAGCTTTCAGTCCTACTGACAGGAACAATATGTCAACATCCCGGCCTATGTTATACTTACAGTCAGTTCAGCTTTAGTACGACTGACCCGTACATTATGTCAACCTCCCGGCCACTGTTATACTTACAGTATGTACAGCTTTCAGTCCGACTCACATGCACCTTATATCAACTTCAAGGCTTCTGTTATATTTACAGTAGGTACAGCTCTCAGTCTGATTTCCCCGTTTATTATATCAACCCTGGCCACTGTAATACTTACAGTATATACTGCTTTCAATACGACTGACCGTTACATTTTGTCGACATTCTGGCCTCTGTTATACTTACAGAATGCACAGCTTTCAGTCCGACTGATCGGTACATCAATTTAACCACCAAGGCCTCATTTATACTTACAGTATTTACAGCTTTCAGTCCGACATGCTCGTATATTATGTCAACCTCCTGGCCACTGTTATACTTACAGTATGTACAGCTTTCAGTTTGACTGACCCGTACATTATGTCAACATCCCGGCCTCTGTTATACCTAAAGTATGTACAGCTTTCAGTCTGATTTTCCCGTGCATTATGTCAACCCTGGTCTCTATAATACTTACAGTATGTACCGCTTTCAGACCGCCTGAAACGTACATTATGCAAAACATCCTGGCCACTGTTATACTTACAGTATGTACAGCTTTCAGTCCGACTCACTCTTACATTATGTCAACCTCCCGTCGTCTAACACACTTACAGTATGTACAGCTTTTAGTTCTAGTGACCCGTACATTTTCCAAACTTCCCGGTCTCTGTTATACTTATAGTATGTACAGCTCTCAGTCTGATTTTCCCGTACATTATGTCAAAACTGGCCTCTGTAATACTTACAGTTTGTACTGCTTTCAATCCGACTGACCGTTACATTTTGTCAACATTCTGGCCTCTGTTATACTTACAGAATGCACAGCTTTCAGTCCGACTGATCGGTACATTAAGTCATCCTCCTGGCCTCTCTTATACTTACAGTATTGACAGCTTTCAGTCAGATTTACTCGTACATTATGTCAACCTCCCGGCCATTGTTATACTTACAGTATGTACAGCTTTCAGTTTGACTGACCCGTACATTATGTCAACATCCCGGCCTCTGTCATACCTACAGTATGTACAGCTTTCAGTCTGACTAACTCGTAAATTATGTCAACCTCCCGGCAACTTTTACACTTACAGTATGTACAGCTTTCAGTCCTACTGACAGGAACAATAGGTCAACATCCCGGCCTATGTTATACTTACAGTCAGTTCAGCTTTCAGTACGACTGACCCGTACATTATGTCAACATCCCGGCCTCTGTTATACCTACAGTATGTACAGCTTTCAGTCTGAATAACTCGTAAATTATGTCAACCTCCCGGCAACTTTTACACTTACAGTATGTACAGCTTTCAGTCCTACTGACAGGAACAATAGGTCAACATCCCCGCCTATGTTATACTTACAGTCAGTTCAGCTTTCAGTACGACTGACCCGTACATTATGTCAACCTCCCGGCCACTGTTATACTTACAGTATATACAGCTTTCAGTCCGACTCCCATGCACCTTATATCAACTTCAAGACTTCTGTTATATTTACAGTAGGTACAGCTCTCAGTCTGATTTTCCCGTACATTATGTCAAAACTGGCCTCTGTAATACTTACAGTTTGTACTGCTTTCAATCCGACTGACCGTTCCATTTTGTCAACATTCTGGCCTCTGTTATACTTACAGAATGCACAGCTTTCAGTCCGACTGATCGGTACATTAAGTCATCCTCCTGGCCTCTCTTATACTTACAGTATTGACAGCTTTCAGTCAGACTTATTCGTACATTATGTCAACCTCCCGGCCATTGTTATACTTACAGTATGTACAGCTTTCAGTTTGACTCACCCGTACATTATGTCAATATCCCGGCCTCTGTTATACCTACAGTATGTACAGCTTTCAGTCCGATTAACTCATAAATTATGTCAACCTCCCAGCAACTTTAACACTTACAGTATGTACAGCTTTCAGTCCTACTGACAGGAACAATATGTCAACATCCCGGCCTATGTTATACTTACAGTCAGTTCAGCTTTAGTACGACTGACCCGTACATTATGTCAACCTCCCGGCCACTGTTATACTTACAGTATGTACAGCTTTCAGTCCGACTCACATGCACCTTATATCAACTTCAAGGCTTCTGTTATATTTACAGTAGGTACAGCTCTCAGTCTGATTTCCCCGTTTATTATATCAACCCTGGCCACTGTAATACTTACAGTATATACTGCTTTCAATACGACTGACCGTTACATTTTGTCGACATTCTGGCCTCTGTTATACTTACAGAATGCACAGCTTTCAGTCCGACTGATCGGTACATCAATTTAACCACCAAGGCCTCATTTATACTTACAGTATTTACAGCTTTCAGTCCGACATGCTCGTATATTATGTCAACCTCCTGGCCACTGTTATACTTACAGTATGTACAGCTTTCAGTTTGACTGACCCGTACATTATGTCAACATCCCGGCCTCTGTTATACCTAAAGTATGTACAGCTTTCAGTCTGATTTTCCCGTGCATTATGTCAACCCTGGTCTCTATAATACTTACAGTATGTACCGCTTTCAGACCGCCTGAAACGTACATTATGCAAAACATCCTGGCCACTGTTATACTTACAGTATGTACAGCTTTCAGTCCGACTCACTCGTACATTATGTCAACCTCCCGTCGTCTAACACACTTACAGTATGTACAGCTTTTAGTTCTAGTGACCCGTACATTTTCCAAACTTCCCGGTCTCTGTTATACTTATAGTATGTACAGCTCTCAGTCTGATTTTCCCGTACATTATGTCAAAACTGGCCTCTGTAATACTTACAGTTTGTACTGCTTTCAATCCGACTGACCGTTCCATTTTGTCAACATTCTGGCCTCTGTTATACTTACAGAATGAACAGCTTTCAGTCCGACTGATCGGTACATTAAGTCATCCTCCTGGCCTCTCTTATACTTACAGTATTGACAGCTTTCAGTCAGATTTACTCGTACATTATGTCAACCTCCCGGCCATTGTTATACTTACAGTATGTACAGCTTTCAGTTTGACTGACCCGTACATTATGTCAACATCCCGGCCTCTGTCATACCTACAGTATGTACAGCTTTCAGTCTGACTAACTCGTAAATTATGTCAACCTCCCGGCAACTTTTACACTTACAGTATGTACAGCTTTCAGTCCTACTGACAGGAACAATAGGTCAACATCCCGGCCTATGTTATACTTACAGTCAGTTCAGCTTTCAGTACGACTGACCCGTACATTATGTCAACATCCCGGCCTCTGTTATACCTACAGTATGTACAGCTTTCAGTCTGAATAACTCGTAAATTATGTCAACCTCCCGGCAACTTTTACACTTACAGTATGTACAGCTTTCAGTCCTACTGACAGGAACAATAGGTCAACATCCCCGCCTATGTTATACTTACAGTCAGTTCAGCTTTCAGTACGACTGACCCGTACATTATGTCAACCTCCCGGCCACTGTTATACTTACAGTATATACAGCTTTCAGTCCGACTCCCATGCACCTTATATCAACTTCAAGACTTCTGTTATATTTACAGTAGGTACAGCTCTCAGTCTGATTTTCCCGTACATTATGTCAAAACTGGCCTCTGTAATACTTACAGTTTGTACTGCTTTCAATCCGACTGACCGTTCCATTTTGTCAACATTCTGGCCTCTGTTATACTTACAGAATGCACAGCTTTCAGTCCGACTGATCGGTACATTAAGTCATCCTCCTGGCCTCTCTTATACTTACAGTATTGACAGCTTTCAGTCAGACTTATTCGTACATTATGTCAACCTCCCGGCCATTGTTATACTTACAGTATGTACAGCTTTCAGTTTGACTCACCCGTACATTATGTCAATATCCCGGCCTCTGTTATACCTACAGTATGTACAGCTTTCAGTCCGATTAACTCATAAATTATGTCAACCTCCCAGCAACTTTAACACTTACAGTATGTACAGCTTTCAGTCCTACTGACAGGAACAATATGTCAACATCCCGGCCTATGTTATACTTACAGTCAGTTCAGCTTTAGTACGACTGACCCGTACATTATGTCAACCTCCCGGCCACTGTTATACTTACAGTATGTACAGCTTTCAGTCCGACTCACATGCACCTTATATCAACTTCAAGGCTTCTGTTATATTTACAGTAGGTACAGCTCTCAGTCTGATTTCCCCGTTTATTATATCAACCCTGGCCACTGTAATACTTACAGTATATACTGCTTTCAATACGACTGACCGTTACATTTTGTCGACATTCTGGCCTCTGTTATACTTACAGAATGCACAGCTTTCAGTCCGACTGATCGGTACATCAATTTAACCACCAAGGCCTCATTTATACTTACAGTATTTACAGCTTTCAGTCCGACATGCTCGTATATTATGTCAACCTCCTGGCCACTGTTATACTTACAGTATGTACAGCTTTCAGTTTGACTGACCCGTACATTATGTCAACATCCCGGCCTCTGTTATACCTAAAGTATGTACAGCTTTCAGTCTGATTTTCCCGTGCATTATGTCAACCCTGGTCTCTATAATACTTACAGTATGTACCGCTTTCAGACCGCCTGAAACGTACATTATGCAAAACATCCTGGCCACTGTTATACTTACAGTATGTACAGCTTTCAGTCCGACTCACTCGTACATTATGTCAACCTCCCGTCGTCTAACACACTTACAGTATGTACAGCTTTTAGTTCTAGTGACCCGTACATTTTCCAAACTTCCCGGTCTCTGTTATACTTATAGTATGTACAGCTCTCAGTCTGATTTTCCCGTACATTATGTCAAAACTGGCCTCTGTAATACTTACAGTTTGTACTGCTTTCAATCCGACTGACCGTTCCATTTTGTCAACATTCTGGCCTCTGTTATACTTACAGAATGCACAGCTTTCAGTCCGACTGATCGGTACATTAAGTCATCCTCCTGGCCTCTCTTATACTTACAGTATTGACAGCTTTCAGTCAGATTTACTCGTACATTATGTCAACCTCCCGGCCATTGTTATACTTACAGTATGTACAGCTTTCAGTTTGACTGACCCGTACATTATGTCAACATCCCGGCCTCTGTCATACCTACAGTATGTACAGCTTTCAGTCTGACTAACTCGTAAATTATGTCAACCTCCCGGCAACTTTTACACTTACAGTATGTACAGCTTTCAGTCCTACTGACAGGAACAATAGGTCAACATCCCGGCCTATGTTATACTTACAGTCAGTTCAGCTTTCAGTACGACTGACCCGTACATTATGTCAACATCCCGGCCTCTGTTATACCTACAGTATGTACAGCTTTCAGTCTGAATAACTCGTAAATTATGTCAACCTCCCGGCAACTTTTACACTTACAGTATGTACAGCTTTCAGTCCTACTGACAGGAACAATAGGTCAACATCCCCGCCTATGTTATACTTACAGTCAGTTCAGCTTTCAGTACGACTGACCCGTACATTATGTCAACCTCCCGGCCACTGTTATACTTACAGTATATACAGCTTTCAGTCCGACTCCCATGCACCTTATATCAACTTCAAGGCTTCTGTTATATTTACAGTAGGTACAGCTCTCAGTCTGATTTCCCCGTTTATTATGTCAACCCTGGTCACTGTAATACTTACAGTATGTACTGCTTTCAATACGACTGACCGTTACATTTTGTCGACATTCTGGCCTCTGTTATACTTACAGAATGCACAGCTTTCAGTCCGACTGATCGGTACATTAATTTAACCACCAAGGCCTCATCTATACTTACAGTATTAACAGCTTTCAGTCCGACATGCTCGTATATTATGTCAACCTCCTGGCCACTGTTATACTTACAGTATGTACAGCTTTCAGTTTGACTGACCCGTACATTATGTCAACATCCGGGCCTCTGTTATACCTACAGTATGTACAGCTTTCAGTCTGATTTTCCCGTGCATTATGTCAACTCTGGCCTCTATAATACTTACAGTATGTACCGCTTTCAGACCGCCTGAAATGTACATTATGCAAAACATCCTGGCCACTGTTATACTTACAGTATGTACAGCTTTCAGTCCGACTTACTCGTACATTATGTCAACCTCCCGGCATCTAACACACTTACAGTATGTACAGCTTTTAGTTCTAGTGACCCGTACATTTTCCAAACTTCCCGGTCTCTGTTATACTTATTGTATGTACAGCTCTCAGTCTGATTTTCCCGTACATTATGTCAAAACTGGCCTCTGTAATACTTACAGTTTGTACTGCTTTCAATCCGACTGACCGTTACATTTTGTCAACATTCTGGCCTCTGTTATACTTACAGAATGCACAGCTTTCAGTCCGACTGATCGGTACATTAAGTCATCCTCCTGGCCTCTCTTATACTTACAGTATTGACAGCTTTCAGTCAGATTTACTCGTACATTATATCAACCTCCCGGCCATTGTTATACTTACAGTATGTACAGCTTTCAGTTTGACTGACCAGTACATTATGTCAACATCCCGGCCTCTGTTATACCTACAGTATGTACAGCTTTCAGTCCGACTAACTCGTAAATTATATCAACCTCCCAGCAACTTTAACACTTACAGTATGTACAGCTTTCAGTCCTACTGACAGGAACAATATGTCAACATCCCGGCCTATGTTATACTTACAGTCAGTTCAGCTTTCAGTACGACTGACCCGTACATTATGTCAACCTCCCGGCCACTGTTATACTTACAGTATATACAGCTTTCAGTCCGACTCACATGCACCTTATATCAACTTCAAGGCTTCTGTTATATTTACAGTAGGTACAGCTCTCAGTCTGATTTCCCCGTTTATTATGTCAACCCTGGTCACTGTAATACTTACAGTATGTACTGCTTTCAATACGACTGACCGTTACATTTTGTCGACATTCTGGCCTCTGTTATACTTACAGAATGCACAGCTTTCAGTCCGACTGATCGGTACATTAATTTAACCACCAAGGCCTCATTTATACTTACAGTATTAACAGCTTTCAGTCCGACATGCTCGTATATTATGTCAACTTCCTGGCCACTGTTATACTTACAGTATGTACAGCTTTCAGTTTGACTGACCCGTACATTATGTCAACATCCGGGCCTCTGTTATACCTACAGTATGTACAGCTTTCAGTCTGATTTTCCCGTGCATTATGTCAACTCTGGCATCTATAATACTTACAGTATGTACCGCTTTCAGACCGCCTGAAATGTACATTATGCAAAACATCCTGGCCACTGTTATACTTACAGTATGTACAGCTTTCAGTCCGACTTACTCGTACATTATGTCAACCTAGCGGCATCTAACACACTTACAGTATGTACAGCTTTTAGTTCTAGTGACCCGTACATTTTCCAAACTTCCCGGTCTCTGTTATACTTATTGTATGTACAGCTCTCAGTCTGATTTTCCCGTACATTATGTCAAAACTGGCCTCTGTAATACTTATAGTTTGTACTGCTTTCAATCCGACTGACCGTTACATTTTGTCAACATTCTGGCCTCTGTTATACCTAAAGTATGTACAGCTTTCAGTCTGATTTTCCCGTGCATTATGTCAACCCTGGTCTCTATAATACTTACAGTATGTACCGCTTTCAGACCGCCTGAAACGTACATTATGCAAAACATCCTGGCCACTGTTATACTTACAGTATGTACAGTTTTCAGTCCGACTCACTCGTACATTATGTCAACCTCCCGTCGTCTAACACACTTACAGTATGTACAGCTTTTAGTTCTAGTGACCCGTACATTTTCCAAACTTCCCGGTCTCTGTCATACTTATAGTATGTACAGCTCTCAGTCTGATTTTCCCGTACATTATGTCAAAACTGGCCTCTGTAATACTTACAGTTTGTACTGCTTTCAATCCGACTGACCGTTACATTTTGTCAACATTCTGGCCTCTGTTATACTTACAGAATGCACAGCTTTCAGTCCGACTGATCGGTACATTAAGTCATCCTCCTGGCCTCTCTTATACTTACAGTATTGACAGCTTTCAGTCAGATTTACTCGTACATTATGTCAACCTCCCGGCCATTGTTATACTTACAGTATGTACAGCTTTCAGTTTGACTGACCCGTACATTATGTCAACATCCCGGCCTCTGTTATACCTACAGTATGTACAGCTTTCAGTCTGTCTAACTCGTAAATTATGTCAACCTCCCGGCAACTTTTACACTTACAGTATGTACAGCTTTCGGTCCTACTGACAGGAACAATAGGTCAACATCCCGGCCTATGTTATACTTACAGTCAGTTCAGCTTTCAGTACGACTGACCCGTACATTATGTCAACATCCCGGCCTCTGTTATACCTACAGTATGTACAGCTTTCAGTCTGAATAACTCGTAAATTATGTCAACCTCCCGGCAACTTTTACACTTACAGTATGTACAGCTTTCAGTCCTACTGACAGGAACAATAGGTCAACATCCCCGCCTATGTTATACTTACAGTCAGTTCAGCTTTCAGTACGACTGACCCGTACATTATGTCAACCTCCCGGCCACTGTTATACTTACAGTATATACAGCTTTCAGTCCGACTCACATGCACCTTATATCAACTTCAAGGCTTCTGTTATATTTACAGTAGGTACAGCTCTCAGTCTGATTTCCCCGTTTATTATGTCAACCCTGGTCACTGTAATACTTACAGTATGTACTGCTTTCAATACGACTGACCGTTACATTTTGTCGACATTCTGGCCTCTGTTATACTTACAGAATGCACAGCTTTCAGTCCGACTGATCGGTACATTAATTTAACCACCAAGGCCTCATTTATACTTACAGTATTAACAGCTTTCAGTCCGACATGCTCGTATATTATGTCAACCTCCTGGCCACTGTTATACTTACAGTATGTACAGCTTTCAGTTTGACTGACCCGTACATTATGTCAACATCCGGGCCTCTGTTATACCTACAGTATGTACAGCTTTCAGTCTGATTTTCCCGTGCATTATGTCAACTCTGGCCTCTATAATACTTACAGTATGTACCGCTTTCAGACCGTCTGAAATGTACATTATGCAAAACATCCTGGCCACTGTTATACTTACAGTATGTACAGCTTTCAGTCCGACTCACATGCACCTTATATCAACTTCAAGGCTTCTGTTATACTTACAGTAGGTACAGCTCTCAGTCTGATTTCCCCGTTTATTATGTCAACCCTGGCCTCTGTAATACTTACAGTATGTACTGCTTTCAATACGACTGACCGTTACATTTTGCCGACATTCTGGCCTCTGTTATACTTATAGAATGCACAGCTTTCAGTCCGACTGATCGGTACATTAATTTAACCACCAAGGCCTCATTTATACTTACAGTATTTACAGCTTTCAGTCCGACATGCTCGTACATTATGTCAACCTCCTGGCCACTGTTATACTTACAGTATGTACAGCTTCAGTTTGACTGTCCAGTACATTATGTGAACATCCCGGTCTCTGTTATACCTACAGTATGTACACTTTTCAGTCTGATTTTCCCGTTCATTATGTCTACCCTGGCCTCTATAATACTTACAGTATGTACCGCTTTCAGACCACCTGAAACGTACATTATGCAAAACATCCTGACCACTGTTATACTTACTGTATGTACAGCTTTCAGTCCGACTTACTCGTACATTATGTCAACCTCCCGGCATCTAACACACTTACAGTATGTACATCTTTCAGTTCTAGTGACCCGAACATTTTCCAAACTTCCCGGTCTCTGTTATACTTATAGTATGTACAGCTCTCAGTCTGATTTTCCCGTACATTATGTCAAAACTGGCCTCTGTAATACCTACAGTTTGTACTGCTTTCAATCCGACTGACCGTTACATTTTTTCAACATTCTGGCCTCAGTTATACTTACAGAATGCACAGCTTTCAGTCCGACTGATCGGTACATTAAGCCATCCTCCTGGCCTCTCTTATACTTACAGTATTGACAGCTTTCAGTAAGATTTACTCGTACATTATGTCAACCTCCCGGCCATTGTTATACTTACAGTATGTACAGCTTTCAGTGTGACTCACCCGTACATTATGTCAATATCCCGGCCTCTGTTATACCTACAGTATGTACAGCTTTCAGTCCGACTAACTCGTAAATTATGTCAACCTCCCAGCAACTTTAACACTTACAGTATGTACAGATTTCAGTCCTACTGACAGGAACAATATGTCAACATCCCGGCCTATGTTATACTTACAGTCAGTTCAGCTTTCAGTACGACTGACCCGTACATTATGTCAACCTCCCGGCCACTGTTATACTTACAGTATGTACATCTTTCAGTCCGACTCACATGCACCTTATATCAACTTCAAGGCTTCTGTTATATTTACAGTAGGTACAGCTCTCAGTCTGATTTCCCCGTTTATTATATCAACCCTGGCCACTGTAATACTTACAGTATATACTGCTTTCAATACGACTGACCGTTACATTTTGTCGACATTCTGGCTCTGTTATACTTACAGAATGCACAGCTTTCAGTCCGACTGATCGGTACATTAATTTAACCACCAAGGCCTCATTTATACTTACAGTATTAACAGCTTTCAGTCCGACATGCTCGTATATTATGTCAACTTCCTGGCCACTGTTATACTTACAGTATGTACAGCTTTCAGTTTGACTGACCCGTACATTATGTCAACATCCGGGCCTCTGTTATACCTACAGTATGTACAGTTTTCAGTCTGATTTTCCCGTGCATTATGTCAACTCTGGCCTCTATAATACTTACAGTATGTACCGCTTTCAGACCGCCTGAAATGTACATTATGCAAAACATCCTGGCCACTGTTATACTTACAGTATGTACAGCTTTCAGTCCGACTCACTCCTACATTATGTCAACCTCCCGGCATCTAACACACTTACAGTATGTACAGCTTTTAGTTCTAGTGACCCGTACATTTTCCAAACTTCCCGGTCTCTGTTATACTTATTGTATGTACAGCTCTCAGTCTGATTTTCCCGTACATTATGTCAAAACTGGCCTCTGTAATACTTACAGTTTGTACTGCTTTCAATCCGACTGACCGTTACATTTTGTCAACATTCTGGCCTCTGTTATACTTACAGAATGCACAGCTTTCAGTCCGACTGATCGGTACATTAAGTCATCCTCCTGGCCTGTCTTATACTTACAGTATTGACAGCTTTCAGTCAGACTTATTCGTACATTATGTCAACCTCCCGGCCATTGTTATACTTACAGTATGTACAGCTTTCAGTTTGACTCACCCGTACATTATGTCAATATCCCGGCCTCTGTTATACCTACAGTATGTACAGCTTTCAGTCCGACTAACTCGTAAATTATGTCAACCTCCCAGCAACTTTAACACTTACAGTATGTACAGCTTTCAGTCCTACTGACAGGAACAATATGTCAACATCCCGGCCTATGTTATACTTACAGTCAGTTCAGCTTTCAGTACGACTGACCCGTACATTATGTCAACCTCCCGGCCACTGTTATACTTACAGTATGTACAGCTTTCAGTCCGACTCACATGCACCTTATATCAACTTCAAGGCTTCTGTTATATTTACAGTAGGTACAGCTCTCAGTCTGATTTCCCCGTTTATTATATCAACCCTGGCCACTGTAATACTTACAGTATATACTGCTTTCAATACGACTGACCGTTACATTTTGTCGACATTCTGGCCTCTGTTATACTTACAGAATGCACAGCTTTCAGTCCGACTGATCGGTACATCAATTTAACCACCAAGGCCTCATTTATACTTACAGTATTTACAGCTTTCAGTCCGACATGCTCGTATATTATGTCAACCTCCTGGCCACTGTTATACTTACAGTATGTACAGCTTTCAGTTTGACTGACCCGTACATTATGTCAACATCCCGGCCTCTGTTATACCTAAAGTATGTACAGCTTTCTGTCTGATTTTCCCGTGCATTATGTCAACCCTGGCCTCTATAATACTTACAGTATGTACCGCTTTCAGACCGCCTGAAACGTACATTATGCAAAACATCCTGGCCACTGTTATACTTACAGTATGTACAGCTTTCAGTCCGACTCACTCGTACATTATGTCAACCTCCCGTCGTCTAACACACTTACAGTATGTACAGCTTTTAGTTCTAGTGACCCGTACATTTTCCAAACTTCCCGGTCTCTGTTATACTTATAGTATGTACAGCTCTCAGTCTGATTTTCCCGTACATTATGTCAAAACTGGCCTCTGTAATACTTACAGTTTGTACTGCTTTCAATCCGACTGACCGTTACATTTTGTCAACATTCAGGCCTCTGTTATACTTACAGAATGCACAGCTTTCAGTCCGACTGATCGGTACATTAAGTCATCCTCCTGGCCTCTCTTATACTTACAGTATTGACAGCTTTCAGTCAGATTTACTCGTACATTATGTCAACCTCCCGGCCATTGTTATACTTACAGTATATACAGCTTTCAGTTTGACTGACCCGTACATTATGTCAACATCCCGGCCTCTGTTATACCTACAGTATGTACAGCTTTCAGTCTGACTAACTCGTAAATTATGTCAACCTCCCGGCAACTTTTACACTTACAGTATGTACAGCTTTCAGTCCTACTGACAGGAACAATATGTCAACATCCCGGCCTATGTTATACTTACAGTCAGTTCAGCTTTCAGTACGACTGACCCGTACATTATGTCAACATCCCGGCCTCTGTTATACCTACAGTATGTACAGCTTTCAGTCTGAATAACTCGTAAATTATGTCAACCTCCCGGCAACTTTTACACTTACAGTATGTACAGCTTTCAGTCCTACTGACAGGAACAATAGGTCAACATCCCCGCCTATGTTATACTTACAGTCAGTTCAGCTTTCAGTACGACTGACCCGTACATTATGTCAACCTCCCGGCCACTGTTATACTTACAGTATATACAGCTTTCAGTCCGACTCACATGCACCTTATATCAACTTCAAGGCTTCTGTTATATTTACAGTAGGTACAGCTCTCAGTCTGATTTCCCCGTTTATTATGTCAACCCTGGTCACTGTAATACTTACAGTATGTACTGCTTTCAATACGACTGACCGTTACATTTTGTCGACATTCTGGCCTCTGTTATACTTACAGAATGCACAGCTTTCAGTCCGACTGATCGGTACATTAATTTAACCACCAAGGCCTCATTTATACTTACAGTATTAACAGCTTTCAGTCCGACATGCTCGTATATTATGTCAACCTCCTGGCCACTGTTATACTTACAGTATGTACAGCTTTCAGTTTGACTGACCCGTACATTATGTCAACATCCGGGCCTCTGTTATACCTACAGTATGTACAGCTTTCAGTCTGATTTTCCCGTGCATTATGTCAACTCTGGCCTCTATAATACTTACAGTATGTACCGCTTTCAGACCGCCTGAAATGTACATTATGCAAAACATCCTGGCCACTGTTATACTTACAGTATGTACAGCTTTCAGTCCGACTTACTCGTACATTATGTCAACCTCCCGGCATCTAACACACTTACAGTATGTACAGCTTTTAGTTCTAGTGACCCGTACATTTTCCAAACTTCCCGGTCTCTGTTATACTTATTGTATGTACAGCTCTCAGTCTGATTTTCCCGTACATTATGTCAAAACTGGCCTCTGTAATACTTACAGTTTGTACTGCTTTCAATCCGACTGACCGTTACATTTTGTCAACATTCTGGCCTCTGTTATACTTACAGAATGCACAGCTTTCAGTCCGACTGATCGGTACATTAAGTCATCCTCCCGGCCTCTGTTATACCTACAGTATGTACAGCTTTCAGTCCGACTAACTCGTAAATTATGTCAACCTCCCAGCAACTTTAACACTTACAGTATGTACAGCTTTCAGTCCTACTGACAGGAACAATATGTCAACATCCCGACCTATGTTATACTTACAGTCAGTTCAGCTTTCAGTACGACTGACCCGTACATTATGTCAACCTCCCGGCCACTGTTATACTTACAGTATATACAGCTTTCAGTCCGATTCACATGCACCTTATATCAACTTCAACGCTTCTGTTATATGTACAGTAGGTACAGCTCTCAGTCTGATTTCCCCGTTTATTATGTCAACCCTGGCCACTGTAATACTTACAGTATGTACTGCTTTCAATACGACTGACCGTTACATTTTGTCGACATTCTGGCCTCTGTTATACTTACAGAATGCACAGCTTTCAGTCCGACTGATCGGTACATTAATATAACCACCAAGGCCTCATTTATACTTACAGTATTAACAGCTTTCAGTCCCACATGCTCGTATATTATGTCAACCTCCTGGCCACTGTTATACTTACAGTATGTACAGCTTTCAGTTTGACTGACCCGTACATTATGTCAACATCCGGGCCTCTGTTATACCTACAGTATGTACAGCTTTCAGTCTGATTTTCCCGTGCATTATGTCAACTCTGGCCTCTATAATACTTACAGTATGTACCGCTTTCAGACCGCCTGAAATGTACATTATGCAAAACATCCTGGCCACTGTTATACTTACAGTATGTACAGCTTTCAGTCCAACTCACTCGTACATTATGTCAACTTCCCGGCATCTAACACACTTACAGTATGTACAGCTTTTAGTTCTAGTGACCCGTACATTTTCCAAACTTCCCGGTCTCTGTTATACTTATTGTATGTACAGCTCTCAGTCTGATTTTCCCGTACATTATGTCAAAACTGGCCTCTGTAATACTTACAGTTTGTACTGCTTTCAATCCGACTGACCGTTACATTTTGTCAACATTCTGGCCTCTGTTATACTTACAGAATGCACAGCTTTCAGTCCGACTGATCGGTACATTAAGTCATCCTCCTGGCCTCTCTTATACTTACAGTATTGACAGCTTTCAGTCAGATTTACTCGTACATTATGTCAACCTCCCGGCCATTGTTATACTTACAGTATGTACAGCTTTCAGTTTGACTCACCCGTACATTATGTCAATATCCCGGCCTCTGTTATACCTACAGTGTGTACAGCTTTCAGTCCGACTAACTCGTAAATTATGTCAACCTCCCAGCAACTTTAACACTTACAGTATGTACAGCTTTCAGTCCTACTGACAGGAACAATATGTCAACATCCCGGCCTATGTTATACTTACAGTCAGTTCAGCTTTCAGTACGACTGACCCGTACATTATGTCAACCTCCCGGCCACTGTTATACTTACAGTATATACAGCTTTCAGTCCGATTCACATGCACCTTATATCAACTTCAACGCTTCTGTTATATGTACAGTAGGTACAGCTCTCAGTCTGATTTCCCCGTTTATTATGTCAACCCTGGCCACTGTAATACTTACAGTATGTACTGCTTTCAATACGACTGACCGTTACATTTTGTCGACATTCTGGCCTCTGTTATACTTACAGAATGCACAGCTTTCAGTCCGACTGATCGGTACATTAAGTCATCCTCCTGGCCTCTCTTATACTTACAGTATTGACAGCTTTCAGTCAGATTTACTCGTACATTATGTCAACCTCCCGGCCATTGTTATACTTACAGTATGTACAGCTTTCAGTTTGACTTACCCGTACATTATGTCAACATCCCGGCCTCTGTTATACCTACAGTATGTACAGCTTTCAGTCCGACTAACTCGTAAATTATGTCAACCTCCCGGCAACTTTTACACTTACAGTATGTACAGCTTGCAGTCCTACTGACAGGAACATTAGGTCAACATCCCGGCCTATGTTATACTTACAGTCAGTTCAGCTTTCAGTACGACTGACCCGTACATTATGTCAACCTCCCGGCCACTGCTATACTTACAGTATGTACAGCTTTCAGTCCGACTCACATGCACCTTATATCAACTTCAAGGCTTCTGTTATACTTACTGTAGGTACAGCTCTCAGTCTGATTTTCCCGTACATTATGTCAACGGCCTCTGTAATACTTACAGTTTGTACTGCTTTCAATCCGACTGACCGTTACATTTTGTCAACATTCTGGCGTCTGTTATACTTACAGAATGCACAGCTTTCAGTCCGACTGATCGGTACATTAAGTCATCCTCCTGGCCTCTCTTATACTTACAGTATTGACAGCTTTCAGTCAGATTTACTCGTACATTATGTCAATCTCCCGGCCATTGTTATACTTACAGTATGTATAACTTTCAGTTTGTCTGACCCGTACATTATGTCAACATCCCGGCCTCTGTTATACCTACAGTATGTACAGCTTTCAGTCCGACTAACTCGTAAATTATGTCAACCTCCCGGCAACTTTTACACTTACAGTATGTACAGCTTTCAGTCCTACTGACAGGAACACTAGGTCAACCTCCCGGCCACTGTTATACTTACAGTATGTACAGCTTTCAGTCCGACTCACATTGACCTTATATCAACTTCAAGGCTTCTTTTATACTTACAGTAGGTACAGCTCTCAGTCTGATTTCCCCGTTTATTATGTCAACCCTGGCAACTGTAATACTTACAGTATGTACAGCTTTCAGTCCGACTAACTCGTAAATTATGTCAACCTCCCTGCAACTTTTACACTTACAGTATGTACAGCTTTCAGTCCTACTGACAGGAACAATAGGTCAACATCCCGGCCTATGTTATACTTACAGTCAGTTCAGCTTTCAGTACGACTGACCCGTACATTATGTCAACCTCCCGGCCACTGTTATACTTACAGTATGTACAGCTTTCAGTCCGACTCACATGCACCTTATTTCAACTTCAAGGCTTCTGTTACAGTACTTGAGATTGAAGACGCAACACTTTTATCAATCCGTCAGCGATCCGTCAGCGTTCGAAAATCCGTCAGCAATCAGTTATCAATCAGTCAGATCAGCCAAATCGTTCCCAATCCGTCAGATCGTTCCCAATCCGTCCATCCGTCATTGACGGATTTGGAACGATTTGACTGATCTGACGGATTGATTTGGACTGATCGCTCCAATCCGTCCATTCAACTTCCGGTTAGTAAAATTAATATTTCGAAATGTGAAAATTCGTTTCACTCGCAAATATTACAAGTATAAAAATGTCATCTGTTATGTCCTCATTGATGGATCGTTTTATCTAATATTAAGGCTAAAACTGGTCTAAAGTTATTAATAAAAAAATGGAAATTCCTCCAATCTATTACTAATGCATCTGTGACGAAATATAAACATTACATAGTGTAACAAAATAATTAAAACAAAGTAAATTTAAAAACGTACACACACAATGACTTTAAAACAAAGTAAATTTAAAAACGCACACACATAATAACTTTAAAAAAGCATCTCGCGTGCCAAGGCGCACGTCCGTATTTTGAAAGCGGAAAACGTCTAGTCTAAAGTTATAAATGATAAATGGAAATCCCACCCATAAAAAAATCTATCACTAATGCATCTTTGACGGCATATAAACATCACATAGTGTCATTTTATTAAAAAATAATTTAAAAAAAGAAATGAAAAAAAACCACACACACAATAAATTCAAAAAATATTTGACCTCGCATGCCAAGGCGTACATCTCGTATTTGTCTTCGAAAAGTTTTAAAGCGGAAAAAGCGAGAAACACGAAAAACGCGAAGGCGAAATCGTAACATTTGTCCACTTCGCCTTTTCGCGTTAGCATTATATGTATGTTTGAAGTTTGTTTAACACTATTTAAAAAAATTATATTAGTTTATATAATATGACGTCGAGTGTTTATTGGGAAGAGCAGGAGTACCCAACGAAACAGCAAAGTTTCGACAGGAAAGCTGGTGCTCTTTGCAAATTTATAGGGATGTGTCGAGCACACCATCTCGCTGTAAGGATCAAACATACAACTTGGTGATCAATAATAGGTTACTGCTACCTTAACCTCCGAGGTCGTGGGTTTTTTATTGTAAACGCTTAAAGAGATCATTTGTCGTGGTTTGATCAGTTTTTTTTTCTTTGCCACAGTACATATGAATTCCGGTGTATAATACTGAATAAGATTTACGACAAAAGCGAAAACATCTATTTATATATTTTATTAACTACCCCATAGTGTCACATGAATTTACACAGAATTAAATAAAGAATAAACTTATGTGCCACAGTTCCTAAACATTCTGCTGTATAATACTGAATAAGATTCACGACAAAGCCAAACATCTATTTATATATTTTATTCACTATATATCTCACTGTGTCACATGAATTTACAGAGAATTAAATCTCAAATAAAGAAGGAAGGACCTCGTTGGCCGAGTGATCAAGGTAGTTCGTCTACTATTGACCACGTGGTCTGTCAACACAGAGATTGTGGGTTCGATTCTCACTGCAGGCAGGGTGTATTCGACTCCAATCTTAATTGACAAGGATTTTCCTACCGCAGGTCGGGGGTTTTCTCCGGGTGCTCCGGCTTCCTCTCCCAATAAAAACACCATTCAAACAAACAACCAAATAAAGAATAAACTACTGTGCCACAATTTCTAAAAATTCCGGTGTATAATACTGAATACGATTTACGACAAAAGCGAAAGCATCTATTTATATATTTTATTCACTGTCTCATTGTGTCACATGATTTGACACAAAATTAAATCTCAAATAAAGATTAAACTACTAACAGCGTTTGTATATAGAAGCTTATGAGTTAAAAATGCGAACATGTAAGCGTGATACGAAAATCGATTCTGCTTTCGCATTTTAGCCGTCGTAATTGTTTATTTTACGATTTCTTTTAAAGTCATTCCACAATTAATGATATATAAGTATAAATGGTTTCCTTTAAATTAGGAAGTACTTGAAATTGGTTGATAGGTTTAACACAGCTGCCCAGAGCGTCCTCAGCTGGCGGACATGGGATGATCTCCCGTTATATATATATATAAATATATATATATATATATATATATATATTTTTTGGGGGGGGGTGGGGGTGGTTCAGGTCATATTAAAATTGTCGTGAACCATAGTGACATGTTTAGAGAGTGTCACTTTCCTTGTACGAAAAAAAGTAAATCTTACTCCCCAACCCATGCCCCATATTTTTCAAAATTGCCCTTTTGTCCATCTTTCTCTAATTGATTGAAGGAGCCGAGTGGTGATGTTAGTTCATCAACTATTTATCACGTGGTCTGTCAACACTGAGGTTTCGTGTTCGAATCTCACTGCAGACAGGGTGCACTCGACTTAATTGAACAGGAGCCAGTTTTCCTACTGGAGGACGGGTGTTTTATCCGGGTACTCCGGTTTCCTTCTCAAATAAAAACTGGACACCATGATATAGCTAAACAATTGCTGAAAGTGGATTAAACAATATTTAAACAAGCAAACAAATCTAATTGATTTATATTTAACTTATTCTCGTCATGAATAGAGCTGAAATACTCTCGCTGAAAGAAAAGCAAACAATCAATCAATACATATAAGTTATTGTTTAAATTGAATGACACTCTTTTAAAGGCAAGTTTTGAAATGGTTCTGTTTCATCGATATGACACTGTAATGACAATGTTAAGACCAAAACAATTTATAACGTTTTGTTAAAAAAATTACTATTTCGTACTGAAACATGTGTCTATCTGTAACACATTTTTACTCTTAACCTCAGTATTCGCAGACAATTCTCCCCGGCGTTATTGGGGCCTAGGTGGCTGATTGGTTAGTCATCTACTAGTTGTCAAATGCCTGTCAACAGGTTGTGGATTTTCGAACGACTGCAGATAGGGTGCCCCCAATTCCACTTTAATTGACAAAAGACTGTCGGTTTTTTTACCTGTACTCCGGCTTTCTCCCACCCCACCCCCAATTAAAAATGGACGCCATGAAACAAATGGAACAATCCAGCGTAATTGTATGTATACTTTTTTAAACATTTTATTGCCTGTCCAATAAAACTTGCGACAACAATTGCTGTATATTTTACAATACAACTTTTGTTTAGTAAACAATGCGTTTAGATTGACAATGATTGTTTAACAGTTGAACAATTGTTATACACAACAGTTTTATAATTCTATTTAAAATGTTGTAGACAAAATAAAAACACGCAGGCATACATTTAAGTAACTAATAATGATGTCAAAAAGAGGCCACGTTCTTTCCTAAATGTGACATCAATCTGTTACTAATTGGGGGAGTCGGGTCGGCTTAATATATGACAAAAAATATACATGTAACAGGTTGCAAAAAATCACGAGTCGCGGGAATAAAAAAAGAGAATCAATAATGGATTACGAAAAAAATACATTTACCTATTCGTTACTGATATGCCTTAAATAGAAGTTTTTTGAAGGTTTACAGAACTCGGTTCCCAGAAATGTCCTGCTTTAAAGAAATGTGCTTAATTGTATAATATAAAGAAAAAAATTTCTTTAAATATGTTTATTTATTCATTTAGAACGAGACATTGCATTAACAATTCTTTTAAACGCATGTTTTTGTTTTATTATAAAAAAGGTATAATAAATGCATATATTATATACAAATGACGCAGAATCCGTTTTATCTTTAAATTATTAATTTATACGAATCCGTCAATAAACTAACCGATTTATGCATATAATTAAATGACGGATTCTGGATCGCACTGATTGGACCGATCGCACTGATCGCTGACGGTTACCAAAGTAATGACGGATTCATAATTTTCGACAGATGTCGTCATCATCAATCAGTCAGCGATCCGTCAGCGTTCCAAAATCCGTCAGCAATCAGTTATCAATCTGTCAAAGTGTTGCGTTTACGGGTGCAAGTTCTGTATATTTACAGTAGGTACAGCTCTCAGTCTGATTTCCCCGTTTATTATGTCAACCCTGGCCACTGTAATACTTACAGTATATACTGCTTTCAACACGACTGACCGTTACATTTTGTCGACAGTCTGGCCTCTGTTATACTTACAGAATGCACAGCTTTCAGTCCGAATGATCGGTACATTAATTTAACCACCAAGGCCTCATTTATACTTACAGTATTTACAGCTTTCAGTCCGACATGCTCGTATATTATGTCAACCTCCTGGACACTGTTATACTAACAGTATGTACAGCTTTCAGTTTGACTAACCCGTACATTATGTCAACATCCCGGCCTCGGTTATACCTACAGTATGTACAGCTTTCAGTCTGATTTTCCCGTGCATTACGTCAACCCTGGCCTCTATAATACTTACAGTATGTACCGCTTTCAGACCGCCTGAAATGTACATTATGCAAAACATCCTGGCCACTGTTATACTTAAAGTATGTACAGCTTTCAGTCCGACTCACTCGTACATTACGTCAACCTCCCGGCATCTAACACACTTACAGTATGTACAGCTTTTAGTTCTAGTGACCCGTACATTTTCCAAACTTCCCGGTCCCTGTTATACTTATAGTATGTACAGCTCTCAGTCTGATTTTCCCGTACATTATCTCAAAACTGGCCTCTGTAATACTTACAGTTTGTACTGCTTTCAATCCGACTGACAGTTACATTTTGTCAACATTCTGGCCTCTGTTATACTTACAGAATGCACAGCTTTCAGTCCAAATGATCGGTACATTAAGTCATCCTCCTGGCCTCTCTTATACTTACAGTATTGACAGCTTTCAGTAAGATTTACTCGTACATTATGTCAACCTCCCGGCCATTGTTATACTTACAGTATGTACAGCTTTCAGTTTGACTGACCCGTACATTATGTCAACATCCCGGCCTCTGTTATACCTACAGTATCTACAGCTTTCAGTCCGACTAACTCGTAAATTATGTCAACCCCCCGGCAACTTTTACACTTACAGTATGTACAGCTTTCAGTCCTACTGACAGGAGCAATATGTCAACATGCCGGCCTATGTTATACTTACAGTCAGTTCAGCTTTCAGTACGACTGACCCATACATTATGTCAACCTCCCGGCCACTGTTATACTTACAGTATGTACAGCTTTCAGTCCGACTCACATGCACCTTATAACAATTTCAAGGCTTCTGTTATATTTACAGTAGGTACAGATCTCAGTCTGATTTCCTCGTTTATTATGTCAACCCTGGCCACTGTAATACTTACAGTATGTACTGCTTTCAATACGACTGACCGTTACCTTTTGTCGACATTCTGGCCTCTGTTATACTTACAGAATGCACAGCTTTCAGTCCGACTGATCGGTACATTAATTTATCCAACAAGGCCTCATTTATACTTACAGTATTTACAGCTTTCAGTCCGACATGCTCGTATATTATGTCAACCTCCTGGCCACTGTTATACTTACAGTATGTACAGCTTTCAGTTTGACTGACCCGTACATTATGTCAACATCCCGGCCTCTGTTATACCTACAATATGTACAGCTTTCAGTCTGATTTTCCCGTGCATTATGTCAACCCTGGCCTCTATAATACTTACAGTATGTACCGCTTTCAGACCGCCTGAAACGTACATTATGCAAAACATCCTGGCCACTGTTATACTTACAGTATGTACAGCTTTCAGTCAGATTTACTCGTACATTATGTCAACCTCCCGGCCATTGTTATACTTACAGTATGTACAGTTTTCAGTTTGACTGACCAGTCCATTATGTCAACATCCAGGCCTCTGTTATACTTACAGTCAGTTCAGCTTTCAGTACGACTGACCCGTACATTATGTCAACCTCCCGGCCACTGTTATACTTACAGTATGTACAGCTTTCAGTCCGACTCACATGCACCTTATATCAACTTCAAGGCTTCTGTTATACTTACAGTAGGTACAGCTCTCAGTCTGATTTTCCCGTACATTATGTCAAAACTGGCCTCTGTAATACTTACAGTTTGTACTGCTTTCAATCCGACTGACCGTTACATTTTGTCAACATTCTGGCCTCTGTTATACTTACAGAATGCACAGCTTTCAGTCCGACTCACATGCACCTTATATCAACATCCCGGCCTCTGTTATACCTACAGTATGTACAGCTTTCAGTCTGATTTTCCCGTGCATTATGTCAACCCTGGCCTCTATAATACTTACAGTATGTACCGCTTTCAGACCGCCTGAAACGTACATTATGCAAAACATCCTGGCCACTGTTATACTTACAGTATGTACAGCTTTCAGTCCGAATTACTCGTACATTATGTCAACCTCCCGGCATCTAACACACTTACAGTATGTACAGCTTTTAGTTCTAGTGACCCGTACATTTTCCAAACTTCCCGGTCTCTGTTATACTTATAGTATGTACAGATCTCAGTCTGATTTTCCCGTACATTATGTCAAAACTGGCCTCTGTAATACTTACAGTTTGTACTGCTTTCAATCCGACCGCCTGAAACGTACATTATGCAAAACATCCTGGCCACTGTTATACTTACAGTATGTACAGCTTTCAGTCCGACTTACTCGTACATTATGTCAACCTCTCGGCATCTAACACACTTACAGTATGTACATCTTTTAGTTCTAGTGACCCGTACATTTTCCAAACTTCCCGGTCTCTGTGATACTTATAGTATGTACAGCTCTCAGTCTGATTTTCCCGTACATTATGTCAAAACTGGCCTCCGTAATACTTACAGTTTGTACTGCTTTCAATCCGACTGACCGTTACATTTTGTCAACATTCTGGCCTCTGTTATACTTACAGAATGCACAGCTTTCAGTCCGACTGATCGGTACATTAAGTCATCCTCCTGGCCTCTCTTATACTTACAGTATTGACAGCTTTCAGTCAGATTTACTCGTACATTATGTCAACCTCCCGGCCATTGTTATACGTACAGTATGTACAGCTTTCAGTTTGACTGACCCGTACATTATGTCAATATCCCGGCCTCTGTTATACCTACAGTATGTACAGCTTTCAGTCCGACTAACTCGTAAGTTATGTCAACCTCCCTGCAACTTTTACACTTACAGTATGTACAGCTTTCAGTCCTATTGACAGGAACATTAGGTCAACATCCCGGCCTATGTTATACTTACAGTCAGTTCAGCTTTCAGTACGACTGACCCGTACATTATGTCAACCTCCCGACTACTGTTATACTTACAGTATGTACAGCTTTCAGTCCGACTCACATGCACCTTATATCAACTTCAAGTCTTCTGTTATATTTACAGTAGGTACAGCTCTCAGTCTGATTTCCCCGTTTATTATGTCAACCCTGGCCACTGTAATACTTACAGTATGTACTGCTTTCAATACGACTGACCGTTACATTTTGTCGACATTCTGGCCTCTGTTATACTTACAGAATGCACAGCTTTCAGTCCGACTGATCGGTACATTAATTTAACCACCAAGGCCTCATTTATACTTACAGTATTTACAGCTTTCAGTCCGACATTCTCGTATATTATGTCAACCTCCTGGCCACTGTTATACTTACAGTATTGACGGCTTTCAGTCAGATTTACTCGTACATTATGTCAACCTCCCGGCCATTGTTATACTCACAGTATGTACAGCTTTCAGTTTGACTGACCCGTACATTATGTCAACATCCCGGCCTCTGTTATACCTACAGTATGTACAGCTTTCAGTCCGACTAACTCGTAAATTATGTCAACCTCCCGGCAACTTTTACACTTACAGTATGTACAGCTTTCAGTCCTACTGACAGGAACATTAGGTCAACATCCCGGCCTATGTTATACTTACAGTCAGTTCAGCTTTCCGTACGACTGACACGTACATTATGTCAACCTCCCGGCCACTGTTATACTTACAGTATGTACAGCTTTCAGTCCGACTAACTCGTAAATTATGTCAACCTCCCGGCAACTTTTACACTTACAGTATGTACAGCTTTCAGTCCTACTGACAGGAACATTAGGTCAACATCCCGGCCTATGTTATACTTACAGTCAGTTCAGCTTTCCGTACGACTGACACGTACATTATGTCAACCTCCCGGCCACTGTTATACTTACAGTATGTACAGCTTTCAGTCCGACTCACATGCACCTTATATCAACTTCAAGGCTTCTGTTATATTTACAGTAGGTACAGCTCTCAGTCTGATTTCCCCGTTTATTATGTCAACCCTGGCCACTGTAATACTTACAGTATGTACTGCTTTCAATACGACTGACCGTTACATTTTGTCGACATTCTGGCCTCTGTTATACTTACAGAATGCACAGCTTTCAGTCCGACTGATCGGTACATTAATTTAACCACCAAGGCCTCATTTATACTTACAGTATTTACAGCTTTCAGTCCGACATTCTCGTATATTATGTCAACCTCCTGGCCACTGTTATACTAACAGTATTGACAGCTTTCAGTCAGATTTACTCGTACATTATGTCAACCTCCCGGCCATTGTTATACGTACAGTATGTACAGCTTTCAGTTTGACTCACCCGTACATTATGTCAATATCCCGGCCTCTGTTATACCTACAGTATGTACAGCTTTCAGTCCGACTAACTCGTAAGTTATGTCAACCTCCCTGCAACTTTTACACTTACAGTATGTACAGCTTTCAGTCCTATTGACAGGAACATTAGGTCAACATCCCGGCCTATGTTATACTTACAGTCAGTTCAGCTTTCAGTACGACTGACCCGTACATTATGTCAACCTCCCGACTACCGTTATACTTACAGTATGTACAGCTTTCAGTCCGACTCACATGCACCTTATATCAACTTCAAGGCTTCTGTTATATTTACAGTAGGTACAGCTCTCAGTCTGATTTCCCCGTTTATTATGTCAACCCTGGCCACTGTAATACTTACAGTATGTACTGCTTTCAATACGACTGACCGTTACATTTTGTCGACATTCTGGCCTCTGTTATACTTACAGAATGCACAGCTTTCAGTCCGATTGATCGGTACATTAATTTAACCACCAAGGCCTCATTTATACTTACAGTATTTACAGCTTTCAGTCCGACATGCTCGTACATTATGTCAACCTCCTGGCCACTGTTATACTTACAGTATGTACAGCTTTCAGTTTGACTGACCCGTACATTATGTCAACATCCCGGCCTCTGTTATACCTACAGTATGTACAGCGTCCAGTCTGATTTTCCCGTGCATTATATCAACCCTGGCCTCTATAATACTTACAGTATGTACCGCTTTCAAACCGCCTGAAACGTACATTATGCAAAACATCCTGGCCACTGTTATACTTACAGTATGTACAGCTTTCAGTTCGACTTACTCGCACATTGTGTCAACCTCCCGGCATCTAACACACTTACAGTATATACAGCTTTCAGTTCTAGTGACCCGTACATTTTCCAAACTTCCCGCTCGCTGTTATACTTACAGTATGTGCAACTCTCAGTCTGATTTTCCCGTGCATTATGTCAACCCTGGCCTCTATAATACTTACAGTATGTACCGCTTTCAAACCGCCTGAAACGTACATTATGCAAAACATCCTGGTAACTGTTATACTTACAGTTTGTACTGCTTTCAATCCGACTGACCGTTACATTTTGTTGGCATTCTGGCCTCTGTTATACCTACAGTATGTACAGCTTTCAGTCCGACAGGCTCGTAAATTATGTCAACCTCCCGGCAACTTTTACACTTACAGTATGTACAGCTTGCAGTCCTACTGACAGGAACATAAGGTCAACATCCCGGCCTATGTTATACTTACAGTCAGTTCAGCTTTCAGTACGACTGACCCGTACATTATGTCAACCTCCCGGCCACTGTTATACTTACAGTATGTACAGCTTTCATTCCGACTCACATGCACTTTACATCAACTTCAAGACTTCTGTTATACTTACAGTAGGTACAGCTCTCAGTCTGATTTTCCCGTACCTTATGTCAAAACTGGGCTCTGTAATACTTACAGTTTGTGCTGCTTTCAATCCGACTGACCGTTACATTTTGTCGACATTCTGGCCTCTGTTATACTTACAGAAAGCACAGCTTTCAGTCCGACTGATCGGTACATTAAGTAATCCTCCTGGCCTCATTAATACTTACCGTATGTACAGCTTTCAGTCCGACTTGCTCGCACATTATGTCAACCTCCCGGCCACTGTCATACTTACAGTATGTACATCTTTCAGTTTGACTGACTCGTACATTATGTCAACATCCCGGCCTCTGTTATACCTACAGTATGTACAGCTTTCAGTCTGATTTTCCCGTACATTATGTCAACCCTGGCCTCTGTAATACTTACAGTATGTACCGCTTTCAGACCGCCTGAAACGTACATTATGCAAAACATCCTGGCCACTGTTATCCTTACAGTATGTACAGCTTTCAGTCTGACTTACTCGTACATTATGTCAGCCTCCCGGCATCTAACACACTTACAGTATGTACAGCTTTCAGTTCTAGTGACCCGTACATTTTGCAAACTTCACGGTCTCTGTTATACTTACAGTATGTACAGCTCTCAGTCTGATCTTCCCGTACATTATGTCAAAACTGGCATCTGTAATACTTACAGTTTGTACTGCTTTCAATCCGACTGACCGTTACATTTTGGCAACATTCTGGCCTCTGTTATACTTACAGAACGCACAGCTTTCAGTCCGTCTGATCGGTACATTAAGTCATCTTCCTGGCCTCTGTTATACTTACAGTATTGACAGCTTTCAGTCAGATTTATACGTACATTATGTCAACCTCCCGGCCATTGTTATACTTACAGTATGGACAGCTTTCAGTTTGACTGACCCGTACATTACGTCAACATCCCGGCCTCTGTTATACCTACAGTATGTACAGCTTTCAGTCCTACTGACAGGAACAATAGGTCAACCTCCCGGCCACTGTTATACTTACAGTATGTACAGCTTTCAGTCCGACTCACATTCACCTTATATCAACTTCAAGGCTTCTGTTATACTTACAGTAGGTACAGCTCTCAGTCTGATTTCACCGTTTATTATGTCAACCCTGGCCACTGTAATACTTACAGTATGTACTGCTTTCAATACGACTGACCGTTACATTTTGTCGACATTCTGGCCTTTGTTATACTTACAGAATGCACAGCTTTCAGTCCGACTGATCGGTACATTAATTTAACCACCAAGGTCTCATTTATACTTACAGTATTTACAGCTTTCAGTCCGACATGCTCGTATATTATGTCAACCTCCCGGCCACTGTTATACTTACAGTATGTACATCTTTCAGTTTGACTGACCCGTACATTATGTCAACATCCCGGCCTCTGTTATACCTACAGTATGTACAGCTTTCAGTCTGATTTTCCCGTGCATTATGTCAACCCTAGCCTCTATAATACTTACAGTATGTACCGCTTTCAGACCGCCTGAAACGTACATAATGCAAAACATCCTGGCCACTGTTATACTTACATTATGTACAGCTTTCAGTCCGACTTACTCGTACTTTATGTCAACCTCTCGGCATCTAACACACTTACAGTATGTACATCTTTTAGTTCTAGTGACCCGTACATTTTCCAAACTTCCCGGTCTCTGTTATACTTATAGTATGTACAGCTCTCAGTCTGATTTTCCCGAACATTATGTCAAAACTGGCCTCTGTAATACTTACAGTTTGTACTGCTTTCAATCCGACTGACCGTTACATTTTGTCAACATTCTGGCCTCTGTTATACTTACAGAATGCACAGCTTTCAGTCCGACTGATCGGTACATTAAGTCTTTCTCCTGGCCTCTCTTATACTTACAGTATTGACAGCTTTCAGTCAGATTTACTCGTACATTATGTCAACCTCCCGGCCATTGTTATACTTACAGTATGTACAGCTTTCAGTTTGACTAACCCGTACATTATGTCAACCTCCCGGCCATTGTTATACTTACAGTATGTACAGCTTTCAGTCCGACTAACTCGTAAATTATGTCAACCTCCCGGCAACTTTTACACTTACAGTATGTACAGCTTTCAGTCCTACTGACAGGAACATTAGGTCAACATCCCGGCCTATGTTATACTTACAGTCAGTTCAGCTTTCAGTACGACCGACCCGTACATTATGTCAACCTCCCGGCCACTGTTATACTTACAGTATGTACAGCTTTCAGTCCGACTCACATGCACCTTATATCAACTTCAAGGCTTCTGTTATACTTACAGTAGGTACAGCTCTCAGTCTTATTTCCCCGTTTATTATGTCAACCCTGGCCACTGTAATACTTACAGTATGTACTGCTTTCAATACGACTGACCGTTACATTTTGTCGACATTCTGGCCTCTGTTATACTTACAGAATGCACAGCTTTCAGTCCGATTGATCGGTACATTAATTTAACCACCAAGGCCTCATTTATACTTACAGTATTTACAGCTTTCAGTCCGACATGCTCGTACATTATGTCAACCTCCTGGCCACTGTTATACTTACAGTATGTACAGCTTTCAGTTTGACTGACCCGTACATTATGTCAACATCCCGGCCTCTGTTATACCTACAGTATGTACAGCGTCCAGTCTGATTTTCCCGTGCATTATGTCAACCCTGGCCTCTATAATACTTACAGTATGTACCGCTTTCAAACCGCCTGAAACGTACATTATGCAAAACATCCTGGCCACTGTTATACTTACAGTATGTACAGCTTTCAGTTCGACTTACTCGCACATTGTGTCAACCTCCCGGCATCTAACACACTTACAGTATATACAGCTTTCAGTTCTAGTGACCCGTACATTTTCCAAACTTCCCGCTCGCTGTTATACTTACAGTATGTGCAACTCTCAGTCTGATTTTCCCGTGCATTATGTCAACCCTGGCCTCTATAATACTTACAGTATGTACCGCTTTCAAAACGCCTGAAACGTACATTATGCAAAACATCCTGGTAACTGTTATACTTACAGTTTGTACTGCTTTCAATCCGACTGACCGTTACATTTTGTTGGCATTCTGGCCTCTGTTATACCTACAGTATGTACAGCTTTCAGTCCGACAGGCTCGTAAATTATGTCAACCTCCCGGCAACTTTTACACTTACAGTATGTACAGCTTGCAGTCCTACTGACAGGAACATAAGGTCAACATCCCGGCCTATGTTATACTTACAGTCAGTCCAGCTTTCAGTACGACTGACCCGTACATTATGTCAACCTCCCGGCCACTGTTATACTTACAGTATGTACAGCTTTCATTCCGACTCACATGCACTTTACATCAACTTCAAGACTTCTGTTATACTTACAGTAGGTACAGCTCTCAGTCTGATTTTCCCGTACCTTATGTCAAAACTGGGCTCTGTAATACTTACAGTTTGTGCTGCTTTCAATCCGACTGACCGTTACATTTTGTCGACATTCTGGCCTCTGTTATACTTACAGAAAGCACAGCTTTCAGTCCGACTGATCGGTACATTAAGTAATCCTCCTGGCCTCATTAATACTTACAGTATGTACAGCTTTCAGTCCGACTTGCTCGCACATTATGTCAACCTCCCGGCCACTGTCATACTTACAGTATGTACATCTTTCAGTTTGACTGACTCGTACATTATGTCAACATCCCGGCCTCTGTTATACCTACAGTATGTACAGCTTTCAGTCTGATTTTCCCGTACATTATGTCAACCCTGGCCTCTGTAATACTTACAGTATGTACCGCTTTCAGACCGCCTGAAACGTACATTATGCAAAACATCCTGGCCACTGTTATCCTTACAGTATGTACAGCTTTCAGTCTGACTTACTCGTACATTATGTCAGCCTCCCGGCATCTAACACACTTACAGTATGTACAGCTTTCAGTTCTAGTGACCCGTACATTTTGCAAACTTCACGGTCTCTGTTATACTTACAGTATGTACAGCTCTCAGTCTGATTTTCCCGTACATTATGTCAAAACTGGCATCTGTAATACTTACAGTTTGTACTGCTTTCAATCCGACTGACCGTTACATTTTGGCAACATTCTGGCCTCTGTTATACTTACAGAACGCACAGCTTTCAGTCCGACTGATCGGTACATTAAGTCATCTTCCTGGCCTCTGTTATACTTACAGTATTGACAGCTTTCAGTCAGATTTATACGTACATTATGTCAACCTCCCGGCCATTGTTATACTTACAGTATGGACAGCTTTCAGTTTGACTGACCCGTACATTACGTCAACATCCCGGCCTCTGTTATACCGACAGTATGTACAGCTTTCAGTCCTCCTGACAGGAACAATAGGTCAACCTCCCGGCCACTGTTATACTTACAGTATGTACAGCTTTCAGTCCGACTCACATTCACCTTATATCAACTTCAAGGCTTCTGTTATACTTACAGTAGGTACAGCTCTCAGTCTGATTTCACCGTTTATTATGTCAACCCTGGCCACTGTAATACTTACAGTATGTACTGCTTTCAATACGACTGACCGTTACATTTTGTCGACATTCTGGCCTTTGTTATACTTACAGAATGCACAGCTTTCAGTCCGACTGATCGGTACATTAATTTAACCACCAAGGTCTCATTTATACTTACAGTATTTACAGCTTTCAGTCCGACATGCTCGTATATTATGTCAACCTCCCGGCCACTGTTATACTTACAGTATGTACAGCTTTCAGTTTGACTGACCCGTACATTATGTCAACATCCCGGCCTCTGTTATACCTACAGTATGTACAGCTTTCAGTCTGATTTTCCCGTGCATTATGTCAACCCTAGCCTCTATAATACTTACAGTATGTACCGCTTTCAGACCGCCTGAAACGTACATAATGCAAAACATCCTGGCCACTGTTATACTTACATTATGTACAGCTTTCAGTCCGACTTACTCGTACTTTATGTCAACCTCTCGGCATCTAACACACTTACAGTATGTACATCTTTTAGTTCTAGTGACCCGTACATTTTCCAAACTTCCCGGTCTCTGTTATACTTATAGTATGTACAGCTCTCAGTCTGATTTTCCCGAACATTATGTCAAAACTGGCCTCTGTAATACTTACAGTTTGTACTGCTTTCAATCCGACTGACCGTTACATTTTGTCAACATTCTGGCCTCTGTTATACTTACAGAATGCACAGCTTTCAGTCCGACTGATCGGTACATTAAGTCTTTCTCCTGGCCTCTCTTATACTTACAGTATTGACAGCTTTCAGTCAGATTTACTCGTACATTATGTCAACCTCCCGGCCATTGTTATACTTACAGTATGTACAGCTTTCAGTTTGACTAACCCGTACATTATGTCAACCTCCCGGCCATTGTTATACTTACAGTATGTACAGCTTTCAGTCCGACTAACTCGTAAATTATGTCAACCTCCCGGCAACTTTTACACTTACAGTATGTACAGCTTTCAGTCCTACTGACAGGAACATTAGGTCAACATCCCGGTCTATGTTATACTTACAATCAGTTCAGCTTTCAGTACGACCGACCCGTACATTATGTCAACCTCCCGGCCACTGTTATACTTACAGTATGTACAGCTTTCAGTCCGACTCACATGCATCTTATATCAACTTCAAGGCTTCTGTTATACTTACAGTAGGTACAGCTCTCAGTCTGATTTCCCCGTTTATTATGTCAACCCTGGCCACTGTAATACTTACAGTATGTACTGCTTTCAATACGACTGACCGTTACATTTTGTCGACATTCTGGCCTCTGTTATACTTACAGAATGCACAGCTTTCAGTCCGACTGATCGGTACATTAATTTAACCACAAAGGCCTCATTTATACTTAGAGCATTTACAGCTTTCAGTCCGACATGCTCGTACATTATGTCAACCTCCCGGCCTCTGTTATACCTACAGTATGTACAGCGTTCAGTCTGATTTTTCCGTGCATTATGTCAACCCTGGCCTCTATAATACTTACAGTATGTACCGCTTTCAGACCGCCTGAAACGTACATTATGCAAAACATCCTGGCCACTGTTATACTTACAGTATGTACAGCTTTCAGTCTGACTTACTCGTACATTATGTCAACCTCCCGGCATCTAACACACTTACAGTATGTACAGCTTTCAGTTCTAGTGACCCGTACATTTTGCAAACTTCACGGTCTCTGTTATACTTACAGTATGTACAGCTTTCAGTCTGATTTTCCCGTACATTATGTCAAAACTGGCATCTATAATACTTACAGTTTGTACTGCTTTCAATCCGACTGACCGTTACATTTTGGCAACATTTTGGCCTCTGTTACACTTACAGAACGCACAGCTTTCAGTCCGACTGATCGGTACATTAAGTCATCCTCCTGGCCTCTGTTATACTTACAGTATTGACAGCTTTCAGTCAGATTTACTCGTACATTATGTCAACCTCCCGGCCATTGTTATACTTACAGTATGTACAGCTTTCAGTTTGACTTACCCGTACATTATGTCAACATCCCGGCCTCTGTTATACCTACAGTATGTACAGCTTTCAGTCCGACTAACTCGTAAATTATGTCAACCTCCCGGCAACTTTTACACTTACAGTATGTACAGCTTTCAGTCCTACTGACAGGAACATTAGATCAACATCCCGGCCTATGTTATACTTACAGTAAGTTCAGCTTTCAGTACGACTGACCCGTACATTATGTCAACCTCCCGGCCACTGTTATACTTACAGTATGTACAGCTTTCAGTCCGACTCACATGCACCTTATATCAACTTCAAGGCTTCTGCTATACCAACATTAGGTACAGATCTCAGTCTGATTTCCCCGTTTATTATGTCAACCCTGGCCTCTGTAATACTTACAGTATGTACTGCTTTCAATACGACTGACCGTTACATTTTGTCGACATTCTGGCCTCTGTTATACTAACAGAATGCACAGCTTTCATTCCGACTGATCGGTACATTAATTCAACCACCAAGGCCTCATTTATACTTACAGTATGTACAGATTTCAGTCCGACTTGCTCGCACATTATGTCAACCTCCCGGCCACTGTTATACTTACAGTATGTACATCTTTCAGTTTGACTGACTCGTACATTATGTCAACATCCCGGCCTCTGTTATACCTACAGTATGTACAGCTTTCAGTCTGATTTTCCCGTACATAATGTCAACCCTGGCCTCTATAATACTTACAGTATGTACCGCTTTCAGACCGCCTGAAACGTACATGATGCAAAACATCCTGGCCACTGTTATACTTACAGTATGTACAGATTTCAGTCTGATTTACTCGTACATTATGTCAAACTCCCGCCATCTAACACACTTACAGTATGTACAGCTTTCAGTTCTAGTGACCCGTACATTTTGCAAACTTCACGGTCTCTATTATACTTACAGTATGTACAGCTCTCAGTCTGATTTTCCCGTACATTATGTCAAAACTGGCATCTGTAATACTTACAGTTTGTACTGCTTTCAATCCGACTGACCGTTACATTTTGGCAACATTCTGGCCTCTGTTATACTTACAGAACGCACAGCTTTCAGTCCGACTGATCGGTACATTAAGTCATCCTCCTGGCCTCTGTTATACTTACAGTATTGACAGCTTTCAGTCAGATTTACTCGTACATTATGTCAACCTCCCGGCCATTGTTATACTTACAGTATGCACAGCTTTCAGTTTGACTGACCCGTACATTATGTCAACATCCCGGCCTCTGTTATACCTACAGTATGTACAGCTTTCAGTCCGACTAACTCGTAAATTATGTCAACCTCCCGGCAACTTTTACACTTACAGTATGTACAGCTTTCAGTCCTACTGACAGGAACATTAGGTCAACATCCCGGCCTATGTTATACTTACAGTCAGTTCAGCTTTCAGTACGACTGACCCGTACATTATGTCAACCTCCCGGCCACTGTTATACTTACAGTATGTACAGCTTTCAGTCCGACTCACATGCACCTTATATCAACTTCAAGGCTTCTGCTATACCAACAGTAGGTACAGCTCTCAGTCTGATTTCCCCGTTTATTATGTCAACCCTGGCCTCTGTAATACTTACAGTATGTACTGCTTTCAATACGACTGACCGTTACATTTTGTCGACATTCTGGCCTCTGTTATACCTACAGTATGTACAGCTTTCAGTCTGATTTTCCCGTACATTATGTCAACATCCCGGCCGCTTTTACACTTACAGTATGTACAGCTTTCAGTCCTACTGACAGGAACATTTTGTCAACATCCAGGCCTATGTTATACTTACAGTCAATTCAGCTTTCAGTACGACTGACCCGTACATTATGTCAACATCCCGTCCACTGTTATACTTACAGTATGTACAGCTTTCAGTCCGACTCACATGCACATTATATCAACTTCAAGGCTTCTGTTATACTTACTGTATGTACAGCTGCCGGTCTGATTTCCCCGTTTATCATGTCAACCCTGGCCTCTGTAATACTTACAGTATGTACCGCTTTCAATACGACTGACCGTTATATTTTGTCGACCTTCTGGCCTCTGTTATACTAACTGAATGCACAGCTTTCAGTCCGACTTATCGGTACATTAATTCAACCACCAAGGCCTCATTTATACTTACAGTATGTACAGCTTTCAGTCCGACTTGCTCGCACATTATGTCAACCTCCCGGTCACTGTTATGCTTACAGTATGTACATCTTTCAGTTTGACTGACCCGTACATTATGTCAACATCCCGACCTCTCTTATACCTACAGTATGTACAGCTTTCAGTCTGATTTTCCCGTACATTATGTCAACATCCCGGCCGCTTTTACACTTACAGTATGTACAGCTTTCAGTCCTACTGACAGGAACATTTTGTCAACATCCCGGCCTATGTTATACTTACAGTCAATTCAGCTTTCAGTACGACTGACCCGTACATTATGTCAACATCCCGTCCACTGTTATACTTACAGTATGTACAGCTTTCAGTCCGACTCACATGCACATTATATCAACTTCAAGGCTTCTGTTATACTTACTGTATGTACAGCTGCCGGTCTGATTTCCCCGTTTATCATGTCAACCCTGGCCTCTGTAATACTTACAGTATGTACCGCTTTCAATACGACTGACCGTTATATTTTGTCGACCTTCTGGCCTCTGTTATACTAACTGAATGCACAGCTTTCAGTCCGACTTATCGGTACATTAATTCAACCACCAAGGCCTCATTTATACTTACAGTATGTACATCTTTCAGTTTGACTGACCCGTACATTATGTCAACATCCCGGCCTCTCTTATACCTACAGTATGTACAGCTTTCAGTCTGATTTTCCCGTACATTATGTCAACCCTGGCCTCTAAAATCCTTACAGTATGTACCGCTTTCAGACCGCCTGAAACGTACATTGTGCAGAACATCCTGGCCACTGTTATACTTACAGTACGTACAACTTTCAGTATGACTTACTCGTACATTATGTCAACCTCCCGGCATCTAACACACTTACAGTATGTACAGCTTTCAGTTCTAGTGACCCGTACATTTTCCAAACTTCGCGGTGTCTGTTATACTTACAGTATGTACAGCTCTCAGTCTGATTTTCCCGTACATTATGTCAAAACTGGCAGCTGTAATACTAACAGTTTGTACTGCTTTCAATCCGACTGACCGTTACATTTTGGCAACATTCTGGCCTCTGTTATACTTACAGAACGCACAACTTTCAGTCCGACTGATCGGGACATTAAGTCATCCTCCTGGCCTCTGTTATACTTACAGTATTGACAGCTTTTAGTCAGATTTACTCGTACATTATGTCAACCTCCCTGCCATTGTTATACTTACAGTATGTACAGCTTTCAGTTTGACTGACCCGTACATTATGTCAACATCGCGGCCTCTGTTATACCTACAGTATGTACAGCTTTCAGTCCGACTAACTCGTAAATTATGTCAACCTCCCGGCAACTTTTACACTTAGAGTATGTACAGCTTTCAGTCCTACTGACAGAAACATTAGGTGAACATCCCGGCCTATGTTATACTTACAGTCAGTTCAGCTTTCAGTACGACTGACCCGTACATTAGGTCAACCTCCCGGCCACTGTTATACTTACAGTATGTACAGCTTTCAGTCCGACTCACATGCACCTTATATCAACTTCAAGGCTTCTGCTATACCAACAGTAGGTACAGCTCTCTGTCTGATTTCCCCGTTTATTATGTCAACCCTGGCCACTGTAATACTTACAGTTTGTACTGCTTTCAATCCGACTGACCGTTACATTTTGTCAACATTCTGGCCTCTGTTATACTTACAGAATGCACAGCTTTCAGTCTGACTGATCGGTACATTAAGTCATCCTCCTGGCCTCTCTTATACTTACAGTATTGACAGCTTTCAGTCAGATTTACTCGTACATTATGTCAACCTCCCGGCCATTGTTATACTTACAGTATGTACAGCTTTCAGTTTGACTTACCCGTACATTATGTCAACATCCCGGCCTCTGTTATACCTACAGTATATGCAGCTCTCACTCCGACTAACTCGTAAATTATGTCAACCTCCCGGCAACTTTTACACTTACAGTATGTACAGCTTTCAGTCCTACTGACAGGAACATTAGGTCAACATCCCGCCTATGTTATATTTACAGTCAGTTCAGCTTTCAGTACGACTGACCCGTACTTTATGTCAACCTCCCGGCCACTGTTATACTTACAGTATGTACAGCTTTCAGTCCGACTCACATGCACCTTATTTCAACTTCAAGGCTTCTGTTATACCAACAGTAGGTACAGCTCTCAGTCTGATTTCCCCGTTTATTATGTCAACCCTGGCCACTGTAATACTTACAGTATGTACTGCTATCAATACGACTGACCGTTACATTTTGTCGACATTCTGGCCTCTGTTATACTTACAGAATGCACAGCTTTCAGTCTGACTGATCGGTACATTAATTTAACCACCAAGGCCTCTTTTATACTTACAGTATTTACAGCTTTCAGTCCGACATGCTCGTACATTATGTCAACCTCCTGGCTACTGTTATACTTACAGTATGTACAGCTTTCAGTTTGACTGACCCGTACATTATGTCAACATCCCGGCCTCTGTTATACCTACAGTATGTACAGCTTTCAGTCTGATTTTCCCGTGCATTATGTCAACCCTGGCCTCTATAATACTTACAGTATGTACCGCTTTCAGACCGCCTGAAACGTACATTATGCAAAACATCCTGGCCACTGTTATACTTACAGAATGTACAGCTTTCAGTCCGACTTACGCGTACATTATGTCAACCTCCCGGCATCTAACACACTTACAGTATGTACAGCTTTTAGTTCTAGTGACCCGTACATTTTCCAAACTTCCCGGTCTCTGTTATACTTATAGTATGTACAGCTCTCAGTCTGATTTTCCCGTACATTATGTCAAAACTGGCCTCTGTAATACTTACAGTTTGTACTGCTTTCAATCCGACTGTCCGTTACATTTTGTCAACATTCTGGCCTCTGTTATACTTATAGAATGCACAGCTTTCAGTCCGACTGATCGGTACATTAAGTCATCCTCCTGGCCTCTCTTATACTTACAGTATTGACAGCTTTCAGTCAGATTTACTCGTACATTATGTCAACCTCCCGGCCATTGTTATACTTACAGTATGTACAGCTTTCAGTTTGACTGACCCGTACATTATGTCAACATCCCGGCCTCTGTTATACCTGCAGTATGAACAGCTTTCAGTCCGACTAACTCTTAAATTATGTCAACCTCCCGGCAACTTTTACACTAACAGTATGTACAGCTTTCAGTACGACTGACCCGTACATTATGTCAACCTCCCGACCACTGTTATACTTACAGTATGTACAGCTTTCAGTCCGACTCACATGCACCTTATATCAACTTCAAGGCTGCTGTTATACTTACAGTATGTACAGATCTCAGTCTGATTTCCCCGTTTATTATGTCAACCCTGGCCACTGTAATACTTTCAGTATGTACTGCTTTCAATACGACTGACCGTTACATTTTGTCGACATTCTGGCCTCCGTTATACTTACAGAATGCACAGCTTTCAGTCCGACTGATCGGTATATTAATTTAACCACCAAGGCCTCATTTATACTTACAGTATTTACAGCTTTCAGTCCGACATGCTCGTATATTATGTCAACCTCCTGGCCACTGTTATACTTACAGTATGTACAGCTTTCAGTTTGACTGACACGTACATTATGTCAACATCCCGGCATCTGTTATACCTACAGTATGTACAGCTTTCAGTCTGATTTTCCCGTGCATTATGTCAACCCTGGCCTCTATAATACTTACAGTATGTACCGCTTTCAGACCGCCTAAAACGTACATTATGCAAAACATCCTGGCCATTGTTATACTTACAGTATGTACAGCTTTCAGTCCGACTTACTCGTACATTATGTCAACCTCCCGGCATCTAACACACTTACAGTATGTACAGCTTTTAGTTCTAGTGACCCGCACATTTTCCAAACTTCCCGGTCACTGTTATACTTATAGTATGTACAGCTCTCAGTCTGATTTTCCCGTACATTATGTCAAAACTGGCCTCTGTAATACTTAATGTTTGTACTGATTTCAATCCGACTGACCGTTACATTTTGTCAACATTCTGGCCTCTGGTATACTTACAGAATGCACAGCTTTCAGTCCGACTGATCGGTACATTAAGTCATCCTCCTGGCCTCTCTTATACTTACAGTATTGACAGCTTTCAGGCATATTTACTCGTAAATTATGTCAACCTCCCGGCAACTTTTACACTTACAGTATGTACAGCTTTCAGTCCTAATGACAGGAACATTAGGTCAACATCCCGGCCTATGTAATACTTACAGTCAGTTCAGCTTTCAGTACGACTGACCCGTACATTATGTCAACCTCCCGACCACTGTTATACTTACAGTATGTACAGCTTTCAATCCGACTCACATGCACCTTATATCAACTTCAAGGCTTCTGTTATACTTACAGTATGTACAGCTCTCAGTCTGATTTCCCCGTTTATTATGTCAACCCTGGCCACTGTAATACTTTCAGTATGTACTGCTTTCAATACGACTGACCGTTACATTTTGTCGACATTCTGGCCTCTGTTATACTTACAGAATGCACAGCTTTCAGTCCGACTGATCGGTACATTAATTTAAGCACCAAGGCCTCATTTATACTTACAGTATTTACAGCTTTCAGTCCGACATGCTCGTACATTATGTCAACCAACTGGCCACTGTTATACTTACAGTATGTACAGCTTTCAGTCTGATTTTCCCGTGCATTATGTCAACCCTGGCCTCTATAATACAGTATTTACCGCTTTCAGACCGCCTGAAACGTACATTATGCAAAACATCCTGGCCACTGTTATACTTACAGTCTGTACAGCTTTCAGTCCGACTTACTCGCACATTGTGTCAACCTCCAGCCATCTAACACACTTACAGTATGTACAGCTTTTAGTTCTAGTGACCCGTACATTTTCCAAACTTCCCGGTCTCTGTTATACTTATAGTATGTACAGCTCTCAGTCTGATTTTCCCGTACATTATGTCAAAACTGGCCTCTGTAATACTTACAGTTTGTACTGCTTTCAATCCGACTGACCGTTACATTTTGTCAACATTCTGGCCTCTGTTATACTTACAGAATGCACAGCTTTCAGTCTGACTGATCGGTACATTACGTCATCCTCCTGGCCTCTCTTATACTTACAGTATTGACAGCTTTCAGTCAGATTTACTCGTACATTATGTCAACCTCCCGGCCATTGTTATACTTACAGTATGTACAGCTTTCAGTTTGACTTACCCGTACATTATGTCAACATCCCGGCCTCTGTTATACCTACAGTATATGCAGCTTTCACTCCGACTAACTCGTAAATTATTTCAACCTCCCGGCAACTTTTACACTCACAGTATGTACAGCTTTCAGTCCTACTGACAGGAACATTAGGTCAACATCCCGGCCTATGTTATATTTACAGTCAGTTCAGCTTTCAGTACGACTGACCCGTACATTATGTCAACCTCCCGGCCACTGTTATACTTACAGTATGTACAGCTTTCAGTCCGACTCACATGCACCTTATTTCAACTTCAAGGCTTCTGTTATACCAACAGTAGGTACAGCTCTCAGTCTGATTTCCCCGTTTATTATGTCAACCCTGGCCACTGTAATACTTACAGTATGTACTGCTATCAATACGACTGACCGTTACATTTTGTCGACATTCTGGCCTCTGTTATACTTACAGAATGCACAGCTTTCAGTCTGACTGATCGGTACATTAATTTAACCACCAAGGCCTCATTTATACTTACAGTATTTACAGCTTTCAGTTTGACTGACCCGTACATTATGTCAACATCCCGGCCTCTGTTATACCTACAGTATGTACAGCTTTCAGTCTGATTTTCCCGTGCATTATGTCAACCCTGGCCTCTATAATACTTACAGTATGTACCGCTTTCAGACCGCCTGAAACGTACATTATGCAAAACATCCTGGCCACTGTTATACTTACAGAATGTACAGCTTTCAGTCCGACTTACGCGTACATTATGTCAACCTCCCGGCATCTAACACACTTACAGTATGTACAGCTTTTAGTTCTAGTGACCCGTACATTTTCCAAACTTCCCGGTCTCTGTTATACTTATAGTATGCACAGCTTTCAGTCCGACTGATCGGTACATTAATTCATCCTCCTGGCCTCTCTTATACTTACAGTATTGACAGCTTTCAGTCAGATTTACTCGTACATTATGTCAACCTCCCGGCCATTGTTATACTTACAGTATGTACAGCTTTCAGTTTGACTGACCCGTACATTATGTCAACATCCCGGCCTCTGTTATACCTGCAGTATGTACAGCTTTCAGTCCGACTAACTCTTAAATTATGTCAACCTCCCGGCAACTTTTACACTTACAGTATGTACAGCTTTCAGTACGACTGACCCGTACATTATGTCAACCTCCTGACCACTGTTATACTTACAGTATGTACAGCTTTCAGTCCGACTCACATGCACCTTATATCAACTTCAAGGCTGCTGTTATACTTACAGTATGCACAGATCTCAGTCTGATTTCCCCGTTTATTATGTCAACCCTGGCCACTGTAATACTTTCAGTATGTACTGCTTTCAATACGACTGACCGTTACATTTTGTCGACATTCTGGCCTCTGTTATACTTACAGAATGCACAGCTTTCAGTCTGACTGATCGGTACATTAAGTCATCCTCCTGGCCTCTCTTATACTTACAGTATTGACAGCTTTCAGTCAGATTTACTCGTACATTATGTTAACCTCCCGGCCATTGTTATACTTACAGTATGTACAGCTTTCAGTTTGACTTACCCGTACATTATTTCAACATCGCGGCCTCTGTTATACCTACAGTATGTACAGCTTTCAGTCCGACTAACTCGTAAATTATGTCAACCTCCCGGCAACTTTTACACTTACAGTATGTACAGCTTTCAGTCCTACTGACAGGAACATTAGGTGAACATCCCGGCCTATGTTATACTTACAGTCAGTTCAGCTTTCAGTACGACTGACCCGTACATTAGGTCAACCTCCCGGCCACTGTTATACTTACAGTATGTACAGCTTTCAGTCCGACTCACATGCACCTTATATCAACTTCAGGGCTTCTGCTATACCAACAGTAGGCACAGCTCTCTGTCTGATTTCCCCGTTTATTATGTCAACCCTGGCCACTGTAATACTTACAGTATGTACTGCTTTCAATACGACTGACCGTTACATTTTGTCGACATTCTGGCCTCTGTTATACTTACAGAATGCACAGCTTTCAGTCCGACTGATCGGTACATTAATTTAACCACCAAGGCCTCATTTATACTTACAGTATTTTCAGCTTTCAGTCCGACATGCTCGTATATTATGTCAACCTCCTGGCCACTGTTATACTTACAGTATGTACAGCTTTCAGTTTGACTGACACGTACATTATGTCAACATCCCGGCATCTGTTATACCTACAGTATGTACAGCTTTCTGTCTGATTTTCCCGTGCATTATGTCAACCCTGGCCTCTATAATACTTACAGTATGTACCGCTTTCAGACCGCCTAAAACGTACATTATGCAAAACATCCTGGCCATTGTTATACTTACAGTATGTACAGCTTTCAGTCCGACTTACTCGTACATTATATCAACCTCCCGGCATCTATCACACTTACAGTATGTACAGCTTTTAGTTCTAGTGACCCGCACATTTTTCAAACTTCCCGGTCACTGTTATACTTATAGTATGTACAGCTCTCAGTCTGATTTTCCCGTACATTATGTCAAAACTGGCCTCTGTAATACTTAATGTTTGTACTGATTTCAATCCGACTGACCGTTACATTTTGTCAACATTCTGGCCTCTGTTATACTTACAGAATGCACAGCTTTCAGTCCGACTGATCGGTACATTAAGTCATCCTCCTGGCCTCTCTTATACTTACAGTATTGACAGCTTTCAGTCAGATTTACTCGTAAATTATGTCAACCTCCCGGCAACTTTTACACTTACAGTATGTACAGCTTTCAGTCCTACTGACAGGAACATTAGGTCAACATCCCGGCCTATGTTATACTTACAGTCAGTTCAGCTTTCAGTGCGACTGACCCGTACATTATGTCAACCTCCCGACCACTGTTATACTTACAGTATGTACAGCTTTCAATCCGACTCACATGCACCTTATATCAACTTCAAGGCTTCTGTTATACTTACAGTATGTACAGCTCTGAGTCTGATTTCCCCGTTTATTATGTCAACCCTGGCCACTGTAATACTTTCAGTATGTACTGCTTTCAATACGACTGACCGTTACATTTTGTCGACATTCTGGCCTCTGTTATACTTAAAGAATGCACAGCTTTCAGTCCGACTCATCGGTACATTAATTTAAGCACCAAGGACTCATTTATACTTACAGTATTTACAGCTTTCAGTCCGACATGCTCGTACATTATGTCAACCAACTGGCCACTGTTATACTTACAGTAGGTACAGCTTTCAGTCTGATTTTCCCGTGCATTATGTCAACCCTGGCCTCTATAATACAGTATGTACCGCTTTCAGACCGCCTGAAACGTACATTATGCAAAACATCCTGGCCACTGTTATACCTACAGTATGTACAGCTTTCAGTCCGACTAACTCGTAAATTATGTCAACCTCCCGGCAACTTTTACACTTACAGTATGTACAGCTTTCAGTCCTACTGACAGGAACATTAGGTGAACATCCCGGCCTATGTTATACTTACAGTCAGTTCAGCTTTCAGTACGACTGACCCGTACATTAGGTCAACCTCCCGGCCACTGTTATACTTACAGTATGTACAGCTTTCAGTCCGACTCACATGCACCTTATATCAACTTCAGGGCTTCTGCTATACCAACAGTAGGCACAGCTCTCTGTCTGATTTCCCCGTTTATTATGTCAACCCTGGCCACTGTAATACTTACAGTATGTACTGCTTTCAATACGACTGACCGTTACATTTTGTCGACATTCTGGCCTCTGTTATACTTACAGAATGCACAGCTTTCAGTCCGACTGATCGGTACATTAATTTAACCACCAAGGCCTCATTTATACTTACAGTATTTTCAGCTTTCAGTCCGACATGCTCGTATATTATGTCAACCTCCTGGCCACTGTTATACTTACAGTATGTACAGCTTTCAGTTTGACTGACACGTACATTATGTCAACATCCCGGCATCTGTTATACCTACAGTATGTACAGCTTTCTGTCTGATTTTCCCGTGCATTATGTCAACCCTGGCCTCTATAATACTTACAGTATGTACCGCTTTCAGACCGCCTAAAACGTACATTATGCAAAACATCCTGGCCATTGTTATACTTACAGTATGTACAGCTTTCAGTCCGACTTACTCGTACATTATATCAACCTCCCGGCATCTATCACACTTACAGTATGTACAGCTTTTAGTTCTAGTGACCCGCACATTTTTCAAACTTCCCGGTCACTGTTATACTTATAGTATGTACAGCTCTCAGTCTGATTTTCCCGTACATTATGTCAAAACTGGCCTCTGTAATACTTAATGTTTGTACTGATTTCAATCCGACTGACCGTTACATTTTGTCAACATTCTGGCCTCTGTTATACTTACAGAATGCACAGCTTTCAGTCCGACTGATCGGTACATTAAGTCATCCTCCTGGCCTCTCTTATACTTACAGTATTGACAGCTTTCAGTCAGATTTACTCGTAAATTATGTCAACCTCCCGGCAACTTTTACACTTACAGTATGTACAGCTTTCAGTCCTACTGACAGGAACATTAGGTCAACATCCCGGCCTATGTTATACTTACAGTCAGTTCAGCTTTCAGTGCGACTGACCCGTACATTATGTCAACCTCCCGACCACTGTTATACTTACAGTATGTACAGCTTTCAATCCGACTCACATGCACCTTATATCAACTTCAAGGCTTCTGTTATACTTACAGTATGTACAGCTCTGAGTCTGATTTCCCCGTTTATTATGTCAACCCTGGCCACTGTAATACTTTCAGTATGTACTGCTTTCAATACGACTGACCGTTACATTTTGTCGACATTCTGGCCTCTGTTATACTTAAAGAATGCACAGCTTTCAGTCCGACTCATCGGTACATTAATTTAAGCACCAAGGACTCATTTATACTTACAGTATTTACAGCTTTCAGTCCGACATGCTCGTACATTATGTCAACCAACTGGCCACTGTTATACTTACAGTATGTACAGCTTTCAGTCTGATTTTCCCGTGCATTATGTCAACCCTGGCCTCTATAATACAGTATGTACCGCTTTCAGACCGCCTGAAACGTACATTATGCAAAACATCCTGGCCACTGTTATACTTACAGTCTGTACAGCTTTCAGTCCGACTTACTCGCACATTGTGTCAACCTCCAGCCATCTAACACACTTACAGTATGTACAGCTTTCAGTTCTAGTGACCCGTACATTTTCCAAACTTCCCGGTCGCTGTTATACTTACAGTATGTACAACTCTTAGTCTGATTTTCCGGTACATTATGTCAAATCTGGACTCTGTAATACTTACAGTTTGTACTGCTTTCAATCCGACTGACCGTTACATTTTGTCAACATTCTGGCCTCTGTTATACTTACAGAATGCACAGCTTTCAGTCTGACTGATCGGTTCATTAAGTCATCCTCCTGGCCTCTCTTATACTTACAGTATTGACAGCTTTCAGTCAGATTTACTCGTACATTATGTCAACCTCCCGGCCATTGTTATACTTACAGTATTGACAGCTTTCAGTCAGATTTACTCGTAAATTATGTCAACCTCCCGGCAACTTTTACACTTACAGTATGTACAGCTTTCAGTCCTACTGACAGGAACATTAGGTCAACATCCCGGCCTATGTTATACTTACAGTCAGTTCAGCTTTCAGTACGACTGACCCGTACATTATGTCAACCTCCCGACCACTGTTATACTTACAGTATGTACAGCTTTCAATCCGACTCACATGCACCTTATATCAACTTCAAGGCTTCTGTTATACTTACAGTATGTACAGCTCTCAGTCTGATTTCCCCGTTTATTATGTCAACCCTGGCCACTGTAATACTTTCAGTATGTACTGCTTTCAATACGACTGACCGTTACATTTTGTCGACATTCTGGCCTCTGTTATACTTAAAGAATGCACAGCTTTCAGTCCGACTCATCGGTACATTAATTTAAGCACCAAGGCCTCATTTATACTTACAGTATTTACAGCTTTCAGTCCGACATGCTCGTACATTATGTCAACCAACTGGCCACTGTTATACTTACAGTATGTACAGCTTTCAGTCTGATTTTCCCGTGCATTATGTCAACCCTGGCCTCTATAATACAGTATGTACCGCTTTCAGACCGCCTGAAACGTACATTATGCAAAACATCCTGGCCACTGTTATACTTACAGTCTGTACAGCTTTCAGTCCGACTTACTCGCACATTGTGTCAACCTCCAGCCATCTAACACACTTACAGTATGTACAGCTTTCAGTTCTAGTGACCCGTACATTTTCCAAACTTCCCGGTCGCTGTTATACTTACAGTATGTACAACTCTTAGTCTGATTTTCCGGTACATTATGTCAAATCTGGACTCTGTAATACTTACAGTTTGTACTGCTTTCAATCCGACTGACCGTTACATTTTGTCAACATTCTGGCCTCTGTTATACTTACAGAATGCACAGCTTTCAGTCTGACTGATCGGTACATTAAGTCATCCTCCTGGCCTCTCTTATACTTACAGTATTGACAGCTTTCAGTCAGATTTACTCGTACATTATGTCAACCTCCCGTCCATTGTTATACTTACAGTATTGACAGCTTTCAGTCAGATTTACTCGTAAATTATGTCAACCTCCCGGCAACTTTTACACTTACAGTATGTACAGCTTTCAGTCCTACTGACAGGAACATTAGGTCAACATCCCGGCCTATGTTATACTTACAGTCAGTTCAGCTTTCAGTACGACTGACCCGTACATTATGTCAACCTCCCGACCACTGTTATACTTACAGTATGTACAGCTTTCAATCCGACTCACATGCACCTTATATCAACTTCAAGGCTTCTGTTATACTTACAGTATGTACAGCTCTCAGTCTGATTTCCCCGTTTATTATGTCAACCCTGGCCACTGTAATACTTTCAGTATGTACTGCTTTCAATACGACTGACCGTTACATTTTGTCGACATTCTGGCCTCTGTTATACTTAAAGAATGCACAGCTTTCAGTCCGACTGATCGGTACATTAATTTAAGCACCAAGGCCTCATTTATACTTACAGTATTTACAGCTTTCAGTCCGACATGCTCGTACATTATGTCAACCAACTGGCCACTGTTATACTTACAGTATGTACAGCTTTCAGTCTGATTTTCCCGTGCATTATGTCAACCCTGGCCTCTATAATACAGTATGTACCGCTTTCAGACCGCCTTAAACGTACATTATGCAAAACATCCTGGCCACTGTTATACTTACAGTCTGTACAGCTTTCAGTCCGACTTACTCGCACATTGTGTCAACCTCCAGCCATCTAACACACTTACAGTATGTACAGCTTTCAGTTCTAGTGACCCGTACATTTTCCAAACTTCCCGGTCGCTGTTATACTTACAGTATGTACAACTCTTAGTCTGATTTTCCGGTACATTATGTCAAATCTGGACTCTGTAATACTTACAGTTTGTACTGCTTTCAATCCGACTGACCGTTACATTTTGTCAACATTCTGGCCTCTGTTATACTTACAGAATGCACAGCTTTCAGTCTGACTGATCGGTACATTAAGTCATCCTCCTGGCCTCTCTTATACTTACAGTATTGACAGCTTTCAGTCAGATTTACTCGTACATTATGTCAACCTCCCGGCCATTGTTATACTTACAGTATGTACAGCTTTCAGTTTGACTTACCCGTACATTATGTCAACATCCCGGCCTCTGTTATACCTACAGTATATGCAGCTTTCACTCCGACTAACTCGTAAATTATGTCAACCTCCCGGCAACTTTTACACTTACAGTATGTACAGCTTTCAGTCCTACTGACAGGAACATTAGGTCAACATCCCGGCCTATGTTATATTTACAGTCAGTTCAGCTTTCAGTACGACTGACCCGTACATTATGTCAACCTCCCGGCCACTGTTATACTTACAGTATGTACAGCTTTCAGTCCGACTCACATGCACCTTATTTCAACTTCAAGGCTTCTGTTATACCAACAGTAGGTACAGCTCTCAGTCTGATTTCCCCGTTTATTATGTCAACCCTGGCCACTGTAATACTTACAGTATGTACTGCTATCAATACGACTGACCGTTACATTTTGTCGACATTCTGGCCTCTGTTATACTTACAGAATGCACAGATTTCAGTCTGACTGATCGGTACATTAATTTAACCACCAAGGCCTCATTTATACTTACAGTATTTACAGCTTTCAGTTTGACTGACCCGTACATTATGTCAACATCCCGGCCTCTGTTATACCTACAGTATGTACAGCTTTCAGTCTGATTTTCCCGTGCATTATGTCAACCCTGGCCTCTATAATACTTACAGTATGTACCGCTTTCAGACCGCCTGAAACGTACATTATGCAAAACATCCTGGCCACTGTTATACTTACAGAATGTACAGCTTTCAGTCCGACTTACGCGTACATTATGTCAACCTCCCGGCATCTAACACACTTACAGTATGTACAGCTTTTAGTTCTAGTGACCAGTACATTTTCCAAACTTCCCGGTCTCTGTTATACTTATAGTATGTACAGCTCTCAGTCTGATTTTCCCGTACATTATGTCAAAACTGGCCTCTGAAATACTTACAGTTTGTACTGCTTTCAATCCGACTGTCCGTTACATTTTGTCAACATTCTGGCCTCTGTTATACTTATAGAATGCACAGCTTTCAGTCCGACTGATCGGTACATTAATTCATCCTCCTGGCCTCTCTTATACTTACAGTATTGACAGCTTTCAGTCAGATTTACTCGTGCATTATGTCAACCTCCCGGCCATTGTTATACTTACAGTATGTACAGCTTTCAGTTTGACTGACCCGTACATTATGTCAACATCCCGGCCTCTGTTATACCTGCAGTATGTACAGCTTTCAGTCCGACTAACTCTTAAATTATGTCAACCTCCCGGCAACTTTTACACTTACAGCATGTACAGCTTTCAGTACGACTGACCCGTACATTATGTCAACCTCCCGACCACTGTTATACTTACAGTATGTACAGCTTTCAGTCCGACTCACATGCACCTTATATCAACTTCAAGGCTGCTGTTATACTTACAGTATGTACAGATCTCAGTCTGATTTCCCCGTTTATTATGTCAACCCTGGCCACTGTAATACTTTCAGTATGTACTGCTTTCAATACGACTGACCGTTACATTTTGTCGACATTCTGGCCTCTGTTATACTTACAGAATGCACAGCTTTCAGTCTGACTGATCGGTACATTAAGTCATCCTCCTGGCCTCTCTTATACTTACAGTATTGACAGCTTTCAGTCAGATTTACTCGTACATTATGTCAACCTCCCGGCCATTGTTATACTTACAGTATGTACAGCTTTCAGTTTGACTTACCCGTACATTATGTCAACATCCCGGCCTCTGTTATACCTACAGAATATGCAGCATTCAGTCCGACTAACTCGTAAATTATGTCAACCTCCCGGCAACTTTTACACTTACAGTATGTACAGCTTTCAGTCCTACTGACAGGAACATTAGGTCAACATCCCGGCCTATGTTATATTTACAGTCAGTTCAGCTTTCAGTACGACTGACCCGTACATTATGTCAACCTCCCGGCCACTGTTATACTTACAGTATGTACAGCTTTCAGTCCGACTCACATGCACATTATATCAACTTCAAGGCTTCTGTTATACTTACAGTAGGTACAGCTCTCAGTCTGATTTCCCCGTTTATTATGTCAACCCTGGCCACTGTAATAAATACAGTATGTACTGCTTTCAATACGACTGACCGTTACATTTTGTCGACATTCTGGCCTCTGTTATACTTACAGAATGCACAGCTTTCGGTCCGACTGATCGGTACATTAATTTGAACCACCAAGGCCTCATTTATACTTACAGTATTTACAGCTTTCAGTCCAACATGCTCGTACATTATGTCAACCTCCCGGCCACTGTTATACTTACAGTATGTACAGCTTTCGGTTTGACTGACCCGTACATTATGTCAACATCCCGGCCTCTGTTATACCTACAGTATGTACAGCTTTCAGTCTGATTTTCCCGTGCATTATGTCAACCCTGGCCTCTATAATACTTACAGTATGTACCGCTTTCAGACCGCCTGAAACGTACATTATGCAAAACATCCTGGCCACTGTTATACTTACAGTATGTACAGCTTTCAGTCCGACTTACTCGTACATTATATCAACCTCCCGTCATCTAACACGCTTACAGTATGTACAGCTTTCAGTTCTAGTGACCCGTACATTTTCCAAACTTCCCTGTCTCTGTTAGACTTATAGTATGTACAGCTCTCAGTCTGATTTTCCCGTACATTATGTCAAAACTGGCCTCTGTATTACTTACAGTTTGTACTGCTTTCAATCCGACTGACCGTTACATTTTGTCAGCATTCTGGCCTCTGTTATACTTACAGAATGCACAGCTTTTAGTCCGACTGATCGGTGCATTAATTTAACCCCCAAAGCCTCATTTATACTTACAGTATTTACAGCTTTCAGTCCGACTTCCTCGTACATTATGTCAACCTCCTGGCCACTGTTATACTTACAGTATGTACAGCTTTCAGTTTGACTGACCCGTACATTATGTCAACATCCCGGCCTCTGTTATACCTACAGTATGTACAGCTTTCAGTCTGATTTTCCCGTGCATTATGTCAACCCTGGCCTCTATAATACTTACAGTATGTACCGCTTTCAGACCGCCTGAAACGTACATTATGCAAAACATCCTGGCCACTGTTATACTTACAGTATGTACATCTTTCAGTCCGACTTACTCGTACATTATGTCAACCTCCCGGCATCTAACACACTTACAGTATGTACAGCTTTAAGTTCTAGTGACCCGTACATTTTCCAAACTTCCCTGTCTCTGTTATACTTATAGTATGTACAGCTCTCAGTCTGATTTTCCCGTACATTATGTCAAAACTGGCCTCTGTATTACTTACAGTTTGCACTGCTTTCAATCCGACTGACCGTTACATTTTGTCAGCATTCTGGCCTCTGTTATACTTACAGAATGCACAGCTTTCAGTCCGACTGATCGGTACATTAAGTCATCCTCCTGGCCTCTCTTATACTTACAGTATCGACAGCTTTCAGTCAGATTTACTCGTTCATTATGTCAACCTCCCGACCATTGTTATACTTACAGTATGTACAGCTTTCAGTTTGACTGACCCGTACATTATGTCAACATCCCGGCCTATGTTATACCTACAGTATGTACAGCTTTCAGTCCGACTAACTCGTAAATTATTTCAACCTCCCGGCAACTTTTACACTTACAGTATGTACAGCTTTCAGTGCTACTGACAGGAACATTAGGTCAACATCGCAGCCTATGTTATACTTACAGTCAGTTCAGCTTTCAGTACGACTGACCCGTACATTATGTCAACCTCCCGGCCACTGTTATACTTACAGTATGTACAGCTTTCAGTCCGACTCACATGCACCTTATATCAACTTCAAGGCTTCTGTTATACTTACAGTAGGTACAGCTCTCAGTCTGATTTCCCCGTTTATTATGTCAACCCTGGCCACTGTAATACTTACAGTATGTACTGCTTTCAATACGACTGACCGTTACATTTTGTCGACATTCTGGCCTCTGTTATACTTACAGAATGCACAGCTTTCAGTCCGACTGATCGGTACATTAATTTAACCCCCAAGGCCTCATTTATACTTACAGTATTTACAGCTTTCAGTCCGACTTCCTCGTACATTATGTCAACCTCCTGGCCACTGTTATACTTACAGTATGTACAGCTTTCAGTTTGACTGACCCGTACATTATGTCAACATCCCGGCCTCTGTTATACCTACAGTATGTACAGCTTTCAGTCTGATTTTCCCGTGCATTATGTCAACCCTGGCCTCTATAATACTTACAATATGTACCGCTTTCAGACCGCCTGAAACGTACATTATGCAAAACATCCTGGCCACTGTTATACTTACAGTATGTACAGCTTTCAGTCCGACTTACTCGTACATTATGTCAACCTCCCGGCCATTGTTATACTTACAGTATGTACAGCTTTCAGTTTGACTTACCCGTACATTATGTCAACATCCCGGCCTCTGTTATACCTACAGTATATGCAGCTTTCACTCCGACTAACTCGTAAATTATGTCAACCTCCCGGCAACTTTTACACTTACAGTATGTACAGCTTTCAGTCCTACTGACAGGAACATTAGGTCAACATCCCGGCCTGTGTTATATTTACAGTCAGTTCAGCTTTCAGTACGACTGACCCGTACATTATGTCAACCTCCCGGCCACTGTTATACTTACAGTATGTACAGCTTTCAGTCCGACTCACATGCACCTTATTTCAACTTCAAGGCTTCTGTTATACCAACAGTAGGTACAGCTCTCAGTCTGATTTCCCCGTTTATTATGTCAACCCTGGCCACTGTAATACTTACAGTATGTACTGCTATCAATACGACTGACCGCTACATTTTGTCGACATTCTGGCCTCTGTTATACTTACAGAATGCACAGCTTTCAGTCTGACTGATCGGTACATTAATTTAACCACCAAGGCCTCATTTATACTTACAGTATTCACAGCTTTCAGTTTGACTGACCCGTACATTATGTCAACATCCCGGCCTCTGTTATACCTACAGTATGTACAGCTTTCAGTCTGATTTTCCCGTGCATTATGTCAACCCTGGCCTCTATAATACTTACAGTATGTAACGCTTTCAGACCGCCTGAAACGTACATTATGCAAAACATCCTGGCCACTGTTATACTTACAGAATGTACAGCTTTCAGTCCGACTTACGCGTACATTATGTCAACCTCCCGGCATCTAACACACTTACAGTATGTACAGCTTTTAGTTCTAGTGACCCGTACATTTTCCAAACTTCCCGATCTCTGTTATACTTATAGTATGTACAGCTCTCAGTCTGATTTTCCCGTACATTATGTCAAAACTGGCCTCTGTAATACTTACAGTTTGTACTGCTTTCAATCCGACTGTCCGTTACATTTTGTCAACATTCTGGCCTCTGTTATACTTATAGAATGCACAGCTTTCAGTCCGACTGATCGGTACATTAATTCATCCTCCTGGCCTCTCTTATACTTACAGTATTGACAGCTTTCAGTCAGATTTACTCGTACATTATGTCAACCTCCCGGCCATTGTTATACTTACAGTATGTACAGCTTTCAGTTTGACTGACCCGTACATTATGTCAACATCCCGGCCTCTGTTATACCTGCAGTATGTACAGCTTTCAGTCCGACTAACTCTTAAATTATGTCAACCTCCCGGCAACTTTTACACTTACAGTATGTACAGCTTTCAGTACGACTGACCCGTACATTATGTCAACCTCCCGACCACTGTTATACTTACAGTATGTACAGCTTTCAGTCCGACTCACATGCACCTTATATCAACTTCAAGACTGCTGTTATACTTACAGTATGTACAGATCTCAGTCTGATTTCCCCGTTTATTATGTCAACCCTGGCCACTGTAATACTTTCAGTATGTACTGCTTTCAATACGACTGACCGTTACATTTTGTCGACATTCTGGCCTCTGTTATACTTACAGAATGCACAGCTTTCAGTCTGACTGATCGGTACATTAAGTCATCCTCCTGGCCTCTCTTATACTTACAGTATTGACAGCTTTCAGTCAGATTTACTCGTACATTATGTCAACCTCCCGGCCATTGTTATACTTACAGTATGTACAGCTTTCAGTTTGACTTACCCGTACATTATGTCAACATCCCGGCCTCTGTTATACCTACAGAATATGCAGCTTTCAGTCCGACTAACTCGTAAATTATGTCAACCTCCCGGCAACTTTTACACTTACAGTATGTACAGCTTTCAGTCCTACTGACAGGAACATTAGGTCAACATCCCGGCCTGTGTTATATTTACAGTCAGTTCAGCTTTCAGTACGACTGACCCGTACATTATGTCAACCTCCCGGCCACTGTTATACTTACAGTATGTACAGCTTTCAGTCCGACTCACATGCACATTATATCAACTTCAAGGCTTCTGTTATACTTACAGTAGGTACAGCTCTCAGTCTGATTTCCCCGTTTATTATGTCAACCCTGGCCACTGTAATAAATACAGTATGTACTGCTTTCAATACGACTGACCGTTACATTTTGTCGACATTCTGGCCTCTGTTATACTTACAGAATGCACAGCTTTCGGTCCGACTGATCGGTACATTAATTTGAACCACCAAGGCCTCATTTATTATTACAGTATTTAAACTTTCAGTCCAACATGCTCGTACATTATGTCAACCTCCCGGCCACTGTTATACTTACAGTATGTACAGCTTTCGGTTTGACTGACCCGTACATTATGTCAACATCCCGGCCTCTGTTATACCTACAGTATGTACAGCTTTCAGTCTGATTTTCCCGTGCATTATGTCAACCCTGGCCTCTATAATACTTACAGTATGTACCGCTTTCAGACCGCCTGAAACGTACATTATGCAAAACATCCTGGCCACTGTTATACTTACAGTATGTACAGCTTTCAGTCCGACTTACTCGTACATTATGTCAACCTCCCGGCATCTAATACACTTACAGTATGTACAGCTTTCAGTTAAAGTGACCCGTACATTTTCCAAACTTCCCTGTCTCTGTTAGACTTATAGTATGTACAGCTCTCAGTCTGATTTTCCCGTACATTATGTCAAAACTGGCCTCTGTATTACTTACAGTTTGTACTGCTTTCAATCCGACTGACCGTTACATTTTGTCAGCATTCTGGCCTCTGTTATACTTACAGAATGCACAGCTTTCAGTCCGACTGATCGGTGCATTAATTTAACCCCCAAGGCCTCATTTATACTTACAGTATTTACAGCTTTCAGTCCGACTTCCTCGTACATTATGTCAACCTCCTGGCCACTGTTATACTTACAGTATGTACAGCTTTCAGTTTGACTGACCCGTACATTATGTCAACCCTGGCCTCTATAATACTTACAGTATGTACCGCTTTCAGACCGCCTGAAACGTACATTATGCAAAACATCCTGGCCACTGTTATACTTACAGTATGTACATCTTTCAGTCCGACTTACTCGTACATTATGTCAACCTCCCGGCATCTAACACACTTACAGTATGTACAGCTTTAAGTTCTAGTGACCCGTACATTTTCCAAACTTCCCTGTCTCTGTTATACTTATAGTATGTACAGCTCTCAGTCTGATTTTCCCGTACATTATGTCAAAACTGGCCTCTGTATTACTTACAGTTTGTACTGCTTTCAATCCGACTGACCGTTACATTTTGTCAGCATTCTGGCCTCTGTTATACTTACAGAATGCACAGCTTTCAGTCCGACTGATCGGTACATTAAGTCATCCTCCTGGCCTCTCTTATACTTACAGTATCGACAGCTTTCAGTCAGATTTACTCGTACATTATGTCAACCTCCCGACCATTGTTATACTTACAGTATGTACAGCTTTCAGTTTGACTGACCCGTACATTATGTCAACATCCCGGCCTATGTTATACCTACAGTATGTACAGCTTTCAGTGCGACTAACTCGTAAATTATGTCAACCTCCCGGCAACTTTTACACTTACAGTATGTACAGCCTTCAGTGCTACTGACAGGAACATTAGGTCAACATCCCAGCCTATGTTATACTTACAGTCAGTTCAGCTTTCAGTACGACTGACCCGTACATTATGTCAACCTCCCGGCCACTGTTATACTTACAGTATGTACAGCTTTCAGTCCGACTCACATGCACCTTATATCAACTTCAAGGCTTCTGTTATACTTACAGTAGGTACAGCTCTCAGTCTGATTTCCCCGTTTATTATGTCAACCCTGGCCACTGTAATACTTACAGTATGTCCTGCTTTCAATACGACTGACCGTTACATTTTGTCGACATTCTGGCCTCTGTTATACTTACAGAATGCACAGCTTTCAGTCCGACTGATCGGTACATTAATTTAACCCCCAAGGCCTCATTTATACTTACAGTATTTACAGCTTTCAGTCCGACTTCCTCGTACATTATGTCAACCTCCTGGCCACTGTTATACTTACAGTATGTACAGCTTTCAGTTTGACTGACCCGTACATTATGTCAACATCCCGGCCTCTGTTATACCTACAGTATGTACAGCTTTCAGTCTGATTTTCCCGTGCATTATGTCAACCCTGGCCTCTATAATACTTACAGTACGTACCGCTTTCAGACCGCCTGAAACGTACATTATGCAAAACATCCTGGCCACTGTTATACTTACAGTATGTACAGCTTTCAGTCCGACTTATTCGTACATTATGTCAACCTCCCGGCATCTAACACACTTACAGTATGTACAGCTTTAAGTTCTAGTGACCCGTACATTTTCCAAACTTCCCGGTCTCTGTTATACTTACAGTATGTACAGCTCTCAGTCTGATTTTCCCGTACATTATGTCAAAACTGGCCTCTGTAATACTTACAGTTTGTACTGCTTTCAATCCGACTGACCGTTACATTTTGTCCACATTCTGGCCTCTGTTATACTTACAGAATGCACAGCTTTCAGTCTGACTGATCGGTACATTAAGTCATCCTCCTGGCCTCACTTATACTTACAGTATTGACAGCTTTCAGTCAGATTTACTAGTACATTATGTCAACCTCCCGGCCATTGTTGTACCTACAGTATGTACAGCTTTCAGTCTGATTTTCCCGTGCATTATGTCAACCCTGGCCTCTATAATACTTACAGTATGCACCGCTTTCAGACCGCATGAAACGTACATTATGCAAAACATCCTGGCCACTGTTATACTTACAGTATGTATAGCTTTCAGTCCGACTTACTCGTACATTATGTCAACCTCCCGGAATCTAACACACTTACAGTATGTACAGCTTTCAGTTCTAGTGACCCGTACATTTTCCAAACTTCCCTGACTCTGTTATACTTATAGTATGTACAGCTGTCAGTCTGATTTTCCCGCACATTATGTCAAAACTGGCCTCTGTAATACTAACAGTTTGTACTGCTTTCAATCCGACTGACCGTTACATTTTGACAACATTCTGGCCTCTGTTATACTTACAGTTTGTACTGCTTTCAATCCGACTGACCGTTACATTTTGTCAACATTCTGGCCTCTGTTATACTTACAGAATGCACAGCTTTCTGTCTGACTGATCGGTACATTAAGTCATCCTCCTGGCCTCTCTTATACTTACAGTATTGACAGCTTTCAGTCAGATTTACTCGTACATTATGTCAACCTCCCGGCCATTGTTATACTTACAGTATGTACAGCTTTCAGTTTGACTGACCCGTACATTATGTCAACATCCCGGCCTCTGTTATACCTACAGTATGTACAGATTTCAGTCCGACTAACTCGTAAATTATGTCAACCTCCCGGCCGATTTAACACTTACAGTATGTACAGCTTTCAGTCCTACTGATAGGAACATTTTGTCAACATCCCGGCCTATGTTATACTTACAGTCAGTTCAGCTTTCAGTACGACTGATCCGTACATTATGTCAACCTCCCGGCCACTGTTATACTTACAGTCTGTACAGCTTTCAGTCCGACTCACATGCACCTTATATCAACTTCAAGGCTTCTGTTATACTTACAGTAGGTACAGCTCTCAGTCTGATTTCCCCGTTTATTATGTCAACCCTGGCCACTGTAATACTTACAGAATGTACTGCTTTCAATACGACTGACCGTTACATTTTGTTGACATTCTGGACTCTGTTATACTGACAGAATGCACAGCTTTCAGTCCGACTGATCGGTACTTTAATTTAACCACCATGGCCTCATTTATACTTTCTGTATTTACAGCTTTCAGTCCGACATGCTCGTACATTATGTCAACCTCCTGGCCACTGTTATACTTACAGTATGTACAGCTTTCAGTCTGACTGACCCGTACATTATGTCAACCTCCTGGCCACTGTTATACTTACAGTATGTACAGCTTTCAGTTTGACTGACCCGTACATTATGTCACCATCCCGGCCTCTGTTATACCTACAGAATGTACAGCTTTCAGTCCTACTGACAGGAACATTATGTCAACATCCCGGCCTATGTTATACTTACAGTATGTACAGCTTTCAGTACGACTGACCCGTACATTATGTCAACCTCCCGGTCACTGTTATACTTACAGTCTGTACAGCTTTCAGTCCGACTCACATGCACCTTATATCAACTTCAAGGCTTCTGTTATACTTACAGTAGGTACAGCTCTCAGTCTGATTTCCCCGTTTATTATGTCAACCCTGGCCACTGTAATACTTACAGTATGTACTGCTTTCAATACGACTGACCTCTACATTTTGTCGACATTCTGGCCTCTGTTATACTTACAGAATGCACAGCGTTCAGTCCGACATGCTCGTACATTATGTCAACCTCCTGGCCACTGTTATACTTACAGGATATACAGCTTTCAGTTTGACTGACCCGTACATTATGTCAACATCCCGCCCTCTGTTATACCTACAGTCTGTACAGCTTTCAGTCTGATTTTCCCGTGCATTATGTCAACCGTGGCCTCTATAATACTTACAGTAGGTACCGCTTTCATACCGCCTGAAATGTACATTATGCAAAACATCCTGGCCACTGTTATACTTACAGTATGTACAGCTTTCAGTCCGACTTACTCGTAAATTATGTCAACCTCCCGGCATCAAACACACTTACAGTATATACAGCTTTCAGTTCTAGTGACCCGTACATTTTGCAAACTTCCCGGTCTCTGTTATACTTACAGTATGTACAGCTCTCAGTCTGATTTTCCCGTACATTATGACAAAACTGGCCTCTGTAATACTTACAGTTTGTACTGCTTTCAATCCGACTGACCGTTACATTTTGTCAACATTCTGGCCTCTGTTATACTTACAGAATGCACAGCTTTCAGTCCGACTGATCGGTACATTAAGTCATCCTCCTGGCCTCTTTTATACTTACAGTATTGACAGCTTTCAGTCAGATTTACTCGTACATTATGTCAACCTCCCGGCCATTGTTATACTTACAGTATGTACAGCTTTCAGTTTGACTGACCCGTACATTATGTCAACATCCCGTCCTCTGTTATACCTACAGTATGTACAGATTTCAGTCCGACTAACTCGTAAATTATGTCAACTTCCCGGCCGCTTTTACTCTTACAGTATGTACAGCTTTCAGTCTTACTGATAGGAACATTTTGTCAACATCCCGGCCTATGTTATACTTACAGTCAGTTCAGCTTTCAGTACGACTGACCCGTACATTATGTCAACCTCCCGGCCATTGTTATACTTACAGTATTGACAGCTTTCAGTCAGATTTACTCGTACATTCTGTCAACCTCCCGGCCATTGTTATGCTTACAGTATGTACAGCTTTCAGTTTGACTTACCCGTACATTATTACAACATCCCGGCCTATGTTATACCTACAGTATGTACAGCTTTCAGTCCGACTAACTCGTATATTATGTCAACCTCCCGGCAACTTTTACACTTACAGTATGTACAGCTTTCAGTGCTACTGACAGGAACATTAGGTCAACATCCCGGCCTATGTTATACTTACAGTCAGTTCAGCTTTCAGTACGACTGACCCGTACATTATGTCAACCTCCCGGCCACTGTTATACTTACAGTATGTACAGCTTTCAGTCCGACTCACATGCACCTTATATCAACTTCAAGGCTTCTGTTATACTTACAGTAGGTACACCTTTCAGTCCGACTAACTCGTAAATTATGTCAACCTCCCGGCAACTTTTACACTTACAGTATGTACTGCTTTCAATACGACTGACCGTTACATTTTGTCGATATTCTGGCCTCTGTTATACTTACAGAATGCACAGCTTTCAGTCCGACTGATCGGTACATTAATTTAACCACCAAGGCCTCATTTATACTTACAGTATTTACAGCTTTCAGTCCGACTTCCTCGTACATTATGTCAACCTCCTGGCCACTGTTATACTTACAGTATGTACAGCTTTCAGTTTGACTGACCCGTACATTATGTCAACATCCCGGCCTCTGTTATACCTACAGTATGTACAGCTTTCAGTCTGATTTTCCCGTGCATTATGTCAACCCTGGCCTCTATAATACTTACAGTATGTACCGCTTTCAGACCGCCTGAAACGTACATTATGCAAAACATCCTGGCCACTGTTATAGTTACAGTATGTACAGCTTTCAGTCCGACTTACTCGTACATTATGTCAACCTCCCGGCATCTAACACACTTACAGTATGTACAGCTTTAAGTTCTAGTGACCGGTACATTTTCCAAACTTCCCGGTCTCTGTTATACTTACAGTATGTACAGCTCTCAGTCTGATTTTCCCGTACATTATGTCAAAACTGGCCTCTGTAATACTTACAGTTTGTACTGCTTTCAATCCGACTGACCGTTACATTTTGTCCACATTCTGGCCTCTGTTATACTTACAGAATGCACAGCTTTCAGTCTGACTGATCGGTACATTAAGTCATCCTCCTGGCCTCACTTATACTTACAGTATTGACAGCTTTCAGTCAGATTTACTAGTACATTATGTCAACCTCCCGGCCATTGTTATACCTACAGTATGTACAGCTTTCAGTCCTACTGATAGGAACATTTTGTCAACATCCCGGCCTATGTTATACTTACAGTCAGTTCAGCTTTCAGTACGACTGACCCGTACATTATGTCAACCTCCCGGCCATTGTTATACTTACAGTATTGACAGCTTTCAGTCAGATTTACTCGTACATTATGTCAACCTCCCGGCCATTGTTATACTTACAGTCAGTACAGCTTTCAGTTTGACTGACCCGTACATTATGTCAACATCCCGGCCTATGTTATACCTACAGTATGTACAGCTTTCAGTCCGACTAACTCGTAAATTATGTCAACCTCCCGGCAACTTTTACACTTACAGTATGTACAGCTTTCAGTGCTACTGACAGGAACATTAGGTCAACATCCCGGCCTATGTTATACTTACAGTCAGTTCAGCTTTCAGTACGACTGACCCGTACATTATGTCAACCTCCCGGCCACTGTTATACTTACAGTATGTACAGCTTTCAGTCCGACTCACATGCACCTTATATCAACTTCAAGGCTTCTGTTATACTTACAGTAGGTACACCTTTCAGTCCGACTAACTCGTAAATTATGTCAACCTCCCGGCAACTTTTACACTTACAGTATGTACTGCTTTCAATACGACTGACCGTTACATTTTGTCGATATTCTGGCCTCTGTTATACTTACAGAATGCACAGCTTTCAGTCCGACTGATCGGTACATTAATTTAACCACCAAGGCCTCATTTATACTTACAGTATTTACAGCTTTCAGTCCGACTTCCTCGTACATTATGTCAACCTCCTGGCCACTGTTATACTTACAGTATGTACAGCTTTCAGTTTGACTGACCCGTACATTATGTCAACATCCCGGCCTCTGTTATACCTACAGTATGTACAGCTTTCAGTGTGATTTTCCCGTGCATTATGTCAACCCTGGCCTCTATAATACTTACAGTATGTACCGCTTTCAGACCGCCTGAAACGTACATTATGCAAAACATCCTGGCCACTGTTATACTTACAGTATGTACAGCTTTCAGTCCGACTTACTCGTACATTATGTCAACCTCCCGGCATCTAACACACTTACAGTATGTACAGCTTTAAGTTCTAGTGACCCGTACATTTTCCAAACTTCCCGGTCTCTGTTATACTTACAGTATGTACAGCTCTCAGTCTGATTTTCCCGTACATTATGTCAAAACTGGCCTCTGTAATACTTACAGTTTGTACTGCTTTCAATCCGACTGACCGTTACATTTTGTCCACATTCTGGCCTCTGTTATACTTACAGAATGCACAGCTTTCAGTCTGACTGATCGGTACATTAAGTCATCCTCCTGGCCTCACTTATACTTACAGTATTGACAGCTTTCAGTCAGATTTACTAGTACATTATGTCAACCTCCCGGCCATTGTTATACCTACAGTATGTACAGCTTTCAGTCTGATTTTCCCGTGCATTATATCAACCCTGGCCTCTATAATACTTACAGTATGCACCGCTTTCAGACCGCCTGAAACGTACATTATGCAAAACATCCTGGCCACTGTTATACTTACAGTATGTACAGCTTTCAGTCCGACTTACTCGTACATTATGTCAACCTCCCGGAATCTAACACACTTACAGTATGTACAGCTTTCAGTTCTAGTGACCCGTACATTTTCCAAACTTCCCTGACTCTGTTATACTTATAGTATGTACAGCTCTCAGTCTGATTTTCCCGCACATTATGTCAAAACTAGCCTCTGTAATACTTACAGTTTGTACTGCTTTCAATCCGACTGGCCGTTACATTTTGACAACATTCTGGCCTCTGTTATACTTACAGTTTGTACTGCCTTCAATCCGACTGACCGTTACATTTTGTCAACATTCTGGCCTCTGTTATACTTACAGAATGCACAGCTTTCAGTCTGACTGATCGGTACATTAAGTCATCCTCCTGGCCTCTCTTATACTTACAGTATTGACAGCTTTCAGTCAGATTTACTCGTACATTATGTCAACCTCCCGGCCATTGTTATACTTACAGTATGTACAGCTTTCAGTTTGACTGACCCGTACATTATGTCAACATCCCGGCCTATGTTATACCTACAGTATGTACAGCTTTCAGTGCGACTAACTCGTAAATTATGTCAACCTCCCGGCAACTTTTACACTTACAGTATGTACAGCCTTCAGTGCTACTGACAGGAACATTAGGTCAACATCCCAGCCTATGTTATACTTACAGTCAGTTCAGCTTTCAGTACGACTGACCCGTACATTATGTCAACCTCCCGGCCACTGTTATACTTACAGTATGTACAGCTTTCAGTCCGACTCACATGCACCTTATATCAACTTCAAGGCTTCTGTTATACTTACAGTAGGTACAGCTCTCAGTCTGATTTCCCCGTTTATTATGTCAACCCTGGCCACTGTAATACTTACAGTATGTCCTGCTTTCAATACGACTGACCGTTACATTTTGTCGACATTCTGGCCTCTGTTATACTTACAGAATGCACAGCTTTCAGTCCGACTGATCGGTACATTAATTTAACCCCCAAGGCCTCATTTATACTTACAGTATTTACAGCTTTCAGTCCGACTTCCTCGTACATTATGTCAACCTCCTGGCCACTGTTATACTTACAGTATGTACAGCTTTCAGTTTGACTGACCCGTACATTATGTCAACATCCCGGCCTCTGTTATACCTACAGTATGTACAGCTTTCAGTCTGATTTTCCCGTGCATTATGTCAACCCTGGCCTCTATAATACTTACAGTATGTACCGCTTTCAGACCGCCTGAAACGTACATTATGCAAAACATCCTGGCCACTGTTATACTTACAGTATGTACAGCTTTCAGTCCGACTTATTCGTACATTATGTCAACCTCCCGGCATCTAACACACTTACAGTATGTACAGCTTTAAGTTCTAGTGACCCGTACATTTTCCAAACTTCCCGGTCTCTGTTATACTTACAGTATGTACAGCTCTCAGTCTGATTTTCCCGTACATTATGTCAAAACTGGCCTCTGTAATACTTACAGTTTGTACTGCTTTCAATCCGACTGACCGTTACATTTTGTCCACATTCTGGCCTCTGTTATACTTACAGAATGCACAGCTTTCAGTCTGACTGATCGGTACATTAAGTCATCCTCCTGGCCTCACTTATACTTACAGTATTGACAGCTTTCAGTCAGATTTACTAGTACATTATGTCAACCTCCCGGCCATTGTTGTACCTACAGTATGTACAGCTTTCAGT